>BSBN01000501.1:0-1250000 GCA_027924645.1 Cunninghamia lanceolata | reverse complement strand
ACCTTGGAATTTTGGGAGTATCCTGCACTGCTGCTTCTTGATCAGGCTCATTCAAACCTATCTCTTCTTCCTGATTTACCGGATCAGGCTGACTCTGTCTCACCGGAGAGGATTGAGGTCCTTGAACACTGTCTTGGTCATCTTCATCAAACTCATAAAATCTTGAAGGCTTCTCAATTCCTTCATCAACTTTCACATTGGTGCTTTCTATCATCTTCCTCAATCTCTTATTGTAACACCGGTATGCTTTGCTTTGAGTGGAGTAACCCAAGAAAATTCCTTCATCACTTCTAGCATCAAACTTTCCTAGATCTTCATCTCTTTTAATATAACACTTGCTACCAAATACTCTGAAATATTTCACAGTAGGAGTGATGCCAAACCAGAGTTCATAGGGGGTCTTACCGGTGTTGTTTCTGATTTGAACTCGATTGAGAGTGTAGACTGCAGTGCTGATAGCTTCCTTCCAAAACATTTGAGGAACATTTGCTTCCAACATCATTGTCCTGGCAGCTTCCTGGATGGTTCGGTTCTTTCTCTCAACTACTCCATTCTGCTGTGGAGTCCTAGGAGCAGACAACTATCTCCTTATACCCTGCTTCTCACAAAAGTCAATGAACTCACTAGATGTAAATTCACCACCTCTATCAGACCTTAGACACTTTAGTTTCAATCTAGTTTGATTCTCTACCATAGCTTTGAAGATTTTGAACTTCTCAAATGCTTCTGATTTTTCTTTTAGAAAGGTAACCCACATCATCCGGGAATGATCATCAATTAACAACATGAAATATCTATCACCTTGCAGACTCTTGATTCTTGTCGGACCACAGAGATCAGTATGTACAAATTCCAACAATCCGGTAGAGGACTGATCTTGGCTTTTGAAAGAGACTCTACTTTGTTTACCTAGCTGACATTCTTTGCACAAACTATTTGTAGGTTTCATCAATTTTGGAAGATCTCTTACAGCCTGAGTATTGCTTATCTTGATGATGTTATCAAAATTTACATGACACATTCTTCTATGCCATAACCAACTCTGATCAATTTGAACAAACAAACAACTTTTATTTGAACCAACTAGATGAAAGATATTACCTTTTGTCTGAGTACCGGATGCAATTTCAGTTCCAGAGCTTGTAAAGATTCTGCATTTTCCATTCTTGAACTGGAGATCATAGCCTTTGTCCACTAACTGACCAACACTGAGAAGATTGTGCTTCAATCCTTCAACATATAGTACGTTACCTATTTTGCTCTTTCCATCAAAGGAAATAGTTCCCCTGCCTCTGATTCTGCCAGCAGAATTGTCACCAAACTTTACCATTCCTCCTTCATACCTTTCCAAATTCAAGAACTTATTCTTGTCACCAGTCATATGGTGAGAACATCCACTGTCAATAACCCAATCATCCTTTTCTTCCACTTGAGCAGCCAAAGCTTTTTCAACAACTTTGTGATTGACAGATTCAGAGAGTATTGAATCTTCTTCTTTGATGGCAATAAACACCCACTCATTTCCGGATTTGCTTCCTAGTTCTGATTCATCATCTGTTACTCCTTCATTGTCATCTTCTTCATGAACATAATAGCAATTCTTTTGAAACCTTTGTCTGTTAGTATTAGACCTTGCAGATCTTTCCGGACATCTTGAAGCAAAATGACCAATCTTATTGCAATTGAAACACTTAAAGGGTAGTTTTCCTTCATATTTACCGGATCCTCTTGGCAGTCTCTTTGCAATGAGGGCTTCAAGTTGAGCTGTTTCTGCTTCTTCTTCCATGTCTCTTCTTGCTTGATCATACCATGACATTTTCCTTGATGAGTTTTCTCCCGGATCAAATCTCTGTTTGCCTTTCACATAGGCACTGGCTTTGAAAGCAGATTCAGTCTTGGGAGGATCATCTCCAAACTCGGTCATTTCAAATGCAGCTAGTTTGCCAGCCAGTTGTTCTCTTGTGACAGTTGTGTGGGCTCTGAATTCATCAATGGCAGCAACCTTGATTTTGTAGGCAGCAGGAAGGGATCTTAGGATTTTGCAGACAATCTCATTTTCATCTAGAGTTCCACCAGCATTTCTGATTCCACATACCAGCTCATTCACTCTTGGCATAAAGGTAGTGATGTTTTCATCATCTCTCATCTTCAATCTTTCAAATTTCCCTTTCAGACTTTGCAACCTTGCACTTTTGACAAACTCATCTCCTTCATACAGAAGTTCCAGTTTAGTCAGGATCTCATATGCAGTTGGTAGGTCAATAACATTTGAGAGATCTGAGTCATTCAATGCGCTTAGAAGAGCTTCCTTGGTCTGCAGATTGTTTTCAGCTTCTGTGATTTCATTCAGAGTTGTCAGACCACCTTGTGGAGGTACATATGGTTTTGAAACCATAGCCAAGTATGCTTTTCCCATACATTCCAAGTGACACTTCATGCGACCTTTCCAGAGAGTGAAGTTGGTTCCATCAAACTTCGGACTATCCTTCTTGTATGACGACATCCTGGATCTCCTCAAGCGGTTAAGCTCCTTTCAGAGGAACTTGGCTCTGATACCAATTGTTGGATCTAGGGCATACAACTGAGAGGGGGGGGGTGAATCAGTTGTATAAAACTTCTTTTTCTTTCAAACACTTAATTCTTCGTTGTTAGTTAGCAGCATATCAATTAATCATCCATGAAAGCATAATACATAAACACAAGAGCAGATAAACATCAACACATTAAACACCAAGATTTTGACGTGGAAAACCCGGTTAAGGGAAAAACCACGGGGTGATTAACCTGAGAATTATTCTCTGTTAGAAGAATAAAGAAGAATTAATGGCACATGCCAATTAGGGCTCACTGCCCGAGCACACTGCTCACAAAGAGGCCCACTGCCTACAAGGAGACACACTGTCTACAAAGTGATAAAAATCACAGTCTTGAACTGGAGAATGACATCTCTACCATGTCCGGATCAGTTCCATTTAAGCCCAAAAACCTCTGCTCTGCCTTTCGCACTTCTCTTCGCTATGCCACACTTATCCACACAATCCACACTACGAAATGAACTCACAAACCGTTATTTATACAAGACATCGACTTAGGAACAAACATCTAAGTCGGCAAACAACCATAAGAGTATCCGCAAGATGAATAACACATCCGGTTGGCCACCACAAGAACATTCGCAGGATGAACAACTCATCCGGTCGGCTAAACAGAGCAAGAACTTCATCCGGAAGAATAACTTCAATCCCGGGCTCTACTATCAATGCGGACCAACAACACAACCTCAACATGATCCAAGAACCTTCACAAGCCTGTCTAAATGACCAGGTACATCTGCACTTCCTCTACTTACTGGAATCTCTTGTCTTCCTCATCCAGAACTTCAAGAACACAGTCTGTCGCCACTGTAGAAGGTACTTCCGGACCTTCAAATCATACATTATCAATGCGGACCAACAACACAACCTCAACATGATCCAAGAACCTTCACAAGCCTGCTTGAATGACCAGGTACATCCGCATTTCCTTTACTTACTGAAATCTCTTATCCTCCTTATCTGAAACTTCAAGAACACTGTCTGTTGCCACTGTCATAATGCAAGAGGTACTTCCGGACCTCCAAATCATACACAACTCAAGATGGCACATCACAAGGACATCCCAAACACTCTTTCCAATCCGCAGATTAGGATAATATAATTCTGGACCTCACCGGACCTTTTTGTGATCCTCTGTCACCTCTGAATACTTGCTGGAACCGGTTCTACACGACAGCCACAACTCCTTTAGATCTTCATGCGGACCTCTGAAATCTTAACTGAAGCATCTCAAGACTCATATCTACAAACCCTTTAATCCGCATCCTCCGGTTCTCAACCTATACAATACATTTGCCTTCTTCTCATCACTGTTCTTCACTGTTCCTGACTGAGGCTAATTTTCTCAAATATCCTCAGCACATAGCTCATCAAATCCTTCTTGTCAATGCAATATGAGTATGTTGACATCAATGACAACAATGGCTCACCTCATACTTGCAACAAATTCATGTAGTCGGATCAGACCATTCTAGCCTTCATGTTCAAACCCTCCTCAAACTGCTCCAACTCTATCAATTTTCATTCTAGCAAAAGAAGTTGTCACCCAAGGCATGAAATCCTCAATTTAAGGTGAAAAAAATAGGTGTCGATCATCCCACGTCCTGACATGATGGGACATGAGTCATCCTCTTACTGACTCCCTTGATTCGCATCTCAGGCCATTATAATCATCATTTTGGTATTTTTTGGACCCTTAGATGTTTTCCATAAAAATGAGGCCCATATAGATTTGATGTAGGATTCCAAGGGTCTTCAGGATATGTCCGCTTGGCACAGAAAGCTCCATTATGAAGTTCATACATTGGAAAATTAGTCTTGGAGGAGAATTGCAAAATCTTGAGGGGTATCGAGATGTTGCGGAGGTCCGACGGTCATTAGGATATGTGTACTTGCAAAGGGAAATTCTACCTCAGTTGTTCATGAGGGGAAATTTGGTCTTTGTGAAGGTATCGAAGGCAACAGGATGTTGTGGCAATTCATGGATTAAAGGGATGTGTCCAGATGAAGCGTGAAGTCTTGCAAGTTCTTAGCAGCTTATCAGCCAGTGGGAGGTTTAGGTCCAAAGGGACTTAGTGAGGATACGAAGGGTAAAGGGATGTATCTGGTAGGGGTTGGAAGTCCCATAGATTTGGATAGGTGCTAAAGGTTTGCAGAAGGCATCCGACGGGAAAATGAAGTCCATAGGGACTTAGCAGAGATTTGAGGGCATCTAGAAGGGTTCAAAGGTATTGTAAGCACTAAAATAATGCATGAACTTCCACAAGGACCCCATGATGACATGTAATCCCAATCATGTACACAGAAGCATGAAATAATGACGTTGCCTCAACAACACTCCTTTTGGCAACACATGTCGATGGGCTTTTCCCTTGCTAATTCTTCAATTTCTTAACCATTTTGCTTTTCCCCCTTGTCGATTCTTCTATTTGTCACTCTTTTTCCCTTTCCTACATGTTTACTTTTCACCTTTTCCTACTAATTCACCTTTCAACACCCCATTCTTGAGGTCTACGACCTTAGGAAGCCTTTAGATGACCTAATAGACCAAACCCATGTTTTAGTTTCTGCTTGACTTTCCTCTATGGATCTCCTCTGTTAATGAGCAAAACTCCCCAGGAGATCCTGCTTGAAGTTATCCTAAATCTCATTTCAAATGCCAGACCCCCATTTTAGATGCCAAACCCTTGTTCCAGGCCATGACTAACCATACACAACTTTTAGTTTGTGCCCAAGTGTCACCCTCTGTGGGTCACCCTAGGGTTGCCTAGGGTGACACTGGGTTGACCTGTTAGTTTAAATTAAGCTCACTTAGGTACAACTATATTTTGCTATGCATTCCTTAATTGGGCACCTGCTAATATTAGGTGTTCTTGTGCTTTTATTAGCATGTCTTCGATTAGCTAGGTGTCTAGGTTAGCTTATCCTAAGTTAAGTAGTTACATGCCTATCTTTGGGCCACTACTATTCTTAGAGACTACATGCCTATATGTACTTGATTATTGAGCTAATTCTTTCATCTGGTTTTTGCTTTGCATATTGCTTATGTCTTTGATAGTGTTTAGAGTGTGATTGTTTGATCTCTCGTGACTCCTTGTGTTGGTACTCACAATCTTCCATGATAGATCTTGATTTCCACATGGTATCAGAGCATGAATGGGTTAGGTTGCAAGTTTGGTAAAGTTTTCATTGTTGAAATCTTGAGCACAACATATCTTTTGCATGGTGGATCTATGTTTTGTGGCAGATCTCTTAAGGTAGTTGGATGCACTTTTTTTGTTATAGAGGCATTTTTTTCTGTTGTAGAGGCATTTAAACCTCCTATGGAGGCATTTGAACTTGCTGAGGAGGTGTTTTTCTAGTCAAGTGCACCCGAAGGAAAGTGCCTTCCCATTATTCTATTCTTTTAATAGAGAATAAATCTTGTGGGTTAACCCCCACCATAGTTTTTCTCTTAACCGGATTTCCACGTAAAAATCCTGGTGTTATGTGTGTTGATTATATTTCTGCTCATGTGTTGTTGATTCATGCTTTCATGGTTATATCATTAATCTATTAATAAGTGGTAAAGAAGATTAAATGCAACAAAAGATAAAAGTTTTGTGACAACTGATTTAGCCCCCCTCTTAGTTGTCTCCCCTAATTTCAACAATTTTTGCCCACACACTACTTATAAAGTGCCACAACTAGGGGGTGTTCAAAATAATCACATGGCCTCTTATTGGGTTGAGTTGACTTCTTTTTTTTCACATTGCTTGTAACATGGAGTCTAATCATCCTATTTATCTATTAACCCCATTTACTTATCACGAATGGAAATCTAAAATTTAGCTCATGTTAAAAAACAAAGGGTTATACCTGGGTTACAATGGGTATGAAATGAAACCATCTAATGACGATGCTAAAGTTAAATGGTTTAACAAGTGTGATCAAGCCTTCGCTTGTCTATATCTCAGCATCTCTCCAGAACTCCTCTTTCATGTAGAATATTTGTCAACTCCCAACGAGGTATGGCTTGCCCTCGAGAAGCTAGATGAGAGCTCATTGTTATGTTGGAAAAATGCACCCTTGGGGGCTTTTTCCTAAAGGTTTAGCTCTCAGCTCTTTAGATTTGTATTTAGAGCATTTTACCTGTTAAATAAGACTCCCAATGAGAAAACCCATGGGTCTTGTGGAAAATAGGACCTAGGCGGTTGCAATTTAATGAATCTTGAACAAAGACAGGGGGTGGACAAGGGTCCTAGCACCCTAGTCCAGCCCTATTTTGGGTTTACCCTAATTTGAAATGTCAGTTTTGTGACCATTATTTGGTCTCCAAGCTAACATCATAAGTTTCAAATAAGAAATTCTTGGTGGGAATCTTAATAGTTGCACATATAAGCATGATTAGGTTATCATTTGCATCTAGGGAGAAGATTATTGTGAACTTGAGCCATTGGCATACTTGTGATTATCATTGTGTTGCAGGGCATAACATTGTTATTGTGTTTATTTGTAGGTTGGATTACATCTTCTCCTCATGGCATTGAAGAGCTTCTTTCTTCCATGAGAGCTTCATCATCAAGGTATCATTTATTGTGCTTTATCAATCATTATCATTTGGTTTTTACCTCTGCCTCCCAAGGGCACGCATTCTCTCTGACAACGGTGTTTAGAAGACTTGAATGTCTCTCTGGGGCTTGACCGAGGCAAGCCTCTAAACACCACAACCCCCTCCCACACTCCTTGTGATTGCAAGTTATAGGTGTCATATCTGGAGAAAGTGGAGCTGCAGAGTAGGAAGGCAGACATTGAAGATTTTGGATCTAAGAAGAAGTGGACACTGTTCAACATTTTGGGACAAGGGCACCATCAACCTTGTCCTCCAATTTTTGGTCACGGGAAATAGAAGGCACAATAGAGATCAGTACCGGAAGGAGATCGTGACTGCAAAAAAAGTTATGCATTGGACTAGGGCGCCATCACCGTTGTCCCGGATTTCTCCATTTTCTGCCTGTGAAAAATAGTGAGTTAAGGTTCTCTGCCCTTTGTCTATTTCCTACAACATTTGTCGTGATTCACAGATTTGATTATTATTTTTCTTAAATTAGGGTTTCAAGGACATAAAGGCATTAACTGAAAAACTTTTGTGATCACATATGAATTTCCTAGCAGAAAACCAAGTGGCAACTCAAGTCTGATAGTTGACTCTCCTCTTGATAGGTGAGGCACTTGGTTGAAAAGCCCTTAGAATATTTTGTGGAAAGGAGGATTCAAACTAAAGAAAACATTAACCTCCACCATTTTTACCCAAAAAGATTTTGGTGAACCCGTGTTTTTGAACTTATTGGTACCTTGTTGAGTTTTCTTTGACAAATTTGCATTCATTCATTCTATTACATTTAAAAAATTACAAAAAAATTGAAAAATTTGGAAAATTTGCAAAAAATAGCATATTAAGCTTGCATTTTTGTAAAATTTGAATTAATTGGCATCTAATTTAAATTAATTTCTTTCATTTACATTATATCTCATCCAAAACATATAAATTCATCATTTACAATTCATTTTCATTTCATTTGCATGCTTGATTTGTCAAAATTTGCTTGAAATCTTGCATTTTTTGTGAAAACCTAGTACTACATAAACTAGGGTTGTAGTCAAAATCTTGTCTCAAATTTTACTACCTTGTAAAAACACTTATTATATCTGATCTCTGATGGTAGTGTTGCATTATAGTGGCCTCCTTGTGAAATTTCATGTCTAGGGTTTGAAAACTTGCATTTTTCACTAGATTTGAGCCTATCGTCTTGCTAGATTTGCACTCCAAGCGTGTTGTAAGGGATTTTACTCACTAATTTTCTGTTATTAGCCTCATCATTTTCTTCCCCTTCTCAGTTTTCTTACAACACCCTTTATTTCAAGCCTTTGCATTCAAATTTTGGAAAAATCAACATATTTTTGCTATCTTTGCACTAGGGTTTGGTCTAGAGGCACTATAGGCGTGTTGTAATGAATTTTTTGGAATTAGGTGGCTGTTTTTACTGTTATAAGTTTCTTTCCATCATCATTTTCCTTACAACACCCGCTGCCCTACTCTTTTGCATTGAGATTTGGTAAAAAATTACATATATTGGCCTATTTTCACTAGGCTTTGGCTTGTCGACTTTCTAGAATTGCTTCAAAAGTGTGTTGTGAAAGGTACTCTTGCATTAGTGGACTTTTATTAGGTATATAATTTTATTTCCCTCTTGAAAATATTTACACCACCTCTTCTTTCAGTTGTTTGCATTGAGAAAAGTTGGAAAATCAAGCATTTAAGAGCATATTCGACATCACTTTTGCATTTGATTTTGCATAAGTTTTGGAAGATCTTGAAAATATGATTTGAGAGTCATTTGAAACCTTATAAATGGAACCTTCATGTCATTTTTATATGGTATCTTTGTATGCATTTGTCAAAGATCTTGATTTTGAACAATTTTTAACCCTCATGAGTGAGCATCCTATGATATTAGAAAGCTTAACTGAGTTCATCTCCATGAGTAGCAATGAAAAAGATGCTTGTGATAGAAATTCCCCTATGCATTCAATAGATACTACATGTGATGATGACATAAACTTGTCCTCTGGTCATTCTTTCAAAAATGATTCTTCCCATGAGGATATGTTAGCACAAAACGATGAAATCAATGACACTTTCCCTACAATAGGAGAGACACAACTTTTGCAAGACATCATGCCTCCTACAAATACAATAGAAGAACAAATATGTTATGATGTTGAGGATCCTATTGATGTGATAAAATATGTAACTAATGAACAAATAGACAAACTTGACAAAGAGCTAGCTGAATTTCAAGCATTTGTGGAAAATGAAACGACGACGGACCACGATGTACCTGTTATTCATAATATAAGAGAATTGATAAAAGAAGGAAAAGATGGTATTAATGCAATTTGAGGTTTAACATACATTATCCAAACTAATCTTATGCCTCGATATGATCTAGACAACACTTTACCTTTCTTTCATCCCAATACTCTCCAAGATAAAGTATTAGTGGATGAGGAAAAAAATCTCAAAGAACAACTCACATTAGAAGACCACTCTATTTATGACTATGATGAAGATGACTATCTAAAATATGATGAAATAATTGGTCTAATAGAAGTGGATAAGGAAAATACTCAAGTATCACCTCGTCCACGAGGAAAAAATCTACTTTGAAGTTTCTCCTTCGTTATCCCTTCAAGGATCGGGAGAGATTCAACATATACCAAAAAGACAAATTTGGAAAAATAGAAGCAAGAGATTATGACAATAGAAAAGGCTAAAATAGTACAAGATAGTCCTTGTCATGTTGAGAAAGTACCGCATGGACTCTCTGATACCAAGCAACATTCTAATAAGAACCTCTCCAAGAGGTTCACAAGTTCTAAAATCTAGTACAATAGTACTACAGGTAAGTATCTCTAACCCTATATCTCTGTGATGTGCTTCCCCCGTGATGTGTTATGTGTTGTTAGGCCTCCAAGGATGACCCTTGATTCTCCTATAAGGTCAAGGATACTAGGAGACTGCCTCTGTCATGACCTTCTTCTATTTGTATCATCATTCTTGTATATCTCCTCTCCTCTGATTTCATTGTTGTCTGTGGAGTCTTATGGACATAGCGTTGCGGTTGGTGAATTGGGGACACCCTCCTACGTGACTATCCCTAAGACACTTGTTCTCCTCTCTAATTTATTGTTTACCTTCCTCTAGTGTTTCCATCTAGCGGTCGGATGATGAAAAACATTTATACTGATGCGGACCTAGTGTCCCTTTCGAGAGCAATCAAAAAATGGACCTAGTCCATACATGACAATGGGGTTGTAACAAATTATCCGATGCTTGGCTAGTGGAATCACTCCATGATTTCCCTATCTTGATGTTGATGTCAATGTTATCTTATCTTGCTAAACAAACATTTTAACAATACTGCTACTCTGGACACTTTGTTTATCATGAATATCGCCTTGCTTGGCTTCTTCATGTAGTTGATCATATGCATTGTTGTTATTCATGATTATTTAGACACTATCACTTTTCTTGCAGGGATTTGTTTGTGGGAACATTTGGTGATCGTAAAGTACATGTCACCTCTAGGGGGCATGGGCCTTGTGAGAGCTTGTGTTCCCTTGTGTGTTTTCTTCCTACCTTAACATTCTTGATATCGGTACGTGATATCAACCACCTTAAGGTGGGGGCATATATAAGGTAAGCTGTCTACTTTAGATCATAGCAAAGCATGTTTGAACAATCTAAAAATCAAATCAATCAATCATGTAAGCCCTCTATAGAGGTGGGATATCAAGCATATCCTTTTATCTTAAGCCCTCATCCTGAGGCAGCAATGGTGTATTTCTCAAAGAAGATTGTATCATCCTGTCATTTTCAAAAGTCCTCATCGTGGGGTGGGGAGTAGTTCTATGATTAACTCAACCCTTAAGTGTGTTTTTGGTGGTTATTGTTGTTGCAAATATGTGCCTAATCAGTGTTGTCATTGATGTCAACATATCCTTGTTGTCATTGTTGTCAATTGTACCTGTTTAGAAGACCTGTATGTTGAGGATATTGAGAAAGTTAGCCTCTCCAAAAGAAACAAGTGAGTTACATATCTCTCTATAAGAGATAGTGAAGACAGTGTAGTTCATTGAAGAAGATTGCTCTGCATTCCTAGTGAGATGAAGATCATAGTCTGTAGACCAAGGGGTTGTGTAGAGGATAGTCTGAAGTTGCTCCAGTCAAGATTTGAGAGGTCCGCATGAAGGATTAATGAAGTTATGGCCATCTGAGTAGAACCGGGTTTTGTAGTATTTAGAGGTGATAGAGTGATAGAAATATGGTTCGGATTGATCCGCATTGGAATATTATGATCTACGGATCTAGAGGTGTGTTTGGGATGACAGTGTGTATCCTCAACTCAAGTGGTTCATGGTTTGGAGGTCCGCAAGCAATCTTTCCAGTGTGATAGTCATGACAGTTGATGTTCTTGAGTTCCCAGATGAAGGTGCAAGTGTTTCTGGTG
The DNA here is from genome assembly GCA_027924645.1 of Cunninghamia lanceolata. Classification (NCBI taxonomy): domain Eukaryota; kingdom Viridiplantae; phylum Streptophyta; class Pinopsida; order Cupressales; family Cupressaceae; genus Cunninghamia; species Cunninghamia lanceolata. The sequence continues at coordinate 1,238,353 of BSBN01000501.1, read as the reverse complement.
ATCTGAGGTAGTACGGTTGTTCCTGTTGATTTCATTGTGCTTGTGGTGGTCTCTAGATCATGTGCCTACTGTGTTGGTGGTCTGCATTGAGGATTGAGCTCGTGGTTGAAGATTTGTCATTGGGTGTTGTTATTCTTTCCAGTCTTGGCTGACCAGATGCTTTGTGTGTGTTTCAGATGATCTAAGAAGAGTTCTATGGAGTGTGGCATTTTGTTCGAGGAAGATTTAGGTCCCAGCTATGTTTGGCTGACAGTATTCTGATTCATATTAAGTCAGATGTTTGTAGTGCCGACCTTGATGTTCATTCCAAGGTTGATGAAGCGTATAAATACTTGTAGCTAAGATGTGGAAATGGCATCCTTGTGCGAAAATGACAAAATCCTAAGAAAGAAAGAAAGGAAGAGCAGAGAAGAGGAAGAGCAGAAAAGGAAGATCAATAAAGGATGAGGAGATAGCAAAGAAGTGTTTGGGGGTGGAGTAGTAGTAATGTGCACTTCAATGGAGCTAAACCTTGCATGAAGAAGATGATGTTTTCTAGTTCAATCTTTCTGTGATAAACTTATAAATATTTCTGTACACAGTGAGCCTCTTTGAGCAGTGAGCTCTGGGCAGTGCACCATGAAGTCATGTGCCTTCCCTATTTTCTATTCTTTTAACAGAGAATAAATCTTGTGGGTTAACCCCCACCGTGGTTTTTCCCTTAACCAGGTTTCCACGTAAAAAACTTGGTGTTATGTGTGTTGATTTTGTTTCTGCTCATATGTTGTTGTCTTATGCTTTCATTGTTATATCATTCATCTGTTATTAAGTGGTAAAGAAGTTTAACTACAGCAAAGGATAAAAGTTTTTGTGACAACTGATTCACCCCTCCCTCTTAGTTGTTTGCCCTAATTTCAACAATTGGTATCAGAGTTGGTTCCTCTAAAAGAAGCTTGACCGCTTGAGGAGATCCAGGATGTCAACTTACAAGAAGGATAGTCCAAGATTTGATGGAACAAATTACTCTCTATGGAAGAGTTGCATGGAGTGCCAAGTTTATAATGCATGGGTGATTCTTATTGGTTGATAAATAAGGATGAGTATAAACCTCCAGAGAAAGGTCCTTCAACTCCAAATCAACTCAAAGATGCTGAAAACAACATTTGAGCTAAAGAAGCCTTGCTGAGTGCTATGACTAATACAGAAATGACAAATGTTCTGGAATTAAAAACTGCTCATGAAATTTGGAAGAAGTTGGAAACTCTATATGAAGGTGATGAACATGTCAAATGTGCTAAGTTGCAGAGCCTGAAGGGTAGATATGAAAATTTGAGGATGAGTCAAGATGAAAACATTACTTCCTACATGGATAAGGTGAATGAACTCATGTGTGGTATCTGATGTGCTGGTGGAAAACTGGAAGAATTAGAGATTTTTGGCAAGGTACTTAGATCCTTACCTGCTTCATACAAGCATATAGTTGCTGCTATTGAGGAAATCAGGACTGTGACAACTGTTACAAGAGATTAGTTGGTTGGAAATCACTTAGCATTTGAAATGAGTGAGTTTGGTGATTCTCTTCCTAAATCTGAATTTGCATTTAAGGCCAGTGTTTTTGGAAAGCAAAGATTTGATCTAGGTGAAATCTCTTCAAGAAGACTAACCAGATTTGAGAAGGCAAGGAAGGATCTTGAAGAAGATGAATCCGAGATTGATGAACTTGAAGCCCTTTTTTCCAAAAGACTACCAAGAGGATCTGGTAAGTATGAAGGAAAGTTACCTTTCAAATGTTTTGCTTGCAATAAGATTGGTCATTTTGCTTCAAGATGTCTAGAGAGGGTTTCAAAGACAAACCCTAACAAACCTAGGGTTCAGAAGAAATGCTACTATGTCCAAGAAGCTACTGAAGGAGTCACTGATGATGAATCTGACAAGGGAAGTACCTCAGGAAATGATTGGGTGTTCATTGCCATAAAAGAAGATTCAGTGCCTATTGAGTCTGCCAGCTGTGTGAATGTGGAAAGAGCCTTGGCTGCTCAAGTTGAAGAAAAGGATGAATGGGTAATTGACAGTGGATGCTCTCATCATATGACAGGTGATAAGAGTAATTTTGTATGGAAAGGTATGAAGGTGGAATTGTGAAGTTTGGAGACAATTCAAATAGAGCAGAACTACATTCAAGAGTAAAGAACAATTCTCAAATGGATTATTGGAACTTGTGCACACTGATTTGTGTGGTCCTGTCAGAGTTAGGAGTTTTCAAGGAGACATATACTTTATGTTGCTGATTGATGATTGCTCACGGATGATGTGGGCCACTTTCTTAAGAGAGAAATCAGAGGCTCTTGACAAATTCAAGGTGTTCAAGTCTAGGGTAGAGAACGAGATTGGTGTGAAGATAAAGTGTCTAAGATCTGACAGAGGTGGAGAATTTACCTCTGGTGAGTTTAATGCATTTTGTGAAGAGCATGGAATAAGAAGACAGTTATCTGCTCCTAGGACTCCTCAACAGAATGGAGTTGTGGAAAGGAAGAACTGGACTATTCAAGAGGTTGCTAGAACCATGATGATGGAGGTAAATGTCCCACATATCTATTGGAGAGAGGTTGTGAGTACTACTGTCTACACTCTTTATCAGGTACAGATCAAAGGTAAGATTGGTAAAACACCTTATGAACTTTGGTTTGTGAATGCTCCTACTATGAAATACTTCAGAGTTTTTGGTAGTAAATGCTATATCAAAAGAGATGAAGGTCTAGGCAAGTTTGATGCAAGATGTGATGAAGGAATATTTCTGGGTTATTCTAATCAAAGCAAGGCATACCAGTGCTTTAACAAGAGATTGAAAAAGTTGTTGAAAGTGCTAATGTCAAGGTTGATGAAAGAAAGGAGAGACCTTCAATGTTTTGTGGATATGAATCAGATGATCAAAATGAAAGTCCAAATGAAGGAAAGAAAGTTCAGTTTACTCCAGAGAATCAAGTGACTCAAGAAGTTAATGCAGATGTTGAGGAAAAAGTTCAAGAATCAAAAGTTGAAGAAAATCCCAAAACTCCCAAGTATGTAAGATTGAGTAATTCTAAAAATCAGATCATAGGAGATAAAAATAAAGGTGTTCAAACTAGAAGAAGAATTGCTGAAGAACAAGAGGAGTATTGTCTGATTTCAAAGATTGAACCAAAATCAGTGAATGAAGCTTGTAACGATGAAAGTTGAGTAAAAGCAATGGAAGAAGAATTAATGCAAATTGAAAAGAATCATACTTGGGATCTTGTTCCTAGACCTGAAAACAAAAATGTAATTGGAACTAAATGGGTCTTCCAGAATAAATTGAATGAAGATGGTGAACTTGTAAGAAACAAAGCAAGATTGGTGTGCAAAGGTTACTCTCAGATAGAGGGAATTGATTTTGAAGAAACTTTTTCTCTGATGGCAAGAATTGAAGCAGTCAGATTATTTCTTGCCTTTGTTGCTTACAAAGATTTCAAGGTCTACCAGATGGATGTCAAGTCAGCATTCCTGAATGGAGAATTGGAAGAAGAAGTCTACATTGAGCAACCGAAAGGATTCCAGTTGTCTGATCAAGAAGATAAGGTTTGCAGATTAAAGAAAGCATTGTATGGACTTAAACAAGCTCCAAGAGCCTGGTATGCAAGATTAAATAAGTATCTGCTAAAGTTAGGCTCTAACAAAGGCACTACTAACAGTAATCTTTATTTTAAAATTGATCATGAACACATCTTGATTGTTGAGGTATTTGTTGATGACATCATCTTTGGTGGAAATGAGAATATGTGTAAAAAGTTTGCTGATCAGATGTAAAGTGAATTTGAGATGTCCATGCTTGGTGAAATGAATTTCTTCTTAGGTCTGCAAATCATTCAATTAGAAAAAGGCATCTTCAGATCTCAGTCTAAGTATGTAAAAGAGTTGTTGAAAAAGTTTGGAATGGAGGATTCAAAACTAGTGAGTACTCCTATGGTAACTGGATGCAAGTTAAGTAAAGATGATGATTCCCCTAAGGAAGATCAGAAAAGGTATAGATCAATGATTGGAGGACTACTTTATCTGACTCATACTAGACCTGATATTATGAATGCAGTTGGCCTTGTTACTATATTTCAAGCTAATCCTAGATAATCTCATGTTGTAGTAGTCAAACGAATTTTCAAATATCTTAAGGGAACATCTGACTATGGCTTATGGTATCCTACGGATGATGATTTCACTCTTTATGCATATACATATGTTGATTGGGTAGGAGATGTGGACGATAGGAAGAGTACTAGTGGAGGTGTATTTTTATTGGGAAAGAGATTAGTTTCTTGGTTGAGCAAAAAATAGGAGGCAATATCTCTGTCTATTATAGAGGTAGAGTACATAGCAGCAGCAAGTAATTATACTCAAGTTTTGTGGATGAAGCAAATGTTGAAGGATATCAGAGTTGTGTTTGAAGACCCTGTCACAATCTTCTGTGATAATTCAAGTGCAATAAACATTTCAAATAATCTGCTGTTGCATTCAAATACAAAGCACATATCCATCAAGTTTCACTTTTTGAGAGAAGGGAAATGAGAATGAAGTTAGATTGGAGTTTGTTTCATCAAAAGATCAGATTGCAGATATCTTCACTAAGCCTCTACCTAAGGATACTTTTGAGTATCTTATAGTGATGTTAGGGGTTATTAGCCCTCCCGTTCAGAACTGAGGTGCACTAAGGTGCATCAGTCTGATGGAAGTCACAGTCACATCTTGTGATCCAGATTGGTGTTAAGGAGTTGCTACTTAGGGGGAGTAGTTAGTATGCTGATTCTAGATTAAGAAACAAAAAGAGGAAGAGATGATTGCAAATATGTGCCCTTTGCCATTGATGTCAAAGGGGGAGAGAAGTCATGTGAAAAAATTGGAAGTAAGCAGTTGATGGTGAAAGGGGGAGTAGTAAAGAAAATGGTTATAGGTGTGATAAGAGAAAGGGGGAGAAGTTCTTGTCTTGATGGTTGAAACAGTTTTTCACATCATATGTTGCCATCAATGACAAAGGGGTAGATTGTTGCAAATATGTGCCTAATCAGTGTTGTCATTAATGTCAACATATCTTTGTTGTCATTGGTGTCAACTATACCTATTTAGAAGACCTGTATGTTGAGGATATTGAGAAAATTAGCCTCTTTGGAAGAAACAAGTGAATTACATATCCCTTTGTAAGAGATAGTGAAGACAGTGCAGTTCAGTGAAGAATATTGCTCTGCATTCCCAGTGAGATGAAGATTAGAGTCTATAGACCAAAGGGTTGTGTAGAGGATAGTCTAAAGTTGCTCTAGTCAAGATTTGAGAGGTCCGCATGAAGGATTAATGAAGTTATGTACATATGAGTAGAATTGGGTTTTGCAGTATTCAGAGGTGACAGAGTGATAGAAATATGGTCTGGATTGATCCACATTGGAATATTATGATCTGCGGATCTAGAGGTGTGTTTGGGATGACAGTGTGTATCCTCAACTTAAGTGGTTCGTGGTTTGGAGGCCTACAAGCAATCTTTCTAGTGTGATAGTCATGACAACTGGTGTTCTTGAGTTCCCGAATGAAGGTGCAATTGTTTCTGGTGATCTGAGGTAGTGCGGTTGTTCCTGTTAATTTCATTTTGCTTGTGGTGGTCTCTGGATCATGTGCCTACTGTTTTGGTTGTCCGCATTGAGGATTGAGCTCGTGGTTGAAGATTTGTCCTTGGGTGTTGTTGTTCTTTCCAGTCTTGGCCGATCGGATGCTTTGTGCATGTTGCAGATGATCTAAGAAGAGTTCTATGGAGTGTGGCATGTTGTTCAAGGAAGATTTGGGTCCCAGCTATGTTTGGCCGACAGTATAGTGATTCATATTAAGTCAGATGTTTGTAGTGCCGACCTTGATGTTCATTCCAAGGTTGATGAAGCATATAAATACTTGTAGCTGAGATGTGGAAATGGCATCCTTGTGCAAAAATGACAAAATCCTAAGAAAGGAAGAAAGGTAGAGCAGAGAAGAGGAAGAGTAGAAAAGGAAGAGCAATAAAGGATGAGGAGATAGCAAAGAAGTGTTTGGGGGTAGAGTAGTAGTATTGTGCGCTTCAATAGAACTGAACCTTGCATGAAGAAGATGTTGTTTTCTAGTTGAATCTTTCTGTGATAAACTTATAAATATTTCTATAGGTAGTGAGCCTCTTTGAGTAGTGAGCTCTGGATAGTGCACTCTGAAGGCATGTGCCTTCCCCATTTTCTATTCTTTTAACAGAGAATAAATCTTGTGGGTTAACCCCCACCATGGTTTTTCCCTTAATCAGGTTTCCACATAAAAATCCTGGTGTTATGTGTGTTGATTTTGTTTCTGCTCATATGTTGTTGTCATATGCTTTCATGGTTATATCATTCATCTATTATTAAGTGGTAAAAAAGTTTAACTATAGCAAAGGATAAAAGTTTTTGTGATAACTGATTCACCACCCCCCTCTCAATTGTCTGCTCTAATTTCAATAGTTGTGGCAAAGCCCAATCATTGGTGTGTGCCTGTAATATGCCTAAGATGGTGATGAGCCTAGCAATAAGAACACTCCATCACTTGTCTTCCATGTTTTCTCTGTGTCTTCAATGTGTGTGTGTATGGTGTGCTTGTTCTCAAAATGCAAAACCGGTGGCGATGAGCTCCTCTACACTTTTGGGATTTGTTTGGTGTGTTTGTTCTCAAGGTGCAAGAGCGGTGGTGAACAACTCCTCTACACCTTGGGATTTTGTTTGGAGTGTTTGTTCTCAAAAAGTACAAGACCGGTGGTGAACAGCTCGTCTACACTTTTTGGGATTTGTTTTTACTTTCCTTTTACTTGCATCTTGCATTTCATATGGAAAAAACAAAAAGAAAATAATCACTGCATTCATTGTATTCTCTGTGCTCTATGTGTCTTCAATGTTGTATTCTCTATTTTCTGCGTGACTATAACTGTCTTCTCCATGTTTTGCATGCCTGTCATTGTCTTCAATGTGTTTGAAGTGTCTTCTCCATGCTTGGTGTGTTTGTTGTGTTTGTTGACCTACTTTAATGCTTGTATTGGCCTTGCGTTTAATGCATACATTAAAGTGGGGGCTAAATCTTATGTCAGAAAAATGCACCCTTGGGGGCTTTTTCCTAAAGGTTTAGCTCCCGAGTCTTTAGATTTGCATTTAGAGCATTTTGCATGTTAAATCAGACTCCCAATGAGAAAACCTATGGGTCTTGTGGCAAATAGGACCTAGGGGGCTACAATTTAAGGAATCTTGACCAAAGACAGGGGGTGGACAAGGGTGCTAGTGCCCTAATCTAGCCCTATTTTAGGTCTGCCCTAATTTGGAATGTTAGTTTTGTGATTGTTATTTGGTCTCCAAGCTGACATCATAAGTTTCAAATATGAAATTCTTCATGGGAATCTTAATAGTTGCATATATAAGCATGATTAGGTTATCATTTGCATCTAGGGAGAAGATTATTGTGAACTTGAGCCATTGGCATACTTGTGATTATCATTGTGTTGTAGGGCATAGCATTGTTATTGTGTTTATTTGCAGGTTGGATTACATCTTCTCTTCATGGCATTAAAGAGCTTCTTTCTTCCATGAGAGCTTCTTCATCAAGGTATAATTTATTGCGCTTTATCAATCATTATCATTTGGTTTTTGCCTTTGGCTCCCAAGGGCATGCACTCTCTTTGACAATGGTGTTAAGAAGACTTGAATGTCTCTCTAGGGCTTGACTGAGGCAAGCCTCTAAACACCACAACCCCCTCCCACACTCTTTGTGATTGTAGGTTACAGGTGTCGGTTCTAGAGAAAGTGGAGTTGCAGAGCAGGAAGGTAGACATTGAAGATTCTGGATCTAAGAAGAAGCGGACACTGTTCAACATTTTGGGACAAGGGTACCATCAACCTTGTCCTCCAATTTTTGGTCATGAGAAATAGAAGAAACAACAGAGATCAGTACTGGAAGGAGATCATGACTGTGTGAAAAAAGTTATTCATTGGACTAGGGTGCCATCACCGCTGTCCTAGATTTCTCCATTTTTCGCTTGCAGAAAATAGTGAGTTAAGGTTCTCTGCCCTTTATCTATTTCCTACAACATTTGTCGTGATTCACATATTTGATTATTGTTTTTCTTAAATTAGGGTTTCAAGGACATGAAGGCATTAATTGGCAAACTTTTGTGATCACATCTGAATTTTCTAGTAGAAAACCAAGTGGCAACTCAAGTCTGATAGCTGACTCTCCTCTTGATAGGTGAGGCACTCATTTGAAAAGCCCTTGGAATATTTTGTGGAAAGGAGGATTCAAACTAAAGCAAACATTAACCTCCACCATTTTTCCCCAAAACACTCATGAACTAGAAAATGAGTTAATGAGTTTGAGTCCGAGTACATTTAACACATTAGAAGACTTTTTCACCAAGTTTAAATCTATCATGTTGCAGTTAAAAGAATGTGGAATTGATAAAAAAGATGACCAACTATTTCTCTCAATTCTCTCCAAACTAAGTCATGAATACTCTATTTTCATGTTTACCTTCTATTCCACCAAGAGAGCTCTTGAAGCCACTTTGAAAATTCCATCTCTAGATGACTTCATTGTCGATCTAACTAGAGAGAAAGACAAGTTAATCCACATGGGCACTGTGAAGTCCTAGGTCTCTTGCTAATTCTAGAAATTGATTTTAACACCTTCACCTACTTTGACTCTTCCTCCTGAACCTCCAATTCTTATGCATCCTCTTTGGCATCTTCTTTGCATCATCATCCTCCTTTTGGTTTCAACCTCTTTTTCTATCCTCTAAGGCTTTTAGTCAAACTCTATTTTCTTTTACCTCCTTCAAGACTTCATCCAATTTTCCAACTATGTTAGTGATACCTTGGATTCTCCATGATGGCATCTTCTTTGTCCTATTGTAAATTATCTTTGGTTATTGGTCCACCCATAATCACCCTTGCAACTACCTCTTGGCTGATGATTTATTGGCAAGCTTCTTGTAGGTTGCCTTAGTTTGATGGTCGATTCACAAGAAGAACCCATGAAAGAACTACTCTCTTCCCATAGGATTTAAACTTCACTCTGATACCACTTAATGTAGTCATAGTAGCAGGGTCCAATGAAGGATTGTCCCACCATGCAACCATAGTAAACAAAACACACACAATAATACCTCACAACTAAATAACATAAGGTGTACCCTAGGAAAACCCTCAATGAGGGAAAAAACTAGCCTTCAAAAATTTTATCATTACTTTATTGAATTAAAAGAAGATTATAATTTGCCACAAGGGTGTAGCTACTAGGCCACAACCCAATGATAACTAATAGTACTCTTATTCCCTAAACTCTATCCTGAACTCCCATGTCTCTCCTTGTTCTTTGATCTCTATCTATTATAGGCCCCCCTCAAAATTGTTTATGGATCTCTTATAAGTATCAATATATAACCTTTGATGTGACTTGTGTGAGCCGCATGGTGGAGCAAAGTTCTAAACTCCTTAAAATGTGTGGTTGACTAGTGAAATGCTAATTCTTCAAACCAGCCAAAATAATGGCAAGTAAAATGGTGAAGTGTCCGATGTCTTCTCCCATGGATCCAATAAGCCTTCATATGTCCTCCTTTATTGTCACAAATTCTAATTTCTTTGGCACCCATAGTTATTTTGCAACTATGATGGTCTACTAGTTGGATATTCAGATAAGTCATTGCATCAATCCAAGTCTTCTTAAACATGGATAGTCCACTATGTACACCTCTCTAATGTTATTCCAAAATTTGAAGGGTTAAATGCAAATGTGACAACTTCTAAATATGAACCATAGTAAAACATGATTTCTCTATTCTCTAAAGGATACTGGGTATATGCAAAGAGATGGGGGACCAAAAAGTCACCACCATGGGACTTTTTGGTCCAAAATAGACCAAAATGCAATTGCATTATAATGCGCTCACATTTTTCCTTCACTTAAAAGTAAAAAAAACTTCACTTTCTTGTCATTCACCCGCAGCCAAAGGAGTTATTCTACAAAAAAAAATAGTGTTCAAAGTGCGAGCGCATTCAAGGAAAGTCTCTCCAAGCAAGTGCAAGGGAGAAATCGACACTTTCACGATGCCACCTCACCGCCAAAGACGTCATGAAGCAAATTTGGAGGGCCTAGCAGCCGAAGAAGGTAGGGTTTGTTTAATTTTTGGTAGTTTGAGAAGAATTTTTGACTTTTCCATTGTTTGATTAGTTTTTTATTTACATTTGCAATTAATGAGGCAAGAGAAAACCCAAATCTAGCTGGGGAGGGTCAAAACAACCCCCAAAACTCTCCAAACCCTCAAAACCCACCTTCACATCCTCACAATGTAAGGGATACACAAGAAAACTACCTAGGGAAAATAAAAGAAAACAAAAGACATCTTCAAACCCTTATTCAAATGCTAAACAATCCAAGTGCAAACACCAATCATAGGAGAGCGCTTGCAAAGTCATTAGAGGAGATTATTTCCCACACTGAATCGGTGACAAAACAAATCACCAAATTTCAAGACTATAGGAAGAGGTGTTAGCAATACTATGCTGACAAATTGTCATATGAACAAGTGAAGAATGAAAAAATTACAAAATCCCAATTACGTGCACACTTTATTAATCCTAAAACTGGCCAAAGATTAGAAGAAACTTGCAAATGGTTCCCTATTCATTAGTGTAGGAATGAAGAAATATCCCAAAACTTTTGGGATAGATGGTACATGGTCTTCGATGAGCGCCCATGCAACAATGATGAGGTGCCACAATATTTCTTGAAAAATCTCTATTGCGAGTTTGTCCTCGAGAAGATTCCCAATTATTTTGACATTCGAGAGTTCTAGAGTGGAGGTGGTGGCTCTACCCAAGATAGAGAGGGGGCTCAACAAGATGAAAACCATGTACCTAGACCCCTGTTGAGGCCAGAACATTTGTCACTCCCTTCAACTTTGAAGGAGAGAGTTGAGGTGGAGACATTACATTCATTGACTACTCTCACGCAGTCTCTAGCACAACATGCCGATGATCTTACCTAGGTCGATGAGGGTGAGAGCAGTAGGCATCATTTGTCCCCACATTTGTGTAGTTCATGTGGGAATTTGTGTTATTATGGGGCGCAGGACGCACGACAGGACCCTCGGTAGGATACTACGACACAGGGACAACATCCAATGTTGGAGACATCCATATTGGATGAGAATGTTCTCAACAATGATGTCTTACAACAAACATTTAGTATTGACTCTCAGGTAAGTTTTTACAAGTTTCATCTTGATTTAATATATTGTTATTTGAAATTTGTAATTAATTTTATATGACTATCTATATTATAAGTCAAAAATAATGTATGTAATTGCAGGGTCAGAGTCTTCATCCTCCCTCCATTAGCCATCCATTGGCGGGTTATGAGAGGAGGTCAAGGCAGCAGGTATGTAATTTATGACAAGATCATAATTATTGTAGATATATCAATGGTAATATTATTTTGTGACAATTTGATTATTTCAATAGTCACCGGCACCTCCACTGTTTCCTTGGTCCCTTGGACACAAATCCACCACTTATACGGAGGTAAATTTAACCATTTCTAATTATTATGCATTTTTAAAATAATGTTATGTATTTATTTTGGTTGAATAATCTTGAACTTGATTTTCAGATGCTGAATATGGAGGCTCCTCCTCATCTTCGTGAGTCAGCGCAAGTAGGCATTACTGCAGCCATGATGTCTTCAAATCATTTGACCGAGGTATGAGCCAATAACATGAAAATGTCATAATTTTGTATTTATGTTTTATCTCATGTCATTTGATGTACATAAATGATATTTATGTTTGGTCAATTTTGCTTCTTGATGCTTCTCACAAGAGGTCACAACTCCAGCCCATCCAACTATGGATGAAGAGAGAGACAAGATGATGGAGAGTGATCATTGGATGGCAGTAAGTGATCGATTACATATTTGATGTTATATATTTCATACATTTTCTATATTAATGTGCGTATTGTTTGATTGTATTAACAGGTGGAGTTGGATGAACTTCTATCGAAGAGGTCTACTTGACGGCAGAGAGAGGATGTCACTAATTGGCTCTCCATCTTTACGGTCACACAAGGGCCGCTGATTATTTCATAAAAGTCCATAGGAAACTAATTTTTGGGACATTTTTTGTACGCCTAGATGGCTTTGTATACATACTTTTGTATGGTATTGATGTATACTTTTGTATATATGCCTGTATGGCTATGTTTGGACATGCCTATATGGCTTTGTATATAAACTAGATGTTATGTTCATGACATTATGTATATGACAGTTTATATTAAAAATTTAATATGATGATCAATTATCGTTACAAGAATTTGGTTTTACACATGCCAATTTCATTTGCTTGAAAGTTTATAAATCATTTTCAAATAATCCATTTTGTGCATATCTTGCAATCATTGCATTCTATGGGACTGTGCATTTCTTTGAGGCATCATTTTAAACTGTTCACACACCTTGTCTATGCTTCCACACTTTCCATACATGTCTACAAGGGCAACTGCAAATACAATTCATGTGATAGAATTCCTCTATCATTTATGCTTTGATGGTTGTCCACACCATGTTCCCTAGATCCCATTCTGGCATAGGCAAGGATGAAGTTGGATAAGGTTGTGCAATTTGGTTTTAGACATACCAAAATTTGCGTTTGGTTGAAATTTACTTTTGTACATTTTCTTGAGAGTTTTTAAAGCCTTATGAAAAATCCATTTCGTGCATATCTTGCAATCATTGCATTCCATGAGACAACATTTATTTGAGGCATCGTGTCAAACAGTTCACATTCGTTGAATATGCTTCCACACTTTGCATACATGTCTTGCAGGCTACTTAAAACTACAACATTTGATAAAATTCCTATATCCTTTATGCTTTGATGGATGTCTATAACGTGTTCCAAAGATACGATTTATAAGGTTTTGGAATTTGGATTTACACTCACCAATTGCATTTTCTTGAAACTTTCTAAAGGCTTATCAAAAAATCTATTTTGTTCATATCTTGCAATCATTGCATTCTATGAGGTGACATTTCTTTGAGGCATCATGCCAAACAGTTCACGTGCCTTGTCCATGCTTCCACACTTTGCATACATGTCTCTAAGGGAAGTTACAACTACAACATCTAACAAAATTCCCATATCTTTTATCCTTTGATGGATGTCCATTTTGGCATAGGCAAGGAGGATACTGGCCAAGGTTGTGGAATTTTTCTTTACACCCGCCAATCGTATTTTCCTGAAAGTTTATAAAGCCTTGTCAAAAAATCCTTTTTTGTTCATATCTTGTAATCATTGCATTCCATGAGGTGACATTTCTTTGGGGCATCATGCCAAATAGTTCACGTGCCTTGTCTATGCTTCCACACTTTGCATATATGTCTACAAGGGTAGTTACAATTACAACATGTGACAAATTTCCTATATCCTTTATGCTTTGATGGTTGTCCATACGTTGTTCCAAACATCCTATTTTGGTGTGCAAATAGGGAGGATGCTAGCAAAGGTTGTGAAATTTTGGTATTTTGACTTGTAATCGTGGCTGTCATAGTTAAGACAACAATGGATCAGCCCATTATCTCTTTGTATTTTTTTATGAAATATGGGCTCTAGTCAGGTAGAATGAATACCATACATTTTTGAATGTTGTTCACACATGTGTAGGCATCGATTAAGGTTTTAGGCATTGAAACGTGTCCACTGGTGGTGATATGTGGTCATATTGTTCTTGAGTCATTTATAGAATTTTATCATATTGATGGAAACACATTGAAGATAGAAGCATTAAATGATCATTTATGTTTATTCTCTAACTTTAAGGAGTTTATTATTATGTTTTCCTATGATGCACCTTGTAGGACATGCATTGATGACATAATCTTACCTCCTACTAATGACATTCTTGTATTTTATAATGATACTCCTCTCACATGCCATGATGATATTATTCATTATGTACCATCTTCCAAGATTAGAGATATGCATTTTTTTTGGTACTACATATTTATGATTATTTCCCTAGTGTTGAAAATTATGTTTATTACCTTTTTCATATTCTTCCTATATATCATGATGATTCTCTAAACGTGCTACTGTTGCAAATATGTGCCTAAGTGGTGTTGCCATTGATGTCAACATATCCTTGTTGCCATTGGTGTCAATTGTATCCTATTTTGCTATCTGTATAGAAGACTGGATTGTTGAGGATATTGAGAAAATTAATAAGGATCAATGTATGCAGACCATATGGATGAGTAGAGGATTTTCTAAAGAAGCTCTAGTTAAGTTTTGAAGGGTTCGCATGAGGTTTTGAAGAAGCTATGGCCATCTGAGTTGAACCAATTTTGTAGTGTTCAGAAGAGACAGAGTGACAGGAAAGAGGTCTGGATTGTTCCAGATATGTCAAATGATGATCTACAGATCTAGAGGCACATTTGGGAAGTCAGTGTGTATCATCCATTCAAGTGGTTCATGGTTTGGAAGTCTGCAAGCAATCTTTCGAATGTGACAGTCATGGCAGATAGTGTTCTTGATGTTCCAGAGGAAGATGCAAGTGATTTTGATAATTTGGAGGAGTGCAGATGTTTTTGTTGAATTCAATGTGCTTGTGAAGGTCTCTAGATTGTGTGACTTCTATGTTGGACGTCCACATTGAAGTTTGAGCTCGCTATTAAAGATTTCCCTCTTGGTGTAGCTGTTCTTCGTAGTCTTGGCCGATCGAATGATTCAAGTATGTTGTAGATGATCTAAGAGCAATTCTCTAGAGCATGGCATGATGTTGGAAGTAGATTCAAGTCTCAGACATGTTTGACCAATAATATAGTGATCCACATTAAGTCAATCCGACCTTGATGTTTATTCCAAGGTTGATGAAGCATATAAAGGTGTGTAGTTGAAGTATGAAAAATTATCCCTGTGCAAAAACAATAAAATCCAAAGAAAGGATCAAAGGTAGAGAAAAGTAGAGGAGAAGCAGAAGAACAAGAGATGTTAAGGATGAAGAATTAGAGAAGAAGTATATGTTGGGAAGAGACACTATGTGGCTTCATGAGTGTTGTTTTGGTCCGGTGAACAAGAACAAACTATGCAACAAGGTCCGACAATCAGGTTCGGATCTCTCAGATGGTGTAACTCAGCAAGTTTCAGACTTGGATAAGTCAAGAGGGGTATCATGACTACTATATTCTAGAGATTTAGCCTCTTGTGATAAAGCATGAAAAAGATATGAGCATCTGAGTGTTGGGTTCTAGACAGGCAGAGCATCAGACTTCAATCCGGATAAATAAAATGTGTTGTTCAAGCAGTTTGGGGATTATACATTGTTGGCCAACATGATTAAAGACTTCTATGCCCATGTTTTTGATACGCATCACAAATCAAGCATGGATTCTGCTGACAGATTAGTCACTTGCAAATATCTTGAAGTGTTCTTGTTGCCGACTAGGAAGTTTATGAGAATCCTTTATGCAGATATATATACTAGATGGATTCCAGTATGTAGGTGTGTGTCAAGTGAGAAAGTGCAAAGAAAAGTACGGATAAGTGTGAAAACAACAATTTAAGTCTGGTATGTGACAGAGCAACAACACCAAAATAGAGGAAGAATGAAGTGCATCAGATTAGTGTATTGTGCCTATCTGGAACTAAACTCTTACATTGGTAGATACCTCTCATCAGTTCAAACACTTGATTACCTTATGTAAGTTTTGTAGACAGTGAGTCTCTTGTAGGCAGTATGCCTCTTGTGAGAAGTGTGCTCAAGCAGTGAGCCCTAATTGGCAAGTGCCATATTGTACTCTTTCATTCTTTTAACAGAGAATATAATCTTTGGTTAGTCACCCCGTGGTTTTTCCCTTAATAGGCTTTTCCACGTAAAAATCCTTGTGTTATGTGTGTTGATTTTATCTCTATTCTTATGATCACATATTCTTATATGTTTTGATACTGCACTAATTATTAAAGAAGAAAAGAAAGTTAAAGATATTTGAGATAACTGATTCACCCCTCCTCTTAGTTATTAGCCTTATTTCCAACAATTGGTATCAGAGCTAAGTTCCTCTAAACAAAGCCTAATAACTTGAGGAAGATTTGGGAAGCTCAATGGATATTTTTAGTATGAAGGAACAACTTCAGTCTGCTCTTGATGATCTTGAACAATCCCACTCTGAAGTCAATAACTTAAGAGAAAGACTCAAGCAAGCTGATGATTTCATAAATGAGCTAAAAGAAAAATTGAGTATCTCTGTGAAAAAGAGAAAGGAACTACTTCAAAAATTAGCTAATTAGAGTGAAGTCAATGATACCAATGAAGATCTGGATGAGAAAAATACGCTATGTGAGAAACTGTCAAAAGAAATCATTATGATAAGGCACGAAATGGAATCAGAGGTTATGAGATTCACCCAAGAAATTGAAGAAAAGAGAAAAATTGAAGATAATCTAAAACAATCTCTCAAGGAGAAAATAGAGGACTGCCACAAAATGGACAGAATAATTAGGCATCTTGAATCAGATCTTGAAGAAGCTAGAGACAATGAAGAACAACTTGAGAATCAGATAGACACTCTTAAACAAGATCTTCAAACAACAAATGAATACAAAGAGAAATTCAAGATAAGCTCAGCTCAACTTGAAGTTCTTCTTGAAAGCCAAAAGAGGGTAGATGATAAGTGTGGCTTGGGATATGAGAAAGGTGAAAGCTCCTGATCCAGTCAGAAGAACTTTAGGTCAGGAAACCAAAGAAACAGGCCTAGAAGACCTCTGATAAGGCAACCAAATGCTCAAAGATATCCATCCTTCAATGGATACTGCTTCAATTGCAACAATTTCGATCATAAAGCAACTTAGTATAAGAGGAGAATGAATCAGACTAATCTATCCTTCTTTGGACAATGTTTTAACTGCAAAAGGTATGGTCACAAATCTCATGAATGCAGAAATATGCAAATAAATAATTCATTCAATGGTAGATACTTTGCATGCAATAGAAATGGACATATGGCTAATCAATGCAGAACAAGATGATATCAATCAAATAAGTCTAGAAATGTTGTCTGCTACAATTGCAATAGATCCGGTCATATTGCCAAATTCTGTAGAAGTAGAAATCAGGATAGAAATGGCCCAATGCAACATAATAAAAAACAAATAAAGGGCAAAGGTAAAGTGAATGCAGATGAAGTTCAAAAGGAGATGAGCAAGATTTGGGTGAAGAAGAGTACAAAAAATATTGGGGATGGATCCGCACCAGAATCTGGTGCTGATATTCCTTTCGGTAACTAAAAGGGTAAGCTCTGGCTCAGGGGGGTCACAAAGAAAAACAAATTCCCCCAGCTAGTCAATTAGTGCCTAAATTCGGCACATGGAATGCTGCGGATTAAAGGGTTATCAGAAAAACATCTACATAACCTTCAGTAAAAATATGAAAGATCTGCAGGAAGTTTTGCAAGAGTTTAACCGCTCAAGTTAATCTGGTTCTGATAGCGCTCTGGTAAAGTAGGATTTTCACAGACAGATCCGGTATGATTCAAAATTGAAATACTTTGATCTACGGATCCATGGCATGATTGAAGAAAAGAAGATACATTGGCAATCCTCACTGACAATGATTCTAAGTTCAACACAGTGATTCAAGAAGATCTCTCTCAAAACAGGGCAACCGGATAACTTATGTTGTGCATTTATTACAAAAGGAAATTAGGGTTTGCACAAGGTTAAAAGGGTTCATTCACTCATTATTTGTACATTTACATTCGAGAAGAAGAAAAGAAGAGCTTTGCATCAAAGTTTCTACAACTCACTCAAAGATCAACTGTAAAATTGAACTCAACTAGCGATTTGTTCTGACTCCTATTTCAAACCCTAAAGTGTAAAAAGGTACTTCCATTCTAAAAATCTCTCTCCAAGTCTTTTGCAAGATGGCTACTCCAATGGTTGTTAAGATCACTGATAGGCCGCGCCCCAAATTCAAGAAACATCCCTATAAATCTCTAAAATTTGATCCTTTAGGCACATTTTCTAGCATTCCACATGGGGTATTGCATGTAGAAGATGTTAGGGTCTATATCCATGCCAACATTGAGGAATTTGGAGACTCTAAATTAATGGACATCTATCACAAATAGCTAATAGATGAGAGTTTTGAACTCAAACCTCAATACAAGGCCCTCCAGGATAAACACTTCAGTCATTGCATACACTTCCCCTATTTTGCAGAAGATGATTGGGTCCGGTATGTCCTAAGTAGGATGCATGATAATTTCATGTGGTTAATGAGGCCCTTCAAGATAACAAAAGATGCCATCAGGGCAGTAACCGGGCTGCACTCATCTGGTGGGTTACCTGCACTTAAATCTATCAAGAACCAGACAGTAACTGAAGCCACCCGATCTAAGTTTGATAAAAGAGCAATGACCATAGATGACATCACAGATCCGGATGTCAAGTTTGCCTCAATGATAATTGGGTACAAAATCTATCATTCTAGCTGGGAGAATTCTGTGTCTGGGACTGCAATATATGCAGCATATCAGATGTTGAGGGAAAATGTAGATTATGACCTATGCGATCTTCTCCTAAATCAACTATTAGAAAACCTACAGAAGATCAAAAAGGATAAGAATAATTCCTTCAAATATTGTTGTCTAATACTGTGTCTGTTCTTTTACTACATGAATGAGCTACCCAGATCAAGTGGTTGGGTATGGCAAAATTGCAAACTTGTTACCATACAGATTATAGACTATATGTATGGACTTGGTGATGCTAAAGCTCAAAACATGGCTCTCTGGGGTTATTTTAAGAACTTCCAAAGCATGATGCAAGCCACAGAGAGAATACCTCAATCCATAGTTGAGAAATACAAGGATACAGTGTGCTTCATGGTTGACACTAATCAATGCCTAATGGAGGTAGTTGAGCCTAGAATAGTGTGGATAATGCCAATGGGGTACGAGGTTGATGAGAAAATCTTGGAGCTACATATTCAACACCTATTGAGCTAGCCTAAGGACCCTGAGGCAGAAAGGTTTGGAACCTTTCAAGAACTAAGTGTAAAAATACATGTTGAGTTAAGACAACCAGAGATAAAAAGGAAAGTAAGAAGGGAAGTTGAGGAAATTGCCAAAATATTTGGCATATCAAAAGAGGCAGTAGATGCAAATAGAGAGAAAATGGAGAAGGTTGAGAAAGAGAAACAAGAAGGAAAGAAAGGAGATGGTCTGGTACAAGCCTCCTCCCAGACTAGATCCTCTAAGAGCTCTACACCTGCCACTCCTAAAAGCTCAAGGGCCACCAAACCGGAAGTCAAGACATCAGGAAAAGGAGAAAAGAGGACAAAGACAAAGCCACAAGGTCATATACAAGCCTCAAAGATGATGAAGAAATAGAATCTAATGAGGAAATCAAGAAAATGAAGAAGAAGAAAACATCCAGAGAATACTCTGCCAGTAAAAATAAGGAAGAAAAGGTAGAAGAATTTGTTGAAAAGCCTACTCTTTCCATTGATGACATCATCAAGGAAATCATTGTGGATGGGAACCTGTAGCCAGTAATAGAGTTCTATGATGAATACGGTGATACAGACAAGAGGATTTTAGAAGAAGCTACTGTCAAGTATCTAAATATCTACAATAAAGCTTTCATTGAAATTATATCCTTAATTCCTAAAAGTCTAGAAGTACTTGAACTGAGAAAAGACAATGCAAAAGCAAAAGACTTAGAGATCTGGGAACAGATAGCAATTCAACTTTATCCTTCCATCACCCCAAAACAAATGAACATGATCTTTAAGGATTGTGAGGATGAATTCTGGAGCAAAGAAAGAATGAATAAACTTATGCTTGGAGAAACTAACCAAGTAGCAAAAGAAACAAAAGACATCCTCTGGAATGCTTTCAAAAGATTCAATCTTCCTATTGTAGAGGAAATAGATGAAGAACCTTCTACCGTGGATGTTGAAGGATTAAATATAATCAATGAAGAATCTTCTGAAAAAGATGTAGAAGGATCAAAAGAGCTAGATGAAGAGAAGTCTAAGGACTTGGATTCCTCTATTATGGAAGAGGAAGTTCATGAAGCAATAAACACCAGTGACATCTCTCCTCCGGATCCCACTGTTGACATTTTAGATTCTGAAGTTGAAGGAGAAGGAAGAAAAGAGGAGAAAGTAAATCAAGAAGAAGAGGTTAGAGGAAAAGAAGAAGAACAAGTAGAAGAGACTAATGTTTACTCTTCTGATATCCCAAAAGAAAAGAAGTCTCAATCACCAACAAGAGACACTGCAGAGGTAGTGAAGGACTTCTTGAACAAAGAAATGATGGAGATAGATGAACCTGAGCTATTTCAAGGGCCACTAAATTTTGACTCTCTCTCTGGTCCAGACAATGAAAATAGCATCTTTTGCTCAAGCCAAAGGAAAAGAAAAACTCCTAAAATCTCACATGGAAGATTGTGAACTATTGGAGATGGCATCTGGGATGCTAGAGAAGATCATGCCATCATTCCAAAAGGATACTTCAGCTTCACCATATGGCAACCTGAAATCACTGGTAAATTCTGTTAGTACTCACTTTGAATCTCTAGAAAAATTAGCAGAAGCAAAGGTCCAGAAGGAGTTTCTAGGAAAAAGATTCACTAAAGTATAGGGGCTTATTGCTAATGATAGGAGGACCCTGAACATTGGAATAAAGAGCCTTGAAAATGCTCTTAAAGATGATGGGGACTTGTACAAATTTTGTCTATCTTGGCCCAAAGTGATAGAGGATATTGAAAAGAAGGTGAAAGAACAAGAAGGTAAACTGTCAAGTTTATCTCAGAATTTTGATCCCCTTTCTACCTCTTTAATGAATCAAGAATGCTAGGCCATTGTCATTATAAATGAAATAAAGAGGTTGGACAAAGAAAAGAAGAATATAATAAATAGGATGAGTGAACTTAGAGGGATAATTATCCCTAAGTTAGAGGCAAAGCATGAAGCCTTGATAGATGCTCAGACCACAACCCAGACTAGTTTTCCAACAGATCTAACATGGGCAGAAGCATATGCATTTTTTTTGAGTGGTCACATCTCCATTTTGGATAGAATGAAGCAGAGCTGGCCCACAGAGTTTGGACAGTTAAAGGCCACTTATACTTAAGTATATGTAAGTATAACATGTATATATACTTATGCGGCCATGTATAGATCAATTTTTGCAAAATTTTGGTATGCAGATTCTGCCCTTTGCCATTGATGTCAAAGGGGGAGTGAGGAGTAGTGAAAAATGTGGAATCCAGCTAAGGGGGAGCTCTGATAAAATAGTACAAAAGACAGAGCATCAGCCAAGGGGGAGTTTACTGCGACACTTAGTCATTTTTCACTAAGTGTTGACTAAGTGTTGCCATCAATGCCAAAGGGGGAGATTGTTGACAAGAGACACTGTGTGGATTCATGAGTGTTGTCATTAATGGCAAGAAAGTCTATCCCACACATCTGCAGTACATAGTATGCCTATACCGAAAGACAGATTGAAGATTGTTTTGGTCCGGTGAACAAGAACAGAGTATGCAATAAGGTTTGACAATCAGGTCTAGATCTCTCAGATGGTGTAACTCAGCAAGTTGCGGACTTGGATAAGTCAAGAGGGGTATCATGACTACTATATTCTAGAGATTTAGCCTCCAGTGATAAAGTATGAAAAAGATATGAGCATATGAGTGTTGGGTTCCAGATAGGCAGAGCAGACAGAGAAAGAACTGACCAACAGAGCATCAGACTTCAATCTGGATGAGTAAAAGGTGTTGTTCAAGTAGTTTGGGGATTATACATTGTTGGCCAACATGATTATAGACTTATATGCCCATGTTTTTGATACACATCACAAATCAAGCATGGATTCTGCCGACAGATCAGTCACTTGCAAATATCTTGAAGTGTTCTTGTTGCCGATTAGGAAGTTGATGAGAATCCTTTATGTGGATATATATACTAGATGGATTCCAGTATGTAGGTGTGTGTCAAGTGAGAAAGTGTGATGAAAAGCAGGGATAAGTGTGAAAACAACAATTTAAGTCCGGTATGTGACAGAGCAATAGCACCAAAATAGAGGAAGAATGAAGTGCATCAGATCAGTGTATTGTGCCTAACCGAAACTGAACTCTTGCATTTGTAGATGCCTCTCATCAGTTCAAACACTTGATTACCTTCTGTAAGTTTTGTAGATAGTGAGTCTCTTATAGGCAATATGCCTCTTGTGAGCAGTGTGCTCAGGCAGTGAGCCCTAATTGACAAGTGCCATATTGTACTCTTTCATTTTTTTAACAGAGAATACAATCTTAGGTTAGTCACCTCGTGGTTTTTCCCTTAACAGGGTTTTCCATGTAAAAATCCTTGTGTTATGTGTGTTGATTTTATCCTATTCTTATGATCACATATGCTTATATGTTTTGATACTGCACTAATTATTAAAGAAGAAAGGAAAGCTAAAGATACTTGAGATAACTGATTCACCCCCCTCTTAGTTATTAGCCTTATTTCCAACAGTATATGGGGTAGAGCAGAAGTTTTGTAAGCATTCAATGTAACTAAACCAGGCATGAAGTAGATGCTATTTATCAATTAATTCTTTCTGTACTAAACACAAATTGTATAGGTAGTGAGCCTCTCTAGAGCAGTGAGCTCTAGGCAGTGAGCTCTAGGCAGTGAGCCTGAAGGCATGTGCCTTCTCTTTTCATTTAAGTACTTTTAACAGGGTATGAATCTTGTGGGTTAACCCCCACCGTGGTTTTCCCTTAACCAAGTTTCCACGTAAAAATTATGGTGTTATGTGTGTTCAATCTATTTCTGCTCTTGTGTTATTGATTCATGCTTTAGTGTTTATCTGATTGAAAGTTGTAAAAGAAGTTTAAAAGAAAAAAAGATTAATAATTGTGGGACAACTGACTCACCCCCCACCCACTCAGTTGTCTGGACTAATTCCAACAATTGGTATCAGAGTGAGGTTCCTCTAGAAGAAGCTTAACCACTTGAGGAGATCCAGGATGTCGACTTACAAGAAGGATAGTTCGAGATTCGATGGAACAAATTACTCTATTTGGAAGAGTCGCATGGAATGGCATTTACAATGCATGGGTGATGCTTATTGGGTGATAACCAATGATGAGTATAAACCTCTGAATAAAGGTCCTTCAACTCCAGATCAAGTCAAAGATGCAGAAAATAACCTTCGAGCTAAAGAAGCCTTGTTGAGTGCACTGACTGATTCAAAAATGTCAAATGTCTTTGGACTAAAAATTGTTCATGAAATCTGGAAGAAGTTGGAGAATCTTTATGAAGGCGATGAATATGTCAAATGTGTGAAGCTACAAAGTCTGAGAGGAAAATTTGAAAATTTGAAGATGAGTGAAGATGAAAACATCACAATCTACATTCAAAAGATAAATGAACTTGTGTGTGGTATCAGGTGTGCTAGTGGAACTTTGGAAGAATAAAAAATTGTGGAAAAAGTGCTCAGATCTTTACCTGATTCATACAAATGTAAGGTTGCTGCTATAGAGGAGATCATGACTGTCTCAAAAGTTACAAGAGATCAGCTGGTTGGCAAAATTTTAGCTTTTGAATTAAGTGAGTTTGGTGATTCTCTTCCTAAGTCTGAAATTGCATTTAAGGCCAATGTGTATGGAAAACAAAGATATGATCTAGGTGAAGGCTCTTCAGTAAGGTCCAACAGATTTGGGAAGGCAAGGAAGGATCTTGAAGATGATGAAATTGAAACTGCAGATCTTGAAGCTCTTATTGCCAAAAGAATGCCAAGAGGATCCGGTAAGTATGAAGGAAATCTGCCATTCAAATGTTTTGCTTGTAATAAGATTGGTCATTTTTCCGTAAGATGTCCAAAGAGGTTTCAAAACCAAACCTTAACAAATATAAAGGTCAAAAGAATTGTTACTATGTCAAAAAATTTGGAGGAGTCATAGATGATGAATCTGATCGTGGAGGAGCCACTGAAGATGATTGGGTATTCATTGCCATCAAAGAAGAAGATCCAGTGTTTACTAATTCTGATAGCTGTGTAAATATGGAAAGTGCCTTGGCTGCTTAGGTTGATGAAAAGAATGAATGGGTGATTGATAGTGGATGTTCTCATCATATGACTGGTGATAAAAGTAAGTTTGTAAGCTTTGAAAATTATGAAGGTGGATTTGTGAAATTTGGAGACAACTTAGTTGGTAGAATCTGTGGCAGAGGATCCATCTATTTTTATGGTAAGAATAACACAAATGATGTTCTATATGTGGAAGGACTGAAGCATAATCTTCTTAGTGTTGGACAGTTGGTTGACAAGGGTTATGGTCTCTGATTCAAGGATGGTAAATGCCGAATCTTGGAAAGCTTAGGAACTAAAATTGCATATGGTACACAAACTAGAGGTAACATCTTTCAATTAAGTAGTTCTGGTAAAAGTTGTTTGATTGCACAGACAGATAAGAGTTGGTTATGGCATAGGAGAATGTGTCATGTGAATTTTGATAACATTATCAAGATAAGTTCTACTTAGGATGTGAGAGATCTTCCAAGACTTGTGAAACTTGATAGTATGTGTAGAGAATGTCAGTTGGGTAAACAAAACAAAACATCATTCAAAAGTAAAGAACAATTTTCAAGTGGGCGATTGGAACTTGTGCATACTGATCTATGTGGTCCTGCTAGAATTAGGAGTGTGCAAGGAGATAGATATTTTATGTTTCTGACTGATGATTATTCCTAGATGATGTGGGTAACTTTCTTTAAAAAAAAATCAGAAGCTCTTGACAAATTCAAAGTGTTCAAAGTTATGGTGGAAAATGAGATTGGTGTGAAGATAAAGTGTTTGAGATCTGATAGAGGTGGAGAGTTTACCTCTGGTGAGTTTGATACATTCTGTGAAAAGTATGGAAAGAAAGAACTAGACCATTCAAGAAGCTACCAGGACCATGATGATGGAAACAAATGTTCCACAAGTTTATTGGAGAGAAGATGTGAATACTATTGTCTACACCCTTAACCGGGTGCAGATCAAAGGAAATTTTTATAAGACTCCTTATGGACTCTAGTTTGGTCATCCTCCTACTATAAGATATTTCAGAGTTTTTGGTAGTAAATGCTATATCAAAAGAGATGAGGATCTAGGCAAGTTTGAAGCAAGATGTGATGAAGGAATTTTTTTGGGTTACTCTACTCAAAGGAAAGCATACTAGTGCTTTAACAAGAGGTTGAAAAAGATTGTTGAAAGTGCTAATGTCAGAGTTGATGAGAGAAAAGAAGAATATTCTAGGTCTTACGGATATGATTCAGATGATCAAGATTAAAATCCAAGTCAAGGAAGGCAAATTCAAACCCAGACTCAGATCTAGATTGATCCAGAAAGCTCTGTGACTCAAGAGGATAATGCAGAAGTTGAGGAACAAGTTCAAGAAATAGAGGTTCAAGCAGATCCCAAAACTCCTAGGTATGTAAGGATGAATCATCCTAAAAATTAGATCATTGGAGACAGAAATAAAGGTGTTTGAACTAGAAGAAGAATTGTTGAAGATCAAGAAGAGGTTTGTTTGATTTCAAATATTGAACCAAAATCAATAAGTGAAGCCTGCAATGATGAAAACTGGGTAAAAGCAATGGAAGAAGAATTAATGCAAATTGAAAAGAATCACACTTGGGATCTTGTTTCTAGACCTGAGGATAAAAATGTGATTGGAACTAAGTGGGTCTTCTGGAACAAACTAAATGAAGATGGTGAAGTTGTAAGAAACAAAGCAAGGTTAGTGTGCAAAGGATATTCTCAAGTGGAAGGAATTGATTTTGAAGAAACCTTTGCTCCAGTGGAAAGAATAGAGGCAGTCAGATTTTTTCTTGCATTTGCTTGTTATAAAGATTTCAATGTCTATCAGATGGATGTCAAGTCAACATTTCTAAATAGAGAACTAGAAGAAGAAGTCTATATTGAGCAACCAGAAGGATTTCAGTTGTTTGATCAAAAAGATATGGTCTGCATGTTGAGGAAAGCATTATATGGACTCAAACAAGCCCCAAGAGCCTGGTATGCAAGATTAGATAAGTATTTGTTAAAGCTAGGATATAACAAAGGCACTACTGACAGTAATCTTTACTTCAAGATTTATCATGAGAACATTCTGATTGGTGAAGTATTTGTTGATGATATCATTTTTTGGTGGAAATGAGAGCATGTGCAAAACATTTGTTGATCAGATGCAAAGTGAATTTGAGATGTCCATGTTTAGTGAGATGAATTTCTTCTTAGGTCTGCAAATCACTCAGTCAGATAAAGGTATCTTCATATCTTAGTCCAAGTATGTGAGAGAATTGTTGAAGAAGTTTGGAATGGAAGACTCAAAGCCAATAAGTACACCTATGGTAACTGGATGCAAGTTGAGTAAAGATGATGAATCCCTTAAGGCAAATCAAAAAAGGTATAGATCAATGATTGGAGGACTGCTCTATCTGACTCAGACCAGACCTGATATAATGAATGCAGTTGGACTTGTCGTTAGATTCCAAGCTGATCATAAAGAATCCCATGTTGTAGCAGTCAAGAGAATTTTTAAATATTCAAAGGGATAATTGATTATGGATTATGGTATCCAAAGGATAATGACTTCACTCTACATGCATATACAAATGCTGATTGGGTAGGAGATGTGGATGACAGAAAAAGCACGAGTGGTAGTGCATTCTTCTTGGGAAGTAGATTGGTTTCTTGGCTAAGCAAAAAGCAGGAGGCAATTTCCCTATCTACAACAAAGGCAGAGTATATAGAAACGACAAACAATTGTACTCAAGTTCTATGGATGAAGAAAATGTTGAAAGACATCAGAGTTGTGTTTGAGAAGCCTGTCACAATCTTCTGTGATAATTCAAGTGCAATAAGTATCTCAAAGAATCCAGTGTTGCATTCAAAGACAAATCATATATCCATCAAGTTTCATTTCTTAAGAGAGAAGGTAAATGAGAATGAAGTCAAGTTGGAGTTTATGTCTTCAAAGGATCAGATTGTAGACATTTTAACTAAGCCTCTTCCCAAGGATACTTTTGAGTATCTTAGAGAGAAGTTAGGGGTTATTACCCCTCCTGATCAGAACTAAGTTGCACTAAGGTGCATCAGTTCGATGGAATTCACAGTCATATCTTGTGATCCAAATTGATGTTAAGGAGATACTACTTAGGGGTAGTAGTCAATATGAAAGTTTTTGGATTAGTCTAAAACAAAAAGGGAGAAAAGATTGCAAATATGTGCCCTTTGCCATTGATGTCAAAGGGGGAGAGAAGTTCATGTGAAAAACTAGTTGCTGATGAAAGGGGGAGCCGTGAAGAAAGTAATTGTAGAAGTGATAAGAGAAAGGGGGATAAGGTCTTGTCATAATGGTCAAATCAATTTTTCACATCATATGTTGCCATCAATGAAAAAAGGGGAGATTGTTTCAAATATGTGCCTAATTGGTGTTGTCATTGATGTAAACATATCCTTGTTGTCATTGGTGTCAACTATATCCTATTTTGTTGTCTGTATAGAAGACTGGATTGTTGAGGATATTGAGAAAATTAATAAGGATCAATGTATGCAGACCATATGGCTGAGTAGAGGATTATCTGAAGAAGCTCCAGTTAATTTTTGAAGGGTTTGCATGAGGATTTGAAGAAGCTATGGCCATATGAGTTAAACTAGTTTTGCAGTGTTCAGAAGAGACAGAGTGACAGGAAAGAGGTCTAAATTGTTTCGGATATGTCAAATGATGATCTACGGATCTAGATGCATGTTTGGAAAGTCAGTGTGTATCATCCATTCAAATGGTTCATGGTTTGGAGGTTCGCAAGCAATCTTTCTAATGTGACAGACATGGCAGATAGTGTTCTTGAGGTTCTGGAGGAAGATGTAAGTGATTCTGATGATTTGGAGGAGTGCATATGTTTTTGTTGAATTCAATGTGCTTGTGAAGGTCTCTGGATCGTGTGAATGCTATGTTGGAGGTTTGCATTGAAGTTTGAGCTCGCTATTGAAGATTTCCCTCTTGGTATTGTTGTTCTTCCCAGTCTTGTCCGACCAGATGATTCAAGTATGTTACGGATGATCTAAAAGCAATTCCCTAGGGCGTGGTGTGTTGTTGGAAGTAGATTCAAGTCTCTGATATGTTTGGCTAACATTATAGTGATCCACATTAATTCAAGCCAACCTTGATGTTTATTACAAGGTTGATAAAGCATATAAAGGTGTGTAGTTGAAGTATGGAAAATTATCCTTGTGCGAAAATAATAAAATCTAAAGAAAGGATCAAAGGCAGAGCAGAGTAGAGGAGAAGCAGAAGAAAAAGAGATGTGAAGGATGAAGAATTAGAAGAGAAGTATATGGGGCAGAGAAGAAGTTTTGTAAGCATTCAATGTAACTGAACTAGACATGAAGTAGATGCTATTTATTAGTTAATTCTTTCTGTACTAAACACATTTTGTAGGTAGTGATCCTCTCTTGAGCAGTGAGCTCTGGGTAGTGAGCACAAAGGCATGTGCCTTCTCTTTTCATTTAATTACTTTTAATAGGGTACGAATCTTGTGGGTTAACCCCCACCGTGGTTTTCCCTTAACCAGGTTTCCACGTAAAAATTTTGGTGTTATGTGTGTTCAATCTATTTCTGCTCTTGTGTTATTGATTCATGATTTAATGTTTATCTGATTGAAAGTTGTAAAAGAAGTTTAAAAGCAGAAAAGATTAATAATTGTGGGACAACTGATTCACCCCCTCTTAGTTGTCCAGACTAATTCTAACAGCTACCTCACATTATACATGATGATGATGAGCCTCATCATGATTATTCTATTGTTTCACATGATTGCTTATGCTTTTATGATGATACATTAGCAACTTATCATATTAGAAGTCTTAGTATGCATAAACTAGTCATGAACTTATTCACAATTCTTCAAGTTTTAATGAGAAATTGCCTTTGATTATATACAGATTTAAAAATGCCTCTCCGGCTCATTTTTGAAACCCTACCTAGAGACTTGAAGGAGGATTTTTTGCTGCTCTCTGGCGGATTTGTGGTGGTTGTTAGCGATGGCTCTGTTGTTTCATTATCAGTTGGCTATGGCTCGGCTGATGGTAGCGAGGGAGATTTGGCTTATGGTGTCAATTTGAATTTGAAGGAGGTTTTTCCGCTGCTCTATGGCGGTAATGTGGCTGTTGGTTGTGGTGGATTTGCTGATGGTATTGTGGGGTCTGGTTGTGGTGGTTCTATTGCATCTATGCCCATTGGTTGTGATTTGGCTATGGGCGGTAGTGGAATTTTGGATTCTTCTACCAGTTTAGAGGGTGGTAAGTCTTTTGCAGGTGTGGTGCACGCTAGTATTGGGAATGCCTCTTCGGTGGTGAACTCTACTATGGACCCTAGTTCCCTGCCCCCTCCTATGGTGGTTTTGGGTGAGGATGTTTTAGAGAATGTCAAGTTTTATTATGAAAATGGTTTGATCTACAAGTTTGAAGGCCTATGGCCTCCTCTCTCTACTATTAATAAATGGATGTCTTCTTTGGCTTCCCCATTTAGATGGGAAAGTTGAAATTTACCCCTGTACAAGGGGATTCTTTGTGGTAACTTTTGCTTCCATTTCTGATCAAAAATTTGTTGAAGGGCATTCATGGTTTTTGGGCAAGAATCCTCTCTTAGTGAAGCCATGGTATCCTTCTTTTAACCCTCTTTCTGAATCTTTCCATAACAAACCGGTGTGGATCCACCTCCCAAATCTTCCCCTTCATTTTTGGTGCAATTGAAGTTTTTTTGCTATTGAAAACTCTCTGGGTTATTTTTAGATGGTGGATTTAACTACTTTCACTCATACCACCTATGCACAAATGTTAGTTGATATGGATATGTGTTGGATTAGGTCCGGATAATTGAGAGGGGGGGTGAATCAATTGTCTCTCAATTTAAACTTTTCTACTGTTATTCTTCTTTCACAACTTAAAATTAAATCAATGATATAAACATTTCATCATTAGACGATAACATATGAGCCAAAATATGAATGACACATTTGACACCAAGATTTTTGACATGGAAACCTTGTTAAGGGAAAAACCACGGTGGGGGTTAACCTACAAAATTAATATCGTGTTAAAAGTATTTTACAAATGAGAATGCACATGCATTCGGGCTCACTGCCCAGAGCTCATTGCTCAAATGGAGGCTCACTGCCTAGGAAAATATTACAATAAAATAACAAAGATCTAAGCTAATTAATAGCATCTGCCTATGCAAGAGTTTTAGTTCCAATTAAGTATAAAAACTGATCTCACACATTTCATCTTTGCTCTGCTCTTCTTATTGTTCTGCCTTCATTCGCATTTTGGATTTCTACTCTTCTCACAGACACCTTCTTCACATACACACACACACTAAATCATCCACTTTCATTGGCTATATATATCTGCAACATGATCTACAATCATTCTAACAGTTAGCTTCATCAACACTTAGAACTTTTATGAATGCTCTGCTCTATCGGCTAGATCTATGCAAAGCTTGAGGTGCGGACCAAAACTTGCTCTTGGAAATCATCCTTCATGTCAGCCACTATCACTAATCATCACCTTTTGTCCAAAAAACAACTTCCATACATTTGGAATCAAGATCTTCTGCAAGGTCGGCCTATTCTTCTTCTATCTGCTCTGACAAACTAGAACCCGGTACTCAGAGGCTAATATCTTTTGAATCCTTCATCACCGGAGGACAAAAATCTAGATTTTGACTATCTTGACAAAGCATATAAATCCCCTAGATCCGCAACTAATCACAACTTTCCACCGGAGAGATCTGGACCAAAACATCGGACCCTGTCACCTATTCTATTCATGACTACCCGGACTTAGACACATTCTGAATTTGACTTCCGGTGTGAACAGATTGTGTTATACAGATGATTAGGATGATCTTAGTTGCCATCAATGACAACATCTATCATGCCTAGCAGTGTCAGAATCTCCCCCTTTGGCATTGATGGCAACACTTAGTGAAAAATGACTAAGTGTCTTATGCAACTCCCCCTTTGTTTGTACATTCGTGCACTTCACTTGTTCCATTGCTCCCCCTTTGTTGAATACCTCATTTTTCACTACCCTTCACTCCCCCTTTGACATCAATGGAAAAGGGTGGGATCTACAAGCCAAAACTCTCCAAAAATTCTGTATACATTGCCACATATGTACAAATAATCATTGAGTCCTAATTACATGAACTTGAGAATGTTTGTAAAATTGGCTTTTATTTGCACAAGTTTGGAGGCCCAAGTACTCTTCATCCCATCCAAAATTGAGATGTTCCCACTCAACAAAAATGCATAAGCTTCTACCTTTGCTAGATCCAGAGGATCACTTGTCTGAAGTGCATTCTGGGATTCGGATAAGGCATTATGCATGGATTCCAACTTGGGAGCAACTAATCCACGGAGTTCACACATCCTCTTCATTGTATTGCCTTTCTCTTTTACTAGTCCCTTTATTTCATCTATCAAGCTAATAACCTTACATTCCTGGCTTATAGGAGAGGCAGTTAGAGGATCAAAATTCTGAGATTGAATTGATATTTTATGTTCTTGTTCCTTTATCTTCTTCTCAATATCCTCATTGACTTTAGACCATGATAGGAAAAACTTAGATATATCTCTTCCATCTCTTAGAGCATTCTGAATGCTCTTTATGCTAATGCCTAGTATTCTTCTATCATTTCCTATAAGGTTCTTTATTTCACAAAATTTCTTATCCAGGAATTCTTTATGAACTTTTTCCTCCACAGACTTCTCAAAGGACTCAAAATGAGTATTCATAGAACTCACAAGATTCTTCAGATGTTCAGAGGGGGAATCAAATAGATTCTTTAGGTAGGTAGGTATTAGCTTTTCCAAAATTTAGGATGCAAGCCCCAGTAGTTCATTGTCCTCCATGTGGAATTTTAACATCTTTTCTCTAACTTTTGCTTGGGTGAATGATGCTATTTTCATCAGTTGAATTAGAGAGAGAGCATCTGGATTGGCTAGACCTTGGAGTAGTTTAGATTCATCAAGCTCACTCATCTCTTTTTCAAGAAGACTTTTTACCGCATATGTAGTGTCTCTTGCAGTCATTTCAGAATCATCCTTTTGATCTCCTAATTTCTCAGTATTTGCTTTAGGTGCTTCAATGTTTGCACCGTCTTCTTCTACTTTCTCTTTCTTTGTGTTCTCTGTAGAAGAACTCTTTCATATTTGTTCATCACTTGCTATCTGATCCAGAGGGCTCTGTGAGGTAGTAATATTATCCTCTTTCTCTGATGTATCAGGTGGATTGGGAGTATCTCTTGCACCAACTACTTTATCCAACATTTCTGTATTCTCCTAATTTGCTTGTTCTACTTTCAGAACAGAGGCTACACCCAACTCAGATTTCTGCTCAATAATGTTCTCTTCTTCACCATCTGGCACTTCTTTTGTGACTATAGGAAAATTGTACTTCCTTAATGCTTTCAAAAGAATCTCTTGAGTTTCTTCAACTATTTCACTTGTTTCTCCAAGCATGAGCTTGTTCATTCTCCTTTTCCTTTTAAAGTCATCTTTGACTTCCTTGAATATCATATCTATTTTATCAGGAGAAATTTGTGGACATAAATTTATTATCTCATGTTCTCTAATCTCCACATCCTTGCACTTGGCATTTTCTTTTCTCAACTCCAAGATATTTGCCAGAGTTTGTGGTAACTCAGAAGTTATCTCAATCAGTGCCTTGTTGTAGATGTTGAGATATCTGATCATTGCTTCCTCCAACACCCTTTTATCCATATCATTATATTCATCATAGAATTCAATCATGGGTTTTAGATTACCATCCACAGTGATTGATTTTATCACATCTTCTAGGGAGAGTGTGGGCTTCTCAACATATTCCTCATACTCTTCTATCTTTTGCTTTTTGCTAGTCCTTTTGCTTCCGTAGGACTTTTCTTTGGTTAACTTTGCAAATTTTGTTCTAGTGACCTTTAGTTCCTTGATTTCAATGTCAAAGTCTATATCTACTTCTTCTTCTCTTATGCTTTCATAGGTCCGAGATGCTTTAGTTTTCTTCCTTTTCTCCCATTTTCTGGATGATTTTACTTCTGGTTTTGCAGTTTTGGAAGGAACAGAGGCAGTAGCAAAGCTTCTATCTTTTCTTGAAGTGGAAGAGAATTCCACCAGATCACTTGTTTGTTTCTTATCCTATTTTTCTTTCTCATCCTTCTTTGTTCTTTCTCTGAATTTACAGCTCAAATTCTCTTCTTCTTGTTTACTTCGAATACAAGGTGATTCAAATGAGTGATCAAGTCACCTTTAAAGCTTCACATTACCTAATTTTCCTTTGTAATAAATGTGTTGCCCTAATTATATCCAGTTACATTATTTTTGACAGTTCTTCATGTATCACTCTGTAGGATTTCATATCAACATCTTTTCTTCCAGAAATCCTTCCAAAGGTTCTGGACCAATTTAGTGTATTTTCTTTTATTGTGCCAGACTCAAGTACCCACTGACTGGGGGAATTTGATGTTCTATGGAGCTCCCCCTAAGCCAGAGTTTCTAACTTAATTCCCGAAGGAATTGTCAGCACCGAATTTTGGTCCAGACCCATTATCATTGTTTACTATATCTTTCTTTATCCAAATCTTGTTCATTTCACTCTGTATCTCATTCACATCAATTTTCCTTTTGCCTCTATCTTGTTTCTATTCATCCGGCTTTCTGTTTACCGGACCTCTTCTTCCATTGTTCCTACTTCTGCAGAATCTTGCAATATGACCAGATTTATTGCAGTTAAAGCATACAATATTTCTTTTCTTATAAACCTGATTTTCTCTTGATCTGCACTGATTAGCCATATGTCCAAACCCATTTCAAACAAGGCAATAACCATAGAAAGAATTGCTAGCTCTTCTATTGTTAGCATAATTCATTGCCATATTTCTACATTCATTGGATCTATGACCATACCTTTTACACTTGAAGCATTGACCAGAGAAAGATGGATCATTTTGATTTGCTTTGCTTCTACACTGAGTAGCTCTATGACCAAATTTATTGCAGTTAAAACAATTTCCATTGAATGATCGATATCTTTGAGCATTAGGTTGTCTTACTAGAGGTTTTCTGGTTCTGTTTCTCTTATTCCTAGGTTGAGAATTTCTCTGCTCAGATCTGGAGCTTTCACCTTTCTCATAACCAAGATTATGTTTATCAACATCCTTTTTTTGTCCTTCAATGAGTGCTTCAAGTTTAGCTGAGCTTATCTTAAACTTATCCTTATACTCATTTGCAATTTCTAGGTCATGTCTGAGAGTGATAATTTGTCTCTCAAGTTCTCTTTCATTGTCTCTACTTTCTTGTAGATTAGATTCTAGAAGGCCAGCTATCGCATCCAATCTGCAGCGTTCTTCAGAACTCTTTTTTAGATTTTGATTCAATCTTCTTCAACTTTATTCCTATCTTCAATTTCCTTGGTTAGTCTCATCACCCTAGTTTCCATCTCATGTTTTAAAATAGTGACTTCTTTAGCTAACTTTTCACATTCCTTTGTCTTCTCACTCAGGGCTGTTGGCAAGAGATACTGTATAACATTGATAGGAGTTGTCATTGATGGCAACTAAGATTGTCCCACACCTCCCCATTGTAGTATTTGATCATACCAGAAGTCAGAACAATAATCTATCTAAGTCCGGGAGCCTGAAATAGAGTATATAGCAGAGTCTGGTATTTTGGTCCGGATCTCTCCGGTGGAAAGACATGGTATGTTGCAGATCCAAGATTGTTGACAGCATTGCAAATACACTCTAAATCCAAAATTTTGTCATCCGGTGATGAAGGAATCAAATGTTATTAGCATCTGTGTATCGGGTTCCAATCTGACAGAGCAGACAAAAGAAGAACAGGTAAACCTTGCAGAAGATCTTATTTCTAGATGAATGGAAGTTTCTTGTTGGACACATGGTGGCATTTAGTAACTATGGCCGACACGAATAATGATTTGCAAGAGTAAGTTTTGGTCCGCACTCCAAGTTATGCATAGATCTAGCCGACAGGGCTAAGCATTCTTAGGTGTTCTAAGTACTGTTGAAGTCGACTGGTAGAATGATTATAGATCTTGTTGCAGATATATATAGTCAATAAATTCAATCATTTAGGATGGGAAGTGTGTGAAGAAAAGTGGATGTGAATAAAGAAGAAATCTAAGATGCGAATAAGAGTAGAACAGTGAGAAGAACAAAGCTAGGATGAAGTGTGTAAGATCAGTTTTTGCACTCAACCAAAACTAAACTTTTTGTATAAGTAGATGCTATCATTAGTTCATATCTCTATCTTTCATTTGTAATATTATCTTAAGTAGTGAGCCTTCATTTGAGCAGTGAGCTCTGGGCAGTGAGCCCAAATGCATGTGCATTCCCATTTTATAATCAATACTTTTAATAGGGTATTAAATTCTTTTGGGTTAACCCCCACTGTGGTTTTTCCCTTAACTGGGTTTCCACATTAAAAATCTTCATGTCAAATGTGTTATTTCATTTCTGCTTATGTGATGACTGAAATGTTTATTTCATTAACAATTTTTAAGTTGTAAAAGAAATAAAAGATCAAGAATGTGTGACAACTGATTCACCCCCCCCTCTTAGTTGTTTGGACCTAATCCAACAATTGGTATCAGAGCCAAGTAACTCAGAAAAGCCTAACAACTTAAGGAAAAGATCTTGGAAGAAATTTTCAATGGGTTCACTAAGAGATCTTTAATCAGCCCTAGAAGAGCTTGCTCAATCTAGAACATAAATTAGTAATCTAAGAGGTGAACTTAAAGATGCTAATGACACCATTGAGGTGTTAAAAGACAAACTAAAGAAATCTTTGCAAAGAAAAAATGATCTACTTCTACAACTATCTAGTTTACCTGAAGAAAATGGCTTGAATGAAGCTTTGGAAGAAAAAATAAAGGAATGTGAGAATCTCTCCAAAGAAGTTGCTCTCCTAAAAATTGAAATGGAATCTTGGGTGATGAGGCAAACCAAAGAAAGTGAAGATAGGAATAAAATTGAAGAAGATCTGAAACAAAAACTAAAAGAAAGATCTGAAGAATGTTACAAATTGGATGGAATAGCTAGCCATCTAGAGTTTGATCTACAAGAAAGTAGACAATGAGAGAGAATTTGAAAGGCAATTAGTCACTCTCAGACATGACCTAGATATTGCAAATGAATATAAGGAGAAGTTCAAAACAAGTTCAGCAAAACTTGAAGCACTACTTGAAGGACAGAAAAGGGTTGATGACAAGCATGGTCTTGGATATGAGAAAGGTGAAAGCTACAAATCCAGATAGAAAAAAATTTAGTCTAAGAATGGGAGAAACAAATCTAGAAAACCTTAGGTGAGAAAGCCAAATGCTCAAAGATATCCATCATTCAATGGAAATTGTTTCAACTGCAACAAATTTTGTTACAGAGCTACTCAGTGCAGAAGTAGAGTAAATCAAAGAGGTCCATCCTTCTTTGGTCAATGCTTCAAGTGTAAAAGGTATGGTCATAGATCAAATGAATACAGAAGTATGCAAATGAATAATTCCAATAATAGAAGAATTAGCAATTCTTTCAATGGTTACTGCTTTGTTTGCAATGTGTTTGGACATATGGCTAATCAGTGCATATCAAGAGAAAATCAGGCCTATAGGAAAAGAAATGTTATATGCTTCAACTGCAATAAATCTGGTCATATTGCAAGACTTTGCAGAAGTAAAGACAATGGAAGAAGAGGTCTGGTAAAGAGAAAACTGGATGAACAAAGACAAGACAAAGGCAAGGAGAAAATTTATACGAATGAGACTCAGGATGAATCAAACAAGATATGGGTTAGGAAAGTCACTATGAATGACATCAATGGATCTGCACTGCAATCTGATGCTGATAATTCCTCCAGGAATTAAGATGGAAGTCTTGGCTTAGGGGGAGTGACATTACAAATCAAATTCCCCCAGTCAGCAAGTAAGTGCCTAGAATGGGCACAGTAAGAAAAGAGATCTTGGATTGTTTCAGACCATGTGGAAGGGTTTCTGACAGAAAAGAGATGGTAGATTGCAGAGCAATACATGAAAAACTCTCAAAATAGAACGACTGGATGCGCTAGGGTAGAGCATTTATTACAAAGGAAAATTAGGTGATGCGAAGCTTAAAAGGGTCATTCACTCCTCATTTTAAACACTTTGCATAAAAAAGAAAAAAGTGGACAAGCCTAGACTGAGAATTCTCAAAAGTCAGAAGCGAGAAAAGGATTTCCAAGCAAAAGTCCCAATCTGTGTGGCAAGGTATTTTCTGTTTTCTGTAAAATCTTTTGAGTTTTCAATTTTTGTAAATGGCTACACCTCTAGTGGTAGATGTTACTGAAAGGCCTCATCCCAAGTTCAAGAACCATCCATTCAAATCTGTAGAGGTTGAGCCGTTAGGTGCATTTTCTGGAGTTTCGTATAGGGTTTTACATGTTGAAGATATTAGGGCTTATATTCACTACAATATAGAGGAATTTAGAAATCTAAGATTACTGGATTTATTTGAAAACCACTTGAAGGATGACAATCACCAATTGAAGCTGGAATATAAAACCCTAGAAAACAAACACTTCATACAAGTTATTGAATTTCCATCCTTTGATGAAAGTGAATGGGTTAGGTATGTATTGAGTCAGATACATGATGAGTTTATGTGGTTGTTGAAGCCGTTCAAGATTACAAAAGATATAATCCAAATTGTGACTGGATTGAATGCAACCGGTGGGCAACCCATGCTTAAGGATGTGAAAAATCAAACAGTAACTTATGGAACTAGAGAAAAAGTTGACAGAAG
This sequence comes from Cunninghamia lanceolata, assembly GCA_027924645.1. Classification (NCBI taxonomy): domain Eukaryota; kingdom Viridiplantae; phylum Streptophyta; class Pinopsida; order Cupressales; family Cupressaceae; genus Cunninghamia; species Cunninghamia lanceolata. The sequence goes on along the minus strand of BSBN01000501.1, from coordinate 1,200,402 downwards.
AGCTATGACTATCAATGACATCACTAATCCGGATGTCAAGTTTTCTTCGATGGTAGTTGGGTATAAGATCTACCACTCTAGCATGGAGAAATCGGTCTCTAGAACAACTATTTATGCTGCATATCAGATGATAAAGGAAAATGTGGATTATGACTTATGTGAGCTTCTACAAAGCCAATTACTAGAGAACTTGAACAAAATAAAAAAGGATAAGAAAAATTCCTTCAAGTATGGTTCCCTGGTGATATGTATCTTTTTATACTTCATGAATGAGGTTCTGGGAGTTCCGGGTATACAATGGACATCTGATAGATTAGTAGCATGGCAAATTAGGGATCTTCTTCATAGTATTGGTGATTCCTAGACACAAAAAATTGCTATTTGGGGTTACTTCAAGAACTTCCAAAATTTGATGCATGCAAGAGAAAGAATTCCTAGTTCAGTTGTTGAAAAGTATGAAAATGAAATATGTTTCATGGTAGACACAGATAAATGTTTGATGGAAGTTGTAGAACCAAGGACATTGTGGATAATTCTCATGGGCTATGAAGTGGATGTGGAAATTTTGGACATGTATGCTCAACATCTCCTGAGCAAACCTAAAGACACCTCTATTGAAAAGCTCGGAACGTACAAGGAACTGAGCCTAAAGCTGCATGTGGAACTTAGATAGCTAGAAACAAAAAGAAAGGTACACAAGCAAGTAGAGATGTATGCAAGAAGCATTGGGATTACAAAAGAAGCAGTGGATGAAAACATACAAATAATTGAAAAGATAAAGAACACGGAGTGGGAAAAAAGTGAACCTATAATTCCCTCAGAAGCCCCAAGAAAGAAAAGGAGCTCTGTAACTCTTGCTGAGCCTCTCAAGACCACTCACACTAAGAAGTTGGAAGCCACTCCATCCGGTGAAGGAGGGAAAAGGAAGAAAACCAAGGCAACAAGAATCCTCAAGAGCACACAAGATGATGAGGAAACTAAAACAAATGAAGAAGTGAAAGAGATAAGATCCAAAAAGGTCAAAACTTCAAAATTTTCTAAAGATCAACCATTTGGAAGCATGAGGGCCAGTAAAAGCCAGTATCTGGTAAGGTTGCCATGACTATTGATGAAATTGTAAAAATAATCACTACTCATGGAAACTTAAAGCCTATCAGAACTTACTATGATAATCTTGATCAAGCTAATAAGAAAACTTTAGAAGATACCTTTATCATATATCTAAATAAGTTTAATAGAGCCTTGTTGGAAATCCTACAAGAACTTCCTAAAAGTTAGAGGAAAGTAGTGGAAATAAGGAAAGATGCAGCCAAAGAAAAAGATAGATTTCAGAGAGTATGTTCTCTCCTCTTTGTGCCTCGTAATAACTAGAAAAGAAGTAGATAAAATCCTTAGTGAAGTCAAAGATAAATTTAGAAGCAAAGTCCAGATGAACAAGCTAATGCTTGGTGAAATTGAAGAAATTGCAAAGGAAACAGAGGAAATTCTGAGAAAGGTTGTAGACAAAAATAAGTACTACATTATCTCAGAAAAGTAAGATGAAGAAGACAATCCCACTGCTCTAGAAGAAAAAACTAACAAGAGAATCAATGATCAAAGTATCACTCTAAATCCTCTAGAACTTGATTCATCAAATCTAAATATTGGAGAAGTTCAGGAAGAGGAACAAGTCAATCAGGAAGACATAGACATGATAAATAGAATAATTGATGAAGTGATATCTCCTCCACTTGATCACTCTGAGAAGAAAGAGAATATTGCTACCACTCAAAATCCTCTAGATCAAGAAGCAAGTGGTGAGAAAATAGAAATGAGTCTCTCCGAAGAGAACACAGAGAAGATTAATACAGAGAAAGTGAAGGAAAAAGGAAAAGAAGACAAAGCAGAAGAAGATGGTGCAAATGTTGAAACATCTAAAGCACCTAAATCAGATGATCAAAAAGATGATTCAGTAATTGCAGCAAGAGACACTACAGATGCAGTGAAAGATTCTCTTGAAAAGGAAGTGATTGAGCTTGATGAGCCTGAACTACTCCAAGGACTGACCAATCCAGATGCGCTCTCTCCATTTCAATTGATGAAAATTGCATCCTTCACTAAAGTAAAAGCTAGAGAAAAGATGATGAAATCTCACTTAGAGGACAATGAGCTACTGGGGTTAGTAACCGGAGTGTTAGAGAAATTAATGCCAACTTATCAGAAAAACCAAAATGATTCCCCCTCTGGCCATTTGAAAAATCTTGTAAGTTCAGTTGACTCACATTTTGAGTCTTTTGAAAAGTCTGTGGAGGCAAAGGTTCAGAAAGAGTTTTTGAATAAGAAATTCAATCAAGTTAAGAATCTGATAAGGAGTGATAGAGTGGTACTAGGCATTAGCATAAAGAGCATTTAGAATGCTCTAAGCGATGGAAGAGATATATATAAATTTTGTCTATCATGGACCAAAATCAATAAGGATGTTGAGAAGAAGATAAAGGAACAAGAACAAAAAATATCAGTTATATCTCAAAATTTTGATCCTCTAAATGCCTCTCCCATAAGTCAGGACTGTCAGATCATTAGCTTGACAGATGAAATAAAGAGACTTGAAAAAGAGAACATCATTATGATGAAGAGGATGTGTGAACTCTGGGGATTAATTGCCCCCAAGTTGGAAGCCATGCATAATGCCTTATCCAAAGCCCAGAATGCACTCCAGACAAGTGATCTTCCGAATCTGGCTAAGGCAGAAGCATATGTATTTTTTCTAAGTGGGTACATCTCACTCTTGGATGGAATGAAGAACACTTGGGCCTCTAAACTTGTGCAATTAAAAACCAATTTTGCAGACATTCTCAAGTTCATGTGAACAAGACTTGATGAATTGTTGTACATACATGACAGTATAAACAGATATTTTTTGAGAATTTTGACTTGCGGACCCCGCCTTTTGCCATTGATGTCAAAGGGGGAGTGAAGGACAATGAAAAATGAGGAGTTTAGAAAAGAGGGAGAATCAGAATTAGTGAAGAGCACGAATGCATAGACAAAGGGGGAGTTGCTCTAAGACACTTAGTCACTTTTCACTAAGTGTTGCCATCAATGCCAAAGGGGGAGATTGTTGGCAAGAGACACTACATAGCATTGATAGGAGTTTTCATTAATGACAACTAAGATTGTCCCACACCTTCATAGTGTAGTATCTGATCATACCAGAAGTCAGAACAATAATCTAAGTCCGGGGGCTTGAAACAGAGTATATAGCAGAGTCTAGTATTTTGGTCTGGATCTCTCCAGTGGAAAGACATGGTATGTTGTGGATCCAAGGTTGTTGACATCATTGCAAATACACTCTAAATCCATAATTCTATCATCCGGTGATGAAGGAATCAAATGTTATTAGCATTTGTGTATCGGGTTCCAGTCTAACAGAGGAGACAAAAGAAGAACAAGTAAACCTTGTAGAAGATCTTGTTTCCAGATAAATGGAAGTTGCTTGTTGGACAAATGGTGGCATTCAGTAACTATATCCAACATGAATAATGATTTGTAAGAGTAAGTTTTGGTCCACACTCCAAGTTATGTATAGATCTAGCCAACAGGGCTAAGCATTCTTAGGTGTTCTAAGTACTGTTGAAGCCGACTGGTAGAAAGATTATAGATCTTGTTGTGGATATATATAGTTGATGAATTAGGTCATTTAGGATGGGAAGTGTGTGAAGAAAAGTGGATATGAATAGAGCAGAAATTGAAGATGTGAATAAGAGCAGAACAGTGAGAAGAACAAAGCTAGGATGAAGTGTGTAAGATCAGTTTTTGCACTCAGCCAGAATTGAACTTTCTGTATAAGTAGATGTTATCATCAATTCATATCTCTATCTTTCATTTGAGCAGTGAGCTCTAGGCAGTGAGCCCGAATGCATGTGCATTCCCATTTTATAATCAATACTTTTAACAGGGTATTAAATTCTTGTGGGTTAACCCCCACTGTGGTTTTTCCCTTAACTGGGTTTCCATGTCAAAAATCTTGGTGTCAAATGTGTTATTTCATTTCTGCTTATGTGATGACTGAAATGTTTATTTCATTAACTATTTTTAAGTTGTAAAAGAAATAAAAGATCAAGAATGTGTGACAATTGATTCATCTCCCCTCTCATTTGTCTAGACCTAATCCAACAAGGGCCTTGTCTTCATGATGTTTTCCTAGTTGAAGAGGTTGCTCCTTTCCTTTGCATTGGATTTGCTCAATTTTTCTTTTAAAATTTCAATGAAGTCTTTAGCCTTTTTGAGATTATCTTGCAGCTCTTGAAACTCTGCCTTGGACTGCTCAAGATCATCTAGGGCGAGATTAAGTTGCCCTTGAAGATTATATTCATCCATTTTGTTGTCTTCCCAAATATTCCTTAAGATGTTAAACTTTTTCAAAGGAACTTAGTTCTGATACCAATTGTTGGATTAGGTCCAGACAACTGAGAGGTGGGGGGGTGAATCAGTTGTCTCTTAATTTAAACTTTTCTACTATTATTCTTCTTTCACAACTTAAAATTAAATCAATGATATAAACATTTCAGCATTAGATGACAACATATGAGCAGAAACATGAATGACACATTTGACACCAAGATTTTTGACGTGGAAACCTGGTTAAGGGAGAAACCACGCTGGGGGTTAACCCACAAAATTAATACCCTGTTAAAAGTATTTTACAAATGAGAATGCACATGCATTTGGGCTCACTGCCCAGAACTCACTGCTCAAATGGAGGCTCACTGCTTAGGAAAATATTACAATAAAATAATAGAGATCTAAACTAATTAATAGCATCTACTTATGCAAGAGTTTTAGTTCCAATTAAGTACAAAAACTGATCTTACACATTTCATCTTTGCTCTCCTCTTCTTATTGTTCTACCTTTATTCGCATTTTGGATTTCTTCTCTTCTCACATACACCTTTGCATACACACATGCACTAAATCATCCACTTTCATTGGCTATATATATATCCACAACATGATCTACAATCATTCTAATAGTTGGCTTCATCAACACTTAGAACTTTTATGAATGCTCTACTTTGTCAGCTATATCTATGCAAAACTTGAGGTGTGAACCAAAACTTGCAATTGGAAATCATCACTCATGTTGGCCACTATCACTAATCATCACCATTTGTCCAACAAACAACTTCCATACATCCAGAATCAAGATCTTCTACAAGGTCAGCCTATTCTTCTTCTGTCTGCTCTGACAAACTGGAACCCGGTACTCAGAGGCTAATCTCTTTTGAATCCTTCATCACTGGAGGACAAAAATATGGATTTAGACTGTCTTGACAAAGCATATAACTCCCCATTAATCCACATCTAATCATGACTTTCCACTAGAGAGATCCAGACCAAAACACCGGACCCTGTCACCTATTCTGTTCCTGACTGCCCGGACTTAGACACATTCTGAATCTGACTTCCAGTGTGAACAGACTGTGTTATACGAAAGATTAGGATGATTTTAGTTGCCATCAATGACAACATCTATCATGCCTAGCAATGTCTTTTGCCAACAGATATGTCCAACCCCCTTCCTGCTGAGATTATTTTAGAGGTAGAAGATCTGTCGTGGACTTAGTCTCTTGATTATGAAGGTATTCCCTTCCAATGTCGTAGATGCTTTGCTATAGGACATATTGCATCAAATTGCCCTCACCTTAAGGTTGTTAGATCTTCTTCTTGGTGGAAGGATGTTGCTCCTGATCATTTTACTGTAGATGTTGAAGATTCTTCATCTAAGTCTTCCAAGTCTTCTTTTGAGGCTGCGAAGATTTCTGATCACACAGCTTCCATGGTCCCCTGTCTTGTGCTCTAGCTTTGCTGCTTTCTAGAAGATGTGTGGCTGTTGGTATTGGTGTCAGCTCTGTTGTTCCCTCTTGTGGTGCTTTGGTTGTTGTTGGTGTCTCTTCTGCTGGCAAAAGTTTGGCTTGTGTGGCTATCGGTATGGGTGTTAGCTCTGTTGTTCCCTCATGTGGTGCTTTGGTTGTTGCTGTTGGTGTCTCTTCTGCTGGCGGTAGTTTGGCTTGAGGTGGTGGGGATGGCTTGGTTGTTTCCTTTGTTCCTGCTAGAGTAGCTTCTTTTGCTGGGGCTATTGTGGTTCCTCAACAGTCTTCCTCTCTAGTTGGGTCTCCCTCTCGGGCCTCTCCTATGGGTAGGGTTTCTTTGGAGGTTTCCCCTCCCCCTCCCCTTGCTCGTTGGACCTAGATGATGATGTCTCTTGGACATTAGTGCATCATAGGAAGAAGGGCTTGCCAAAGTCTGTCTCTCTTTCCCACACTCAGATTAAGGGTGTGCGAAAGGCTAGATCTGGTGTTGGCATAGCCTAGGTCATTTCTCTATTTTGTGGATTGCTATGTTTTGGATGCTCTATTTTAGTTTGGCACTTGTTCTCTTGGCAATTGGGCTGTTGTTTTGCTGATGGTCAATCTCTGTTGAGGTTGAAGTTTGTTTGTAAAGGGTTTCAGGGCCCCTTCAAAACCTGTTTGACCATTTTAATCAAAAACTAGTCATGAACTTGGTGATATTATAGGAGATGCTTAGAGATACTAGAAGTAGCTAGAATTAATTAGGTGTTTGTCATACAAAGATCAAAGACACCCCTAGGTTGACTATCATGTATCAAAGGCATTATTGTCTTCCTAGATGATACTTATACTCTGGCATTACGAATGTCAAGTCTACAAGTAGGGAGTGTAGAAGAGAGAAAGAAGAAGACTGTCATAATGAAGAGATAGTTATGTTGGTAATCAGAGAGTAGAAATCCTAAATTAAGAAGGGAAGATAGCCCCATCAAGTCAATCATGTCATTCCCACATAAAGACAACCCTAGCAAGGCCAATAGACCAACTATGACACAGTACACTTATGGACAAGCATGCAATCATGAATTATCATGCAATATATGGACAACCATATATCCATTTGATGAAAAAAACTTCCATTTGGGGGGATCTAGTAATTAAAAAACTAGTCATATGATTGCTAGGACAGTCACAAGGTCCTAAGAGTATTTACTAATCATCATACCATTATTCACATTTTAGCATTGTCAACACATATTAGGATAGTGATGTCCCATCAAAACAGAGAGGGTTTTTATAAAGATCTTAGAACACTCATTTTATAAATGTATAGTTATATCCAAATGGTAGCAGTCATATGTCAAGCTTAAAATGGTCATATCAACCTAAGGACTACTTAATTGAATCCTCAGGGCTAGGAGTGACATTTTACATTCCACAGGTCATGGGGCCAAACAAACTTCACCAACGTGTCAAGGTGGGTGGGTAAATGCCAAGGGAGGTCTCATTTTGTGTGCCAAGCTCCCTAGTCATTCAAGGTGGTAGGCTACCGGCAAAGTCCCTTAAGATCCCTAACACAAAAAAAACTGCCAAACTTTGACAAAGTAGTTCTTAGAATTCGTGGTAGTTGGAAATGTTCTATTTTGACCTACAGGTGCCTGTGGGGTCTGTCCACAATAATCTCTCTCAGTTTTGGTCAACTCCAATCCATTTGACCGTGCTGAAATCAAACTTATTCTTGCAAAATGCTTTAGTTTCATGCAGTGGAAAGGTGCTATGAGTGACATTTTGCATTTGATATGTCGTGGGACTGAATAGACTTTGCCAATGCGTCAGTGTGGGCAGGTAAATGCCAGGGGAGGTCTCATTTCATGTGCCAAGTGCCCTAGTTGTTCGGGGCAGCAAGCTACCGACAAAGTCCCTTAAGAGCCATTAGACATAAAAACTACCAAACTTTGACAGAGTAGTTCTTCGAATTTGTGGTAGTTGGGTATGTTCTGTTTGGACCTATAGGTGTATGTGGGGTCCGTTCACAATAACCTCTCTCATTTTTGGTCAACTCCAGTCCGTTTGACTGTGCCAAAATCAAACGTATTCTTGCAAAATGTTTCAGTTTCATGCAGTGGAATGGTGCTAGGAGTGACATTTTACATTCCATAGGTCATGGGGCTGAACAGACTTTACCAATGCATCGCGGTGGGTGGGTAAATACCAAGGGAGGTCTAATTTTGTGTGCCAAGTACCCCAATCGTTCGGGGCAGTAGGCTACCAGCAAAGTCCTTTAAGATCCCTAAGATGCAAAAGCTGCCAAACTTTGATGGAGCAGGTCTTCGAATTTGTGGTAGCTGAGAACATTCTATCCATAATAACCTCTCTTAGTTTCAGTCAACTCCAGTCTATTTGACCGTGCCGAAATCAAACATATTCTTGTAAAATTCTTCAGTTTCATGCAGTACAATATTGCCAAGTGCTGTATTTTTTGTTTTGGTCATCATTGGGTCGAACTAACTGCACCAACACATTGGGGTGGGTGGGTAAATGTTAGGGGATGTCTCATTTCATGTGCCAAGCATCCTAGTTGTTTGAAGTTGTAAGCTACCAACAAACTAGAAAGTTGCTAAGACTAAAATTTTGTATTCCACAAGTTCTGGGGTGGAACCGACTATGCCAACACATCTAAGTGGGCAGGTAAATGCTAGGGGAGGTCTCATTTCATGTGCCAAGTGTCTTAGTCATTCCGAGCTCCAAGCTACCGGCAAACTCAAAAGGTGCTTGGAGTGACATTTTACATTCCATAGGTCGTGGGGCCGAATGGACTTCCCCAACATGTTGAAGTGGGTAGGTAAATGCCAGGGGAGGTCTCATTTTGTGTGCCAAGGGTCCCAATCGTTCTGGGCTATAAGCTACCGAAAAAGTCACTTTGTTGGTAGCTTGCAGGCCAGAACGACTAGGACGCTTGGCACACAAAATGAGACCTTCCCTAACATTTACCCACCCACCCTGACATGTTGGCACAATCAATTCGGCCTCATGAGGAACATATCAAAAAATAAGACACCGACAAGGTTGTGCTGCATGAAACTAAAGTATTTTGCAAGAATGCATTTGATTTCAGCACGGTCAAATAGACTGGAGTTTACTAAAACTGAGAGAGGTTATTATGGATAGACCCCACGTACACCTGTAGGTCCAAACAAAATGTTCCTAGCTACCACAAATTCTGAGAACTGCTCCATCAAAGTTTGGCAAATTTTGCATCTTAGGGATCTTAAGGGATTTTGTTAGTAACCTGCTGCCCCGAATGACTGGGGTGCTTGGTACATGAAACAAGACCTCCCCTGGTATTTACCCACCCACCCTGATGCATTGGCAAAGTACATTTGGGTCCATGAGCTATGGAATGCAAAATGTCACTCCTAGCACCTTTCCACTACATGAAACTAAAGTATTTTGCAAGAATGCGTTTGATTTTGACACGGTCAAACAGACTAGAGTTGACCAAAACTGAGAGAGGTTATTGTGGATGGACCCCACGTGCACCTATAGGTCCAAACAAAACATTCCCATCTACCATGAATTCTGAGAACTACTCGGTCAAAGTTTGGCAGTTTTTGTGTCTTAGGGATCTTAAGGGACTTTGCCAGTAGCCTGCTTCCCCAAACAATTGGGGCACTTGGCACATGAAACGAGACCTCCCCTAGAATTTAACCGCCCACCCCGATGCTTTGGCAAAGTCCGTTTGGCCCCATGACCTATGGAATGTAAAATGTCACTCCTAGCACCTTTCGAGTTTGTGTGTAGCTTGTAGCTCAGAACAATTGAGACCTCCCCTAGCATTTACCTGTCCACCCGGATGTGTTGGCGTAGTCCTTTCACCCCCAAGACCTATGGAATGCAAAATTTCAATGTTAGCAACTTTCTACTTTGTCAATAGCTTACAGCCCAGAATGACTGGGACACTTGGCACACAAAACAAGACCTCCCCTAGGATTTACCCACTCACCCCAATGCGTTAAAAAAGTCCATTCAGCCCCAAGAGCTATGGAATACAAAATGTCACTCCTAGCACCTTTCCATTGCATGAAACTAGAGCATTTTGCAAGAATGCATTTGATTTCAACATGGTCAAGTGGACTGGAGTTTACCGAAACCAAGAGAGGTTATTATGGACAGACCCCACATGCACCTGTAGGTCCAAATGAAATGTTCCTAACTACCATGAATTCTGAGAACTACTCCATCAAAGTTTGGTAGTTTTTGTGTCTTAGGGATCTTAAGGGACTTTGGTGGTAGCCTACTACCCCGAACGACTGGGGCACTTGGAACATGAAACGAGACCTCCCCTGGCATTTACCCACCCACCCTGATGTGTTGGCGAAGTTCATTCGGCCCCACGACCTATGGATTACAAAATGTCACTCCTAGCACCTTTCCACTACATTGAATTGAAGCATTTTGCAAGAATGCGTTTGATTTCAGTATGGTCAAATAGACTGGAGTTGACTGAAACTGAGAGAGGTTATTGTGGATGGACCCCATGTTCACCTACAGGTCCAAACAAAATGTTCCCAATTGCCACAAATTCTAAGAACTACTCCATCAAAGTTTGGTATTTTTTGCATCTTAGGGATCTTCAAGGACTTTGCCAGTAGCCTACCGCCCTGAATGACTGGGGTACTTGGCACATGAAACAATACCTCCCCAAGCATTTACCCACCTGCCCCGACACATTGGCAAATTTTGTTCAGCCCCACAACCTATGGAATGCAAAATGACACTCCTAGCACCTTTCAAGTTTGGTGGTAGCTTGTAGCCCGAAATGACTGAGACACTTGGCACATGAAACGAGACCACCCCTAGTATTTACATGCCCACCTGGATGTGTTGACACAGTCATTTCACCCCCAAGACCTATGGAATGCAAAAGTTCAATGTTTGCAACTTTCTACTTTGTCAGTAGCTTATAGCCCGGAACGACTGGGATGCTTGGCACATGAAATGAGACCTCCCTTAGCATTTAGTTGTTGTCAATCAGGATTGTACCCTAGCTAATTTTGACTCAACTATCCTATTGAAACATGGAAACATTCTTAGGTTGTGAGTGACCTATGGCGAGAATGAATCTCTAGAGCGGGCTAGTTCCCCTAGCAAATCACCTAAACTATAGAAATTTCTAAGGAAAAGGGTTTAGAAAGATAACTGAAAATAAAAATCCTAAACTCCTAATGATGATGCACCAGAACTTTATCTGATTTAATGCCTTCACTCACAATCAGGTCTCAAAATAATACTTTCACAACCTCAAATGAAACACACAACACAAAAGTATTTTGCATGAAGGTTCATAAATAAACACAACATGCAACCTGTATTGTATGAGATTTCTGCACTCACACTTGCAATAATAAGACATAAAAAGGACCCAATAGTCAGAATCACAATGATAACATCAACTATAACTGTAAAATGAGACAAAAATGATGAGATAGGAAAGCTCTGCTACCTTTATTGAACTGAAAGGAGTATAAGTACATGAGAATCTGAGTACAAATCCAGGCTTACAAAGCTCTTTGCAAGTAGTGAAGAGAGTAAGAAGCAAATCTTAACTGATAAAAACTAAGTTTTTCTCTAACATATATCTCCAAATGTTTCCAATAATGAGAATGGAAAAAACTCAGTAAAAATCTCTTCAAAAGGCAACTTCCTAAGCCATTTTTGAGCTTCAAAGAAAAGCCTCCAAAGCTCAAATTACCTCCAAACTGAGTGGAAAAGTTGTCAAGATTCTCAATCAAGTGGACCCACCAAAAGGATACTAAAAATTAGGCTTTACTTGGCTAGAAAATGAAATAGAAACTCCAGTTTGTCTAGCTTTTCCCTATTTCACCCAAAAGAGATCAAACTCAGAAAGGAAAGATTTTTCTATATTTGCTTTGCTTTACTGCATTTAAATAACAATTATTAAAGCAATTTATAAGGACATTGCTTTTAATAATGTTCTACAATGATTTTTTGCAGTTTCAATATTTTCCAAAATAGAAAGAAAAATCGATTACGTTTGATTTGATTTTTTACAAAAGCTACAAGGCAAGTATGGTTTTGATAAAACAATTTTACCAAGTATCAAGTACTTCTCTATTTGGGCATTTTGATTTTCTATACAAATAACAAAATGTTCTAAGGCATATTGAAGGTCTATTTTTTCCCCAAGGTTGTAAAATAATTCAAAGGCATAAAGCCTAGATCTATATGCAAAGTCAATAACCCCATGAGGGTATTAGTGGGCATTTGATTTTTTAAAAGGATGTGATGAAAACCACATTCGAATAAGGGCAACCATGAGCCCTAAAACAAAAACCAACCCTAAATTTTTGGCCTCATTTTGCACTTGACTTTTGGAGAAGTTTCACTCTGCCTGGTTGCCACCATTGCTAGGGTTTGAAGCTCGAACTCTTCATTTTCTTGTTGTTTCAAAGCATTTTCTCGAAGACTCTTACAGGAGATTGCAAGGTAAATCTTTCTTTGTCACAAAACATGACATTGCTCTGCATTTTGAAGCATTATTTGGCCTTTTTAGCTGCGGCCAAGACTCTTTTCTGATGTATTTTGTCTCTGGTTTTTTCTTGTTGATTTTCCTTTGCTTGTGAGGCCGCCACTGGAGCATTTCCTGAAGCTTCTACTTTGTGTTTTCAAATGCATCTTTTCCATAGCTGAATCTTGGGTAAGTTCATCATTCAAACTCTGTATCTCTCTTATTATTTGTAAAAGATGCTCTATTCAAGCTCACAATGAACAAAATGGATGTATATTTTATTTTTTTCCTACATTTGTTTCTAAGACCCTTATGGCAGCGACTTTATGAGGAAGTTCTGGGCATTTTCTTTGTATCTAAACCACACTACAGGCCGTGGCTATAAAACATTTTGAGTGTTTTTCATGTTGGGATGAGCTCGAATATTCCTATATTTTCTGCATTTGTAATTTCTTTATGCAAACCCATGTGGATTTGGTCATTTGTGAGTCAAAAAGACTCCTAGGCCGTGGCTATGAAGATATAAACTGGGTTTATCTCATTTTTTTGTATGTAATAAAACTACTATAACCTTGCTCATTTTTTAATGGAGCTGTAACAAAACTCTTTCTTGAGATAGGCCGTGGCTTCTTAAGTCTCTGGGTATTAGTTTGAGCATGAAGGTTTTTGTTTTCAGTTGTATCTTCAATAAACATGGCCGAGGGTTTCAAAACTTAGATACAGTCACCTTTATTTTGTAGAAAATGGGTTCAAAACTCCTTGGCATGGCATGAAGAAACTCAGAAATTTGTTCTAAACTCTTGGCATCACTATTGTATACTGTTCATTTGCCCTCAAGAATGCACACTTGGCTTCATTATATGGCAGCAAGAAATGCATATTGTTTATCTTTTCAACAAAAATAAAAGACATTTTATTTCATTTTGTATTTACCTCTTCACTTGTATTCCTCCTTCAAAGCCTTCTATGGTTGTCATACTCTTAATGTGATTATTTTTGTTCTATTATGACTGCACTTTATGACTCGCTTGACATTTTATGGGCTGAGAAGAACAAATGATTCTGAAAGAGATCTTATTGCTGCTTCATTATGATGGCATCTGATCATAATGTATTTGGCATGATAAGTGTATTTGATACCCTCTAAGCATGGTTTATGTATAGAAGTTTTGAAATTGCTGCTCCATTTGTAATCATCAGATGAAAGAACATGGAATGTTGACTATAATTGTAAGCATCACCAATACTTAAAGCTGCATTCATTTCTATTGCCTTCATCTATACTTCATTCACTTCCTGTACTTTTCTGATGAGATGTAGAACAACTACTACATTACAATGCATGTCAACATAATAGTAATTTTGTATCCCCACACAATTTGATGGTTCTTTTGTATAAAGATCATAAATGAACAGTGTTCCCTTGTGAATTGATCTTTAATCAGGATATGCTTTTACTTGAAAAATCTGTAAGTTTCTTGCATATATCATACCCTTCTTAAGGCTTAAGGGTAGCATGCTAGGCTCAACCCTTGTGGGAGCCCATTTTTGTACCAAATGCTATGATGTCTTCATAAATGGATCAACAACATGATTTTTCCTATACTAGCATAGTAAACAAACATGTTAGATAAAAATAGTGAAGCTCAATGCTCTTGTGATTTTTCATTTTTCAAGCTCTCTTGCACATATCTGATGCTTGTCAACTGATTTAGTGCAACATAGGCAATGCATTATGTTTCTATTGATAGGCACATAGGAAGACTCATATCCGGACCTCTAACAATCCTTCTTATCATGATACAAGTTCATTCAAAGATCGGGAACGAGGAGGAGCCAGCTGCAATGGAGACCAACTCAAGACCTTAAACAAGCAATGATGGATATGCCTCTTTTTATATGCTCTTTTCCTTTCTTTATCTTTAGATGCATAGTATATTTCTTATGTTTGTATTGGTTTAGCTATTCCCATGACTTGTGTGGGACATTTGATCATTCTTTTCTTTTCCCTGAATATAAATACAACACTTAAGTAGTATTGTTTATATCTCCTTTGTAAAATGAATGGAAGCATTACAATATGAAATCAAAAAACTTCTTACAAATTCATGTACTCTCCTTTATGCTAAAAAGTATTTAATGACAAGCTGAAAGCTTCCTTTTTTGTTGTAACACCTAGCACCATCAAATTGAACTATGCAATGGTCAAATATGTTAAGAAATTTTCACCTTAAAAATGGAAACAACTACTTCAACTCTGCTAATTTGAGCTGTAGGTGAAAAATTGGTAATATTACCCACCCACCCCGATGCATTGGTGAAGTCTGTTTGGTCCCAAGAGCTATGGAATGCAAAATGTCACTCCTAGCACCTTTCCACTACATGAAATTGAAGCATTTTGCAAGAGTGCGTTTGATTTTAGCACGGTCAAATAGACTAGAGTTGATCGAAACTGAGAGATGTTATCGTGGATGGATCCCACATGCACCTCTAGGTTGAAACAAAACATTCCCAGCTACCATGAATTCTGAGAACTGCTTTGTCAAAGTTTGGTAGTTTTTGCGTCTTAGGGATCTTAAGGGACTTTTCTAGTAGCCTGCTATCCCGAATGACTGGTGCGCTTGGCACATGAAATAATACCTCCCCTAGTATTTATCCACCCACCCTAATGTGTTGGTGAAGTCAATTTGGCCTCACGACCTATGGAATGCAAAATGTCACTCCTAGCACCTTTCCACTACATGAAACTGAAGCATTTTGCAAGAATGCATTCCTTTCCACCATAGGAAAATGAAATTGATTTAACAAAAACCAAGGTAGGTGCTTGTTGGTGGACCTAACATCCACCTATACATGTAAAGAAGGTGTTCCTAGGTGTCACAATTTGATGGAACAGTTGATGCAAATTTTGTCACAATTTTTTTCTTAGGGCTTTTGAGAGATTGTCTACATTTGATATAGCCAAGAATGACCATGAGGCTTTGCCACCGAAAAGACATCCCCCTAGCATTTACCCACCCAGCCGGATGTATTGGTGGCATCCATTTGGCCCCAGGAGATGCCTATCCTAAAAATTTAGTCATAATACCTTTCTGGTAGTTAGAAATTCAATACTCTAAAGGTGTTCTCACTTGATCCAATGTCTTGTAGGGCATCAATTGAGGCTACCCTTACCGCTGCTATCAATTGCTTGTCATTAAAACTCATTAACACTCATTATGAAATAGTAACATCATTAAAATGAATTAGAAATCATAATAACATCATTACAACTCATTATGAAATAGAAAGTAAAGAACATATCATCATGAAATAATCATGAAAACCTACCTTACTTTGCTTCCAAAGGAAACTTCATTAGGATTATGCCTACCTCCATCATACTAAAATCCTCCATGTGAATGCAATTGCACTATTTAGCTAAAATGAGTAGTTAAAATATACAAGGTGAAATTAGGATAGCAAAGAAAAATAACATACCTTTCTGTCATTCCACTAATTCAATCCAATGAACCATCAGGGGCTACTCTACTCTTTATTGTGTCAAGTATTACCTCATGATCAGACTCACGAACCTTCCACAAGGTCCTGTTCAATGGTCTACCCCCATATTTGATCAAATGAACATTTGAAGCCACAACAAGGTTAGAATAATGAAGAATCTTCCTATGTGGCTCAAAGTCCTCGAACACCCACACATCAGACTTCTTCAGTGGGTACCTTCTAAGCCATGTTCCAGTAACAACCATTGATCTTGTTGGGTACTCGATGTTTTCTCCATCTATAACAGGGGAATCTAATTTCTTTTTTGCCTCAACACAATGACACAAATAATAATCCATTCCTTCTTCATTAACTTTAGCTGCAATAACTGCATAAACATGCCCTGCATTGATACATGCATTTAGTTCGATGAATATAGTCAATAATAAAAGAAAAAATACAAAATAAGATGGCATATTGAATTTTATTAAATTTGAATGCTGATAATACCTAGTTGAACTAGATCTGAAACATGATCAAAATCAATTAATGATTCAATCTCTGTCATTTGTAGTGTTGTTGGTAGTCGATAATGGTCAATCGGGCATAGACCTCTTGTACACCAATCATCAACCCACTCCTTTGACTCACAATCATACCAAGCTTCATATGTACATGAAGAACAAAAGCATGTCATATGCCACATATGAATAGTCCATGAACCTGCATTAGAGCTTCTAAAAGAGTGTAGATCACTTGATCCTATCAATGTACAACAGTCCTCATATTTTGCAATGTTAGTATCATCAACCAACCAAAAATATCTACAAACTGTAGACTTATCTTCATTACATGGACCCATTGTAGTGTTACACCATTCAACAATAGATCTTGCATCTGTCAACTTTGCATTGTCTTTGTACTTCAACTCTTCTCGTGCCAATGCTCTTTTGATACATGTTGCTGCACCATCATGCCCAGCCTCACAAGAATTCCATATATGTTGAACACAATTCACCATATGCATCCTGCTCAACCAAAGGAACATCCACGTGTTCTTGAATTCTGATGCACAATTATCTGATCATATGATATGCTAATGAAATGATATGTTCCTACTAACCAAATCATGGTAGAACATTTGAAAGCAACCTTGCACAAACTCCATAGAATGTGTGCCATCATCACTAATATAAAAATGATATTCTCTCAAGATCTTCCTGTCATCCTTTGTACTATCTTCTGCATGAATGAATGCTATTTGCACAAATATAGCAACCTACATAGATTTGTAATACTATGATTGCACCTCATTATGTGGCTGTAGTGTGTAGTTCTCTGCAAAGTCAACAACTGAAATGATGGTACTAAGTGGAAACATGTCCTTGCATAACTTGAATTACAAGTCCAACTATCGATCTCTATGCGTATGTCTTGCATAATCGTACATTATACTATCATGAAATGTAGACATAAACTGATACACTAGAATATTTTGAATAACCAAATCACACATCTTTGCTTCTTTACCATCTTTTGTATTGTAGGCCACTGTTTTATATTTTCTGAACTCTACTAGTTCATTTCCAACTGCATGTGTGCTTTCCATATGTTGACATATTGGCATACGTTGCAAGCCACCGCAATGCTGACATGTGCCATCCAAGCATAATTTCTAGTTGAATATTTGGCCTTCCTCTCTTTCACATAAAATTGTTGATATGAAGTCTCTTGAAGTAGTTGGTGGGGCATGTATGCCACAATCCTACAAAATATTGTTAGTATGCAAATCTAAACATATAGACCAATAAACATCAAAATGGTTAGAAAATTCAATATGTAATCCACAACAAGAAGTAGTGCGTGTGTGATTTATTCTGACATAGAAAGGTTTTAGCATTTCGAAATATCTTTAACAAATTTTAATTTGAGGATACATCTCTTGAAATTTCTTAAAAATTTGTGTTTGGGTCACATCCAAAAAATGGTTTGGATGTGGCTCATGGTTTTGACAACCAGTTCTCCTTCTCACAACATCTCTTGCATTAGGATATATCTTGTGTTATTTTTCTAAAATTCTTCAATGATGGATCTCAAAGCTTCAACAACAACTTTGTCTTTCTGTGGGAGTCTCCTAGATAATGCCTAAAATTCATTGGTGTTTGGGTCCTCAACTCTTTCATGTCTTCCAACAGCTCTCATTAGAGTTTTTCTACTTAATTTCAATGCTTGACTTGTTTTTATAATGAGGTGAGCTTTCTTTGTTTGTTGGCTTACTATTGTCGCTGTAATGACATGTCAATGTGACATTACTATCCTTGGTGCGTGAGGTGGAACCCACACTCTCATATGCACTCATTAGATTCTTGACAATTGATTTTTCACTTGAGGCATTCGATGTTCTTAGGCCAAGAATCTTCTTAGTGGGCCTAAATTTTATATTTCTCATCAATTCAACAAATATTTGACATCTTTCAGTTTCATTTAAATTCTCAAAGAATAATTTCCATATCTTATTTGTATATCTTTGGCAACTGCACATGGGAATATTATCCTGCATGGAATTCAACACATTCTCATCAATATCAATTAGAAACTTAGGCTTTTTATGCAAAATTCTAGGAGGCATTTTCATTGGTAAAGTTGACTCAACATTAGGAATTTCTTCAATATTTACTTGAGATGGGATAGATGATGTACCTTCAATTGGAGGTGAAAAAAATGAAAAGGATTGAATTTGAAATGGAGAAGATGGTGTACCTTCAACTTGACATGTGAATGATGGTGTGCCACCAACTTGAGAAGAAAATGAAGATGTACCTTCTACTTCACCTGCAAAATATGGAGTGTCTCCAATTCGAGAAGATAATGATGGTGTTCCTTCAACTTGACCTGTGGATGATGGAGTACCTCCAACTTGGAGATTCACTTTCCTCATTGAATAGAAATTTTTCATTCATTCCCTTTGTGCCACCAATTCCATGTCTCTGTTAGCTTCATTCGATGTGTCATGTTCCTCTTCAATTGGCAATGGTGGAATGTCTTCTTGTATGGTTGACAATTTCCTACTTTCCTGAATTCACCTCATTCTTTCTCTTTTTCTCTTATTCTCAGCTTCATGCTCTTCTAGTGTTAGATTCTTTGCTCATTTCCTCAGCATGATGATGATATCTACAAGCATGATGAATAAGACAATGATAATTAGAACTTTTATAATGATAATGAATAATGGTCACAATGAATAACAAGGTTCTACAAACTTCTGGTTTTCACAATGAATAATGGTCACAATGATTTATCAACTGTCTTGGTACATGGTTCTAAAAAATTCTTATTTTCAGCAGAGTTTAGGGTTAGGGCAGAATAAGAAGGTGCAGAAATTCAAAGCAGAATAACAAGGTGTAGAAATTCAGGGCAGAAATTCAAGGCAGAAATTTAGGGTAGAACTTATAGTAAAGTAGAGGCTACTTGGAAGGTTTCAACAACCAATTCTCCTGACCAAGACAATGATGTGGCTAATTTTTAGGGCAAGGTTTTCTTGATTTCAACTTCCAAAACTTGTCTTCTATGAGCTGGGACAGCTAGGAAGATAAGTGAAATTCTCATGTATGGAGCATGTTTTCCTCATGATTAGTGAGGTGACTCATACTATGACTTTCCTAACTTCTCTAAATCAGTCTCCAAGGTTTGATTATGCATGAATAAACTTCCTTAATCCATCCCATCTCCATGAGAAACATGACAACCCTCCATTTTCTCAATCAAATCAGCAACTTGTTCTTCACGTTCATGGCTATTGTAGGTTTGATAAAAACTCATTTTTATGATGCCCAGGTTATCGTAGACATGCATAAGGTTCATAACTTCTGAAAAATCAATCTATAGTTCATTTTCTTGACCCATGGAAAAATTTATAACCGTTGTCCCAAAGTCTAGAGGAAGACATGCGAAGACAAAAATCATGACTTGAATGAAGCCCTTTGTGAGTAGTTTCAAATTGGGCATGGAGTTTACCTTCTTGGACCATGATATATGTTGTGATGACTATTTTTAATCTTCAAACCACCTTCACATACCTTATAACATCCCAAAAATGTGCATAACTCTTCATGTTCAATGGTTGTCCATGACTAGCTGGGCATGGCAGTCTTCCTAGGACAAGGTGACATTTTGGCACAAGATCATATCATTATCCCAGTAATGCATCACCAAAGGACTTATTCATCATAATGTGGGATCTAGGACAAAATTATTGAAGGTTTCAAGATGGAAATGATGCCATGGATGCCTCTAAACTTATGATAGTCCTATTGTTGATTTAATTGTGACAGTCTTCTAGGGCAGTCTACATGGTATTTTGCATACTAATTCGGCTATCAAGACTGTTCTTGTGATGAGAGGACCATGAGTTAGGTGTATGAACAATCCCCAAACAATAAATAATAATAATCTAGAAAAACACAAGGTTAAACAAATGTATAACCATTTTTATGATAGTCCTATCTATGACAATCTTATGCAACATTTGCATGGCAACACCTTTAAATTTTGCACAAGGATAGCTTCTTCAACTCAATGATAGGGCCTTGGACCATTTTCTATGCTATGACTGCTATAGCTAATTAGTAACATTGCTGTCACAAGGTGGTTGGGTAACTCTTTTGTATAATAGTCCTTTTGTAAAATGAATGATGTGTGTTCTTGCCAAGTGGCAAACCCTCTTCCATTGTCATAGAAAGAAACATGCACGTTAGGTCTTATTGGAAAAATTCTCAAGCATTGGATCAATAATCAATCCCATGAATACACTAAAACCCCCATGATGACAATCCCCTAAATCTATAGCATATGATTTTCAATTTAAAAACATGACTGTGCTGTTTATAACAGTCATAAATGACTGATCAACATTGAGAAATGATAATTTCAAAGGCTTATAACCACGTTTGCACTGATGACCACACTTTGTAACTTTAATAACATTAAGATAGTCCTTCAAAACTTGCCTAGTAACCTAAAATATGACCCTAGCATAATATGGACAGTCACTAATGACTGTACTGTTGGGCATAAAAGTCATATGGTAACCAATTTTCTCATGAACATGACAATCCTTGATTGTTCCAACAGTAAGCACCCTTGAAGACTTCATGCAACTTCTAAAAATTGTGTTAAAATGACTGGATTATGATTGTATAAGAATGCATGACCAAGTTGGTGAAGGAGATTTTTTTGTCATTTATGAGCTATGATTATCATAATCTTTGGAGGCATTGTCATAAAGGGATTTGTGTAGGATGAAATGTTGTTTGGGACAAACTTAAGACTGTTATAGGCACTAAATGTTTGGATAGTTAAAGGGCAGTCTTATCAACAAAATAATAATCACTCCTAAAACCTCTCTTAACTATTATGACAATGATACCCATGCTTTGTGACATTGCATAAGGATTATTAGGGTTAAACCATTATAATTTCTTGTCATTAGAGGAAAAGGGTAGGGAGGTTGTCATGGATCTTAAGGATAATTGGAACTGTCATGTGGTTAGTATGGTCAATTGACCTTTAAGGACTTGAACTTGTTACATACTAACAAATTTATGGATTGTTCAAGATCTTGTTGAAGAGTTTGATCATAAATTGATAAGATAGTGATAGAAGCCTATGTGGTAACCATGCATTGAGAGTCAACTTGCACTAGATGACTATTACAAACAACCACATAGACTGTCACATTATAAACATAGAAGACTATCATGAAACTCTAGATCACTACTAAGGTCAAATATTCAAAATATGCAATAGGCTCTCACTACCCTATTCACATTAAAGATTATTACATCAAATGCAAAGGTATTGGCACTTTGGGAGAAGACAATCATAGTTTGTAAGTTGAATGGCCAAGAGGATGATAGTGATAACTCATTACTATATGAGAACCAAATATATATCAGATTTGCAGCATCAATAACACAAGATACAACAAATTAATGACATAGTTCAAATTCAAGATACACCAAATTCTATTAGTGATTCAAGATACAACAATATATATATATATATATATATATATATATATATATATATATATATATTAATGATTCTAATTCTATTAATACACATAATGATGACTTTTTTTAACTTAGATAGTTCCACATTTAGTGATTGTGAGTGTTCTAAAGAACATAAAGTGAATTAAATTGGACATAAATAACATACCTTAGAATTCGATATTTGAGTTGACCAATCCTCCAAAATTTGGCTTCAAAATTCTCAAATTGTTCTTTTTCACAAGTTTAATTATGAATTCTATATAACTCTAGAATAGGATTAGTGAAATTTATGGAAAAAACAAACATATATCATTAAATTCAATCTATATCAATGGTAATTAGCTTTGAAACACTATGAAACATGAAACTTTCAGTTTAAATAATCAAATTTTGTCCAAAAACATGCAAAATTAGTTCTTCTATGTTGAAAAAACAAAAAAGGTGGTGGATTGATAAAAAAATGATTCGTAATATGTCAAAAAACATGAAAAAGTGTTTTCTTGTCTAATAGCACGCATGAAAAGCAGGGAATAACAGACATGTGGGGTCTGAATCACGAATCCCACATGGTTTTTTCCCATTTTTTTTGCTTCCCATAATGCGAGCACGTTCTGGGAAGCATGAAACATTAAGCTTTCATTCCAACCAAATTCATTCCTAATCATCCCTAATCCATTCAATTTCATCTCTAATCATCCCTAAACCACTTCACACCATCCCAAATCACATTTAAATCAATTTAACTTCATCCCTAATCATTTTCAAATCAACTTGGATTTCTTCTCAAATACCATCCCTAAACTATCCCTAAATCATTCTAATCATTCCCTAATCAGCCCTAAACCACTTCACACCATCCCTAAAACCATTTTAATCATTCCCAAATCATTCCTAATCTAGTCAATTTCACCTCTCATCATCCCTAAACCAATCCATTTCATCCCAACTCCATCCCAAATCAATCTAAGCTCCATCTCAAACCATCCCAAAAATAATCAAAATCAAACAAATACCTCACCAGGAGCCATTAGAATATCATAAGTGCCAATCTGTCAGTCATTTGCATTATTATGTATATCATATGTGCCAATTTCCTCCTTATTAACACCTACCTATCAATCACAAGTGTCATTCTACACCTAGCCACTCACACATGTCATTATACCCTTTGCCAATGACATGAGCCATCAGAACATCATAAGTGCCAATATGTCAGTCATTTGCACCATTCTATACATCATATGTACTAACCCTAAACCCTAAACCCAATCAACCCTAAACCTGATAAACCCTAAACCCTTATATCCTTGTCTCTATCATCCCTCTACCTCTCAATCTCTCTGCCTATGTCTCTGGCCATGTCCCTCACCCTCTATCTCCCTATCTCTCTCTCTAAATTCCTAACCCCTATATCCTTGTCTCTATTATCCCTCTACCTCTCAATCTCTCTACCTATGTCTTTGGCCATGTCCCTCACCCTCTATCTCCCTATCTCTCCCTCTCTAAACTCCTAACCCCTAAACCCGATCAACCCTAAACCCCTATCTCTTTGTCTCTATCATCCCTCTACCTCTTAATCTCTCTACCTATGTCTCTAGCCATGTCCCTCACCCTCTATCTCCTTATCTCTCCCTCTCTAAACTCCTAATCCCTAAACCCTAAACCCTATCTCCTTGTTTCTATCATCCCTCTACCTCTCAATCTCTCTGCCTATGTCTCTGGCCACGTCCCTCACCCTCTATCTCCCTATCTCTCCCCTTGATCTCCTCTATATCTTCCTATCAATCCTCTCTCTCTCTAAACCCTAACATAAACCTATAAACCTTAACCCCTAACCCCTAAAACATAAACCCTATATTACCCTAAATAATACCCCTAAACCCTAAAACCAGGCAACCCTAAACCCCTAAACCCCAAACCCCTAAACCATAAACCCTGAAAGCAATCCTAAACCTCTATCTCCCTATCTCTCCCAATATTTATCGATCCCCTCACTCTCTCTCTCTCTAAACCCTAAACCCTAAACCCTAACCCCTAATCCCTAAACTCTAAACTTGAGCAACCCTAAATCCCTAACCCCTAAACCCTAAACCCTAAACCCCTAAACCCTAAATAATTCCCCTAAACCCTAACCCTAAACTTGAGCAACCCTAAACTCATAAACCTCAAATAATGCCCCTAACCCATAAACCATAAATAATTCCCCTTTAACCCTAACCCCTAAACTCATTAACCCTAAATAATGCCCCTAAAATTTTGAGTAACCCTAAACTCATAAACCCTAAATAATGCCCGTAAACCTAAGCAACCCTAAACCTATCTCTCTCTCTCTCTCTCTCTCTCTCTCTCTCCCTCCCTCCCTCCCTCCCTCTCTCTCTCTCTCCCAAAACCCCAAAACCATAAACCATAAACCCGAGCAACCCTAAACCACTAAACCCTAAATAATTCCCCTAAACCCTAAACTTAAGAATCCCTAAACTCAAAAACCCAACCAACCCTCTCTCTCTCTCTCTCCCTCTTCCTCCCTCTCCCTCTCCCTTGTCTACAAAGAACATGGAAACAAGAAAACTAGGACATGCAAAGAGGGATGAAGATATAAATTGGGATGATGAAATGGAAACAAGATAATTTATGAAATTTCATTGGATGGGTTCAAGAATGATGAGGAGAGGTAGAGAGGGGAGGGAAGTAGAGAGTGAGAGAGAGAGGGTAGGAGGTAGAGATGGGAGGGAAGTAGAGAGTGAGAGAGGGTAGGAGGTAGACAAGGGAAGGAAGAAGAGAGTGAGAGAGAGGGTAGGAGGTAGAGAGGGGAGGGAAGTAGAGAGTGAGAAAGGGTATGAGGTAGAGAGGGGAGGGAAGTAGAGAGTGGGAGAGAGAGGAGGTAGAGAAGGGAGGGAAGAAGAGAGTGAGAGAGAGGGTAGGAGGTAGAGAGGGGAGGGAAGTAGAGAGTGAGAGAGGGTAGGAGGTAGAGAAGGGAGGGAAGTATAGAGTGAGAGAGAGAGAGAGAGAGGATAGGAGGTAGAGAGGGGGGAGAAGAGAGTGAGAGAGAAGGTAGGAGGTAGAGAGGCAAGGGAAGTAGAGACTCAGAAAGAGTGTAGGAGGTAGAGAGGGGAGGGAAGCAGAGAGTGAGAGAGAGGGTAGGAGGTAGAGAGGGGATGGAAGAAGAGAGAGAGAGAGAGAAGGTACGAGGTAGAGAGGGGAGGGAAGAAGAAACTTAGAGAAAGGGTAGGAGGTAGAGAGTAAGAGAGAGGGTAGGAGGTAGAGAGGGGGGAGAAGAGAGTGAGAGAGAATGTAGGAGGTAGAGAGGTGAGGGAAGTAGAGACTTAGAAAGAGGGTAGGAGGTAGACAGGGGAGGGAAGTAGAGAGTGAGAGAAAGGGTAGGAGGTAGAGAGGGGAGGGAACAAGAGAGTGAGAGAGAAGGTAGGAGGTAGACAGGGGAGGGAAGCAGAGACTTAGAGAGAGGGTAGGAGGTAGAGAGGGGAGGGAAGTAGAGAGTGAGAGAGACGGTAGGAAGTGCAGTTGCCCTTGTAGACATGTATGTAAAGTGTGGAATCATAGACAAGGCATGTCAATTGTTTGACCTAACACCTCAAAGAGATGTTCTACAATGGAATGCAATGATTGCAAGATATACAAAACATGGATTTCTTGAAAAGGCTTTAGAAACTTTCAAGAAAATGCAATTGGCATGTGTAAAGCCAAATAAGCTCAATATAATGTGAGTGCGTTATAACATGCTCACGTTATGTGATTTACATAACGCGAGTGCATTATAATGTGCTCGTGTTATGTTGAGCTAAGTTAGACATATTTTTCCAAGTTTTTTACAAAATTTGTAGATAATCTGGAGCATACTCCCCATCAGGATGGCACTTTTTTCAATGAAAAGTAAAAAAAAATACCACCACAATCTTAAGCTCTCTGTTAGCTATCTAACCATATAATTTTTTTCACATATTGAGTACGTTAAGGGTTTCATCTTTAATTTCTTTTGTTAGTGTATCTATTTTTTTTCAAAAACTAGTGTCTAGTATTTTTGACCTTTTTTTAACCGTTCATCAAAATTTGAAATAAGTTACATTTTTAAAAACTAGACTCCATTCTACACGTATTAAAAAAAATCAATTTTGGATTAGTTTTCAAAAATTTTAGGGGGGAGAACACTCAATTTTCTATTTTTAGGATGTGTCCACTTTAAAAATTACTAAAAAATCAATTATTCATGAAAAAATTATCAGAAAAATCAAGGATAAACTACATGGTGTTAGCTAATTTCTCACCAAAGTGATTTTTTAACTATTAAAAAAAAGTTAACATTTTAGGGGGAGCACACCAGACACTATGTTATGTTTTTTTGAGAAAAACATGACCAATTTATGTGCTCCCCCTTTTGAACCCCTTAATCTCAACCATTTTTGAAAAAAAAATAGTAGTTTAGAAACTAGATTTAGAGGACTACGACTCTTGTTTTTGTTGCATCTTCAAATTTGAGTGTAACTATCTTCAATTTCTCATCCAACATCAATGTTTCCTGATTTCAAAAAAAAAAGTGGCATCTTAAGACCCCCTTTTGGTCCCTCATCTTTGTGCACTTACCCTTCTCCTACATCAATTCTTTAGTCTAATCTATGGTCCTTTCACGTTTGGATGAAACTTGGATAAACTATGAACAAATTTGATTTAAAATAAGTTTGTGGTAGCCAAATTTACTTATCTAGAGGATTTTGTCTAACTAATGTGAAAATTGATACTTAGATTAAGTAAACTAGAATTGAATGCCCTACCATTCAATGAATATCCTAAGTGCCTACCACATAGGATTTCTTGATAGCAAGTTGATTCTTTGCTTTTACAAATATATCAAGAAATAGGCTTGACTTAGGATCCATCCAAAAGATCAAGTATGAATCTAATTTAGATTATGTTAGAGTGAATAATTTATCTAATTACTATAGATTAAGTGTACTTAGGTTGATGAGGTTAGACAACATCTTGTCTAACTGAATGTACAACCTTTTAGAGGTTATAGGTTACGTATCTTTTTGGTAAACCCCATGTGCATACCTTTTAAGGTTGGAAGACTTTTCATCTCACCTCAAAAGGCACTTTGTAGTCATCCAACACTTGTCACACAAGGTTTTTGGTTTGCACATTCCAAGTGATCCAAATGTTGACACCTTATAGGACACTTGTCTTCATGCATGTGCCACATCATGGGGCACTTGTCAATCTACACGCAAGGTGGATTGTCTCTTCCATGCCTATACAATGAGGTATTCTCATGTAAATTTGTAAGTGAGATCAATATAAGTTTATGCTCAATTAGGTTCATCAATATCATCGATTTCTTATCTAGTATTGTTGATTTCCATATTGTGAGAGTGATTCAAGTGTTATAGAATATCCTTGGCAATTCCAATGTGGTATCAGAGCCATGTTGTAAACACACTCTTCTATTTGAGGGAATATGAAGGTGAGACAAAAGTCTATGGGTCCTCAAGAGAAACAGATTTCACTAGAAAACTGTAAAAAACATTGATTTTTTTTTTTTGCAAAGGTGGCTTTAACCCCTACAATTTTTTGTCTCTCATGATTGCAATTTAAAGATTTGAAGGTGATTATATCTATTTGGTCTTTTTGATTTGTGTGCCTCTCTTTCAATTCATGTGTTGGATTGAAACAATCTGTGAGTTTCTCCTTCATTTGTTCTGGTTCAGAGCTTCGTGAAGGGTGAGTATTCAAGGTATATTGTTGTTGTTTGTAGAGGCAACGTTTATTTTTTCTTTTGTTGATTGCAGAGGTGCCCAAGGATCTTGTTTAGGGCTATGACCTGGTAGAAAGGCTTCAACTTACTCAAAGGCCCATGACCAATTACATTGAATGCAGCTTAGTTTCTAGCAGCCACGCTATATTTCAAAGGTCGTCATCTTTCCCATCTATTGGATTTGTTTAGTGTCAAAGCCACTCGGCTCTCTACACCCCCAATCTCAGGTATTGTACTTAGCTATTAAAAAATAATCATTGCAGGTCAACTTCACACAGTCTTCACCAGGTCAAAGGTTTTTTGGAGTGGAGTGGGGATATTTGCAGGGTCATATCCTCACCACAAAGTCAAAATCTTTAGGGTCACAGTCTTCTACTTGGCATATAGGGCCTTCACAAGTCTATGACTTCTATTTGGCAAACAAGACATCCACAAGGCTCGTGCCTTAGTGCAGACCTGCTTTGGTTATCTTTATTGGGTTGACTTATTTATATACATCTTGTTGGGCATGAAAAAGGACAATGATGAAGACTAGAATACACACTAGATCAAACCCTTTTCAATATAACATTCAATGACAAGACTGAGCCAAATCACTACCAAATGGAGGTGGACTTAGCTACAGATCTTGTACTCATGTATGTTATAGATGGACCAAATTTAATTTATTCTTTCTATCAAACCCTAGGTCAATAATGCATGAAACCCTAGTTCTACAAAGATTAGCCTAAAACATAATAAGTATAATAAAAATCCAATAACTAATTGCACAAGGATGATCAGGAAGATGATAAAACCTATCTCCTAAAAGTAGAGATGTCAGAGGACCAACTTAGGACCGCCCAGGTCCTGATTGAAGGAATCTACAGAAAATATAAACTAGAAAGATGTTGCAAATGCTACCCTGATGCTAGATAAAGTCAGAAAGGGTAGAAAGACTAGGGCACCACTGCCTAAGTCTTGGATAGAGGAATATTCTGTGGCTATTGTCAGATCTTGAAACCCTGATCTTCACTCAGTCTTCCTATATCTTCACATTCTTTGGATCTCACTCCTGCAACCTACACAAATGATGACAAGAGAGGGTTTGGGGGGTTATGGTGTTTAGGGACTTACCTCAGTCAAATCTTAGAATAGCATTCAAACTTCCCAACACCATTGATTGATAGAGAGTGCATACCCTCGTGGGGACAGAGGCTAAAAATAATGATACTGAGATGATTCAAATGTAATAAAACAACAATGATATCACCTATTTGATGAAATGCTCAAGAGGATGAATATTATTCAACTCCTAAGGTGGATAGATGATAGCCTCATACCTGCAACAAATACATAATAACAACACACAAATCTACTCTAGAATCACATTGAATGCTTTTTACTTTCTTTCCTTCAACATCTCAAATTGACTATCTCTATCTAGGTTCATAATGAATTCAAAAACACACTTATATATGATTTCCCGCTAACAATCGTCAAATTAAACCAAAATGGCCGACAAGGAGAAACCTCTAGAGAGGTGCATGGCCGATCAATACTTAATTTTTCCATGACCAATCAGGAGGGACTTGGACAGGACTACCCAAATCTTTTATCTCCTTTTGGGTCTGAGATAAGATAAATGAAGGGGCCCATATTCCCAATTTACCTTAGTGATGGGCAATTTTACATCGGGATGAACATTTAGAATGTATAATGTAATAAATGAGACTGAGGAGCTAAACAAGGAGGTAAAAAGATAAGTGGACACTTTTTACTTCATAACATTTAGGCCACACTTTAATGTGTGTATGATCTTACAATCGATACATGCATTAAAGTATGGTAAAAAGCACATCGAGCACATCAGACACTAGAGAGAAAACACACCGTAAGTTTGGAAGACCATCTCTAGCCCCAAGCTTAGGCAAACATAACAAAACACTTGATAATTACGCAAAACATAGAGAAAATAATAAAGAAGCACACAATACATGAAGAAGACACGAATGCAGTCACACAATACACAAGGTATACATGGAGAGATGACATGATTAAATAATTATGCTATACTAACGAGTGATGGGGAGGATCTCATCGCTACAACTCCACCATCTAAGACATGCCAAACACAACTGATGATTGAGCTACACTACTACGACTGCCAAAGACATGTTTAAGGGTGAGTAACTCAAGTTCCAACCCTGCCTCACGCAGAGGACTTTTTCAAAAGGTTGTGCAACCAACTCAAGGGAAGACACAATCCCACCTTCCACAAAAGTTCTTTCAAAAGCATACAACCCCACTTGCATCGCAGAGATGCCTTATGATGAAAAGAAAGCACGCAAAACAAGTATAAAATTCCACCTGTGTCATGGAGATGCCTTATAGTGAAAAGGAAGTATACGCAAACACAAAAAACAAAGTATACAACCCCACCTGCATCTTAGAGATGCCTTACAGTGAAAAGGAAGTATACACAAACACAATTTATCACAATGTCTAAGATATCCAAGCATTTACCACAATATATGCTCCCACCTTAAAGTGGTTGCTCTCGCTTGTTCGTAGCAATCACATTTAAGGTAAGATTAAAAACATGCGAGGGAACAAGAGCTTTCGCAAAGCCCATGCCCCAAAGTGACATGTGCTTACAATTGTTGAATTGTTCCCAACAATCACAATAGAAGCACATTACTATCATTTGCTAACAACCATTGATCAATAATAAGCTTTAGTTAGAAAATCTATTCTACTATAACAACCAAATCATTTCATGAAACTGATACAGAAATAAGGCAACATGCCACTTTAACAAACCAAGGATATACTTTCATGTTCGGAACCAAGTATAGCCGTGAGGTTATAATTGAGGTATCTTAGAATTGAGTGTAGCTACAAGGTGAGACAAAAGCATTCCAAAGTGCATAGAAGGAGATTTAGAGTATTGCAAAGGTTTTTACAACAATTTCACAATACGCTACATGATCACATCACAACACAAAGTGATTCTACTAGTCAAATGTTAGTAACAAATTACCTCCACCTTCATATATGGACTAGGTCCATTTTTATTTTCTTGTTTAGGGACACATGATCCTTATTAGAAGTGTATATTTGTTGTCGTCATCCACTAACTAGTAGATCCACAAGCACAATGGTAGAATGAAATCATGAAAAATGAGAGAGGAGACAAAAGTGACTTAGGGTCATAGTGTGGGAAGATGCCCTCAAGACAACCTCCACAACATTATGCCCATAAGGCACCGCACACAAAAATTGCAACAAGAGAAGTGTAGAAGAATAGAGAGACAAATAGAATGAATGTCACGACAGAGGCGGTCTCCTTGTACCCTTGACCTTACAAGAGTATCAAGGGTCCTCCAAGGAGACCTAAACAAACAATTAACAATACACGAGGGAACACAAGATAACACTTAAGAGGAGGCCACCTGTGAGAGCAACTCAAAGAGGTGCTACATCAAAGGTAGTTGAATGAGTGACAAATACTTACCTGAAATAAAGTGTAACCATACTAGTGGTTGTCCTTGATCAAATCATCTTCTTCCCAATCTTGACTTGTGTATAAAATAGGTGGTACATAGGGCGCTACAACCCAACTTGAAACTTCTTCCTTTAGATCTTCTTTTGTTTCCATTTCTCTTGGTGGGATATTTTCTTCTTGCGGTGACATTTTTTGAGCTAAGGCTTGTCACTTTCTTCTTCTTTCCCTTGGATTTCTATTTATTCTTGTCTTGTTAGTTATATTTCCCAAGGGTGTTTCTTTTTCCATCAAGGGTTCATGATTTTCTACATTCTTCGACATTTCTGAAGAGGAAACCAGTACAAAAATGATTTTATGATTTCGTGATGAATATATTCTCTCTTGAAGGGCTTCTCCCAATCCTTGTAAGGATGGCAGAGGAGGAACCTCGATGAAAATTCCTTTCCCTTTTGGTCTAGGTGAATCTTTCAACTCGGGTTTCTTTTCACTCTCTATTTGTTGGGTAGGAGGAATTGTAGCCTTAGAGGACTAAGAGGATTTAGGAGTGTTCTTTCCATATGATAGTTCAACTATTTTATTTGCCTTATACTTTTGATATGCCAAGAAGAATTGATCTTGTCTTGGTTGATTTGCTTTGATAGGTTGTGGCCAAAAATAATCCAAATTGAAATTTTTGCGAGTGGCTAACGGTTTAAATCCACTGTGGTGAATAACATGCATTATGAGGGAACTTTAAGTACTTGTGAATAGTGGAAAGAACCACTTTCATGGATTTTAGCCAAGGATGTACTAATTTCACACAAAAGAGATCCAAGGTGGGAATGATAACAAATGGTGCTTCTAGGGATTTTTCAACCACCTTAATTAAAAGTGTTATCTTTCAAATTGATAGACGGATATAACCATTATGTACTTTTATCATTATATTTGTTGGATCATAAGCATCTTATTCTAGATCATTCATGTATAAAAATTCTTCTGTGATAACATTTGTCATGCAGTTAGGATCAATAAGAACTTCTCTTGTAGGATTTCTACTTATTCTTGTTGTTAGATGTTGCAAATGCTACCCTAATGCATGATTTGAAGTCGGAAAGGGTAGAAAGACTAGGGTACCACTTCCCAAGTCTTGAATAGAGGAATATTCTATGACTATTGTTGGATCCCAAAACCTGTATCTTCACATTCTTCGGATCTCACTCCTGTAACCTGCACACAGGACAACAAGAGAGAGTTTGGGGGGTTATGGTGTTTAGGGACTTGCCTCAATCAAATCTTAGGATAGCATTCAAGAATTCCCAACACCATTGATTGATAGAGAGTGCGTGCCCTCATGGGGGTAGAGTCTAAAAATAATAATAATGAGATGATTTAAATGATTATAAACAACAATTATATCACCTATGTGATGAAACCCTCAAGATGATGAAGATCCTTCATCTCCCAAGGTGGATAGATGATAGCTTCATGCCTACAACAAATACACAATAACAACACACAAATCTGCTCTAGAATCAGAATGAATGCTTTTTTCTTACTTTCCTTCAATATCTTAAATTGACTATCTCCATCTAGGTTCATAATGAATTCAAAAACACACTTATAAATGCTTTCCCACTAACAATCATCAAATTAAACCAAAAGGGCTGACAAGAAGAAACCTCTAGAGAGGTGCAAGGCAGACCAATACTTAATTTTTCCCTAACCAATCAGGATAGACTTGGGTGGGACTACCCAAGTCTTTTAGCTCCTTTTGGGTTTGGGATAAGATAAGTGAAGGGGTCCATATTCCTAATTTACCTTAGTGTTAGGCAATTTTGCATCGGGATGAACATTTATAATGTATAATGTAATAAATGGGACATAGGAGCTAAACAAGGAGATTAAACAAATTTTTTTGAAGCTTGGTTGATTTTTAATGATCGTGGTCTAGTGGATTCATTGCTTGTGGTTTTTTTTAAGAGGTTGTTGTTTGCAGAAGGTTAGCGTTTCACAAAAGGCCTAAGTCTCCAATGTTTTTACACCACCATTAACCAAAGTTTATTGTGCCCACTATTGGAATAAGGTGCCATTAACCTTGTAAATTCCAATATTGTATTTATTCCATTTATTATTTGTAATTTGTAATCACCCATAAGGGAATGAGGTAGTTTCACTGGCAGTGGTAATTCCAGAGTTACCGATGGTAGTTACAGAGTAATATTTAATGTTGGCAAATGTAAAACTCAGAGGTAAATGAGGGTAGGTGCTACCCTTGAGGAATCTACTATTTTTGACATATATGGCAACTTGTCATAATGTGGTGTAAGTGGATTTATGGCATATGTAAGTTGTCATAAGATTCCATGATTCTATGACGCATATGACACTCATTATTAGTTGTCAGTTGCTAATTTTAGCCCCAAGCGCCCATCTTGGGAAAATTTATTGTTGGTGGTATCTATGATAGTTATGACACATCATAAGATGTTTTTCCATGCTATTCTTGGTTTTGGGTGCCCAACCTTGCATGGGTAAGTTTTTGCCACTTGGAGGTTACATGTATGATGACATTTAATGCTTGCATGTGGGGGAACCTTGGAGAGAGAAAGTGGATACCTAGAATGGAGGGAAAACACTTCTACAAGTATTTTCCATTGTATTTGTTGCTCCAATATAGATTTTAGGTACTCAGGTGTTGTCAGAATGCTGTCAAGTTGAAGACTCGTGGAGAGAGTTGTTGAGTTGTATTGTACAATCTTTTTTAGATTAATACAAACTTATGCCTCTTTCATGGTGGAGTTTTCTACCCGCAAGGGTTTTCTCCACATAAACACTATTTTGTGTGTTCATCTTTCTATTTTGATGTTTCTGTGTTGCATAGTTTCTATTTCATGTTACAATCTCTATTGATAATACACAGTTAAAGATTGAAGAAATTTATATATGAATCAGATTTTTATTGAGTAGTTGTGCTTTCATTTCTAACATTTGGTATCAGAGCCTAGCCAACTTTGACTCTTGGGTGGTAGTGTGGAAGCTGTAGTTGCAGTGGGAGATTTGGTTGTGTTTGTTTTGTAGATCTTGAGTTGATATTATGGCTACATCCACCGTTGCATCAACCTCTTTTTTGGACATTGAGAAGTTCAACGGAACAAGGTATGAGTTGTGGAAGCTAAAAATGGAGGATTTGTTGGAAGAAAGAAACTAGTGGTTGGTTGTTCAAAAAGAGAAGAAACTCGATGATGTCTCTCTAGATGAGTGGGATAGACTAGATAAGAAGGCATGAGGAACCATCCATTTGTGTCTTTCAGACTCCATCCTGTTGAATGCCGTAAAGGAAGAGACTGCACATAAATTATGGAATCAATTGGGTGAGATCTATCAAGCCAAGAGTATGGTAAATAAATTCTATTTAAAATTAAAACTATTTTCCTTGAAAATGAAAGAGGGTGAATCTGTCGCAAAGCATTTAAATACATTTAATTTGTTGTTGAGTCATCTTGCTTCAATAGATGTTGATGTTAATGAGGAAGATAAATGTATCTTGCTTCTTTGTTCTTTACCTGAGTCTTGGGAGAATGTTATACTAGCTATCACTGCTAACCTCGCAGACCCCAAGTTGGATTCCCTTGTTGCAGTTTTACTATCACAAGAACTGAGGAAGAAGAGTTTAGATAGTTCAGGGGATGCTGTCAGTGTCAGGAGAAGGTCTAAGGAAAGAGGACCAAAAGGATATCACAAAGGGGCTAAGGACATGATGCAGGAGCATCCACTGGTGTAAGGGCAATCTTGTATCACCCCAAAAAAGATGTGTTTCAAAATTATTGATGTTCTTTCCATTTCTTTTCAAAATTTATGGTTCTGGTTCCATAACCTCTTGAATAATGATGTAGAATTTTTAGGTTTTCCAAACTGCAAAAAATAGCAACCTGCTATTTTTAGAAAGTTTAAATTTGGGCACGGATTGAAGTGAAAATTTACAGGAAGCTTCATAACTAAAAAATAATACCTTTGGTGAAGGAATCACACAAAGATCATTTGCGAGCTCAAAGATATTAAAGTTTTCATTTCCTAAAAAATGCCTAAAAATTATTCAAACTTAGGTTTGAGGCACTAAACTGCCCCGTACAGGCCCAAAAATGGCCAAAACTAGCAGAGTAGCTTCTTAGCGTGTAGAGAACTCCATGAGATTTCTAATGCATGAAATAGTTCGTCAATCAGACACCTGGATCAAAAGTTATGGCTCCCGGAAGTTGACCTATTTTTGGAGGGAGATGCAAATTTCAAAATTAGGTTGTTGGCCGCCAAAAAGGCTATTAATAACCATTTTTGGGAACCCTGGGTAGTAGTAGAGTTAAGGCGGGAAGTGAAGATTCAAGAATAGGTGGGAAAATAGAAACCCTAGCAGATTTGGGGTCACAGATGGAAGATGATTCTAGAGTCTTGTGAGAGGAAGCTGTAATGTGTTGCAGCCTGTGGAGGCTTGATTCCTCTGATTGTATTTGAGCTTCTATAATGTAATAAGTTGTCCAAGTCAATAAAGAAAGTTCTATTTTATGTGTACAATTTCTGTTGTTGTGTGTTTTATGATTTACCCCCTTCATCAGGACAAGTCCAGGGGTCGTTCTAAGACTCCCGAGAGGAAGAATAAAGTTAGGTGTTGGAACTACGGTAAAAGAGGACATGTGAAGAAAGAGTGCAGAAACCCAAAGAAATAGTGGGAGAGTGCTTCTGATAAGTCCTTGAATGTAGGTGAAGATGTTTTACTTTTTGCATGCAATATTGTTTCTAATGATCACTGGTTGGTTGACTTAGGATGCTTGCTCCATATGACCCCACATAAGGAATGGTTCTCCACATATGAAGAATATGATGGAGGTAATATCTACCTTGGAGATAACTCTGCATATCCTATAGTTGGGAAAGGTAAGGTACTATTGTGTTTCAATGATGGGAGGATTAAAACCCTCCCTAATGTTTATCATGTTCCTAGATTAGCTAGAAATTTGATTTCTATTTCGAAGCTAAATGATTTGGGAATGCACGTGATCTTTGACAAGCATGGCTATAGATTGGTGAGAGGGAACTTGGTGGTAGCGATGGGAAAGAGATTGGGAAACCTGTTCAAGCTTGAAGCCACTATAGTTTGTAATGCCTCCTATGTATCTGAGGCTAGTACTAAAAATACATGTATGTTGTGGCACTATAGATTGGGTCACATGAGTAATAATGTTTTGAAAACTATTAAGAATAAAGATTCATTGGACGGTTTCTCTTATTCTAATGAGCACTTTGATTTCTGTGAGCATTGTGTGTTTGGTAAACAAAACAAAAAATCATTTCCTTTAGGAAGCAATAGAGTAAAAGAGAAGTTAGAAATTATTCATATGAATGTGTTTGGGCCTATGCTATGGATAATGAATCTATCAGAAAATCTCATTATTTTGTTACCTTCATTGATGATGTGTCCAAATTTACATGGATTTATTTTATGAAACACAAATCTGAAGTTTTCACTAAGTTTAAGGAATTCAAAGTCTTAGTAGAGAACCAATCAGGTTTGAAGATAAAATATTAAGATCTAACAATGGAGGAGAATATTTCTCTAAGGAATTTGATGAGTTTTGCAAGCATGCAGGTATTATTAGACAAAAGACAACTCTGTATACACCACAACATAATCGTGTTGCAAAAAGGATGAACCGAAGAATCATGGAAAGGGCTAGAAGTATGCTGAGTGATGCATAGTTGGATAAAGGCTTTTGGGCAGAGGCTGTGTGTATTGCTTGCTACTTGATTAATAGATCTCCTTGTAAGGCTCTTGATTTGACACCTTATGAAGTGTGCACATGTAAGAAACCTTTTGTTTGACATTTAAGGGTTTTTGGATGTGAGGCTTTTGTTCATGTGCCTAAGGAAAAGCGATCTAAGTTGGATCCAAAAGCTAAAAAGTGTACATTCATTAGATATGTTGATAATTTCAAAGGTTATAAGCTTTGGAATCCACTAATTCATAAGATTATCTATTCTAGAGATGTTATTTTCAAGGAACTTAGAGCTATTTTTGAACCTAAGCAACCAAAAGAAAAAGAAGAAAAGGTAAAGATGTTAAAAATAGGATAGACAACTGAGAGGGGAGGGGTGAATCAGTTGTCTCAAAACTTTGGAACTTACTGTAGTTAATTCTTTCTTTTACCACTTAATAACAATTCAATAACTTAATCATGAAAACAATAATCATAAGTGTAAGAGTAGCAACACAAAAACACACTTGACACCAATATTTTTAACGTGGAAACCCATTTAAGGGAAAAACCATGGTGGGGGTTAACCCACAAAAATTAATACCCTGTTAAAAGTATTTTTACAAATGGGAATGCACATGCATTCAGGATCACTACCCAGAGCTCACTGCTCAAATGGAGGGTCACTACCTAGAGAAAGATTACAAGAGAATAGCACAAATTTTGAACCGATAAATAGCATCTACTCATGCAAGAGTTTCAGTTCTGGTTAAGTGCAAAAAATGATCTTACACATTTCATCTTTGCTCTACTCTTCTTACTTCTCTGCCTTCATTTGTACCTTAGATTTCTGCTCTTCTCACATTTACACTTTATTCACACACACACACAAAATCATCCAATTCCATCAGCTATATATATCCGCAACATGATCTACAATCATTTTACCAGTCGGCTTCAAGAACATTTAGAACTTTGTTGAGTACTCTGTTATGTTGGCTAGATCCATACATAATATGAGATGCAGACCAAAACTTGCACTCGCAAATCATTAATCATGTCAGCTACCATCACTGATCATCACTAGTTTCCCAATAAACAACTTCTATACATCCAGAATTAAGATCATTCACAAGGTCAACCTATTCTTCTTCTGTCTGTTTTGTCAAATTGAAACCTAATACTCAGAAGCTAATATCTTTCGAATCCTTTATCACCAGAGACCAAACTCTAGATTTAGATTGTCTTGACAATGGTTATGACTACCTCAGATCCATAGAAAACCATGTTCCACCGGAGAGATCCGGACCAAGATATCGGACCCTATTGCCTGCTCTGTTCCTGACTACCTAGACTTAGATAAATTCTGATTCTAACTTCCGGTATGAACAAATTATGTTATGCGGATGAGTGTAATGGTCTTAGTTACCATCAATGACAACACCTGTTATGCGAAGTAGTGTCTCTTTCCAACAATCTCCCCCTTTGGCATTAATGGCAACACTTAGTGAAAAATGACTAAGTGTAAAAAAGTGGCTCCCCCTTAATCTGTACACCTGTGCTTTCCACTATTTCCAAAAGCTCCCCTTTTGTTGGATTCCTCAGTTTTCACTACTCTTCACTCCCCCTTTGACATCAATGGCAAAGGGTGGGGTCTCAAGCCAAAATTCTACAAAAAATTTGTATATACTGCCATATATGTACAACTAATCATTAAGTTCTATTTTCATAAACTTGATAATGTCTGCAAAGCTAGTTTTTATTTGCACAAGTTGAGAGGCCCAAGTACTCTTCATTCCATCCAAAATTGAGATGTGCCCACTCAACAAAAATGAATATGCTTTTTCCTTTGATAGATCTGATGGATCACTAGTCTGAATTGCAGTTTGAGCTTCAGATAGGGCATTATACATTGTCTCTAACTTAGGAGCAATCAATCCCTGGAGTTCACACAGTCTCTTGATAATGTTGCCTTTCTCTTTGACAAGTTTCTTTATCTCATCAGTCAAGCTAATTACTTGACATTCCTGACTTATGGGTGAAATAGTTAGAGGATCAATATTATTGGATAGATTTCACAATTTTAGTTCTTGTTCCTTTATCTTCTTCTCAATATCCTCACTTACTTTGGGCCAGGATAGACAAAATTTATATACATCACTTAGAGCATTTTGAAGACTCTTTATACTAATAGAAAGTATAGTCCTATCATACCTTATCAGAGTTTTAATTTCACTAAATCTCTTATCGAAAAACTCATTTCTAACTTTTGTCTCTGCAGACTTCTCAAAGGACTCAAAGTGAGTATTTATATAACTTACAAGGTTTTTCAGATGTCTAGAGGGGGAATCAAATGGACTCTTCTAGTAGGAAGGCATTAAATTTTCCAAAATCTCGGTTGCAAGCCCTATTAGCTCATTGTTCTCCATGTGGAACTTTAACATCTTTTCTTTATCCTTTACTTGGGGAATGATGCTATTTTCATCAATTGAATTGTAGAGAGAGCATCTGTATTGGCTAGACCTTGGAGTAGTTTAGACTCATCAAGCTCAATCATCTCTTTTTCAAGAAGAATTTTCACTGCATCTACAGTGTCTCTTGCAACATTTTCTAAACCATCCTTTTGTTCGTCAATTTTCTTAGTATCTGCTTTAGGTGCTTCAACATTTGCACCATCTTCTTTTGCTTTATCTTTCTTCACTTTTTCTTCCTCTTTCTTTACTTTACTTTTCTCTATTTTCTCTGCAGATGGACTCTTTCCTATTTGTTCACCACTTGCTACCTAATCCGGAGGGCTCTGTGTACTAGCAATATCCTCTTCTTTTCTAGAATGACCAGGTGGAGTTACTCATGCATCGACTATTTTGTCTATCATTTCTATGTCCTCCTGATTGACTTGTTCCTCTTCCTAAACTTCTCCAACATTCAGATCTGATGAATCAAATCCAACATTAGTCTCCTCATAGGTTAACTCTGAAGGATCTAAATTAACACCTTGGTCATCAATTCTTTTGTTAATCTATTCTTCTGGAGCTTCATGTTCCGGAACTGGAGGATTGACTTCTTCTACTTCTTTCTCTGAAATAATATAATATTTATCTTTGTTTAAAGCCTTTCTCAATATTTCTTCTATTTCTTTTGCAATTTCTTCAGTTTCACCAAGCATTAGTTTGTTCATCTGGACCTTGCTTCTAAATTTTTCTTTAACTTCAATGAGGATTTTATCTACTTCTCTTCTGGTCATTACAGGACACAAAGTGGAGAGAACATACTCTCTGAGTTCTATGTCTTTATCCTTGGCTGCTTCTTTCCTCATTTCCAGTTCTTTCCTTAAACTTTTAGGAAGTTCTTATAAAATTTTCAATAGGGCTCTATTGAATTTATTCAAATATATGATAATGGCATCTTCCAAAATTTTCTTATTTGCTTGATCAAAATTATCATAGTAAACTCTGATAGGCTTTAAATATCCATGAACAGTGATTATTTTTACAATTTCATCAATAGTCATAGCGACCTTACCAGTTACTTTGCTTTTACTGGCCTTATTTCTTTCGGAAGGCTGGTCTTCAAAAGTCTTTGAAGTTTTGACTTTCTTGGATCTTATTTCTTTCACTTCTCCATCTATCTCTGTCTCCTCATCATCATTTGTGCTCTTGTGGGTTCTTGTGGCCTTGGTTTTATTTCTTTTCCCTCCTTCACCGGATGGAGTGGCTTATGGCTTCTTAGTGGAAATGGACTTGAGTTTCTCAGCAAGAGTTGCAGAACTCCTTGTCTTCCTTGAGGAGCTTGGTGGGACTTCCGGAGCAACTACTGGCTCACTTTCTACTTTTTCAAAAATACTTTCAGATATTCTGAATCAATCCAAGGTACCCCCCCTTTTTTTTATTGTGCCAAATCCAAGCACTCACTTACTGGCTGGGGGAATTTGATTTTCAATGCTGCTCCCCCTGAGCCAAGGCTCCCAAATCAATTCCTAGAGGAATTTTCAGCACCAGATTCTGGTGCGGATCCATTACTGTCATTCATAACTATTTTCTTGACCCATGTTTTGTTTATTTCATTCTGAGTCTCATTCGCATCAATTTTTTATTTTCCTTTGTCTTGTCTATGGTCATCCAATTTTCTGTTTACCAGACCTTTTCTTCCATTGTTCCTACTTCTACAGAATCTTGCAATATGACCAGATTTATTGCAATTAAAGCACACAACATTTTCTTTCTTATAAACTTGATTTCCTCTTGATCTGCATTGATTAGCCATGTGTCCAAACCCATTGAAGGAAAAATAGTAACCGTTGAAGGAATTTCCAATTCCTCTATTGTTAGCATTATTCATTATTATACTTCTGCATTCATTTGATCTATCACCATACCTCTTACACTTGAAGCATTGACCAGAGAAGGATGGACCATTTTGATTTACTCTACTTCTGCACTGAATAGCTCTATGACCAAATTTGTTACAATTGAAACAATTTCCATTGAATGATGGATATATTTGAGCATTAGGCTATCTTACCAGAGGTATTCTAGTTTTGTTTCTCCCATTCCTATATTAAAAATTTCTCTATCCAGATCTGGAGCTTTCACCTTTCTCATATCCAAGACCATGCTTGTCATCAGGCTTTTTCTGTCCTTCGAGTAGTGCTTCAAGTTTTTTTGAGCTTATCTTGAACTTCTCCTTATATTCATTTGGAACTTCTAGGTAATGTCTGAGAATGACAATTTGCCTTTCAAGTTCTCTCTCATTGTCTCTACTTTCTTGTAGAACAAACTCTAGATGGCCAGCTATTCTATCCAATATGCAACATTCTTCAGTTTTTTATTTTAGTTTTTAATTCAGATATTCTTCAATTTTCTTCCTATCTTCACTTTCTTTGGTTTACCTCATCACCCTAGATTCCATTTCAATTTTCAAAACATCAACTTCTTTTGACATCTTCTCACATTCCTTTGTCTTTTCTTCCAAAGCTTCATTCATGCAATTTTCTTCAGGTAAACTGGATAGCTGCAGAAGTAGCTCCTTTTTCCTTTGCATAGATTTCTTTAATTTATCTTTTAACATTTCAATGGTATCATCAGCATCTTTAAGTTCACCTCTCAGATTACTAATTTCTATTTTAGACTGAACAAGCTCTTCTAGGGCCAACTAAAGTTGATCTTTGAGTGAACCCATTAAAACTTCTTCCAAGATCTTTTCTTCAAGCTGTTAGGCTTCTCAAAGGAACCTTGCTCTGATACCAATTGTTGGAAATAGGACAGACAACTGAGAGGGGGTGGTGAATCAGTTGTCTCAAAACTTTGGAACTTACTGCAGTTAATTCTTTCTTTTACCACTTAATAACAATTCAATAACTTAATCATGAAAACAACAATCATAAGTGTAAGAGTAGCAACATAAAAACACACTTGACACCAAGATTTTTAACGTGGAAGCCTGGCTAAGGGAAAAACCATGGTGGGGGTTAACCCACAAAAATTAATACCCTATTAAAAGTATTTTTACAAATGGGAATGCACATGCATTCGGGCTCACTGCCTAGAGCTCACTTCTCAAATGGAGGCTC
Source organism: Cunninghamia lanceolata (assembly GCA_027924645.1). Classification (NCBI taxonomy): domain Eukaryota; kingdom Viridiplantae; phylum Streptophyta; class Pinopsida; order Cupressales; family Cupressaceae; genus Cunninghamia; species Cunninghamia lanceolata. The sequence continues at coordinate 1,157,963 of BSBN01000501.1, read as the reverse complement.
ACTGCCTACAGAAAGATTACAAGAGAATAGCATAGATTTTGAACTGATAAATAGCATCTAATCATGCAAGAGTTTTAGTTTCGGTTAAGTACAAAAACTAATCTTACACATTTCATCTTTGCCCTGCTCTTCTTACTGCTCTACCTTCATTCGCACCTTAGATTTCTATTCTTCTCACATTTACACTATATTCGCACACACACACAAAATCATCTAATTCCATCAGCTATATATATCCGCAACATGATCTACAATCATTTTATCAGTCGACTTCAAGAACATTTAGAACTTTGTTGAGCACTCTGCTCTGTCGGCTAGATCCATACATAATAGGAGATGCAGACCAAAACTTGCAATCACAAATCATCAGTCATGTCATCTACCAACATTAATCATCACCAATTACCCAATAAACAACTTCTATACATCCAGAATTAAGATCATTCACAAGGTCATCCTGTTCTTCTTCTATCTATTCTGTCAAACTGAAGCCCAATACTTAGAAGCTAATATCTTTCGAATACTTTATCATCGGAGACCAAAACTCTAGATTTAGATTGTCTTGACAATTCTTATGACTACCTTAGATCCGCAGCAAACCATGACTTTCCACCGGAGACATCTAGACCAAGATACCGGACACTGTTGCCTGCTCTATTCTTGATTATCCGAACTTAGATGAATTCTGATTCTAACTTCTGGTATGAACAAATTGTGTTATGCAGATGAGTGTAATGGTCTTAGTTGCCATCAATGAAAACACCTATTATGTGAAGCAATGTCTCTTGCCAACAAAAGAGAGTGCACTTTGATTTAGAGAAGTAAGATGCACCTCAGGAAGAACAGAATGATGGATTGGGGGGTGAAGAAGAAGAAGAAGATTTGAGTGGTTCTGATGAAGATAAATCTATTGTTACAAAATAAGTTGGTACAGATGATCATGTAGAAGAACAAGTTGAGACTCTTACTCCACCCTTTAGGAGATCCACAAGACAACAAAATCTAGTTGACATGTATAGCCCACCAAATTTTTGTTTTGTATTTGCTTTATTGAGTACTAATGATGAGTCTAGATCCTATAGGGAAGTTATTAGTTCATATGATAGTGAGTCTTGGCAGTTAGCCATGTAGGAGGAGATGATGGCTTTAGACTTTTGTAACACCTAGGATCTTGTTCATTTGCCCAAAGGAAGAAAGGCCATAGGTTGTAAGTGGGTATTCAAGAAGAAGTTTGGAGTAGACGGGTCATTGGAGAAGTACAAGGCTAGACTAGTAGCCAAGGGCTACTCCCAGAGAGAGGGAGTTGATTTTAGTGAGATTTTCTCTCCTGTTGCTAAGTTGACTTCTATTAGATTTCATTTATCCATTACTGCAGCTTATGATTGGGAGATTGAGCAAATGGATGTTAAGACTGCATTCTTGCATGGAGATCTTGAGGAAGAAATTTATATACAATAGCTTATAGGTTTTGAGGTAAAAGGAAAAGAACATTAGGTTTACAAGTTAAAGAGGTCACTTTATGGTTTGAAACAGTCCCCTAGAATGTGGTATCAAAATTTTGATTTATTTGTGTTGAAATTGGGTTTTGTTAGAAGTGAGGAGGATTACTATGTTTACATTCATTGTATTGATGATTCTATACTAGTTATTGCATTGTATGTTGATGACATGTTATTTTTTAGCAATACTAAGGGTATGATCAGTGAGCTTAAAGCCCAAATTTCAAGTGCCTTTGAGATGAAGGTTCTTGGAGCTGCTAGGTATATTCTGGGAATGGAGATCAGGAGGGACAGAGGTAACAAAAAACTTTGGTTGTCACAAAGTAAGTATGTGAATACCATTTTGCAGAGATTTAGTATGCAGGACTGTAACCTAGTTAGAGTTCCTTTACCCATTGGTACTAATCTTTCATTAGATATGTTTCCAAAGATTGAGGATGATCTTGAGGATATGTCTAATGTGCCATATGCTAGTGTTGTAGGGAGTTTGATGTATGCAATGGTTTGCACTAGGCGAGATATTGCCTACGCAGTGGGAGTTTTGAGCAGATTTATGTCTAACCCTGGTAGACAACATTAGAATTATGCGAAGAGGGTTCTTAAATATCTTACAGGTACTCTTGATTATCATTTGGTTTACTATGGTACTGATAGTGTTGATAAATCTTTGGACATATGGGGTTTTGTTGATGTAGATTGGGTAGGTGACTTGGATAGTCAAAGGTCCACTAGTGGCTATGTGTTTACTCTATTCAGAGGAGCAGTGATTTGGATGTGTTGAAAAGTGCAAGATAACCGAGAGGGGGGTGAATCAGTTGTAACCAAAATTTCAAAACCATTAACACATCAACCACTTAATCATTGTTATTGTATCTTAACCATGAAAGCATGAAATCAGAAACTTAAACACATTCACACATGAGACACATGAGACACCTATTTTTACATGGAAAACCCAATAAAGGGAAAAACTACGATGAGTTTTAGCTCACAATACAATATGTAATAACAATATAAAAAATTAGAGGCTCATTGCCTTAGGACTCACTACCCAAAATTCTCACTACAAGAAAAAAAGGGCTCATTGCCAATGGGGTGGCTCATTGCCGGTGGGTGGCTCACTGCCAGTGTTGGTGAATTGAGATAGTAGCATCTATACTATGCCAAGGTTCAATTCCATTGAAGTGCAATAAATTTCCTCTGCTCTACTTTTTCACTTCGCACTTATCTTCACATCTTTGTACATAGATACACCTAATTCACAACTTCATTACATGTTTTTTATATAATTCATCAACCTTGGAATTAACATCAAGGTCAGCATTACAATCATCAACCATTGGAACAATCTCCAAGGTCGGCAAACATACATACATTAAGATAGGTCTAGACCTAAATAGATTTGAGAGAGAAAAGAATGAATGCAGACCATGCCATGCCTTGGCTGGGACTTAATTGCAATCTTCCATACAATAACACACTTCTACAATCTTCAAAGCATAACCGCAAGTAGTGAGAACAACCAGGTCGGCCAAGACTGGAGTTAACACTAAGACTTTTAGGAACACACTTCAACCATGATCCAAATTACACTTTGTGGACCAATCAAAAGGCAGGAACATGATCTAGAGACATCCACAAACATGCTACAATCACCAAGAACATCTGTACAACTTCTAAACACTTTATTCATGAGATACTTCAAACCGGAGCACTTAAAAATTACTGTAGGCCACTGTCATAAATGAAAGATCGCTTGCGGAGCACCAAATCATGAACCCTTTGAACTGAAAGCACATAACATCATCACAAACTTAATTCCAGAATAACAGACTGTAAAACTTAAATGTGGAGAAATGCAGAGCAAAATACATTCTCCCTGTCACCATTTAACACTTAGAAAAATAGTTTTTACTTTGGTGAACAGAACTTGCTCAAATCTTCACACCAGAGGCTCAAACTCAAAACATAGAAACTACAAACATCCCTTAACATAACTTTGAAACCGCAAACAAGGATATTTAATCTACAGAATATGCGGAGCAAAACACTATACTATTCTTCTAAGATACTTGCTCAAACTTATCCAAATTACTTCCTTAGATGTTGGCCTTAGGTATTGACATCAATGACAACACTTATTGCTCATACTTGCAATAGGATGAGTAAGAAGAAGCCCAAAGTTGCTTTGTCCACCACAGAAGTAGAGTATATGGCTACTACTCATGTCTCTAAGAAGGTAGTTTGGTTAAGAAGACTGTGTATATGTATTGGATTTGATTGCAAGATCATTCAGATTGGTTGTGATAGCTAGAGTGTTATCTGTTTGGCCAAGAATCCTATGTATCATGATCGGATTAAGCATGTTGATGTTCAGTATCACTTTGTTTGAAAGTTAGTTGTAAATGGATAGATTGAGTTAAAGAAGATAGACACTCAGGAGAATGTTGTAGATTCATTGACCAAGCCCGTGAGCACAAAGAAGTTCGTGTGGTGCAGAGAGGCCATGGGCCTTGTTTCTAGTACTTGATTATTTCATTTGATTTCTTATGGGTTGATTTCCAAGGTATAATGTCAAGTGGGAGAATGTTGGAATAAGGTGCCATTAACCTTGTAAATTTCAATATTGTATTTATTCCATTTATTATTTGTAATTTGTAATTACCCATAAGGGAATGAGGTAGTTTCACTGGCAGTGGTAATTTCAAAGTTACCTGTGGTAGTTATGGAGTGATATTTACTGTTGGCAAATGTAAAACTCAGAGGTAAATAAGGGTATGTGCCACCCTTGAGGAATATACTATTTTTGGCATGTATGACAACTTGTCATAATGTGGTGTAAGTGGATTTATGATAGCTGCTAGTTGTCATAAGATTCCATGATTCTAGGACGCATATGCCACTCATTATTAGTTGTAAGTTGCTAATTTTAGCCCCAGGCGCCCATCTTGGGAAAATTTATTGTTGGTGGTATCTATGACAGTTATGACATGTCATAAGATGCTATTACATTTGATTCTTGGTTTTGGGCACCCAACCTTGCATGGGTAATTTTTTGCCACTTGGAGGTTGCATATATGACAACATTTAATGCTTGCATGTGGGGGAATCTTGGAGAGAGAAAGTGGACACCTAGAATGGAGGGAAAACACTTCTATAAGTATTTTCCATTGTATTTGTTGCTGTAATAAAGATTTTAGGTACTCATGTGCTGTTGAAGTGCTATCAAGTTGAAGACTAGTGGAGAGAGTTGTTGAGTTGTATTGTATAATCTTATTCAGATTAATACAAACTTGTGCCTCTTTCTTGGTGGATTTTTTTTGCCCACAAGGATTTTCTCCATGTAAACATTGTGTTGTGTGTTCATTTTTCTGTTTTAATGTTTCTATGTTGTATAGTTTCTATTTCATGTTACAATATCCATTGATAATACACAGTTAAAGATTGAAGAAATTTATATTTGAATCAGATTTCCATTGAGTAGTTGTGCTTTCATTTCTAACATTTGGTATCAGATCCTGGCAAGCTTTGACTCTTGGGTGGTAGTGTGGAAGTTGTAGCTGTAGTGCGAGAATTGCTTGTGTTTGTTTTGCAGATCTTGAGTTGATATTATGGATGCATCCACCATTGCATCAACCTCTCATTTGGACATTGAGAAGTTCAACAGAGTGAGGTATGAGTTGTGGAAGCTGAAAAGATTTGTTGGAAGAAAGAAACCAGTGGTTGGTTGTTCAAAAAGAGAAGAAACCCAATGATGTCTCTCTGGATGAGTGGGATAGACTAGATAAGAAGGCATGAGGAACCATCCATTTGTGTCTTTCATACTTTATCCTATTAAATGTATCAAAGGAAGAGACTGCACATAAATTATGGAATCGGTTGGGTGAGATCTATCAAGCCAAGAGTATGTTAAATAAACTCTTTAAAAAGAAAATTATTTTCCTTGAAAATGAAAGAGGGTGAATCTGTCGCAAAGCATTTAAATACATTTAATTTGTTGTTGAGTCAGCTTGCTTCAGTAGATGTTGATGTTAATGAGGAAGATAAATGCATCTTGCTTCTTTGTTCTTTACCTGAGTCTTGGGAGAATGTTATACTGGCTATCACTGCTAACCTTGCAGATCCCAAGTTGGATGCTCTTGTTGCAGTTTTACTGTCAGAGGAACTAAGGAAGAAGAGTTTAGATAGTTTAGGATGCTCTTAGTGTTAGGGGAAGGTCTAAGGAAAGAGGACCAAAAGGAGATTAGAAAGGGGCTAAGGACAAGTCCAAGGGTCGTTCTAAGACTCTCAGGAGGAAGAACAAAGTTAAGTGTTGGAACTGCGGTAAAAGGGGACATATGAAGAAAGAGTACACAAACCCAAAGAAATAGTGGGAGAGTGCTTCTGATAAGTCTTCGAATTTAGGTGAATATGTTTTACTTTCTGCATACAATATCGTTTCTAATGATCACTAGTCGGTTGACTTAGGAAGCTCATTCCATATGACCTACAAAGCATATGCGTCCATAGCAACAATATACTAACAAAGTAAAGAGAAGGGTTAAACACAGGTTCCTAACATGTGAGGCCTACTTTTTACACTACTGTTCATGAGACTATTTGCAGTGATATTGCTATTATTTTTATGTTGAGAGACTATTGATCTTGAACCTTGTTTATTAAACCTAATTGATTTTAAGAAGACAATTGTGCGATGATAGTTATATGTTGCTTTTAAGTAAATGATGAATGGTAATGTTAGAATGCGATTTCAGGATGTTATATGGTAGAATGTTTAGGTATGCATGTATTTGGATTGCTTCGGCTATGATATTTCTATGTGTTACTGACTTCGAGTTTGAGTATGCAGGTATTGGTAATGAAACCACATATACAAGAGATCATCCCATACCTATGTTGTATCCCTTGTGAGCCGATCTAATTCCACGAGGAACTAAGATCAACCTCGTGTTTTGTGAATTGTTGTAATGTTGTATTGTTGTAATGATGCATGAGGTTAAGGGAAATAGTTCTATCTTTTGAATTAATTTTATTGTGATATGTGTTGTAAGAGATGATGTTTTGAATCTTGTTTTAAACCTTATTTCTTTTTGACCCTCTTCTTGTGTTTATATTTGACTCGGGGAGTCCTAACTAGGTTTAAATCAACCCTAGGTTATACCCTATGGGTCTAGGGACCTTTTTGACTAGGATAACCTTGGGTTAACCTCCATATGGTCACTTCAACTTCAGGGTGAAGTAAAGTGACGAATTTGGAAGCATGGGGACAATGGGATGAGTGGAATCCACACTCAGGCCCACTTCCAAGTCATGGAACAACTCCATGATCCCCTAATAATGGAGTGCTTGTCTCCTTGTGCCTCTTTTTTTGGTGGGGATTCCCCTTAATGAGGGTGGTGTGTCACCCACTCTCTCTTATTTTAGTTTACTTATTGTATTTTATTTCTACATGTGGGCTATAATGGGGGATCTCTTGAGTGGGGTTAAATTGTTTAAGGTCCACTAGGATAATGGAGGAGTTGTGGTTGAGTTGTTTAATGCCACTTGGGAAATTAGGAAAATAGAGGGAATTAGTTTTAAAAGTGAGAGGATGAGGGGAGTAAGGGGGTTGGATTATTGTGGAAAAGAAGGAGATTTTGGAGAAGGAGGTTAGAGAGGAGCTCTTCATCAAATTTCATCCATAATTGGGCTTTGGAAGGTTGGTGAACATGACTACTCTCTTGTGTGATCTGTTGTTTGAAATGTATGTTGTTTCTTGCTTGATGAATGAGTTGCAATTGTCTTCTATGAGTTTTTTGTTATTTTTGGGGTTTGTTTTGGGTGTTGAGAGAGCTCCTTCCAGTTGGAAGGCAATGCTCATCTTCTATAGGGAAGGAAAGGTGTGACCCTCCTCAGGTGTCATCTGGTTTCTTGTTATATGAAATGCCTTGAGGGCAAGTTGGTATTGTTTTAGCCTTGAGGGCTTAAAGGCTTGAGAGCCTATTGGGATATCCCTGGTAATTTGAGTAATTGGAAGGCTAGAGGCCTTGTGGAAGAATAAATTGTTGGCTTGAGGCCTTATGAGAAATTGTGATAAATTGTGTAAAGGATGACACCTAGAGGTAGAGACGTCTACTTCCCTACCCTCCCTGAACTCACCTAAGCTGAGTCTTTGTATTGTGAGTAAATCATGGGGTGTGTGTGTTAATTGCTTTGTTGTTGATGTTCAATGTTGTGATGTATTTGGTTTGTTATACCCTGGGTATGAGGATGGTCTCCCTAGCTTGGGGGTGACCCTCTTGCAGGTCAAAGGTAGGGAGGAGAGCTAGATGGTTGTTGTTGTCTCCCTTGTTGTCTTGTAGGTTATTGTTGGAGCATGTAAAAGGGATTGAAGGGATTTTGCCTTGATTTAAAGGAAATGTTCTATCCTATTATTTGTAATGAGAGCTTGATCATCATAGTTTCATTATGTAAGAGTTGTAGAGAGAACTTCTCTCTTGAAATTGTTGTAAAAATTGTTACCTTGGGTGTGGAGAGATAATCCTCCCTTATTATGTTAAAAGTTGTGATTTTAATTGGTTGTTACATTTCATCATTTGTGTAAGTTGGGAGAAGAGAGTAATTTTACTCCCTTTGAGTGTATGTGAGTTGTGGGAATTCTTACAGTTGAATGTTCTTGTTATCAAGTTTTAAGTTGTGAGACTTGTTTGTTGATTTGAATCAATTGATAAATATGTCCTTTGTATTATCTAGTGAGAAAGTTACTTTTACAGTTTTATGAATGATGCATTTGCCTTGAATACAAAATTAAAACTTGAAGCTAAGTTGCAATGGGAAATAATCTAAATTGAATTTTTACTTGACTGTTGTGTGTTAATGAAATGAATAGATTCATTAGTTTCCTGTATTAACCCTTGATCCTTAAATTCATTGATTTGGTAAATTTTACTTGATAGATAAAAGAAAAGGCAAATAAAGATTTAAATGGTTAAATGTTCTTTTACATTTGAGTAATTGTTACATTGTAAATCAAAAGTAGAGAGATAGTGAAATGAATTTTACCATGAATCTTCGTTGTATAAATATATATATGTATATATATATATATATAAATTTATATATATTTATATATATATATTTTACTTTTAAAGTTAGTTGTGAAAATTTGATTTATCTGTATTTAAATTTGTATTTGTGAAACTGAAATATATATATATATATATACTTTAATATATATATTAATAGTTTATTTTAAACAAAATTGTGAAAATGGAAATATTGTTACATTGTGAATATATACATATACATACATATATATATATATCATTAATTAATATTAATTGATAATTCAAAATTGAAATGAAATACAATAGAGGAGGTTCGCTGTGTTTAACACAGTCGAAAGTATGCATGTATTATGGTGGGGGTTTAAACCCCCACCGAAACTTATAACAATGGGTGTGGGGAGGGGCAGAGCCCCACCCACACCCCACTATGTGGGATGTGGGTGGGGCTCCGCCCCTCCCCACATCCCTGTCGCGCCACTAAACCCTCAGCCTCGCCGTTAACCGAAGCCCCCGCGGCTCCAAACCACCCTCAGCCCCGCCACTGATTGTGCCTTCGCCACCGCCGTCTGGGGATTCCTCACTCCATTCCTCCGCCCTGTGCCCAGTGCCAACCACCATGGCCGCCACCATCGCCCACCTTGCCCTGCTTCACATTCAAAGCAAACTCAACAAAAACAAGGTTAGGGTTAAATGTTTTCAAAGGCATGTGGTTTATTTATAACAAGGCACTTTGTTATTGGGGTGGGTATAAATTTAAAATAGTAATTTAGCAATGCTATATATATATATATATATATAATTTAGTGGATAGTGAGGTGTGTATACACTCACTTAAAAAGAAAAAAATAATTCATTTACTCTTATATATTTATAAATTCAATTATATATATATATATATATATATAAATATAAATATAAGGGTATGGGTTATAGATATGAGAAATTATTTTATCATTATACTATTATCATTTAAACAAGTAGTGAGAGGGAGATTTGAGAATATAAGAATTATAAAAGAATAAAATATATATATATATATCAAGAAATAGATATTTAATGATATATATATATATATATATTTAAATGCTTAAGAGAAGATGAGACAATTAAGTTTGACATTTATTATTTAATATTCCATAGATCGAACCATAATAGTTAAATTAGTAATCCAAATGGTGGACTAAGAAATGATAAAATTTATTTAGATAAATAGATGAAATAAATGATGGAATGTAATACGGTTAGTGATACGAACCAGTAATGAAATAAAAGGACAACCACCTACTAAGGGAACCCTAAACGAAGCAAAATGAACCGACTCAAACATAGTGAATGATATCGACATGCACTTGTGGGTGGAATATTCCGTATCAACAATCACTTAGACAACTTAAAACAGATGGACCGAGCATGCTTGCACGTACGAGGGAGGCTTTCAGAGTAGTTAGGAAATTTTTTTTGATAGTTCGTATCATGACCACATGACGCATGTGGACATGACACGTGGTTTAGCGTGTTGTGAACGCATGTGAAATGTGGGCATGGCATAACATCCCCTCCCTCTTAGAAAAGATTTGTCCTCAAAGCTTCAAATATGGTAATTGTTGTTGAATCTAAAATAATGGTTCCCACATTCCATCCTCTGGTTGCATTCCATGCCATTGAATTAATACCTTAGTGATAGATCAGGAGTGAAGCTGACGAGTACACCTGTCGAGGACTACCTCCAGCTCTAGAAGGATGGATCCTTCATTATCAAGTTCTAGTAAAATAGTTTGTGCTTTGATTTTTGTGCCAAGAACTTTCTTTAGACAAGAGACATGAAATACTACATGAACTCCAATTTATAAGCAACTGACCCAATCTTCTGGAGAACCTTATAGGATGATTTCTTGTATGGCTACAGGTGAAGAAAAACCATATCACCTACTTGAAAAGTGCACTCAGAACAGTGTTGATCAGCCTGTTGTTTCATTCTATTGCTTGCCATGTGAAGATTGTCCCGCAAGATGCTAAGAATTTGATCACAAATTTGAAGAACCTGTAACATTGGAAAATGTCCCCTTGGGGGCTTTTCCCTCATAAGGTTTAGCTCCAAGGTCTTATGCATGCATTTAGGACATCCTAGTTCATATTTTGGCATCCCGATGGAATGAGGCCTAGGTTTCATGGCAAAGTGGACCTAGGAGGACCCCTTGACCTTAACCCTACGCAAAATAGTGGGGAGGACTTAGGCACCTGTGCCCTAGTCCTGCACTATTTTGGGTCAAGCCCAAAATTTAAGTGTCGGTTTATGATCGTTATTTGGTCATTTTGCTGACATGGTATGTTTTGATTTTTAAAATCTTGGCGGGAGTGCTTGTAGTTGCATATAAAAGCAAGTTTAGGCATTCATTTGTAAACTAGATGATTACTAGCAAGCTATTGTATTCTCAAGGTGGTTGAAGGCTTTCATTGTGTTACAAGAGTAGACTTGTGTGTTTTGTGTGTTGATATTTGCAGATTTGAGCATCAATTTCCTCATGGAATGAAGATCATCTTCCTCCCATGAGAGCTTCACTACAAGGTGACATTATATTGTGTTTTCATCATTGATTCCTTTGGTTTTTGCCTCTGCCTCACAAGGGCATGCACTCTTTATTTGACAATGGTGTTCAGAGAATTAAGTGTCCTCTGGGGCTTGACTGAGGCAAGCCTCTAAACACCACAACCCCCAAACCAAGTCTTGTGATTGCAGGTTACAGGTGTCCTCTGAAGCTGAATTTTCAGAAACGAAAGTTACACGGCTGATTAGTGTCGAAATGAGGTCCAAATCTCGCAAAGAAATTGGTACCTTGGACTTGGGCGCCCACTCCAGTGTTCTCGACTATTCCACCTCGGAAGCCCAAAAATAGGTATTCTGTGATTTGCTATTTTACTTCCGTCTGTAAGAGCATTTTCTGTTATTCGTCAGTTTATTGCCATATTTGCATAATTAGGGTTTTAATGGTCAATTGAGCATAAGAAAAGAGAAATTGATAATTAAATTCCCTAATCCAAGTTTCCCTACATCTCACAATGACCTAGGGCATGATAGTGCTCGCCACTCGACCCTAGATCCTTAAATCTATAGTGGAGAGGAGGATTTAAAGCATCAAAACACTAAAACATTAACAAATCCAATTTTCCACCAAACATTTTGGTGAACCCATGTTTTTGAACTTAAATTGCAACTTGTTGAGTGTTTGCTGTCAGATTTGCATTGATTTCATTCATTCATATAGTCATTCATTTTATTGCATTGAGAAAAATAAAAAAAATACATTGTTGGGCTTACTAAATTGCATCAATTATTTCCAAATTTTCCTAGTTCATGATTTCTGCATCAGATCTGATATAAACCACAGAAAAATACAAAAATTCAAAAATTTTCTTTGCATTTTTATCATTAATTTGCTAGGTTTTTGTGCAAATTTTGACAATTTTATATAACCTAGTAATTCCAAAATCTAGGGTTAGTAGGAAAAATATTTTCTTAGATTTTTCTATTGATTTTAGAGCCTCATTCAAATTAACATTTGTCTGTAGTCTTGCATTTTAGTGTAAATTTGCATTTAGATTTAAAATATTTGCATTTTTGCATAGAAAACTTCAACAAAAACTAGCAATTTTCAAATATTTTCATTAGATTTGCATTGGCATTTTGCATGTTCAAGCTTGAAAATCATTTTCAGATCTGATAGTATTTAATTTTTATCATAAATCATACTTTAAAACATTCACATAGCATTTTGTGTCAAGATCTCAAAGCTAGGGCTTCAAAAACAACGATTTTCACTAAAATTGGCCTTATCGACTCTATAAACTTGCACCATAGGCATGTTGTGAAAATTATTTTTTCATTAATTGGCTGTTATTAGGGTAATCATTTTCTGTCCCTCCTAAAAATCTTCACAACACCCTTTTATCGGGCTCTTCTAGTGAAAATTTGGTGAAAAACTACATATTTTAGTTATATTTTGCCCTAGGGTTGGACCTAGTTTGCACTCCAAGCATTTTCTGATCAATTTTATGGATTGAGGTGACTGATATTATTGATATTATTTTCTTTACCTCCTAAAATTCCTTACAACACCCTTTTTGCTAGGTCTTGGAGGTGAAAAACCATGAAAAATAGCCTATTTTTGCTATATTTTCACTAGGGTTTGACCTTAAGTGGTACTAAAAGCATGTTGTATTAGATATTTTGGCACTAAGTGGCTATTATTACTGGTATTATTTTTCTCACAACACCCTTTGTTATGCTCTTTTGCATTGAAATTTGTGAAAAAAGTGCCTATTTTGACAGATTTTCACTATATTTTGACTTGGCATTAACTTGAAATCGCATCAAGAGTGTGTTGGGAAGGAACATATTGTTGTTTTGGACTGATATCAGACATATAACTTGTTTCCCTTGACTTAAATCCTTACACCACCCTTTAGTTCATTCATTTGCATTGGAAAGAGTACAAAAAATCAAGCATTTGAGACTATTTTGGGGTATATCGCTTTGCACTAATCTTTGCTATACTTTTGGAAAAGCTTTCAAATCTGATTTGAACATAAAAACATGGCCTTTAATCACAACAACAACAACAACAATAGGTTCCCTCCTAGACCTTACATAAAAAGAAAAGCATCTGAACCTGAAATTGTGTTTACACCACATGATAGAACAACTGGAGAGAAGGAAGGACCTCTTTACATCACTATGAAAATAATGGGAAACCCTGTGGATGGAACTCTTATTGATCCTAATTGCATGAGTAATGTTTCCACTGAGGAGTTCCTCTTTTCACATCAACTAATGTAAGGTTTTTGTGACCTCTCGAGCATGATGATTAAGACACATAAGGGAACCTTTATCAAGCCTTTGGGTAAGATATCATTGTTAGTAACACTATTCGAAAAACATATCGAACAATGGTTTGATGTTGTCCCTATTTCTGACCTCTTTCGCATTAAATTGGGACATCCTTGGCTAAAATAAATGAAAGCTATCCCTTCAACAATACACCATTGTCTAAAATTCCCCTAGATGGCCGTATAATCACCGTCCCCCGCAACAACTATAAACCTTTGGTTGAGAAAACACATTACAATTTGAATTACTTTTGGGATAAAACTGAAATAACTAGTCCTATACATGAAATGACAAAAGATAAACAACCCGCATGTGAAGAGAACTTTAGACCGAAAGGACAAGGTCCCTATGTCGAGGTTCCTCCCCCGAAATCCTTACAAGGATCGGGAGATCATTGTCAACAACAAAATGTTCCACTGTGACAAATGAGGTTTGATCCTAGTGCTTCATCTTCTAATTTGCAAAAACCTATGAAAGAGCAAGGCCCTATCTTACAAGAGATAAGTGGTCGAAGAAAGAGAAATAGAAAAGCAAGAGAAAGAAGAAAAAGAAGACAAGAATATGCTATAAACCTTTCCTCTCAACAAGAAAACATTGATCCCAACATTCAACCAAACAACAATGATCCTGATGATGAACAACATGATGAACAAGATATGAATTTGGCTATGATACCTTATGTCCCACTTTCCTTCAACATTAGGGAGTGGGAAGATGACGACGATGATTTGCTTATAGACAACCTCTAGCTCGGCAAGGGCCCTATAGGTAAGTATATCTGACCTTTTATTTCTCTCGTGATGTGCGTCCCTTGTGATGTGTTATGTGTTGTTTAGGCCTCCTGGGATGACACCTGATTCTCCCGTAAGGTTTGGGATACCAGGAGACCAACTCTGTTGTGACCTTCTATTTGTATCATCATTCTTCTATATTGCCTCTCTCTGATTTCATTGTTGTGTGTTGTGTCTTACAGACATAGCGTCATGGTTGGTGACCTGGGGGCACCCTCCTACGTGACTATCCTTAAGACACTTGTTTTTCCTCTCTTATTTATTGTTTCCCTTCATCTAGTGTTTCCACCTAGCGGGCGGATGACGACAAACATTTATACTAATGTGGACCTAGTGTCCCTTTCAAGAGCAATCAAAAAATGGACTTAATTCCTAATATGATGATGGGGTTGTATATTCTATCTGATGCTTGGCTAGTGGAAGCACTCGTGCTTTCCACGTAGTGAATTTGATGATGTTTCTATCACATTTACAAACCTTAACAATACTGCTGCTCTGTGCACCTTTGTTTGCCTTTGAATCTAACCTTGGTGGTACTCGATTCGGAGAGCTTCGTGATATAGCCCTACAGTTATCCTTGAACTCCAGATTCATTGTATAACCTTGGCACTTTGTGTGGATAATCATATGCATTGATGTTGTTGTTTATCATGATCTTGTAGACACTAACATGTTTCTTGCAGGGATGTGTTTGTGGGAACATTTGGTGATCGTAAAGTACATGTCACCTCCGGGGGGCATGGGCTTTGCGAAAGTTGGTGTTCCCTTGTGTGTTTTATTCCTACCTTAATGCGCTTGATATAAATAACTGATATCAACCACCTTAAGGTGGGGGCATATATAAGGTAATTTGTCTGTTATAGATGTTAGCAATGTGTTTGACCTCAGATGCAAAGACTTGCACCTTTAGGTAGTGCATCATGCATTCTAAGTTTGTTTACAATCAATCAATCAATCATGTAAGCCCTATGTGGAGGTGAGATATTGCGCATATCCTTTTTATCTTAAGCCCTCTACGGAGGCAGGGATGGTGTATTTCTTGGAGCAGATTGCATCATCCTGTCATTTTCAAAAGTCCTCTGCGGAGGCAGGGAGTGATTCTATGACTAACTCAACTCTTAAGCATATTTTTGGTGATTGTTGTGGCAAAGCCCAATCATCGGTGTGTGCCTTTAATGTGCTTGATATGGTGTTTGACCTAGAAATAGATACACTCCATCACTTGTCTGCCATGTTTTCTATGTGTCTTCAAGTGTGTGTGTTTTGGCGTGCTTGTTTTGTGTGGCGTGTTTGTTGCCCCATATGCAGAGACCAGCGCCCTCGCATAGTGCTTCCTACATTTTGGGAGGTTTTGCATGTCTTGTGTGTGTGTTACCCCATATATACAGAGACCTGTGCCCCAGGGTAGTGTATCCTATTTTATGGGGGGTTTGTTTACTTTCCAGTATTTGCATTTGCATTTCATATATGTGAGAAAAAGAAAAGACAAGATATCATTTCTGTCTTCCATGCATTAATGTGTCTTATATGCATTGATTGTCTTCTCCATGTTCTGCATGACTGTAACTATCTTCTCCATGTTTTGCGTGCCTGTTACTATTTTCTATGTGATTGGTGTGTCTTCTTCGTGCCTGGTGTGCTTGCTGTGTTTGTGACTTTACTTTAATGCATGTATTGGCCTCACGTTTATAAATACATTAAAGTGGGGGCTAAATGTAATGTTAGAAAATGTCCCCTTGGGGGCTTTTCCCTCATAAGGTTTAGCTCCCAAGTCTTTTGCATGCATTTAGAACATCCTAGTTCATATTTTGGCATCTCGATGGAATGAGGCCTAGATTTCATGGCAAAGTGGACCTAGGAGGACCCCTTGACCTTAACCCTACCCAAAATAGGGGGGGACCCGATTTTGGGTCAGGCCCAAAATTTAAGTGTCAGTTTATGACCGTTATTTGGTCCTTTTGCCAACACGATAAGTTTTGATTTTTGAAATCTTGGTGGGAGTGCTTGTAGTTGCATATAAAAGCAAGTTTAGGCATTCATTTGTAAACTAGATGATTACTAGCAAGCTATTGTGTTCTTAAGGTGATTCAAGGCTTTCATTGTGTTGCAAGAATAGACTTGTGTGTTTTGTGTGTTGATATTTGTAGATTTGAGCATCAATTTCCTCACGGAATGAAGAACATCTTACTCCCATCAGAGCTTCACTACAAGGTGACATTATATTGTGTTTTCATCATTGATTCCTTTCTTTTTTGCCTCTACCTCACACGGGCACACACTTTTTATCTAACAACAGTGTTCAGAGAATTAAGTGTCCTTTGGGGCTTGATTGAGGCAGGCCTCTAAACACCACAACCCTTAAACCAAGTCTTGTGATTGTAGGTTATATGTGTCATATGTGGGAGAAGTGAAGTTGCATGAAGGATTTGCAGGCATCAAGGATTCAGGATCTAAAGAAAAGCAGGACACCGGAGCATTTCTAGGACTTGGGTGCTCGCTCTAGTGTCCTCTAAAGCTGAGTTTCTAGAATAAGAAGTTACAGGGCTGATCAGTGTCGAAAGGAGGTCCAAATCCTGCAAAGAAATTGGTACCTTGGACTTGGGCACCCGCTCCAGTGTCCCCAATTGTTCCACCTCGGAACCCCAAAAATAGGTATTCTATGATTTATTATTTTACTTCCGTCTGCAAGAGCATTTTCTATTATTCATCAGTTTATTGCCATATTTGCATAATTAGGGTTTTAATGGTCAATTGAGCATAAGAGAAGAGAAATTGATAATTAAATTCCCTAATCCAAGTTTCCCTACATCTCATAGCGACCTAGGGTATGATAGTGCTTGCCACTCGACCCTAGATCCTTGAATGTATAGTGGGGAGGAGGATTTAAAACATCAAAACACTAAAACATTAACAAATCCAATTTTTCACTAAATAGAACATGTTGGTGTTTTTCCCAACTGATAATTCCTAAGTTTCCCTACAAGGTAGCCATCACTTATCAACAATATTCTTAGGTCAGGGGCCAACAGTATAGGAGACAGACTCTAAATGTCTCCTCTCCTTCTTCAGGCTCTACAAAACCTATGGGGGTATTCCCTACTCAATACATATGGGATAAATTTATGTACTTATCAAAGTATTGACATAAAGCAGATGAATCTTCTCTTATACAAGACAAAACTGTAAGATCAACACAAAGGGGGCTAGCTTTGGTCTTTATTGTAGGTGTACACCAGAGGACTGTGAACCTAAACTATTCCTAAAATTCTAAAAGTTTATAAATGTTGTTCAATTTTTTGATTTTGTGCTTCGCTGCAAGATTCATTTTTTGAATCATAAACTCAACACTAACTCTGACCGGTGCCTATCCTTGGGCATGGAGTCAAATTGACATATATGTGTGAATGATTTGTATAAACTAAACTAAGAATCACGTTTCAAGGGGTTAGCAAGTATCTACCTTATAGACACACCCAAAACAGAGTACCCTATCAACTCTACTTACATATATCCCTGCTACAATACATTCTTCCCCATACTTAACCCAGAACATTTAATCTATTCCTCAAATAGAAATAAAAGATTAAGCATGCAATACAAAAAACCTATATTCTAGAATCTCGGATAACCCTTAGTTATTAGATTCAAAAGAAGAACAAATACAACCATGGAGACAGTTGACAAAATACATGCATATAGCATTTTTCATTTATAATCAACATGAAACTGAATAAGACTTATGCAAAAATACATTCAACACATAACTCATTGACTTTCAAGACAAAGATGAGACAATCTAGCTGAACTTGTATTTTATTCACTCTCCAAAAATTCCCAAAATCTTCAACAACATAAAAATGAGTAACACAGTTCTTTTATAGACCAAGAACATATACCCAGCATTAATTACAATGTCATTTCAGAGAATGTTTGATACAATGCACCACTCATTTTGGCACTGAGAACATTTACTACAATGGAGATAGACTTGGAAAATGTGCAACCGCTTGAAGGAGATCTACCTCATAAATATTGGGGAGGTGGTGGTTGGCCGTTCAAACTAATTATGCTAGCCCATACCTTTCGTTCATGTCACAGGGTGCCTTCAACATTCATTACAAAAGTTTAAACCTGAACCATTGATTTTAATTCCTTCCTGGGAGATCTATGGCCACCACATACCTGTGAGAGTTGAAAATCTCAATCATCATGTTTGAAAAGTCTTCGACCAATCAAGACGGGCCACATAGGATGTACATTCGTTGCTGACTGCATGACCTTTGTCTAGCCTAGACTTGTGGCATCACATTGCGGCGTCACAGCTGACAGTGGGCCATCACTTCCCTACTGCACACTAGTGCGATAAAGCCTCCATGCATCCACCTTTCTTTTACCTTTTACTTCCTCTGATAAGATCAGGCCACGTGTCGCCAACTCACGACTGTGCGGCAAAGATTCACTCTGGCAAGATTCCCTTGCAACGATGCGTGACCATTGGATTAAAGTTCACCTGTGGATTACCTCCTAGATTGACGCCTAGCAGTAGATGGTTGCACAAGGTAAGATTCATTAATGTAATGGGACATAAGCATAGATCCTTGGATAAGTGTCACTTTGTCGCAGCTGCGTAAGGGGAAGATGACATCATAAGAAATGCACTACGATGCTGCGATATTCACTTTATTGAACCTTACACCCTATACAAAGACTTAAGACTTAAACTTAAAAACTTTTTATGGGTCACAAGGGTAATTACTAGGACATGAGGCCGGTCACCTAATGGGCACAAAGGCTTGAAGTCATAGCTTAAGGGACCAGGAACCCGCTACAGATGGTCAATAGGGAATTAGAAATAAAACACATATGACTTAGGGACTTTAGGCTTAAAAGATTTCAAAGGCAAATACTCAACTTTATGAACCTAAAACCCTAAACCCTAAGGGGACCACCAGAACTACGTCAACTACCTAAACTGGTTAACTACTAGGGGTGTATGGAAGGAGCACTAGTGGTGCCTGACCATAGACTGCTTCATATGGAGTCATTTTACTTGAAGTGTGGTAGGAGGTATTGTACCACCATTGAGCGAGAGGGAGCCACTTTGCCCACTAATGCTATTGTTTTGAGGTGAAGCAATGAAGGTAAGTTTCCAAACATTTGTTGACAATTTCATTTTGGCCATCTGTTTGTGGATGATACCTAGAACTCATCTTCAGTTTGGTGCCAGTGAGTTGAAATAGTTCTATCCAAAAATAACTGGTGAAGGTTGCATCACAATGTGTGACAATGGAAGAAGGGAACTAAAATGACTATATTTGTAGAGGAGATCAACCACAACCAAGATCACTATCTTTCCTCTAGATTTATGGAGGCCCTCAATGAAATCCATAGAAATATCTATCCAAATCCTTGTAGGGATGGGCAAGGGTTCGAGAAAACTAGGAATGAGTGTTGTTTCATCCTTGTTGCATTGGCAAGTATCACATTCAGCCACCATCTGTTGAATTGCCCTTTTCATTCACTTCCAAAAAAAGTTACACCGTGCCCGCTTGTAAGTTTTGAGAAACCCTAAGTACCTTGTTGATGGAGAAGCATGGAGTTCATAGAATACAGCCTGCTGAAGATCTATGCTTTGAGGAGGCACTAGATGACCCTTGTATCGTAGAGAAGCACCATCCCAAGAATAATGTGGTACAACAAAGGGGTTAGTGGCCAACTATTGAATGATTTGAGATAATAAAGGGTCATTGACATAGCCTTGCTGTACAGATTCTAACCGATTTGAAATAGGCATGGAAATAGCTGAAAGGGAAGCTTGGTAATCAAATGTACGAGAAAGAGCGTCTGGCACAATATTGTCCTTACCCTTCTTGTAAGTGATCTCATAGTCATAACCCATGAGTTTGTTGACCCATTTCTATTGTGCTAGGGAGGAGACCCATTGTTCCAAGGAATATTTCAGTCTCTGGTGATCAATTTTGATGTAAAAATGATTCCCTAGTAGGTATGACCACCATTTCTATATTGCATGCAAAATGGCCATCATTTCCTTCTCAAAAGTAGAGAGTACTAAATTCTTGCCAGAAAGGGCTTTGCTGGTGAACGCAATGGGGCGTTCATCTTAGAGGAGAACAACACCAAGTCCATTGCCACAAGCATCGCTCTCGATAGTGAAGGTCTTGGAAAAATCTAGCATAGCTAGAATAGGTGTAGTACACATAGCTTGTTTCAAGTTTTGAAATGCACACTCGGTAGCTTGTGTCTAGGTAAAAGCATCCTTTTTCAACATAGCTATTAGCAGAGCTGCAATCTTCCCATAATCCTTGACAAACTTTCCATAGTAGCTAGTTAGCTCCAAAAAACCACGGAGGCTCTTGAGTTTCTGAGGATGCGGTCAATCTTTCATGGCATCTATTTTTGTGGGATCTACCCGAACCCCTTGGGATGAAACAATATGTCTGAGATACTCCACTTCGTCCTAGCCAAAAATACATTTAGACTATTTTTCCCAAAAACACATTTAGACTGTTTTGCACAGAGATGATGATTAGAGAGAAGTTGCAGTGCAAGATCCAAATGTTGGAGATGCTTAGCCCATGTTTTACTATAGATGAGAATATCATCCAAGAAGATCAGAATGAATTTTTGCAGGTAGGGCCAGAATATTTTATTCATCAATGCCTGGAATGTTGAAGGAGCATTTGTGAGGCCAAAAGGCATGACCAAAAACTCATAGTGGCCATCATGCGTGTGGAAAGCCATCTTAGGGATATCATCCTCATGAACCCAAATCTGGTGATACCCAGAATGAAGATCTAACTTTGAGAAAAAATGAGCGCCATGAAGCTCATCAATAATAGGGATTAGAAACTTACCATTGATTGTGATGTGATTAAGTGCTCAGAAGTCAATGCAGATGTACGATGACCCATTTTTTCTAGACAAGAAGAATTGGTGAAGAAAATGAGCTGGTACTAGGGTGAATAATGCCTTGCTTCAGTAAGTCTTAGATGAGCATCTCAATCTCTATCTTTTGGTGAAATAGGTAGTGGTAGGGTCTAATGTTGGGAGGAATGCTTCTAGGAAGGAGCTAAATATGGTGGTCCTCTAGCTGTGAAGGTGGCAATCTCATTGGTTCAACAAAGACACATGCATACCTATCCAAAATTTGTTGTAGATCAGAAGGAGCAGTGGAGACCATTGGTGGTTTCATCTAAATAGAATGGAGCTAGGAAATGACACCATATGAATTCTTCTTAAGAATATTTTCCATGTGATGTGAACTGATGATGCTAAGAGACCCCAGTTGTAAGCCTTTCAATGTGTGTTTTTACCCATTGTCTGAAAACTGCATCCAAAGTTTAGAAAAATCCCATAAGATGTGTCCAAGTGTGTGTAACCATTGGGTGCCCAAAACCACATCACATCCGCCTAAGGGCAAGGCAAACATGTCAGAGCATAGGTTATAATCTCCAATAGAGATATGCACATTGCGACACTTCCCTTTGTAAGGTAATGTGCCCTTATTGACAATCATGACTTCAAAGTTGGATCAAGGATGGACAAAATAATTAGCCTGTTTGGCGATCCAAGGGTCAATGAAGTTATGAGTGCTACCAGAATCAATGAGTATTGTAAGAGGGAGCTTCTTGAAGTAACCCTTGACTCACATGGTTTGTCAGTTGTGACTCTTGCTAAGGCATGGAGAGAGATCTCTAGGTGGTCTTCCTGAGAAGCAGGTTCAATAAGCGATTGTTGATCTTCTTCCTGATCATTAGCTATATCCTGAGCATCTACCCAAACTTTAGTTTCAAGTAGAGAGTCCACATCCAATAGGTAGAGATTTTTCTCAGCACATCAATGTCCCCGAATGAATTTCTCATCACAATTATAACAAAGTCCTTTTTCTCTACGTGCCCGCATCTATGTTTCAGTCAAATGCTTGATAGGACTTGTTCTAGGAGATGGCATTGTTTGAGATCTTTGGGGAGATGTATTAATCCTAAATGGAACAAAATTGGATTTGGATCACTGTTGAGTTGTGATCTTGTCCTCTGCCAACTTAGCCAACCCTAGGGCTTCCATCATTGTGCTAGGATGGAACATTTTAACCTCAGATCGAATTGCATCCTTTAGACCACCGATGAAACAACTCCTAAAGAATTTATCAGACAATCCCTTTGTGCGATTGGCCAATTTTTTTAATTCTGTCTGATATTCTCTCACAGTGCATGTTTGGTGAAGAACAGTGAGTGCTCTAGTGAAGTCATCAAAAGCACTAGGGCCAAACCATTGCAAAATAAGTTTGCAAAAATCAGTCCATTGGGGCTCGTCATGAGCCTTGATATACCAATGAAACCATTGAAGAGCTTCATGTTCCAAGTGAAAGGAGGCAAGCAGGACTTTGTTGACATCAAAATTATTATGTAGACTAAAATATTGTTCTACCTGATATATCCAGCCAGTCAGATCTGTACCATTGAATCGAGGAAAATCAAGCTTCAGCCCATGAAAATGGTTGGAAGAAGAAAACCCAATGTCTGAAGAAGACTTTGGTTGCCGTCTTTTGTTCATGGCTGAATGTTGAAGATTGAGGCTGAGAATTTTTTCATCACGATCTTGGATTTTGGACTTGAGGGCAAAACTTTCATCCTCCATGTTTTTTGCTCTTGATCGGGTTACTACCATAGGCAGAAGATTTTTTTTGGGAATGGGTAGAAAAATGTGTGCTAAAACACGTTTAGTAAAGGGAAATTTTAATTTGGGGAAAACAACAATAGGTAATTGGGGTTTGACTAGCTTTTGGACACTTTCTCAGGGGAAGGGGAGAAGAAAATGGCGATTTTAGAAGTGAGGTGAAAGAATGGGAAAATTTGTCCAAGAGGGATTGTTTAATATGAAAATAGGGGTTTGTTATGATAATGGTTGTTTCAAGGGTTTATATTGATCCTCCTTTCACCACTAAACATTCAAGGACATTCAACCGAATAGAGAATTCTACTATAGATTTCCTGTCACTTGGAACATAGGGGAAGATTGAAATTGTGTAAATTTATTGTTCAATTAAGTCCAATTATGCTCAAAACCCTAATTTTGTGAAATCATAAACAAACAAACAAATTATGAAAAATGATCACACACAGAGATATCAAATGACAACCAAATACATACTAGATTTTGAAGTTCAGTGTGCAGAAAAGTTGGGGACTAATGAGCGGGTGCCCTAGTCTAATGTACCTACTTTTGTTGGGATCTTTGAAGAATGTCTGTAACCTATTCCTGTTGTCACAAAGATTTCACAAACTTTAGAATCTAGAGGACTAATGAGCGAGCACCCAAGTCCAAGCCCTAATTTTCTTCTCATATCTACAATTCTGACAGTTTGCACTACTCCCCTGCAACTCCACTTCTTTTGCTTCTGAAACCTATAACTTGTAATCACAGAAAAGTGGGTTGGGGATTGTGGTGTTTAAAGGCTTGCCTCAGTCAAGCCCTGGAGAGACATTCAAGTCTTCTAAACACTATTGTTAGATAAAGAGTGTGTATCCCTAGTGCAGTCACGGTAGGAGGGTTCACAGAGTGAACTGTCTGGACCGTGCAACAAGAGTAAACACAACGGAAACACTCAAAGAAAATGGAACAAATGCAGATTCAATCATTCAGTATATCAAAGAATTCAAATACAATCTGGCTGGCAACATGTGGGCTTACAACTAGGGCTCCAAGGCCTGAATGCATACATGCGCAAGATAAAACTTTGAAGTTCCTTCACAAAAAACTAAACTATAGAATATGACTCAATTGCTAACTACTTTCCTAAGGATCTATTACATCTTTATGTATCATTTCCAGACCAATAGATTCCTCCGCGTTGGCCACAAGAGATCTAGAATCCCAATGAAGAGGTGTAACGTGTGTTCCTGGATAGGTCGGACCTATCGGCTTAAAAATACTTCTCCAACAGATACAAATAAGTGCGGACCTATGAGGAAGGTCAGCCACAAACCAAGGAACATTGTAGAATGAATCACAAGGATCTGCAAGTCAGCCAATGCTCCCCAATCCTTCTCTTTCATTTGATTACTCAGGAACTATTGGAATCCTCTATTCTGAGAAAATAGAGGATCTTCTGATAGAGATATCTTTCCGGTAACTTATCCAAATGCTTTGAATTCTTGATATGATGTAGATGAATGAATGTAGATGCTAAGTCCAGATCCGTAAGATGTGAAATGCCAAAACCAGACCGCAAGTTAAGAACTACTATTGACTGAACTGCCTGAATTGTACTGGAAAATGAAAGAACTAAAATGCAAACAAACTGAAATGTAAATGTTTTTTTTGGTTGATGCAAGATTTCTCTTGAACCAGGGATGCTCCTGCATCAATCCCTATGGGATAGAGGCAAAATCCAAATGATAAATGATAGAAAACATAATTCATATCACCTTGTAGTGTAGATCTCATGGAAGGAAGGGGTTTTTCATGCCATGAGGAGATGGATGTTAAACCTGCAAATACAAACACAATAACAACAAAGTACTTCTTTGCAACACAATGAATGCCTTGAATCACTTTCACATAAAGCCACAAGTTCACAATGTCCATCTCTAGTTTACAAATGAATCACTAATCATGCTTATATATGCAACTACAAACATTCCCACTAAGAATTTCATAATTCAAACTTGAGATGTCGGCATAGGACCTAATAACGGTCATAAAACCAACACCCAAAAATAGGTCCTGACCTAAAATAGGGCAGGACTAGGGTGCGGGCGCCCAAGTCCTCCCCCTATTTTAGGCATGATTCATGCTAATCACACCCCCTAAGTCCCATTTGCCATGAAACTTAAGGGTTTTCTCATCGAGAGTCACCATTAACATGCAATATGACCTAAATGCATTCTAAAGGACCCGGGAGCTAAACCTTAGGAGGGGGAAAAGCCCCCAAGGTGACATTTTCTGAAATAACATTTAGCCCCCAATTTAATGTATGTATAAATGCAAGGCCAATACATGCATTAGAGTACAATCAACAAACACAGTAAACACACCAAGCAAAGAGAAGACACGCAATCACAATGAAGACAGTAACAGGTACGCAAAACATGAAGAAGATAGTTACAGTCATGCAAAACATGGAGAAGATAGCATTGAAGACACGCAAAACATAGTGAATGCAGTGATTATTTTCTTTTTTCATTTTCTCATATATGAAATGTGAATGCAAGTGCAAGGAAAGTAAACACACCACCCATAATGTAGGAGGGACTCATCGCCACCAGTGTTTAGACTACATATGGAGCAATAGACACGCAAAACAAATCTCAGAGTGCAGGAGGGACTCGTCGCCACCAGTCTTTAAGACTGCACTTGAGAACAAACACGCCATACAAATCAAGCATGCCATACAAATCCCAAAGCATAGGAGGGACTCATTACCACTGGTCTTTAGACTATGCTTGGGAATAAACATGCCATACACACACATGGAAGACACGGAGAAAACATGGTAGACAAGTGATGGAAGAAACCTATTGCTAGGTTTGCAGCCATCTCATGCACATTACAAGCACACACCAATGATTGGGATTCACCACAACAATCTCTGAAGACACACTTAAGGGTTAGGATAGTCTCAGATCTGCTCCGCGCCTGCTCAGAGGATATTTTGAAAATGACAGGATTGTGCAATATCCTTGAGAAATACACCATCCTTTCCTTGCACAGAGGGCTTAAAATAAAAAAGGATATGCATGATATCCATCCTCCACAAAGGGCTTAAGTGGTTGCAGTAGATTCAAGCTTTACAAACACATTTTGCTAGCATCTAAATTAGACAACTTACCTTATATATGCCCCCACCTTAAGGTGGTTGATATCATGTAATGATATCAAGCACGTTAAGGTAGGAAGGAAACACACAAGGGAACATGAGCTCTTGCAAAGCCCATGCCCCTCGGAGGTGACATGTACTTTATGATCTCCAAATGTTCCCACAAACACACAATTTCCTGCAAGAAAAGGTGTTAGCATCCATATAATCATGATAAACAACAATGCATATGATCATTCACATAAAGAGCTGAGGAAAGCAAGATCCAAGATAGACAAAGTGCACGGAGTAGCAGTATTGTTATGTTTTGTAACTGCGAAAAGACAACATCAAGATCACATGGAGTGATTCTACTAGCCAAGCGTCAGTTAATATATATCAACCCCATC
The DNA here is from genome assembly GCA_027924645.1 of Cunninghamia lanceolata. Lineage (NCBI taxonomy): Eukaryota > Viridiplantae > Streptophyta > Pinopsida > Cupressales > Cupressaceae > Cunninghamia > Cunninghamia lanceolata. The sequence goes on along the minus strand of BSBN01000501.1, from coordinate 1,131,514 downwards.
GTCATGTATGGACTAGGTCCATTTTTTGATTTCTCACTGAAGGGATGCTAGGTCCATATCAATATAATAAGTTTTTCATCATCAGCCAACTAGATAGAACAACTAGAGGAAAACAATAAATCAAGAGAGGAGAAACAAGTACCTTAGGTAGTCACGTAGGAGGGTGCCCCCAAGTCTCCAGCTGCAACACTATGTCCATAAGACACAACACACAACAATCCAAATAGAGGAGAAGCAATATAGAATAATGATGATACACATAGAAGAAGGGTCACAACAAAAGTGGTCTCCTAGTATCCTTGACCTTACGAGAGAATCAAGGGTCATCCTAGGAGGCCTAAACAACACATAACACATCATGAGGGAAACACAACACGGAGGAGAGGTCACATACATGAGCTGATTATGCTACGACATAGGTGACCACCAAGGTTAGAAATTCTTACCTAATTTATCCTGATGTTAAGAACATAAATATCTAGGAAGATGCCACCCTCGAGAGCAATTATAATATTAGCTACAACGAGTGTGGCTTAAAGACGGAGAAATATTTACCTAGTTCAAATGGATGCTTCCTTGTGGACAATTCTTGTCTATCAATCGAGGATATCTCACATGTCAGTTTGGTCTTGTTGAAATTGCATTAACATTGAGTTTAGGATGATGAGAAGCTTTCTTTTCTTTAAAAGGATTATATCCAATGTTGATTGAGTAATTTCTTGAAGCGAAATCTATAGGTACTCGAATCCCTTGTTGATTTTTACCACATCCCTTACCTACATATTCACAGTTGTTATAAAGGATTTTAAATCCTCGACCATAGAGGGATGTCATTTCTTTAGGGGATACTGAAGCCTCATAGGTCTCATAATTTGTAGTATAAGTGAGAGTATTGTCTCTATTTTCTACCAAAGGGACATTAGGTTTCTCAGATGTTGCAAAAGATTTCTTAGATGAGATTGATGCTACTTTTGATGTGTCAAGACTATTAATTTTATATTCCCCTATACCTCAAGGATTAAAATTTAATGAGCCCCAATCATCACCAAAGAGTTCTTTTGATGGTGTAGAGTCGTGTACAACACTATCCATGGCAAGAGGCATTGATGAATCAGCTCGTAAATTGTTTAAGTTCATATGATTGTAAACTTGTTTTTTCATTTCAATATGTAAACAGTTATCCGGTTCAGGATCAACATGAATAGTGTGAAATTTATCTTTGAATATAAATTTGATTGAATGATGTAGGGTGGAAGGAATCGTCCCTAATGCATGAATCCAAGGTCTACCAAGAATAATGTTGTTAGACAAAGAATTAGGCATGACATGAATCAGGGTAGATACAATCATAGGACCCACCTTTATAGGTAAGGTTATAGTACCTAGCGATTGACTACTATGATTATCGAAGCCACAAATGCTAAGTTTATCTAGTTTGATTTTTGATGTGTCGGCCTTGATTTTGTGTAGTAGGTCAATGTTACAAACATTAAGAGCCGATCCATTGTCAATCATAACTCGTTTTATCAATGTTTTATTTATTGTGACAAAGATCATAAGTTGATCATATTGGTTTTGAACTTCAATTGACAGTAATTCACGTGGTTGAAAGAGAATATATATTTTTGTCATATGCATACTATCTAATACAACTGCTACATCATTTGGCTTAGTAGTAGGTGGCACAATCACCTTTTGTAAAGCTTCTTGGAGCATTCCATGGTATGTAGGTGATGTTTTTATTAAATCCCAAAGAGAGATCTTAGCTGAAGTAGCGCAGAGCTACTTGACACGATCATATTCTTAACTTTTTTAAGAGTAAGATGAGGTGGTGGAGGAAGTATAGGTTGAGAACTTGCAAGAGAGATAAGTACATGTGGTGTTTGTTTACTTTGCTTGTTATTACAAGTGTTGTATGTGTGAGCAATCACGGGGTGTTGCAACACATTTTGAACACCTTGATTTCTTTGAGTAATTTTCTTTCATAGTTGTAGATATGATCAGGGTGTTTGGATGGTTGTTGAGCACCTTGAACCATGATAACCGGCTTTAAGCAAGAGTTTGCACTAGGTGCCCCTCGCACAATCATCTTAGGAATATTGCTACAAAGTCTATTAGTGAAGATCGAATTAACATTGTTTCCCTCTTGATTATACCCAACATCCATTCCTAAAGGATTTAATGTGAGAGGCCTTTTCTCAACCTCTAATGCTACATCTTGGCCACAGAGAGCATTGGAATGAGAGGAAGGTACAGTGTTTGTAGGAAGATTGGGTATTCTATCACTAATAAAGGCATCCATAGTCTTCTCATCTAAGGTTCTTGGACATTCAACTATAGGAGAAGCAGGATAACTTATGGAATCATCATCATCATCATCATCATCATCATCATCATCATCATCATCATCATATGTTTGAGCTATTAATTCCAAAGCATTAAGAGAAATTTCACACTCATCATTCTCAATGTGTTTTGTTAAATCTTCTACTACCCAAGGGTATGTATTCATGAGAGATGTGAAGTTGTCAAAATTAGATACATAGTCAAGGATTTCAAATGAAGAACATTTAAATATATCCTTGTGATACATAGCTTGTATATAAGTAATGACATGAGGATTCATATTAAGGAATTTGTAGAAATTCTCAAAGTTTTTGATATATGCATGTGCAGATGCCAATGAGAAATGAGATGAAGATGCTATGGTGAAATTGTTGATAACTGAGAGGGGGGGGGTGAATCAGTTATCTTAATTATTTCAGCTTTCTAAACTTTCTTATTAATTAATGCAGCATCAATTCAAATAAGTAAACATAACCATGAAATGGAAATACACATGACACAATATTTTTGACGTGGAAACCCTGTTAAGGGAGAAAACCATGGGGAGATTAACCCAAGATTATATTCTCTGTTAGAAGAATAGAAATACAAAATGGCACTTGCCAATTAGGGCTTACTGCCCAAGCACACTGATCACAAGAGGCTCACTACTTACCAGAGACTCACTATCTACAAGATGTAAGAAGAATAACAAGATCCTTGAACTGATGAGAAGCATCCACATATGCTGAGGTTCATTTCCAGTTAGGCTCAATACACTAATCTACTGCACTTCATCCTTCCTCTTCTTTTGTACTGCTATCCTTTCACATACTGGGCCTTCCTTACTGCTTTCACTCTGCTCTTCTCCTTTTCTTCGTACACCACAACACTACAACAACTTGCCTCATTGAAATCCATCTGGTATATATATCTGTATAAAGGATTTCATCCTCTTTCTAGTCGGCATCCGGAATAGTCAATATTTCCCAAACTTTAGTCTGTCAACTGAATCCTTGCTTCCCAAGTGATGTGGATCAAAAAGAAACTTATAGAAGTTGTCTAACAAGTCAGCCAATAATGAATGATACCTTAGGAATCTTTATCACCATTAACATCTCATCCGAAATAACTTCTGATGCTCTGCCTGTCAGTTCTTCCTCTGTCTGTTCTACCAAACCAGACCCTAGTACTTAGAAGCTTATATCTCTTCACTCTTTCAACACTGGAGGCTCAAACCCTGGAATCTATCAGTCAAGGAACACCTCTTGACTTCCCCAAGTCTGCACTTTACAAGGATACTTCTTTTAACAGATCTGGACCTGACTGTCGGACTTTCTGCATGCTTTGTTCTTGCTTACCAGACCTGAAAGCTCTTCAATTTGACTTCTGGTAGAGACACACCATATCTTGCGGATGTGTGGGATGATCTTTGTTGCCATCAGTGACAACACCAATGAAGCTACATAGTGTCTCTTGCCAACAATCTCCCCCTTTGGCATTGATTGCAACACTTAGTGAAAAATGACTGTCATACTATACTCTCCCTTGGCTGATGCTCTGTGTTTTTCCGGAGCTCCCCCTTAGCTAGTTTCCATATTTTTCACTACTCCTCACTCCCCCTTTGACATCAATGGCAAAGGGTAGGGTCCGCATACCAAAATTTCCAAAAAGAAATCTAGCTATACTTAGCCGCATAAGTATATATACAAACTATACTTACATATACTGTAGTATGTCTGCAAAAGATGTCTTTAATTATACGAATTCTATTGCCCAACTATGCTTCATCCTGTCCAAAATTGAGATGTGACCACTCAACAGGAATGCAAACGTGTCTGCCCTTTTTAAATCTGTCGGATCATTGGTCCGGGCTGTGATCTGAGCTTCTTTTATGACCTCATGCATGGCCTCTAACTTAGGGATAATTATCCCTCTAAGTTCACCCAACCTGCTTATTCTATTTTTCTTTTCCTTCTCAAGCTTCTTGATTTCATTCAAGACTACAATAGTCTGACATTCTTGATTTATTATGGAACAAGAGAGAGGATTAAAATTCTTAGAGAGTTTTGTCAGTTTGTCCTCCTATTCTTTCACTTTCTTCTCAATATCCAATGTTACTTTGGACCATGATAAACAAAATTTATACATTTCCCTGCCATCTTTAAGAGCATTTTCTAAGCTCTTTATCCCAATATTCATTTTCCTCCTATCATTAGTTATTAATCCTTGTACCTCTGATAATCTTTTTGCCAAAAATTCCTTCCGGACCTTATCTTCTACTGACTTCTCTAGGGAATCAAAATGTGTGCTAACACTATTGATTAGAGATTTGAGAATACCGGATGAGGAGGCTGAGGGATCCTTCTGAAAAGATGGCATGATCTTTTCTAATACTCTGGATGCAACTTCTATCAGCTCACAGTCTTCCATGTGAGACTTCAGGAGTTTTTGTTTAGCCTTTGCATTAGCAAATGAAGCTATCTTCATTGTTTGTACCAGGGAAAGAGAATCAAAATCAAATGGCCCTTGTAGAAGTTCTAGTTCATCAATCTCCATTGCCTCTTTGTTTAAGAATTCTTTGACGGTTTCTGCAGTGTCTCTTGCCGGAGACAGATTCTTTTTCTCTTCTGCAGTCTTAGAGCTGTCTCTTGGAGTTTTCTCTCCTTCTACACTCTTACCACTAACAGCTGTGGTCTTCTCTGTTGAAGTCTTCTTTCCTTCTACAACCTTAGTACTATCATCTTCTTTTTCTTTCACTCCTTTTTCATTATCCTCTATTCTTTCTTCTCCTTTGGATCCGAAGTCAACAATGGAAACCAGAGGAGTGATGTTTATTTGTTCATGGGCCACCTCTTCCGGAGCAGAGGATTCCAAGTCCTTATCTTTTTCTTCACCGGTGTCCATTACTTCTTCTGTCATTGCCTCAGTAGATTCTTTTTCAACACTTGTAGCCGAGGGATCAACACCCAAGTCCTCTATGATAGGAATGTTGAATCTTGAGTATGCATTCCGTAGGATTTCTTTTGTTTCTTTTGCCACTTTATCAGTTTCTCCAAGCATGAGCTAATTCATTCTAGTCTTACTCTGGAACTCATCCGTGCAATCTTTGAAGATCATATCCATTTGTTTTGGAGTAATTGAAGGGTAGAGATGAATAGCTATCTGTTCTCTAATTTCTAAGTCCTTAGCCTTAGCATTTTCTTTTCTCATTTCAAGTTCCTTTTCCAAACTTTTAGGAATTAGAGAAAATATTTCAATCAAGGCTTTATTATATATGTTCAAGTACTTAAATGTGGCTTCCTCCAAGATTTTTCTATCTGCATCATTATATGCATCATAGAATTCTGTTATTGGTTGCAGGTTCCCATCCATAGTAACAGCTTTGACTACGTCATCTAGGGACAGAGTGGGCTTTTCAACAAACTCTTCTACCTTTGCCACCTTATCTGCACCAGATACTTTCTTCTTCTTCTTCATCTTCTTGATCTCTTCACCAGATTCTATCTCTTCTTCATCTTTCTGACTAATATAAGACCTTGTGGCCTTTGTCTTAGTTCTTTTCTCTGCTTTACCGGATGATTTTTCTTCCGATTTTGATGTCTTTGAGCTCTTGTTAGTGGTAGGAGTGGACCTCTTAGAGGATCTTGTCCAGGTGGGGGCTTCTACTGGACCACTTTCCTTTTTAGCACCTTCCTTCTCTTTCTCCGCTCTTTCCATCTTCTCCCTATTTGCATCAAGTGTTTCTTTTGATATGCCAAATCTTTTGGCAACATTCTTGACTTCTTTTCTCACTTTTCTCTTTATCTCCGGTTGTCTTAACTCCACATGGATCTTCACACTTAATTCTTCAAAGGTTCCAAACCTTTCAGCTTTGGGATCCTTTGGTTGACTTTGCATGTGCTGAACATGTAGCTCCATAATTTTCTCATCCACTTCATACCCCATAGGCATGATCCATACTGTTCTTGGTTCCACTGCCTCCATTAGGCACTGATCAGTTTCTACCATAAAGCATATTGTATCTTTATATTTTTCAACTATAGATTGGGGGATTCTCTCTCTTGCTTGCATCATGCTCTAAAAATTCTTGAAATATCCCCAGAGAGCTATATTTTGTGCCTTGGCATCACCAAGCCCATGTATATAATCTCTGATCTGAATGGCTACTGGTCTATCATTCTACCATACCCAGCCACTAGATTTGGGAAGCTCATTCATGTAATAAAAGAAAAGACAGAGTATCAAACCACTGTATTTGAAGGAGTTCTTCTTATCCTTCTTTATCTTCTGTAGATTCTCCAAGAGTTGGTTCAGAAGGAGCTCACAAAGATCATAGTCTACATTCTTCCTCAACATTTCATAAGCAGTATATATAGCAGTTCTAGAAACTGAATTCTCCCTACTAGAGTGATATATCTTATATCCAATTATCATTGATGCAAACGTGATATCCAGATCTGTGATATCCTCAATAGTCATAGCTCTTTATCAAACTTTGATCTGGTAGCCTCACTGACAATTTGGTTCTTGACAGATTTGAGTGTAGGCATTTCACCGGTTGAGTGTAATCCGGTTACTGCCCTAATGGCATCCTTAGTGATCTTAAATGTCCTGTTCAACCACATGAAGTTGTCATGCATTCTGCTCAAGATATACCGGACCCATTCATCTTCTAAAAAATAGGGGAAATGAATGCACTGTGCAAAATGTTTGTCCCGAACAACTTTGAATTGAGTTTTGAGTTCAAATGAGTCATCTATCAAATGCTTGTGATAGATATCAACCAGCTTAGATTCCCCAAATTCTTCAATATTCGCATGAATGTATGCCCTAATATCTTCTACATGTAGAACTCCATGCAGAATACTTGAAAAGGCGCCTAGGGGGTCAACTTCTAGGGATTTATATGGATGTTTCTTGAATTTAGGGCGCGGCCTCTTAGTGATCTTTACAACATTTGGTGTATTCATCTTCAAAAAGATTTACAGAGAAGTATTCAATAACAGAAAGTACCTTTTGCACATCTAGGGTTCGTGAAGAGATCCGGATTGATACGCAGGATGAATCGACTTCTATAGATGACCTTTGATGGGCTTCAGGAGATTTGATGCAGAGCTCTTTTTTTTTTTTACTTCTTGAATGTAGAATGAACAAGTGTTTGATGGGAAAACCCTTATATTATTCCGCAAACCCTAAAACCAAGTTGCAATAAATGCTCAACTTAAGTCATTTTGGTTTTCCTTGTTTTCCTTATTCGAATGACTTGATGAACCGGATCAATCTTGTTCTAAACATCTTGCAGATCTTCCATATTTTAACCATAGTTTATTTAGATGTTTCTCTTACGAACCCTTTGATCTGCAACTCTCCTTGTGCCAGTTTCGGCACCAATTAACTGGCTGGGGGAAAAGGTTTTTCCTTGTGTCTCCCCCTGAGCCAGAGCTCACCTTTTAATTTTTGGAAGGAATATCAGCACCAGATTATGGTGCGGATCCATCCCCTGCATTTTCTGTACTTCTCTTCACCCAAATCTTGTTCATCTCACTTTTAACTTCATCCGCATTCACTTTTCCTTTTCCCTTGTCTTGATTCTGATTATGATGTACCAGACCTCTTTTGTCCTGATTCTTGCTTCTACAGAATTTGGCAATATGACTAGATCTATTGCAATTGTGGCAAACAACATTTCTTTGCATATTTGATTGATGTTTTCTTGATCTACATTGATTAGCCATATGACCCATTCTATTGCATGCAAAGCATCTACCATTGAATGAATTGTTCATTTGCATATTTTTGCATTCATGAGATTTGTGACCATACCTTTTGCAGTTGAAACATTGTCCGGAGAAGGATATATTAGTCTGATTTATTCTCTTTCTGCACTGATTAGCTTTATGACCAAAGTTATTACAGTTGTGGCAGTATCCATTGAAGGATGGATATCTTTGAGCATTAGGCTGCCTTACCGGCGGTCTTCTAGGCCTGTTCCTTGGATTTTCTGATCCAAAATTCTTCTGACCGGATCCGGAGCTTTCACCTTTCTCATATCCCAAGCCACACTTGTCATCTACCCTCTTTTGGCTTTCAAGAAGAACTTCAAGTTGAGCAGAACTTATCTTGAATTTCTCTTTGTATTCATTTGCTGTTTGAAGATCCCTTTTAAGAGAGACAATTTGATCCTCAAGCTTTTCTTCATTATCTTTAGCATCTTCAAGATCAGATTCAAGATGTCTGATTATTCTATCCATCTTGTGGTAGTATTTTGATTTCTCCTTGTGAGATTGTCTTAGATCATCTTCAGTTTTTCTTTTTTCTTCAATTTCTTGGGTAAACTTCATAACTCCTAATTCCATTTCATGTCTTACCATAATGACCTCTTTTGATAATATTTAGCATAACTTGGTTTTCTCCTTCAGATCTCCATTTGTATCATTTGTTTCACCTTGACTTTCCAATTGCTGAAGTAGCTCCTTTCTCTTTTTCATAGAGAGACTCAGTTTCTCTTTAAGTTCATTTATGAAATCATTAGCCTGTTTGAGTCTTTCCTTCAATTCATTGACTTCAGAATTTGACTACTCAAGATCATCTAGGGCAGACTTAAGTTTCTCCCTCATACCATACACATCCATTTGAATTCCCAGATCTTCCTCAAGCTATTAGGCTCTGTTGGGAGGAACTTGGCTCTGATACCAATTGTTGATAACTGAGAGGGGGGGTGAATCAGTTATCTTAATTATTTCAGCTTTCTGAACTTTCTTATTAATTAATGTAGCATCGATTCAAATAAGAAAACATAACCATGAAATGGAAATACACATGACACAATATTTTTGATGTGGAAACCCTGTTAAGGGAGAAAACCACGGGGTGATTAACCCAAGATTATATTCTCTGTTAGAAGAATAGAAATACAAAATGGCACTTGTCAATTAGGGCTTACTGCCCGAGCACACTGATCACAAGAGGCTCACTGCCTACCAGAGACTTACTATCTACAAGATGTAAGAAGAATAACAAGATCCTTGAACTGATGAGAAGCATCCACATATGCTGAGGTTCAGTTCCAGTTAGGCTCAATACACTGATCTGTTGCACTTCATCCTTCCTCTTCTTTTGTTCTGCTATCCTTTCACATACCGAACCTTCCTTACTGCTTTCACTCTGCTCTTCTCCTTTTTTTCGCACACCACAAAACTACAACAACTTGCCTCATCAAAATCCATCTGGTAAATATATCGGTACAAAGGATTTCATCCTCTTTCTAGTCGGCATCTGGAATAGTCAATATTTCCCAAACTTTAGTCTGTTGGCTGAATCCTTGCTTCCCAAGTGATGCGAATCAAAAAGAAACTTATAGAAGTTGTCTAACAAGTCGGCCAATCATGAATGATACCTTAGGAATCTTTATCACCATTAACATCTCATCCAGAATAACTTTTGATGCTCTACCTGTCAGCTCTTCCTCTATCTATTCTACCAAACCGGACCCCAGTACTTAGAAGCTTATATCTCTTCACTCTTTCAACACCGAAGGCTCAAACCCTAGAATCTATCAGTCAAGGAACACCTCTTGACTTTCCAGAGTCTGCACTTTACAAGGATACTTCTTTTAACAGATCCAGACCTGACTGTCAAACCTTCTATATGCTTTGTTGTTGCTTACCGGACTTGAAAGCTCTTCAATCTGACTTTCGGTAGAGACACACCATATCCTGCGGATGTGTGGGATGATCTTTGTTGCCATCAATGACAACACCAATGAAGCTACACAGTGTCTCTTGCCAATAGAAATGTCTTGTAACATCAATGTAAAATTAGATTTTAAAATCTTTTCAAAATTTATGCAGGAAACAAGTGCAAAACTATATGTGAAAATGACCTAAAATGCTTGATTTTTTCAACTTTTTTCAATGCAAATGAATGAAAGAAGAGGTGTTGTAAGGAAGTTGATTAGGGGCAGAAAATAATATGTCTAATACCAGTCTAATAAAGCAATAATATCCTTCACAACACACCTTTGATACAATCCTACAATGATGACAAGTCAAAACCTAGTGAAAATACACTAAAATATGCAATTTTCACCAATTTTTAATGCAAATGTCTAATAGAAAGGGTGTTGTAAAGAATTTCAAGAGGTGTAGACACCTAAAAATGTCTTCATCGTCTAATCAACTCCCAACATCCCTAAACATACCAATTTCCCTTCTAATCAATTAATTAAATTTTTATTTAATTAATTACCCCTCCATCACCTAATTTTTTATCATTCTATCCCCTACAATTGAATTAATTTAATTAATTCAATAGTCCAACCTTACCCAATTAATTAAATAAATATGCAATATTTATTTGGTTAATTCCCCCTTTTCACTAAACCCAATTAATTAGTTAAATCATGTTTATCTAATTAATTCAGCCTATTAGTCAACCTATCCCTACCCTAGTTAATTAAATATCTATTATTTAATTATCTAGCCTAACCTACATGACCCTAGACCTAGGACTAATTAAACAAAACCTTATTTAATTAATCTAAACACCTCATTAACCCATTCCCTAATTTTTTTTCCAGCCATATTAATTAGGCTAATCACCCTAATTAAGATGGTCAAACCTTGATTAACACTCCTCCCCACATCCCACAAATAAAAATTTGAATATATCCCATATAAATCAATTTTTTATACACATGTCATAATCCTCACTTAATACCTCTTACACCCCTTACACATGTCATAACTCATTAATATCCACTCTTTCCCAAATGAATTTTTAATTCATTTTACTCTTCCCCATGTGAATTTTTAATTCACAAATAATCCATCTCACCCAACGTCATTTAATTCACCCCTTTCCCAAGATGAATTTAAAATTCATCTTTATTCCTAGCCCTCCATTTTCCAAGATGAAATCTAGGCCCTCCACATCATCTTCATCCTCCACCATTGATCTTCCAAATCAATCTCAACCATTGGATCAAAATCCCTCCAAAATGCCTATAAATACAACATCCTCCAAGTCATTTTATCATCCAACTTCTAAGTAGTGTTACCATGCTAAAAAGTCTCTTGATCTAGTTAATTTGTGAGTTGCATTTGAGAGAGCATTTCACATATAATCCATCATCTTGGGTATAGCTAGGAGATTTTGGGTGCAAGCTTCTCTACCCTATCTTGGATTTGTGGGTCATAGTGAGGTATAATCTTTGTTTTTATGCATTAGATTTGTGTTTTATGCTTCATTTTGATTTCAGTAATAACATTGGCATGCCCGGTGGGACCCACAAGGTCCAATCTAACATTTTTTGTGAGTTTTTTTTCTTTTAGATGTGTTTTACAGGCATTGGCACTATCTTTCTGCGTAGTGGCCCTATTTATCTATGTAGTGGCACTATTTACGGCTATAGTGGCACCTTCTTGACATGCCAGTGCTTGTTGAATACTAACTCACATATTGTGGGTTTTTGATTTTTTTTAGCATCTTTGGCGTCTTTTGCTCTCGGTTTTGTAGGATTTTATGTAGGGACAAGGGGAGACTATGTCAAATTTTTCTTAAAATCAAACTTACACATTCTTATTTCAATCTTGGTTTGGTTTGATTTAATAGGTTGTTTTGTGGCTCTACCTCATGACTTGGACATCAAAGAAAACTAACAAAACACCCTTGATATAATATAATCAACATTTTGGTTAAGAAACTTGTGTTCTTGCATCCTTGACCACCTCTACCCCGTATCAGCACCATCGATGCCCAGGACAGTGCCTTCATCCACAACCAGTCAAACAACTCAGACCTTTACACAGTGGTGCCTTTTCCCTTCGTTTTGGCACTATCTTAAACTTTAGCACTATAAGTGTTTGTATCAGTGTTATATGTAGTTATCGTAGTGCCATTTGTATATTAAGCACTATTTGTAACTGTTGTAATGCCATTTAATATTTTGGCACCACCAGTAACTGTTGTAGCACTATTTTCTAGGGTAGCTAGGCTCTGTCCTACATTCTGTCAATAGCACCATTTGAGGGGTTTGTGGCATGATTTGGAGTTTCAGTGGCGCTATGTTTCTCTATTTCAGTGTCATTTTATAGGCTAACATTGGGTTTTCTGCAGGTTGTGCTCGCTTGTCCAAGACCATCATCTCAAGACCACTAACAATTTTTTGCAAGGTTTTCTACTAGGTTAAATCACATTTCAATTGGTGCTCATAAAAAGAACCCTTGTATGTTAGTTTAGAAAACATTTCAATTGGTGCACTAAAATAAATCATTTGCTTGACAAACAAACTTCAAACACACATTTCATTTGGTGTACCTAAAAAGAACTCTTTCCGTGCCTAGCATAGACAACATTTGATTTTGGTGCAATAAAATTAAAAAGTGTTTGCAAACAACTTTAGGCACATTTCGATTTGGGTTTAAAAAGAACATTAGTGAGTGTTTGTCGTGCTTGGTGCACTTGCACATTTTGTCACCCAAGAGTTAGAATCAAAGTATCCTCTCCTCTCACCTTCAAAAGGATCTTGGGTGAAGAGAAATGGTTCTATCCTTTTTTTTCTAAAAAGTGGGCCTGCCCTTGAGACACATCCGTATGGAGAACTCATTGGCGACCCCAAGAGGTACTTTCATCTGGTTTGCTATATGTAAAATAGGATAAGGCGAAAGCCAAGTCCAAATCGATATGAGTGCTTACCATTTGGTGCTAGCTCAAAAGGAAGTAGTACCTTTGTGTATATGAAACTCCTAGTAGAGCTAGTCAAAACCTTAAGTGGTTTATCAGATGCTTGTAAGGTGTCGATCCCCCGGATGTACCCCCACTACGAACCATTGTTTTAGAAGCCCAAAACCCTCTACTTGTTGATACAAGAGGTTGGAAGATCAAACTCTAATAGTCGTCCCACATTTTCACGACTTGTGGTAGAGATAGGAAAGTATCTCAAGGTTTGCGAGCCTTGGGGACTTAGAACTTGGTGTGCCTGAGAAGTGTGTGCACTGTAAGGGGGAGCCCATGCCCCAAGTTCCTGGAGCTATACACCACAAGTAGGCATAGCTGGGTAACCAAGTGGGAACTCAACAAGTACTGTCCTATCCTCGCCTTAGGTTGTGCAAAGTGCTTGTTAAAATCTTCACATCTTTGTTTCACAAACAAATCTTTGGCTATTGTGTTCTATTGTGCTTGAAGTGTTTTCAAAAAAACTTGCCAAGAAACAACAACATTTGAGACATCACTCCAACATTTGATCAACCTTCACATTCATAAAATCCAAATTTGCCATCAAAATCTACCTTTTTCCAAAGCATTGACCAACATTGACCTATTTTAGCGCTATTTCTGTCTGTTTTGGTGCCATTTACAGACCAATTTGTCCAAGGCTTTAGGAAATTATTTTGGAATCTTTAGGGCTTGCCTATCCATAATCCACAACCATGTTTCCAAAATTTGTCAAAAATCACATCCATTTTGATTCAAAACTTCTCACCCATATTCCCATCTTGACGTTAGAGAATAAATCATTATCACCATTGGACCTTTTATCATACCTTTGAGCCCAATCATAATCCATTCATTTCCATAGCTTCTCACCCTCCTTGATTTTTGCATACTTTTTGGACCAAATAACATCCTTCTACAAATCCATTCCCAAACCCAATTGCTCCTTCCATAAAAAACACATCCAAAATCTCATAATCCAAACATCAATCAAAAACATCAACCAACATCCAAAAATTAAATCCAAAAAAATCAATCTTTGAGCTAAGGTTGAATCTAGGTTTCATCTTTCACCCTGTTGGGGTTTTGTCCCCAATCAACAAAGGGTTTGCTAGGTCCAATGCACAGGCAGATTTGGCCAACAAATACAGGAGGTTGCGTGATCTGCCTCCCATTTACTTCTGGTTCTGCCGCACCAAGGGGGGTATCCCTATAGCTAAACATTTAACTTTGACTCACTCCCAAGAGAAAGATTTAGCTTTACAATAAAGGCAAAATACTCTCACGTTTGGACCAAGATTTGTGTGATAAATCATAAGGTTGGCAGTGATCTTGGACATATCTAACTGGTTAGGAATGAGAGTATGCAGGGGTCCTATTTCTACTCCTACAAACTAACAAGTTGGAAATATGAAATGATTTGTATTTATGTTTTGGATGCAAGATAGGGGGTTTTGGATCATAACTACTACACAAGGGTAGACTGGTGCCTATCTCAGGGCAAGTAGTCAACTAGATGTATACAAGTGAATGATTTGCACTGGCATTCAAATTTCAAGGGGCCAGATAGGTATTTGCCTTACAAACACCACCCAAGAATGAGTATTTAGCTATCTCTACTTACAAACATCCCTTCTGCCATACAATATTCTTCATACTTAACCTAAAATAGTTTAATCCACTCCTTGAATGGAGGTCAAAAGTTAAGCATGCAATACAAAAATCTATATCCTAGAATCTAAGTAACCCTTAGCAACTAGATTCAAAAGAAGGGATGCATACAACAAATGGAGACAAATAGCTAAACACATGCAAAGAAGCATTTTTCATATGAACACAACATGAAACTGAACATGTGTGCAACCTGCATTCAAATGCAACTCATAAACTCACCAAAAGAGATAGAACAACCAAGAAATGCTCTGTTTTTCGTTATTCCTCCAAAAAATTTCCCAAGTCTTTCCCCACGCAAAAAAATGAGTAACACAGTCCTCTTATACAGCAAGAACATGCCCTCAGCATTAAGTACAATGTCATTTCAAAACTCTTCCAGATACACTGCACCATTTGAATGGCGCCAAAAACATTCAATGCAGCAGAGAGACAAAGATGAAAGTAGCAGGTGAGATTGGGAGTTGTGTAGCTGCCTGGAGATTTTCCCATTAAAAATGGTAGGTAGCCTGTCATTCATCCACCCATACCTCTACAACTTTTCCATTAATGGCCAACCTACCTGCGGCTTCTGGAAATGCAGCAATTTGCGTGTTCAGGAACTTTTCTCGCCTGGAATGTAGCTGTGAATGCATAGGAAAACCCTCCAATGAAATTTTGAAACAGGGCCGTTGATTTCCTCCTCATCACCAAGATCAATGGCTTCAAATCACTTTGAAAAGTCACTGGCCAATGCAAACGTGCCACACAAGCAGCATTTCCCTTTTTTACTTTTCGCAGCACAAACATACATTTTACCTTTTCACCCATTCAAATATTTGCATATGCAGTTGTATATACATACAACTGACTTGGACACGTGTCAGCAGCTGATTGGATCACTATCGATGTGCCTTTGCACCTCCATCGGAGAGAAAATGTATCTTCTCTTGCATCTGAATTTTTATATGCAATTTTACATGCATATAATTGCCTTGCATACAAGTGTGGACCCCAAATCCTTATAAAACAAACTGCAATCACATTTGAGTCCGGCTTGTATCTTTCCTTTTGTCTATCACTTTGTATATTGCACATATAATGTGCAATATACATATAATCATGGGATCCAACACATTTATCAATCAGATTGGAATAACCTTTGAAATCTGGCGTTGTATCTAGTTCATTGTACCTTACATTGTATATCACACATACAATGTGTAATATACAACCTCCGGACCCCAACCACTTATCCACCACAACAAACTCTCTTTCGCGTCTAGGATTATATGTGCGTTTTGTATTTTGCATTGTATATAGCACATACATACAATCCAGGACATACAACTGTGTAGGCCCCACCATGTTCTTGAAGACTGTTGACTTTGACCACTCTCGCCTTGTATGTTTCTTTGTATCTGCTCGTTGTATGTCTGATTGTATATTAGGAACATACAATCCCAATATACAATGGCAGACTTCACCCATTTCACCAATGCAGTTAATTCACTGGCCGCATCCACTTTTGCACTTGTTCACTTGTATATTTCATGTTGTATATGCGGTTGTATATCAGAGATACATACAACACAAGATACAAAGGAAATCGCTTTTACTTTTCAACTCTGCACTTGTATGCACCCGCCAGGCCCGATTTGATAATATTTGAAATCTGGGATTGTATATTCTACTTTGTATGTCATACGCAAAAGTCACACACATACAATCCCTCCGCTGTTCACCTATGGGCCCGCCACCAATCAACCAGATCTGAATCTTTTTGAGATCCGCTGTTGTATCTTACCCGTTGTATATCGAATATACAACAACATATACATACAATACTTTTAATACAACCACAGAATCTAACCTGGAATATGCGATATACAACCACATTTTCACATCTAGAAATATATCCAAATGACACATACAAACTGATATGCATGCAACGATGCATATAACTTAACTATGTAGGAGGCCGAGGGACTTAAATTTTTTTTGGATTATTCATGAAAGGCCTGCGAATTCAACTACTCGAAACCCAAACTTGTAGCAGGCACCAACATTGGCTCTGTCTAGGGATGCATGCCTCTTGCAGGCATGGTGAGAACTCTAGAACTCTGGGATGCAGACCGGGCCTTATCCATTGGGCTACAGAGTTGAACACTGCACCAACCTGCATCATAGATCACATTTTTGAAATATAATTGGTGGCCCAGGGCCACCAAAAAGGAAGAACCAGTAGCCTCCCGTGTCAAATACTTGATTTTCATCTAATTTTACTGGATCAAGCCTGAAGATACTGCCATGATCTACCCACAAACAACCCTTGTCATTTGCATGTTCAACCATCTCATTGAGCTTGCCCTTGTCAACATTGCCTCTATCAACTTGTACTTTAAAATCAAGCATTGATCCACATACACTGTCATACCCTTCAGCATCAGGCAATGTGTGAATGTTATATTCATCAAACAATGCACTCTCATATGAAATATAACACATATTATCATCTGTATCAGCAATATGCATTGTAAAATGATCTCCCAGCTAGACTAAAAATTGAAAGCACTCAAAGTCCTCCATATAGCTAGGATCATTAGGTCTCATTTTATCATAAACTAGCATATCAAAGAAGAAGCTCACATTCACATTTGTGCACTTCATGCAAACAACCTCCATCTACACCAAACTAGAAAGGATCAGACTTAGGCACCTCTCTGCAATAACCTTCATGATATATGTTGGTCGCTCTTTCATCAGGATGAAATTCAGAATCCTTATCAATAACAATGCCTTGATTCTCACCATACTCAATCAGATCCTCATCAGCATATGTATCATTTGCATGGAAGAGGGTTGATCCAAGTGTCTCAGCTTCATTATAGTATGTCGTTGGTTCATAGGCAGCCAAACATGCATTTTCATTACCAATGAATTCCTTGTGTGGAGGAGTATCAGCCTGTGTGTCATAAACAAAACTATAATCAAATAAAGAACAATCATGCTCAACACTACTGCTTGTTTCAATGTCCGATTGCTCTTCATCATCTCCATGTGTCTGAATAAAAGGCAATGATTCAAACATGGAATTACTCCTTTGTTTGCTTATTTCTTCTCTATCATGCGCACAATACTCACAATCATCCCCACAAATCCACTCAAACAAACACTCACTGTTGCCCATACCCTCATCATTGTTTTCATAACCAGATACCTCAACCTTGAAATGGGAGTCACCATTGATCCTCTTGTCAACATTCTTCACTGGTGAACAATCCAGTTGAGCATTGTTGCCATCACTATGTTCAGACACAACATTCTCAACTTTTATATTTTCATTTTCACATTTATCTTCAAATGATGCCATGATCACTTGGTCATTTGCAACTACACAACTGCTATTCATACCAAAGCCTGTGGACATGGAATTTTGTATGTGCGCATCCCTCATTTTTTCTATATTTTCTAAAAACTTGTATGCCATCTGCACACTTGTTATCTTGAATTCCCTCAACATTGCACTAGAGCCCTTTTCAAAAGCTTCAAAGTATATGCCAATGCAGGCTAGAGTATCAGGTCTGAAGTCTTCAGGGATTTGTGAAAGGGAAACTACAAATCTATGACTAAAATCAATACTAGGCTCTTCATCTTGTTTTCTAATTTCCATTAATCTTGCAACAAGATCAGCAGGTTCTCTTGCAAATTATTTTTTGAAATAGTCAACAAGCTCATGCCAATAGGAAAAAGACTTCTCAGGAAAGCACAAATACCAATCTCTAGCTCTTGTACCTAAGGATCTAACAAAAAACCTCATCCACATATCCTCATCTCGAAATGAGTGTTTCTCCATAAAGCTGTGAAAGTTTTGGATATGTTCACTCCCATCACACACACCATGTCCACTAAATCTAGGCATCTGATTGTAAATCTGAGTAGGCATACTCTCAACTTTATAGTCAACCCATGATAAATTTAATTGGTGATATAAAGGATCAAAAGAGATGACAAGAGGTTTGGCATTCTGATTGGCAAACACAACATTATTACTATTTAACTGAGCCTGCTAAGCCTCTAAGGATATCAACCTATTCTTTATCTCTTCAATTTTTTTACACAACACTTCATTCCCCTCTTGGCTAAGTATGGGTGAATACATACTTGGATTCATGAAAATTTCAATCTCAGACATCTTATGTTTGTCTAAGACCTAAGGCTTCCCCTTGGCATTTAACTTATGAAATAAAACAACAAATACAAGTGGGAAGAAGCGGTGTACCTTTTCTCATCCAGATGTTGAAGTCTTGAACAAAATATTTTTAGATCACAACAACATACATCGGCCTTTCATGTGCACTAAGAACTTTTTTGCAGAGTCACCACCTCTCGAAAGAGGATAAAATTTTCAAACAACCAAAAGCTCATCATAGAACAAATATTTTTCTGAGTTCATTCCGCCAGCAGAGCACCATTATTCATATGAAAGATCCAAATATCAATTCCCTAGCAGAGTCACCATTTCTGTTGGGGTTTTATCCCGAATCAGCAAAGGGTTTGCTAGTTCCAATGCACAGGCGGATTCGATCAACAAATACAGGAGGTTGCGTGAGTTGCTTCCCCTTCACTTCTAGTTTTGCCACACCAAGGGGGGTATCCCTATAGCTAAAAAATTAACTTTGACTCACTCCCAAGAGAAAGATTTAGCTTTACAATAAAGGCAGAATACTCTCACATTTGGACCAAGATTTGTGTGATAAATCACAAGGTTGGCAGTGTTCTTGGACATATCTAACTGGTTAGGAATGAGAGTATGCAGGGGTCCTATTTCTACTCCTACAAACTAACAAGTTGGAAATATGAAATGATTGTATTTATGTTTTGGATGCAAGATAGGGGGTTTTGGATCATAACTACTACACAAGGGTAGACTGGTGCCTATCTTAGGGCAAGGAGTCAACTAGACATATACAAGTGAATGATTTGCACTGGCATTCAAGTTTCAAGGGGCTAGATAGGTATTTGCCTTACAAACACCACCCAAGAATGAGTATTTAGCTATCTCTACTTACAAACATCCCTGCTGCCATACAATCTTCTTCATACTTAACCTAATATAGTTTGATCCACTCCTTGAATGGAGGTCAAAAGTTAAGCATGTAATATAGAAATCTATATCCTAGAATCTAAGTAACCCTTGGCAACTAGATTCAAAAGAAGGGATGCATACAACAAATGGAGACAAACAACTAAACACATGCAAAGAAGCATTTTTCATATAAACACATGAAACTGAACATGTGTGCAACTTGCATTCAAATGCAACTCATAAACTCACAAAAAGAGATAGAACAGCCAAGAAATGCTCTGTTTTTCATTATTCCTCCAAAAAAATTCCCAAGTCTTCCCCCACGCAAAAAAATGAGTAACACAGTCTTCTTATACAGTAAGAACGTGCCCTCAACATTAAGTACAATGTCATTTCAAAACTCTTCCAGATACACTGCACCATTTGAATGGCGCCAAAAACATTCAATGTAGCAGAGAGACAAAGAGGAAAGGAGTAGGTGAGATTGGGAGTCATGCAGCCACCTGGAGATTTTCCCATTAAAAATGGTAGATAGCCCATCATTCATTAACCCATACCTCTGCAAATTTTCCATTAATGGCCAACCTACCCGCGGCTTCTGGAAATGCAGCAATTTGCATGTTCAGGAACTTTTCCCACCTGGAATGCAGTTGCGAATGCATAGGAAAACCCTCCAATGAAATTTTGAAACAGGGCTGTCAATTTCCTCCTCATCGCCAAGATCAATGGCTTCAAATCACTTTGAAAAGTCACCGGCCAATACAAACGTGCCACACAAGCAGCATTTCCCTTTTTGACTTTTCGCAGCACAGACATACATTTTACCTTTTTGCCCATTTTTGCCTTCAAATCTTTGCATATGCAGTTGTATATACATACAACTGACTTGGACACGTGTCAACAGCTGATTGGATCACTGTCGCTATGCCTTTACACCTCCATCGGTGAGAAAATGTATCTTCTCTTGCATCTGAATTTGTATATGTAGTTTTACATACATACAATTGCCTTGCATACAAGTGCGGACCCCAAATCCTTATAAAACAAACTGCAATCGCATTCAGGTCCGGCTTGTATCTTTCCTTTTGTATATCACTTTGTATATTGCACATACAATGTGCAATATACATACAATCACGGGATCCAACACATTTATCAATCAGATTGGAATAACCTTTGAAATCTGGCATTGTATCTAGTTCATCATACCTTACATTGTATATCACACATACAATGTGCAATATACAACCCGCGAACCCCAGCCACTTATCCACCACAACAAACTCTCCTTCGCATCCAGGATTGTATGTGCGCTTTATATTTTGCATTGTATATAGCACATACATACAATTTGGGACATACAACTATGCAGGCCCCACCATGTTCTTGAAGACTGTTGACTTTGACCACTCCCGCCTTGTATGTTTCTTTGTATCTACTCATTGTATGTCTGATTGTATATTGGGAACATACAATCCCAATATACAATGCGGACTTCACCCATTTCACCAATGCAGTTAATTCACTAGCTGCGTCCACTTTTGCACTTGTCCACTTGTATATTTCACCTTGTACATGCGGTTGTATATCAGAGATACATACAATGCAAGATACAAAGGAAATCACTTTGACTTTTCAACTCTGCACTTGTATGCACCTGCCAAGCCTGATTTGATAATATTTGAAATCTGGGATTGTATATTTTGCTTTGTAAGTCATATGCAAAAGTCACATACATACAATCCCTCCGCTATTCACCTGTGGGCCCGGCCACCAATCAACCAGATCTAAATCTTTTTGAGATCCGATGTTATATCTTACCCATTGTATATCAAATATACAACAACATATACATACAATACTTTTGATACAACCGCGGAATCTAACCTGGAATATGCGATATACAACCACATTTTCACATCCAGAAATATATCTAAATGACACATACAAACTGATATGCATGCAACAATGCATACAAATTAACTGTGCAGAAGGCCGAGGGACTTAGAATTTTTTTGGATTATTCATGAAAGGCCTGCGAATTCAACTACTCGAAACCCAAACTTGTAGCAGGCACCAACACACCCTATTTTGCTTGATTGGTCATTAGTCTACCTTCAAGTAGAATAATCATCCCTTTTTGTTTGAGGTCACAAGTCCACCCCAAACAAAGAAAAAAACATCCATTGTGCAACACCTAAAATCTAGATCCTACTTGAGCTTATTTTTTGATCCCTTTTCAAAACATCATCAAAACCTATCCAAATCAAAACATCAAACATCCCCTAAGGTTCTCCTTAGTAGAAGCATCATCCAATCCATTTCCAAATCTTTCATCCAAACATCCTCAAAGCAATCCATTCTATCCACCACTCTTTTGGTCCAAATTTTTTTGTGAAAATCAAAATCTTCCACTCTTACCATCCTTAGGTTGACACCTTTTTGGAGATTTATCTCTTAAAGGCCAAAATCTATCCAAATCACACCATAATTTCTTCTCATCTCTAGATTTATATTGTAGGGACCACACTCTCTTGTACCTAAATCTTATTCCATTCCATTACTATATCCTCTTTGGGTCCAATAAATCGAATCACATTCTTTAAGGTCTCAACCTTCATCCACCTCCACAAATAAAAAATCCATACACTTGCATGCCCATAACTAGATCCCAACACAAGAAGAATCAAGTGATGGCCAACTTTGGACACAACATGGGCATAGGGATGCCTCAAACCAATTAAAACAATACACCAATTGGCCAACAAGTATACAACATACCCTCGGTCTTCCAAATCCCGTCATGTGGTCCCAATGAAAACCCCTTCACCTTCTTACAACCACCACAACCACCCATCCAAAACACTGCCACCATTAACCAAATAGATCAAGATGTCTTGAACTTTACACAAGATCCCAACAACATGGATATGCTTGATAAAGTCCTAAGAGTGGATCTGAGTAGATATCTTGACTTCCTTCTCAAAATTGGTGCCCAACCACCCATCAACACTACATCATCCCAACCATTCGCATCCAACACCAATCCCACGACATCCTCCCAACCATCCACATCAAACACCAATCCCATGACATCATCCCAACCATCCGCGTCCAACACCAATCCCGTGACATCCTCCCAACCATCCACATAAAACACCAATCCCATGACATCCTCCCAACCATCCACATCAAAAACCAATCCACCCATATCTCAAACCTTAAACGCTGCCATATCTACCACTCCCACAAGTTCTAATGTTGCCATATCCACAACTCCCAGTAACGTATCAACCACATCTAATGTCTCCAATCCTACTGTCTCCAACCCTGTTGTTACATCCACCACCATAACAAACATAACCACATCCACTCCCCAAATCACCTTAGGCATCCATAGCAACCCCACGCACATGAGTTCCTACACAAGTGTGCCTCCACTCAACCCCCACACCATAGCTTACATGATCCAATTCTTTTCACAACCCCCTCACAACATGATAAACCCATCCAATGTCAACCCATCCAATGTCTACCCATCCAATACCAACCCATCCAATTTCACGTATGTACAAAATCCCATAGTATCATCTACACAACAAAATCCCAATCCCCAACTACCAACTCATGTTCTCTAACAAATCCATGCTTGCCAACAGTATCTTGCACATCTTAACCAAAACCAAAACACCATCCCACAATACCAAAACACCATCCCACAATATCAAAGCACGATCCCACAAAACAAAAACATTACCTACCAAAATCCAAACCAAACAAACTAATACCAAACCCTGCCCAACCTGCAACATCTCATCAACCAACAAACCTACATCCCACAACCTCCACCCACTCTGGACCTAACAACCGTTATACAAAACTTGATCTTAAAGGTAGACGATATGCAAACTGGGGGCAAGCGGAAATAATATTCTTTTGAGGATATTTTTCCCTACCCATTTGATCGGACACTATACATGCCTCCCTTTCCTAAAAACTTTGAAACACCTAAATTTGACAAATATAAAGGAAAGGGAGACCCTAGGGACCACCTTAGGGAGTTTTATCTTGCTTGCCTCGAAGTCTCAAACAACGACACATACCTAATGAGACTTTTTCCTAGAAGCCTCAACGGTCAAGCTGCCGAATGGTTCGCACACCTTCCTCCAGGCATTAGGTCTTTCCCTGAGCTCACAGAGAAGTTTGTCAACCACTTCTCTTACAATTTTGAACATGAAATATCTATGATGGACCTTTGCGACACCAAACAAAACAGTTGAGAATCCTTCACTTCATTCTTGCAAAGGTGGAGAGGCTTAGCAAGAAAACTCCCTTGGTCGATCCCTGAGAAACAATTAGTCACCATGTTTGTGACTAATCTTAACCAATAAATGGGCTTCCATTTACAAATCCTATGTGTGTCCACTTTTGAGGAAGTCATCGACAAGGGCACCACCATCAAGAGAGCCCTTATTGCCAAAGGTTTGATTAAATTATATGACAACAAGCCCTACAACAATAGCAACAACAACAACAATAAAATCAACATCAACACCCCAAATACAAGCACTAACAACACGCAATCAAATGAGAAACCATGCTTTTGGGGTAAGAACAAGAACAGCCTCAACAACGACATCACTGATGTGAAGGCCATCCAAAATGTAAAAAACCAAGCACCCCCAAGTGTATACACCACCAATGAAAAAATTCCCAAAGGTCAACCTAAGCAAAATAAACCTCAGAGACAATTTACACCCTTAGAGGAACCACTTGAAAATATCCTTGATAGATGTCTAAAAGATAGTTTAATAACTCTCCCACCTGTTAAGCCCCACCAAGAAAATCAACTCAAAGCCTTGTGATATAATTAAAATGACTATTATGACTACCACTGCATTGTGGGCCATAAGACATCTGATTGCATGAAATTAAAACATTGTATACAAGATCTCATATATCAAAACAAAGTCCAACTTGAGCAAGCCCCACAACCATCACCCAACCCCAACCTAGGAGCTTACAAGGATACTCTGCCTAATCACAACAAAGGAAAGGCAGCATCCTCTAATCAATCCTACAACATCACTCCACCACCCGCTTCTTATGATTCCATCATAGGTCAGATAGAACCATCATCCAACTATATCAACACAGTCACCATCTGGGCTCAAGCACCTGATTGTGCCATCACTACCTATCAGGGCTGTGTGTCCATTCGTGAAGCCCCTACCATTGACCAAACACCTACATTCACATCAAATCCTCAACCAAATCATCCATCTGTTCGCCCATCATCAACCAATAAATACAACCTCCTAGAACATCTAGGAAAGACCCCTACACAAATCTCCATCCTTGAGCTGCTCCGTACGTCACCTCTCCACAAAGAAGTTCTCGACAAATCTATAATGGAAACCCAAGTTCCCACCAACTTGAATGTGGATCAATTCCAAGCCATGGTTGGCCATATTGCTTCACCTCATCATCTCACTTTCTCAGAAAAGGATCTCCCTGCCTCCAACAACTTGCATAACAATGCCTTACATATTGAAGTTTGCATCCACAAGCATATCATCAAAAGAGTCTTAATAGATGGTGGCTCTGGAGTAAACCTGTGCACTCTAAAATTGTTCAAACATTTGGGATACTTAAATGTGGTTGTGGACACTACTGAATGTATAACCATTATGGGGTATGATGACACTGAAAGACTATCTGAAGGTACTATCAAACTCCCCATCCAAGTAGGGAAAAAGATATTGGAAACAAAATGTCAAGTTCTTGATCTTGACCTCCCATACAACATCCTTCTCGGCTGACCATGGATCCATTCCATGCAAGACGTCCCCTCCACATACCATCAATTCCTAAAATTCTCTCATAACATCATGGAAGTAAATATCTATGTTGATCCCCACCCCTTCCAATACTACAGCTTCTTGGAAGGACACGAACATACTTTTTGTTCTTATAACAAAGCTATCACAAAAACCACCTCCCAAGCTGACCCTAAAAAATCCACCTCATATGTTGACCCCACCAACATTTCTACCACTTCATCCTAAGAAACTCCACCACCAGAGGTCAAGATCAAGATAAGCCACATGGGATGTGGGGAATATGACCTGCATGGTACCTTTTGTGTAGGGACATTACCCAATCCTAAGATGTTCGGTGCCACGAAGGAGGGAGAAGTCTCCGCAGTGGTTATCAAATGCAAACCATCTCCAACCTTTGAAAAGAAACATCTCCTTGAACATGATGTACTTGAAGACATATCATCATGGCTGTATAAAGATGAAGAAAGAGCTCAAGAAACCCTTACCATACCATCTGAAATCTATGGCAAAGGGTCAAAAATTGTCAAGAACATGGGCTATAAGGGGCAAGATGGTATTGGCCTCCATGAACAAGGGATCTTAGAACCAATTCAAGAAACGAGGAATCCCTACACTCAAGGATTAGGGTATGGGCAACAATAGTGTATTCTCACTAGTGGTGAGTTTATCTTAGCCGAGGTCACTACGGTCTCCCTTGCAGTCGACATCATTAACAAAATAGATCATCAAGACTCCTTTAGTGACTTTGCCAAATTCTTTGAGTTGTCCATATGTACCATCTACACCGTGATCACCGTAGCCTCCGCATCAAATGACTTACCCCTTGTATACCCTGACCTTATCAATTGGGGCCAACAAGGACCTTCGGTCTTTGATGTAGCATAAAATGATGAATCCATAGCAGAAATGATGGGGGTCAGAGATCACTTCCCCCTAGGAGATCATAGAGCCTGGTACATCATGGAACTTGACACATTTGCCTATTTCGGGGAAACCACCCCTACTTCCAGTCGCAAAAACATAAAAATAAAAACAACATCCCATAGTGAAAACCACTTAGTGGCACTTTTAGGTGATAAAAAAGTAAAAATAAAGGACGTATCTTCTAGTGAAAACCTCCATGCTATGCTAGAAGATGGAAGCATGGGCCTTCTCAAAATAGAGAAGTTATATCCTGATAGATCACCAATCTTTGTGGAGTCATCATAAGAAATGAACCTTGGAACAAACGAAGCACCAAAGATCACCTTCAGGGCAGAGTCTCTTACCACAACAGAATAGGAAAACTTCTTAACATTCTTCAAACACAGAAGCCGTAACTTTGCATGGACCTATGTAGATATGCCAGGGCTAGATCCTTCCTTGGTTGTCCATCATCTCGTAGTGTGGCCCGATGCAAAACCGGTAAAACAAAAGCTACAAAAGATGAATCCTCAGGTGGCGCTCCTTTTTAAGGCAGAGTTGAAGGAACTCCTAGATGTGGGGTTCATCCTGTTGGTGCTTGCCACAAGTTTGGGTTTCGAGCATTTGAATCCGCAGGCATTTTTCATTCAAACCCATAAAATTTTCTAAGTCTCTCGGCCTTCTGGGTTGTTGTATGCATCATTGTATGCATATCGGGTTTGTATCTGTCATTCGGATACATTCCTGGAATATTCTGTGGTTGTATATCACATATTCCATCACAGATTCCGTTCTTCTTTGTTAAGGTTTACATGTATATTGTGTTGTATATTTGATATACAATGGGTATATACAAGTGGCGGACGTCAAAAGATATTCAATCGGGTTAAGCAATGGTTGTATGTCCAGCGGATGTACAAGGGGGATTGTATGTATCTGTGACATACTATGCCAAGATACAAAGGCATAATATATATCGCAAAGATACAAGAGCGATATACAAAGAGGAAACATGCAAAGACAAGATGCAAAGGAGGAGATACAAATGGTGGGGCCCATCAATTGTATGTATGTTATTGTATCTTTGCACATACAATCACACATACAAGGGCATATACATTCCTAATATACAAGGCCCGGACCCGAAAAGGTATGCAGTTTAGTTGATAAAGGAAGACATGTTTGTATGCATCTTTTACTTGTACATTTGCATTGTATGTTTAGACATACAAAGAAAAGATACAAAGGAAATATACAAGTGGCCGATGTACAAGCTACATGCGGCTGAGGAATTAATTGCATTTGTGAAATGGGTGAAGTCCGCCATTGTATATTGGGGTTGTATGTTCCCAATGTACAATCAGACATACAACGGGCATATACAATGAAATATACAGGCGAGAGTGGTCAAAGTCAAAGTTTCTAGAACCTGGTGGTGCCCACGTTGTTGTATGTTTTGTGGGTTGTATGTGTGTGCATATACAATGCAAAATGTACAAGGCACACATACAACCCAGACGCGAAGGAAAATGTGTTTTGGCAGATTTCAGGTTGGGGTCGGCAGGTTGTATATTGCACATTGTATGTGCGATATACAATGTGACATGCAATGGATGAGATAAATGTAGTGTATCCAGTGGTTGTATGTATATTGCATTTGTATGTGCAATATACAAAGTGATATACAAAGGAAGGACATACAATCTGGACCCAACTGTGTTTTCAAATTGATTCATAAAAATTTGGGGTCCGCACCTTGTATGTGTTGTGATTGTATGTATATGCATTTGCATATACAAGGATTCGAATGTGCAATGGACGAAAAGGCAAAATGTATGTCACGCTGTGAAAAGTCAAAGAAGCAAAAGCCGCATGCGTGGCACAATCTCATTAGCTGACGACCTTTCAGCATGTTTTGAAGTTGTTGATCTTGGCGATGAGGATGGAATCTACGGCCTTGTTTTGAATTCCCAAGGAAGAAAGGATTTTCTTTGTATCTGCAGTCACGTTTCAGGCGGGAAGAATTGCAAAGCACACAACCATCATATTTTCTACAGTTGTTGCATCCCGTAGGTAGGTTGGCTTTAATGACAGAGTTACAGAGGCATGGT
Organism: Cunninghamia lanceolata; assembly: GCA_027924645.1. Classification (NCBI taxonomy): domain Eukaryota; kingdom Viridiplantae; phylum Streptophyta; class Pinopsida; order Cupressales; family Cupressaceae; genus Cunninghamia; species Cunninghamia lanceolata. The sequence goes on along the minus strand of BSBN01000501.1, from coordinate 1,102,877 downwards.
CGACTGATTGAGAGGCCAGCTACCTTGTTAAAGGAGAAAATCTTCAGTCGACGGCTCACATCCCGAAACCACCTGCCCTTTCCTCTTCTTCTCACGGCTACATTGAATATTTTGGGCACCATTCTCATGGTGCATTATATCTAAAAAAATTTTGAGTTGACCATTGTACTTGAATGCTGTGTACACATTCTTGCTATAAAAGGCAAACTGTGTTACTCATTTATGTTTGTTGAAGACTTGGGCAATTTTTTGGAGGAAATAACGAAGATCAGAGCATTTCTTGGTTGTTCTGTCTCTTTTGGAGTTTATGAGTTGCATTTGAATGCACCTTACACATATGTTCAGTTTCATGTTGTTTTTATATGAAAAAAGTCTTTTTGCATGTGTTTAGCTGTTTGTCTCCATTTGTTGTATGCATCCCTTCTTTTGAATTTGGTTGCTAAGGGTTTCTTAGATTCTAGGATATAGATTTTCTGTATCACATGCTTAATATGTGACCTCCATTCAAGGAGTGGATTAAACTATTTTAGGTTAAGCATGAAGAAGATTGTATGGCAGCTAGGATGTTTGTAAGTAGAGACAGTTAAATACTTAGTCTTGGGTGGTGTTTGTAAGGCAAATACCAGTTCTGACCCCTTGAAACTTGAATGCCAGTTGTAAATCATTCTCTTGTATACATCTAGTTGACTCCTTTCCCCGAGATAGGCACCGGTCTGCCCTTGTGTAGTAGTTATGATCCAAAACCCCCTGTCTTGCATCCAAAACTTTGAATCAAATCCTTTCAAAGCTGTAACCTATTAGTTTGTAGGAGTAGGATTAGGACCCATGCATATTCTCATCCATAATCAGTTAGATATGTCCAAAAAAATTGCCAACCTTGTGATCTATCATGCAAATCTTGGTCCAAACATGAGAGTATTCTGCCTGTTGGTGTAAAGCTAAATCTTTCTATTGGGTGAGTCAAAGTTAAATCTTTAGCTATAGGGAAACCCCCTTGGTGTGGAAGAACCATAAGTGAAGGGGAGGTAGCTCACGCAACCTCCTGTATTTGTTGGCTAGATCTGCCTGTGCATTGGAACTAGCAAACCCTCTGCTAATCCGGAGAGAAAGAACCAACAAAATGGCGACTTCGCTGGGGATGTTGAATTGATAGTGTTATTTTTGTCCATTCAAGTCACCAACAAAATGGCGACTCTACTGGGGATATGATTTGAAAGTGTTATCTTTTTGTCCATTCGAGTCACCAACAAAAGTGGCGACTCCACTGGGGAGTCAAGCAATTTGAAGATTTAGAAGACCCAAGTGAAGTTGTTGCAGTAAGACCAAGGAATGATCATGTGGTGCTCTGTTGGCGTGATGAATCCAGAAAACAAAAGTGCCTTGTTGATATTCTGTGCTCTCTATGAGAGGTGACGACTTTGTTGATTGAACCTATCAAAGCTGCAACATATTTCCAAGTATTCATTTTTTTATTGAAAAATAATGATTCAAATAGAGCAACAGTCCTGGTTGTGCTCTCAAAGAAGACCATTTTTTATTGAAAGATATAAAGCCCTGAATTTCAAAGGAATATATGGTTACCCAAATGTTATTCCCAATAAGATTAGAAAATGTTTGCCTAAATATAGTGGATCAAATTTTGAGTCTGCAAACAGACATCTGCAAAATTTTTGTAATTTGATAGAAGATTATAAGGTAGAGGCTGAAGATGTAGTAATGAGACTCTTTGTTCAGTCATTAGAGGATGATGCTAGGGTCTGGTTTTCAGACCTACCTGTATATTTAGTTTCTTCATGGATAGATTTAGAAGTTGCATTCCTAGAGCAGTTTGGTGAAAGATTTGATTTGGCCTCATTGATCATACATTTCATGAATATCCAAAAGGAGGATGAGGAACTAGTTCCATCCTTTAATCTTAGATTTGTTAAGTTGCTCAAGCAGATTCCTGAATATATGAGACCTAATGATGCATTGTGCTTGACAATTTATTTGGTTGCATTTGATGAAGAAATGAGTTATTTATTGAGAGATAAAGAACTAGCTACACTTCACTAGGCCTACAAATTTGCTATGGATATTGAAAATAATTAGAAATATGGAATGCCAGTAGGTTTCATGACTGCAAGCCTTCAAAATAGCTTTCAAAGTGAATATATTCTAGCTTTCCCAGTGTGTTCATTGAGAGATGATTTTGCAAAGGGGAATATATTTCAGAATAGTATGTGTAGTCATGATGTGATGCATAAACATGAAGAAGATGTTGTAGAAAGTGTAGGCACATCCTATAATGGTGAAGACAAAGATTGTTATCAGCCTCTAGAAGAGAAGCCTGCAGATATAAAATGTCCTTCAAATGATGAAATGAAAGATATACATGAGGTTGTGTCTTGTAGCAATAGGCATATCCCAGTTATTCATGATTATTTGTACAAGGTGGATATGCAGAGCTTCACTTTGAATATAGAAGATGATGTTTCATGGGATGGCAGTGAATATGTTAGTGATTGTCAGCATTCAGATGCATATGTGAGCCTTTCAGATGATGAAATATATATGGATGCTGAATATGAGTGTTTCCTTGAAGATTATGACCACCTCTACAATGTAGAGGTTGAAAATTTTTCTTTTGATTATCAGTACATTGGTGAAGAGGAAAAACAAGGTCACTATTTAGATGTGAATGGAAGAGTTGCAGATGTTCATGTTGATACAAGTGGGGATAGTGTTGGTTGCAGGGGTGAGTATGAAGCTTTCAGTGAAGGGTTGCACTCTGAGTTTTTTGTGCCTTCTCTTGAGGCATTCCAGGTGGATCTTAATGATAAAATTGCTGAGCACAATGATGATGGATATCTGAATATTTATAAAAATGAATATGATTATGAGATGTTGCTTGTGCCTGAATATTGCATGTTTAATACAGAGGAGCTCTTATTTTTTGAAGAAGGGCAAAACTCTGAGGTGGATTCATTTGTTTCATATGAGTTTGTTATTTTTCCAAGCAACATTGGTGACTCATATGATGATGACATTCTACAGCTGATGATAATGTATGCTAATGAAGCTTGTTGTAGATTTGTCAAAGAAAGAAAAATGGGCAGCAGCACAACCAATTGCAAAGTAGAGTTCTACAGACAGTCACATGTTTTGAGGCTTCATTTGAAGAAATCAGATGAAAACAGGGTATTTGACAAAGGAAAATTCTAGTTTTTCCTTTTTGGTGGCCCTGGGCCACCAAATAGTGTTTAAAAATGTGGTTTGTGATGCAGGTTGGTGCAGTGTTCGACTTTGTACCCAATGGATAAGGGACTGGTCTGCATCCCAGAGTTTTGGAGTTCTCGCCATACCTACAAGAGGCATGCGTCCCCAGACAGAGCCAATGTTGGTACCTGCTACAAGTTTGGGTTTCGAGCATTTGAATCTACAGGCATTTTTCATTCAAACCCATAAAATTTTCTAAGTCTCTCGGCCTTCTGGGTTGTTGTATGCATCGTTGTATGCATATCAGGTTTGTATCTATCATTCAAATACATTCCTAGAATATTCTGTGGTTCTATATCGCATATTCCATCGCAGATTCTATGCTTGTATGTTAAGGTTTGCATGTATATTGTGTTGTATATTCGATATACAACGGGTATATACAAGTGGTGGACATCAAAAGATATTCAATCGGGTTAAGCAAAGGTTCTATGTCCTGTGGATGTACAAGGGGGATTGTATGTATCTGCGACATACAATGCCAAGATACAAAGGCAGAATGTACATCGCAAAGATACAAGAGCGATATACAAAGAGGAAACATGCAAAGGGCACATGCAAAGACAAGATGCAAAGGAGGAGATACAAACGGTGGGGCCCATCAATTATATGTATGTGATTGTATCTTTGCATATACAATCGCACATACAAGGGCATATACATTCCTAATATACAAGGCCCGGACCTGAAAAGGTATGCAGTTTAGTTGATAAAGGCAGACATGTTTGTATGCATCTTTTGCTTGTACATTCGCATTGTATGTTTAGACATACAAAGAAAAGATACAAAGGAAATATACAAGTGGGCGATGTACAAGCTGGACGCAGTCGAGGAATTAATTGCATTTGTGAAATGGGTGAAGTCTGCCATTGTATATTGGGGTTGTATGTTCCCAATGTACAATCAGACATACGACGGGCATATACAATGAAATATACAGGTGAGAGTGGTCAAAGTCAAAGTTTCTGGAACCTAGTGGGGCCCGCACTGTTGTATGTTCCATGGGTTGTATGTGTGTGCATATACAATGTAAAATGTACAAGGCACACATACAACCCAGACGCGAAGGAAAATCTGTTTTGGTGGATTTCAGGCTCGGGTCTGCGGGTTGTATATTACACATTGTATGTGCGATATACAATGTGACATGCAATGGATGAGATACAATGCCAGATTTGAAAATTATTCCAATCTGGTTGATAAATGCAGTGTATCTAGTGGTTGTATGTATATTGCATTTGTATGTGCAATATACAAAGCGATATACAAAGGAAGGACATACAATCCAGACCTGACTGTGTTTTCAAATTGATTCATAAAAATTTGGGGTCCACGCCTTGTGTGTTGTGATTGTATGTATATGCATTTGCATATACAAGGATTCGAATCTGCAAAGGGCGAAAAGGAAAAATGTATGTCGCGATGTGAAACTTTTTAGCATGTTTTGAAGCTGTTGATCTTGGCGATGAGGATGGAATCTACGGCCCTGTTTTGAATGCCTGAGGAAGGAAGGATTTTCTTTGTATCTGCAGTCACATTTCAAGTGGGAAGAATTGCAAAGCACACAACCATTGTATTTTCTACAGTTGCTGCATCTCGTGGGTAGGTTGGCTTTAATGACGGAGTTACAGAGGCATGGTCGACTGATTGACAAGTCAGTTACCTTGTTAAAGGAGAAAATCTTCAGTCACCGGCTCACATCCCGAACCCACCTACCCTTTCCTCTTCTTCTCACGGCTGCATTGAATATTTTGGGCACCATTCTCACGGTGCATTGTATATGGAAAAATTTTGAGATGACCATTGTACTTGAATGTTGAGTGCACATTCTTGCTATAAAAGGCAAACTGTGTTACTCGTTTGTGGTTGTTGAAGACTTGGGCAATTTTTTGGAGGAAATAACGAAGATCAGAGCATTTCTTGGTTGTTCTATCTCTTTTGGAGTTTATGAGTTGCATTTGAATGCACCTTGCACATATGTTCAGTTTCATGTTGTTTTTATTTGAAAATTGCCTTTTTGCATGTGTTTAGCTGTTTGTCTCCATTTGTTGTATGCATCCCTTCTTTTGAATCTGGTTGCTAAGGGTTTCTTAGATTCTAGGATATAGATTTTCTGTATCACATTCTTAATCTGTGACCTCCATTCAAGGAGTGGATTAAATTGTTTTAAGTTAAGCATGAAGAAGATTGTATGGCAGCCAGGATGTTTGTAAGTAGAGATAGTTAAATACTCAGTCTTGGTGGTGTTTGTAAGCAAATACCAGTTTTGACCCCTTGAAACTTGAATGCCAATTGCAAATCATTCTCTTGTATACGTCTAGTTGACTCCTTGCCCTGAGATAGGCACCAGTCTACCCTTGTGTAGTAGTTATGATCCAAAACCCCCTGTCTTGAATCCAAAACTTTGAAACAAATCCTTTCAAAGCTGTAACCTATTAGTTTGTAGGAGTAGGATTAGGACCCCTAAATACTCTCATCCATAACTAGTTAGATATGTCCAAGAAAGTTGCCAACCTTGTGATCTATCATGCAAATCTTGGTCCAAACATGAGAGTATTCTGCCTATTGTTGTAAAGATAAATCTTTCTATTGGGTGAGTCAAAGTTAAATCTTTAGCTATAGGGATACCCCCTTGTTATGGTAAAACTAGAAGTGAAGGGGAGGTAGCTCACGCAACCTCCTGTATTTGTTGGCCGGATCTGCCTATGCATTGGAATTGGAAAACCCTCTACCGATCTGGAGAGAAAGAACGAACACATCCGACCGATAGATTATCCAAAATGGGTCTCTAACCTAGTGCCAGTGGTGAAGCTTGATGGTCGAATATGATGCTGCATGGATTTTAGGGACCTCAACAAAGCCTGTCCAAAAGATGACTTCCCACTACCAAACATCAACATTATAGTGGACCTCACAACAGGGCATGAGATGTTATCCTTGATGAATGGTTTCTCAGGATATAATTAGATCAGAATTGTAGAAGAAGACCAATATAAGACTTCTTTTATATGCCCATGGGGGATATATTGTTGGGTGGTGATGCCCTTTGGTTTGACAAATGCAGGAGCAACATATCAATGTGCCATGACTGTTATCTTCCATGACCTCTTTCATTACATCATGGAAGACTATGTGGATGACCTGTTAGGAAAATCGAAGACCCGAGAGGAACACTTAGATGTGCTGTTAAAGATCTTTGACATATTAGAGCAATACAATGTATGGATAAATCCAAAGAAATGTATCTTTGGGGTCACTTTAGGGAAGCTCTTGGGGTACATAGTCTCGAGAAGAGGAATTGAAGTGGATCCTGCTAAAGTCAAAGCCATCACAGAGATGCCTCCTCCAAAGACACTAAAGCAATTATGAAGCCTACAGGGGAAGCTCCAATCTATCCATCGATTCATCACCCAACTCACTGATAAATGTTAGCCATTCCAACATTTGCTTAGAAAGAACACAGCCTTTGTCTAGGATAATCAGTGTCAAGCCACCTTTGATTAGTTGAAAAACTACTTGTCTAATCCCCCTATTTTCACTCCACCAAGGCAAGGAGAACCCCTCATCTTATACATTTCAACAACGGAAACAACTATAGGGGCTTTATTAGCATAGCATGACGAACAAGGAAAAGAAAGAGCAATATACTATATCAACTGCACCTTGGTGACCTATGAGCTAAACTACACCCCCATTGAGCGAGCATGCTTAGCTATCATCTTCACTTCACAGAAGTTGAGACACTACATGCTCAATCATAAGACTAATCTCATTGCCAAGATTGATCCATTGAAGTATCTGCTAAACAGAGCCGCCCTCACTAGAAGAATGGCCAAATGGGTAATGATCTTAAGTGAGTTTGACATTGAGTACACTGAAAGAAAACCTATCAAAGGACAAGTCATTTCTAATCAGTTAGTTGAGGCACCTATCCCCACAGAGCATCCTACACTTGAATAATTTCCTAATGAGTCCATATTGACAGTAGCACCAGCAACAAAACAATGGAAAATGTACTTTGATGGGTCGTATACACACCGAGGGTAGGTGTCTTGTTTATTACCCCTCAAGGCGACACCATCCCCAAGTCATTCAAAATTACATTTCCATGCACCAACAATGTGGTAGAGCATGAGGCTCTCATCATAGGACTCCGCATGGAAATCAAGTGGAAAATCAAAAAGTTGATAGTATATGGCAACTCCCAACTAGTCATCTGACAAGTGAATGATGAGTATAAAACTAAGAATGATAAGCTCCTTCCCTACAACCGAATGGTGGATGACTTCAAGGGTTATTTTTATGACATCCATTTTGAGCAGATCCCAAGGCTAAACAACAAAGCTACAGATGCCATGGCAACAATAGGATACCTGGTAGATATGAAGAAGGATAGCAAAAAGTGTGAGTTCATGATAGAAGAGCTCCCAATACCGGCCTATGACATTCCCCAATCAAAACTAGTGTGTGAAATTTTTGGTCCCTTATCCCCTTGGTATCAAGAAATATACATGTACCTCCATGATAACATTATTCCCCCCAACCTTTCAACTTCACAACGAAAAAGCTTCATTCCCTGAGCCTCTCGCTTCACTCTTGTAGGAGACACCCTATACAAAAGGAGTCTTCATGATATGCTTTTACGATGTTTAGACTCTAGGGAAGTTGAGGTGGCCTTACGAGAGGTACACGAAGGCATTTTTGGGGCACACTCGAGTGGACCTATGGTGCAGGAGCACCTAGGACAAAGAGGCATTTTTGAATTGTTAGGACATGTGCATAGTTGTTGATAGTGTTTGTTGAATTTTAAATATAGGAGGGTTGTAAATAGGTGTCAAATGATAGTTTTGTGTGTCAAGTCTAGTTAAGTTGAAGAAAGGCCTAAACTAGGCCATTTTTGTTATGGTGATGTCATTTTAGTATGTTTCTATTAAAAAAATGCATTGTCAAGAGATGAAATATAGAAGGTGAAGAGACAAATATGATCTTTTTGGTTGAGAAACATTTGGTATTCATGATATACATGTTGTAGAGGATGAGGATGAATCGAAGAGAGTTTGTAGTAGGAGGAAAAAGAGAAAAAAAACTCAGACATTGCTTTTTTTCCAGTTTTTAACTCTTTTTACTATTTTTTTGTTGTTATTTGTGTTAGTACGGCCTGGTACGACCCCATGGTACTCTGCACCATACATGGATGGATGGAATTTCATGTTATCTTTCTTTTCCATATGATTTTATGGCTTGATAGTAAAGTATAAGGATTTTATGATTATTTTTCAATGCACAACGCTGAAACCTATGGTTTGACAGGTTAGAGAAGAAAATCTATGTTTCTGAGTGATTTGACCATGGGAAAATTGTATAAATCGGTGGAAAGATAGCTATTGAAGTCCTTTAACTATTTAATTCATTTGTAGAGTTGAAGAAGATGTTTCAAGGTGTTTTTGAATGAGCCCTATTGTTGTTTACCCTATTTTTTTGGAAAATGAGGGTTTTAGTTTTACATGTGTAAAATCCATAGAGTAAACGAAGGATCTGATCAAACCAAGAGTGGAATGTGTCAATTTTCAACACATTAAATGTTTCCAAGTGCTTTTGGTGAGTTGGGAGGCTTGAAATCTTATGGTTTCTTTGAGAAATAGACCTAATTAGGCCTATCTTCCAGCTTAACACTGAATTGTTTGATGAAACTTTCTAAAACAACTATAGGTAAGTTTTTGATATGTTGTGATTGGCCTGAAAGGGTACTCTAATGTGGGTTTAGTTTTTTTCATATCATCCTACTACAAAAGATATGGTCAAAAAATAGTAAATTGAGTGCTACAAGAGCTACAACCAAGTTGTGAAGAACCATCATCCTATAGGATTGAAAACCGTCAAAAGTTTAGTGATTTTGGTTTGATTAAGCATCATTGTTCACAATTGCATCAATTTGGTATCAGAGCTTAGGCTTGTGATCAAATAGAGGAAGAGATTTGAGTTTTAAGAAGAAAGATAAGAGAAGAACATTCAAGATGCCTCCAAAAATGGGCAGTACAGTGGTTGCTAGGGAGATTAGATCCCTAAAAGAGCTTCAAGAAGCCATGTTGGCTAGGATGGAAGCATTGGAGAGGAGAGACAAGAGGGGTAAGGGTACTATAGAGGTAAGTGACCCTGAAGAAGAGGAAGAGGGTGAAAAAGGGAACCTTCTAGAAGAACTCCAAGAGGAGTTGGACCCTAAAGAAAAGAAGTTTCTGCGAGTGCTCAAGGGTGCAAGGGGTGAGGCTCAGGATGTGAAGATAGAGATAACAATGTATGATGGAAAAATGGATGGTGAAGAGGTAATTGAATGGATTGATGCTTTAGATAACTATTTTGACTACAAGGAAGTACCTGAGGACAAGAAGGTTAAGTTTGCCAAAACCAAGCTAAAGGGACTAGCATTAACATGGTGGAATTACATCCAAGAAGAGAGAGTAAAGAAGAATAAGCCCAAGATCAATTCATGGGACAGGATGGTGGAAAAGTTTAAGAGTTAGTTCTTACCTACTGATTATGAGATCCAAGTATATAGGAGATTGCAAAGTTTAAGATAGAAAGAAATGGATGTGGCTACATACACTGAGGAGTTTCACAAATTGACTATAAGGTCAGGGCATATGGAGAATGAAAAGGAAAAAGTGGCTAGATAGTTCAATGGTTTGAGGTCAGCAATACAAGATGAAATCAGTCTTACCACTCCTAGGACAGTAGAGGAGTGTTTTCATATGGTTACTAAGGCTGAAGAGAAGATTAAGAGGAGGCAGGAAAAGCAATCAAGAGGAAATTTTAGAGGAAGGAGTTTTAGGGGCAGAGGTAACCCTAGTGGCAAAGGCTCACAAAGAGAACCAAATGATCAAGGCACAAGTCAAGAGTCTAGTGGTGAAACAAGAGGAAATTTCAGAGGAAGGAGGCCAGTATGTAGGGGCAGATTTAATGGACAAGGAAGGGGGTCCAATACCTTCTTTGGAAGGTGTTACAATTGTAATCAATATGGTCATCCTGCTTAGAAGAGCCTAGACAAACAGGGGGCAAGTTCTCATAGTGGAGAAAGAAGGACATAACTTGTCTAGGAGGAGGATAAAGAAAATGTCAACCCATCTACTCTTCATGCTACACTGGAGGTAGGAGGAGAAGCTTTGATGATCAGGAGAACTCTAATTAAAGTACCAACTACTAAGGAACCCCCTCAAAGGAAATCTCTATTTTAGACATGTAAGTCTCAAGGAAAGATATGCAAGGTCATCATTGATTTTGGTTCAATAGATAACATTGTGTCTCTTGAAATGGTTGAGAAGCTTAAAATGAAGAGAATACCTCACCCAACTCCATATAAGATCTCATGGCTCAATAAGGGGCAACAAGTGCTTTTGAATGAGCAAGCTTGGGTAGAGTTCACCATAGGACCTTATAAGGATAAGATCCTTTGTGATATTGTGCCCATGGATGTGTGCCGCCTACTCCTTGGTAGGCCTTGGCAATTTGACCGGAAGGCTCAACATGATGGCTATAAGAATGAGTATGTAATTGAAAAGGATGGTCTGTCAATTACCTTGTCACCTCTGCAAGAAGACAACAGTACAGTACATGAGGGTCCTAGTGTAATGGTTGTGAAGGAAAAGGAGTTCTTGAAAGATCTTGAGAAGAAAAAAAGTGGATTTGCAATCGTGGGAAAGCCAATCTCTAAGGCTGCAACAGATCAAGTGGAGGTTCCTCCTGAAGTGCAAGCCTTGTTAGACAAGTATGAGCATATTGGAGAAAGAGAGTTGCCTAGTGCATTACCACCTATCAGGGATGTAAGTCATCATATTGACTTCATACTAGGTGCAAGTCTGCCTAACAAGGCAGCATATAAAATGGCACCACAACAAAATGAGGAAATAAAGAAGCAAGTTCATGAGCTGCTAGATAAGGGTTTGATAAGGGAGAGTTTAAGTCCTTGTGTTGTACCCATAGTTTTGGCCCCTAAGAAGGATGGAGATTGGAGACTTTGCACTGACTCTAGAGCAATAAATAAGATTACTATTAGGTATAGGGTCCCTATACCTCAGATGGAAGACCTAATGGATAGTTTGGCTGGTGCAAGATACTTTTCAAAGATAGATTTAAAGAGTGGGTACCACCAGATAAGGATAAGGGAACGTGATGAGTGGAAGACTGCCTTCAAGACAAATGAAGGTCTCTATGAGTGGTTGGTGATGCCCTTTGGTCTATCCAATGCCCCTAGTACATTTATGAGACTCATGAATGAGGTGCTGAAACATTTCATTGGTAAGTTTGTGGAAGTATACCTAGATGATATCCTTGTGTTTAGTAGAACAAAAGATGATCATTTGCATCACTTGGACAGAGTTTTCAAAAGGTTGGATGAGGAGAAGTTGGTAATCAACCTTAAAAAGTGTGAGTTTTTTAAGGAAGAACTAGTCTACCTTGGGTTTGTAATATCCAAAGGAACTCTAAAAATGGACCCTACTAAAGTTGAGGCCATACTCAATTGGCCAACTCCTAAGTTAGTGGGAGAAGTGAAAAGTTTTCATGGACTGGCTACCTTTTATAGAAAATTTATCAAGAACTTCAGCCATATATGTGCCCCTATTTTGGACACCATCAAAGGAGAAAAGAAGAGCATGTTTTAGTGGACAGAAGTAACATATCATAGCTTTGAGTATCTCAAGACAAGGGTGGCACAAAAACCCATCCTTGCCATCCCTGACTTCAACAAGGTGTTTACTATTGAATGTGATGCAAGCAATCAAGCAATTGAGGCAGTGCTAAGCCAAGAAGGCAGGCCGGTGGCATTTTTTAGTGAAAAACTTAATGACGCAAAGAGGAGATACTCATCATATGATCTTGAACTATATGCCATGGTGCAGGCTCTCAAGAAATGGAGGCATTATCTATTGCCCAAAGAATTCATTGTCCATATAGGCAACCATGTATTGAGTTATTTGAATAGTCAAGACAAGTTAAACCATAGGCACATGAAGTGGGTGGAGGAGCTGCAGGCCTATACATTTACAATAAAACATAAGAAGGGTCAAGATAATAAAGTTGCCGATGCACTCAGCAGGAGGGTGTTGATGGTACAAGAAGTAAAACTTCAAAGTGTGTGGATTGATCCTGTAAAAGACATGTACAAAGAGGATGCTGACTTCAAGGATGCTTTTGAGGTATGGAATCAATTTTGTGATTCATTTCATGGAGAATATGCTGAGTATGTCCTTCAAGATGGTCTTTTATTTAAGGGAGCCCAATTATGTGTACCAAGATATTCAATGAGGGAGAATTTAGTAAGAGAGAAGCATAGTGGAGGCTTAGAAGGGACATTTTGGTTGTGACAAAACTCTAGATCAGGTGAAGAGATTTTACTACTGGCCCAAGATGCATTTGGATGCCAAAAATTTGTGGAAGGATGTGTCATCTGTCAAAGAGCCAAAGGGACAAGTTCAAATGTAGGTTTGTACCAACCCTTGCCTATACCAAACAAACCATGGGAAGCAATATGTATGGATTTTGTCTTAGGGCTGCCTAGGACTACAAGGGGATATGACAACATTTTTGTAGTAGTGGATAGGTTTAGAAAGATGGAACACTTCATTGCATGCAAGACAACTAATGATGCATCCCATATTGCACATTTGTTCTTTAAGGAGGTTGTGAGAATCCATGGGCTGCCACTGTTTATTGTGTCTGACAGAGATGCAAAGTTCATTGGATATTTTTGGAGAACACTGTGGAGAAAGCTAGGCACAAAATTAACCTATAGTTTTTCCTATCATCCCCAAACAGATGGGCAAACTAAGGTTGTCAATAGGTCCTTGAGAAACCTATTGAGATGTCTGACTGAGGAACATAATCAGGCTTGGGATTTGATACTACCTCAGGCTGAATATGCTTATAATGATTCAATTAATAGGAGTACTAGTAGAACTCCATTTGAGATTGTTTATGGGGCTCACCCTAGAGGTGTTTATGAACTGAGAGACTTGAGTGGAATGGATAAGAGGAGTGCTCAAGGAGAGGATTTTGCAGTAGCCATGCTTGACATTCATCAACAAGTTAGACAAACACTTGAAAAGAATGTGGAAAAGTATAAGAGGACAATAGACATGAGGAAAAAGGATATCCAATTCCAAGTAGGTGATCATGTATTGGCACATTTTAAGAAAGAGAGATTGCCCAAGGGGAAGTACACAAAGCTCATGATGAAGAAAATCAGACCCTGCAGAGTGGTCCACAATTTTGGAAATAATGCATATGAGATTGAACTCCCACGAGGAGTTGCCATATCACCTATTTTCAATGTAGCTAACCTATATCTCTACAAGGGATCTGTTTGTGTAGGTAAAGGAGTAGATGAACCTAATACTGATGATGAGGAATGGGTCAAGGATTTACCAGCCAATCAACCACTGCAGTTGGAAACTATTCTGGACACCAATGAAGTAAAGAGAACAAGGAGAAAGGTATACAAGGAATACTTGGTCAAGTGGGTTGGACTACCTATTGAAGATGCAACTTGGATGATGGAGGAAGACATTACACAACATGAAGTAGCTGTAGAATATCTCATTTCATCAGGAGGATGAAATCATTTCACCCCTGGGTGTATGGTGCAGGAGCACCTAGGAGAAAGAGGCATTTTTGCATTGTTAAGACATGTGCATAGTTGTTGATAGTGTTTTGTTGAATTTTAAATATAGGAGGGTTGTAAATAGGTGTCAAATAATAGTTTTGTGTGTCAAGTCTAGTTAAGTTGAAGCAAGGCCTAAACTAGGCCATTTTTGTTATGGTGATGTCATTTTAGTATGTTTTTATTAAAACAATGCATTGTCAAGAGATGAAATATAGAAGGTCAAGAGACAAATATGGTCTTTTTGGTTGAGAAACGTTTAGTATTCATGATATACATGTTGTAAAGGATGAGGATGAATCGAAGAGAGTTTGTAGTACGAGGAAAAAGAGAAAAAAAACTCAGACATTGTTGTTTTTTCTAGTTTTTAACTATTTTTACTATTTTTTTGCTATTATTTGCATTAGTACGGCCTGGTACAGCCCCGTGGTACCCTGTACCATACATGGATGGATGGAATTTTGTGTTAAATTTCTTTTTCATATGATTTTATGGCTTGATAGTAAAGTATAAGGATTTTATGATTATTTTTTTGTGCACAGCCCTGAAACCTAGGGTTTGACAGGTTAAAGAAGAAAATTTATGTTTCTAAGCGATTTGACCATGGGAAAATTGTATAAATCAGTGGAAAGATAGATATTGAAGTCCTTTAACTATTTCATTCATTTGTAGAGCTGAAGAAGATGTTTCAAGGTGTTTTTGAACGAGCCCTATTGTTGTTTACCCTTTTTTTTTTTTTTGGAAAATGAGGGTTTTGGTTTTGCATGTGTAAAATCCATAAAGTAAACGAAGGATCTAATCAAACCAAGAGTGGAATGTGTCCATTTGCAACACATTGAATGTTTCCAAGTGCTTTTGGTTAGTTGGGAGGCTTGAAATCTTATGGTTTCTTTGAGAAATAGACCTAATTAGGCCTATCTTCCAGCTTAACAGTGAATTGTTTGATGAAACTTTCTAAACCAACTACAAGTAAGTTTTTGATATGTTGTGATTGGCCCAAAAGGGTACTCTAATGTGGGTTTAGTTTTTGTCAGATCATCCTACTACAAAAGATATGGTCAAAAAATAGTAAATTGAGGGCTACAAGAGCTACAACCAAGTTGTGAAGAACCATCATCCTATAGGATTGAAAACCCTCAAAAGTTTAGTGATTTTGGTTTGATTAAGCATCATTGTTCCCAATTGCATCAACCTACCCTAGCTAAAAAGATCTTGAGAACAGGGTACTATTGGCCAACCATGGAGCGAGATGCCTACTGGTTCGTAAAAAAGTTCATGTCGTGTCAATAGCATGGGGACCTCATCCATGTGCCATCATGGGAACTATAGCCAATGAAAACTTTGTGGCCCTTTTCATAGTGGGGGATTGACCTCATAGGAAAAATTCACCCACCATCCTCTAATGGTCATAAATTCATCATCACTACTACCGAATACTTCACCAAGTGGGTGGAAGCAATCCCACTCACTTTCACCATCCGAACCCAAATATCCAAATTCATCCTTCATTACATCATATGTCATCATGGAATCCCCCATTCCATTATCACAGATAATGGGAAACCATTCAAAAACCAGGAAGTCCGCACCCTGTGTGAAAAATTCCAAATCCAACATCATTTTTCCACTCCATGCTATCCCCATGGTAATGGTCAGGCTGAAGCTTCAAACAAAAACATCTTGCTTATTCTAAAGAAAATAGTTAATGAAGCAGGCTGTGACTGGCACCTTCAACTCTATCCCACCTTATGTGCCTATCATATAAGAATCCATACACCCACAGGAGCTAGTCCATATTCTCTTGTATTTGGATCCGAAGCCATCCTACCTATTGAGGTTGAGCTCCCATCACTAAGAGTATCCCTACAGAACATAATCACTAATGAGGAATACTGGGTTACAAGTATGCACGAGCTAGAACTATTGGATGAGAAATGCCTAGATGCACTTAATCATCTACAGGCCTACCAAAATCGTCTGAGAAGAAGCTACAACAAGAAAATCAGGAACCGCAAGTTTGAAGTGGGTGACCTTGTCCTCATGGAAAACCAGAAGAATCTGTAGTAATGCCCTAAGAAAGGAAAATTTGAACCCAATTGGTTGGGGCCCTATGTCATCACTGCCAGCTACAGATCCAGAGCATATCAGCTTGCAACACCTAAGGGACAGCCTGTGGATGAGCCTATGAACATTCTGCATTTGAAAAGGTTCTATGCATAACCCATCGAGTATCCCAAGCAAAAAAATGTAAAAAAATAAAAAAATAGAAAAAATCAAAAAATTCAAAAAATCAAGAAAAACCTGAGTGCAATAAAGACATCCAATGGTGAAAATCACTTTGGTGATGCCTTGGATTGGTACCATGGTAAAAACTTGTCTCAGGCACCATGTGTAGCAGCTAGTTCTACCATCTGATAAGCTCTATTCTCCATCACTACACTCCATACCAAAACACTTGCCATGGCTTGGAATCTGAAAACATCAATCACCCATCCCGCATCATCACACCCAAGGCTAATCCATGGTACAAAGATCCTTGTAAGCTCCCTTTTGTACAACTAAAATAAAAAAATCCAAAAACATCAATAAATCAAAAAATCCAAAAAAATCAGAAAACCAAAAAATTCAAAAAAATTAAAAAATCAAAAATCCAGAAACATTAGAAAAATCAAAAATCCAAAAACATTAGAAAAATAAAAAATGCAAAAATATTAGAAAAATAAAAAATCCAAAAACATTAGAAAATTACAAAAACTTCAAAATCCACTCCCATGACATCATCACGATTTCCAACATCCTCACAATCACCTAAAATCATCATCACTTCATCCTCAACATCCATCCTAAACCATTCCCACATCATCAAGTCTTGCTAGAACTACATATTCATGTCACCCACATCTTGAAAGTACCTTGATCCCGTGGACACAGGGTATGTAGGTAGTCTGGAATACGAAGGAAGTATCCAGTACTTAGGTACATAAGATGCACCCATCCAACCCATTTGGATGGTCCCTGTTTACTAAGCTTGCTAGATACAACAAGTGATACACATGCTAAGCATACGCCTGAAACATCGCGCCTCATGCAAAAATCATCAATCAACATACCAACTATAATCCAACACATGGCTTGATTGTCCTATTTCCCACCTTTCAAAAATTATCCAACAAAATCCAACCAATTCGTGTCCTAGGATATATCATTCCTATAATGGACAAGAATTTGTCATCCTATCAACACTTATCTTGGCAAGAGCACACAATGGCTATTTGTATCTTTTGTTGGTATTTTTGATTATTGATTTTTATCTTCTTGTCTCACTCTAGGTCATTTCCAAAGCTACCTTGATCTCATTATATCATGGTAAGTGGCAGACAACACCTGGAGTAGACATGGTCATTGTTTCTCTATGTTGTGCTTGTGGGTTGGTTTCATTACTCCAAAATTAGTATTCATATCTTGAAGCCTAGGTTGGTTCTTGCATGATGTGCCTCATTTGCATATACAGGCGTTAATACCTTATATGTACTATGAGCACTCAGGGCTATGAGTCCCCTTCCTCGACAAGGCAAGGTTATACTACCTTGAGCATGCATGAAATCAACCTATTGTTTGTGGGTCCAATCCATGCAATTGTGGGATATATATCATCACCTAGGTCATCTCATACCTTTGTGAAGTGTATCCTACATTGCTACAATAAATTAAAAAATGCTCTCAATTAATCTTATGCAACTACTATAGCTAGCTCAATTCATCTTTCTATCACTCATCCAACCATACTATCTAGGCCTAGATCTTTAATCCCCCAGTCTATTCACCCCCCCTCCCTCATTCTTCTAACTAACATCCCTTCTCATCTATTCCTAACCCATCCTGAACCGAAACAAATCCCCCCTCAATGACGTGGTATATCATGACCTAGCAACTCCCTCATTCCCCATCCCACTCCCTTCCCCAATCTAACCATAACCAATCCTACCCTTACCCAACCCATAAACCCTTCCCCCTCCCCAACTATCCCATACCACCAAGCCCCATTGTCCAGGGTTGTACAAAAACATCATGTGTATAATGACTTGATCACTACATACATCATTTACATTAAGCCATTAGTTGCATTATCATAATCATCTAAACCATTGCATTTTCATTTTTTCATTTGCATACATAATATGTGTTTATTAAGATAAGCATATATTTCCATGTCATTACATTACACATCCATAATAAATGTTTATTAATCTGAACATTTATTTGCATTCCACATTCACATCATAATCCATAATCAAAACATGCATACATCACATAGATAAAACATAATATCATCATATAACATCCATGATCTATCATTATCATAAATCATGTTGTTATTACATGCACGTGGAAATCTAACTAATATATATTTTGTGATTTAGTACCTAATATGATATGATTGATCACACAAACTGTATAGCTATAATTCAGATTATGCATCCATTCAATCTAACTGAACATCCATCATGACATCACCATAGGCAAATCATTACATCATCATATGTCATCATTAATACATAGATCCATCACATACATCATTAGTACATCCATAGCATCTCATAAAATCATCACATCATCATCATATATACATAATCCATAATTGCATGGCATCCATAAAACATAAACATAATGCATCCATAAACATAAACATCATCAGGAAACATAAATGCATACATCCATCCATAACACATCATAAATGCATAATCATCATCATCATAGATCATCAAGTCTCATAATACATAAAATGTACATCGTTCAAAATAATACAAGTCATGATACAACAAGCCTCAAAGGGCTCAAAATATATACAACACTATACATCAGCCTTGGACTGATGAACCTCGACCTGACTTAGTAGGGGATCCTAGTCATGGTTGTGGTTGTGGATGTACCTGCTACTGCTATGGTACTTGTGGTGGAGGGCCCATTAGTTGTTGCATCGACTGAATGGATCTAGACCTATGGGATCTAGACCTCTGGCTATAGCTCGGGATCCTCTAACCCTCTGGAACAGTTGAACAATAGGTTGTGCGATAGTACTCATCCCAAGCTCTTTGCTCTCCCACCTGTCCTTGCAACTCCCCAACCTATCCCTACAACCCTCCAATCTACATCTGCAATTGAGCAATCTATGTTTGCATCAGCGTCAATATGGGACCCATAGCTGTCCCTGCCACAACCCCCTGAAGGCTAGCCACCAGTCTCTCTACCTACTAAGCTCTCCCCTCTACCTGTTGAGGTCTAGCCTCTGCCACCTGTCATTGATCCCTCTCTCCATCCCTCTCACCTGTCAGGGTAACTATATGGCTCTGTACCTGTGCTAACCGCGCCTGTAGCGCACTCATCTGTCCATCTGACCCATCCAGTAATGTAGCCATGCCCCGCAACTGCACTAACTCGGCATCTCAACTCTGTAAGGTCTTTGTAGCTTGGCGACCTGTCCTCACAGGGTCTCTATCTCCTCCTCATCCTCACTCCGAGGCCATCGACAGGATGAACGCTCTCTCAGCCCCAAACCTCCACCTACCCCTGAACCTCTTGCCTCTGGCCCGGGTACCTGTTGTGCTGCAACAACTACCTGCCTCTGTTGTAGTGATACCTATGGTGGGGGCATAAGCTTCCTATCTTTCCTCTGCCTCTATTGCCCTAAGCCCTATTGTCGGGGTGCCCTATGCCTTGACCCCTCTCCCACCTGAGTCTACTACTGGGGCAACTGCTGAGCCCCCCGCTTATCCCTATCATGGTACCTGTACTGGTGGTACCCCCGCTTATCCCTGTCCTGGTACCTATACTGGTGGTACCTCTGCCTGTCCCCCTCCTCCAGTCCCTACCTACCTAGTTGCTCCTGTTGCCAAAACATCAATCGAAACATCATCATCCCTGACCTCCACCTCCTCCATCACAATATAATCCTCAATAACCTCATTCCCCTCCAATCCACCCTCCTCATCCCCCTCTGATCTACCCTCCTCATCCCCTCCACTCCAGCCTCATCTACCATGACTATCTCCTCCGTCAGATCTGTTAACTATGTGGACCGCCACATCTGCCACCATCTGTAAACCATGTGGTACCTGCATCTCTTATCTCACTCCTCCAGTCCCATACCACCAGCTCCAAGGCCGCAAAGTCTGATATGGCAACCTATGGCTGTATGGATGGGGACCACAAATGTGCATCTTCAAGAGTTTGTGCAAATATCACCATCGGCTATGGAACATCCTGTCGTAATCCAAACTGTCGCATGACCTGCGACGATAGATACATGTCAATAGTATGGTCACCTCGACCGATCATGTACCACGGCTGGAATGTGTAGGGCATATGAATGTCATCATCTAGCCATGGCTCCACCCCAATATATGGCAACCAAGTAACCCGAATCAAATCATCCAGTACTCGTTACCAATATCAAACCTACCCTGTGTACGAGTACTCCACATCTCGATACAAAAATACATAGGCCTCAAATCAATGGTGATAATATCCATCTCTCGGCCTGGTGATCGCAATATGCTCCCATGCCCATACATATAGTAATGTAACCCCGACTGATAGTGTTGAATCACAATGATAAACCATTGTATGCATCTCATGATAGAGTTATGTCAGCATACAAGGCCCCCAGGCATACATGTCGAACCATCCCCTCAATCATCTCTCCCCATCTGACCGAAAAACCTCTACCTCACCAATCTGGCATCACTACACTGCCAATCAATGTACATAGGAATAATGAGAAATGATATGCACCCGCCACCAGCGTCCACTCATAACTCATCTCTTGACTCTTTGATACCAACACTATTTGATCATGGGTAAATACTCTGAGTAGGGCCCTCTGTCCCCTCCTCGTATCATACAACACTCGCTGTCCATGAATGGGTATCTTGAGGATGCGATAAACATCCTCAAGTGTAATGGTGATCTCACTTGTAGGAATCAGAAAAGAACATGTCTCAAGGCGATAATGCTCTAGGAGAGCTATCATCAGAGCTCTATGAGCTAGTAGCACTGGCATCTGTGCGGGTGTCAAGAGCCCTAGCCCTGCCAGTCAACCTTGTGTAGCATCATCAAAAGCATCAAATAGCTCCATCACTGAAGGTACACGTCACTCCCACGAGTACACAATAAAAGATGTCATCTCCTGCATCCACAAATGCTTTTCAAAAACCTACCTATTCTTCCAAAACCAAACCTTACACATCACATTTCTGTTGTTGGAAGTCAAATCAATTTTGGCACTGCATAACCTTTCTTTTGCACCAACTTTATAGATGGTGCTACCCAATTTCCATATGGTGCTAGAACAGAGTATAGCACCACTGTGCAGAGTTTCTGTGCCATTTCATAACATTGCACCACTTTGCCTTTTGGCACCAATCCAAGGGATGGAGCCGCTTTTCGTTATAGCGTCGATCCATAGGATGATGCTAATTACCAGCATGGTGCTAGTCTATCAGATAGCACCACTCTAGAATGCTACGCTGATCCAGAGGATCATGCTACCCCATCCGCATTTGGTGCTAATTCACCAAACCCTAGCCCTGCGCAGTATTGCGCTAAAATAGAGGATGGCGCAAAAACGTGATGTTTTGGCACTGATTCGCCCCTTTTCTATCCCAAACAAATAGCTCCAATCTAGAGGATGGTGCTAATTCGTACCCCTTTTCACGCCAGGTGATCACCCGATAGCGCCAAAACCCAAAATCCCATTTCCTGACATAAAAAATTGTGACAAAAATAAAAAATGACAAAGCTAGGGTTAGTGAAAAGGAAGCTAGGTGTGCGGAAATTGCTTCCTACACTAATCTAATGAGGAGAGGGCTATGCAAATTCAATGTAATCCTTATAACTACAGCAACATAGAACATTTAACAGAGATATTGCAGCAATACACATGAACCAGAAAGAAGATAGAAGAACAGAGACAAAGATATACGGTGGGGAAAACCCTTATCAGGTGAAAAACCCTTATTGGGTGAAAAACCCCACACTCAGAAACTTGCACAATGAATTATCAAAACAAATAATGTCTACAACACACTTGCAATGCAAGCTTCAAAGGTCTTCAACACTCATATCTGGAGTCAATCCGGCAAAGTAACAGTACCTGTAAAACCTGTGATAATTCTCCACCTTCAAGCACCTGTTTATATAGAATATACAAGGAAATATTGGTCCTATCATGGAATGGGCGTCCAACTTGGCCTCATGGCCCAAAACCCATGCCTAAGGACACTTGGTCAACATTGTAGAATGTGCCTAACACTTGTCCACAACCCCCATCCCAAAGAGGTCACCTATTTCCAAAATGGGCTATGACAGATGCTCTTACGACACTTACGACTGTCATAGAATCTGTCATAGCGGTTACAACTTACAGCTGTAAGAGAATCTGTCATACACAGGCTATAAATAGCATATTCTCTTACAACATGTCATAGTCCACCTTGGGGTGCCCAAATATGCCTTTTTCAAAGATGCTTCATGCAACATGTCTTTACCTGTCTTACATGCTTCTATTTCTGACACTTACATGTCATAACTTCGTCATAGCAATCCGTCATAACCATTTCGGTCAAACATTCCCTTACACAACATGAAAGATGCTGACACATGGAAAAACGCTCCTACCACAAAGTTGTAAGGAAAGCAGAGGTGCAAAATATAGCTTCCCTAATGTTAATTCAAAGGGGATAATGCAGATAGGTAACTTTCAATTTTAATACATAGATGAACACACCAGAAAATATAGAATAAACAAACAAGATATAGAGAATGACACCAGATTTACGTGGGAAAACCCTTTCGGGTAAAAAACCTATCACCACAAGAGAGACAATCATTTTTTACAGTAATCTTAAAATAGTTACAATAAAGATCTTAGCTCACTTGCTCAAGTATCGATTCTCAAATTATAAAACTGTTCACTTTCACTACACATTTACAAAATGGACAATATAATCGAATCTTATCATCATCATCCTGACGACCTCACCAAATCTGTATATGTAACAGTCTTCAAGAGCAAAACTATTTTTAACTTCTGCCCTAACTGTTTGTTCCAACTGACTCAGCATCGCTGTCTCCAACCATCGCATAACTGTCATCTGACTATTCACATTCAAGAGGACTCATTAGTCCCACATGCACTAGACATCGGTCGTAGCCGTAATATATATACACGACCACAATAATGTTAATTGTCATCACTTATGTTGACAAGACCAATGAGTCTACCATTCACCGTCCATCGGAAAGACTCTAGCAATCAGAGAGATATCTCCAAACAGTGTCGATGATTATTTTCTTGCCGATGTCCAACCCTTCAATCTCCATCGGAGTAACGAAGACTGTTGAAGTGACATTTCAAAATTGCACCGATAGTTATGGTTGTGTCGATCAACATATAACATCAGTTGAACCTGTTGAACCATTGAACCTGACAAGCGAAGTTCAAGACTTCCAGTTGAACCTGTTGAACTATTGAACCAATGGTTGAACTTGTTGAACCATTCAATATGTCGAGCGAAGTTCAAGTCTTCCGGTTGAACCTATTGAACCATTGAACCCATTGACCCATTGAACCCTACGAGCGAAGTTCAAGAGTTCACCGATAGTTCAAACCTTGCCAATGAAACGATGAACAAAACCAATGAATGAATGAGGTTCCAAGCAGTAACTTGAGATATTGAGATATTAGGTCTCTTCAATCTCCCACTTGTCGAAGAGATTACTGCTACCTCTCAATCCTCATATGATTATTGAGAATTATGGGCCCGAAGACCCATTTCATCTAAACACGATTTGAACTTGGCCGTGCTCACTGGTTTAGTCAAGGCATCTGCAACATTTTCCAAAGTATCAACCTTTTCTAGTTTTACCTTTTTGTCTTCCACCATATCACGAACAAAGTGATATTGGACATCAATATGTTTTGTCCTAGCATGAAATGTAGGGTTCTTTGCCAAATAGATAGTACTTTGACTGTCACAACAAATTTGTATCTGCCCTGCATCAAAACTGACATTAGAACACAACCTCTTCAACCAAACAGCTTCTTGGCATGCACGAGTACCTGCCATGTACTCTACCTCTGTTGTGGACAAAGTGACTACAGCCTACTACTTTCTCATCCAACTGATAGCACCGCCATTCAATGTGAATACATATCCACTGGTGGATCTTCTACTGTCAATGTCCCCTGCCCAATCAGAATCAACATATCCCTGAATGCTTATAGATTTCTGAGATCCAACTGAGTTTCCATGATAGCAAATAGCAAGGTTAGATGTCCCTTTCAAATACCTCATAACTCTTTTCATAGCATCCCAATGTGATCTTCCTGGATTTGTCATAAACCGGCTCAAAACTCCCACTGCTTGGGCAATGTCTGGCCTGATACAGACCATTGCGTACATCAAACTGCCAACAGCACTTGTATAAGGCACTTTTTTCATATCTTCAATTTCATCCAATAATTATGGAAAATCTTCAACAGATAGTTTCATTCCCTACAAAACTGGAACAACTAACTATTTAGAATCAGACATATTAAACTTATCAAGAACATTGGTAATATACTTGCTCTGGCTGAGCCAAAGCTTTCTCTTAGATCTGTCCCTTTTCATTTCCATTCCCAGAATGTACTTCGCTGCCCCCAGATTCTTCATTTCAAATTTCAAGGACAACTGAGATTTTAAATATGAGATCATCCCCTTACCATTGCCAATGAACAACATATCATCCACATACAGTGCAATTATAAGAATCTGATCACCTTCAATTTTATAATAGACACAATGATCATATTTAGATCTCACATATCCCAAAGATAAAACATACATATCGAATTTTTGATGCCACATTCTGGGAGATTGCTTCAAACCATATAGAGACTTTTTAAGTTTACATACCAGATGTTCTTTACCTTTTACCACAAAATGCTCTGGCTGAGACATAAAAATTTCTTCTTCAAGGTCCCCATGAAGAAATGTTGTTGTCACATCCATCTGCTCAATTTCAAAGTCATATGCTGTTGCAAGTGACAACAGAAATCTAATGGATGTCAGCTTACCTACAGGAGAAAACATTTCTCCATAATCTATACCTTCTTTTTGAGAATACCCCTTAGCAACTAGTCTTGCCTTGTACTTATCAATACTACCATCTGGACCATATTTCTTTTTAAATACCCACTTACAGCCCACAGGTTTTCTACCTTCAGGTAAGGGCACCAGATCCTAGGTTCCATTTTTCTCCAACAATGACATTTCTTTATCCATGGCTTCCAACCAAGAATCTGAATTAGGTAAACTAATAGCTTCTTTCACAGTCCTAGGTTCATCAGTATCAATAAGCAAAGCATAGGCACAACTTGAATCAAGTACTGAAAATCCATACCTATCTAGTTGTCTTCTTTCACGTGTAGACCACCTCAATGGCTGAGGTGCAGGTTCAGGTTCTTGCTCTGGATCTGAATCTTCGGAGCTACTCAAACTTACTTATGAATCATCTACACTTGGTGCTTGTTGTTCTTCTTTTACAGGGGTCAGAGGGATATTAACAACACTCTTTTCTTTCTTCTTTTCTATCTTCTCTAGCTAAGGATCAATAACCAAAGGTTTCAGCTCTTTGAAAATTACATTCCTGCTGTAAATTACTTTTTCAGTTTCAGATTCCAAAGCTTGTACCCTTTAACACCAACTCCATAGCCAATAAAGATACATTTTATTGCCTTGTAATCCAGCTTAGATCTTTTTACCTTAGGAATATGAGCATATGCCTCATAGCCAAAGACATGAAGATGTCTTAGAGAGGGCTTCTTTCTAGACCATGCTTCCATAGGTGTCTTATCAACCAATGCCAAAGTAGGAGAACGATTCAGCAAGTAACAAGCTATAGCAACTACCTCAGCCCAGAACCTTTGTTCAAGACCAGCATAACTTAACATACTTCTTGCTTTCTCCATTAATGATCGATTCAACCTTTCAGCAACTCCATTTTTCTATGGAGTATAAGGTGTAGTCTTATGCCTTTTTATTCCATGATCAAGACAAAATTTATCAAAATCTGCATTGCAATATTCACCACCATTATCCGTTCTCAAACATTTTATTTTTCTACCAGTCTGATTTCCCACAAGATTTTTAAAATCTTTAAACCGACTGAACACTCCTAATTTATTTTTCAAAAAATATATAAATTCCCTCCTTGAATAATCATCAATAAACGATACGTAGTATCTTGATTTAGACAAAGAAGGAACATCAACTGGACCAAAAATATCAGAATGTACATAGTCCAGAACACCAGAAGATTTATGAGAACTAGAGTAAAAACAAACACGGTTCTGTTTTCCATTTATACAATGTTCATAGAAATTGAACTCCAGATTATAATCAATTAGCCCATCTACCAAGGTTTTGTTTTTAAATCTTTTCAAAGCTTTTTCACCTATGTGACCAAGTCTATGATGACAGAGCATTATTTTCTCTGCAGGAAGTTTAACTTCCATAGAGTTTGCATCATGTGTTACAATAGTAGCTTTTTTAGATTTTATAGAGACACTATTATAGCACACTGGTTTAGCATTTAACCTATACAGAGTTCCAATGCATTCACCCTCTACCAATACAATAGAACCTCTAGTTATCTTATAGCCACCACTCACAAAAGTAACTTGCACTCCAACATTATTAAGCTTATTAACAAAAAGTAAATTTCAAGCCAGACCTGGTATGTGTAATACTCCATTCATTCCCTTTATTCTGCCATCCAAGAATTAGATTCTGACTCTTCCTCGGCCAAAAATTTCTAGTGTCGAATCACTTGCCAGGAACACCTTCCCACTAGCATACGGTTCATACTTTGTGAACCATTCTCTGTGAGATGTCATATGAAAAGATGCTCCCAAATCCACCAGCTATACATCTTCAGATGCAAGCATTGCCAAGGCAGCAATAAAGGCATCAACATCACTCTGAGAAGAATCAGTGTCAAAGAAGTTCTTTTTCTTCTTCTTTTTCTCCTCTTTGTAGTCTCTTCTGATGTGTCCTTTCTGCCCACAATTCCAACACTTCACCTTAATCTTTATGCTAGGAGATTTCAATCTCTCCTCTGATTTGGACTTAGACTTCTTGTCTTTCTTTTTGCCTCTTTCCTTTGATCTACCTCGAACAGATAGGGCCTCTTTGGCCATCTTAGAAGATTTCCTCCACATCTCTTCAGATAATAGCGAGGCAACAACTGCTTTAGTTTTAAACATGGTTGTTGTACCTCCAATAGCCATCACAAGATGATCCCATGAATCAGGTAAAGAACACAACAGAAGCATACAGCGGTCCTCCTCTTCTAGTTTTACACCTATAGATGTCAACTGTACAACAATCAAATTAAATGAGTTCAGATGATCTACTACAAATGCTTCTTCATCCATCTTCAGAAAGTACAACTTCTTTCTGAGGAAAAGTTTATTCACCAAGGACTAGCCCTGATAAATATCTCCCAACTTTTTCCACAAAAGGTTTACAGTTTTCTCTTCATGAACGTTCAATAGAATAGAATCCACTAAACTTAATCTTATCAGTCCTCTGGCTTTTCTATCTACCAGGTTCCAGTTTTCTTGCTTCATGGCTGCAGGTTTAGTCACAGACACAGCAACCCAAAGATCTCTGTCGACCAGCAAATCTTCAGCCTTAAGCTTCCACAACTCAAAGTTTGTGCCATTGAACTTTTCAATGTCTATTTTTCTTGATGTACTTGCCATCTTATTTAACAAAATAGACCTCTACAGAACTCCCACTCACAGAACTAACATAAAAAACCCAACCTACCAACAAGGATAACACAACTGGCTAGGCTCTGATACCACTTGTAAGGAAAGTACATGTGCGGAATACAGCTTCCCTAATGTTAATTCAAAGGGGATAATGCAGATAGGTAACTTTCAATTTTAATACATAGATGAACACACCAGAAAATATAGAATAAACAAACAAGATATAGAGAATGACACCAGATTTACGTGGGAAAACCCTTTTGGGTAAAAAACCCACCACCACAAGAGAGACAATCTTTTTTTATAGTAAGCTTAAAATAGTTACAATAAATATCTCAGCTCACTTGCTCAGGTATCGATTCTCAAATTATAAAACTGTTCACTTTCACTACACACTTACAAAATGAATAATATAATCAAATCTTATCATCATCCTCCTGACGACCTCACCAAATCTGTATATGTAACAGTCTTCAAGAGGAAAACTATTTTTAACTTTTTCCCTAACTATTCGTTCCAACTGACTCAGCATCGCTGTCTCCAACCATCGCATAACTGTCATCTGACTGTTCACATTCAAGAGGACTCATTAGTCCTACATGCACCAGACATTGATCATAGCCATAATATATATACATGGCCACAAGAATGTTAACTGTCGATACTTATGCCGACAAGACCAATGAGTCTACCATTCACCGTCCATCGGAAAGACTCTAGCAATCAGAGAGATATCTCCAAACAATGTCGATGATTATTTTCTTGCCAATGTCCAACCCTTCAATCTCCATCGAAGTAACGAAGACCGTCGAAGTGACATTTTGAAACTGCACCGATCGTTATGGTCTTGCCGATCGACATATAACATCGGTTGAACATGTTGAACCATTGAACCTGACGAGCGAAGTTCAAGACTTCTAGTTGAACCTGTTGAACTATTGAACCAATGGTTGAACCTGTTGAACCATTGAACCTGTCAAGCAAAGTTCAAGTCTTTCGGTTGAACCTGTTGAACCATTGAACCCGACGAGCGAAGTTCAAAAGTTCGCCAACAGTTTAAACCTTGCCGATGAAACGATGAACAAAACCAACGAATGAATGAAGTTCCAAGCAGTAACTTGAGACATTAGGTCTCTTCAAAAGTGGGATGTCTATCTCCTCATGTGAGGACAAAATTACAAGTTGTCATCTTTCATGTAGGATGACACATCACCGTGCCACATCCCACAAAATGACAATATAGAATTTACAATTAATTTACAACATAGGAAATGAATTAATAAATACAAACATAAATAATGCAAGGAATTACCAAAGTTGAGACACCTTAATTCCCAACATTCTCCCACTTGTCGAACACCTTGTAAGAGCCAATAGAATAACATGATTTAACTACTATAGGCCGAGAGGCCCATAGACTCCAAACACCATCTGAACTTCTATGCCCACTAGTTTCATCAATGCATCTGCAACATTCTTCAAAGTATCTACCTTCTCCAAATTTACCTTTCCATCCTTAACCATGTCTCGCACGAAGTGAAACTAAACATCAATATATTTTTTTCTAGCATGGAAAGTTGGGTTCTTCGCAAGGCAAATTGCACTCTGACTGTCAGAACTAATCGTGATCTGACCTACATCAACACCAATATCTCAACACAATCTCTTAAGCCAAATGGTTTCCTTACAAGCATGAGTTTCTACCATATACTCATCTTTTGTCATGGACAAAGCAACAACAGGTTGTCACTTACTCATCCAACTAATAGCACCACCAAATAGTGTAAACACATAAACACTGGTGGATCTCCTACTGTCAATGTCACCTGCCCAATCTGAATCCACAAATCCACGAATATCAACAGAATGTGGAGGTCCTGTAACATTACCAGGATAGCATATGGAATACTCAGAAGTACCCCTCAAATATCTGAACACTCTCTTAACTTCATCCCAATGAACCCATCCAGGATTAGCCATAAATCAACTAAGGACTCCCACTACTTGGGCAATGTCTGGTCTTGTGTAGACCATAGCATACATCAAACTGCCAACAACACTAGCATAAGGTATTCTGCTCATGTCCTCCACCTCAGTAGGAGATTTTGGACAATCCTCAATAGACAACTTTGTCCCTAAAGAAACAGGAACACACAATGGTCTACAATATGCCATGTTGAATCTATCCAACACAGTCTTCACATACTTACTCTGGCTTAACCAAAGTTTTCTGTTGGTTTTGTCTCTTCTGATTTTAATTCCTAGAATGTACCTAGCTGCTCCTAAATCTTTCATTTCAAACTGTGCTGACAACTGAGATTTGAAATTAGAAATCATATTCTTACCCTTCCCAATGAGCAACATATCATCAACATACAGTGCAACAATGAGAATACGATCACCATCAAACTTATAATATACATAGTGATCCGATTTTGATCTCACAAATCTAATAGACAACACAAAGGCATCAAACTTCAAGTACCATCTCCTAGGGGACTATTTCAAACCATACAAAGACTTCTTAAGCTTGCAAACCAAATTTTCTTTACCTTTCACCATCTAATGCTCTAGCTGTGACATGTAGATTTCTTCCTCCAAATCACCATGAAGGAAAGTTCTCTTCACATCCATCTGTTCTACCTCTAAGTCATAAGTTATTGCAAGAGACAATAGGAATTGAATGGATGTCAGCGTTGCAATGGGAGAGAAGATCTCACCATAATCTATACACTCCACTTGTGAATACCCCTTCACAACCAATCTGGCCTTATACTTCTGAACACTGCCATCTGCACCAAATTTCTTATTGAACACCCATTTGCGTCCAACGGGTTTCCATCCAAGGGGCAAAGGCACCAAGTCCCAAGTTTGATTCTTTTCCAAAGAAGCCATTTCATCCTCCATGGTCTCCTTCCAGGAACCTACATCTTTCATGTCCATAGCCTCTGATACAGTTCTAGGTTCATCACTGTTAGTAAGGAAAGCAAAAGCACAACTAGAATCAAGCAATGTAAAACCAAACCTTTCAGGTTGCTTTCTTATCTGTGTAGACCTCCTCAAGAGCTGAGGTTGAGGTTTAGCTTCTTCATCTAATCTCTCAGAGCTGCAAGAGCTCTCCTCATCATCAGGTCCAACATTGTCTTTATGTTCAGTCTTCTCAGGGGTAGGAGGAAACTGAACAACATCCTCTTTCTTTTCTTTTTCTTCTAGCTATAAAACAATGGAAGAAGGTGTAAGCTCTCTGAAGATGACACTTCTTCTATACAACACTTTTTCAGCCACAGGGTCCCAAAGCTTGTATCCTTTCACACCGACACCATAGCCAATGAAGATACACTTAACAACCTTGTTCTCCAATTTTGACCGCTTCTCCCTAGGTACATGTGCATACTCCTCACGACCAAAAATACGAAGATGCCTTATTGAAGGCTTTCTACTAGACCACATCTCCATGGATGTCTTTCCAACAAGAGATGATGTAGGAGATCTATTTATAAGATAGCAAGCAGTGGCAATAGCTTCAGCCAAAAACTTTTGTTCTAGGCTAGCTCCACTAAGCATACTCCTAGCCTTCTCCATCAGTGTCCTATTCATCCTCTCTGCAACTCCATTTTTGTTGCGAGGTGTATGGAGTTGTCTTATGTCTTTTAGTACCAAGTTCCTTGCAATATTTATCGAATTCTATAGAATAGAACTTACCACCATTGTCAGTTCTCAAACACTTAATCTTTTTACCAGTCTAATTTTTAGCAAAGGCCTTAAACTCCTTAAACTTACTATAGACTTCATATTTGCTTCTGAGAAAATAAATCCATGTCCTTCTACTGTAGTCATCTATGAAAGATACAAAATATGTAGATTTTGATAATGAAGGAACATTAACAAGACCAAATACATCAGAATGAACAAGGTCCAACACACCAAAAGGCTTATGAGAACTTGAATAAAACTAAACACGGTTTTGTTTGCTATATATGCAATGTTCACAAAAGTTGAATTCAAGATTACAATCATCTAATCCCTCAACGAGGTTTTTTATTTTTCAGGGTACGCAGACCCTTCTCACCAATGTGGCCAAATCTCTTATGCCATAACATTGTCTTTTTAGTAGGAAGTTTAACTTCCAAGGCATGATTACAACCATCAGGACTAGAAACAACAGATTTCTTCACTGCTCGTTCAGATGGTGGGGATGAAGTGACTGCTGCCCTCTTCCTTGAGTCAGAAGAACTATTGTATTGTGAAATGCATGCCTCTAGCTGAAACAGAGTACCTCTCCTAGTACCCTTAGCAAGCACCATAGCTCCTCTAGTCATCTTGCATCCTTCTTTCGAAAAGACAACTTGCACACTTGCATCATTCAACATACTTACAGAAAGTAGGTTCCATGCCAAGCCTGGGATGTGCATAACCCCAGAGATCCCCTTCACTTGTCCATCAGGGAATTAGATAGAGACTCTTCCACAACCAACAATCTTTAGATGAGAGTCATCACCCAAGTACACCTTTCCACCATCGAACTCCTCATACTTAGTGAACCAGTCTTGATGCGAGGTCATGTGGAATGATGCACCAGAGTCAATCAACCACACATCATTAGATGCATGGATTCCCAGGGCTCCGATGAAAGCATCACCATCATCTTGTGATTTGTCAGAATCTGAATATGGCGTCTTCTTCTTCTTTTTATTTTCTTCTTTGCATTCCTTTCAGAAATTCCCAGATTTACCACAGTTCCAATAGATAGCCTTGGACTTTTCAGGAGATTTGGATCTACCCTTCTCAGCTTTCTTGTCCTTCTTTTTCCCTTTCTCCTTGGGTCTTCCATGAACTACAAGAGACTCTTTAGCTGCATCAAAAGACTTTCTCTGCATCTCTTTGGATAACAGCGACAAAAACACTTCATCTATTTTGAATGTGGATGTGGTGCTTCCAATAGCCATGACAAGGTGATCCCATGAGTCCAACAAAGAATAAAGCAAGGTCATACACCGATCCTCTTCCTCCATCTTCACACCAATAGATGTCAATTGTGCAACCAACATGTTAAAAGCATTCATATGTTCAACAACGGATCCTCCGTCTTCCATTCGAAGGGAATACAACTTCTTTCTCATAAAAAGTTTGTTAATCAGGGATTTGGCTTGATACACATCTCCCAACTTCTTCCAAAGCAAGTTTGTAGTTTTCTCCTCATGGACATTTAACAACACAGAATCAGCAAGACTAAGTCTTAAGAGACCCTTAGCCTTCTGATCCTTGAGATCCCAATCATCTTGTGACATTGCAGCTGGTTTAGTTCCATTAACACTTTCCCAAAGGTCTCAGTCTACAAGTATGTCTTCCATATTGAGCTTCCACAGCTTGAAATTAGTGTCATTGAATTTCTCCACTTCAAACCTTCCAGATGTGCTTGCCATCTCCTTGCTGCAATAGAATTTAGAATACTCTGCACAGACTCTCACTCAACTTAAGATCAGCTCAAAAAACCCCTACCCAACAACTAAGACCAAAACTGGCCAGGCTCTGATACCAATTGAAAAGGAAGCTAGGTGTGCGAAAATTGCTTCCTACACTAATCTAATGAGGAGAGGGCTATGCAAATTAAATTTAATCCTTACAAATATAGCAACATAGAACATCTAATAGAGATATTGCAGCAATACACATGAACCAAAAAGAAGACAAAAGAAGAGAGACAAAGATATATAGTGGGAAAACCCTTATTAGGTGAAAAACCCCACACTAAGAAACCTACACAATGTATTATCAAAACAAAGAATTTTTACAACACAATTGAAATGCAAGCTTCAATGGTCTTTGACACTCATATCTAGACTCAATCTGGTAGAGTAATAGTACCTGTAAAACCTGTGATACTTCTCCACCTCCAAGCACCTGTTTATATAGAATATATAAGGCAATATTGGTCCTATCTTGGAATGGGTGTCTAGCTTGGTCTCATGGTCCAAAACCCATGCCTAAGGACACTTGGTAAACATTGTAGAATGTGCCTGACACTTGTCCACAACCTCCATCCCAAAGAGGTCGCCTATTTCCAAAATGGGCTATGACAGATGCTCTTACGACACTTACGACCATCATAGAATTTGTCATAGTGGTTACAACTTATAGCTCTTACAACACTTATGACCATCATAGAATTTGTCATAGTGGTTACAACTTACAGCTGTAAGAGAATCTGTCATACACAGGCTATAAATAGCATATTCTCTTACAACATGTTATAGTCCACCTTGGGGTGCTCAAATATGCCTTTTTCAAAGATGCTTCATGACACGTCTTTACCTGTCTTACATGCTTCTATTTCTGACTCTTACATGTCATAACTTCGTCATAGGAATTCATCATAACTGTTTCATTCAAACATTCCCTTACACAACATGAAAGATGCCGACACATGGAAAAATGCTCCTACCACAAAGTGGGACACCTCTCTCCTCATGTGAGGACAAAATTACAAGTTGTCATATTCCATGTAGGATGACACATCACTGTGCCACATCCCACAAAATGACAATATGGAATTTACAATTAATTTACAACATAGGCAATGAATTAATAAATACAAACATAAATAATGCAAGGAATTACCCAGGTTAAGACACCTTAATTCCCAACAGTTAGGACCTACCTGCGGTCCAGCCTCCTATGACCTTCCGTACAGTCAGAAGCACTCAGAAATGTGGGTGTATCGTGGAAACATGGGATTATGGTTCACCATCTCCTCTTCTCTCCTTCTTCCAAGTAGCTCGATGTGTGCAAATGTGGTACTCTTAGGGCCCACTCTTCTAATTATAGTAAGCCATCTCATCCCTACACATAGTTTTTCTTCCCCAGGGGGCAGATCACAATCAATTTCACCTATTTTTCTTCCTATCAACCTGATTTCCTCTCCCCTATCTGACTTTCACCTCCGTTTCATCCTTTCGAGACCTCATCTGAATTTTTTTTATTTTTTCACCCAATCTCTCGAGGGGGCATCCCTCACTCATTTCATTCCTTCCCAGCAGCTGGGGCATATTTTTCTTTGACCTGACGCCACTACCCTGCTAGGTCCTGACACCACGTCAAAGAGGGGCAAATGTAAACACCTAAAAGTGTCTTCATCATCTAATCAACTCCTGACATTCCTAAACATACCAATTTCCCTTCTAATCAATTAATTAAATTCGTATTTAATTAATTACCACTTCATCACCTAATTTTTCATCATTCTATCCCCTAAGAATGAATTAGTTTAATTAATTCAATAGTCCAACCTTACCCAATTAATTAAATAAATATGCAATATTTATTTGGTTAATTCCCCCTTTCACTAAACCTAATTAATTAGTTAAATCATGTTTATCTAATTAATTCAGCATATTAGTCAACCTATCCCTACCCTAGTTAATTAAATATCTATTATTTAATTACCTGGTCTAACCTACATGACCCTAGACCTAGGATTAATTAAATAAAACATTATTTAATTAATCTAAACACCCCATTAACCCATTCCCTAATTTATTTTCCAGCCATATTAATTAGGCTAATCACCCTAATTAAGATGGTCAAACCTTGATTAACACTCCTCCCTACATCCCACAAATAAAAAATTGAAATATATCCCATATAAATCAATTTTTTATACACGTGTCATAATCCTCATTTAATACCTCGTACACCCCTTACACATGTCATAACTCATTAATATCCACTCTTCCCCAAATGAATTTTTAATTCATTTTACTCTTCCCCATGTGAATTTTTAATTCACAAATAATCCATCTCACCCAACCTCATTTAATTCACCCCTTTCCCAAGATGAATTTAAAATTCATCTTTATTCCTAGCCCTCCATTTTCCAAGATGAAATCTAGGCCCTTCACATCATCTTCATCCTCCACCATTGATCGTCCAAATCAATCTCAACCATTGGATCAAAATCACTCCAAAATGCCTATAAATACAACATCCTCCAAGCCATTTTATCATCCAACTTCTAGGTAGTGTTACCATGCTAAAAAGTCTCTTGAGCTAGTTAATTTGTGAGTTGCATTTGAGAGAGCATTTCACATATAATCCATCATCTTGGGTATAGCTAGGAGCTTTTGGGTGCAAGCTTCTCCACCCTATCTTGGATTTGTGGGTCATAGTGAGGTATAATCTTTGTTTTTATACATTAGATTTGTGTTTTATGCTTCATTTTGATTTCACTAATCATAAGAGGGTAAGCAGATTATAACCCTAATAACAACCAATTAGTGTAGAAAAATTCTTCACAACACGCCTATGATGCAATTCTAGAGAGACGATAAGGCCAAATCTAGTGAAAATACAAAGTTTTCAAACCCTAGACATGAAATTTTGCAAGAAAGCCACTATGATGAAACAATACAATTAGAAATCAGTTCTAATGAGTATTTTGAAAGGGTAGTAAAATCTGAAACAAGATTTTGACTACAAACCCTAGCTAATGCAAAACTAGGTTTTTATGAAAAATGCACAATTTCAAGCAATGTTTATCAATTTAAGCATGAAAATGCAATGTAAATGAATGATGGATGAAGAATTTATGTATTTTAGATTAGATATGATGATAATTATAGAAATTTATTGAAATTAAATGCCAACTAATTAAAATTATTTGAAAATGCAAGCTAAAAGTGCCAAAAAAAATTCTAATTTTTCAATTTTTTTGTAATTTTTTGAATGCAATAAGATGGACAATGAAATGAATGTAAATTTGAAGTACAACACTCAGAAAGGTACAAAATTCAAAATAAACATGGGTTCACCAGAATGTTTAATATGAAAAGAGGGGTTTGTTATGATAATGGTTGTTCAAGGGTTTATGTTGACCCTCCTTTCACCACTAAACATTCAAGGACATTCAACTTAGTAGAGAATTCTACTATAGATTTCATATCACTTGGAACATAGGGGAAGATTGGAATTGTGTAAATTTGTTGTTCAATTAAGTCCAATTATGCTCAAAACCCTAATTTTGTGAAATCGTAAACAAACGGACAAATTACAAAAAATGATCACACACAGAGATATCAAATGACAACCAAATACATACCATATTTTGAAGTTCAGTGTGCAAAAAAGTTGGGGACTATTGAGCGGGCGCCCTAGTCCAGTGTACCTACTTTTGTCAAGATCTCTGAAGAATGTTTGTAACTTGTTCCTGCTGTCACAGAGATTTCATTGCTTTAGAATCTCAAGGACTAATGAGCGGGTGCCCTAGTCCAGTGTACCTACTTTTGTCAGGATCTCTGAAGAATGTTTGTAACCTATTCCTGCTGTCACAGAGATTTCATTACTTTAGAATCTCGAGGACTAATGAGCGGGTGCCCAAGTCCAAGCCTTAATTTTCTTCTCAGATCTGCAATTTTGATAGTCTGCACTACTCTCCTACAACTCGGGGACTATTGAGCAGGCGCCCTAGTCCAGTACAAGTCGGGGACTATTGAGCGGGCACCCTAGTCTAGTGTACCTACTTTTGTCAGGATCTCTGAAGAATGTTTGTAACTTGTTCCTGCTGTCATAGAGATTTCATTGCTTTAGAATCTCGAGGACTAATGAGCGGGTGCCCAAGTCCAAGCCTTAATTTTCTTCTCAGATCTACAATTTTGACAGTCTGCACTACTCTCTTACAACTCCACTTCTTTTGCTTCTGAAACCTGTAATATGCAATCACATAAAAGTGGGTTGGGGGTTGTGGTGTTTAGAGGCTTACCTCGATCAAGCCCTAGAGAGACATTCAAGTATTTTGAACATCATTGTTAGATAAAGATTGTGTATCCCTATGGGATAGAGGCAAAATCTAAATGATAAATGATAGAAAACACAATTAATATCACCTTGTAGTGTAGATCTCATAGAAGGAAGGAGCTCTTCATGCCATGAGGAGATGGATGTCAAATCTGCAAATACAAACACAATAACAACAAAGTACTTCTCTACAACACAATGAATACCTTGAATTACTTTCACATAAAGCCACAAGTTCACAATGTCCATCTCTAGTTTACAAATGAATCACTAATCACGCTTATATATGCAACTACAAACATTCCCACTAAGAATTTCCTAATTCAAACTTGAGATGTCACCCAAAAATATGTCCTCACCTAAAATAGGGTAGGACTAGGGCATGGCTACCCAAGTACTCTCCCCTTATTTCAGGCAAGATTCATGCTAATCACACCCCCTAAGTCGCATTTTCCATGAAACTTTAGGGTTTTCTCATCGGGAGTCACCATTAACATGCAAGATGACCTAAATGCATTCTTAAGGACCCGGGAGCTAAACTTTAGGAGGGAAAAGCTCCAAGGGGACATTTTCTAACATAATAGGGACAAAGGAGTATAAATATGAAAGGAATGTTGTGGTAAAATCTGAAGGCTATTGGGTGAGAACTGAAGAAGTTATGGCAAACCCTAAAAATAGACAAATGTGGGATTTATGGCTTCGATAAGTGGAATTGGGATAGGGACCTCAAGGAAGGAAATGTGAGGAATGAAATTTTAGGTGTTCCAATGAATTTTGAGAGGAAACAGAGTGAAGAGAAGAAAGATATGGCAAAAAATATATTTTTTTTTAATTTTTAATTTTTATCTAGAAATGATCTACCAACTGCTCTGGACGGATTCAATCCGTGGTTTGCCAGATTCCAATAGATATGGGCCCCAAGTATGTTTGGCTTCCTAAAGGTTCAAGGGAGTCACTCTGACCACTAATGTTGTCTAATGGCTTGCATATTGGGGCAGTACCCCTCACTCCACAGCTCAGGTAAAACTGATAACCGCTTTGCCACAAACAACAACTCTTGGTTTACCTCACATATGGGAACTAGTCAATTGGGTAGGGGTTGTTGCCCTTTTCGCTAGCAGGTCCTCTCAATGGGCCATCTACTTCGGGGTTCCTGTGGAACTCCTCACAATGAGTTTTAGGGCTATATGCCCAAGTACTTCCCATAGTTAAGCGGATAGGGTTGTTCCCTGATCTGAACTTGCAATCCAAATGAACAATACAGATGTAAAATCAAAAAGATACTGCTGCAACAATCACAACACCTGGAGGGCCATTGCAGAAAAAAAATTCTACAAAAATTCGACCCAGCGAGCCCAAGAAAGTGCTTTGATACTAGATGAGAGGAACCTCTTGCAACAAAATAATGAAAAATACACAAAATAATAGATTTATAGAAATAGTAGAAACACAAAAGGAATTTATAGATCGCAGGCCACTTCGAGGGGGTAACATCCTTTGAGCAAGCTCAATACAATAAATTCGTGGATGCCTTCATTGGCCTCAACACATACTTACATACTAAGTCTAATCTAAACAACTACTACTCCCCATGAATGTGGGATAATACAATATGCTCACGAGATGACTTACAAAGCATATGCATTCATAGCAATAATATACTAACAAAGTAAAGAGAAGGGTTAAACACGGGTTCCTAACAAAATACTAGTATTTGAGTTAACTACCACATGTAATGTTAACCATCATATGTATCAATTTTTAAACATTTTCTTTCAAATAGCATATTGATTCCTTGTATCTTGGTCAATCAAAGATGAAGGGAGAGGTCAAGTTTGGCAGGAGGCCAATACTCCCTCTCAAGTTAACACCATTGTATTGTAAATTTCATGCCGATTCCAATGATTCGTTGGAAGGTTAGTTTATTTTCTCTCCACCTAGGCATTGTTTGCTTCTTCAAGTGCAATTTTAAGAATAGGCCATATTTACGGGAACTTGTTATTGTAATAACTTTTGCTTGGTAGCTCAAAATTGAGCACCATTTTTGCAAAAGTGTATGTTTTTCAATTTCCCTCATATTGGTCATTTCTATTTTGTAAATCACACTAAGTTATAAAGTGCCAAAATTTGGGGGGTTCACCTAATCAAAGGGACAAATTTCATAGTTTCAGGGGGGTCTTCTTCTATTTTCTTGCAATGTCTAACCTATTAACTCCTTTTAATTACCATTCATGGAAACATGCAATGGATTTACAACTTAAGCAAAAGGGTTTACATAGAGTAACTATAGGATTGGAACCTAAACCTACTGCGACCTCTGAAAAGAGGAAGTGGTTTAATCGATTTGATGAAGCCTATGGCACTATTTGTATGGCCATTTTTCCACACCTATTATTTCATGTCAATGATGCGAAAACACCTAATGACATCTTAACAACATTAGAAACATTGTTTGGCAAGCAAGATATAATGAGGGGTCATCATTTGGAGAATGAATAAATAAGTCTCAATCCTAGAGATCTTGCAACAATTCAAGATTTCTTCACCAAGTTAAACTCATTAAGGTCACAATTGAAAGTATGTAAGATTGACAAAGATGGTGATGAATTGATAGGTAAGTGTCTTATCAAAGTTAGGCCCAGATTATTTAGTGTTTGTTTCAACTTTTATGACACACAATGCTCATTAGGAAGTCACTTCACTATACCTTCCCTTGTCAAGTTTGTTTCTCTAACACAAGAGCAAGATAAATTAATTCAAATGGGCACACTAAAGTCTTCATCAAATCATACTCTAGTTGCTAGTAGTGAAAAGAATTCAACTCCTAAGGTGAAGAAAGCAAACAAGGACCTATCTAAGGGATCAACATCAAAACCTCA
The DNA here is from genome assembly GCA_027924645.1 of Cunninghamia lanceolata. Classification (NCBI taxonomy): domain Eukaryota; kingdom Viridiplantae; phylum Streptophyta; class Pinopsida; order Cupressales; family Cupressaceae; genus Cunninghamia; species Cunninghamia lanceolata. Next base: position 1,062,478 of record BSBN01000501.1, on the reverse strand, counting down.
AATTGAAGAAACTACCCCATCCAAAGGGAAACAGTCTAAGGAAAGGCCCACTTGTAGTTATTGTAACAAACTTGGGCATGAAGAGCACCATTATTTTGAAAAGGAAAGAGATAACCTCAAATTTTGAATAGTTGAGTTAGAACTTCTTACGAAGAAGAATCAAATCAACTCCTTAGGTGACTGATGCAGTCATGACTAGGGACTTTTATCGAACTACCCAGTCATGAAGCCAAAATACACAATGGAAGCACAAATGCATTCACCAATCTAAAATTATTTTATTAATTTCAAAAAAACATCAGCATTTACAAATTTATTGGCCTTCAAATTTCTAGCATTAATCTTTATAAAAAATATTCAATCGATCATGTGCTTACATCACCAAATCGCTCTCAAATAGATATAAATATCGCCCCCAATCCGCTATGGTCTCACCTTTGTTCTAAGAGAAAAAAACTACTGCAACCCTCTGCATTGAGCGGAATCACCCCCACGTTCCTTCAACGACCCCCAGAATATGCAATGGTTCCCATTTATATCAGAAACTGAAAAGTCGGCAATGGTATAACAATTGCCAAGTGGTTGAACCGTCACCAAGTAGTTGAACAGTCACCAATCAATTGATTAGTTAAAGGTCAAAATCACCACAGAACTTGACATGTGTCAGATCTAGAACAATCCTCTCGGTTGTGAAAATAAATGCTTATTACAAACTTAGGCTTATGTCACTTTTATTGGCAAACATTGTCTTTTGAAAACCTACCTTTGTCACCCTTTATTAGTGAAATCACATGTTTCTGAACTAAGGCAATCTCTATCGGCAAAAGGTTCATTTTACAAACTATACGCCTTTTCACTTTTGTCGCCTCTATCGGTGAAAATAAACTTTTTAAAACTTTAAAATTCTATTGACCAATATTGCCCTTTCCGAACCTTAGTCAATTCAATCACAAATTCTTATCGACGAGAGTTTGGTTTTTCTAACCTTGTCCTTGGTCTTTTATCGGCGAATTCTCACGATTTTAAACTAAAGAAGACTTAACATTTTCCTCTTATCAGCAAAACATGCATTTTCCAAACCATTATTAGCGTATCCACAAATTGTTGAAACTACGAACTAGTTTGCAAATTAAAAAGTTTACCGATACCAAGTTTTATGCAATCAATTCCTTTTATTGGCAATTTTGCTACACCACAAACTTGGTCGAAGGCTTGACATGTTACTTCTATTGACTATATCTTCCATCCATGAACCAAAGGAACTCAACTTCAACTTTGAAAACTTTTGTCGGAGAAGTAGTTCAGTGGCGAACTTGAGAGTTCGCAAACCCGAGACTTTTCTGACTAAGTTCAAAATCTCGTAACTTCGCTAACAATGAAGAAACTTATTCAAATTTACTATGAGGAAGACTTAGAAGATTTCATTTACTTCCCTTGAGGTTTGTCGAAGAAATTGCCCATCGACGAACCGGGCTGTCGGCTAACTGCATAATCAGCGAACTAATTAGTTCGTGAACTAGAGATTTTTCTGATTGGCCATAACTTAGTCATTTTTCCTACAACTTTCACCAAATTGGAACTAGAGATACCGATTAGGCTCTTCTACAAGATGATGCTCTTATCTTGGCCAAATATGATGAACACTTGGAATATTGAGAGGGGTGGGGTGAATCAGTATTCTTTTAAACCCTTCACATATTAAGCATTCAATCCATTTCCCAAATTCAATAATAGAAAACTAGATTAAGCATAGAACATACAACCACAAGCCATAACACATGAACACTATGATTTTTACGTGGAAAACCTAAAAAGGGAAAAACCACAGTGAGGATTACCTCATAATATATTATAACCAGTTATAAGATATTACAAAGGTGCTCACTGCAAGTGGACTCACTGTCCAAGTGGACTCACTGCCCACTGAGAAAGAAAGAGAGAAAAGAAGGGTGGCTCACTGCCAGAATTTGAACTGTTACAATTGCATCTACATATGCATGGCAATATAGTTCCAATGAAGCTCAAGTTATAGAAATAAAACTTTTCTCACTGATCTGAAATATCACACTATCCAGTTATGTATTTCCTCAATTCGTATCTGTAGGCACTTGTCGCATCATTTGGATCACATAAACATCATTTTTGTTACCCAAAGATAAAAAAAACAAACTTCTTTATATATTTGCTTCCTTTACAACATCAACTAGGTTGGCCTAATTAGATGTAGCATGCAAAACATGTCAAACATAACCTATCGGCCCCAAACTTAACACACACACTTCGTGCCAAAAATTAAACTTTGAAACAACTTGAAATAGGTTAGGATGGACCTAAAATAGTTCCCACTTAACTTCATAAAACATGTTTACCTTTTGCACAAAATCACTATCTTCAAGTCGGCTCCACTGGGAAAGTAACACTAATATGAACCAACTGTCAAATCACAAAACGGTATCCGAAACTCCAAAAAGCCTCAAACCTAGAATATACACACTTCAGGTATCCATAAACTTATCTTCAAATCTACACAACAAAATGTTCACATGTGGTGAAGTGCGGAGTAATTCAAATCACCTCTGGCACTGTCAATGCACAGTCTATTTAGGCTGCGATACTCAAACAACTCTATCTTTCATTTCAGAGAACATCAGAACTTGAAACTTTAGATTTATAATCCTAACCATGTGTATACAACACCTTACAACTGCATAGACAAATATTCTATATCAGAGGAATGCGGTCCAAAAATTGGAAGAATGTACACTGAATTTAGTATGCTGACACTTAGCCAAATTTCTCAACAAGTTCCTTACCGGATCAAATCTCTTTGCACAATTGTCTTCTAAGAAGAAATAGATAAACTTGAATGGAAGAGGATCAAAGCCTCTTGCAAAATTCCCATCCAAACTACTCTGTAACTTACAACTGTTGTTGTCATCAATGACAACACTACATAACATCATGCTCTGCCTTACCTTCTGCATGCTAACAATCTCTTCTCCAATGATGTTGCCAACATAATAAATCTACATTTGCTCTAGAAACACAGAACCAAAACTACAAGAAAACAAATCCAAAAACCAACTTAGAAAATAAAATATATTTTGGGTGATAAAGGATTGCCAGTGAACCTAGATGCTCCTGCATCAAACATGTCGGGTAAGTGAAATGTTCCATGAGTTGGAAAACTCATGAACATTTTAAAATGCATGGGATGGTGATCCCATGCTTGTTTTTTATCCAAACCTCCTCTTTGTCTACCTGACCTCTCCTCTTCATCACTTTCTGAAATGCTTCACTTCCACTTGCACCTCCTGGGCTACACCTTTCTTGAAAATTTTCCAAGTGTCCAAACTATGACTTGTATTGTTTCCTCTCCAAACCATCACTCCCTTATTCAACACTCACAATCTTTACCCTGTTGGCCATTTCTTTAGGCTGTTGTTGCACAAAACCAGTACCACTCCCTTTATCTTCAACCATAGTCCTCTTCATAGGACCCTTCATTGAGTCATTCCCAATTTCTCTTGTCACCTTAAGCAACTGTTTGTTAGAGTTGCAACAAACTATTGAACTACTTTATTTCACCTAGGGTCTTTTCTCTTTTACTGAACTCAACACATACTTCTACCATCCTTCACAATGGTATACAAATTCCTTTCACCATCGTAGATTTCTTCCCTATTAAACTATCAAGGTCTACCCAACAACACATGACAGGTACTCATTGGCATAACATCACACAAAACTTCGTCCTTATATGACCTAATCTAAAAACTAACCATGCATTGCTCCTTTACCACTAATTCATGTTCCTTTTGCAACCAAGTAACTTTTAAGGACTAGGATGTTTCCTCTTTTTCAAACCTAGCTTTTCTACCATTTCCTCTGAAACTAGGTTTTTAGTACTACCACTATCTACAATTACTTTACAACACTTACCTCCAAACTTGCATATAGTTCTAAAGAGACTTCTCCTCTAAAATGCTTCATCCTTCTTCACTTCTGGTGTTATCAACACTCTTTTGAACATAAGAGACTCACCCTCTTCAGGCTCTTCCACTTTTGGTGATGCCACACTCTCTTCATCTTCCTGTACCATGTTATTTCTAGCCACAATTTTCCTATTCTTCTCCTAATGTAATTGTGGACATTCATAAGCTCTATGTTCTGCCTCACCGCATTGAAAACATTTCCCAAGGAACCTCTTGTTTCTGGTACCATGTCCTCCTGTAGAGAATTCTCTTCCTCTCACTCCTTGACTTGACTCCTTATTCCATTTTGAATTTATTTATTTCTGAATTTATTTCCCTTTTCCACTGCTTCCATGTCCTCTCCCGACTGAGAACTTTCCTCTTCCTCTTACATTACTCTGTGTCTTCTTTCTATCTTTTCCTCTGCTTTCAAAGCATATTGATATGCCTCCTCTAGTGTATAAATCTTTAGCATACTCATCTCATCTTGTGTATGAAACCTCAACCCATTGATATATCTGGCTAGTTTCTCTTTATCCATTTGATGATGCCCAGATCTAATTACCATTTTATAAATCTTTTCAGTATAGTCCTTTATGCTCATATCTTTCTACTTCAAATTCTAAAGTTTTCTGAACATCTCGAACTAATAATCTCCAAGAATAAATTTGGCTTTCAATCGAGTAACCATTTGATTCCACTAGGTTATTCTCGCATCTTCATTAGCCACTCTCTCTCTTTGCAAATCCCTCCACCATAGAGTAGCATGTCCCTTGAGTTTGTTTGTGCCAACCTCACCCACTGAGGGTCATGAATATTTTCATATTCAAAATATTCTTCTAATTCACCTATCCAATCTATCAATTCATTAGGATTTAATATTCCAAAAAATTTAGAAATTTCTATTCTATTACCTCCGCCAACTCTGGTAAGTGCTCTTAGGAACCATTCTTCTCTAGCATCTACTAACTATTTTTTTCTCCTTCTTGTTCATCCTCCACAATTTCGTCCTCCACATCAGCATGATCTTCTACACAATATGGGTTTCTTTGCAATCCAGCAACTAAATTTCTCAACTCATTTTGCATTTTAACACAGAACTATTCTAACATTTCTTCCATTATGGGAACTCTTCTTCTCAGGGACATCTTCCCAAATTACAACCGCTATTGCTTGCTCTCCACACACACTGTGGAAATAAAAATCCTCTTCTGCTCACAACTCCAACGTCTCCTTCAGTCCTCAACAATTACGGGACTCATCTTCACACTTGCGAATACTCTCTCGAGCCCTCTGAGACAATACTTTAGATTCTCCACAACGTATCTCCTCCCAGCAGAAAAGCCTTGCTCTAATACCACTTGATGTAGTCATGACCAAGGGGTTTTATCAAACTACCCATTCATGCATCCAGAATACACAATGGAAGCACAAATGCATTCACCAATCTAAAATTATTTTATTAATTTCAAAAAAACATCAGCATTTACAAATTCATTTTCCTTCAAAGTTCCAGCATTAAGCTTTACAAATAATATTCAATCAATCATGTGCTTACAATACCAAATCACTCTCCAACAGATATAGATATCTCCCCCAATCCGCTATGGTCTCACCTTTGTTATGAGAGAAACAAACTACTACAACCCTCTACATTGAGTGGAATCACCCCCACATTCCTTCAATGACCCCCAGAATATGTAATGGTTCCTATTTATATCAGAAAATGAAAAGTTGACAATGGCATAACAGTTGCCAAGTGGTTGAACCATCGCCAAGTATTTGAACAGTCACCAATCAGTTGATTAGTTAAAGGACAGAATTGCCACAGAACTTGACATGTGTCAGATCTAGAACAATCCTCTCGGTTGTGAAAATAAATGCTTATTACAAACTTAGGCTTATGTCACCTTTATCGATAAACATTATCTTTTGAAAACCTACCTTTATCACCCTTTATCGACGAAATCACACGTTTCTGAACTAAGACAATCTCTATCAACAAAAAGGTTCATTTTACAAACCATACAACTTTTCACTTTTGTCACCTCTATCAGCGAAAATAAAATTTTCAAAACTTTAAAATGCTATCAGCCAATGTTGCCCTTTCTGAACCTCAGTCAATTCAATCACAAATTCTTATTGGTGAAAGTTCATTTTTCTAACCTTGGCATTGGTCTTCTACAAGTGAATTCTCTTGATTTCGAACTAAAGAAGAATTAACATTTTCCTCTTATCAGCAAAACATGCATTTTTTGAACCATTATCGGCATATCAGTAAATTCTGAAACTACAAACTAGTTAGCAAATTAAAAGGTTTATTGATACCAAGTTGTATGCAATCAATTCCTTTTATCAGTAATTTTGCTACACCACGGACTTGGCCGAAGGCTTGACACATTCCTTCTATCAGCAATTTCTTCCATCCATGAACCAAAGGAACTCGACTTCAACTTTGAAAACTTTTGTCCGAGAAGTAGTTTGGCAGTGAACTTAAGAGTTCGCAAACCTGAGACTTTGCCGACTAAGTTCAAAATCTCGTAACTTTGCTGACAATGAAGAAACTTATTCAAATTTACTATGAGGAAGACTTAGAAGATTTCATTTACTTCCCTTGAGTTTTGTCAGAGAAATTGCCCATCGACGAATTAGGCTGTCGGCTAACTGCACATTCAGCGAACTAATTAGTTTTTGAACTGGAGATTTTTTTGATTGGTCATAACTTAATCATTTTTCCTACAAATTTCACCAAATTGGAACTAGAGACACCCATTAGGATCTTCTACAAGATGATGCTCTTATCTTGGCTAAATAAATCTGCATTTGCTCCAGAAACACAAAACCAAAACTATAAGAAAACAAAGCCAAAAACCAACTTAGAAAATAAAATATATTTTTGGTGATATAGGATTGCCAGTGAACCTAGATGCTCCTGCATAAGTGACTCTTCCTCTCCATCATCTTCAAATATGAATAAGAACAAAGGAATGGAATTGGTTGCCTCTACTAATAATGCATCATCTAAGTGGCTTTTAGATTCAAGGGCTTTGCATCACATGGCAATTCAAAAGATATGTTTTCCACCTATGAACTAGGTTCATATCCACCTATTCTCATGGGAAATAATACCTACATGAAAGCATTTAGGAAAGACACTATAGAAATTGGTGAAGGCACAATCAATAATATCCTTTCTATTTATCAAATCACTCATAGTGGGATAGGGAAAACAATTGAATTCATGCCTAATCCAGTGATCATAAGGGATTTGTAGAGTAGAGACATTGTTGCAATGGGACAACAAGATCATGGGTCTCGCTTATATTCTTTCTATTGTTTTGGTTCTTCACATATTGAAGACTTGCATGATGATCTTCATGCATTACACTTGGATAAGGAGATTCAATATGGATATTTGAACCTTGGAGTTGTTTCCTCCACATTGGTTTTTCCTGAGATCACATCTCCTTGTGAACCTACATCTTTGGTTCCCACAGACTTCAATTAGTCTTCCAGCACCAGTTTTTTGGGATGAGTACTTGACAGACATTGCATGTTTGTTTGATGATTCTCACTATGCATATTTTGTAGACAGTTTTGATGATAACCATCTTGATGCTATTGTGCATTTATCTTCATCCCTGGCATCAGTTCTTATGGAGTAGGTTTTAGAGGATTTCAATACTATCATAGAGGCCCATCATCACTTTGTGAAGGCTTCATACTTATCTTTGGATTTTGTGCAACATCCAAAGACTTATCATCTTCTTCCATGGGAAGATTCATTGCACATATTTGTAGTTCTCTTTCTTCCTAAGGGGAGAAACATTGTTTGACATTCACAGAGCAGCTTCAACATACTTCATCAAGCATCTATGAGAACTACATCATATCTTATGGGGGGCTTCCAAGTCTCTCTTTGTATCTCCTATTTTGGGGAAATTTATTGTACACATGTGATAGAAGTTGTCCTAGGGGTCATGATATAAGTCCTCCTTCTTCTTCACTTGTTTTCTTTTCATGGATTTTGTTTCTTTTTTTGGAGAGGAATTTTGTTCCCACAAGGCTTTCTCCTTTACTTCACTTTATGAGAAACTTTGTACATGGGTACCTAACATGGCCTAGTAGTTGGGACCCATATATATGTATCTCTTGTACTTTTGTGATCTCCCCATGTATCACTTAGGGGGGGTGTTAGAGTGAATAATTTATCTATTCACTATAGCTTAAGTGTACTTAGGTTGATGAGGTTAGACAACATCTTGTCTAACTGAATGTGCAACATTTTTGAGGTTAGAGTTTACCTAGTTGTTTGGTAAACCTCATGTGCATAACTTTTGAGGTTGGAAGAATTTCTATCTCACCTCAAAAGGCACTTTGTAGTCATCCAACACTTGTCACACAAGGTTGTTGTTTTGCACATTCGAAGTGATCCAAAGGTTGACACCTTATAGGACACTTGTCTTCTTGCATGTGCCACATCACAGGGCTCTTGTCAATCCACACATGCAAGGTCGATTGTCTCTTCCATGCCTATATAATGTGGCATTCTCATGTAAATTTGTAAATGAGATCAATATAAGTTTATGCTCAATTAAAGGTTCATCAATATCATCGATTTCTTATCTCATATTGTGGATTTCCATATTGTGAGAGTGATTCAAGTGTTGCAGAATATCCTTGGCAATTCCAACACCTACCACATAGGATTTCTTGACAACAAGTTGATGCTTGTCTTTTACAAATTTATCAAGAAATAGGCTTGATGTAGGATCCATCCAAAAGATCAAGTATGAATCTAATTTAGATTATCTTTTTTAATAGAGAAAGATTGTATTTATTGTTAGTCAAATTGTAGGAGAGATGAAATTAGTGGAATTAATTATGTAGATATCTCACTTGGTATCTAATGTTTATTTTGTGAACTTAAAATTTGATTTTATGAATTTGTTCTTAAAAGTGAAATCTATGATTAGATTAAAGAATTTAATTGCTTTAGTAATAATGAATGATTCCAATATCTTTTTTACTATTTGCAAGACTACGAGAACGTAGTAGGATCAAATCATATTTTCATTGACATGAATACTCATCCTTGAAAGAATGGCATCTCCCAACTATTGATTGACTAGAAAAAATTATAGTTTAGAGAATGATTCATGTTCACACATATTATTTTGGAGATCAAGGACATTAATTCTAACTAAGATTGCACTTAGACTCATGCAATGAACCATGTTCTCTAAGAATCTTGACAAGAAGATTATTTATACTCAAAGAAGGAGATTGAGGTGACAAGACTATCAAGTTACAATATCATTACTCTAGAGATTCTATGAATCAAATCAAGGTCATCTACCTTGCATAGATAATTTCCTAGACAAATGAATAATTGAATTTCCTAGACATTATTAAATTAATAAGCCTATGATATGATTTGACCCGTTGATGTTATTCTTTAGGGTAGGTGGTTGAGTGCATATAATGTTGTAAGAATAAGATCCAATTTTCCTTCGACTTGTTGAAGATGAGATGGATGCTCTTTAGAGCATTCTATATATTGTAATTCTTTACCCAATAAAAAGGGTTGAAAAAATCGTAGTGTTGGGACCATTTACAATCAACTAGGCTTTTTAGTGCATTTGGCTATTTTATTTTCATGTTTTTTCCAACCCAAGTCATGATTTTGAGACTATGACTAAAATTTATTTGAAGTGAAATAAATCAAAAGTTTAGTGCTTCATAATATATTTTTAGTATTAAGATTTGAGGGGTTTAGTATGTTCAATCTACACATGGAATATGGTGACTGTGTATGTTGGTCTTAAAAATTGATTCATCCTTTAAATATTGCACTAAATTAGGCTTTAGTTGTGTGATGATTGATTGAGCTAAGGCAAGTTTTATACTTATTTGCCTACTTCACTAGATTAGATACTAGTTTCAAGACAATAAAGACTCATTCTAAACTATTTTCTCTTCCTTTTATCTTTGGAACTTTCTTTGAAAGTTGATAGATTTAGGATTAATTTAGTTGAATTTACATTTGATCCACTCTTGTGTCTTACATTAAGAAGTAAGATTTATTTATTACAAGTTCTATCATTTGAGTGTTGTGTGAAAGTAATTGAGTACACTTTAATATTGTGTTATTTTGGAACAAACCCTAAATTATTGTCCTTAGTTTCAATGTATCCCTTTGAATCAAATAGTTATCATCAATCTTTGAGTTACTTAAGCATGCCAAGACTTGCTATAAACCTTGGGGGAAGCAATTCCATTTCAAGTGGAAACACTCAAGTTGGCATGTCAAATGACCCACCAACAAGTACTAAATAATGGATGAGTGGAATGAGAGAAAAGTAGGAACCATTGAAATTTAAGTACGCCCAAAACACATTGAATGCATTCAATTACATGAAGTTGATATATGATGCACCATTGTAAAGTTTGGACAATATGCCATAGTTAATAAATAAAATTGAGTTGTATTTGTCAAAGTGTGATTAGTTTGCATGATCATAATATGTTGGGCTTTCCTTGATTTATAGTAATGATAGTAGTCTTAATTATATACAAGTGAATATATTATTAAATTTTTTCCTTTATTTTAACAAGGCATTTGAGAAGATGATTTTGAGACTCATGAGAAGGTAAAAGAGTTGCATTGTTTGTCTTTAATTTCCAAGCCCCTATTTTTCCTTGTTTTGATTTGTAAATCATAATATAGTAAAGAATTTAATAATATTTACTATAAATAAATAAAACATAAAAAAATATTAAGAGTAGACTTTTATTTTAAAAATAAAAATTAAAACGATAGCTAACATTATTAAAATTACAATTATAGTAGACATAATTAAATGTAAAAATATAAAGAAAAAAATCAAATCAAATCAAAAACAAATTGAGCAAAATATATAATGCATACTTTTATGGTTTAAATTAATAAATTTATTTATTTATGACTAAAGTTTTTTAATTTATTTTTAAAATTTAAATTTTTATAATTAAATTATTAAAATACTTATATTCACAAATTAAATATATTATTTTTAATACACAATTAAATTTAAGAAGCAATCACATCTTGAATTTAAATATTGTTAAAATATTAATATTCAATAATAAATATAATATAATGATATCATTTAATAATAAAATAACTCTTAAATAAAATATAAATAAATAAAAGTAAAAATAAAAGAAAAGAATTAAAAAATAATGAATGTTCGCATGCAAACAAAAGTTAAAAAGCTCTTCAGATAAAAGTAAAATAAACATGGTAAATAATTGACATGAGCACGTAGAATCCTATGCTTTCCCCACATTTGCCATAAACAAGTCTTTTTCCCTGAGTATCATGAAAGAAGAAGTGGGCCATGAAGCTGTCAACAACTTATTCTCATTGGACAGTATGAAGCGATTTCCACAGAATCTAAGACTACTTCTCTAGGATGCCCAATTATTTAAAAGGAACTTTCACTTCATCTTTTCTTTTTTCATTGACTGTGGATCTCATCATTCATTTGACAAACAATTGTGCAATGCTACGAGCTTTTCACCACTTTTACCATAAACAAGTCTCTTTCACATCAATATGATGAAAGAAGAAGTGGGCCATGAAGCTGTCAACAGCTTATTCTCATTGGACAGTATGAAGCGATTTCCACATTATCTGAGACTACTTCTCTCGGATGCCCAATTATTTAGGTCATATCACAACTTTTTGGAAAGACATTATTTCGATGGTGAAAGTTCGCACTCGGCAGAATCCTGAGACTACTTTTCTGTGGGATGTCCAGGCCAATAGTACAAAATCGCACTGTACAACAGTTTTAAAAACAATGATATGGCGGCGTCATATCACCATCGGAATAAATGTCTTTCTTAAAAGATAATGGCGGCGTCATTTTCCCTGATGGTGAAAGTTGGCACTCGGCAGCATTTTGTTTTAGTGGGAGGAGTGGAGGCGTTGGTCCCCTTCGACGACGACCATTTTCCATCTTTAAAGGAAGATGAATTTTCACGTACCATACTCAAAAACAAAAATGATTTAACTGAAATGAAACTTGGAAAAATGAACCTTTAATACATCAAGTCGTCTTTTTTCTGAAATAAAATAATGCTGCCAAGTTCCATCAAACTAGCAAGTGGGTACAATACAAACAAAAAAATAATCCATGTTCGTGAATGCCTATATGATATGACGCCACTTCAAACTGAATTATTATCCCACGATAGTTTTGACAGAATAAAATCGAAATCTAGATAATAAATCAAACTCTTCAAATATGGATTGAGAACTTAGTGCAGTGTAGTTTTAAATTCTTATGGATTGTAATTAATAATTTTTTAATTGAGAAAACAGCTTTAGTAAAGGTTATTTAATTTTATTATAAGTTTTTTTAAGATTATAATTTTGTGTAGTGATGTTTATTATGTCTTTCTATCAATTGAATGAATTACAAGGTTTTAGACTATACGGATTTGTGCTTCTATTTATAAGGTTGTTTTCTTACTCTTTCTTATTTATTCTTTTGAATTGAAGCTCTCAACCTTGCAAATTTCTTAATTAATTAATTTATCATTTAAACTTTTTTCGTAATTATTTGGAATATTTTATAATGTATTAAATAATTGTACTCCACTAAAATAGGGCGTGTGATTTTGAGTTGGCACTTGTACCACACGTCGATGATGATACCTCATGGGCTTGAAAAGTTGGAAGAATTTCACTTTCACCTTAATAACTTAACCCATTGCACCTCTTTCACCAAAGAGCTTGAGGCTGACAACCATCTCCCCTTCCTTGACATTTTTCTCATAAAAAATCTAATGGTTCCTTAGCTTAGCGTGTTTTCCACAAAGCTACGCACATCGACCTTTACCTCCACTTTTCTTCTCACCACCACCTGGCCCAAAAAGTGGGTGTACTAAAAACTCTGGCCACTAGAGCCTATCGTATTTGTGATGAGCAAAATTTAGACCAAGAGCTTGCCCACCTTTATAAAGTCTTTAAATTGAATGGGTACAAGGGGAAATATATTTTTAGAGCTTTCAACCAAGCCAAGTCTCACCTCTTCTCCAAACCCAGTGTTTACCCAACTGTTGGGCCTCCCTATTGTCCCTCTCTCTATATTGAAAGCCTTTCCAATAAAATCTCCAACTTCCTTTGTAAAAAGGGCCTCCTTTGTGCCTTCGAGCCTTGTTCAACTTTGAGAAGTTGTATCCCCACTCTCAAAGACTCCAAAGACATCCGTTTGGACTCGGGAGTCTACAAGGTTGTTTGTTCATGTGACACACCCTACATAGGTGTGATTAATCTCTCTTTTAGCGCAAGAATCAAAGAGCATAGCGCCGACATAAAAAATGAATGAGTGCTGAAATCTGCCCTCACAGAGCACTCATCCACCACCAAACACCATATCTGCTTAGAAAGCACCCAAAGCCAAAGAAGACCACTTTTTCAAGAGGAACTAAAAGAGGCCATTGAAATTAGCAATCACCCCTCTAACCGTAATCACGGTGTAGGATGGAGTTTAAGTTTTGCCTAGCAACCCTTATTATCTAGCCTTGGTAAGCACTACCCTCCTCCTCTACGACCTTCACCCCCCATCTCCCCACCACTGTTCATCCTTTCCCCTAGTTCTTTTTCTACCCCTCCTCTTTTCTCCTCTCTTTCTCTCTCTCGTCATCCTCCTTTGAGTGACATGTTGCCTCCTCTAGTCTTTAATCTCCCATCTCCCCTCTCTTGTCCCTTTAGCTTGCCCCCCTCTCCCCCTCCTCACCCCCTACCCTTGCCCTCTCCTACTATACCTCTCATTTTTTGTTTCCTCCTTTTCCCATTAGCCTAGGTTTCCCTCTCTTTTCTTCTCTCTTGCTTGGACATATATATATAATTTGTACATATAATACATACATATATACATATATGTATATATGTATATATGTGTACATATATTTATATGTATTATCTGTACATATATATAGTATAACACTAATTGTATATATATGCTCACATTTGCACATATCTTTGTTTATTGCTTGTTCATAGATACTTATTTGTGAGTGATTTTTAGTTATATGTATCTCATTTTTTATATATATTTTTATTTAATAGGAAAAGAAGGGAAGAGGGTAAATAGCTAGATCCTCCTTTCACTACAAATATTCAAGGGCATCCAACTGAGTTGAATCACAACTTTTGCAAGAGGATTCACCTACAGGTTGAGAGTCAATTGTAACGCTGTGGAAACTTAGAATTTACTAATTAATTGATTAATTAAAGCCCGATTATGCTAGAAACCCTAATTATACAAAATCATAAACAAATAGACAAATCACGACAAATGCTAGTAGACAAAGATGTAATATTTAGAGTAGATACATACCAAACTTTGAGATTCCAAATACGAAAAAGTTGGGGGCTAAAGAGCGGGCACATAAGCCCAAGGTACAATTTTTTGTTGATAATTCTAAAAGATGTCTGCAACTTATTTCTATTGTTTCAAAGATTTTTGTGTCAGAGATCCGGGGGTCTTTGGTGTAAGGCGCACAAGTCTAGGTCTTGTTTTTCTTGAGAGATACATGATCTAAATACTTTTTTCTAACCTCCTACATCTCCACTTCTTTAGATATGCCACCTGTAACCTGCAATCATGGAGAATGGGGTTGGGGGTTGTGGTGTTTAAGAGCTTGCCTCGGTCAAGCCTCGGAAGGACATTCAAGTCTTCCAAACATCATTATCAGATAAAAGAGTGGGTATTCCTAAAAGATAGAGCCAAAAACAAATTGATAACTTGATAAATGATTAAGGGTAAGTGCAAGAAGATGGGGGGCCAAAATGGGTCTTAAGTGGCCACTTTTTTTCTGAAATCAGGAAATACTGACCTTGGATGAGAAATTGAGCTCATAATTACACTCAAAATTTTAAGATGCAACAAAAACAATGTTTGTAGTGCTCTGAGTCTACTTTCTAAACTACTATTTTTTTTGAAAATGGTATAGATTAAGAGGTTAAAAAAAGGGAGCCACAAAAATTGGCGTTGTTTTTGTCAAAAAAATATAACATAGCATGTTTTGTGCCCCCCTCAAAAGGTTAACCTTTTTTTTTGTATTTTTAAAATTGCTTCGGTGAGAAATTAGATAACAACATGTAGTTTATGCCTGATTTTTCTGATAAATTTTTAATGAATATTTGATTTTTTACTAATTTTCAAAGTGGACACATCCTAAAAAATAGAATTTCGGCCGTGCTACCCCTATAAATTTTGAAAACTAATTGAAAATTATTTTTTTAATATGTGTAGAATGGAGTCTAGTTTATAAAAATGTAATTTATTTGAAATTTCAATGAACGGTTAATTTATAATGAAAAAAAGACCAAATGCTAGTTTTTACCTAAAAACAGATACACAAACAAAAGAAATTAAAGATGAAAGGCTTACCATTGTCAAAATGTGAAAAAAATTACATCGTTAAATAGCTAAGAGAAAGCCTAACATTACTTAGGTGTTTGATTTGTTTAACCTTGAAACACGTGCAAATTTGAGGGTTAGCACAAACGAAATTATGTGAAATCCTGTAGAATATGCAAAATCACGTCTTTGGACATTAGGAAGGCACTCCAAGCCTTTGGGTTGGAAATCCAAAGAAAATCCCAAGCCTAAGGCTTGGGATTCAAAAAGCAAAATATAACGTGAGCGCGTTATAACGCGCTCACGTTATGTCTCCCTCTGAATGATTTATGTTCAAATTTCTTAAGTGTATTTGATGCATGTATATATGTATGCTTGTATGTATGGTTGTATGTATGTATGTACATGTATGCATGCTTGTATGTATGTATATATGTATGCATGTTTGTATGTATGTATGTATGAATGCATGTATGTATGTATGTATGTATGTATGTATGTATGACTTTATGTATGTATGTATGTGTGTAAGGACCTTTTGGGTTTAGGGTATATAAGGACCTAAGCCCATATAGTTTTTAGGGTTGAGGGTTGAGGGATTAGGGCTTAAGTAATAGGTAGAGGGTAGAGGGTTGAGGGTTATAGTTGAGGGATAATATTCAACTTGTTGAGTGTATAAGATTAAGTGTGTAAGGTATGGGGATTAGGGTTTAGTATATTGGATTTAGGGTTTATGATATGGATTGAGGGCATATAAGGCATAGGGTGACTTGGATTGAGAGTGTATGGTTTAGGTTTTAAGTATAGGGTTGATGCACAATATTCAAGGTTTAGGGTATAAGGGTGAGCTTATAGGATATAAGGATTGAGGGTTTATGGGCGTAGGCTTCAGGGTTTAAGGTATAGGGTTGAGGATTGAGGGATTAGGGCTTAAGTATATGGTTGAGGGTATAGGGTAGAGGGTTGAGAGTTTATAGTTGAGGGATAATTTCAAGGTTGATTGTCTAAGATATAGGGTTTAAGGTTTAGGTTGAGGGTATAAGGCATATGGATGAGGGTTGAGGGTTTAGGGCATAGATATAGGGTTGAGGGTATAGGGTATAGGGTAAAGGTTTGAAGGTTGAGGAATAATGTTCAAGGTTGAGTTTCCAAGGTTAAGTGTATAGGGTGTAGGGTTTAAGGTTTAAGGGTATCTAGGGGTTGAGAGTTTAGGGTTTAAGGGTTTAAGGTTTGAGGGATTAAGGGTTTAAGGGTTGAGGGATTAGGGTTTAAGGCATGGTGTCAAGGGTAGAGGGATTAGGGATAGGGTTTAGGGTTGAAGGTTTAAGGATTGAGGGTTGAGGCTTTAAGGCTGAGGGTTAAGGGATTAGGGTTTAAGGTATAGTGTCAAGGGTAGAGGGTTTAGGGATAGGGTTTAGGGTTTAAGGTTTAAGGGTTGAGGGTTGAGGCTTTAGGGATAGGGTTTAGGGTTAAGGGTGAATGGATTAGGGTTTAAGGTATAGTGTTCAAGGTTGAGGGTTTAGGGATATGGTTTAGGATTTAAGGTTTAAGGGTTGAGGGTTGAGGCTTTAGGATAAGGTTTAGGGTTAAGTGAGAGACCTAGATGGATAAGGATGGATGGAGAGGCAAACAAGGAGTGACTAAGAGACATAGAGAGGGGAGAGGTAGAGAGGTGAGGAGAGAGATATAATAAAATGAGAGAGTGAAGTTGACAACTTGAGGGAAAGATGGGTAAGGAGGAGGGAGAGAGGTGGAGAGGAAGGGAAATATCTAGAGAGCTGTGAGAGATATACAAGTGAGAGACCTACAACCTAGGGAGAGAGGGGTGAGAGAGATAGGAGAGAGATGGGAGTGAGGTAGATAGGGGAGGAGAGGGGTGGATAAGGGTTGAGGGTTTAAGGGTTTGTTGGCCTCATTTTCAACTTGTCAAATTTTAAACTTTTACATTAAAATTTTCTATGTTGAGTCACCCCTAGTCACAAATTCTCTTGAAGTGTCAAGTTTATTTCTAGTTTGAAGGAGAAATTGTTCACCTATTTCAATTGAAGTCCTAGAAGCAATTCAACTACACACAAAATAACAAAAACAATTAAATCTAAAGATTTAAAGCAGCTGGGAGGAAATCCTCTTACAGGGGTGTTATTATGTCCATTTCACCAAATGTGGCAAAGTTTCAGAGCCATGTGCCTCACGATGTGTGAGATTTTAAAAGTTCATTTTTCTCATGCAAGGTTTATGAAAACAATTAAATAGGTATTTTTATTGAAATCTGAGAGGAATCTTCTTACATGTAGCCTCGTATCATCATTACGGACAATTTGTCAAGGTTTCATGACAATCTGACATTCCATTCAAAAGTTATGCAAGTTTCACCATTTTTCATGCTTGCATAGTTGATCAAGTTAACATTTGTGCGATGGAGTTTATCAAAAATAATACAATACTTCATTTGATTACATGAAGTAAGATATATTTTTTGCATGCATGGATATGAGTTTCTAAATTTCTTGAGGCAAGCCGTGGAAAAGAAGAAATCAATTCAAGTCAAAACCTAAGATGAAACGACTTAGAAGATGCTAGAATTATTTTGCTTAAAAGCCAAGTGAAAGTTTACTTCGGAAAAAATAAAAGTTTGTGTCTACTTTCACTTTTGGCTAAGTTCGTGTCAACTTTCACTTTTGGCTAAGTTCACATCAACTTTCACTTTCAGCTAAGTTCGCATATACTATCACTTTCAGCTAAGTCCGCATCAACTTTCACTTTTGGCTAAGTTCGCGTCTACTTTCACTTTTGCATGAAAGCCTACTTAGAAAAAGATGAAAGTAGGGGTCTACTTTTAGTTTTGGTGAAGTTGTCTGCAACTTTCAAAAAGGTGAAAAAGGGGAGTCACTTTCAGTTTTGGCTAACTCAATGGAAAGAATAAGTTGTAATTTTTATTAACTACTCATGAAGTTAGAGGTTTGAAAATGTCATAACTTTAGAATTGGTAGCTATTTCAGGAAATTTTGCCAAAGACACGAGTCATAAGTTGTAACTAAGTTTTGGAAAACACTCAGTGTTGATGACAAATTCAAGTAGTTATTGTAACTACTCATATGCACATAATAGATTTGTTGGAAAGGTGTTGTAAGCTTTCAAGAAGATGCAATTAACATACACATGTGCCAAAGCCCCAAGAACCCTACCATCATCTCCTCTTAGTGAGCAACCGTTGAAACACTTGGGTAGATATAAATGCAAATGTGTAAGCACAGGCAAATCTCGTGAGATTTTTGATAGACCACCCAAAGAAAATTGTGTCTCGTGGACTATTTATCATATGAGAGGGAGACCAATCTTGGCTCCAAAGGGCTCACATATTTCAATATTGCAATGCCAAAAATAAGAGTGTGAATGCTTCCATGACAATAAAAGAAGACCACCATGGGTAGAATAATGTTGCATATCAACACAGTGAATTTGGGCAGTGTAATCTGTTTAGGGGGAAATGTGTGTACGATGAATCCTATGTATTATATATGAATGGCTCCTACCCCTTTGCCAACAATGACTTCAATTGCCGCAAGAATGGTAGACTAGATTCTGATCATGAGAAGTGGAAATGGCAACCTCATGATTGCAATCTTCCTAGGTTTAATGCCTCATTAACTTTGAAAATATTGAGAAACAAAAGATTTGTATATGTGGGAGACTCCATAAACTACTTGACTAGTGGGAATCCATGCTTTGCCTTTTGAGTTCTGTGATGCCACATGATGGAGGCAAAATGAAGGCTAGCGATAATGGCCAATTGCTTTAGTATTTTATTAAGGATTATAATTGTACTATAGAACTTTCATGGGCTTCATTCCTAGTACAGCAGAATCAGAACAATGGTAAAGAAACATTGGCACTTGATATGCTTTCTCAACAATCATAGCACTGGAAAGATGCAAACATTTTGGTTTTCAATACTAGACAATGGTGGACTCACCAGGAGCCCTATGAATGCGATCTTCCAAGACAGTGTATGGATATTCATCAAAGAAGGACTGTAAGTGGGAGTTTTGTCACATATTGTAGTTGTAGCACCATGGTGGATAGATATGCAAAGTGTGGAAGCATAGAAAAAGCCATTGCTAAACCCTCGCATGCCACATCCTTTCTACCATTTTATCAAATGGGAGCATTGGAACAGATTACAGACATCCATCAAAAGTATTATTAAATGTGAATTTTTGACAAATGTTGCAGTTGCAAGTTCCATTGTGATCAGGTGGTAAGCCACATTCTACAACTCACAGCTATGTCCTACCCACACAAAACTAGAAGCTTTGAAGTAAAGGATATGAACATCCACCAAAGCTTAATGAAGATATTGTAGTTGGAAACCCTCTAGCGAGCATGCATGCAAAATGTGGAAGCAAAGACAACGCACATGAACTACTTGACAAAATGCCTCAAATAAATGTTATATCATGGAATGCAACCCTGTTAGGGTCTATACAATATGGTTTTGTTGAAAAGGTCATGGAAAATTTCTAGCAAATGCAATTTTTAGGCATTGAAACCAAATTCCATAACCGTTGCCAGCATCTTCGCTGCCTATGACCAAATTGTAAACTTTAGAATCAGATGTGGACATCCATTGAAGCATGACAAAAGGAGAATTTTTATCAGAAATTATGATAGAAATACTCTGGTAGGAATGCATGCAAAGCATAGAAGCAAGAAAATGAGGTTGAATGGAATTCAATGATGGCAGGATACATACAAAATGAATTTGTTGTAAAGACCTTAGAAGTTTTCAAAAAAATGTAGTTATCAAGGTTTGGATATCCATTAAAGCGTAATGGGAGGATTTTAAGTCTGATATTATGGTTGGCAACCACCCTGGTATACATATATGTATAATGTGGAAAAATAGACACAGCACGCAAACCGTTTGACAAAGATATTTAGAGAAATGAAGTCTTATGGAATGCAGTGAGTGTAGTGTATATGAAATGGTTTTGCTAAACAAGACTTTCCAAACATTAGGTATATGCATTCGGCTATTGAAAATTCATTCCACAACCTACGCCAGCATCTTCACTCATAACACCAAAATGGGATGTTTTTAAAGATAACATTTCAAAGAAAAATGTCTTATGGACTGCCACAAATGCAAGATATGCATAAAATGTATTTCTTGAAAAGACTTTAGAAATTCTCAAATCAAATACAATTAGGGTGAAGTTTAAAACAACAAAGAGTTTGATCAAAGAAAGAGGAATTAAAAGGGAACCTTGAATATAATTGGGTTGATGGCCATTAAATGATACATGCTTTTTATACATGATGTAGATCACATGCATAGACATGGTAGATCTATACAAAAATGGAGAAATCACATTGATGGGAGGGAGTTTCTATCAGATATTATAGTTGAAAATGCTTACCAACTATAGATATAGGTATTTATTCTCTCTAGCTTGACAGATAACCATGGAGATTTCTATGAGAGAAAGGACTTACACAAATAGTTTAAGAGTGCTATTGTGGCCCATTGCTTCAGATAAGAAGATTGCACTCCTAGGAACTATATAGTCATTATTTGAAGGTTTAATGTACACATTTGTGTTTGCAACATCTATGTTGACTACAATGATGAGAAACTCCCTGGCCTCAATTAAGAAATTGTAATATACCTGAGTTTGAAAACAATGAAATCACTTATCGTGCTCTACTCAATCATTATTCTAGAGAGGAATTGAGTGAAAAAGTATAGCATTGGATGGTAATCGAATTTTATTATTTTAATTGTGGCAAGAAAATGTATTTCAGTCTACCTCTATCATGTTGCTGTTGCTAATGGAAGACATACTATTTTCACAATCCATATTTTATATGCATGAACACAAGAGTCTAAGATTCGGGTACTCAAAGGGTTTATCAAGATTTGATAAGGTTTGATTACCAAATAGAGCAAATGGAGATGGAAAGTAACCTAGCGAAGTTCACAACTCAAAAATTGCAAGTTTAATGTTACCTTTTTGTAAAAGTGACTTATGTCACATGTTGTAATTGTGGGTTAGAAAATGAGCTTTGTTTCTAGAAAGGTTAGGTCAAACCTAACTAGAATAAAGCTTATTTTTAAATTATTGTATTTTGAAAAGGTAGTTATGAAGTGGTTATTAGGTAGTTACCAGGTAGTTATTGAGAACAAGCCTATAAATACAAGGCTATTTCCAAATGTAAGGGGACTTTTGGAAGAGTTTTTACAAGGGAACTTATGGAGAATATTTTCAAAGACCTTCGGTCTAACACTTTGTACATGAAATCTTTTGAAATTGTATAATTTCACAAAGAATAATAAAGAGTGCATTTGGTTCATGTGTTCCAATGTTACTTCTGAGTTATTGTTACTAATTTTTCATATGTTAGATTGGTAATACTTCTATGTCATTGTGTAGATCATAGGTCATCCATTGAAGCATTTAACTTTGTAATTGATGTAATGAAGCACAATCATTTCTTGGTATCTTGATTTGAATATGTTCAGATAACCTACCTCCTCATACGTTGAGATCTATGTGTTATTCTTCTTTCATCATTGTCGCATTTTAAAGCATTTTCTCTAAAATTCATCATATTGGTTTAGGAATGTAGTTTCTAGCTTCTATGGTGAAATCCCCTCATAACTTGACTTTTTGAAATCCAAACTAGTAGTCATGTGTCTACTATTAGGGTTTCTATTAATCATCTTTATTGTTAGTTTTCCTTTTTCTCCTTTTTGTACTTTCAAGTTAAAAGTACACAAAAATCACAAATAACTCCATCATACGAGGGAGATGCCCCTCTCAAACATAGAGGAAAGTTATTAATCCAGTAACAACTTCTCCAAATGTCCAGACATTTGTCACTGCCTGTTGGATGAGTCACATTCAAATCTGCAGTGATAAATATGTTTACCAACAGGGTTGAGGGTTTAAGGGTTGAGGGATTAGGGTTTCAGGGTTGAGGGATTAGAGTTTAAGGTATTGTGTCGAGGGTTGAGGGTTTAGGATTTACGGTTTAAGCATTGAGGGTTGAGGCTTCAGGGATAAGGGATTACAATTTAAGGTATAGTGTCGAGGGTTGAGGGTTTAGGGATAGTGTTTAGGATTTAAAGATTAAGTGTTGAGGGTTGAGGCTTTAGGGATAAGTGAGAGACCTAGATGGAATATGGTGATTGTGTATGTTGGTCTTAAAAATTTGTTCATCCTTGAAAGATTGCACTAACTTAGGCTTTAATTTTGTGATGACCAATTGAGTTAAGGCTAGTTTTATATTTATTTTCCTACTTCACATAATCAGTTACTAGTTTCAAGATAATATAGACTCATTCTAAACCATTTTCTCTTCCTTTTATCTTTTGAACTTTCTTTGAAAGTTGGTAGATTTAGGATTTATTTAGTTGAATTTATATTTGTTCCACTCTTGTGTGTTGCATTAAGAAGTAAGATTTATTTATTACAAGTCTCTATCATTTGACTGTTGTGTGAAAGTAATTGAGTACGCTTTAACATTGTGTCATTTTGGAACAAACCTTTAATTATTCTCCTTCATTTCAATGTAGTCCTTTGAACCAAATAGTTATCATCAATATTTGAGTTACTTAAGCATGCCAAGACTTGATATAAACTTTGGGGGAAGCAATTCCATTTCAAGTGGAAGTAGTTAATTCCACTCAAGTTGGTATGTCAAATGACCCACCAACAAGTGCTAAATAATGGATGAGTGGAATGAGAGAGAAGTAAGAACCATTGAAATGTTAAGTAGGCCCAAAACAATTTTGAACACATTCAATCACATGAGGTTGATATATGATGCACCATTGTAAACTTTGGACAATATGCCATAATTAACAATTAAAATAGAATTATATTTGTTAAAGTGTGATTAGTTTGCATGGTCATAGTATATTGGGCTTTCATTGATTTGGAGTAATGATAATAGTCTTAGATGAATATATTATTAATTTTTTTCCTATATTTCCAGGAAATCCTGAGACTACTTTTGTGGAATGTCCAGGCCAGCTGTACAGTTGCAGTGTACAACACTTTTTAAAAGTTGGATATGACACCCAATTAATCATGCATCATCCCTGTAGTGGCATCATATCACAACTTATTTTTTTATATTGAAACGAAGAGAGTTACAAAGGAAAAGCAGTCAACATGATTGCAGAGAAAAATAGAGCAACACACGATACAAACATGCAGCTGTCATACAGTTGATCGTTATGTAATATGGACCACTGGCATGAATGCAGTCGACATCATGCTTTAATGGGTGGAAACATCTAGGAGGTGTTGTTCCCCTTCAATGACGATCATTTTCCTCTTTTGAAGATGCTTTTTCACGTACCATACTCAAAAACAAAAATGATTGACTGATGATGAAACATGGAGAAAAACACACCTTTAAATACATCAAGTCATCTTTTTTTGAAATAAAATAATGCTGCCAAGTTTCATCTGGCTCTAACGCTAGAAAGTCGGTACAATACAAACAAAATAATCATTGTTGGTGAATGTTATATGGTATGATGCCGCTCACTCTTTCTTTTTAAAAGTGTTGTACACTGCAACTTTACTGCTGACCTGCACTACACTTCAAACTGAATTATTTTTAAATCAAAATCAAAATTTAAATAATGAATCAAACTCTTCACATGTGGATTAAGAACTTAGTACACTGTAGTTTTATATTCTTATGGATTGTAATTAATAATATTTAAATTGAGAAAACAGCTTTAGTAAAGGTTATTTAATTTTATTATAAGTTTGTTTAAGATTATATTTATTTTGTGATGTTTATTATGTCTTACTATCAATAGAATTAATTACAAGGTTTTAGATTATAAATTTATGCTTCTATTTATAAGGTTGTCTTTTCATGGTTTTTTTCTAAACCAAGTCATGATTTTGAGACTACACCTAAAATTTATTTAAAGTGAGATAAATCAAAAGTTCAGTTCTTCATAATATATTTTTAGTATTAAGATTTGAGGGGTTTAGTATGTTCAATCTACACATGGAATATGGTGACTATGTATGTTGGTCTTAAAATTTGATTCGTTCTTGAAAGATTGCACTGATTTAGGCTTTTAGTTGTGTGATGACCGATTGAGCTAAGGCTAGTTTTATATTTATTTTCCTACTTCACAGAATCGGTTACTAGTTTCAAGATAATATAGACACATTCTAAACTATTTTGTTTTCCTTTTATCTTTTGAACATTCTTTGAAAGTTGGTAGATTTTGGATTTATTTAGTTGAATTTATATTTGATCTACTCTTGTATCTTGCATAAAGAAGTAAGATTTATTTATTACAAGTATCTATCATTTGAGTGTTGTGTGAAAGTAATTGAGTACACTTTAATATTGTGTCATTTTGGAACAAACCCTTAATTATTCTCCTTAGTTTCAATGCAGTCCTTTGAACCAAACAATTATCATCAATCTCTGAGTTACTTAAGTATGCCAAGACTTGCTATAAACCTTGGGGGAAGCAATTCCATTTCAAGTGGAAGTAGTTTATTCCACTCAAGTTGGCATGACAAATGACCCACCAACAAGTACTAAATAATGGATGAGTGAAATGAGAGAGAAGTAAGAACCATTGAAATGTTAAGTAGGCCCAAAACACTTTTGAACACTATCAATTACATGAAATTGATAGATGATGCACCATGTAAAGTTTGGACATATGCGATAATTAACAAAATTAAATGGAGTTGTAATTGTCAAAGTGTGATTTGTTTGCATGATCATAATATGTTAGGCTTTCCTTGATTTACATTAATGATAGTAGTCTTAATTATATACATGTGAATATATTATTAAATTTTTTCCTCTATTTTAACAAGGCATTTGAGAAGATGATTTTGAGACTCATGAGAAGGTAAAAGAGTTGCATTGTTTGCCTTTAATTTCCAAGCCCCTATTTTTCCTTGTTTTTATTTGTAAATCATAATATAGTAAAGAACTTAATAATATTTATTATATTATAAATAAATAAAACATAAAAAAAAATATTAAGAGTGGACTTTTATTTTAAAAATAAAAATTAAAACGATAGCTAACATTATTAAAATTACAATTATAGTAGACATAATTAAAATGTAAAAATATAAAGAAAAAAAATCAAATCAAATCAAAAATAAATTGAGCAAAATATAACATGCATACTTTTATGGTTTAAATTAATAAATTAATTTATTTATGACTAAAGTTTTTTAATTTATATTTAAAAATTAAATTTTTATAACTTAATTATTAAAATACTTTTATTCACAAATTAGATATATTATAGAAGGCATGAGTTTTCCACAGTCCATGACAGATTAAATGAGAGTGCTTCTAGATTCAATTGTGTATGTTTTTGTATCAATGTTTGGGATCATGCTCAATGATCCATCATTAGGAAGAGGATGTTGGATCATTGAGCATGATCCGAAACGTTGATACAAAACATATACAGTTGAATCCAGAAGCACTCTCATTTAATAGATATATTATTTTCAATTTCCTCATTTTAAAAATAAACTTAAATATTGTTAAAATATTAATATTCAATAATAAATATAATATAATGATATCATTTAATAATAAAATAGCTCTTAAATAAAATATAAATAAATAAAAGTAAAAATAAAAGAAAAGAATTAAGAAATAATGAATGTTCGCTTGCAAACAAAAGTTAAAAAGCTCTTCAGATAAAAATAAAATAAACATGGTAAATAATTCATAGGAGCACGTAGAATCCTATGCTTTCACCCACTTTTGTCATAAACAAGTCTTTTTCCCATGAATATGATGAAAGAAGAAGTGGGCCATGAAGCTGTCAACAACTTATTCTCATTGGATAGTTTGAAGCGATTTCCACAAAATCTGAGACTACTTCTCTCGGATGCCCAATTATTGAGGAAGAACTTTCACTTCATCTTTTCTTTTCCATTGATTGTGGATCTCATCATCGATGACTACATTCATTTCATTTCATTCATTTGACAAACAATTCTACAATGCTAAGCTTTTCACCACTTTTGCCATAAACAAGTCTCTTTCCCCATGAATATCATGAAAGGAGGAGGGGCCATGAAGCTTATTCTCTTTGGACAGTTTGAAGCGATTTCCACATAATCTGAGACTACTTCTCTGGGATGCCCATTTATTGAGGAAGAACTTTCACTTCATCTTTTCTTTTCCATTGAATGTGGATCTCATCATCGATGACTACTTTCATTTCATTTCATTCATTTGACAAACAATTCTGCAATGCTACGAGCTTTTCACCACTTTTTCCATAAATAAAGTCTCTTTCCCATGAATATCATGAAAGGAGGAGGGGCCATGAAGCTTATTCTCATTGGACAGTATGAAGCGATTTCCATAGAATCTGAGACTTCTCATCTGGGATGTCCAGGCTAGCAGTACAAAGTTGCATTGTACAACAGTTTTAAAAACAAAGATATCACCATCGAAATAAATGCCTTTCCAAAAAGATAAGGGTGACGTCATTTTCCCTGATGGTGAAAGTTGGCACTCAACAACATTTTGTTTTAGTGGGTGGAGTGGAAACATCTACCTAAGAGGCATTGGTCCCCTTTGACAATGACCATTTTCATTCTTTTATGGAAGATGCTTTTTCACTGAAATGAAACTTGGAAAAATGAACCTTCAATACATCAAGTCATCTTTTTTCTGAAATAAAATAATCCTGCCAAGTTCCATCAAACTAGCAAGTAGGTACAATACAAACAAAAAAATAATCCATGTTCGTGAATGCTATATGATATGATGCCACTTCAAACTGAATTATTATCCCACGATAGTCTCGACAGAATAAAATCAAAATCTAGATAATAAATCAAACTCTTCAAATATGGATTAAGAACTTAGTGCAGTGTAGTTTTAAATTCTTATGGATTGTCGTTAATAATTTTTTAATTGAGAAAACAGCTATAGTAAAGGTTATTTAATTTTATTATAAGTTTTTTTAAGATTATAATTTTGTGCAGTGATGTTTATTATGTCTTCCTATCAATTGAATGAATTACAAGGTTTTAGACCATAGGGATTTGTGCCTCTATTTATAAGGTTGTTTTCTTACTTTCTTATTTATTTTTTTGAATTGAAGCTCTCAACCTTGCAAATTTCTTAATTAATTTATTTATTATTTAAATTTTTTTTGTAATTATTTGGAATATTTTATAATGTATTAAATAATTGTACTCCACTAAAATAGGGTATGGGATTTTGAGTTGGCACTTGTACCACATGTCGATGATGATACCTCATGGGCTTGAAAAGTTGGAAGAATTCCACTCTCACCTTAACAACTTAACCCATTGCATCTCTTTCACCAAAGAGCTTGAGGCTGACAACCATCTCCCCTTCCTTGACATTTTTCTCACAAAAAAATCTAATGGTTCATTAGCTTAGCGTGTTTTCCACAAAGCTGCACACACCAACCTTTATCTCCACTTTTTTTCTCACCACCACCTGGCCCAAAAAGTGGGTGTACTAAAAACTCTAGCCACCAAAGCCTATCGTATTTGTGATGAGGAAAATTTAGACCAAGAGCTTGCCCACCTTTATAAAGTCTTTAAATTAAATGGGTACAAGGGGAAATATATTTTCAAAGCTTTCAACCAAGCCAAGTCTTGCTTCTTCTCCAAACCCAGTGTTTCCCAATCGTTGGGCCTCCCTATTGTCTCTCTCCCTATATTGAAATCCTTTCCAATAAAATCTCCAACTTCCTTTGTAAAAAGGGTCTCCTTTGTGCCTTCAAGCCTTGTTCAACTTTGAGAAGTCATATCCCCAGTCTCAAAGTCCCCAAAGACATCCTTTTGGACTTAGGAGTATACAAGGTCGTTTGTTCATGTGACACACCCTACATAGGTGAGATTAGTCGCTCTTTTAGGGCAAGAATCAAAGAACATAGTGTCAACATCAAACATCAATGTGTGCTCAAGTCTACCCTCATAGAGCACTCATCCACCACCAAACACCATATATGCTTAGAAAGCACCCAAATCCTAGCCAAAGAAGACCACTTCTTCAAGAGGAACTCAAAGAGGCCATTGAAATTAGGAATCACCCCTCTAACCTTAATCATGATGTAGCATGGAGTTTAAGTTTTGCCTAGCAACCCTTGTTGTCTAGCCTTGGAAATCACTCCCCTCCTCCATGTCCTTCATCCCCCAATCCCCCTACCACTATTCATCCTTTCCTCTCTCTCTCCATCCTCCTTTAAGTGACATGTTACCTCCTTAAGTCTTTAATCTCCTATCTCCCCTCTCTTGTCCCTTTAGCTTACCCCCCTCTCCCCCTCCTCACTCCTACATATAAAATATGTACATATAATACATACATATATGTATATATATGTACAAATATGTATATGTATTATATGTACATATATAGTATAACACCAATTTGTATATTTGTATATATTATTATACTATATATTAATAATATATATAAATATACAAATTAGTGTTATACTATTGTGCTAGGGAAAAACTAGGTTTACAGTTAAAAACAACAAACTATTCAAACCCTAACTGCAATAGAATGCAAGCAAGATTAGAAAGCAATCAAATAAACATGAAAACCAGTAAAAATCTAAGCTAACATTGACTAACTTCTATTGTCCTCCTCCATCTTTGCATTGTGTTCTCAGATTTGCAAGTTCATGCAACATCATGAGAAGCTCTTGAGTATGATCAACAAGACATTGAAGATAGTATATCAGATGCAGAGCTAAAAAATGTCTTCTAGGAGGTGAAAATGGAGCTAAATGAGGTGTTTTATACAGGAGGCTGATTTGAACAGAGGGCTAGGAATGAGAGTTGAAAATGGAGGGCTATGATAGATTAGGGTTCCTCTACACTAGAGGACAAAATAGAATTTTGTGCTAGGGAAAAACTAGGTTTATAGTCAAAAACAACAAATTATTCAAACGCTAACTGCAATAGAATGCAAGCAAGCTTAGAAAGAAGTCAAATAAGCACAAAAACTAGTATAAATCTAAGGTAACATTGACTAACTTCTATTGTCCTCCATCTTTGCATTGTGTTCTCAGATTTGCAAGTTCATGCAACATCATGAGAAGCTCTTGAGTATGATTAGCAAGACTTAGGAGGGTTTACAGCTGACTTAGAGCTAAAAAATGTCTTCTAAGGGGTGAAAATGGAGCTAAATGAGGTGTTTTATAGAGGAGGTTGATTTGAATGGAGGGCTAGGATTGAGAGTTGAAAATGGAGGGTTGTGATTGATTAGGGTTCTTCTACACTAGAGGGCAAAATAGAATTTTAAATTGAGAGAAATTGTGAGGTGGATAAATGGAATTTAAATTAAATAAATTTGTCCAATTTATTTAATCATGTGAAAAGGGGATTAAGTGATGGGATTGATTTATTTGTTTGAATAAATCAAGTGGACATTAGGGTATGAATGAATAATTAAATAATCAATTGAAATTAATTATTTAATTATAGAAAAAATATGGGCAAAGGATTAGAAAAGATGTAATTGAATTGTCCTGTCACATTTGTGACATGAGGACATTTTTAAGTGTCTACATTTTGCCCCTCTTTGAGATGATGTTTGAGATGATGAGATTTATGTCGAGCAACATCATTTCACAGAAGCTAAGGAAATGGATAGAGGAAAAGGATGATGATGGAAAGATAGGCTGATGATGCCCTCTCGAGAGGATAGGCGGGTTGGACAAACACGGGTAGGCTCTCGAAATGAAAGAGAATGTTTGGGGAATGGATAGAGGATATGAATGATACATGAGAGAGAGATGGTGGAGGAATGAAGATGGGCTAGAAGAAGGGAGATGAGATTTTGCTTTGATAGAATTTTGAGCTTCTCACTTGCAATATTTTTTGCTTATCATTGTAGAACTTATTATGTCAAAGGACGACAATCACCATGGCGTGATAGAGGCCATGGTGGAAAGTGTAATGCCTTGTGAAATAGGCACATGATAGGCAAAGAATGCTTGAATCAGACTAGTAATTGTGATACCTTGTCAAAACATGCGATGAGATAACTGTGAGGTGTGCAAGTCCTTATGCAAGGAAGCATTTATTCTTTCCAATGCAGAGGATGTCTTTGATTCACACCCAATGGAATCTCGATCACACGCAAGGCACCGAGTTGCCCCAGTCATTTAGCCAAGACAAACTGCAAACAACAATCAAAGAAAAAGGTCTCTCTCTATCCTCGCTTCTCTTCATCACTTAGGGACTGCCTTGAGAAGCATAAGAACAAGACTGCAAAACAATCCAGTGAAATAAGACAGACTAGACCAACAGCCATTTGGATCTTTTGCCAAGTGATATGTGTTTGATTGATTATGATGAATAGATGAAGACGACCTAGTTTCAAGATAGAAACATGTCATATAAGACACTTGGTCTAGTTTTGACAATGCCCCTACCTGTCTAAGGCAAGTGATTGATTGATTGATACTAGTGTTGTTGGCCATGCGAGCAACACCAGGGTTTGATTGATGAGGTTTGATTTTATAAATGATGCATGTCATATAAGGAACAAAATCCTAGTTTCGATGATACCCCATTCCGTATAAGACATATGATAGTTGATAGGGAAAGTTTGATGGAAATTGATTGATTTTGGTTGATTGGATAGCTTGTCTAGTTAATGTTTGGGATTGTTTTGAGGTGTGGATTTCTTGAAAGATTGATTGTCTGATCAAAGTGTCCATTTCACGAAAGGATGACTTATTACGATGGTTGACTCGATGGACCCTAAGGGACTAGCCTAATTCCTCGGGGGTGCATCAAAGATGGCCTTGCCTACGTGAAAGCTCAGAGGCGATGTAGTTTGACTGTGCAGACTATGGATGGTTTGAAGAATTGATTTGAATGATATGATGATGTGATTGATTAGGATGTTTGAATGGATCGATCAAGAGATTTGATTGAGTGATTTGGAGAATTGATTTGGTTGGAATGATATGATGAATTGAATTGGTTTTATTGCTCGGATTTTTGTTGGATATTTAATTTTTTGTGGTTTTTTGATGATATTCGATGTTTTTGGATTTTTGAGATGTGATTTTTTGGATTTTGATAATGTTTGATTTTTTTGTGGATTTTTGACATGTTTTGATTTTTTGTATTTTTGAGAATATTTGATTTTTTTGTGGTTTTTGACATGTGTTGATTTTTTTGTGTTTTTGAATGTTTTGATTTTTTTGTATTTTTGAATGTTTTGGAAAGTGGCATTAGATGAACATTTGTGTAGCCTTTGTGCTAGATACCAATGACAAGGGGGAACCAAGTCTAGGTGCAAGGAGGTAGGTGGGATTGGATGGATAAGATGATAGGCGATAGTGGAATGGGATGAATGTATGTGTAAGAGGGAAAGGATGTGATCTCCAAGGACTATGTCGCATAGGAATAACATGCCATGTTCTCGATGTAAGACTTAGGATTTTTCATCACAAGGCTTATGATAAAGGATGGTGAGAGGATAATGAAGGATTTGCTTGCTTTGGAGAGATAAGGTATGTCAAGAGATAACCAAGACATTTGTCAACATGCTTTCCCCCAATCTTTATCAAGATCAAAAGGAAGAAGGGAGTATGAATGGATTCGATGTGATAGGCATATATATGTATGTAATGGATAAGGATAGTAGGATATGATGGAAAATGGTATGATAGTTTGGAAAATGATAGGAGGATGAGACAACATTCCCCCAAGTGTAAGTTGCATAGGAGATCAATCTACACATGACACCTGTTTGCTAGGTTTTCATCATGGTACTTATCCAAGGGGCCACCAAGGGTGGTTTTCACCGCTGGACGAGGGGATTTTTCTTTACTTTTTTATTTTTCTTTTCTTTTTTTTTTTTTGAATTTTTTTGACTTTTTTTTGGAATAGGTGGAATATGGAAAAGAGGGACTCAAATGTCTAGTTCCTTGAAGGTGATAGTGTCCCATTAGAGAGTGATGTCATCACATGGACCATGTCAAATGTGCTCATCGATTTTGGTAGTGAGATGGGTTAGGTGGATAGTGCTCAATCTACACTAGAGGACAAACTAGAATTTTAAATTGAGAGAAATTGTGAGGTGGATAAATGGAGTTTAAATTAAATAAATTTGTCCAATTTATTTAATCATGTGAAAAGGGGATTAAGTGATGGGATTGATTTATTTGTTTGAATAAATCAAGTGGACATTAGGGTATGAACGGATAATTAAATAATCAATTGAAATTAATTATTTAATTATAGAAGAAAAATGGGCAAATGATTAAAAAGGATGTAATTGAATTGTCCTATCACATTTGCGACATGAGGACATCTTTAAGTGTCTACAACTATATATATATATGCTCACATTTGCACATATCTTTGTTTATTGCTTGTTCATAGATACTTATTTGTGAGTGATTTTTAGTTATATGTATCTCATTTTTTACAGATATTTGTTGTTACATATTTGGTCTTATATGCTCACACTCATAAATAGGCATATTTTATGTGCTCATACTTTATGTTTACATATTTTTTGATATGGTTTATATTTTGTAATTTAGGCCAGGGTTCAGGGACTTTGTTGAGTTACCAAACCAAGTAGTAATTCAATACACAAACAACAAAACAAAAATTTATCTATTCATTTGCAACTAGAAATTACAAAAGAGTTCAATGATATTACAATATTACATTAATACATGCCTTGGAATTTCCTTACAATCATTCATGCAGTCGAATTAGACCATTCTAGCCTTCATGTTCAAACCCTCCTCATATTGCTCCAACTTTGTCAATTTTCATTCTAGTAGAAGAAGTTGTCACCCAAAGCATGAAATCCTCAATTTAAGGTGATTAAAATAGAAGGTGATGACCACCCCATGTCCTAAGGTGATGGGACATGAGTCATCCTCTTACTGGCTCCCTTGATTCATAGCTCAAACCATTATAAACATCGTTTTGGCTTTTTCTGGACCCTTAGGATGTTCTCCAAAGAAATGAGGCCCATTGAGATGATGCAAGATTCTAAGGGTCTTCAAGATATCTCCCCTTGGTAGGGAAAGCTCCACTATGAAGTTCATGGATAGGAAAATTGTTCTTGGAAGAGAATTTGTAACATGTCATCTCATATTACCCAAAAATTACATTCCCATTTTACCATCAAGTAAATAAAATTCATGATTATCATAATCATATGTTTAACAAACACTAATCATTTGCATAATGATTACATAAAAAGCATATTCTTTTTTTTAATATTTTCAAACTAAAAATGTATAACATGTTCAAAGATAGCATGTTAGTGAATCCCTTCACTTTACAGTCACAATGTTTTGGTCTTGGCAATAAAGATAAAGTTTACATGGAAAATTTGACTGTCAAGTCATATAAATGAATATATTGCATCTCGAGTTTTGATATCTGTCTTCATAAGACTTGGATTATCATCTACTTGGGAAGGAGAGCATCAACCAAGTGCTTTTCCTCCAACCACAGACCAGCGGTCCCCCACACAACTTCCTTCTTGGAAGTGACCCTACCCTTCAAGAAGGGAATAGATATAAAGAACCGATAGGTTTTCCATTTGAGTCTCTAGTGTTGTGTTCTTCATAACTCTTCACAATCATACAACTATAGATCCACTCTAACTATGTATGACACTACTAGAAGGTTATGCCATCTGGAGCATAGTGAATCGACTAATGCATGTAGAGACGGATGCATTAATTTAGCCAAATATTTCATATACATAGATGTTTCACAATGAACATAGTCAATTTTTCACCCACATCTAACTCAAATTAGAATTTATCTCATCCAATAATAAGTTTTGTTTAACTCATTCCATGTAATGGGTAATTTGATAGTTCACACCCATAGTCTCACTAACTCTCATTATCTACTCTGATATCTGGAGTACAAGACCAAAATGATTCATATAGAGGTCTTCATTCTTTTAGAGAAGTTTACCTGTTGCCACTACAACGTGAAATCTATGACTCCACATCACTCTATTCCATGTTGCAAAAGTATTTAGGTATACATTTGGTTTTGATGTATCATCTTGACCTAAGAATAGTTTTAGTTTTAATACTAACCTTGCATGTTCACCCAAGGCTATTTCCTTGGTTCAAGAATCTTTACCTAATCCTCTTAGATAATGATCCCTTGTTTTATTCTATCATTGACAAAAGAAACTTATCATTTGTTGCACATTCTAGCAATGTTTTAGTTTTACTTTCTCTAAACCCCATAATGATATTATAAGTTTGATATTTGAAGATAGAAGAATATCAATTATATGACAATAATAAATATTTTGACCAAAGTCTTGTCACCTTCTTACTTCAATAATATCAAGAACTCTTATATAATAAGTCAATAAGTATCAAAGTATAATATCATTTAATCGACCTCAAGTCATCCCTTAATACCAGTAGTTCGACAGTCTTATCTTTATACTAAGATAAAGAAATCAGTATACTTATGATAAAGTATAATAAAAAACTTTCATAAAGAAAAATAATATTGATGTTCTCTATACCAATCTGATTTGAATCAAGAACCATTATTTCTTACCAGAATTTCTATTCATGGACTATGAGGTTGTACCACGGCCCATGGTTCCATCCACAGTCAGCCACCCTTGCTATCCTTTATAAAAGAATAACACAATATTTCAAAGATAGACATGCAAATATTGCCTGTTATAGATGGCTATATAAACCAATATATATAAAAGGAAATGTTGGAACATATAAGGTGAGTATCATAAACTCTCAACTATTGTATTGTCATATTATGGAGAACGATAGGGTTAGTAACCCTTGTATCTCCAGTTTTTGCCATTACTGATGTTCATTACCTTTCTCACAGTGAGAAACTTAAGGTGTCAGCTAAACACTACCATTACTAAGATGCTTACACCAAGACAACTTCTAACAAGGACTAAGACCTTACAGTTATCATTCGAGATGCATAAAAATTGGTTGAGCAAAGGTATTATTGGCCACCTCCGAGAATTACACACATAGTGCAGTATACCCAATATGTTGGCAAGAGATAGTGCTAGGCATGTTAGGTGTTGTCATTGATGGCAAATGAATCTATCTTACACATCAGCAATGTATCATTTGACCATACCAGAAGTTAGATTGTAGATTTGTCTAAGTTAGGATAGACAGGAACAAAGAATTTGACAGGGTTCAGCATTTCGGTTCGCATTTCTCCACATGTAATCATATTGTGCTACGGATCTGAGGGAATGTTAAGGGATGTCAGGGATACCTAAATCCAAAGTTTTAGCCTCTGGTGATGAAGGGATTGAAAGTTACAAGCATCTGAGTATCAAGTTTTGGTTAGACAGTTCAGTCTGGTGAAGAATAGGCTGACTTGGTGTTTGATCCTTGTACGGATTAAGAGAAGTGGTTGGTTGAGTAATTTATGAGATCCAGAGGTATTGGCCAACATGTGTGGTGACTTGAATACATAGGTTTTGGTCCGTGTCAAACTGATGTTTGTGCATAGATTCAACCGACAGAACAATGATCTTGAAAAAGTCTAAGTTTTCTTGAGGCTGACTGCAGTTGATGTAATTTCATGTTGCGGATATATATGATTGATGGGTGAGAGAACTTTGAGGTATGGTTGTGCGAATATGAGGTGAGAGGTGTGAAGTGTGGCAGTATCAAGTGTGAAGAAAGAGATCTGAGCCTCAGATCATGACAGAACAGTAAAACAGGGCAGTGAGAGATGAAGTGTGTGAAGTCAGTTTATTGAGCCTAACCGAAACTGTAATCTTGCATTGTTAGATGCTATTCTTTAGTTCAAATATTTTAGTGAACTCTTGTAATTAATCTTGTAGGCAGTGAGCTCTGGGTAGTTTACCCGAATGCATGTGCCTTCCCCTTTTGTAATACTTTTAACAGAGTATAAAATCTTGTGGGTTAACCCCCATCGTGGTTTTTCCCTTAACCGGGTTTCCACGTAAAAATCTTGGTGTTCATGTGTGATGATCTTGTTGTTGTTGTTCTCAAGTTCATGCTTCTTTCTTTTGAATGTATGTGGTAAATAAATAAAGGAACATAATAATAAGTTTTGCAGAACACTTATTCACCCCCCCTCTCAGTATTCCTTAATTTCAACAATTGGTATCAGAGAAAGGTTCCTTAGAAAAAGTTTAACAACTTGAGGAAGATCTGGGGAAGTGTTTCAATGGGTTCATTTAGGTATTCTAATGG
Source organism: Cunninghamia lanceolata (assembly GCA_027924645.1). Taxonomy (NCBI): domain Eukaryota; kingdom Viridiplantae; phylum Streptophyta; class Pinopsida; order Cupressales; family Cupressaceae; genus Cunninghamia; species Cunninghamia lanceolata. Next base: position 1,025,810 of record BSBN01000501.1, on the reverse strand, counting down.
TATCAATGAATAACTTCAAGTAGCCTTAGAAGATCTTGATCAGTCCAGAGCAGAAGTCAAAGAACTACAAGAGAACCTTAAAGATGCTGAGGATTTCATTAAGACTTTAAAAGGGAAACTGGGCAAATCCAATGAAAAGAGGAAGGAGCTACTTCAGTAGTTAGCAAATATGAATGAAGACAATGGCATGGATGAGGATCTGAAGGAGAAGACAAAGGAATGGTTGAAGATGGAAAAAGAAGTTGTTGTCCTAAAACATGAGATGGACTCTGGGGCGATGAGGCTAACCAAGGAAATCGAGGAAAGGAAGAAGACTAAAGAAAACCTGAATTAGTCTCTGAAATAAAGAACAACAGAATGTTGCAGATTGGATAGAATAATTGGCCATCTAGAGTCTGATCTACAAGAAACCAAGTATAATGAGGAACAACTTGAAAGGCAAATTGTTATTCTCAAACATGACCTAGAAGTTGCAAATGAATACAAAGAGAAGTTCAAGATAAGCTTAGCTAAGCTTGAGGTACTGCTTGATAGTTAGAAGAAGGCAGATGATAAGCATGGTCTGGGATATGAGAAAGGTGAAATCTCTGGATCCAGTTAAAGAAATCCTGAAGTAAGAAATCAAAGAAAGAATCCTAGAAGGCCTTTGGTCAGACAACCTAATTCTCAAAGGTATCCATCCTTCAATGGAAATTGTTTCAATTGAAATAAATTTGGTCATAGAGCTACTCAGTGTAGAAGTAGAGTGAATCAACGTGGTCCATCCTTCTCCAGTAAGTGCTTCAATTGTAAAAGGTATGGTCATAGATCTAATGAATGCAGAAACATGATGATGAATAACTCTAACAATAGAGGAAATGTCAATTCTTTCAATGGCAAATGTTTTGCATGCAATAGATTTGGACACATGGACAATTAGTGCAGATCAAGAGGAAATCAAGTAAATAAGAAAAGAAATGTTGTGTGCTTTAATTGCAACATACCCGATCATATTGCAAGATTCTGCAGAAGTAGGAATGATGATAGAAAACGTCTGGTAAATAGAAACTAGAATATGCAGAGACAAGATAAAGGCAAGGCAAAGTAGATGTGAATGAGATCTAGAATGAAATGAACAAAACATGGGTGAAGAAAAGTGTAATGAATCATGGTGATGGGTCTGCACCAGAATTCGGTGCTAATAATTCCTTCAGGAATTGAAACAAGAGCTCTGGCTCTAGGGGAGCTGCATTAAAAATCTAATTCCCCCTACCAGTAAGAGGGTGCCTAAATCTGACACGATGAATGAAGATAAAGAAGCCTATTGCAGATCTGTTAAAGCAAATTCTAGAAGAAAAGAAGCTAATGAGAATGATTATGGAGTAATTGAAGATTGATTGTATTTAGAAATAGTGTAACCAGATGAATTAGGGCAAAGCATTTATTACAATGATGAATTAGGTTTTGCCGAAGCATAAAAATCCATTCACTCAACATTTGAATCACTTTGCATTCAAAGAGAACAAGGAGAAGAGTTCCTGAGCTAAGATCTTAAAGATTTGGAGTGCGAAAAGTGAATTTGACAGCTAACCCTAATCCCGTGGAGAAAAAGGTATTTTTCTGTGAAGCTTTGAACTTGTGATCTTTTTGATATGGATAATCCATTGGTTTTTGATATAACTGAAAGGCCCCAACCTAAATTCAAAAGGCATCCACACAAATCTATAGAGCTCGATTCGTTAGGTGCCCTTTCTAATGTTTCGCATAGAGTGTTGCACATAGAAGATATTAGGGCTTACATTCATGCTAGCATAGATGAGTTTGGGGATTTGAAGTTAGTGGATTTGTTTAAGAATCACCTGAGGGGTGAGATTTATGGTCTTAAACCTAAGTACAAGGCGTTGCAAGAAAAACATTTCATTTAGGTTATTGGGTTCCCATCCTTCAATGAGGACGAGTGCGTCTGGTATGTACTGAGTTGGATGCATGATGAATTTATGTGGTTGATGAAACCCTTTAAGATCACTAAGGATGCCATCAAGACCGTAACAGGATTGAACTCATTCAGTGGACTACCGATGCTAAAATCAGTGAAGAATCATATTGTAACTAAAGCTATCAGCTCAAAGTTTGATAAGAGGACAATGACAATAAATGATATAACTGATCCAGATGTCAAATTTGCATCTATGGTGATTGGGTATAAGATATACCACTCCAGTAGGGAAAACTTAGTGTCTAGTACAGCCATTTATGCTGCTTATCAGATGCTAAGAGAAAATGCTGACTATGACTTGTGTGAGCTACTTAAAAACCAGCTAATGGAGAATTTGAACAAGATCAAGAAGGATAAGAAGAATACATTCAAGTATGGTATGTTGGTCTTGTGCTTTTTCTTTTATTTCATGAATGAATTGCCTGGGAAGAAAAGCCTGCATTCGACCAGTGACATGCCTATTGCCATACAAATAAGAGAGCACTTGCACAATATTGGTGACTCCAATTCCCAAAGGACTGCTCTTTGGGGATATTTCAAGAATTTCCAGCAGATGATGCAATCAAGGGAAAGAATCCCTAAGTCTGTGGTGGAAAAGTACAAGGATATAATTTGTTTCATGGTGGAAATAGGTCAATGCCTGATGGAAGAAGTTGAACCAAGGACTGTATGGATCATGCACATGGGGTATGTGATGAAAGTAGATTGTCATTGATGTTAAAAAGGTGTTGGTATTGATAGGAGTTGTTCATGTCATCAGGATCAGTGGATGTTCAAAGTCTTCATCATGGGATTGCTCATGGTTTCATGATCACAATTCAGGAGTTGTTTAGTTCATGATGTTCATGGTCTCTTTTCAGGATGCTTGATGGAGTTCATATCTTGTTTATGTTTCTTGGTTCATTCTTGTTTGTGTTGGTTCATTTTTGTAGATTTTATATAGTGGTGTTTGAAGAAATGATGATGCAGGAATAATCCAATGCATATGTCTTGTTATCCAAGGTTGATTAACAAGGTGTGTTTCATGTAGCCATATTGTTCATAGGTTGTCCATCAAAGTAGAGAGTAGAAAACAAATTTGAAGACTTGTTTGTGTTGATGGTTGAGCATTTTGATGAGTTGTTGATGACAGACACAGGTTGATGTCTTACAGATGCATAGAAGGTATCATATGATTGACAGATTTGCAGGGCTTGTTTGTTCATTTATATCATTATGGTGTTATGGTGTTCTTCATGTGGGTGTTGGCATTGGTATAGATGTTCTTTATGTTCATGCTCATACTACATTGGTTTCATTGATTACTCTTAGTTGTACTATCTCAGTTGGTATGATGACTTACTTGGCACAAGGTTGGTTGGTGTCACATTTGACATAGTCACAATTGTTTATACATAGTTGCTTACTCAGTGGTTTCACTTTCTCTTCATATTTTTTATGTTCAGTGTTATTCAAGATAAGAGGCATGTGACATGGTGATAATGATCAGCAAGGTAAGAATCAAGGTTTTGAAGGTTCATGCTTTGATCCTTTTCTCAACTAACACATGAAAAATAATTGCATTGTCATGTTGATTGTTCAAGTAAAAATAAGAGGTTGTTATAAATCAAAATGTCTCATGTTCACGTTCAAGAAATTATAATCTCAGAAATGGTGATGTCTCTTAAGAGAAGAAGGATCTCATGAGATAGGAGAAATGCAAAAGAATCATAAGATGGCCCATTGATGTCAAAGGCATGTGATATGACTTGGTCTTGCAAAGAAACTTGTGGCAGAGTCATCAAACGTGTGATGAGGCTCATCATGTTGTTTGATTTTGATCTTCATTATTCTTCATTGGAACAGTTGATACAGGTTGATCTCAAGTTGTTTGAAAGCATTACAAGTCAAAGAATATTGTAGTTATCAAAATCCCTATGTTATACCTTTATAAAGTCTCTAAGATCTCAAAGACATTCATCTATTCTCTGTCATAAAATATGGGAAAGCATGATATTTGATTTTAGGATTTGAAAATTCCTAAAAATCTAGTCTTCTATATCCTAAAATCATAAACTATATTTTCCTAAGTCTAAATCATATTTATGACTTTGCTTTTAAATTAAAAAAAAAAAACTTTATGTTTATCTCCTAATTTGGTGTCCCACTTAATGTCATAAAGTGGATTTTATATGGAGTGAGAAATTAAGAGTTTTTTAAAAGGGATATTTTTAGTCTTCAACTTCAAAAAAGTCTGAATATTATGGAGTTTTAAAAGCTTCTTTTTAAAAGAGATATTCTTTCTAAGTTTTAAAAAAAACCTTCCCATGACATAGAAGGCTAAAAAGTAAAGTTTTCTTATTAATAAATATTTTAAAGGAGGAAGTGGGAGTGCCTTTTAAAAGGCTATTATTAGAATTTTTTAAAGGGGCAGCATATAGGTGTTTTTAAAAGCATTTTTTTAATGAAGGAAATTTGTTTGAAGATGTTATTCTTTTTTAGAGTGATGTGTAAGAATTTTTGTTCTAATCTTTATGAAGAATGTTGATAAGATTTTTTAGAGAAGATGGAAGATATATTTTTTAAGATGGGAGCCAACATGGTATCAGAGCCAGGCCCAGGCTAGGAGCCCCAAGCACATGAGAGGTGTGGCTTAAGGGGGGGTGTTGGTGTTGGAAATAAGCCACACCTGGACCGACTATGGACTGGTCCAAGAGGGACCAGTAGCTCAGTGGTAGAGCACTCCAGCAGCGAATGGAAGGTCCTAGGTTCGAGTCCTAGCTGGTCCATGTCTCAACATGGTATCAGAGCAAAGGTTTGCAACACTGGGATCTCTGGTTCTTGTCATTGTTTAGGTTAAACATTTCTCTCCTTATGGTGAGTTGGTAATAGTACCTCTCACTTAAGAGCCTTAGTAAGGTGTTAGAAGGTTGATAAATTTACAAACTTGTTCTTTGTTTCTAGAAGAAATAAATCCTTTATGCTTTGTTCTACTTGTGTGTCTGTTATGCAAAAATGTGATGATATACCTAACCATAGATGGGGGCCGGCGCCTAGCGAGAGACTGTCAGGGTAACCCATGGATGGGGGCTGGCGTCTAGCTAGAGGCTGTTAGGGTAACCCATGTTAGGGCCATGCGATGACACTCTCCTTATTGCAGCCTAGCATTCCCTAGTTGTACTCTCCCCAGTTGTTAAGTGTTGCCTCTGGAAGTATTGTTGTGTTGCCTCTGGAAGTGATTTTGAGTTGCTTGTGGTGTTGTCATGTGTTGTAATGGAGTCTTGTTTGGTCTTTGTACCTATTAGGCAATTGTCTACCTGACTGTATGATGTTTTGGGACCTTATGTTATCTCCTAGCACGGGGGGGTGGACCTTAGGGTTCCACATGGTCGGGTGGATGTGCTTTATCTCCATTGGTTTCTCCTTGCCTTTGTTCGTGTGCAAGAAGGTGGTAACTCCTATAGCAGATTCAGATCGTGTACCTGTTTATGGAGACAGTTATTATGCTCATGTACTGGCCTGTGTATCAGATGATTCATTATGTATGTATTCATATGTATTTAGAAGATGATAATGTAACGATGTAATGTTGTATTCATATGTCGGGAGAAATTGTAACTATGTACTAGATCCTAATGAATACTTATATGATGTTATGTAGATGTAAATGTTTATTGATTTAGTGCATTAGGTTTACAATGAGTTACTAATGTTAATTCATGATGTGTGTTAGATTATGTTAATTGTTTTGTCAAGTAATGCAACCATGATATCTTAGAGGACAAGTCATTAGTTTAAATGATGCGTTAATATTACTTTGTTACTTTACTATCTCTTTCAATTTAAAAAAAAAAAAAATATCCTGTTGCATATAGCATAAATGTGATGTTCTCTGAGGTATTCATGGTGGGGCATTACAGGCAACATATAGGTGTTTTTAAAAGCATTTTTTTAATGAAGGAAATTTGTTTGAAGATGTTATTCTTTTTTAGAGCGATGTGTAAGAATTTTTGTTCTAATCTTTATGAAGAATGTTGATAAGATTTTTTAGAGAAGATGGAAGATATATTTTTTAAGATGGGAGCCATTTTCTTTAGATTAAAAGCTATTGTAGTTTTAAGGAGATGAGGAATATGAAGAGACTTCATGCATATGATCATAGAGATTTTATTTTCTCTTACAAGGGAAAATTAAAAATATTGTTGTTGAAGACAACAATTTAATGAAGATGAAGATTTGCAGAAGATGAAATTGAAGGGTCATTGAAGTCATGAGAAAGTTTTTTATTGAAGGGGCAAATTTTTATTTTGGAAAATTAATTTTGCAAATTGAAGAGTTTTTGAGAAGGAATATGAAAGATTATTTTCATAACATTGTGAATAAGATTCTTTCTTTTGCAGGTGAATGGATTTTTGATTGAAAATGAAATGCAAAGGATGAAATTGAGATTGTATTGCGTATCAGGTAATTTGATTGTACAGAGATCATGAAATTGATGTGCAGATTGGATTGAGTATGATTGTAAATTCAGAGAAGACTTGTTGTATAATGGTGCAAATCAGATTGATTGGCAGTCAATTCTTGCACACAAAATTTTATATGTTGATCATGGTGATTGTACTTTACCAGTGAGGCACAATGTATGCTAGTGAGGCATCTTGAAAAGATAGTGAATCTTCTTTGGTCAATGAGACCTTCATGTAATCAGTGAGATTTTGAATAAGCCAGTGAGGTAGTTTTTGAGTGGTTTTTCTTCCCCAGGAGGGTTTTCCACTCGGTAAAAACCTTGTGTCATGATTCTTGTTGATTTCCTCTATGTGTGTGCATATTCATTATTTGATCATGAGTTTTTGTTTGCATCTTTTATTATCAGTCTTGTGCATATATATTGATGTATTCATCCCTCTTTGTCTTGTAAGATAAAGTTTGCAAAAAGTTTAAAAGTTTATACAACACTGGTTCACCCCCCCTCTTAGTGTTGTCCTGGACTCCAACAAATACTAGAAATGTATGCTCAACACCTTCTGAGTAAACCAAAAGATACCTCAATTGAGAGATTTGGTACATATAATGAGCTTAGTTTGAAACTTTATGTTGAGCTCCGAAAACCTGAAATTAAGAGAAATGTCCAAAGGCAAGTTTAAATGTATGCAGAAAGTATTGGAATAATAAAGGAAGCTGTGAGACAAAAATAGGGAAATGACAAAAAAGATGATAAGGAGAAGCAAGACAAAGAACACGGAAGTATTCTGGTAGAACCCCCTTCTAAGTCAAGGATTACTAGGAGTTCTGGTTCAACCTTCGGTGCATCACCTTCTCCTATTGCAAAGAAATTCAAAAATAAACCTACCAGTAAGGAAGGAAAAAGGACAAAAGTAAAGGGCAAAAGGTCATATGTCAGTGTGGAGAAGGAGGATGAAGAAGAGACTAAGTTAGATGGTGAGGTTAAAGAGTTGAAGGCCTCAAGAACTAAGTCTGTTAAATCCTTAGGCACCAAGTCTGTTAAAGTGTCTAAGGAGAAGCCCTCTAGAAGCATAAAGTTAGAGAAAGTAGAAGCATCAAGGGTTGCCAAAGACAAGCCCTCCAGAAGTATAAGGGTAAGCAAAAGACAAAAGACTGAGACCCATGTTGAAAAATCCACCCTAACAGTTGAAGATATTGTGAATGCAGTAACTATTCATGGGAATTTGAAGCCAATAACAAAATAGTATGACAACTTTGATACTGTCAACAAGAAAATTTTGGAGGATGCTACTGTTAAGTACTTGAATACATTCAACATAGCACTTGTGGAATTTTGTATGAAATCCCTAAGAGTCTAAGTGACATTTTGGAGATGAGAAAAGAAGCTGCTAAAGCAAAGGATTTGGAGCTAAGAGAACATGTGTTGTCCAGTCTGTGTTTGGTAATCTCCAAGAAGGAAGCAAATCAAAATTTCAAAGAAGTTAAAGATGAATTCAGAAGCAAGAAAAGGATGAATAAGCTAATGATTGGAGACATTGATGAAGTGGTCAAATAAATAGAACAAATTCTAAGGAAAGCCCTAGACAAGAATAAGTTCTATGTGGTCACTGAAGAACTTGTTGATGCTGATGATACATCCATTCTAAATAATGAAGAGTTGAAGAAAAATGAACAACAAGCTGAGGCAGATGATTTCTCTGTTTAGGAAGAAGAAATATTGAATAAAAGAGATGAAGAGATGATGAAGGAAGATAATGTTGATTATGCAGAGAATACTCAAATTTCTCCGGACCAATCTGGTGAAGAAAATACAGAGATGAATATGGAAATAAATGCTCCTACTGAAGGTGATTCTAAGAAGAATAAAGAGCAGAAAGCAGAAGAAGTTTAGGACAAGGAAGATCAATAAGAAGAAACTGATGATGGAATTGATTCCTCCATTCTAGATGTTGAGGAATTTGATAAAAATGATGATAATGTTGCTATTGAGGATACACAAAATCCTCTAGAAAAGAATACAGAAGACATTTTTGATAAAGAATACAACTGAAACATCATATTGGGCAAGAAACACTATAGAAGTAGTGAAAGAAATTTTAGAGAAAGACAAACAAGCTACAGAAGATCCAGATATAATACAAGGTCCAATCAATTTTGATACTTTATCACCAATACATAAGATGAAGTTGGCCTCTTTTTCACAAGCTAAGGCCAGAGAGGAAATCTTGAAGTTCCATATAGAAGACAGTGAGTTGCTTGGTCTTGTATCTTGGAGAAAATCATGCCTACATTTCAAAAGGATTCATTAGCATCTCTCTCCGGTCAGTTGAAGAGTCTGATAAACTTTGTAAGTACTCACTTTGAGTCTTTTGAAAAGTCAACAGAAGTCAAAGTCCAGAATGAATTTAATGATAAAAGATTTAGTGAATTGAAAAAAAAATTGACAATGATAGAATTATGCTAGATACTAGTGTAAAGAGTATTCAAAATGCCCTCACTGAAGGAGGAGATGTGTATAAATTTTGTTTATCTTGGCCAAAAGTTGTAGAGGATATTGAGAAGAAAATAAAGGTGTCTGAGCGAAAATTGTCAAATGTTCAATCCTTTAATCCTTTGACAGTATCTGCGGTGAGTCAAGAAAGTCAAGTAGTTAGCCTGATTGATGAAATAAAGAAATTGGTGAAAGAAAAAGAAAACATTGTGGCAAGGATGTGTGAACTCTGGGAACTGATTTCCCCCAAGTTAGAAACAATGTTCAATGCATTGACAGAAGCTCAAGTTGCTACTCTGACAAGTGATCCCACTGATTTGCAAAAGGTAGAGTCACATGCATTTTTATTCAGTGGTCATATTTTAGTTTTGGATGACATGAAGAAAAGTTGGGACAGTGAATTGGTACTATTGAAAAATATTTTTGGTGATGTGTTTAAGTTTATGTAGACAAGACATAAGGATTGTTTGTACATATGCGGAAGTATGGATATAAAATTTTTGTGTAAATTTTTGGATCCAAACCTCGACCTTTGCCATTGATGTCAAAGGGGGAGTGGAAAGTAATGAAAAATGAGGAATTCATCTAAGGAGGAGCATTGGAAATCACAAGTGTACTTAGTAAGGGGGAACTTTTCTAACACTTAGTCATTTTTCACTAAGTGTTGCCATCAATTCCAAAGGGGGAGATTGTTGACAAGAGACACTGCTAGGCATGTCAAGTTTTTTCATTGATAGCAACTGAATCTATCTTACACATCCGTAGTGTATCATTTGACCATACCAGAAGTTAGATTGTAGATTTATCTAATTCACAATAGACAGGAACAGACAATATGATAGGGTTCAACATTTTGGTCTACATTTCTCCACAGGTAATCATATTATGTTGTGGATCTAAGGGAATGTTAAGGGATGTCAGGGCTACCTAAATCCAAATTTTTAGCCTTCGATGATGAAGGGATTGAAAGTTACAAGCATTTGAGTATCAGGTTTTGGTTAGATAGTTCAGACCGGTGAAGAACAGGCCGAGATCCAAAGGTATTGGCCGACATGTGTGGTGACTTGAATACATAGGTTTTGGTCCATGTTGATGTTTGTCCATGGATTCAGCCGACAGAACAATGAACTTGAAAAATTCTCTAAGTTTTCTTGAGGCTGACTACACTTGATGTAATTTCATGTTGCGGATATATATGATCAATGGGTGTGAGCACTTTGAGGTATGGTTGTGTGTGCAAAGTGTGGTAGTATCAAGTGTAAAGCAAGAGTTCTGAGCCTCGGATCATGGCAGAACAATAAAATAGGGCAGTGAGAGATGAAGTGTGTGAAGTTAGTATATTGAGCCTAACCGGAACTGTAATCTTACATTGTTAGATGCTATTCTTCAGTTCAAATATTTCAGTGAACTCTTGTAATTAATCTTGTAGGTAGTGAGCCTCCTTTGAGTAGTGAGCTCTAGATAGTGTGCCCAAAGGCATGTGCCTTCCCCTTTTGTAATACTTTTAACAGAGTATAAAATTTTGTGGGTTAACCCCCACCATGGTTTTTCCCTTAACCGGGTTTCCACATAAAAATCTTGGTGTTCATGTGTGATGATCTTGTTGTTGCTGTTCTTAAGTTTATGCTTCTTTCTTTTGAATGTGTGGTAAATAAATAAAGGAACATAATAATAAGTTTTGCAGAACACTGATTCACCCCCCTCTCAGTGTTCCTTAATTTCAACACAATATGGGTTTAACAATGAAAAAACAAGTGTTATACTTGAAACATAACCATATCCATAACTATGGTAATTGATATTACATATGTTTTGCACGATACCAACTTCTAACCAGTATATTGTTTAGTCTTTTTGTAGTGAGGCATCTACTCCTTACTCTATTATTCCATGATGGTTTTTTCCTCTACTGCCTCTCAAAAGAGACCCCATCACCAAGACATCTCACTCCTTTCAGAAAATTTGCCCACTCAACCTACTAAAGCTCCCAAGAAGAGCATGCAGTAGAAATCAGGCTCTCTCCCACTAAGCACAACTCACCAAAATGTCATAACAACACCCTTTCCACATTCTCCATCTTCATGGAGTACGAAGTGCAAAAGATAATCCATATAGTGGTTTGTCATGGCCCACATTATCATGGAAAAGAGAAGTTCAAGACATAAAAACAAACATCTCACTTATCCATAAGTATTTATGCACAATTAATAATATAATTCTATAAAAAAAATACATTTGTTGCAATACTCAAGGGTTGTATCGAATTTAGTCATGCAACAAAAGTGAATAAGGGATTGAGGTCTCTACTTCCTCACCACCCTAGACTAACGTCAATAAAATTTAAGTTGGTTCTAGAAGGAAAATGAATACATATGAACATCGAATAGTTTGACAAAAGGGAAATATGATAAACTCTATCTTTGACATATTACCTGAATATCTCTCAACCAATGCAATGAAGTTGTCATTGGAAACCTTTCTGAAATGACAATTCGACAATGGTCAATTTGAGATTAACCCAATAAGGAAAATTAACTGACACATACCTCATCTCACAAAGGTTCACATAATAGTAGAATTGGAACTCAAATGACAAACTAATCTTTTCAAAATATATAACTCCTTCTCTTTGGTGATACTCTCCTTCCATTCTCAAAGGTGGAATCCTTTTTTTTCTGGTTACACTCACAATCATGCAAAATATGATCAGTGTATCATCAATAAGTCATTATACATCATGCTTAAATAATCTTAATAACATGTAAAGTCATGTCTAATTCCATGCATTAATTATAATTCATAAAATCAAAGATTTATCCTGACATTTCCCTAACATCAAATCATTAATCTATGATTAGTTGTCCACTTAATCACATGGAAGTAAAAAGTAAAGCATAGTCAAATTTTGGGGATGTAACATATCTCCCCCCATATAAATCATCATCCCCTATGATTTAATATATCTAGAGTTTATAACATACAAAGAAAAGAGTTTTGTTCGTCATAATAATAAAGCTTAAAATAGGTGAGGGAATCTTTGATAAATATCATCATAATTCTCCCAGGTGGCATTCTCTTCTGCATACTGGTTCCACTGGACCTTGCATTAAGATATTTCCTTATTACACAAGCATAGATTACATATTTCGAGCACCTTGATGGGATCGATCATTACCATCCTTGGGTCCTTCACTTGTATGGCATTCAAATCAAGAATAGGAATATGATTATTTCCTGCAACATACTTTTTCAAATAAAAAACATGGAAAACATTATGCATCATGGCAAGAGCTAGTAGTAGAGAAATCTTGTATGTAAATGGGTTGACTTCTTCGAGAACTTCGAAGGGACCCACATACCTAGGAGCTAATTTGGATGTATTTCCAAACTTAATAGAGCTATTTTGTGGTTTAACTCTTAAGACAACTTTTTCTCCCACTGAGAAATGCCATGCAGTGCACTTAGCATCTGCATAACTTTTTTTCCTATCATTCACTTCCGCTAACCTTTTCTTAATCAGATGGACTTGCTCTTCCATTTATGATAATATTTATGGACCAAGACTATTCCTATCTTCTAGCTTATCCCAACTTATAGGAGTTCAACACTTTCTTCCATATAATACTTCAAATGGAGCCATGTTAATAGTGGAATGATAGGAATTATTGTAGGCAAATTCCACAATAGGAAGGTAATCTTCCTACTTGTATTGCTAGTCCATGAAATACATTCTCAATAGATCTTCCAACACTTGGTTTACTCTTTCAGTTTGGCCATCTGTCTCAGGATGATAAGAAGAGCTTATGTTTATCTAAGTTCCAAGTGAGGAAATAAGGTTTTCCAAAACCTTGATGTCATACGAGCATCCCTATCTGAGATAATCTTCTCAGGAATACCATGCAATCTAAATACTTCTTGCACAAATTTGTGAGCTATGACTGGTGCCCCATCTGTCAAATTCCTTGGTATGAAATGTGCTACCTTGGTGAGTCTATCCACCACAACCAGAATAGCATTGTGTCTATTTCTAGACATAAGAAGTCTTGGCACAAAATCCATGTTAATGATTTGCCATTTTCATTCTAGAATCTCATGATTGCATAGAAGTCCTACCAGGTGATGGTGTTCTATCTTCACCCTCTAGCATTCTAGACATCTAGCTACAAACCTTGCAACATTCCTCTTCATTCCTTTCCACAAATATAATGGTTTTACATCAGCTAGCAATTTCGTCATTCTAGGATGTCCTGAATAAGGTGCAAAATGAACCTCTTTCCACATGATATTTCTTAACTCCTTAGAGTTCAGAATGTACATTCTTTATTTAAACCTTAATAATCCATCTAGTTCAAAGTGGAATCCATCATACTTAGGATCATAAGAATTATCCACAAGAGCTTGTTTTACCTACTCATAATATTCATCTCCTTTGGACCTTTGTAATACCTGACTCCTAAAATCATAATGTATGGAGATCATCGAGGAGATATATCTTCTCCTACTTAAGTCATCTGCCACTTGATTTTCCTTTCCTTGTATGTATTTAATCTCAAAATCATAATCAGATATTAGCTCTAACCACCTTCTCTATCGATCATTCAGATGTGGTTGAGTAAATAGATATTTGAGTCCTTAATGGTCTATTTTTAGTTCAAAATGTTTTCCAAGAAAATAATGTCTCCATATTTGTAGTGCATGTACCACTGCTACCAATTCTAGATCATGATGAGCATAATTCTGCTCATATGATTTCAATTTTCTGAATTCATATGCAATAACTTGTCCATCCTGGGCAAGTACACCACCCGATCCTTATGTTGAGGCATCAATGATGACTACAAAATGACCTTTTGGGTTAGGTACCTTTAAAATAGGCATCATAGTCAACTTTTCCTTTAGTTGGTCAAATGCCTCCTAAAATTTCTTTGACTAATCAAATCTTTTGCCTTTTCTTTGTAATGAAGTAATAAGTTAGGTAATTTTTGAAAAATTAGCCACAAATTTTCTATAATATCCTACTAGGCCCATGAAACTACAGACCTCATGCACATTTATTAGTACCATCCATTCCAAAATGGCTCTAATCTTTGCTGGGTCCACAACAATTTCCTTAGCTGAAATTATATGACCCAAATATTGTACTTCTTTTTGAAAGAAAGTACATTTTGAGAGATTTCCATACAATTTATGATCTCTTAATATCTAGAGAACAATCCTTAGATGCTGAAGCTGTTCCTCCTCATTCTTGGAGTAAATCAAAATATCATCAAGGAAAACAAGGACAAACTTGTCCAAAGTCTCTGAACACACTGTTCATTAAGTTCATAAATGTTGCAGGTGCATTAGTTAATCCAAACCTCATTAGTGTCCATACCTCATTCTAAAGGCTAACTTATGAATATCCTCATCCTTTAGCTTCAATTGATGCTATCCTGATCGAAGATTGATCTTTGAAAACACAGTTGCCCCTCGTATTTGATGGAAGAGATCATCAATGCAGGGAAATGGATACTTGTTATTTATCATTGCCTTATTTAGCATATGATAATCTATGCATAGCCATAATGTACCATCTTTCTTTTTAACAAAAATTACTGGTGCTCCCCAAGGTGAAACACAGGTCTTATCAATCCTTTATCAAGCAATTCTTGCAGTTGAGCCTTTAGCTCCATTAATTCTATGTTGGTCATTCTATAAGGAACTTTAGATATAGGTTACGATCTTGGAATTATATCTATTGAGAAATCAAAAGCTCTCTTAGGAGGCAATCCTGGTAATTCATCTGGGAATACATCCTCAAAATATCAAAGAAAGGGGTACCTATCCATATCTGATCTCTCTTGATCTATGGATTCTCTTTCTTTAACTCCTTAGAGTTTTTGAGATTCATAATACATCAAATCATCTTAAAAAATAGATTCCTTGTGACTATTTATTTTCTCCATTTTAATAGAAAAGAGTTGACATCTTTTTCTCTGGGCTCTTTTCATCTGTAGGGCAGATATTTACCTTAATTTAACCTCTCTAGCAATGCCTCACAAAAAAAATATATTCCCAATGTCATCTAGGCATTCTATTGTTTTAGCAAAACAATCCACCTTAGACCTATGTCTCCATAACCAATTAATTCCAAGGATGACATCATATGAGCCTAACGGGGCTACATAAAGGTTCATTTCAGTGGAAACACTCAGAAGTTCAACCTTAGCCTCAAACAAAAATTTCTCTACCTGAGCTCTCGTCTGATTAACATATTCAATTGACTAGGTATTTGCCATGTACCCAGCTTTTTTAGAAATCTTATTTAAAACGTTTGGAGAAATAAAACATTCTGTAGCACAAGTATCTATCAAAACTAAAATTGGAATACTAGATAAAATACCTATGGTTTCAATTGGATTAATATGATACTCCACTTGCCGATTATCCAAGGTTGCATGTATTCACTGTTAGAAAGATACCTGTTGTGAGGGTAAAGGATTTCCTCATGGATAGATCCCTTGTGTCTTATTGGGACACTGATTAGCATAATGGTCACTACCACATGAATAACATCCTCTCATAGGTCCTCACCTTTCATAAGGCTTTCCTGAATTGTCTCCATTTTTCTTGGAGTTATTATTATTTTTCTTTTCACCCTTAGATTCATTCTGATTATCCTTGAATCCTTTGTCACCTTTTCTATTGAAATTCTTCTTATTGCCCTTTTTCTTAAATGATTGGGAGGATTAGGACCAACTGAAATTTTTACGGTTCCTTTCCTAGTATGTAGACATGGATTTCATCTTTTGTTCCTATTTAATAGATTTCTCATAAACTTGGTCCATTTTAGTGGGACCATGCACATCAATTTCACCTCCAATTTGGGCATTCAAGCTCATGATGAACTTTCAGATGTGAAATCTCTCATCTTACTGATATTGGGGAACATATTTGAGGAGATGAGTGGATTTCTCCCAGTACTCATTCACAAATGAGTCACCCTATCTTAGATTTTGGAAGTCTATAAGCTTTTGGTCAAAATGCAAGTGAGGCAACCATCTTTTCCTGAAAAGTTCCATAAACCTTTACCAAGTTAGACTCATGGAGCTCAATTTTAACTTCATCTTCTTATTCATCCACCAAGTAGATGTTTCTCCTGCCAATTGGTATGCTCCCCATACCGCTTTGGTGATTTCAGAATAGTTTCTTATTTCAAATTATTTCTCCATTTCTGTAAGCCATGCCTCTGTGGCATCTTCGCTTACAGCCCCATCAAACTTGGGAGGTGTAATCTTTTTCATATCTCTGGATAATTCTAGAGCCAAGTGGTTCCTTTTATCCTCTCCTTGTCTCATTTTGGAGTTATTCTCTCCATGTCCACTTTGGGTGTGTTTAGGGTAAAATTTGGATAGAGAGTTTTTGATTTAATGGTTTATGTGTATCCTCCTTTCATCGCTAAACATTCAAGGACCTTGGGTTGAGTAGGAATCTACCATTAGGCCCTTGATCACTCAGAATGTAGGCAAAATTAGATTTGTGTGATTTGATTGCTTGATTATGCCCAATTATGCTCAAAACCCTAATTATGCAAATACGGAAGCAAACGGATAAATTACTGAAAATGCTGCTACAGAAAGATGTAAAATAATAGACAAATGTGTACCAATTTTCAAAGTTCAGGAAGCAGAATAGTCAAGGACTAATGATCGGGCGTCCTAGTCCAATGCCCTAATTTGTGTCAGGATATGGGAACTTTATTTGCAACATGTTCCTGCTGTCTCAGAGATTTTTCTGTTGTGGGATCTAGAGGACTAATGAGTGGGTGCTAGAGTCCAGGTCCTTGTTTTCAGCTCTAATTTGCAATTCTAACACTGTGCAACACTCTCCTGCAACTCCACTTTTCTTGCTTCTTCAATTTGTAACCTGCAATCACAAAAAAATGGGGAGGGGGTTGTGGTGTTTAGAGGCTTGCCTCAGTCAAGCCCTGGAGAGACATTCAAGTCTTTCGAATACCATTGTCAGATAGAGAGTGCATGTCCTTGGAGGATAGTAGAAAAAACCAAATGATAAATGCTTGAAAACACAAATGATATCACCTTTTAGTAAAGATCTCATGGAAGGAAGAAGCTCTTCATGCCATGAGGAGATGGATGCTCAAATCTGTAAATACAAACACATAAACAACATAATATCTGCTCTAACAAACAATGAATGCCTTGAATCACCTTTAGAATGCTAATGCTAATGAAATTTCCATCCAATCATCACCTAGTTTACAAATGAATGCCTAAACATGCTTATATATGTAACTAAAAACATTCCCACCAAGATTTTTGTAATTCAAACTTACCGTGTTGGCCTAGGAACCAAATAACGGTCATAAACCGACACTTCAAATTTGAACCTACCCCAAAATAGGGTAGGACTAGGGCGCAGGTGCCCAAGTCCTCCCCCCTATTTTGGGTAGTGCCTATCTCAAGATATCCCCCTAGGTCCCATTCATCATGAAACTTAGGAGTTTTCTCATCAAGATGCCGAAATATGAGGCAAGATGTCCTAAATGTAGATCAAAGACCTGTGAGCTAAACCTTAAGAGGGAAAAGCCCCCAAGGGGACATTTTTTTATGTTACATTTAGGCCCCACTTTAATGTATGTATAAATGCAAGGCCAATACATACATTAAAGTACAATCAACAAACACACCAAGCACAGAGAAGACACACCAATCACATAGAAGATAATAACAGACACACAAAACACAGAGAAGACAGTTATAGTCACGCAAAACACATAGAAGACAATATTGAATGCAGAGAAGATAGTGAATGCATAGAAGACATGAATGATTTCTTTTCTTTTTCTTTTTCTCATATATATGAAATGTAGATGCAAGTACAAGGAAAGTAAACACACCGCCCATAATGTAGGAAGTACTCATCACACTAGTCTTTAAACTACATATGGGCCAACAAAAATGCCAAACAAATCAAGCATGCCATACAAAACAAGCACACCAAACACACACACTTTGAAGACAAAGAGAAAACATGGTAGAAAAGCAATTGAATGTCCCTATTTCTAGGTTCATCACCATCTTAGGCACATTATAGGCACACATCGATGATTGCGCTTCGCCACAACAATCGCCGAAGACACGCTTAAGGGTTGAGTTAGTCAAAGAACCGCTCCCCACCTCTGCAGAGGACTTTTGAAAATGACAAGAGATGCAATCTCTTCAAGAAATACACCATCCCCACCTCCATAGAGGACTTAATATGATTGATTATTGATTGATTGATTACAAACAAAACTTAGAGTGTAGGAGGGACTCTTTGCCACCAGTCTTTAAGATTGCACCTGAGGACAAGCACATTGCTAACATCTACAATAGATAGCTTACCTTATATATGCCCCCACCTTAAGGTGGTTGATATTAGGTATCGATATCAAGCATGTTAAGGTAGGAAGAAAAAACACAAGGGAACACAGAATCTCGCAAAGCCCATGCCCCTTAGAGGTGACATGTACTTTACGATTGCCAAATGTTCCCACAAACACATCCCTGCAAGAAACATGTTAGTGTCTACATAATCATGATAAACAAAAATGCATATTAAATCTGAGGAATGCAAGATTCAAGATAGACAAAGTGCACAGAGCAGCAGTATTGTTATGTTTTATAAGTGAGATAAGACACCATCAAGATCACTATGCAGAAAGCACAAAGTGCTTCTACTAGCCAAGCGGCGGATAATATATTACAACCCCATCATCATATTAGGAACTAATTTCAATTTTTGATTTCTCTCTAAAGGGATGCTAGGTCTGCATCAGTATAAATGTTTTTCGTCATCCGTCCGCTATATAGAAACACTAGAGGAAGGTAAACAATGAAATAAGAGAGGAGAAACAAGTTTCTTAGGGACAGTCATGTAGGAGGGTACCCCCAATTCACCAACTGCAATGCTATGTCTGTAAGACACAACACACAACAATGAAAACAGAGAGAGGCAATATAGAAGAATGCTGATACAAATAGAAGGTCACAACAGAGGCGGTCTCCTAGTATCCCGGACCTTACAAGAGAATCAGGGGTCATCCCAGGAGGCCTAAACAACACATAACACATCACGGGGGAAACACATCATGAGGGATAAAGGGTTAGAAATACTTACCTGTAGAGTTCATTGTATCAGATTGTTGAACTTGCAAACCTCTTGGAGAGGTACTCGATCATGTTTAGTGCAAAGTTTGAGTGGTTCGTATGAAAGTCATGTTTATGATCATATGATACTTATTTTTCAAATCCTTGTGTAAATGAGACTTTTTGTTGCTTATGAGGAGGAGAACCACTATTATTTCCAACTACTGCAGTCGTCTTACTCTTTTCTAATTTTTAGCGAGTTTTCATTGTTGATGTCATCTATTGTGGTAACAAGAATTATCTTGTACCATCTCACTCATTTGTATCAGTTGGTTCATTTGTTGTTCTAATTCATTTTGGTTATCTCCTGATCCTTGTAAAGATAATGGAGGAGGAACCTCAACATAAATTCCATTTCTACGTGGAAGAGGTTGGTTATCCAACTTTTCCTCATCCACTTCAATTATACCTACGATATTATCATATTCTAAGTAATCATCATCAACTACCTCCACTACACGTTGTTCCAACATATTATTATTAGTATGCTTAGGAAAAGGATTAGTGAAGATTTGTAAATTTTGTTTTGGTAGAGCAACCAACTTATTTCCATTATCATTTACACCCAATAGGTGTATGACATTTGAATCAACATTTGAGGTCTTGTAGTTCATGTTTTAGATGCATACATTGTTCAGTATCATGTCCTTATGTTCGATGAAAATGAAAAAAGGCATTAGCATCAAAATAAGGTCCTTGCACTTTACTGGGATCTAAAGGCTTAATCAGGGGAAGTTTCAGAAGATTATTTCTCACAGCTTGATTCATGATAGAATGATAAGACTCAGATATCGGAGTAAACTTTCTTGGTTGATATGATGCCTTCTTTGGATTAGTGATAGCAGACACATTAGAAAAGTTATTTGTATTCGGTCCATTAATCCTGATGAAACTCCTATTGTTATTTCTCTTAAAATTGTTTTGCAATGATCCACCCATGGATTGACCAACTTGAGTTGATGAGTTGTGATTTTCATACTGACTAGACGAAAGTTGATAATCACGAAGGGCAATGCATAAATGTTGAAAGGAGTTATACTTCATCAAGAGGATCTTATCACAGATGTTAGGTTGTAGATTTGTAATAAACACCTTTTGAACATCCTCATCTTTCATTTGATATTGAATTTGTGCATATAAAGCTTGATACCGACTAATAAACTTAGTTAACTTCTCTTCTGGACCTTGCTTACAATGAACTAAATCAATCAACGAGACTTAAGGTCCAATGTTTGCTTGAAAATGTTGTAAAAATTGATCAACTAGATGCAAGAAGGAATCTATTGAATTTAGAACTTGTAAAGAGCAAAACCATTCTAAAGCAATATCTTTGAGAGATCATAGGAAATTGTTTGCTAACAAGTCCTCTTCAAAGTAGAAATCACTACACATAGCTGTGAACACTGCCACATGAGTATTAGGATCACCTTTTCCACCATATTTTTCAAAGCGAGGAGTCTCAAACCTCTCGAGTATAGGATTTCTCAAAATTGCATAGGATAGAAGATTATGGCATGATATGTTCATATATTAGGTTGTGAAGAATTTGTCAAATTTGTTACCTTTTGTTGTAAAGCAGTCATGCCTTGCAAAAGTTGATTTAGGATGGCATCATTGGGAGATGCAGTTTGCTATGAGGAATTGGAACCAAAGTGAGGAGGTGATTAAACCTGAGAAGTGATAAGCGGAGGCTGTGAATAGGTCAATGGTTGTTGGACGTAATGGTAGGTGGAAAGCGGTTGAGAGTAGCTATATGTAATGGGAGGTTGAGAGCAATTATTCATAGAAATGGTCACCTTAGGAACTAAGTTCTAATAATCAAATTGCATGGCTTTGTAATTAGTGCAATTAGATACCCCAATACCAGTGGTAGCATTACTACAAGCATTTGCCTTAGTTGTTAAGATTGTTGATGTAAAGGTAGATATTCCTGTAGTCGGTATAGGTGTCGATACTTGTGTATGTAATGGTGACAACATGTTAATAAATTTTACACATTTAGTCACTGGCATGACATTAGTTTGCACAATATGTGTTAAACCTTGAATAACATTAATACCATCTTGTCCTTCTTTTATCAATTATCTTACGTGATGAATTATAGGTACAGCTTCTTCAGCTATCCTCTTAGTTTGCACATATTCTTGGAATTCAGCTAGGTCTTTATCAAGTTTATTTACTTGCTCTGTAGGTACATGCCCCACTAGCTCAATAGTATCCTCAACATCATGAAATACTTGATCTTCCATAGTGGTTGTATGAGGTATAGTATCTTGCAAAATTTGTGTTTCTCCTTTTGTAAAGAAAGTATTCAATGGGTTGTCAGAGGTAGGGATGTTCTTTTCTTCAAAAGTGCTAGATCCCATGAGTCTTCTACTTCTTCTTAAAGGGATATTGTTTTTAGGGTAGTGGGTCATAAGGCTTATACAAAAGAATACAACACTTTAACACACAAGCTAATAGAACAAATCCTAAGAGAAGAATATATTTAAGATCCAAATATGCTTGATTTTTCAATTTTTTTAATGCAAATATATGAAAGAAAAGGTGTTGTAAAGATTTTGATTAGGGGAATAAAATTATATGTCTATTTTTAGTCCAATAAAGCAATAAAACCCTTTACAACATGCTCTAGGATGATAAAAAGTCAAAACCTAGTGAAAATGCCCTAAAATATACAAATTTTCACAATTCTTCAATTCCAAGACCCAATGAAAGGGGTGTTGTAAGGAATTTTAGGAGGTACATAAAATAATAGAAATAATATCAGTCACCTCAAGCCATAAAACTCAACACAACATGCTTGGAGTGCAAATCTAGGTCAAACCCTAAGTCAAATCGAGCAAAAATGTGCAATTTTTCACCAAATTTTCAATACAAGAGCCCAATAAAAAGGTGTTGTGAAGATTTTTAGGAGGGAAAGCAGATAATAACCCTTATAATAGCTGATTAGTGTAAAAATATTCTTCACAACATGCCTATGGTGCAAATCTAGAGAGTTGTTAAGGCCAAATCTAATGAAAATCAAGGTTTTTTTCAAGCCCTAGGTATGAGATTTTAATGCAAAATGCTCTATGAATGTCTTGAAATATGATTTATGATGAAAATTTATTCTACTAAGATCTGAAAATGATTGTCAAACCCTATAATGCAAAATGCAAGTGCAAATCTAATGAAAAATCAATGAAAAATGCTAGATTTTGTTGAAATTTTCTATGTAAAAATGCAAATTTTTGAGATCTAAATGCAAATTTACACTAAAATACAACACTATAGACAAATGCAAATTTGAATGAGTGTATAAGATCAGTAGAAAAATCTGAAACAAGATTTTACCTACAAACCCTAGTTTTTGAAATTACTAGGTTATATGAAAAAATTCAAAATTTCCAACAAAACCCTAGCAATTTTATGATGAAAATGCAATGCAAGTGATTGAATTTTTGTAATTTTCTGCAATTTATCTCAGATCTAATGTACAAATCAGAAATTTAATGAAATTTAAATTAATTGATGCAAAATACAAACCCTAAAATGCAATTTTTTTCAAATTTTTCCAATATTTCAATTTTTTTGTAGTTTTTCCAATGCAATAAGATGAATGATGATATGAATGAATAAAATAACTACAAATATGAAGAAAAACACTTAGCAAGGTTCCAAAAAGTTCAACAACATGGGTTCACCAAAATGTTTAGGGTAAAATTTGGATAGAGGGTTTTTGTTTTAATGGTTTATGTGTATCCTCCTTTCACCGTTAAACATTCAAGGACCTTGGGTCAAGTAGGAATATAGCATCGGGCCCTTGATCACTCAGAATGTAGGGAAAATTGGATTTGTGTGATTTGATTTCTTGATTATGTCCAATTATGCTCAAAACCCTAATTATGCAAATACGGAAGCAAACAGACAAATTACTAAAAATGCTACTACAAAAAGATGTAAAATGATAGACAAATGTGTACCAATTTTTGAAGTTTGGGAAGCAGATTAGTCAAGGACTAATGAGTGGACACCCTAGTCCACTGCCCTAATTTTTGTCAAGATCTGGGAACTTGATTTGCAACCTGTTACACTGTTGTCTCAGAGATTTTTTCGTTGCGGGATCTGGAGGACTAATGATCGAGTGCCCAAGTCCAGGTCCTTGTTTTTAGCTCTGATATGCAATTCTGACACTCTACAACACTCTCCTACAACTCCACTTTTCCTGCTTCTTCAACCTATAACCTACAATCACAGAAAAATAGGGAGGAGGTTGTGGTGTTTAGAGGCTTGCCTCAGTCAAGCCCCACAAATACATTCAAGTCTTCCAAACACCATTGTCAGATAGAGAGTCCCTGTCCTTGGAGGACAGAGGCAAAAACCAAATGATAAATGATTGAAAAACACAAATGATATCACCTTGTAGTGAAGATCTCGTGGAAGGAAGAAGTTCTTCATGCTATGAGGAGATGGATGCTCAAATCTGCAAATACAAACACATAAACAACACAATATCTGCTCTAACACACAATGAATGCCTTAAATCACCTTTAGAATGCCAATGCTCATGAAATTTCCATCTAGTCATCACCTAGTTTACAAATGAATTTCTAAACATTCTTATATATGCAACTACAAACATTCTCACTAAGATTTTTGTAATTCAAACTTACCGTGTCAGCCTAGGAACCAAATAACAACCATAAACCGACACTTAAAATTTGGGCCTAACCTAAAATAGGGCAAGACTAGGGCACGGGTGCCCAAGTCCTCTCTCTATTTTGGGTAGGGTCTATCTCAAGGGGATCTGCCTAGGTCCCATTCATCATGAAACTTAGGGGTTTTCTCATCGGGATGCCAAAATATGAAGATGTCCTAAATGTAGATCAAACACTTGGGAGCTAAACCTTAAGAGGGAAAAGCCCCCAAGGGGACATTTTCTGATGTTACAGGGTGGTGTTTTTATGGCATTCCTCATTTTCACCCCCATGGAAGGCTTCTTGCCTGGGTCCATTCTAACCCCTAACCTCCTACTCTAAAGTTACAATTTTTTCCCTCGTCTCATGGAGCAATGCAAGGATCTGGTCAAGTTTTGAATCAGAGTGGTGAAAAGGTTTCCCTTCCTCTTGTCTACCTCTAGTGCTAGTTCCTGTCTGAACCATGTTGTAATCTACTTCTCCTGAAGTTTGTAGGTTAAGCATTCAATTAATTTTTTATACTATTGAATCCATTCATAAACATAAATCCATTCTCATTTATGCAATCTTAAACAAGAAAGGAAAGCTTTTGCCAAAATTTCAAAATTGCATTATAGTATCCATGGATCACATAATATCCATCATTCATTACAAATATTTACATCTTGCAATCACAAGCCATTTTTAGGTTGGGAGATCTTCCCTGGTTTATCCTCATCCTTGAGGTTTACCACATCAGATTTAGGTGGATGTACTCGTAGGTACTCATCCATGACCTCTTGAGTGATAATAGGAGCATTAAGACCATTTCCAAATGGTCATTCCTTAGGTGCAGAGGGTTTTACTGATTTGTTTTCAAAGGTAGGAACAATAGCCTTAACTTCTTTGTCCTTCTCTTACTTGATTTATTTAATAGCATCACTGAAGGTATCAATATTAGATAACCATACACCTTCCAGATAACTAGTTTGACCTAGACTTTTCATTCTTGAGGCTCCCTCCCTCATAGACTTTAGGTAATGTCCATTTCCCATTACCTTCTTCCTTGGCATCATTCTTGTTATTACCATTCTAGAAAAAGAACATCCAAACATTAGCAACTATTAATGTCTAAGGAAGTTTTCATGCAGTGAACTCATAGGTCCATGTATTGAACCCAGTAGCTCTAATACCATATGTAACATGTCATCTCATATTACCTAGAAATTACATTCCCATTTTACCATCAAGTAAATAAAATTCATGATTTTCATAATCATATGTTGACAAACATGAATCATTTGCATAATGATTACATAAAAAGATTTTTTTTTCTTTTCAATATTTTCAAACTAAAAATGTATAACATGTTCAAAGATAGCATGCTAGTGAATCCATTCACTTTACAATCACAATGTTTTTCTCTTGGAAATAAAGATAAAGTTTACATGGAAAATTTGACTTTCAAGTCATATAAATGAATATATTACATCTGGAGCTTCGATATATGTCTTCATAAGTCTTGTCTTGTCATCTGATTGGGAAGGAGAGCATCACCCAAGTGCTTTTCCTCCAACCATAGACCAGTGGTGTTCAGCACAACTTCCTTCTTGGAAGTGGCCCTACCCTTCACGAAGGGAATAGATATAAAGAACCAATAGGTTTGCCATACGAGTCTCTAGTGTTGTGTCCTTCATAACTCTTCATTGTCATACAACTATAGATCCACTCTAACTATGTATGACACTACTTGAAGGCTATGCCATCTAGAGCACAGTGAATTGACTAATGCATATAGAGACAGATGCATTACTTTGGCCAAAGATTTCATATACATAGACATTTCACAATGAACGTAGTTGATTGTTCACCCAAATCTACCTCGACTTAGAAGTTATCTCATCCAACAGTAATTTTTATTTAACTCATTCCATCCAATGGGTAACTTGATAGTTCACACTCATAGTCTCATTGACTCTCATTATCTACTTTGATATCTAGAGTACGAGACCAAAATGATTCACATAGAGGTATTCATTCCTTTAGAGAAGTTTACTTTTTGCCACTGCAATGTGAAATATGTGAATCCATGTCACTCTATTCCATGTTGCAAAAGTATTTAGGTATACATTTGGTTTCGATGTCTCATCTCGACATAAGTAGTTTTATTTTTTTAATAACCTTGCATGTTCACCCAAGGCTATTTACTTGGTTCAAGAATATTTATCTAATCCTCTTAGATAATGATCCCTTTTGTTTTATTCTATCATTGACAAAAGAACCTTATCTTCTGTTGCACATCCTAGCTATTTTTGAGGTTTACTTTCTTTAAACCCCATAATGATATTATAAGATTGACATTTGAAGATAGAAGAATATCGATTATATGACAATAATAAATATTTTGCCCAAAGTCTTGTCACCTTCTTACTTCAATAATATCAAGAACTCTTACATAACAAGTCAATAAGTATCAAAGTATAATATCATTTAATCGACCTCAAGTCATCCTTTAATACAACTAGTTCAATGGAATTATCTTTATATTAAGATAAATAAATCAATATACTTATGATAAAGTAAAATAACAAATTTTCATAAAGAATAATAATACTCTTACATTCTCTATACCAATCTAATTCAAATCAAGAACCATTATTTCTTACCAGGGTTTGTATTCATGGACTCTGAGGCCATACCATGGCCTGTGGTGCCATCCACAGTCGGCCATCCTTGCTATTATTTATAAAAGAATAGCACAATCTTTTGAAGATAGACATGCAAATAGAACATGTTATCGATGGCTACATAAACCAATATATATAAAAGGAAAAGTTGGAACATATAGGGCGAGTATCATAAACTCTCAGCCACTATATTGTCATACTATGAAGAATGATAGGGTTAGTAACCGTTGTATCTCCAATTTTCACCATTATTGGTGTTCATTACCTTTCTCACAGTGAGAAACTTAAGGTGTCAGTTGAACACTACCATTACTATGATGGCTCACACCAAGACAACTTCTAAAAAGGACTAAGACATTACAGTTATCATTTGAGGTGCATATAAATTGGTTGAGCAAAGGTATTATCGGCCACCTTTGGCAATTACACGCACAACACAATATACCAAATATGGTTTCGATAGTGAAAATATAGGTGTTATACTTGAAACACAACCATATCTATAACTATGGTAATCGATATTACCTATGTGTTGCATGATACCAACTTCTAACTAGTATATTGTTTAGTCTTTTTGCAATGAGGCGTCAACTCCTTACTCAAATAGAAACTGGTCTTTTCAAAACATCTATCCCCTTCTCTCTGGTGATACTCTCTTTCCATTCTCAAAGGTGGAATCCATTTTTTCCTGGTTACACTCACAATCATGTACAAACTATGATCAGTGTATCATCAATATGTCATTATACATCATGCTTAAATAATCTCAATAACATGTAAACTCATGTCTAATTCCATGCATTAATCATAATTCATAAAATCAATGATTCATCCAAACATTTCCCTAATGTCAAATCATTAATCTATGATTAGTTATCCACTTAATCACATGAAAGTAAAAAGTAAAACATAGTCAAAGTTTGGGGATGTAACAAAATTACAGAATCCCAAGGGGTATCAAGATGTTGTGGAGGTCCGACGGTCATTATGATACGTGCACTTGGAAAGGGAAATTCTACCTCATCCGTTCATGTGGAAAAATCTAGTCTTAGTGGAGGTATCAAAGGCAATAGGATATTGTGGTAATTCAGGGATCAAATGGATGTTTTTGGATGAAGTGTGAAGTTTCGCAAGTGCTTAGTAACTTATCAGCTGGTGGGAGGTTTAGGTCCAAAGGGACTTAGTGAGGATACAAAGGGCAAATGGATGTATCTGGTAGGGGTTGGAAGTCCCATAGATCTAGATAGGTGCTAAAGGTCCATAGAAAGCATCCGGTGGGAAAATGAAGTCCATGGGGACTTAGCAGAGATTCGAGGGCATCCAAAAGGGTTCAAAGATACTGTAAGCACTAAAATAATGCATGAGCTTCCATGAGGACCCCATGATGACATGTAATCCCAATCACGTACACAGAGGTATGAAATAATGATGTCCCCTCAACAACACTCCTTTTGGTGACACATGTTAGTGGGATTTTCCCTTGTTAATTCTTTAATTTCTTAACCATTTTGCTTTTCTTCCTTATCAATTCTTCTATTTGTCACTCTTTTCCCCTTTCCTACATGTCTAGTTTTCATCTTTTCCTAGCAATTCACCTTTCAACACCCCATTCTTGAGGTCTACGACCTTAGGAAGCCTTTAGATGACCTAACACACCAAACCCATGTTTTAGTTTCTACCTAACTTTCCTCC
This sequence comes from Cunninghamia lanceolata, assembly GCA_027924645.1. NCBI lineage: Eukaryota > Viridiplantae > Streptophyta > Pinopsida > Cupressales > Cupressaceae > Cunninghamia > Cunninghamia lanceolata. The sequence goes on along the minus strand of BSBN01000501.1, from coordinate 997,677 downwards.
TCTATGGATCTCCTGTGTTAATGAGCAAAACTCCCTAGTAGATCATACTTGAAGTTATCCTAAATCTTGTTTCATATGCCAAACCCCTGTTCCAGACCATGACCAACCATACAAAACTTTTAGTTTGTGCCCAAGTGTCACCTCTGTGGGTCACCCTAGGGTTACCTAGGATGACCCTAGGTTACCTAGGACAACCTTTCCTAGTGAAAGGGGTGACCCTAGGGCGACTCTTGTGGATGTTGAATGCGAGTTTCTCCTTTAATTTAAGCCCAAAAAAGGTTCCATTTTTGCATAGTTTGCATGTAATTTTGAGCTATTCTTAGGGAAGACCATAATTAACTCAATAAACACTCCCAATCATGCAAATTTATCCCAATCTATTCTATTTATCTCTCATTCCTCTCATGCTAACTCCATTTCAACTTTTATGATAAGCTTTCAAGGCTAGTTCACTCTCCAATCTATTCAGTCATCTATCCAATCAAGAAAGTTAACTCTCCAATCAAGGGAGTTAACTCCTCAATCACCCCTGCCCCTCATGTTCTCTCTTAACCTATAAATACCCCCTCCTCCAAGCAATAGAGGAGGCAAACTCATTGTTACAATCAATCTCTTGCTTAGTTTTTGGTCTCCCATTAGCATCCTTATGCTCGTTGCAAGACTTAGGTACCTTTTGATTATTGTTATTATTTTTCCAAAATCATCAAAGACTTCATAGCATTGTTATGCTCTCCATTTATCAAGCCATAGTTCTCTTAGCTCTTAATTGGGATCATTCAAAGCTCTTTCATTTTCTTTTTCATCCCACATGCCACTAAGAGGATACCTTGCTACTGCAGGAGGATAAGGAGGTTGCCATACATAGGGATTCCTGAGGCTAGTGGAGGATCATGCATCTCATATTTCAGGTTTTTCATGCCTTTTAGTAGTAATTGGATAATCAATCTTTCTCTTGGAGTAGTAATCTTGTCATTGAAAATTCCTTGATATGTTAATTTAGATTGTTACGATTATCTTATTTTGAGTAGTTTATATGCAATTTTAGATTAGTTCCATTTCAAGCATTTTTCAAATCCTTAGAGTAGCCCAAAACTAATCTCAAAACATACAAAAATATAGAGTAATTACATTAGGTAATTTCATTGTAGCTTGCAATCATATTTTAATTCCTAATTTAATTAGTTTATTTTATTTCAAAAATTGGTGAAAAAGAACAAAAAGTCATTTGTATACATTATAGTTTTCATTTCATACAAAAACCCACTAAATACAAAAACATTAGCAAATACCCCCCCAAAAAAGAAAAAACAAGTTCACACAAACCCTCAATTTCATCACAAAATCAACACAAAATTAGCACAAGTCAAAACACCTTGATTTCATCACAATGTCAACAAACTAAACAAAATGACTAGAAAACCCTTAGTTAAACACCACTAAGTCAAAGAGTCAACTCAAGGTCAACTCATATTCACTGTTAATTTAGGTATTCAAATGTTCCTTAGAATCAGAGATGAGTGGGTAAGGATGCTCCTCGAGGAGATCGAAGAGTTACATCTTAGGCCACAACTAGCACAACAAACCTAAGAAGAACAAGACCACATGCTTATGTTGATTCAACAAAGGGAACAAATACAACAATATGTTCAAGCCATAGAAGAAAGGCTACAACAAACAAGACACAATCTTGACCACAATAAATTCCCATAAAGATGTTGGAACACTAGAAACCCTAAAAGAGGATGAGATACAAGTGAATCTTCAGATCATATCATTATCTCAACAATAATTGCTATAGAAATAAAAAGACAAATAAAAAAAAAACAAGCCCCGGGTCAGCCACTCTCCACGAGGTCCTGCTCCCAAGCAAATAGGACAACCCCTGAGTCTCACCCCCGCTTGATTGGCTTCTACCATGAGAGCAAAAGTGACTTGGAGGTTGCCAAAAGCAAGGAGAAGTCCATGTGCTGTATTGGAGATGACTCATCCATGATTGTACTTATGTGACATTTCAAAGAGTACATATGTTTGTGAACTCGATGTGAAGAGAAAATCCTTCTAGGACAAGTCATTCACATTTGAATTTAAACAATTCATTCTTCCTTGCTTTCAATTTAGAATTTCACTTCACACATCATTTCCATCACAATCACATTCACTTTCGCATTCATTGTAATTTTTGTGCTCATTTCATCCATCGTCTTCTTTATCTTTCACTTCATTCATTCTATTTATTCTCAAGTGTCTAGGCACCCCTGAACATGTCAGAACCAAAACTACACCTATGGAATCCCCTTCTAGGGAACCTAAAACACCCTCTTTTGATAGGTACATTCCTCCTGATCCAATAACACCCATCTAAAACTGCTACGATTAAAAAAATTCATAATACTATTATGTCAAAATTGTCCTCCTGCATGGAACAATACAATTTCTCCTAGTTTATCTCCTCTCCTTTGGTGTCCTTTCAACCTAGTTTATTTCAGACCTTCCTAAATCCTAATTGACCTATGTCAAACTGAAGAAATGTTGTGTTTCAGAATAACCGAAGGCTGAAGGTGAAAAAGAAAGTTTGGATTTGGGATTCTTGAACCCCCTTAAGGTAGACCTGATTGGTAAATCAGGGCTTGGACTTGGGTGCTCACACCCTTGTCCTACCCTATTTCTTGGGGTTTTGAATTTTGGTGGGGTGTCGGCTCCTGCTGTGCATTTCAGGATTCCTTTTCTGAAAATTTGTTTTTCACGCGATGTCGATGTCTTATTTTGAAATTTGAAATTCCTAAGGTTAGATATTTAAAGACATTTCAAAATCATTTTATTACACCCAATCTATATGCAAGCTTTATACCAAAACTTTGCCAAAATTGCCATTGAAGATCGGCAACTTGTGGAAGATATTGAAGTTATTTGAATTTCCTATCATGGAGACATTTGATGGAGATTAGGAATCAAGATCTTGAGATTATCTTTCTCTTCCTAGGATTTGGAACAACCTTTTGTATGATCAGGAGAAGGGTTGAAGCGTCCAACATTGAACTTCGAATTCCTCTGTGGATACAACTGCATCACCTTCTTGTTCATGCAAGTCTTCATTGTTTTCATCTCCTTGAGGTGAAGTCATGTTTGTATCATTGAGTGAAGAAAAGTGTTGATCTTTCCTTGATGCTTGAGTCATCTAGGGTTTTATATTTTCTACAGACACATTTGTTAGATGAACACACACATCTATAGGTCATTATCTTTGGCTATTGTTGATGTAGGAAAACCAAAAAATGGGGCTTGACTGAGGTAAGCTCCTATATAGCCACAACCTTCTTTCTCCTCCTTTTGCATGTACAAGTTGCATACGGAGAGATTTGGCAAAAAGGAGTGATAGGAAGACAGATATGCTAGACACAATCATCACAGGATTTCAAAATTTGGGATTGCAAGATTTTTGAGACATAGGGACTTGCACCGACATCCTTTAGAAAATTTTCTTCAGGATCTGAGAACCTCTGAAGATTACATGATAACAGTTACAAAAGATCTTGACAGTCGGAAACTTCCAGGACTCTGTGACTAGCATCCTAGACCATCAAAGCCCCTATTTCCAAGTACATTTCCTTTGTACCATGTTCTCTAAATTTTTGTAATCGTTTTATCCATATCTATGTTGGGAGTTTAGTTATTGCCATCTGATTGGTAATTTAGGGTTTCGTTCTAAATGAATGATACTAGCTTGTGAAAACCTGATCAAAACATCCACACAGACATAATTAGTAGAAAAAGGGAACCTAGGAAATCAATAGTTTATCCCTAAACTCATTCCTTACTTCCCTAATGTTTTAGAGTGTGAAAGTGTGCAACTTGAAATAACTATCTTGGTTCCCCATTTTCCCACTAAACATTTTAGTGAACCCGTGCTCTAAATAATTTGCATCCTTTTTAACATCAATTTTGAATTAGTTTGTTGTCCTAAATCATATTTAGAGTGTAAACCCCCTTTTGTGAAAGTACATACATTAAATCTTGAGTGATTTCTTTATCGTTTCATTAAAAGAGTTTGAAATTACAACTTTGTGTTTTGCATAAGTGCTATATTTCATTTTCATAAAGTTTATGCTATATCTTTTTACATTTAAGTCTTGGGTTAATTAGAACATGCTATAATGTCAGATTACTTTTCACAAGACTTTCATGTGTATGATGAGCCATTTAGTTGTGATGACTTCAATATGTTAGATGAAACCCTTGAGGACTTTATCTCGATTGAACATTCCACTACGACTCCTAAACAATCATTGTTTCAAAGATTAGTAAATGCAATTTATGTTCCTAAACCTCAAGAAGAACTTGTGAAACTAAAAATAGTGGTCAACTTGTGTTTAGATGTGACTCAACCACACTCTAAACTGGTGCTCACTATTAGAGGTCATCTTCCTTCTTCTCGACCTCTTGATTACATTTATAACTATGCTAAATAAATAACACATCAAAACTCACAACAACCTAGTCATACTATGGTTGCTCAAACATATAACACTCAGAATAATAAACAAAGTAAACAACAATTGAGCATTCCAATATCTTTACCAGCTTCTCAACCTATGCTTCCTCAAGCATCTCATTTAACACATAAAGTTGGTCAAGACTATGTTCTTGTTGAGTAGCTTTAGGCTACTCCTTCTAAGATTTCTCTTTGGGAACTTATATAAACTTCACCTACATACCATGGAATGCTCCAGGAAGCTTTACAAAAGGTGATTGTGCCACTTTCTATCAAACCAAATGATCTAGCATCTCTCCTCGATTGTATGCATGCAACAAAAATAGACATTCTGTTTCAACAACATGAGTTGCCATCCCTTGAAGTTCAAAATCAATATGATCCTTTGATTATATTCATTAAAATAAATAAGAAACTTATTAAATGAGTTATGATTGATAATAGATCATCTCTTAATGTTTGTGACATCAATTTATTAGATAAAATTAAAGTTGATTCATCTTTGATTAAGTTGGATAGGATAAGTATTCATGGCTCTGATAATGTGGGAAGACAATCCGTAGGCACTATAACTTTACCTGTACAAGTTGGGCCTGTAACTTTATCTACCCTAATTCATGTCATACCTAGTTCTTTATCTTACAACATGATTCTTGGTAGACCTTGGCTTCATGCATTAGGGGTAGTTCCTTGTACCCTTCATCATTTGATCAAATTTGTTTATAAAGATAAACTTCATACTATTGATGTTGACGATGATGAAGATTACCTATTTTTACCTATTTTCACATAATAGAGCTGACAATGTTCAGTGAAGTCTAATTGTCTTGCGGAGCAAATCCATGACTTGCAAAGCCTAAAGGAACATTATTCAATGAAGTATAGGACCAATCCTACCTTCATGGAGATTGGCACGAAGTTCTATGCACCGGCTCCAGAGCAATTGATGCAAAGGCATCCACACTAAAACCTTGACATACAACATGTATGTCTACAACCCATCATCATCATCATATTTTCTGTTAACATTGTCAGCATCATCATATTTTCTCTTGCTGACCGATATCCTCCTGCAGACAAACCTTCGACCTTTCACCTGTCAGCAGCATCATCATATCCGGCTATCGGCAGCTTCATCATATTCGGCAAGCGCAAACATCCTCCTAACGTTCACTGTTCACCTTACCGCCAAACGCTTTCTGTAGCATCATGATGTTCAACATCATGTTCATCAGCAGGATATAAAATATCCGGTTCCTCCCATATATCCTAATGACGACACTTCACGCACCTTTCCTTCGATGCTTACGTCACCCTGATATCCGACCTACTTAAACAAGCAGCATCAAGATATGACTTATCGGGTCTTATTTCAGAATGTCCTGATGACGATTATCCTGATGACGATGACGTCATATGCAGGTCCTCCAATATCCTGCTGTCGGCCAAACATAACATTATCGGCCCGCGATGGTTTTATCAACCCGATCTTCTACCTTATGCCGATACGCTCCTCCTCGGCAACACCTTGCGATGATCACCCCAATGCACATTCACTTTATGCAATCGACTGCATCATGCTCATCTCCACCTACTCGGATGACGCCTGAAGTAACTGCAAGATATACACAGAAATATCCTGATGATGCTGTTGCGATGGATTTTCCAACCTTAGCAAATTTTCAATCCGCTGAACCTCCTGAGGTGACCTGATCTGTTTCCTGGGTGATCTTCCAGACTCTAACAACCAACACAACCTAGCACATGCCCATGCTAGGGTTCTCAACACCTCTCGACTGCGATCCTGCAAACATACATGCGAACAAATAGAAAATGCAAACTAGCCCTAAACTATGGTACATAGCCATTCCACCGATTCGACGAATCAACCGGTGGAATGGATCAGCGAATCCATGCAACCACCAGAACAACAACTCGATTACACAATGGAATTCAAAATAAAGAATGGACACAAACAGGATCTCTTTATTTGATTTCAAAAGATGCAAATACAGTACTCTGTCTCACTCTGCAATCTAACTCCTCAATCTGTATCTATATCTCAATCTGTATCTATATCTAAAACCAACCGATCCTAATACATAAATAGGATCTGCTTGCGAGTACTACCACTCGATTCCCAGCGGCTGGGAGCTTCCAAGCGGCTGGGAGGATCCAACTGAACTAACAAACTATACAGCTGTCATCAGCTGTCATAACAAACTACCTAAAAATAGAAAAGCATGGTCAACTTGGACCTTATTACATGCATTGGTCTTATAAGACCTTCTTGGAAACATTAACCAGACCTATAACAAACTAACTGCCTCATGGAGGCCAGCTGTCAGGTAGGTGCTCCTGCACCATACTCCCCAATAGAAAAGAACTCATGTCCCATGAGTTAGGATGTGGAAGTCCTCCACCTTTACACTTTGCCTTTGCAGTGTCTTGACCTGTTCCAGCTTTGTCCTCTGCTGGCTCTTGGCTGCTCCAAGACTTCTGAACTGTAACTTGTTTTCTTGCAAGTAAATCCTCATGCCTGTCAATGTAGGCCCTTCTCTCACATACCTTGTGTTTGTCAGGTTGTCTGACCAGAACCTCTGTCTGAACTGCCTCTTGAACTTCTGTAATGTTCAACCCTGTCTTTCTTTCAACCTTTATAGGACAAACAATAGTCCCAACTATGACAACATCCTTGTCATTCCTCTCAACTGGTTGCTATTTGCAAACCTGTTTCTGAACCTGCTGCTAACGTCTGTCAGTCAAAACTGAAACTTTCTTCAACCTGTTGTCCTTAACAACTCCTTTCCCTACAGTGTCCTCAACTGCCTTTATGCCTGCTGCTATAGGCATCTGCACAAATTCCTTCTTTCCCACTAAAATGATTTTGGCTGCCCCCTGTGCTGCAGCATCTTCCTGCAATGGCATCAACATAATAGTTTTCCCATCTTTCTTGATGGTGTAGGTATTAGCATACCCATCATACAGTACCCTCCTATCAAATTGCCATGGTCTACCCAATAGTAGGTGACAACATTCCATGGGCAAAATGTCACACAAAACTCTGTCATGATATGCTCCAATCTGAAAATCAACATATGCCTGTTCATAGACAAAAAGTGATTGACTATCACTCACCCAAGATGCCTTGTAAGGGTGATGGTGTGGAATCCTTTCCAAATTTAGTTTATCCACCATTTCCTGAGATACCATGTTGTCTGTTGAACCAGTATCAATGACAACCTTACATACCTTACCTTTGCTCTTGCATGTGGTCTTGAAAAGAGCTCTTCTTTGCATCATATCCTTTGATGCCTGCAAACTAGTTCTCCTTAGCATCAATGCTTCTCCCTCCTCAGGATACCCATAACCGTCAGGAACTCTATCTCCTTGATAAGTGTTTGAACTGTGCACACTTTGCTCTACTTTCTCTTCTTGCACAAGTTGTACTCTCTTGTCATTCGTTCTATCATTTCTGGATGATGAACCTTTGCTTTCTGGACATTTGAAAAATGGATGACCAAACTCACCACAGGTGTAACACTTTCCTAAAAATGTAGTAGAACCTCTACCACTTCCAAATCTGCCTCTATTACCTTTCCATCCACCTCTGAAATCAGACTGTCCCTGTCCTTTACCAGTGTCTTCTTGACCCTCATTGGTTTGCCTTGTTGTAGGGGCTGATCCTCTTCCCCTCATATTGTTTCCTCTTCCTCTCATGGACTTATCTTGTCTCCTATTCATCTTTTCTTCAATCCTGATTGCCATTTGGTAACAATCCTCCACATTCTTAGGGTTAGCTAAAACTAACTCATCCTGTATGTTCAATCTCAAACCAGCCAAGTACCTAGCCACCTTTTCTACCTCATTCTCATGATGACCAGATCTCATACTCAACTTATAAAACTCCTCAGTATATGCCTTCACATCCATTTCCTTCTGCCTTAAAAATTGCAGCTTCTTAAACATCTGAATCTCATAATCCTTGGGCAAGAATTTACCTTTGATCCTTGCTACCATTTTATCCCATGAAGTGATCTTTGACTTTCCTTGTTTCCTTCTCTCGGATTGTACATAATCCCACCATACCAAAGCATGACCTCCTAACTTGGTCTTTGCAATCTTTACCTTCTGATCCTCAGCAACATCTTCACATTCAAAGTGATTATCAAGTGCAGCAATCCAATCCAGTAACTCATCTTCATTCAAACTTCCATTATACTTGGAAACATCAACCTTTACCTTAGGTTTATCACTTTGCACTGCCTTTAACAGTTTTGCAAATCTCTGGTCTTCAGCATCCAGATCTTCAGCTACCTCTTCATACTCTTCAACAGTATCTTCATCTTCTTCAGACTCACTGTCTTCCACTTCCCTCTTTTTGTTCTTCTCCAGGGCTACAAGCCTGGCTTGAAGTGCTTCAGCAAGCTCCTTCATCTTCCTCATCTCTCTGGCATGTTTTTCGTTCATCTCCTACAATTCCCTTGCAGTACCATTACCTTTCGGAGGCATTTTGTCAACCTCTCACTCCTCTACCTCTGTCCTTTCGGAGGCATTTTGTCAACCTCTCACTCCTCTACCTCTGTCCTTTCGGTGACAGAATCAACACACAACAGCCCAGACCTTTTGTTAAGCTTTGATACCACTATGATGCAGAGGCATCCACACTAAAACCTTGACATACAGCATGTATGTCTACAACCCATCATCATCATCATATTTTCTCTTGCCGACCGATATCCTCCTGCAGACAAACCTTCAACCTTTCACCTATCAGCAGCATCATCATATTTTCTCTTGCCGACCGATATCCTCCTGCAGACAAACCTTCGACCTTTCACCTGTCAGCAGCATCATCATATCCGGCTATCAGCAGCTTCATCATATTCGGCAAGCGCAAACATCCTCCTGACGTTCATTGTTCACCTTACCGCCAAACGCTTTCTGCAGCATCATGATGTTCAACATCATGTTCATCAGCAGGATATAAAATATCCGGTTCCTCCCATATATCCTGATGACGACACTTCACACACCTTTCCTTTGATGCTTACGTCACCCCGATATCTGACCTACTTAAACAAGTAGCATCAGGATATGACTTATCGGGTCTTATTTCAGAATGTCCTGATGACGATTATCCTGATGACGATGACGTCATATGCAGCTCCTCCAATATCCTGCTGTCGGCCAAACATAACATTATCGGCCCGCGATGGTTTTATCAACCCGATCTTCTACCTTATGCCGATACGCTCCTCCTCGGCAACACCTTGCGATGATCACCCCAATGCACATTCACTTTATGCAATCGACTGCATCATGCTCATCTCCACCTACTCGGATGACGCCCGAAGTAACTGCAGGATATACACAGAAATATCCTGATGATGCCGTTGCGATGGATTTTCCAACCTTAGCAAATTTTCAATCCGCCGAACCTCCTGAGGTGACCCGATCTATTTCCTGGGTGATCTTCCAGACTCTAACAACCAACACGACCTAGCACATGCCCATGCTAGGGTTCTCAACACCTCTCGACTGCGATCTTGCAAACATACATGCGAACAAATAGAAAATGCAAACTAGCCCTAAACTATGGTACATAGCCATTCCACTGATTCGACGAATCAACCGGTGGAATGGATCAGCGAATCCATGCAACCACCAGAACAGCAACTCGATTACACAATGGAATTCAAAATAGAGAATGGACACAAACAGGATCTCTTTATTTGATTTCAAAAGATGCAAATATAGTACTCTGTCTCACTCTGCAATCTAACTCCTCAATCTATATCTATATCTCAATCTGTATCTATATCTAAAACCAACCGATCCTAATACATAAATAGGATCTGCTTGCGAGTACTACCACTCGATTCCCAGCGGCTGGGAGCTTCCAAGCAGCTGGGAGGATCCAACTGAACTAACAAACTATACAGCTGTCATCAGTTGTCATAATAAACTACCTAAAAATAGAAAAGCACGGTCAACTTGGACCTTATTACATGCATTGGTCTTATAAGACCTTCTTGGAAACATTAACCAGCCCTATAACAAACTAACTGCCTCATGGAGGCCAGCTGTTAGGTAGGTGCTCCTGCACCAGCAATACCTTATGTTTAGGTTTGACCTATCCATGTCTACACATTTCATAACTAGCCATTGCAATTAGGCTGACTTGATAATGATTTGAAGGTTTGCAGAGGATATAAATGAAGGATAAGGATTTGTTACAAGGTAGCAGTGATGAAATGATTAAGCATATGAAGACATGAAGCAAATTCATAGGTGTTTTTGATCTAAAGAAGAAGTAGAAGTGAAGCTGAGAGTAGAGAAAAGAACAAAGGAAGTTGTAGAGCAGATGATTGATAAGTAGATGAATGAAATCATGGAATAATATTGTTATATGAATCTTTTGTAATCCTAGGTTGTGGCCTAGCATTTGTAAAAGCATGAGTGGCATATGTAATGTCTTTTGAGATCAAATATATGGGGAATGACCTTTTAAGTCTGGGTTTTTCCCTTTTAGGGTTTTCCCAGGAAATATATTGTGTCACGAGTGTATGAATGTCTCTTTCTTTCTGTTGCTAACTATTTACTTCTGTTGCATCTCTGATTGATCATGTTGTTAATAGTTTAAGGGTGCAAGGTTAGATAGTCCCTCATCAGACCATCCTAACTTGACTACATCAAGTGGTATTAGAGCTGGTTGCAAATTCTTTGGGAAGGAAGAAAGTATTGAAAGAAGTGTGAAACACTAGAAGTAACAAGTGTCACCACTAAAGGAGATCAAGGCAAGAAAGATTTGGGTAAGATTTTCAAAATTAAGTTATTTATCTAATTTGTTTCGATGGGGAAAATTGGAAAGAGGATGAAGAAAGAGAATGAAGACCTAATATGTGAAAAAGGATATTTTGGAAGAAGAATTGTGTGAAATCAAAAGGCGTAATTTAGAATTGATGGAAAGGATAAAAGAACTAGGAGAAGACAAATATGATGCTCTTGAAGAAGAATTGGAAAATGTAAAAAGGAGGCATGAAGATTTAGAGGTAGAGCTGAAGTTGTTTGAGGATGTTGAAAAGAGATTTGAAGAATTGGAAGAAGGATTCAAGTTGTTTGGGAAGGTAGAAAAGAGGAACAAAGATCTGGAAGAAAGTTTAGAAGAATTGAAAAAGGAAAATAGTTTGCAAAAGAATGAAATATTAGGACTGAAACAATAGGTTAATCAGTTAGAGTAGTCACTTGTAGAATACAAAAAAGATAATGAAAGTCTGATATCTAAGCCTTAACTTTGTGATGTTTCTTGCAATAATAATTATTTGTGTGATGTTGTAGAAGCTTCTTTAGACAGTAAGATTGAAGATGATAGTGTAACTACACATAGATTTGTTGGTGATGGAATTGGTTTCAAAATCATGTAGAGAATGGGATACAAAGGACAAGAATTGGGAAAGCATCAGCAAGGAATTACTAAACCTATTGAACTAGTGACAAGATCAAGAAGTGAAGGCCTTGGATATGACAGAGGTAAGGATGCTTTTGCAAATTCAAACACATCAAATCAGGGAAGGAGAGGTATGTATTGTTCACATTTTAATAGATATGGACATGAAAGGGAATTGTGATGCGATCTACATCCTTGTAAGTCTTGTGGATTAAGGAAACATTCTGAAAAGATGTGTTGGAATAGATTGAGGAGGAGAAAACCTATGATAGATTGTATGCATATGGATTATGGATCGATTGATGGATCAAAATAGAAACATGTTACTTGTATGTTTAGAAGGTTGTATAGATGGAAGTATTCATATGTTGGAGAGAAAAGAAGACATGGATCTGGATACAAAGAAAGAAGACATTATGCAAAGTAAAATAAGAACAACAATTCAAACTGCAGAGGGAGAAATGACAAGAGTCATAATTCTTATCACAATGAAGGATATAGAAGAGATGAAATAGGATTTGATAGAAGACCATTTAGAAGAACCCATTTTCAAGTTTGGAGGAGAAAAGAATTAAGTAGTGAATGTCAAGAAGAACCTATTATTGGAGATGCTAATGATGAGGAAACAATAACTTCTATAGAGATAGTTTCTGCAGAAGAAGAAGAACCTATTGACTCACTAATTTTGATAGAGAAATTAGAAGAAGGTGAAACATTGATCTTAAGGAGATTTGTGTTGTATAATTGAGAAAGCAGTGGAAGAGAAAGTTGTATGGACAAGTGTGAAGCAAAGAAAGAAAAGGAAATTCATAATGCAGACAAGATATTCTATCGGAGGAGAAAGTTTGTGTACCAGAGTAAAGGAAACAAGGATAAAGAAGCAGAGATAAGTGTAGAAGTAAATACAAAGTAGAAATTGTAAGATTTTGATGTGTGTGAAAGAAATTATATCTAAAAATAGAGATCAGAAAGTGTTGCAGAGAAATTCAAGAATGTATTGACTGTATCAAAAAGAGTAATATGTTAGTTCTAGAGGATGCAAATATGTATTGACTGACTCTTAGTTGAGTGAAGATGACATTGATCTTGAGGTAGCTTGTGGAGAAGACTTGCTCAGACCACCGATCATTGAGGTAGTGCAAGGCTTACAAGTAGACCGCCAAACCTAGACCATGACAAGATGAAGAACTTGAGGCAGCTTGTGGAGAAGACTTGGTTAGACCCTTGATTATTGAGGCAGTGCAAGGCTTGCAAGGAGACTGCCAAACTTAGAAGAACCTGAGGCAGTTTTGCAGGGTGGACTTGAACAGACTACCGACCTTAAGGCAGTACAAGTACCTGTGAACAGATCACCGATCCTATTCAAAGAAATAACATTGAATCTGACATCATACAGACCAAAGTGAAGAGGCTCACTTTTTAATTAACCCCAGGAGTCTGATGTAGGAGCATCCAGAAGCATTCAAAACAATTAGAATAATTAATAGTGAATTATAGAGTACTGAGAGAGCGACCTTGGAGAATACCGCATCTTACCACATTTTCATATCAGAGGCTGTGAAGTTGGACTTAACATCTAGACATAGTCATCTACAACATATCCAAAATTTAGATCATTTGGGTTTGATTCCAGAAAGATGTTGCTATCAGAAGATTACCTGTTTTCACATAATAGAGCCGACAATGTTTAGTGAAGTTTAATTGGCTTGTGGAGAAAATCCGTGACTTGTAGAGCCTAAAGGAACATTATTCAACAAAGTATAGGACTAGTCCAACCTTCATGGAGATCCGTACAAAGTTCTATGCACGAGCGGAGTAATACCTTATGTTTAGGTCCGACCTATCCATGTCTACACATTTCATAACTAGCCATTGCAATTAGGCTGACTTGATAATGATTTGAAGGCTTGCAAAGGATATAAATGAAGGATAATTATTTGTTACAAGGTAGCAGTGATGAAATGATTAAGTATACAAAGACATGAAGCAAATTCATAAGTGTTTTTGATCTGAAGAAGAAACAAAAGTGAAGTTGAGAGTAGAGTAGAGAATAGAGGAAGTTGCAGAGCAGAGGATTGATAAGCAAACAAATGAAATCATGGAAGAATGTTGTTATATGAATCTTTTGTAATCTTGGGCTATGGTCTAGCATTTGTAAAAGTTCAAGTGGCATATGTAATGTGTTTTGAGATCAAATATATGAGGAATGAGCTTTGAAGGCCGAGTTTTTCCTTTTTAGGGTTTTCCCAGGATATATCTTATGTCATGAGTGTATGAATGTCTCTTTCTTTCTGTTGCTAACTATTTACTTCTGTTGCATCTTTGATTGATCATGTTGTTAATAGTTTAATACTGCAAGGTTGGACAGTCCCTCACTGGACCCTCCTACTTTGACTGCATTAGGATACTTTTATTCTACCCTTTGGGATCTACTTAAAACAACGTGCAAGTGCACCAAACATGCCAAACAATCTAAGTTCTTTTTAAGCACCAAGATAAAATGTTCCTAATCTTTGAGCAAACAGATTTTATTTTAGGCAACACCAAACTGAAATGTTTTCTATGCTAAACACCCAAGTTTTTTTTTATTGCACCAAAGTAAATATTTCTAAGCTAACAAAAACCCTACAAGGAAATGTTAATAGTTTTGATTTTGTTCTTTGACTAGCATTCTTATCATATGCAAAACTCTTCCAAACACCTGCACAGACCCCAAAGCTAGCCAAGAGAATAGTGCCAAAATAGATAGTAATGGCACTAGAAATTAGAGAAATAGCACTAAAATCAGAACCAATGGTGTCAAAGGGATAACAAATAATGTTTAGATTGACAAAAAAGAGCAAAACCAGAATGGCGCCACAGATAAACTAAATTGTGTCATTCCTACAGATAGCACTAAAATTGACCAAGATGGCAACAAAATGTCGAGAAATGGTGTAAAAGCATTTTTATACCTACGTTTACCTATTCTCTAGACCCGATAGTGCCAAACTATGTGCAGATGGCATCAAAATGATGCATTGTCCTAAAACCTACTCAAAAAGCTCATTAGTCTTAAAAATACCAACTTAAAACAAGTTAGGATTCTTCCCCCTATCAAGTAACACTCAAAAAACTAGGTTATTGGTTAGAAACAAGTCCAATGCAAGCTAAAATATACTAGGGTTAGATGAAAAAACCATTATATGCTCCCATAGAAAAAATTTGCCATTATGCCTCTTTGTTGTGTTAGTCTGATAAAAATAGAGAAGAAAGAAACATAAAATCTTGTCAAAAGCTTATAAAAAGCCTCAAGACAAACCACTAAGTCAAAAGGGTTAGTCAAATGTCACAAAAAATAGCACCAAAACAGTAGGGAATGGCACCACAAATCAGGAAGATGGCGCCAAATAGAGGGCTTTTAGCGCTAAACTCTGCAAAACATGTCTTTTTCACAAAAAAACTCAAACAAACTTAGTTAGTTTAGGACCATGGGGTCCCACTAGGCATGCCAAATGAAGTCAAGGAAAACTAGCAAGGTAGAAAACATAAACAAAATGCATAAATAACACAAGTTTATACCTTTAAAGTGATCCTCCTCCTTGATAAGGTAGAGAGAGTGCACCCTTACTCTCTATCTTCACCCATGGCTTCAATGTGAAATGCTCTAAATGCAAATACAAGTCACTACAAGCCTAGCTCAAAGATGGAGAAATGAAAGAGATTTTGGCATGATAACAATACTCAAAGATTGCTTGATGAAATGGCTTAGGAGAGGTTTTTTTTATAGGCATTTTGGAGGGGGATTTGATCCAATGGTTGAGATTAAATGTAGAGTCAATAGATGAGGATGAATGTAAGATGGAGGGATTAGATTTGATCAAAAAGATTGAATGAGATTAAAAGTGAATTTTTAATTCACCTTGGGAAGGGGTTTGCATTAATGAAGTTAGATGAGGGGGATTATAAGTGAATTTTTAATTCACATGGGGAAGAGCTCCATTAAATGAGCACTAGGACAAATTAGGTGTTGTAGGAGCTTATTAATGAAATTTAGGACAAATGTGGATAAAAAAATACCTTATGTGGAATAAAAGTTAATGTTTTATTTGTGGTGTGTGGGAATGAGTATTAAGTGAGATTAGACCAAGCTAATCAAGAGGATTAACTTAATTAATATGGGTGGAGAAAATTAGTAAATGGGTAAATGGAGGATTGAAATTAATTAATAAGGGTTTATTTAATTAAGTTAGGTCTAGGGGTCATGTAGGCTAGGGTAGCTAATTAAATAATTGCTATTTAATTAACTAGGCTAGGTTTAGATTGATTAGTAGGGTAGATTAATCAAATAAGTATAATTTATTTAATTAATTAGGTTTAATGAAAAGGAGAAATTAACCAAATAAATATTTGCATATTTATTTAATTAATTGGGCTAATGTTAGTAAGTGCAACTATTAATTCAATTTTAGGGATTGAATGATGAAGAAAAGGGATGAATGGATGAAATAATTAATTAAATTAAAATTTAATTAATTAATTAGAGGAGAAATTAATGATATGGGTGATGTCGAAGGATGGTTAGATGGTTAAGACATTTTTAGGTGTCTACAGGTCATCACTTAAGGGGTCTAATTTTGCTCAAATAATAAATAAAACTAACATTAAAAGTCCTTTAAAATTCCCTTGTATGTTCAAATCTAAGATTTGAAACTTGAGGGGACTTAACCAAACCCCAACTTAACAATAATAAAAAATCATAAATTAAAAATTAATCAACAAGATTTCACACACCACCTTTATACAAGGAGACTTTAATCCCCTCTTAGGATAAGGCCTAGGTAAATTGGGGAATCACAATAGTGGTTTCTTGAGAACCTTCATAATTTACCATTGGTCATGGAAATTAACCTACACACTTGTACACAAACACTAATATATCTAAGATAATAGCTAAAGTGAAATTTATAACTAAATCAATAAACACACCATAGATAAATCATAATTAGCCAACATTATCATGAGCCAATAAAAATCTAATGATATGTTTAAACCACTACTAAAAACACATTTACACACAATCACATAAAACACATAGCATGGACCTAGTTACACTGAGATTCATCATTACATAATTAAGTTCATTCTAAAATCAACCTATAGTGACTAGGTATTATGAATTTTATATACTCAAATATAGATAATGTAAACAAGTCCATAATCATTAGTTCACCATTTCATCATCAAAAATAACAATTAACTACTATTCTAAATATAGTATCAATGTCCATAAAGTCAAGGATCATAACATGGTGTATTAGCATATCCATGAGGGTCATAAGTAGAAAAAGTCTATCAAGATAAAATGAGACTATGAGGAGGAGTGGGCCTCACATTTGGTATGTTGTAAAATATTTCTATCACCTTATAGATGACCCTTGAAAAGAACCCTAGAGATTTAAGACATATATTTGAGCTAAGAGAGTACTATTTGCCCAAAATAATGGGGGCCATAAAACATGATGGAGATCCCATCTTTATAAGACGTGTCGTTACATACAAGAAATGGATTCAACTTATCCCAAACTTATTGTTACATACTCTCCTCTTCCTGATGATGGATCATTGAGCATGATCCAAAACGTTGAATCAAAAACATACAGAGTTGTATCCAGAAGCAGTCTAATTACTGTCATGGACTGTGGAAAACTCATGCCTACTATTATCCCAAACTTTCTAGAAACTTAAAAAAATTATATCAAAAATATTAGCATGAGTAGAATAGTTAGAAATATGTTATGAAACATGCCCCACTTATTTTTCAAAAGGAGACATATGGGGAAATGCAATTCCTAACTAAGATCTTCTAGGGATTATCACCTAGAATATCTTTAGGAATTTATTTAACATAGAGCACAATTGTACATAATTTATATCATTAAGGACCATCTTGCGAATATCTATAGGAAGGCAACCCAAATGTTTGGAGACCCTCTAAAAAATTCTTAAATGAGAATTAGCTAAGAGAAAATACTTAAGAAGCACTTACAATCTACCATAGCCAAGAACAAAAGCTTCCTAATGAGATGAATAACAAACATGTGTTAAGGAAATCACCTTAGAGGATATCCAAATTTTACTAGTGAGAGGCATATGTAATTAAAAACTCAATAAGAAATATTTCTCTCAACTATTTGAATGACATAGTCCTATAACTAGTGAAAGCTACCTACAAAGCATAGGAGATATTGAGAAATATAAACATTACTCCAAACTCAATCCAAATCTATTTACAATGTTCAAATGAGGAGGAACAAAGATAGGTTGACTAGTTGGGTTTATGTTATAGAATATTAAAGCAAGAAGGTAAATAAAAAGTATGTATACATTGGGTGCCATCTTTGCAAAAATTTTCTTTTTTAATAAAAGTGAAAAGAATTATCCCAAAAAAATTGTTGAAAGGCTCCTTCAAAGGTCTATGTGGTAAGGAAATATCCTTGCTAGTTTTTTGAGAGGCTTATACGTCAAAACAAATCTAAAAGATTAATCAAAAGGAATAAACAAGAAAAAGAAAACAATCTTAATTGAAAGGAATAAAAAAGAAAAAGAAGACAAACTTATGTTATAAATTATAGTCTAAAAACTCTCAAATTCATTCTATTATATGAAACAACACTACAAAAAATTTATAAGTTCGAAAAAACTTATAAAGTTAAATAACCTTTGTTAAAACTCTTTTCCCAATTTTCAATGTTACAATTATAAATTAGAATATATAAAGATTTAAAATAACATGGCACTAAGTTATTAATCCATATTTGAAGAGTTTGATTAGTTTCTTTAAATTTTGTTTTTATTCTCTTGAGACTATCATGGAATAAACCCTACCTCCAAAACAAATCTACTAATGCAGAACAAAAACTAACGTCGAGATGAGGATGCCTTTAAAGTTGAAATCATGAGAGAATAATTCAATCCAAAGTGTAGTGTAGGGCAGTTGTATTATACAACACTTTCAAAAACAAAGAGAATCATGATTATCTGTATTGTACAACACTTTCGGAAACAATAGTTTTTCTTAACATCAACTTAATTGAAAACAAATGAGGAAATCTTTGGTGGAATTCTTCATAGTCTTCCGAAGTGGCACTATCATCTAAATATTGGTCCTATTGGACATTGCACTGAGTGACTTCTCTATTATGCAAGTGGAGCTTACAAAACTTGAGCACTCTAAGAGGTTTTATTGAGACCACTCATAGATCCAAAACCTAAAGAGCATTCTAGTTGAAGCACATGATTAAAACTAGACACATACTTTTTCATATAAGATACATGAAAGGCATTAGACATGTGAGCAAGTGTAGGTGGTAGAGCTATTCTATAAGAAAATGAGTTGATTAGATCTAAGATCTCAAATGTACCCACATATCTCGTGCCAGTTTGGTTGATTCACCAAACTTTATCAAATGTTTTGAGGATTGACTCTTAAAAGCACTTTATCACTGATAGAAAAATATCGTAGAGTACACTTAGCATCAGCATAACACTTTTGCCTATCATTTTCTTTTTCTAATATCTTTCCGATTAGTTTAACTTTCTCCTCCATTTCCATTAGCATTTCTGGCCCAAGGGTAATTCTATCTTCTAGTTTTTCCTAACTTATAGGATTTTGACACTTCCTGCCATATAGTTTTTTCAAAAGGAGCCATTTTAATAGTAGAATGTGTAGACACCTAAAAATGTCTTCACCATCAAACTGACTCCCGACATCACTAAACATACCAATTCCCCTTTCAAACAATTAATTAAATTTTTATTTAATTAATTATCCTATCCAACATCTAATTTTCCTCCATTCATCATGCCAAATTGAATTAATTTTATTAATTCAATAGTTCAACCTTACCCAATTAATTAAATAAATGTGCAAATATTTATTTGATTAATTCCCCTATTTTCCTAAACCAAATTAATTAGGTAAATCATGTTTATCTAATTAATTCAACCTATTAATCAACCTATCCCTACCCTACCTAATTAAATATCTATTATTTAATTACCTAGCCTAACCTACATAACCCTAGACCTAGGATTAATTAAATAAAACCTTATTTAATTAATCTTAACCTCCCATTAACCCATTCCCTAATTTTTTCCAGCCATATTAATTAGGCTAATTACCCTAATTAAAATGGTCAAACTTAGATTAACACCCTTTCCCACATCCTCCAAATAAAAAATTGAAATATATCCCACATAAATCATTTTTTATACACGTGTCCAACATCACATTTAATACCTCTTACACCCCTTACACATATCATAACTCATTAATATCCACTCTTCCCCAAATAAATTTTTAATTCATTTTACTCTTCTCTATGTGAGTTTTTAATTCACATATAATCCATCTCACCCAAACTCATTAACTCCACCCCTTTCTCAAGATGAATTTAAAATTCATCTTTATTCCTAGCCCTCTATTTTCTAGGATTGAATCTAGGCCCTCCACATCACTTTCATCCTCCACCATTGATCTTCCAAATCAATCTCCACCCTTGGATCAAAATCTCTCCAAAAAATCTATAAAGATAACCTCTCCCAAGCCATTTGATCATCTATTTTTTAAGTAATGTCATTATGCCAAAATATCTCTTGAGTTAGCAATACTTTGTGAGTTGCATAGATTGAGAGCTATTTCTGAAGAGACTTTGTGTCTCAAATTGCTGTTTGGAACTTCATTTATTTCGAGTTGTTTCACTGAACATACAATTTGTGTGTATATCGCAAATGTATGTTGTGAACATTTTGTGTGTATACTACAAATGCATGTTAGAACAATTTGTGTGTATCTCATTGTTGCATATCGCGCTTGTATGTAGTGAACATACATTGCGAATGTACAAGTGTATCGGCATACAAAGGATGTCAATGGTCGGGTCAAAGGTTGAATGCATCTTTTGAATGCATGTTCTGAATGCATGTTGTGAATGTACATTTCAAATGTACATCAGGTTTAGATACAAGGATGGTCAACAGGTCAAAATTTCTGAATGCATGTTTCGAATGCATGTTTCAAATGTATATTTGAAATATACATTGCGCTCATACATTGAATTAGATGCAATGCATGACCGGCTATATCAGTGACATTGGGCTGGAGATACATGGGATTACTGGCTACTGTAAGTCAACTAATGCATATACAAGTTAACTTCTTTAGAGATCGGTGAGAGATTGTTCATCGGGACAATGTAAACTGTTTGGACCGATGGTGAAGGTCTAACTGATGAAGGATGGAGGACTTGGGCATCGTGGAGACATTGGACTATCAGTGCAAGAAGCGAAGTGCTCACCGATGGAGCGGGTTAGGCCGATAACACTATAGCTTGGCATCAACGGCAACAAAATTACCGACGATGGTATTACTATGTGTTTGGCCATATAAACCGGAACATCGTTAGCGACCTGGTGCATGTGGGATTAAACATCTCGCTAGAATGTGAACCGTTACGATGGTTAAAAGGCAGCGACAATGGAGAAGTGAGATCGATCAGTTAGGGCAAATGTGGTGTAACTATTTTGTGCTCTTGGAGATTGATAATATAATCTGATCTTCTAGCATTGTTGCAGTTGATGAAAATATTTGATTATACAGTTTATTCTACAAATATTCAGACTGAATAAATGACTTTGTATAATTGTAAAGAATTGATACCTGAGCAAAAGAGCTGGGATCTTTATTGTAACTATTTAGTTTACTGTACTAAAGATAGTCTCTTTTGTGGTGGTGGGTTTTTTACCTGAAAGAGTTTTCCCATGTAAAACTGGTGTCATTCTTTGTTGTCTTGAATTGTTTATTTTGTTTTTCTGATGTATTCATCTATGTTTTTTGAATTGAAAGTTACTTGTCTCTATAATCCCCTTTGAATTAACATTAGGGAAGTTGTATTCCGCACCTCTGCTTTCCTTACAAGTGGTATCAGAGCCTGGCCAGTTGTGTTATCCTTGTTGGTAGGTTGGGTTTTTTGTGTTAATTCTGGGAGTGAGAGTTCTATAGAGGTCTATTTTTGTGAAATAAGATGACAAATACATCAGGAAAAATAGACATTGAAAAGTTCAATGGCACAAACTTTGAGTTGTGGAAACTTAAAGTTGAAGATATGCTGGTCGACAGAGATCTTTGGGTTGCTGTGTTTGAAACTGAACCTTCAGCCATGAAGCAAGAAGATTGGGACCTGGCAGATAGGAAAGCCAGAGGACTGATAAGATTGAGTTTAGTGGATTCTGTTCTATTGAACTTCCATGAAGAGAAGACTACAAATGCTATGTGGAAGAAGTTGGGAGCTATTTATCAGGGCAAGTCCTTGGTGAATAAACTTTTTCTCAGAAAGAAGTTGTACTCTCTGAAGATGGATGAAGGAGCATCTGTAACAGAACATCTAAACACATTTAATCTGATTGTTGCACAGTTGACGTCTGTAGGTGTAAAAATAGAAGAGGAAGACTGTTGTATGCTTCTATTGTGTTCCTTACCTGACTTATGGGATCATCTTGTGATGGCTATTGGAAGTACAGCAACCACGTTTACAACTGAAGTGGTTGTTACCTTGTTGTTATCTGAAGAGATGCGGAGGAAATCTTCTGAGACAGCCAAAGAGGCCCTGTCTGTTCGAGGTAGACCAAAGGAAAAAGGTAAGAAGAAGGACAAGAAGTCTAAGTCCAAATCAGAGGGGAGATCAAAATCTCCTGGTACAAAGTCCAAGGTGAAGTGCTAGAATTGTGGATAGAAAGGACACATCAAAAAAGACTGCAAAGAGGAGAAAAAGAAGAAGAAGAAGAACTCTTTTGACAACGATTCTTCTCAAAGTGATGCTGATGCCTTCATTGCTACCTTGGCAACGCCGACATCTGAAGATGTGTGGCTGGTGGATTCAGGAGCATCTTTTCATATGACATCTCACAGAGAATGGTTTACAAAGTATAAACCATATGCTGGTGGGAAGGTGTTCTTGGCAAGTGATTCGACACTGGAAATTGTTGGTCGAGGAAGAGTCAGAATCCAGTTCCTGGATGACAGGATAAAGGGAATGAATGGAGTACTACACATACTAGGTCTGGCTCAAAATTTACTTTCTGTTAGTAAGCTTAATGATGCTGGAGTGCAAGTTACTTTTGTGAATGGTGGCTGTAAAATGACTAGAGGTTCTATTGTACTAGCAAAGGGTGAACGCATTAGAACTCTGTATAGGTTAGATGCTAAACCCATATGCTATAATAGTGTCTTTGTAAAATCTAAAAAAGCTACTATTGTAACACATGATGCAAACTCTATGGAAGTTAAACTTCCAATAGAGAAAACAATGCTCTGGCATCATAGACTTGGTCACATAGGTGAATTCCTGGCAGCTGGGGCATATTTTTCTTCGACCTGACGCCACTTCCCTCCTAGGTCCTGACGCCATGTCAAAGAGGGGCAAATATAGATACCTAAAAATGTCTTGACCATCAAACTGACTCCCGACATCCCTAATCATGTCAATTTCCCTCCTAACCAATTAATTAAATTTTTATTTAATTAATTATCCCTTCATTACTCTATTTTCCATCATTTTATCCCAACAATTGAATTAATTTCATTAATTCAATAGTCCCCATCTTAGCCAATTGATTTAATAAATATGCAATATTTATTAAATCAATTTCCCCCTTTTCACTAAATCCAATTAATTAGTTAAAAACCAGGTTAACTAATTAATCCAACCTAGTATTTGACCTATCCCTACCTTAGACAATTAAATAACAATTTTTTAATGGCCTACCCTAGCCTACCTCATCCAAGCGCTAGGATTAATTAAGTAAAACCTTTGTTTAATTAATCCTAACCTCTCATTTGGGTGGTCAAACCTTGTTTAACACCCTTCCTCACATCCTCCAAATAAAAAAATAAACTAAATCCACCTAAGTCAATTTTTTATTTTAAAACATCCCACATCACATTTAATTTTCCTTACAACCCCTTACCTCACCCATACTCATTTATTTCCACTTCTCCCCAAATTAATTTTTCATTTACATTCCCCTATATGAATCTTTAATTCAAAAATAATCCTTCACCCCCATGCTCATTAAATAACCCCTTTTCCCAAAATGAATAAAAGATACACTTTTATTCCTAGCCCTCCATTCATTCAAGATTGAATCTAGGCCCTCCAGATCACCTTCATCCTCCACCATTGATCTTCCAAATCAATCTCCACCCTTGGATCAAAATCCCTCCAAAAAGTCTATAAATACAACATCTCTCCACCCATTCAATCATCCAAGTTTTATGCAAAGTTATAATGCCAAAATACCAATTGAGCTAATATTTAGTGAGTTGCAATTTGAGTAGCATTTCACATTAGAATCACTTGTCTAGGGATAATCTTGTCTTAGGAGCTTGTTTTGGGTGCAAGGTTCCTCTCCCTTGATGAGGTTGGGTCTTCATGTGAGGTATAGCTTTTTGTATTTCATTTGTATTTAATTTTGTGTTTCTACCTTATTTGTTTACCTAATCTACAAATGCATTTAATGATGCAAATATGGACCATTGGTATTGAGTTAATCTCCACCGTCCATTCAAAAACTTGGTATGACACTTCTCCTATATATAGGGTTGCTATTTCCATTGTCTGGGAGAGAATTCTTGATGCTGAATTATTGACATTCTACCATTTGAAGTAATAAAAAGAAAGTATCTGTAGTTATTTTGAGAATTTGTGTACTATATTGGCTTATTTGGTTTCATGGTTCACTTCTTGATCTCTAATAGTTAATTAATTGTGCTTTTCCAATGTTCATGGTTTGCTGAAAGTATCTAATGAATGCTCTTAGTCCATACTTTTAGTTATTTGCTGATGGTAGGTAACTGTACAAAGTTAGTTTGGGCTGATCAGTTATGCTTAAGTTTGATTGCATTTCACAAATTAAATTGCACCATTTATTGGGTATTTGCTGACTGAATGTGATCTGAAAATTTCTCGATTTCCATTGAAGATAACATCATTTTCTATAGTGCTATAACATTCATTTTTAGTTTGGTAACTCAGAAAACTGGTTAAATTTCAGGGTGTTTGTCTACTTGTAACAGTCCACATATTGTGAATGTCACTTAGGATTTCCTTAAAACTCTACTCCCTTTTGCATTTTCTTTGAAAATAGTTGTTAGTTTAGGAATTTTAGTAGCATTTCACACTATCTTATCAGATGAAATCACAAAGGGTTTGCAAGAATTACTGTTCCACCCATTAAAATTTGTAGATCACATGTAAGGCCCCTTGTCAGTGCAGCTAGAACATTCCAACTGAGGGATTCCAAGAAAGCTAAGAGCTAGCTATAGAAACCTTGGAGTAGTCTTACCTAGGGTTGGATACTTTTTAAGAGAGATGTGATACCAGCAATCATACCTGCATTGTTGTGTGCTAAATCACCATCAACACATGGGTGTTACCAACATATTTAGATTGTTTGCCTTGGGATGCATATCCAAGGCCATGGAAGGATGGATGGAATGTGGTGTGGATGGGATCCAAGATGCCTTGTTCTTGAAGGCCTAAGCCTTTTCATTGATAGTTCATTTGTTGGAGCATGCGGCATACAATGGGATGTTTAGTGCTTTGGAAACAAGACGTGAGTCCATTATTTGTTGGAGATGGATAGGTGGTGGATGGAAGTTGTTCATTTCTTATGAGAGAGACACCTTGAATGAAGGTACTTTTTCCAAGTGGATAAGAGGATGGATTTGGGATGGGATTGGTAGATGGTGTGGGAGGATCAATGGGGGTTGTTGTGGTAGAAGTGATAGGGTTGATGTGGATAGGATGATCATTAGATGGTAGGGGATTAGGGATGGGATTATATGGGATGTTTAGATCTTGACTAGGATAGGGGGTTGATGCTTCAACATGCTTTGGATTTGACTCTTGACATGGCTCATGTGTTTGGATAGAAGTGGAAGTGACTTGAATAGATGTGGTGGGTGCTTGGATGGATGTGATAGGTTCTTGGATCAGCTCTTGAACATGGTTACATGATGGTCCTTGACTTATGATAGGAGATTGTTCAAGAGGTTTGGTGGGTGTTGGATTACATGAGGGTGTTTGATTCCTTTCTAATAGCCAATGGATGACATCCTTCATGAGTGTATGGGTTGAAGAACAATATAATGGATGGATAGTAAGGGTGGATGGTGTAGGATAATGATTGTGAATGGATAGATGGGTGATGGAATTAGGTAGTGATGGTTCTTGGATGGGTTCAAGGATAGGTGTTAGATTAGACGGTGGTATTAGAGGGGTGGAGAAGTTGGGGGTGTTGAAGTTGATAATTAACTTGAAATAGTAGGATCACCTGCAAAACCTAAGATTTACCTTCCACAAGAGAAAAATCAAAGAGGAATAAATTGCACAATATTGGATGCAATTAACGAAATGGATTAAAGAATTACATGTGAGAACTTGATTTTATGTTTTCAAGTTAGAGAAAACCCTAATATGACTTAAGAATAACCTAAGACTAAATTAGCCCTAAGTCAACTTAATAAAGTGTAATTAAATATTTAATTACACCAATACCCCCCTTTAGTGCAACTTAGGGAGAAATGAAAACCATGCAACTAATGCAAGAATGGGTCTCAACTACAAGGCAATGTTAGGTACCCATGAACAACAAGAATCTCTCATAAGGTGGAGAAAAGGAGAAAAACCCTGTGGGAAAAAATCCCTCTCTAAAAGAGAGAAAAACATGCAAAAAAAATGCAAATAAATATGTACAAGTGATGGAAGAAGTGCTCCAACTAAGACCCCCTAGAACTGAATCCATTACAAGAATACGATCATGAGCCCCCCATAAGAGAGAAAGATAGAGGCAATAAAATCCTCCAACACTGTAGAATCTCCAGAAGTAGAAGAGGATGCTTTTACATGAATGCAAAAGCCAGTCCACTTATGGCAAATCACATCCTGCTCATCCAAGGAAGCATTAATCTCAATACAAACAGGATGTGGAGGAGAAGAATGAAGGGCACTATGATGTAAAAATGAATTAGTAGCAAGAATACCAAGATTCAAATACCAAACTTCTTAGAAGTAACATTCACACAAGAAGTGTGATCAATAATTAAAGGATCAGAACCATCATCAGAAGCAAAATTAGAAAAATTGTATAACTAAGATGCATGATCAACCACCCCAATAGCAAGAATCTCTATGGTCTCCAAATCTCTAATGATAACTAGATTAGGTGTGAATTCTACAGTTTTCCCTACACCACTATGAGTAATCTAATAGACCAAAAGTAGATTATGTGATAAGGAAGGCACACACACAATACATCATGAAAAGTACCCCCTCCAATATCCATAGATCCATTTCCTATCACCATCATGTACTTATTATTACCCATCAAGATTGGTGGCATATCACAAGGCTCAAAAGTAGAAAACATAGACAAAGAGGAAGCCATGTGGTGAGAGGCTCATGAATCAATGAGCCACTTACCTAATCCATGAGATGTAGTGGCACAAAGTGCCTTACCTTTGTGTTTTTCAGCTCCATTAGCAATACCTGCATGTCCTTACTTAGTAGATCTTGACTGTTGTGATGGAGTAGAAGATGATGAACTAGAAATCAAAGATGAAGGAGAACTAACACTGAATTTCTTAACAAGATTCTTTAGCTCATCTATCTACTTGCGGTAGAAAATAGTATCATCATGCCCACGTTTCTTGCAATGGCTACATGTGGGTATCTCCTTGGATTGTCCTTATTGCTGGATGAAGATGAAACAAGAGGTGCATGTGAAGTAGACTCCTTTCCTTGCTCTTGATGTTTGGGTTTCTGTTTCTTTTCCTTGCCACTTGAAGCCTTTTTATCTTTGGTGCCTTGACTTGCAAGAAGTGCTTGAGGTTTTGTAGACTTCAATGTGCCTATTTGAACCAATTTTGCCTGCTCCTTGGTGAGTGATGTAGAAAACACATCAATTGAAGGCATTTTGAATTTAGTTCCAAGAGCATCCATGGTAGCATAGAATGTGGAGAGAAAAACAAAATAATCTGAACTAGGCTTAGCAAGTATGGAGAGAATCAACTGGGTGTCCTCTTTCTGAATACCACACTGTAGGAGCTGTAACCTAAGGGATTTGAGTTTGGTGAACAAGTCCTGGATGCTATCAAAATCTATAGGATTCAGACCAATAAGCTCATTCTCCAACTGAAAACTTCTCAAAGTATCCTGCTTGCCAAACAAAAGCTCTAATTGGGCCCATACTTCATTTGGTGTTGTGCAAGAATCAATATGAAAGAGTAGATAAGGAGAAATCAACTAACATAATGTACCAAAGGCCTCATCAAACCTGTTAAACCATTTCCTACTTTCAGCAGCCGCTGTAGGTTCAGTTTTTGAGCCCATAGTCACTTTGTATAACCCCAATTTCTTTAGATGTATCTCTATTGCTTTCTTCCACTCATGATAATGTATGGGGTAAGAGGAGCAATTTTGGGTTGATCCATGATGTGTGAACAGAAAAAAAGATAGAGAACAACAATTTACTCCTCACAATGCAATAATATTCCCCTTTGTACAAAAACATTTGGCCACTGGCATGCACTTTTTCCAAAAAAAGCTTAGAAAAATGATCTAACTTCAAGCAAAAAAATTAGGTACCTGATGAACTTTTATGGAAAAAAGAAGTTGTCCACAGTGTATATCATAGAATTAGCTTTTTGAGACCTATTTGTTTGCAAAATTTGGACACCGTATACCCAAGTTATGGCCATTTTTTTGAAAACTGCTCCTTTATGGCAGAAAACCCCTTTGAGCATTGTTTCGATGGCTGATGGGTGGCGCCGCTCGAGCGACAGTGGCTAATGGGAGGCGCTGAGGTGGAGGATCTAGTCAGTGCTACTGCTAGGTGGAGTTTTCTAGTGGAGCGGTGGAAGAGGGAACAGTGGGCAGAGAACCCTGGCGGAGGCGGCAGAGTGCTGGTGGCGCCATCACTAGATGGTGGTGGTTACCTGTTTAGGTTCCACGGGGGCTTGTCCATAGAGGCTGAGGCCTATCTGTAGGCAGCTAAGGCCTATCTACGAGTAGGTAGGCCTATTCGTGAGCTAGAAAAAGGCCTGCGGATGAAAAAATTATTTTTTTAAATTTTTTTTGCAAAAAAAATGTACAGACCTGTGCAGGGAGGTCGTACAGCCCCTACCAAGTAATTTTTTTTTGCTCCGGAGACACCTGCATGGATCTCAACAAAACGAAGGGTGATCTTAGGGTTTTTGGCCCTTTTGAGCATGTTGATAATGATGATTTCGGTCAAAAATGCTCTGAAACTACTGCTCCCCTCCAAATCTGAAAAATAAAGCACACTATGAAACCTTCATAGATCACGCCTCATGAGACTAAATTTTGACCAAACAAAAGCCAAATCTTCCCTTTTCAACTACTCTGGATCCAATAAGAATGGTGATTTTTCTCAAAAAAGCACCCAACAAAAGACTCTATGTGAATTTTTCCTAAATTTGAGAAGGAGGTTGTAGATCCGCTCTAATACCATGTTGAAGTTTATGATAAACTTGAAACACCAGAATCTTCTACAAGCCAAAGATTAACCTTCTATAGAGAAAAAAAGCACAAGAGAGTAATTTGCATAATAAATGGATGCAATTAATGAAAAAGATTAAAGAATTACATGTGAGAACTTGCTTTTATATTTGCAAGTTAGAGAAAACCCTAATATGACTTAAGAATAACCTAATACTAAAATTAGCCCTAAGTCAACTTAATAAAGTGTAATTAAATATTTAATTACACCAACATGGGGACTCCGTAGCTTTACTTTTTCTTTGGAGAAAATCCCTCAAGGATTTGGAAGGTTTGATGGTGGATTAGATGGTGAATGGATGATAGGGGTTGAGGGATTGGGCAATGGATAAGTTGATGGATTAATTTTGATAAGGTTGGAGGGATATTGTGGTGGGGGATTGAGATTGATGGATTGTAAGGTAGATATGGTGATGGATTAAGGTTGATAGGATTAGAGGGATATTGTGATGGAGGGATTGGAGGATGGGGATTAGAGGATGGGGGATTTGTAATGGGAAATGGTTGTTGATATAGGCTTTGGATTTTGGCTATAAGGTGTGCTAGATTGGTGTTCCCTTGATCAAAGTTAGCATGACAAAGGTTGGGGGATGGATAAGTTGGAGGTATTGATTGGTTGGATAGATATGATGGCATGGGTGTATAAGGGGATGAAGATTGATATGAGGGTCAAGGTTGAAGGTTGATATGGTGTTGATGGGGTGGATATGTAGGGTGTTGATGGGGATGGAATTGGAGTTTGAGAATCTCCAATGATGAGGAATGCTAAGGGTATATTTCTAATTTCATTTCTACATTTTTCCTTAGCATTAGGATCCATGTTCTCATATATTTTTCTAAGTCTTTGTAAATGTTGCATTGCCACATATGGATCCATGTTGTTGGGAGGATAGAATTATGGATGAGTGATGTAGGTCGGGGATCAAATTTCAAGACCTTGGGATGATTTTTTTTCTTCAAAGGATGGATGGTTCTCTATACTTAAGATAGACTAATGATCTCAAGCTAGAGGGTTGATTGGGTTGATTGTTGATTTTGGTGACTTACTTAAGACAGACTAATGATCTCAAGCAAGTTTGGATAAAGGTTGATGATGATCAACTAAGGTCTTGATTTTTGATTGGGTTGATTTGGATTTGGATTTTGATAGTGATGTTGGGGGATTTTGATAATGATTGTGATTGGGATCTTTGGATGGAAGATTGATGGAGGATGGAGGAGACTAGGTCCTTAACAAAAGTTTGATTTGCAAAGGATGATTTGTTGATTAAGGATTAGGGGTTGGGATGTTTGATTGGAATAGATGAAGGATGATGGATGACTGGTGTTATGATTTTGACTTGGGGTTGATTTTGGATGAGGATTTGTATAAGGTTGGATAAGGTTTGGATAGTGTTGATTTGATTGGAAGATGAATTGGATAGTTGATTAGAATGATGATGTGGTTGATTAAGGATGAGGTAGATGTGATTAGGATAGGATTGGATTGAATGATTTGAATGAAAGTGATAGGTTGATTGAATGATGATGTGAATAAGATAAATGGTTAGGATGATAATTATGATGATTAGGATAGATGGGTGATTGGATTAAGATGAGGTGGATAAGAATGATTAGGATCATGATGATAGACTATGACTAAGGATGAAGTGGATTAGGATAAATTTGATTAAGCTTAGATAAAGGGACTGGATAAGATCAATTGATGGGATTTGATAAATGGGGGGGTAGTTTAGTGGTGTTGGGAGGATTTAACCTAGCCCAATGTCTAAATGAGGATGATGAAGATTAGAAAAGACCAAAAACATGAAAGGAACTCAAATAAACAAGCATTATACCTTTCACATCTTGAAATATCCTTCACTCCTTAATAAGGTTGACGAGAGCTCTTGGTATAATGCTTGTTTATTTGAGTTATGAAGATGAAAGAGATGAACAAGGTGAAATAAGTAAACCAAATGCACGAAACAAGTAGTTATACCTTGAATGTCTCCCTCACTCCTTGATAAGGTATAGAGCTTAGCACCCACAAGCACTAGCTTTACCCATGACTATGCTTTCAAATATGAAATGCTTTTAACACTAATGCAAATCACCATAGCCTAGCTTAAGATGGAGAGGATGAGATAAATTTTGGCAGAGTAATGTTGCACTAAAATTAGATGTCAAAATGGTTTGTGGAGGCTTGTATTTATAGGCAAAATGGAGGGGATTTTGATTCAAGGGTTGAGATTGAATGCTGAGATCAATGGATGAGCTTGATTGTGAGATGGAAGGCTAGGATTTGATCAACAAATTTGGAGAGTGGAGAATAAAAATGAATAATTTATTCTAAGGAGGACTTAGCATTAAATGCGATTTAGATGGATGGGGAAATTTAAAATTAATTTCCTTGGGATGAGATGGAATTAAAAATTCCATTTTATGTGGAGTTGTGAGAGACATGTGACATATGCACATTTTTGGCCTCTTACATTTGTAAGCTAAAAAAGAGGAAGATGTTTTTGCATAAAAATGGTAAATGTGAGTTGGAAGGGTTATGAATATTTTGGAATTTTTAATTTGTGGGTGTGGGAAAAGGTGTTAATCATGCTTTGACCAAGTTAATCAAGGTGATTAACTTAGTTAATGTGGCTGGAAGAAATTAGTGTATGAGGATTAATTAAATAATGATGTATTTAATTAATCTAGGTCTAGGGGTCATGTAGGCTAGGGTAGCTAATTAAATAATGGCTATTTAATCAACTAGATTAGGGGTAGGCTAATTAGTAGGCTTGATTAATTAGATAAACATGATTTGCCCAATTAATTAGGTTTAGGGAAGAGGGTAAAATAATTAAATAAATATTTGACATATTTATTTAATCAATTGGATTTTGTTAGTAATGTGTGACTATAGAATTAATTAAATTAATTCAATTTTAGGGATGAATTGATGAGGGATGCGTGAATGATTTAGAGGTAGGATGAAATAATTAATTAAATAATAATTTAATTAATTAATTGGATGAAGAATTAATGTTGTGGATGATGTCGGAGGATAGTTAGACCACTAAGACATTTTTAGGTATCTACATTTGCCCCTGTTTGACGTGGCGTCATGACCTAGTAGGGATATGGCATCAAGTCAAAGAAATTTCCCCAACTACCAGAATGGAATAGAATGGATGAGGGATGCCCCCTCAAGAGGTTGGGTGAAAAAATATTTTTTTTTGGGTGATCTCTCAAAAGGAAGAAATGATGGTGAAAAATGGATAGAGGACAGAAAAATAGGTTGA
Organism: Cunninghamia lanceolata; assembly: GCA_027924645.1. Lineage (NCBI taxonomy): Eukaryota > Viridiplantae > Streptophyta > Pinopsida > Cupressales > Cupressaceae > Cunninghamia > Cunninghamia lanceolata. The sequence continues at coordinate 964,842 of BSBN01000501.1, read as the reverse complement.
CGGGAAGAAAAGAGGCCCGAGAAAAAGGTTATGTTTTGCACCCTGGGGGAAGAAAAAGGTGTTGGAGGATGACATGGCATGTTATAAATAGAAAGGGTGGGCCCAAAGTGCCACATTTGTACACATTGAGATTATTGGATGAGAGGAGAGAAGACAAGATGGTAGCGCAACCACCTTTCCCATGCTACGAGCATTGATTTGTAGTGAGTCTGCACCTACCCGAGATCACCCTTGGTAGACCCATGGGTATGTTGACTATCTTTGACTTTTATAATTTTAGGTTTTGGATCATTTATTGCATGGGAAATGGGTATTTTAGGTAGTATGACACCATAACAAAGTCGTTTGGCACCATCCGCAACCAAATTGGTGCCATCCTCTAGATTGGTACCCTAGGCCAATGGGAGATTTGAGTAGTTTTGGTGCCTTTTTAGCATTTTGTGGCACGATCATCCAGTTTGGCACCATCCTGAGATTAGGTTTTTGGGAGAAATGACACCATTTAGGAAAGTTTCAGTGCCAAACTTTGGTTTGGCACCATATTCTTACTCTTTGGCGCCATCTTCTGGAATGGCACTAGGGGTTTTTCAGGTTTAAAGGCATGTTGGCACAAAAATCTAGTTTGGTGCCAATCTTGGGAAAAGTGGTGCCATCCTCTGGATTGGCACCATAATAGGGAGAAATGGTGCCATCCTCTGGTTTGGTGCCATAACAGGGATAAATGGCACCATCCTCTAGATTGGTGTCATTGTTGCAAGTATGTGCTTAACCAGTGTTGTCATTGATGTCAACATATCATTGTTGTCATTGGTGTCAATTGTACCCTTATCTTGTTACTTACTTGTAATAAGTTAGATGCTTTGTATTCACCCATGTAATTGATTATGATGTTGAGGATATTGAGAAAATTAGCTCCTCTGGTAGAAACAATGAGTTACAGTGAAAACAATGTATTGCATACTGAAGAATAGTCCAGAAGATTGCTCTACATTTCATGTAAGATAAATATCTTTGTCTATAGATTGGAATTTATTTAGAAGTCTATCTAAAGATGTTATATTCTAAGTTTGAGCCTCCGGTATGAAGATTTGAGTGAGTTATGTTCACCAAAGTGAAAACTGCTTTTCCTGTATATTTGGTGGTGACAGGGAGAAAGTGTTATGCTCCACATTCCTCCACATTGAAGTATTTCGGTCTATGGTTCTAGAGTTAAGTCTGGAATGATGTTATGTGTCTTTAAATTCAATGGTTCATGATTTGGTGGTCCTCAAGCTATCCTTTCCTTATGACAGTGGCTGACAGTATTGTTCTTGTGCTCTGGTTCGAAGAATCTTCTTGACAGAGTGGTTAGAGATCATGTGGTTGTTCTTTGTGATTAAAATATGCTTGTGGATGTCTCCTGATCATGTTCCTACCTTTGGATTGGTCCGCAAAGAGAAAATTGGATTGTGGATGGAGAATGTTCTTAGCAGACCCAGTGTTCTCACCGGTCTTGGTTGACTTAATTGTGGAGATACCTTGAAGTTTGTGGAAGCATGTCGTGGCATGAAGAATTGTGTTTGAGTCCCAGCTAAGGCATGGCATGATCCGTATACATCTTTACATCTTCTCCTTAGCAAATTTGTATTAGGTCTAGACGTATTCTATGTATGTTTGTAATGCCAACCTTGGAGATTGTTCCAACACTTGATGAATGTATTACCGACCTTGATGTTCATTTCAAGGTTGATGACTTGTATAAAGACTTGTAATGAATTGTGAAAAAAAGATAAGTGTGAATATGAAGAGATGAGTACGAAGGTGTAAAAGAGAAGAGCAAAGAATTTTTATTGTGCTTTAAAGGAACACAACCTAGGCATGGAGTAGATGCTACTTAATCAGTTCACCATTTTAGTAGTGAGCCAACCCTTGGCAGTGAGCCACCCTTTGGCAATGAGTCGTTCTTTGCAGTGAGCAATTTGGGTAGTGAGCCTCTATTTTTGGTATTGTTATAACTCATATATTTTGTGGGCTAACACCCGCCATGGTTTTTCCCTTTTTAGGGTTTTCCACGTAAAAATCTAGAGCCTACTGTGTCAAATGTGTGATTGTTATTAAGTCGATTTCATGCTTTCATGTTTAATTCTGATTATCAACAGTTAAGGATTTGTTGATTTGATATTCATATGAAGTTAAGTTTTTGTGACAACTGATTCACCCCCCTCTCAGTTTTCCTGTGCATTTCAATAATTGGTATCAAAGCGAGGTTCCTCTGTGGTAAGCTTAACAACTTGAGGTAGATCCAGGATGTCTTACAAGAAGGAGGCTCCACAGTTTGATGGGATGAGTTACGTAACTTGGAAGATTCACATGAAAAGCCATCTGCTTTGTATTGGTTATAAAGTATGGCAAGCGACACGAATTGATTATACCATGCCGGAGAATGGTCTGACAACATAAGATGAAATCAAAGAATATGAGATAAATATAAAAGCTAGAGATGCTCTGTTGAGTGCATTGAATGACTCTGATTTGATAGAGGTTATGGATTATGAATCAGCTAAATAAGTCTGGGATAAGCTAAGTAATCTGTATGAAGGAGATGAATCTGTAAAGAGTGCCAAACTGCAGGGATTGAAAGACAAATATGAAGGTCTTAAGATGGGAGAAGATGCAAACATAACATCCTTCATACAAAAGGTTGATGAACTTGTTACTAGAATCAAAGGTATGGGAGGAATTGTAGATGAAACTAAAGTTGTGATGAAAATTCTTAGGTCATTACCTAAATCCTACGCTCACAAGGTAGATGCAATTGAAGAAATAATGACTGTGAAAAAGATAAATAAGGATCAGGTGCTTGGTAAGATTATTGCTTTTGAAATGAGAGAATTTGGTGATGCTCTGCCAAAAGTTGAAACAACTCTCAAAGCCAATACCTTAGAGAAGATCTCCAGAGCAGAAAAGTACAAGGTAGAACTTGATGATGAGCTTGATGAAATTGAAGCCAATTTTGTTGATAGACTGGAAAGAGGTTCCAGTAAGTTCAAAGACAAACTACCTTTCAAATGTTTTTCATGTGGTAAAGTAGGTCATTATGCTTCTAGATGTCCTGAAAGAATTGAAAGAAATAGAAAAAGATTTGAGAACATGCCTAGAGCTCCAAAGAAGTTCTACTATGTTAGATATTTTGATTATGAAGGTGTGACTAATAATGAATCTGATGATGCCAATACTAGTACAAATGAATGCTTGTTTATTGCTATTAAAGAACTAGTGTCTACTAATTCTGCTAGTTGTGTGAAGGAAGAAAAACCAATGGAAGAAAGTGCTTTGGCTGTTTAGGTTGAGAAAAATAAGGATGAATGGATTATTGATAATGGATGCTCACATCACGTGACCGATGACAAAAGTAAGTTTGGCAGTTTGGAAAAGTATGATGGAGGACTGGTTAGGTTTGGAGACAATGCAGCTGGTAAGATTTGTGGAAGAGGATCCATTTCATTTGATGGAAAGCATAATACTGACAATGTCCTATATGTGAAGGGTCTAAAGCATAATATTTTGAGTGTGGGTCAGATGTGTGACAAAGGTTATGATATGAGATTCAAAGACAATGGGTGTAAGATCTTGGAAAGCTCCGAAACTATGATTGCTACTGGTAAGAAGACTAGAGGTAACATCTATCAATTAAGAGGAACTAATGATTACTATTTATTATCTCAAGCTGATGAGAGTTGGTTATGGCATAGAAGGATGTGTCATATAAACTTTGATAATTTGGTAAAGATAAGTTTAGGTTAGATTGTGAGAGATTTTCCAAAACTTGTGAAACCCACCAATATCATTTGTAAGGAATGTCAGTTGGGGAAGCAGACAAGAACAAGATTTTTTAAGAGCAAAGAGCAATTTTCTGTCATTTGGTTGGATCTAGTTCATACAAATCTATGTGGTCCTACAAGCATAAGAAGTCTACAAGGTGACAGGTACTTCATGTTGCTTATTGATGATTATTCTAGAATGACTTGGGTTACTTTTCTGAGAGACAAATCTAAAGCCCTAGAGAAGTTCAAAATGTTCAAGGCAATGGTTGAAAATGAGGTAGAGCTAAAACTCAAATGCTTGAGATCTAATAGAGGAGGTAAGTTCACATCAAATGAATTCAACAATTATTGTGAAGAACAAGGAATAAAGAGGCAATTGACTCCTAAGCAAAATGGAGTTGCAGAAAGAAACAATAGAACATTGCAATAAGCTGCTAAGACAATGATGAAGGAAGGGGCTCTATGGAAAGTCTTTTGGAAGGAACCTATACATATCTCTATCTACATTCAAAACAAAATTCAAGTAAAAGGAAATGGTACTAAAACTCCTTATGAATTGTGGTATGGAAGAATTCCAACAGTAAGATATTTCAAAGTCTTTGGAAGCAAATGCTATATCAGAAGAGATGAAGATCTAGAAAAATTTGATGCAAAATGTGATGAAGGAATCTTCCTTGGATACTCTACCAAGAGCAAGGCCTATCGGTGCTACAACAAAAGGTTGAAAAAGATTATTGAGAGTGCAAATGTGAAGGTGGATGAACACAAAAGAAGAACACCAGATCAAAATGGCTATGAATTAGATGAACCTCTTTCTACTTATGAAGAAAAAGTTGAACAAGAAGTCAATCAAGATGAAGAAGAAAAGGGTCCAGAAGTTCCTAAGACCCCCATGTATGTAAGAATCAATCACTCTGAAGATCAAATTATTGAAGATAAAGACAAAGGATTGCTGACAAGGAAAAGAGTGACAGAAGAACAAGTGAATTACTGTTTTCTCTCTACAGTTGAACCAAAGACTGTGAATGAAGCTTGCAATGATGAAAATTGGGTTAAGGCAATGGAAGAAGAACTAATACAGATAGAGAAGAACGAGACTTGGGAATTAGTTACTAGACCTACTGATAAAAATGTTATTGGAACCAAATGGGTCTTTAGGAATAAGCTGAATGAAAATGGAGAAGTTGTAAGGAATAAAGCAAGGCTTGTGTATAAAGGATATTCTCAAATTAAAGGGATAGATTTTGAAGAGAATTTTGCTCCAGTAGCTCAGATTGAAGCAATTAGAATGTTTATGGTATTTGTAACTCATAAACATTTTAAAGTGTATCAGATGGATGTGAAGTCTACATTTTTAAATGGTGAATTGGAAGAGGAAGTTTACATTGAGCAACCAGAAGGATTTTAGCTATCAAATCAATATAATATGGTATGCAGGTTGAAGAAAGCATTGTATTGACTCAAGTAAGCTCCTAGAGCCTGGTATGCAAGGTTGGACAAGTACTTGTTATGATTAGGGTTCAATAAAGGTACTGCTGATAGTAATCTCTATTTCAAGATTAATGATGATCAAATCTTGATTGTTGAAGTCTTTGTTGATGATATCATCTTTGGAGGCAATGAAAGAATGTGTATGAAATTTGCTAGTGAAATTTAGAAGGAGTTTGAGATGTCTATGTTTGGTGAGATGAATTTCTTTTTGGATCTACAAATCAATGAATCAAATAAAAGAATCTTCATATCTCGATCTAAGTATGTGAAAGAGTTGTTGAATAAATTTGGGATGGAGGACTCTAAACTAGTATGTACTCCCATGGTGACTAGCTACAAGTTGAGAAAAATTGATGAATTACCTAAGACTGATAAAAAAAGTATAGATCCATGATTGGGGGATTGCTTTATCTAACTCAAACTAGACCTAATATTATACATGTAGTGTGTCTTGTTGCAAGATTTCAAGCTGATCCAAGAGAATCACATGTAATGGCAGTAAAGAGAATCATGAGGTATTTAAAAGGCACTCCAGATCATGGCTTATGGTATCCAAAGGATAATGATTTCACTCTTAGTGCATATATAGATGCTGATTGGGTAAGAGATGTTGATGACATGAAGAGTACAAGTGGAGGTGCCTTCTTCTTGGGTAATAGATTGGTTTCATGGTTGAGAAAGAAACAAGATTCAATCTCTTTGTCAACTGCAGAAGTAGAGTATATTGTAACAGCATGTTGTTGTACTCAAGTGTTATGAATGAAGCAAACTTTTAAGGATATAAGAGTTGTTTATGAAGATCCAATTGCAATCTCGTGTGACAATACAAGTGCCATAAATATTTCCAAGAATCTAGTGATGCACTCAAGAACAAAGCATATATCTATAAGGTATCACTTTTTGAGAGAGAAGGTGATAGAGAATGAAGTAAAGTTGGAATTTGTGTCCACAAAGGATCAAATTGTAGATATCTTCACCAAGCCTCTGTCTAAGGATACTTTTGAGTATCTCAGAGGAAAGTTAGGGGTCATTACCCCTCCTGTCTTAAATTAAGATACATGAGAATGCATCAATCCAGTAGTGTTCAAAGTCTCACTTTTTGATCTGGATTGATGTTTTGAGGGCTACCTCTCAGGGGGAGTAGCTAGATGTGTTGGTAACAGTTTAGTTGGATCAGAGTAGTAGAATGCAAGTATGTGCCTTTTTCCATTGATTTCAAAGGGGGAGATAAATCATGTGAAAAACTTAGAAGGAGAAAGAATACAGATGTGTAAAGAGAAAGGGGGAGAATCTTGTCTTGATGGTCTTTTCAATTTTTCACATCAGATGTTGCCATCAATGACAAAGGGGGAGATTGTTGCAAGTATGTGCTTAACCGGTGTTGTCATTGATGTCAACATATCACTATTGTCATTGGTGTCAACTGTACCCTTATCTTGTTACTTGCTTGTAATAAGTTAGATTCTTTGTATTCACCCATGTAATTAATTCTAATGTTGAGGATATTGAGAAAATTAGCTCCTCCGGTAGAAACAGTGAGTTGCAGTCAAAACAGTGTATTCCATACTGAAGAACAGTCTAGAAGATTACTCTGCATTTCATGTAGGATGAATATCTTTGTCTATGGATTGGAAGTTATTTAGAAGTCTATCTAAAGATGTTATATTCTAAGTTTGAGCTGTCGATATGAAGATTTGAGTGAGTTATGTTCACCGGAGTGAAAACTTCTTTTCCTATATGTTTGGTGGTGATAGGGAGAAAGTGTTATGCTCTACATTTCTCTGCATTGAAGTATTTTAGTCTATGGTTCTAGATTTAAGTCTGGAATGATGTTATGTGCCTTCAACTTCAATGGTTCATGATTTGGTGGTCCGCAAGCTATCCATTCCTTATGACAGTGGCTGATAGTATTGTTCTTGTACTCCAGTTTGAAGAATCTTCTTGACAGAGTGGTTAGAGATCATGCAGTTGTTCTTGGTGATTACAATATGCCTGTGGATGTCTCCTGATCGTGTTCCTACCTTTGGATTGGTCCACAAATAGAAAATTGGATTGTGGATGGAGAATGTTCTTAGCAGACCTAGTGTTCTCACCAATCTTGGCTGACTTGGTTGATTTCACTAATTGTGGAGATGCCTTGAAGTTTGTGGAAGCATGTCATGGCATGAAGAATTGTGTTTGAGTCCTAGCTAAGGCATGGCATGATCCACATGCATCTTTACATCTTCTCCATAGAAAATTTGTGTTAGGTCCATACCTATTCTATGTATGTTTGTAATGCTAACCTTAGAGATTGTTCCAACGGTTGATGAATATATTGCCAAAACATGATGTTCATTCCAAGGTTGATGACTTGTATAAAGACTTGTAATGAATTGTGAAAAAAGATAAGTGTGAAAATGAAAAGATGAGTGCAAAGGTGTAAAAGAGTAGAGCAGAGAAGTTTTATTGTGCTTCAAAGGAACTGAACCCAGGCATGGAGTAGCTACTACTTAATCAGTTCACCATTTTGGCAGTGAGCCACCCTTTGGTAGTGAGTCATTTTTTGTAGTGAGCAATTTGGGTAGTGAGCCCTATAGGCATTGAGCCTCTATTTTTTGGTATTGTTATAACTCATATATTTTGTGGGCTAAGACCCACCATGGTTTTTCCCTTTTTAGGGTTTTCCATTTAAAAATTTGGTGCCTACTATGTCAAAGGTGTGATTGTTATTAAGTTGATGATTTCATGCTTTCATGTTTAATTCTGATTATCAACAGTTAAGGATTTGATGATTTGATATTCATATGAAGTTAAGTTTTTTGTGACAATTGATTCACCCTACCTCTCAGTTGTCCTGTGTAATTCAACAAACATATGGGTTAAAACTAGTGCCAAAGTCTATTTTGGCGCCATAGGGGCTAGGAATAGCTCCATGGTAATGAATTAGAAGAAAGATTAGTTTTTGATGATTATTTTACAGATGCAGATTGATGGGCATATTATGGCTTCATGAGAGTGATGAGTTCCCACAGTTATGAAGCTATTAGATGGCTTTGATCAGGCTACGCTATCTAGATTAGGGAGTTTGGGGCTATGGATAGTGTCTGAGATGCTCATTATACAGGCACATAGGGCTATGATGACAGCCCTAGTGGAGTGATGGAGGCTTGAGACTTTCTCCTTCTTACTACCTACAGGTAAGATCACCATCCCCTTAGAGGACGTGTATCAAATTCTAAGGTTACCGATTGTTGGGGTGAGGCCTACATATGATATTGTAGAGGACGAGTAGCCCTAGATAGGGCATTTGCCCCAGGTCACCTGATTTTGACAGCAGATTGACAACATATGAGCTATGCTCGAACATTGGCAACTGGAGTGGATGACTTTACACTATTTCTACGTATAGGGATTCGGGGTCTAGTGATGCTAGATTGACGCGTGCAGAGATTCTTGGTTGGTTGGGTGAGGAGATTGAGCAAATGGTTCAACATGAGATGATGTATGCATGGGGACCATGTATGCTAGGTCAATTATACCATGAGATGCACACTATTGTGTATTACTTGGATGGAGCTCTTTCTGCTGGGGTGACATTATTACATGTGTATGCCTTTGAGCACATAGGCACCTATTTCGTGCATAGTTTGAGGCATTTGTATTTTTGTATAGGGCACCTATTCAATATTCTTATGTGGGCAGCTATGATACTGGTGGCATATTTTTGATGACTTAGTTACAGTAGTCTAGCATCCATATATTGGGGTGGAGGCATGGTCAAATGAGCATATTCACTTTCCTTATGTGTTACAGACTTGGTACCTAATAGGCCAAGGAGATCATAACATTGATAGGTATCTCCTGTCACGAGTTATGAGTCAATTTGGGTTGTGACAGGACTTGCCATAGGTGATGGCAATTTTTGGTAGGGTGCCACAGGATGTTAGATGGTCGGCATCGATACTGCCCCAAGTGGCGATTTAGGATATTGTGGGACTACAGCCTGTGTATTGGGACTTGAGGAGTACAGTGATTGATGTAGGGACCACTCCAAATTATGATTGGTGGTGGGCAGTGTGGAGGCTGATCTGCTTGATGGATCTTGCTACAGAGCTAGATATGATAGTAGAGGAGGGGGAGGAGGGAGATGAGGTTGAGGAGGAGATAGTGTTGGAGGAGGTGGAGGTTGATGAGGGTGACACTATTAGGATTTTGATTGCAACAACAACAGAGTAGGTTTTGGGGAGAGGTTGGGGTCAGAGGCAACAACAGTAGGTATAGTAGTAGGTACCTCAGTAGGTACCTATGCAGCAGGGACAGAGGGGAAAGATGCTTCTGCCATGAGCACCGTAGAAATAACAAGGTCCTAGGTAGGCACCACCTCAGGCTCCACCTCAGCAAACAGACATAGAGGGGACAAATGTTTTTGCCTCGAGTACCACTGCAGCAACATGGTCCTAGGCAGGTACCACCTCAGGTTCCACCTCAATAGCAGGTCAAACCACAGACGCGGATGCACCATATATTAGAGTCTTAGATGGGGCCATTTATAGGGGTTGGGGTTGCAGAGGCAGGGAGTTCAGGGACAGGGCTTGGTCCTATTCTGGGTACACATACTAGGCATCGGTGTACTCAAGTTGAGGAGGAGGAGGATACAGCGACCCTACGGGCACAGGTGGCTAGCTTGGAGGACCTGGTGACTCGTTAGAGCTAGGAGCTTGCTCAGTTATGGGGAGCAGCTGCTCTACTGGATGGAGTGAGTGGGGGAGATGGAGATGGACATATTAGCGCATTGCAAGTGTAGATAGGGTAGCTATAGGGATAGGTGGATGGTATTATAGCTAAGGGAGATCAAGAGAGGGCATTGCAGTAGGTAGCTTAGGCTAGGTTGCAGAGTGTTGAGACTAGAGCTCAGTAGGTAGAGGGATAGGTGACTAGTCAGTAGGTTGAGATTTCATGGATGTAGGGTGTCATTGCTGGCACCAATGCATCATAGATGTGGAGTGACTATATAGTGGCTTAGGATCGTGCAGTGTAGTTACATAATCATCTTGCAGAGGCATGTGCAAGGGCTGAGTATTATTATGGTGCATAGTGTACAGCAGTCCCTAAGGGCCAATGTGTGCCTAGCTACAGTCAATGGAGTGGATCAAGGATGTCTGGGTCAAGGATGTCTAGGAGATCTCAGCAGTCCATGTAGCAGCCCATGACACTTACACTACCGCTACCTTAGTAGCCACAATAGCCACCTCAGCAGCAATAGCAATAGCCACCTCAGTAGCAGCTTCGGTCTCCTACCAATTTTTCTAGGGGGTCATCAGCCTAGGGTTGATATTTTTATATTTTAATGTATTTTTTAGCCCTTGTGGCATTTATGTATCATGACATTGTATGATTATTTTTTTGCAATGTATATTTCTGCAGTGATGTACTTTTGGATATTTATGATATGATGGTTTATGCATTTGTGGATGTGCTATGATATGATGTAGATGGTGTACTTATAATTATGATGGATGTTTTATGGATGTGATGGATTATGCATTTGTGGATGTGTTATGATATGATGTTTTATTATTGATGCATTTTCTGTTTCTGTATATGATGATATGGATGAAATATATGCTCAGATTAATAAACATATATTATGTATGATGAAAAATAAAATGGATATGTAATGATTATGTATGTGATGACATGGATGAAATATATGCTCAGATTATTAAACATATATTATATGAGGAAAGATGCAATGAATATGTATGTAAATGATAGATGGATAAATGGATATGTTATTTGATGATTAAATGATAATGGATGTAATGATGAATGGATGATTTAATGTTTAATGGCAACATGTATTCTAAATGGATAAGTGATGATAATAGTTAATGGATACATAATGTAATGGATAAATGGTAAAATGGTAAATGGATAAATGATGAACAATATAATGATTAATAAAGTGGATAAATGATGAAATGATTAATGAAATGGTAATGGATAAATGTAATGGTAAAATGATAAGTGACTATGATAATGCAAATGGAAAAATGATTAATGAAATGATAATAGATAAATGTAATGGGATGGGTGGTTGGATGTCATGATACATGTGATGTTCTTTGAACCCTGGGTGATGGGGTTAGGTGGTTGGGGTAGGTTTAGGGATGGTTGGGATAGGTTTACAGATAGTTGGGATTGGTTTAGGGATGGTTGGGATAGGTTTAGGGATATTAGCTCACTTTAGACACCACATTATTAGAGTTTTTTTTTAGAATGGGTGAAGTGTGTAGGGTGAATTGGTTGGAGTAATTGATTGTGGGGGGAGATGTTATATTAGGGGGGGTGAATTACTTTTAAATGCTAAGTCCAGATAGTGTATTGAATTGTTGATGATAGAAAGGGGGGATAGGTAAGCTAGGTAAAGTAATTGCATTGACATTATTGAGAGAATTTCTAGGTATTATATAAAAAGGGGATATGTTCACCAAGGTATGAAAGGACCATGATGATGATATATATTTGTCTTTACATAGGCTAAACCCACAAACAATAGGTTGACCTTATGCATGCCCAAGGTAGTATAATCTTGCCTAGATGAGGGAAGGGGACTCATAGCATAAGTTCTTTAATACATAGAAGCTTTGATTAACCTTATATACAAATGGGAAACAATATGCTAGAACTGACCCTACATCTTCAAGATATGAATACCATTCTTAGAGTAATGAAATCAACCCACAAGCATGGCATACAAAACAATGACCATGTCCATTGTAGGTGTTTTCCACCAGATACCATGATATAGTGAGATCAAGGTAGCTTTGGAATGATCCCTAGAATGAAACAAAAGATAAAAATCAATAATCAAAAAGACCAACAAACCATACAAACAACCATTGTATCTCTTGCCAAGATAAGTGTTGATAAGATGATGGATTCTACCTTTTGTAGGAATGATATATTCATTAAGGCAAGAATTAGTTGGATATTGTTGGATAAATTTTAAAAGGTGGGAAAAAGGATAGTTAGCCATAGTGATGATTGTAATTGGTTTGTTGATTGATGATTTTTGCGTAAGATGTGATGTCTTGACATTATGCTTAGCATGTGTATTGTTTGGCAAATTTAGTAAGCTTAGAAGATAGGGACCACCCAAATGGGTTGGATGGGTGCATCTTATGTACCTGAGTACTGGATACTTCCTTTGTATTCCAGACTGCCTACATACCCTGTGTCCATGGCATCAAGGCACTTTTAGGATGTTGGTGATATGAATATGTAGTTCTGGTTTGACTTGATGATGTGGGAATGGTTTAGGATAGATGTGATGATGATGTGGGATTGATTTTGGACTTTTATAATTTTGTGATTTTTTTGGAGTTTTGGATTTTTGTATTGTTTTTGGATTTTGTGAATTTTCTAATTTTTTTGGATTTTTTTATTTTGTACTGTTTTTGGATTTTGGATGATTTTAAGCTGTATAGGGGGAGCATACAAGGATCCTCTTTCCATGGATTGGATTTTGGTCATGATGATGGAGGGTGGTAATGATGGGATTGAATGTTTTAGGATTCCAAGCCATGGGATGCATGTGATATGGAATGTTATGATGGATGGGAGATCTTATTAGATGGTAGAACCTGTTGGCAAGAGACACTGATATGTATTAGAATTGAGTGTTGTCATTGATGGAAACAAGGAAAAGATCATTCATCACAATGGCAAAGACACATTACTATGGAAGACAATCCTAATCCATAACAAGGCACAAGCATTTTGGTTTGGAAACCCTAAATTGGCTAAGTATTGGAAGTGTTCAGGTATGAGACAGAAAAAGGATTAGTACTCCTTCACAAGTGAAGATATGAAGATGTGACTTAAGTATGATGTTCTCAGTTATCCATTGACATTCCAATTATCAAGTCATGACTTTCTCTGGAAGTCATCTGATGAAAATACTAAGTCTGGGTCTGCAGAAGTAAGATAGAGACAGTGAATAGTGCTAAGTAAATTAGTCCGCATTCCTTCGCAGTACCATTTTTTGTTCTACAAATCTAAAATAAAATAGAGATAGGTCATGACTGTTAGAATCCAAGGCTATAGCTCTAGAAGTGCATCAGATCTTATTCTATATGCTCTCCAATACCAACATCTAGTTTGATAGTGTTCTAGTGTGACAGTGCATCAAGTCAAAGGTCTGCATTTTGGCATACAAATTTATGTTATTTTGTGGAGTTGAAGACATGTCAAGAGATAAATAATGATTGCTGAATATGATTCATGAAGTCCCATTTGGTCCATAGCATAAGTTATGATGTGACAGAGGAACCTATCATATATGTTGTGAAGGAACAAGCCGATAGGATGGTTAATTCCTTATGAGGAGAAGAAATATGAGTTGGATGATAAATGTAAGTGGTTGTATGATTAGAGCTGACACATATGAAGACATGTGCATGATGGTTTGGATCCACATTGAAGATTCACCACCAAAACAAGCTGATAGGATATAACACTTGGTATACACATTTCACAGTTTTCTTGCTGACCTAATCATGAGAAAGATTCAGTTGTAGATGTAAATAGAGGATGGATTTCAGTGTTTGATGGTGTGTAGAGTGTGATATGATATATCAAGGAAAAATATGCAAAGATAGAATGGCCACAGAAAACAAAGAGAGATCTTGAGCACATATAAGAGTAGAGCAGAGAAACAGGGGCAGACTGAAATGAAGAGTTCTGAGTTAGTATTTATGAGCTTAATTGGAACTGTTACCATGCATATGTAGATGCAATCACAACAATTCATCCTTGGAAGTGAGCCACCCTTCTTCTTCTTTCTTCTTCTAATTGGCAGTGAGCCTTTTCTTGAGCAGTGAACCCTAAGGTAGTGAGCCTTTTGTATTTCGGTATTGTGCTATAATAATATATTGAGAGAAAACACTCTCTGTGATTTTTCCTTCTTTTGGTTTTCCACATAAAAATCTTGGTGTTCATGTGTTATGTCTTTGTGGTGCTATTCATTTGTTTAATCTACTTTCACATAATTGAATTTGGTAAATGGATAAAAGAGCAAGTGCATAAATGGTTTTGGAGAACACTGATTCACCCCCCTCTCAATGTTCATTGTATTCAACATAATTGACCATTACACATGGTGTCTAAGATAGGTTTTCACCATGGTACTTATCCAAGGCATCACCAAAGTGATTTTCACCATTGGACAACTTTATTGACTTAGGTTTTTCTTGACTTTTTTATTTTTTTGGATTTTTAGATTTTTAGATTTTTTTGTATTTTTTGATTTGGCATACTTGATGGGTTATGCATAGAGCCTTTTTAGGTGCATGATGTTCATAGGCTCATCTAGAGGCTACCCCTCAGGTGTTACTAGCTAAAATTCTCCTGATCCATAGCTAGCTATGATGATATATGGTCCCAACCAACTGGGCTCAAACTTTCCTTTCTTATGGCACTCTTGTAGGTTTCTCTAATTCTCCATAAGGACAAGGTCGCCTATCTCAAACTTGTGGTTCTTGATCTTTTTGTTGTAGCTCCTGCATAGGTGGTTTTGATAGGCTTGAAGGTGATTAAGAGAATCCAAGCATTTCTCATCCAGGAGTTCTAGCTCATTTAGTCATGCAATTCGGTACTCCTCCTCAGTGTTTATATTCTACAATGAAATCCTGAGAGAAGGGAGCTTGACCTCAATAGGCAAAATGGCTTTAGAACCAAATACTAATGAGTATGGTGTGGCTCATGTAGGTGTGCAAATGCTTGTGCGATAGGCCCATAGGGTAGGGTTGAGGTGAAAGTGCCAGTCATGGCTAGCTTCATTAATCATCTTTTTTCAGAATATGTAAGATGGTTTTGTTAGAAGCTTTGGCTTGGCTATTATCTTGGGGGTAATATGGTGTGGAGAAATGATGTTGGATGTGGAACTTTTCACATAGGGTGCTAACTTCTTGGTTTTTAAATGGTTTCCCATTGTCAATGATGATGGAGAAGGGAATGCCATAACAACATATTATGTAGTGGAGGATGAATTTAGCAATTTGGATGCTAGTGGTAAAAGTGAGTGGAATCAATTCAACCCACTTGGTGAAGTACTCGATAGCAGTAATGATGAACTTGTGGCCATTGGATGAAGGTGGGTGAATTTTGCCTACAAGGTCAAGTCCCCATTGTGAAAAAGGCCAAGGAGTTGTTATTGGCTGCAACTCTTGTGAAGGTGCATGGATAAGATCATCGTGTTGCTAACATGGTAGACATTTCTTCACAAAGAGGTAAGCATCTCGTTCCATGGTTGGCCAATAATACCCTATTCTGAGGATTTTCTTTGCTAAGGCAGGTCCACTAGAGTGTGTCCAATAAATGCCTTCATGTACCTCCTACAAGGCCACTTCGACTTCCCTAGAGTCGAGACATTGCAAAAGAGTACCATCAAGACTTCTTTGATAAAGGGTATCTCCTATGAGGGTAAAATGAGAGGCTCAGTGGATGAAGTTTTTGCGTTGTGTAGATGATAGATTTGGTGGGATGATGTTATCATGAAGATACATGTAGGTTTCTTGATACCAAGGAGATAAGGGACCAACAATGTCACACACTAACTCGGATTGTGGTACATCATAGGCCGACATTGGTAATTCTTCTATTAGGAACTTACACTTCCTGCTATTCTTTTTCATGTCGACCAAAGATCCTATAATGGCCATAGCATCCATTGCTTTGTTATTCAATCTTGGAATTTTCTTAAAATGGATCTCATGGAAATAGTCTTTGAAATCATCAACCATTCTTTTGTAAGCTAGGAGTTTTTCATCCTTTGTCTTATACTGATTATTAACATGTCTGATGACTAACTGGGAGTCTCCAAAAATTGTGAGCTTTTCAATTTTCCACTAAATGGCCATGCGAAGTCTTCTGATGAGGGCCTCATATTCTACTACATTATTTGTACATGGAAATGTGATTTTGTAGGATTTTGGAATAGTGTCTCCTTAAGGGACCGTAACGAACAAGATGCCTTCCCCCAAGCCATGATGTGTGTAGGTCCATCAAAATACATTTTCCTTGTATCTGTTGTTGGCACTATTGTCAATATGGACTCATCTGGAAATCCTACAAGTAGTAGTTGTTATGTTGGGATAGGTGCATTGGCCAATTGATCGGTGATCACTTGTCCTTTGATAGATTTTCTTTCTGTATACTCAATATCAAACTCACTTTATAAGATCATAACCCACTTACCCATTCTTCCTGTGAGAGTTGCTCTAGTCAATAGATATTTGAGCGGATCAATCTTGGTAATGAGCTTTGTCTTATGATTGAACATGTAGTGTCTTAGCTTTTGAGAAGTGAAGACAATGGTAAGGCATGCTCGTTTAATACGACTGTAATACAGCTCATAGGTCACCAAGGTGCAATTGATATAGTATATTGCTCTCTCTTTTCCTTGTTCATCATGTTGTGCTAGCAAGGCCCCTTTTGTTGTTTTTGTTGTTGAGATGTATAGAAGGAGGGGTTCCCCTTGCTTTGATGGAATAAGGATAGGTGGGTTAAAAAGATATCCTTTTAGTTGTTCAAAGGCACTCTGGCACTGATTATCCCATACAAAAGCTATGTTTTTTCAGAGAAGATGCTGAAATGGTTGACACTTGTCTGCAAGCTATGCTATGAAGTGACAGATGGATTGAAGTTTCCCTTATAGGCTTCAAAGTTGCTTGAGTGTTTTAGGTGGAGGCATCTCCACTATAGCCTTAACCTTAGCAGGGTTGACTTAGATTCCTCTTCTTGACACAATGTATCCTAGGAGCTTTCTAGGAGTGACCCCGAAGACACATTTCTTGGGATTTAGCCACACTTTATATTGCTCATGTATCAAAAATTTAGCCAACACATTCAAGTGGTCTTCCCTAGTTTTTTATTTTCCCAATAGATCATCTACATAATCTTCCATTATGCTATGAAAATGGTCATGGAAGATAAATGTAATAGCTCTCTAATAGGTGGCTCCTACATTCTTTAACCCAAAGGGCATCACAACCCAGTAGTAAATTCCCCATGGGCATATGAAGAAGGTTTTGTGTTGATCTTCCTCTGCTATCCTGATTTGGTTGTAGCTAGAAAATCCATCCATAAGAGACAACATCTCGTGACATGTGATGAGATCCACAATGATGTCTATGTTAGGTAGCGGAAAGTCATCCTTAGGGAAAGCCTTATTAAGGTCTCTAAAATTTGTGCAGCAATGGATGCCCCCAGTGACTTTGGCTACTGGTACAATGTTGGATACTCATTCAAGATAGTCTATAGGGCAAATGAATCCCATGTCTAGGAGCTTCTTGAGTTCCACCTTGATGAGGAGTGTTATTTGGGGGTTCATTTTTCTTAGATTCTATTTTACTAGCTTTGCATCAAGATGTACTGCAAGGTGGTGGACAACTAAAGTGGGATCTAATCCTAACATGTTGGCATATGTCTATGCAAAGTTATGACTCCTCTATTTGAAGAAAGCTAAGAAATCCTCTTGTTCTTTTGTCATGAGAGTTCTTCTCGGAATGTGACCTTAGGTGTCTCGTCCATTCCAAGATTCATCTCATGTGATGCTTCAACAAGGATTGGTGATCTTTCTTGATATAGCTCTGACACTTTAGGGAGATCCATTCTCTCATTTTCTAGCACCTCGGGGAGGTTTTCACTAGAGGATACATCCTTTATTTTGATTTTTTCTTTATCCAAAAGTGCAACAAAGTGGTTTTCACCAGGGGATGTTATTTTTATTTTTTGTACTTTTGTGACTAAGAGTTGGATTGGCTCCCCAAAGTATGCAGATGTGTTAAGTTCCATGTTGTATCCAACTCTATGATCTACAAGGGGAAAGTGATCTCTAACCCCCATCATTTTAGCTATTGCTTCGTCATTTTGTGCGACATCGAGGATGGAAGGTACTTGTTGGTCCCAATCTATGAGTTGGGGGTAAACAAGAGGTAGATCATTGGATGTGGATGGCATGGAGGTTAATTTGTAGATGGTGCATATGGATGATTTGAAGAGTTCGGTGAAGTCATTGAAAAAATATTGATGGTCCTCTTCATTAATTTTATCTACTACGGGGAAAGCTTTAGCAACCTCACTTAAGATATACTCAACATCGGCGAGGGTAGACTCTTGTTTCCCATACCCTAGCTTGCAGAGATATAGGTTCCTTGTTGCTTGGAGGGGTTCAACAATCCCTTGTTTGTGAAGGCCTATGCCACCTTGTCCTTTGTACCCCATGTATTTGACAATTTCACGACCCTTTCCATAGATCTCAGTTGGGAGAGTAGGAGCTTCTTGATTTTCTTCTTCCTTGTATAACCAAGAGGATATGTCTTCGAGAACATCTTGTTCAAGGAGGTACTTTTTCTTGAAGGTAGGTGACAGCTTGCATTTGATGACAACCGTAGAGACTTCCTCTTCCTTAGGAGTACCAAATATAGGCCCACACAAAATGTTCCATTTAGGTCATACTCACCACATCCCATGTCACTCACCTTGATTTTGACCTCGAGAGGTGTGAATGTTTGTTATGTGGTTGTGATATTAGAGGGATCAATGTATGAGGTGGATGGTTTAGTAGTAGTATTGGAGGGGGATGTTTTAGTAGCATTGTTGTAAGGATAGAAATTTCTATCATGTCCTTCCAAAAAGATACAATATTGGAATTGGTGGGGATCAACATAGATAGTGACTTTTGTGCCATTGTATGGAAACTTTAGGCATTGGTGAAATGTGGATGGAACAGCTTGCATGGCATGGATCCATGGTTAGATAAGGAGGATGTTGTAGGGGAGGTCAAGATCAAGGACTTGACATTTGTTTTCTAGTATATTTTGTCCTACTTGAATAGGAAGCTTGATGGTGCCTTCGGATAATCTTTCAGAGTCATCATATCCTTTGATAGTTATACACTCACTAGAGTCCACAACCACATCAGAGTATCCCAAATGTTTTAATAGTTTTAGAGTGCAAAGATTTAGGCTAGAACCACCATCTATTAAGACTCATTTTTTTATGTGCTTGTGGATGAGGACTTCAATGTGTAGAGCTTCATTATGTGGATCATTGGATGTAGGGAGGTACTTTCCAAAAAAAGTGAGATGGTGAGGTGAGGCAATGTGGCCTACCATGGCTTGGAATTGATCAACATTCAAGTTGGTAGGAACTTGGGTTTCCATCAAGGCTTTGTCAAGGATGTCCTTATGGAGTGGCGATGTATGAAGCAACTCAAGGATGGATATTTGAGTGGGGGTTTTCCCAAGATGCTCTAGGAGATTATATTTGTGAGTGGATGGTGGGTTGGTAGGTGCAGATGTGGATGGTTGATCATTGGTGGGGGCCCCACGGATGGAGACATGGCCATGACGAGTAGTGATGACATAATTGGGTGTCTTGGTTCTAATGGTGATGGTGTTGAAATGGTTGGAATAATCCTCCACTCAGCCCACAACAGAGTTGAAGGAAGAGGGAGGTGGTACGATTTTATATGCTTGATTGGAGGAAGAGGATTTTCCTTTGTTATGGTCAGGAAGTGGATCCTTATATGCTCCTAGGTTAGCATTAGGTGATTGTTTTGGAGGCTCATCAATGGTTATATCACCTCTATCAATAAGGTCTTGTATACAATGTTTCAACCCCATGCAGCTAGATGTTTTATGCCCTTTCACATGATGGTATTCATAATAGGCATTCTCATCAAACCAAGAGGGTTTAAATTTATTTTCATCATAAGGTCAAATAGGGGGTAATGTTATCAAGTCCACGTTCACAAGGTTATTCAAGATATTTTAAATGGGTTCCCCTAAAGGTGTGAACTTCCTCTTAGGGTTGTTGTTTTGTCTCGGCGGTCCCCTAGGAACATTGACATTATTATTGTTGGTGGATGTACTTGGTGGTGGTGGATTTTGTAATTTTGGACAGCCTTCACATCGGTGACACTGTCGTTGAGGGTGTTCTTGTTCTTACCCCAAAAGTGGGGCTTGTCATTGGATTGTATGTTGTTGTTCAAATGGAAAGTGTTGGTGTTATTGTTGTTGACTTTGTTGTTGTTGATATTGGTTTTGTTGTCATTATTGTAAAGTTTTATAGATCCTTTAGCAATAAGGGATCTTTTGATGGTTGTCCCTTTGTTAATAACCTACTCAAAGGTTGATGCACATTGGACTTGTAAGTGGAATCCCATTTCTTAGTTGAGATTAGTCACAAACATGGTGACTAATTGTTTTTAGGAATTGGCCATGGAAGTTTGCTTGCTAGGCTTCTCCACCTTTGTAAAAAGGAAGTGAAGGATTCCCCACTCTTTTCCTTTATGTTGCAAAGGTCGGTCATGGATATTTCGTGTTCAATTCTGTAGGAGAAATGGTTTATAAATTTTTCTGCAAGTTTGTGGAATGTTTTAATACTGGGGGGAAGATGTGTAAACCATTTGGTAGCTTGACCACCAAGGCTTCTAGGAAATAGTCTCATCAAATAGGTATCATCGTATGAGACTTCTATGCAAGCTATGTAAAACTCCCTAAGGTGTTCCCTAGGGTCTCCCTTTCCTTTGTATTTGTCAAATTTTGGCATTTCAAAATTTTTAGGAAAAGGGGGCATGTGTAATGTTTTATCAAATGGATTTTGGGCAAATACCCTCAAAAGAATATTGCTTTTTTTTTTCCCCATGTTGCATATCATCAACCTTTTGGATTAAAGATTGCACAATGCTTGGTAAATCTTGGGTAGGTGGTTGTGGAATGTGGGTTTGTTGGTTTTGGATTAATTGTTAGAGGAAAGGTGGAATTTGATTTTGGGGTGGCATTTGATTTTGTGGGATTTGGTTTTGATTTTGATTTTGATTTTGATGGGCGATGTATTGTTGGTGGGCGAGGAGTTGTTGTAGGACATGTGGAATTTGTGGGTTTTGATTGGGATTTTGTTGTGAGGTTTGAGTGGAAGATGTAATGGGTGCTTGGGAGGTTGGATTGTGTACATATGTAAAGTTGGATGAAGGGTTGTTACATGGGTTGTTGTTAGGAATGTTGGATGTGTTGTAAGGTGGTTGGGAAAATAGATGTGTCATGAAGGCTATGGTTTTGGTGTAAAATTGGGGCACACTTGTGGAGGCACTTGTGTGCATGGTGTTGTTGGGAATGTTAAGGGTGATTTGTGGTATAGATGTAGTGATGGTAGATGTTGATAGGGTTGAGGTATTTGATGTGGTTGATACATTAGTAGGAATTGTGGATGTGGTGGCATTTGAAGCTTGGGAGATGTTAGGAATGTTATGGAATGTGGATGGTTGTGATGTTGTGTTCAAATTAGGTACAGTGACACCATTTTGAAGGAGGAACTCAAGATATCTATTGGGATCCGATTTTAGGACTCTATCAAGTATGTCCATGGAATCAGCATCTTGTATGAAATATAGGACATCTTGATCTATATTGTTGGTGTTGGTTGTTTGGGTAGGTGGAAAAGGATTTACCATAGCATTAGCATCAAATATTGGTAATTGTTGGACTACAGGTACATTGTTTTGGTCAGTTTAAGGCATCCCTATGCCAAAATTGACTCTAAAAGGTTCCATTTCCTTGTTCTTCCTAGCTTGTGACCTTGTCAAGGGTAGACAATGGATTTGGATGGTGATTTGTTTGAGTGGATGAAGGTTAATACCTTAGAGAATAGATTTCAAAATATGGGACCCAAGGGTAGGTGATGGTGAAGATTTGGTGAAAGGGAATGAAGATTTATCCTTAAGAGAATAAAATCTCAAAATTCTAAACCTAAGGATGGGTGACGGTATGGATATGCTGAAGTTTGGTATAGGTTTTAGCTTTTAGAGAATAAATCTCAAATATTTTAAACCTAAGGATGATTAATGATGAAGGTATGAGGATGAATGAGAAACCTTAGAGGTTAAACCTCAAAGACAAATGGATGAATTGATTTTCAAAAAATTTGGACCAAAGAGGTAGGATAAAATAGAGGATAGAGGATGGATGGAATGGATTGAGAAAATGGTTTGGGATGTTGGTATAAGATAAAATTTAGAGATTAAATCTTAAAATGATTTCTTAGACCAAGGTGATATGTATATGTAGGTGAAGAATGATTTTTGAGGATGACTTTAGGATGAATTTTCAAAGTGAAGATGATGTGACTAAGGTATGCTTAAGATGGTTTGGATGATGATAAACCAAGGAAGACCTTAGATGATCTAGATAAATGGATTTTAGATGATAATAAACTAAGGATAACCCTAGATGACTTGGATATTTGGATGATTAAGATGTTGGATAAATTTTGATGATGTTTGAAAAGAATTTTCAAATCAAAGGTGAGCTTGAATAGATCTAGATCTTTGGATTATAAAAGGGATATCCCTCTTTACTTAAGGTAGACTTATGACCTTAGGTAAAAAGGGGAGGATTATTTTTACTTGAAGGTAGACTAATGACCAACAAGAAAAAATGGGATACTAGAGGATGGTAAGATCTAGATTTAATTCTTGCATAAAGTTGATTTGAGGTATGGTTTTAGATGTGGATTTGACGTTTGGATTTTAGATGATTTTTTATTTTGGATAAGATGGATATAATTTGGATAAGGTTGGGTGAATGTCAGATTCAAAATAAATTTTTAGAATGGATGAGTTAAAGGTCCAAAGGTGAAAATCAAAATGTAGGATTGAAATGAAATGGTCAATGAGTGGATAGGGTATGACCAAAGATCAAATATCAAAATAATATTTATCTAAGGCCAAATGGTATGGAGGAAATGAATTTGGACACAAGGTTGGATTATGTGGGGATGAAAAAGATGGATTATGGTTGGACTTGGTAATTGATTAATGATATGAGATGAAAGGTCCAATAGTCAAAATGATTTTTCTCTAAGGTCAAAATGAAAGTATATGGATGAATTTGAACAAAATGGTTGTGGATGGTGGTTAAAGATGAATTTGATTTTGATGGATTCTGACAAGGTGGCCACGAATGTTGACTGGATGGGATTCAAGGATTCTAGGACAACTTAGCAGACACATGTGGGATCTAGTCTCCAGATGGCACTAATTTTTGGTGACAAGTCATCAAAACAAAGCTGGATGGCACCAACACAGTGGATTATAGCACCAGGGAAACTAGTGTTGAAAAGCACTAGACAACTAAGAGGGGGGGTGAATCAGTTGTCCCAAAAACTCAAAACACTTCTGCACTTAAACATTAATCACTTGTCCATAGTTATTATGATTAAACAATGAATGCATGAAATCAGAAACTTAAACACAGATGCAGCATTAAATAGAAGAGACGCCATATTTTTACGTGGAAAACCCCAAGGTGGGAAAAAACCAAGGAGAGGATTAGCTCTCAAAATATATTGCAATGTTTGAAAAATGACGTTCAGGCTTGGTCACTTCACATGCCTAGAACATACTAGCTCACTACCTTGAAGTACAACTAGGTCAAGCAGGCTCACTGCCTCAACCCTAAACCTAGAAAGATTATAATGAGGGTTGTTAAACCCCAAGGGTTGTTAAACCCTACTAGTGGCTCATTGCCAAGATCATCATCTTTCTTCATGTCTAAGATTAATATATTGAATTACAATAGTTCCTTTGCTCTGCTTTGCCTTTCCACTTCTTTTCCTTATCTTCCCATCTTTGCACAAGGACATCTTTTCCATGACTCAATTACAAGTATTTATACACTTCATCAACCTTGGAATGATCATCAAGGTTGGCACTACAATCATCAACCATTGGAACAATCTCCAAGGTCGACATTACAAACATTTACAAAATAGGTCTTGACCTAATACAAAATTATGCTAAGGAATTGTAGTATAGATGTATGCGGATCACGCCACGCCTTAGCTGCAACTCAAACATGATCTTCCATGCCACAACACGCTTCCATAAACTTAAAGGGATCTCTGCAATCACTGGAATTAACCAAGTTAGCTAAGACTAGTTACACATTACATTATCTGGGAATAATCTTCAAACATGATCTCAAATCATTAACGTGGACTAATGTAAAGGTAGGAACATGATCAAGAGGTATCCACAAGCACATTTAAATCACTAGGAGAAAACACACAAACTCAAGCCACTTTATTCATGAGATTCTTCACACCGGAGCACATGAACTTCACTGTCTTCAACTGTCATAAAAGAAAGATAGCTTGCGGACCACCAAAACATGAACCTTTGCAATTGTAGACACTTATCATCATCCCAAACTTCCCTCTAGAACTGTAGAGAAAAACACTTTAATGCAGAGGAATGCAGAGTAGAATACTTTCTCTTAGGCACCAGTGAATAATAAGAAAAAGCAGGTTTTATTTTGATGAATGTAACTCACTCAAATCTTCATACCAGAGGCTCAAACTTAGGATTTAGCATCTTCATCCATGCTTCAAAATAACTTCCAATCCACACACTAAGATCTTCAGTCAGCAAGAAATGCAGAGCAATCTTCTAGACTATTCTTCAACATGCAACTCACTTTCTTCACTGTGATTGACTGTTTACCTTTCTGATTCTTTCGGAGGGGCTAATTTTCTCAATATCCTCAAAATATAAAGCTTCTAAACAAATAACAAAATAGGATATAGTTGACACCAATAACAACAAAGATATGTTGACATCAATGACAACACTGATTAGGCACATACTTGCAACAATCTCCCCCTTTGTCATTGATGGCAACATATGATGTGAAAAACTGCAACAACCATCAAAACAAGATTCTCCCCCTATCTATTTACACATCTACACTCTATGTTTTTCACATGATTTCTCTCCCCCTTTGACATCAATGGCAAAGAGCACATACTTGTACTCTTCTATTCTAATCCAATTTCTCTTCTGAACTCTTTGACTACTCCCCCTGAGAAATAGCCCTAAAAGCATCAATCCAGATCTGGAGAAGGAACTCTAAGCACCACCAGACTGATGCACTCTTATGCATCTTAGTTTAGAATAGGAGGGGTAATAACCCCTAACTTTTCTCTGAGATACTCAAAAGTATCCTTAGGCAGAAGTTTGGTGAAAATGTCTATAATTTGGTCTTTTGTAGATACATATTCCAACTTGAATTCATTCTCTGTGACTTTTTCCCTCAGAAAATGATATCTTATGAATATGTTGAATGCATTACTAGATGTTTTGATATGTTTATGACACTTGTATTGTCACAAAAGATTGTAATTGGATCTTCATACACAACTTTGATGTCCTTCAATGTCTTCTTCATCCATAACACTTGAGTACAACTACATGCTGCTACAATATATTCTGCTTCTATAGTAGATAGAGATATTGAATCTTGTTTCTTGCTTATCCAAGATACCATCCTTTTTCCCAAAAAGAATGCACCTCCACTTGTACGTTTTCTGTCATCTACATCTCAGACCCAATCTGCATCAGTGTATGCACTGAGAGTGAAATCATTGTCCTTTGGATACCACAAACAATAATCCATTGTGCATTTCCAATATCTCAAAATTCTCTTGACTGCCATCACATGTGACTCCTTAGGTTCTGCTTGAAATCTTGCCACAAGACAAACTACATGCATTATGCCAGGTCTGGTTTGAGTTAGACAAAGTAATCCTCTAATCATAGATCTGTACCTTTTCTGATCTACCATAGGTGAATCATCATTTTTGCTCAACTTGCACCTAGTTATCATGGGAGTATTTACCGGTTTAGAGTCTTCCATCCCAAACTTCTTTAACAACTCTCACATACTTAGACTAAGAAATGAAGATACCTTTATTTGATTGATTTATTTACAGACCTAAAAAGAAATTCATCTCACCAAACATGGATATTTCAAATTCATTTACATTTCTCCAGCAAAAATTATGCACATACCTTCATTGCCTCCAAAGATAATGTCATCAACAAAGACTGCAACAATTGGGATTTGTTCATTATTGATCTTGAAATATAGATTGCTATTGGTAGTACCCTTACTAAATCCTAACCGTATCAGATACTTATCCAACCTAGCATACTAGGCCCTAGGAGCTTGTTTCAATCCATACAATGCCTTCTTCAATATTCATACCATGTCACCCTGAAGTGATGACTTAAATCATTCTGGTTGTTCAATATAGACTTCTTCTTCCAACTCTCCATTCAAGAATGCAGACTTTACATCCATCTAATATACCTTAAAATCTTTGTAAGCTACAAATTCCAAAAAACATTCTTATAGCTTCAATCCTTAGCACTGGTGCAAATGTTTCCTTAAAATCTATTCCTTTAACTTGAGAGTATCCTTTGCATACCAACCTTACTTTGTTTCTTACCACTTCACCATTCTCATTCATCTTGTTTTTGAAAACCCACTTGGTGCCAATTACATTTTTATCTGTTGGTCTGGGAACAAGATCCCAAGTCTGATTCTTCTCTATCTACATCAATTCTTCTTTCATAGCCCTTACCCAATTCTCATCATTGCAAGCTTCATTCACAGTCTTAGGTTCAATCTTGGAAATCAGATAGAAATTTACTTGTTCTTCTACAACTCTTCTTCTGGTGAGGATTTCTTTGCTCTTATCTCCTATGATTTGATCTTTAGAATGACTAAGTTTTACATACCTTGGTGTATTGGTAGCACTTTCTGGAGCTTTTTCCTCTTCATCTGTACTATTTTCATGCTGCACCACTTCTAAAGCATCTAATTTATTTGATTCATATCCACTTGATTCTGGAGACCTTTCCTTGCTTTCATCGACTTTGACATTTGCACTCTCAATGATCTTATTCAGCCTCCTATTATAACACCGGTAGGCCTTGCTCTTGGTGGAGTAACCAAGGAAGATTCCTTCATCACACCTAGCATCAAACTTGCCTAGATCTTCTTCTCTTTTGATATAACATTTGCTACCAAAAACTTTGAGATATTTCATAGCAGGAACTTTACCATATGACAATTCATAAGGAGTCTTAGAACTATTACCTTTGACTTGGACTCTGTTTAGGATATATATAGCAGTGTGAATTGCCTCTCTCCAATATACTTCTAGAAGATCAGCTTCCTTCATCATGGTTCTAGTAGCTTCTTGAACTGTTCTATTTTTCCTTTCAACAACTCCATTTTGTTGTGGAGTTCTAGGTGCAAATAATTGTCTCTTTATCCCATGTTCTTTACAAAAGAAATTGAATTCATTTGATGTAAACTCTCCTCCTCTATCAGAACTTAAACATTGGATCTTCAAATCCATCTCATTTTCAACCATTGCCTTAAATGCCTTGAACTTATCTAGAGCTTCTGATTTTTCTTTCAAAAAGGTAACCCAAGTAATTCTACAATAATCATCAATAAGAAACATGAAATACCTGTCTCCTTGCAAACTTCTTACTCTGGTAGGTCCACACAAATCTATATGCACTAGTTCCAGTAGTCCATCAATTAATTGGTCCTTGCTTTTGAAACTTGTTCTTGTTTGTTTTCCAAATTGACACTCCTTGCAAATAGGATTAGCAGGCTTCACAAAATTAGGAAAATCTCTAATGGCCTGTGCAGTACTTATCTTCATAGTGTTATCAAAATTGATGTGACATAGACTTCTATGCCATAGCCAACTTTCATTAGTTTGAGCCAACAAACAATAGTTATCAGTTCTTTTCAAGTGATAGATATTACCTCTGGTCTTCTTACTAGTTGCAATGACTGTTCCAGAACTTTCCCTGATCTTGCATCCATTGTCCTTGAAGCTTAAATCATAACCTTTGTCACATATCTGACCCACACTCAAAAGATTGTGCTTTAATCCTTTCACATACAAGACATCTTTAGTATTATGCTTGCCATCAAAAGAAATAGATTCTTTTCCACAAATCTTACTAGCTGTATCATCTCCAAATCTAACCAGTCCACCATCATATATTTCCAAACTCACAAACTTACTTTTGTCACTAGTCATGTGGTGAGAACAACCACTATCAATAACCCATTCATCTTTGTCTTCAACAACCTAAGCAGCCAAAGCTCTTTCCACTAGTTTTTCTTCCTTCACACAACTAGCATGATTAGTAGACACAGGTTCTTCCTTAATAGCAATAAACAAGCATTCATTACCAGAAGTACTAGCATTATCTAGTTCACCATTATCTGATACTCCTTCATCATCATCAAAATATTCAACATAATAGCATTTCTTTTGGATCCTAGGCTCGTTCTCATATCTTTTTCTATTTCTTTCAATTCTTTCAGGACATCTAGAAGCAAAGTGGCCTACTTTACCATAGGAAAGACATTTAAAATGTAATTTACCTTTAAAATTACTAGATCCTCTTTGTAGTCTATCCGCAAAGGTGGCTTCAATTTCATCAAACTCATCATTAGATTCTACCTTGTACTTTTCTGATCTGGAGGTTTTCCCAGAAGTATTGGCTTTGAAGGCAATCTCTACTTTTGGCAGGGCATCACCAAACTCTCTCATTTCAAAGGTAGTAAGCTTACCAAGTAACTCATCTTTGTCAATAGCTTACCTTGTGACTATAGGACTTTGGTAGTGATCTAAGAATCTTCATCACAACTTCCTTATCACAGAGAGTTCCCCCCATACCTTTTATTCCGGTGACAAGTTCATCAACTCTTTGCATAAAGGTAGTTACATTTTCATCTTCATTCATATTCAGACTCTCATATTTCACTTTCAGACTTTGTAGGTTGGCCTCCTTCATAGAATCATTTCCTTCATATAGATTTTTCAGCTTCTCCCATACCTCATTTGTAGTTTCGAGATCCACAACTTTGGTTAGTACTGAGTCATTTAATGAACTTAACAGAGCATATTTTTCTTTGACATCCACCTCATATTCTTTGATTTCATCTTCAGTCATCAAACCATTTTGAGGCATGGTGTATTTTGCTTCTACAACTTTCCATACTTTGTAACCAAGACAAAGAAGATGGCTTTGCATTCGTGCCTTCCAAAGAGCATAATTCGTCCCATCGAAATGCGGTGCTTCCTTCTTATAAGACATTTTGGATCTTCCTCAAGCTATTAGACTTTCTTTAGAGGAACCTTGCTCTGATACCAATTGTTGAAAAGCGCCAGACAACTCAGAAGGGGGGTTGAATCAGTTGTCCCAAAAACTCAAAACACTTCTGCACTTAAACATTAATCACTTGTCCATAGTTATTATGATTAAACAATCAATGCATGAAATTAGAAACTTAAACATAGATGCAACATTAAACACAAGAGACACCAAATTTTTATGTGGAAAACTCCAAGGTGGGGAAAAACCATGGAGAGGATTAGCTCTCAAAATATATTGCAATCGTTGAAAAATGATGTTCAGGCTTGGTCACTCCACGGGCCTAGAACATACTGGCTCACTGCATCAACCCTAAACCTATAAATATTACAATGAGGGCTATTAAAACCTAAGAGTTGTTAAGCCCTACTGGTGTCTCATTGCCAGGTTCACTACCAAGATCACCATCTTTCTTCATGTCTGAGATTAGTACATTGAATTACAATAGTTCCTCTTCTCTGCTCTGCCTTTCCACTTCTTTTCCTTATCTTCCCATCTTCGCACAATGACATCTTTTCCATGAATCAATTACAAGTATTTATACACTTCATCAACCTTGGAATGATCTTGAAGGTCAGCATTACAATCATCAACCATTGGAACAATCTCCAAGGTTTGCATTACAAAAAATTACAAAATAGGTATTGACCTAATACAAAATTATGCTAAGGAATTGTAGTATAGATGTATGCAGATCACACCATGCCTTAGCTAGGACTCAAACACAATCTTCCACACCACAACACGCTTCCATAAACTTCAAGGGATCTCCGCAATCACTGGAATTAACCAAGTTGGCTAAGACTAGTTACACGTTACGTTATCTGGGAATAATCTTCAAACATGATCTTAATTCCTTAACATGGACTAATGTAAAGGTAGGAACACGATCAAGAGGTATCCACAAGCACATTGAAATCACTAGGAGAAACCGCACAAACTCAAGCCACTTTATTCATGAGATTCTTTACACCAGAGCACATGAACTTCACTATCTTCAATTGTCATAAAAGAAAGATAGCTTGTGGACCACCAAATCATGAATCTTTGCAATTGTAGGCACTTATCATCATCCTAGACTTCTATATGGAACCATAGAGAAAAACACTTTAATGCTGAGGAATGTAGAGCAGAATACTTTCTTTCAGGCACCAATGAATAATAAAAAAAATAGGTTTTACTTTGATGAATGTAACTCACTCAAATCTTCATACCAGAGGCTCAAACTTAGGATTTAGCATCTTTAGCCATGCTTTGAAATAACTTCCAATCCGTAGACTAAGATCTTTAGTTAGCAAGAAATGTGGAGAAATCTTCTGGACTGTTCTTTAGCATGCAACTCACTGTCTTCATTGTGATTCACTATTTACCTTTCTGATTCTTCTGGAGGGGCTAATTTTCTTAATATCCTCAACATATAAAGCTTCTAAACAAATAAAAAAATAGGATACAATTGACACCAATGACAACAAAGATGTGTTGACATCAATGACAATAGCGATTAGGCACATACTTGCAACAAATGGTGCTATAGGAGAATTGTAAGGTGCCAAATAGAGATGTTATAGTGCCAAAATGTGTCAGTGTCTAGGATTTGAACTAGGATTTTGGCAATTTTTGACCTATCTTGGATTTTGAATTTAAAATTTGGATTTTTGGAAGGTCAAGTACTCTATTTTCAAAGGTCAAATGCTTGATTTTGAGTGCTCAAATGTTTGATGGTTTGATTTTTCAAATGGTTCAAGTGGTTTTGTCAATGAGATTTCTTGGCAAGTAGACACAATCAAATAAGATAACACAATGCCCAAATATTTGATAGGAAGTATGAGTGTTATGTGTATGTTTAATAGCCCCTTAAGGCCAAATTTCCATGGGTCTAAACACAATTGAATACACTTGGAAATAATGCTTAGTCTACCTAAGGTCAATGACCAATGGCAACTTGTCAAGCCCACAACTTGGAATCTCCTTTGACATAAATGTAGGAACACCTAATGTGGGTGTATACACTTTTGTCTTTGCAAGAGAGGACAGGTAGGGCTCTCTAGGACTAGAAGGATGACCCAATCACCCTCTCCTTGGAAATCTAACAAGTATCTTATACTAAGCCAAGGATTTCTATCTCATCTTAGGGGAGCCATATGGTGAGTATCTTTAGAGAATGTATCCTCTTGCATTGAACACGGCACTAATAATTTAGTCAATAAGGTAGGCTTCTAACTTAAGGTGTCTAGTGAGGATTCGGGGACTTGATGCTTATTCATGTGGCAATGACTCACTTAAGAGACTATCCAAGCCACATACA
This sequence comes from Cunninghamia lanceolata, assembly GCA_027924645.1. Taxonomy (NCBI): domain Eukaryota; kingdom Viridiplantae; phylum Streptophyta; class Pinopsida; order Cupressales; family Cupressaceae; genus Cunninghamia; species Cunninghamia lanceolata. The sequence continues at coordinate 933,164 of BSBN01000501.1, read as the reverse complement.
TCAATCCTTTTGCAAGGAAAGAATGGGGTTGACGTATCACACACACAAGTGTATGGATATTGGGGAACTATTAGAATAAGAATACTTCGCTAAGAAGTCTTCATCTTTTGCTTAAGCCATTTATATGGTGGACCAAATTGAAAGCACTACTTAGACTCATCCCTTGGGGTGAGTACCTCTTTCCCCACCAAGGTAGGCTCTCCTAAAAAGAAAAAGAAGATAGAACAATTTCTCTTACACCCATGATCCTTTGAAAGGCAAAGGGAGAGGATACTTTTGTTCTACTTTGAGATCTAATAACAAAATGTGCAAATGCACCAAACACAACAAACACTTGTTCTTTTTAGAGCACCCAATTGAAATGTTCTTAAAGAACCAAAATAAGTGTTCCTATGTTAACATGCAAACACACACAAAGATATCCCTGCAATGAAATGTTAGTAGTCTAAGTTTTTGTCATGGACTAACATTCTTTCACCTGTAAAAATGTGTTAGCAGCCTGCACAGATCCCCAAACCAGTCAACCAAATAGCACCAAAATAGAGACAGAAGGTGTCAAAAATCAGTCAGATAGCACTACAAATAGTTTAAATGGCATTAGAAATTAGACAAATGGCACTAAGGTTTTCTAAATTAAAAATTAGACTGATGATAGAGCATAAAATTAGAATGGCGCTACAACTCAGTAAAATGGCATCAAAGATAAACATAGCATAAAAAATATCCTAAAATGGCATCATTTTTTTAGGAAATGACATTAAAATGGATTTTACCTATCTTACATTGGCTCCTTGGTTAGATAGCGCCGTTCTGTGTGTAGATAGTGCCAAAACGAGACAATCCCCCTAAATCTACTCAAAAAAGTTTGTTAGTTTGAAATGATCAGATTATAAGGGGTTAGGATGTCTTCTACCGTGTCAATAAACACCCAACATCAGATAAAAACCAAGTAGTGCTATGAGGCAAGAATGACTCATGGTTAGATAGAAGAAACATTCCAAGTATTTCGAGACAAAATCTTGCATTATGACCCCCTGTCCCTATGTACTTCTGATAAAAATAGAGAGAAAGATACCACAAAAGATGCTAAAACTTCCAAAAATACTAATTTTTTTCCTTAAGCCTACAAATTTTAGGAAATAGTTGTTAGTAGATGGTGCCAAAATAGAGGAAAATGGTGCCACAAATCAAATATATGGTGCCAATCCACAAGAAGATAGCACCAAACTGAGGGATTTTGGTGCTAAAACTCTGGTAAGTCTACCCCCTTGCAAAAACTCAAGCAAACAATGTTAAATAGGGACCATGGGGTCCCACCGGGCATGCCAAATGAAGATGAAGAGATTATTCAAAGGAGATAAAACATCAAAATGTAATAAAAACATAATGATTATACCTTTGAAAGTCTCCCTCACTCCTTGATAAGGTTGAGGAGAAGTGCACCCTTGAATCTCCTAGCTTTACCCAAAGTAGATGTTGTAGAATGTGGATTGCTCTTTGATCAACACAATATGATGATGTATAGAAGATTTTGATAAAGGATTTGATGAAGGATTTGATTGAGATCAAGATGAGATGATATGGCTATGAGATTAGGGATGATTTTGGCATGGTAAGGGTATGATGTGAGGAGATGAGAGAAATTTGGACATGGTAAGGATGATATGAATAAGTTATAAAAATGTCTTAGATGAGGGCTCTATTTATATATTTTTGGTAAAGGGATGGAGGGTGAGGATTGAAAGTTTAGATCAATGGCTAGGGATGCTTGAGGATTAGGGTTTGGACTGGAGTTGTAGTCTTGTGACAAGTGTCACAAGAGGGTTGAATAAGAGAGATCAAAGGCTAATAGTTGATCAAGAAGATTGGATGGCTCCCATTATTTGTGAATTTTAAATTCACATTGGGAAGGATGAGGAATAAAAAATTCATTTCCATGGGAGAGTGTGAGGGTGATATGGACTTGTCAATGAATTAAAAATTCATTTTTGTGGGGGAGTGTTTGAATAAAAAATAATTTTTATTGAGGAGTGTGAGGACATGTGACACATGCACATTTTTGGCACCTTACATGTGTAATCTAATTTCATGGAAGATGTTTTAACATGAAAATAGAAAGGTGAGTTGGAAGGGTCATGTGACGTTTTGAATAAAAAATTGATTTTTACTCAAAGTATGTGGGAGGATGGGTTAAGCAAGGTTTGACCATATTAATTAAGTGTTTAACTTAATTAATATGGCTATTGGAAATTAGTAAGTAGGCTAATGAGAGGTTAACATTAATTAAATAAGGGTTTATTTAATTAATTTAGGTGTAGGGGATAGGTAGGTTAGAGTAGCTAATTAAATAATAGCTATTTACTCAACTAAGCTAGGTTTAGGTTGATTAGTAGGGTAGATTAAATAAATAAGTATGTTTTATTTAATTAATCGGGGTTAGGAAGATGGAAAAATTAACTAAATAAATATCGAGAATATTTATTTACTTAATGAGGGATAGTGTTGTAAGGTATAGTGGTAAATTAGATGAATTAATTTATCACAAGGGATGAATTAGGGATAAATTAATTAAATAAAAAATGAATTCATTTAATTAATTGGAAGGGATAGTTAGTGATTTGAAGATGTGGGAAAGTGGCTTGCAGGGCAATTTAGGTTTAGGTGTCTACACCTGCTACTGAATTTGTCCCTGAATCCCAAAACGCATCACCTTACGAGAGGTTGGGTTCCCCTTCATCTGGAAAAGCTAAATTTACCTATGCAAATGTGTGTTCTATACCTAATATAGCTTCTACTTTTAACACACAACACCAAATAGATCAAGAATTAGAAAGGGAGGTGACTGATTTAGGTCTCAGGTTGGCTAGGATGGAATCTTTGAAAAGAAAGGAAGACTTGCTCTTAAGAATGTAGGCCACAAGTAATTCTAATTCTACAAATAGTTATTGCACCCACAGTGCATCTGTTGCTAATAGGAAACACATGTCACATCCTTTATCCACTATCTAGCAAGTTCCCTTGATACAAATTGCATCATTTACACCACCACAACAAACCTTTCCTACAATTGTTGCAATTGTGTATGTCCCTATGAATAATCTTGCAGTGTCAATACCCATATGTTAGCCCTAGAGGAAGCAATTCCCACAAAACACAAATGCAAGAATAGTTGGCCAACAAGTAGGTTACAACCCTTATGCTGGTCAAGAAGTGGTGCAATACCTAGGTCCCCAAGTAACCCAAAATATTGTTGCACAGCCAAATATCCAAAACCAGAATGTATCATACCATCAACATTTACAAATCCCACAAAATCCTTAAGTGAACTAGAATAATCAAGATGGGCAACCACTAGTAAATCCCCTTGCTAGAAGACCGATGCAGTTAGAGAGGTACAGGAAACTAGATTTCACCAGTATACCCAGCTACCCAAATCCCATTGAGAATGAAGTCAAGCATGCAATCCCTAAATTTGCAAGGAGCAATGTTGTGTATGGTGAAGATCACTTGAAGGCATTTCTGAATGTCATTGATAAAATTGAGTTTGAAGCTGAAGATGTGGTAATGAAGTTATTTATGCAGTCATTAACAGAAGATGCAAGAGACTGGTACAAAATCTTGCCAGAAGCAAGCATCGACTGCTATAATGAATTTAAGAGAGTCTTCAAGGATCAATTTGGGGATAACATTAACCCATGGTTTTTTGTTTATGAATTCACAAATATTCAGAAGGGATATAATGAAGTTGTTCCTGACTTCAATGCTAGGTTTATGAAGGTTTGTAATAAGATTCCACTCTACATGAGACCTAATGAGAATGTGTCTTGTGATTTATCAGAATGCTTATGACCCAAAAATGGGTTATGAGTTGAGGAATAGAGAACCACAAACCCTCAGAGATTCTTTTAAGGCAACTTTGGACATTGAAAATAATAGAAAAGCTTCAGGGAATGTTCATAAGAGAAGTGACTTAAAGCTCACGACTCAAGATAGAGGATAATGCAGTAGGAGCCTTACTGCAGATGAATATGAAAAGTTGTGGAAGGAAGTTAAGGAAATGAAGATTTCCATGGCCAGGAGTGATAATAGATCCCCAAATGACAAGCCTCCTTTTTTTAGACAAGAAAGAATTCCTAGATTATCAGATCAACCATTTAATACAAATTAGCAAAATGGAAAGCCAATTCCCCCTACTAACAGAAGGATTTTCTCTAAAGAAATCATCGATCCTCTGAGGAAGGGAATACACTTTGTGGATGATAGTCTCTGGTGTTTAGTGTGCCAGGTTCCTCATTCTTCTACCTCATGTGTTATGATAATGTCTTTGACTAATCGTGTTGACCCTTGTAATGAATGTAATGACATGGAGGATTGTGAAGATCATAATATAAACATGGCTTTTGTTCATAATTTTATTTTTGAGGACTATGTTACTAAAGATGAAGATTAAAGTGGAAAGCAATAAAAACATGGAAGAACTCAAAAATAATGAGATTTTATACCTTCACAAGCTCCGAATCTCCTTCACTCCTTGATAAGGTGGAGGAGCTTGCACCCAAGAGCTCCTTGCTTTACCCAAATTGAAGTCAAGAATGTGGATTGCTCCAATGCTTTCAACACAATGTAGATAAGGATTTGGCTATAGATAGCGATTGGATAATGATTTGGGATGAGAGATTAAGGCTATGGATGAATGTTTAAGAGATGAAGATTAGAGGCTTAGAAAGATTTTGATATTTTGAGGATATGGGAGATTAGTTTGGGAGATATTTTGGCATGGTAGTGTTGCTAAGAGATTGTGATGAAAATGTCTTGGGTTTGGCCTTGTATTTATAGGCAAATTTGAAGGGATTTGAATCCAATGGCTAGGATTCAAAGTTGAAATCAAGGGTTGAGATGAGAGGATGAGATCAAGGGCTAAGATCTCATCATAAAAGATGGAAGGTTGGGATTAAAAGTGAATTTTAAATTCACCTTGGGAAGGATGAGGAGGATTATAAATGAAGTAAAAATTTATCTTGGGAAGAGTTAGATTAAGTCATGTCAATGAATTAAAAATTCATTTCCATGGGAGAGTTTTGAATAAAAAATTAAGTTTTATTGAGAAGTGGGATGACATGTGACACGTGTCTTTTTGAAAAACACATGTGTGAGCTCTTTGCATAAAAAAGAGCTCTTACATGGAAAAGGAAAGGTGAGGTGGAAGGGTTATGTGACCCCTTTAAATAAAAAAATATTTTTTATTCAACGTGTGTGGGGATAAGTGTTAATGATGGTTTGACCATATTAATTAAGTGTTTAACTTAATTAATATAGCTGTTGGAAATGAGTGAGGAGGCTAATTAGAGGTTAAAATTAATTAATGGTTTACTTAACTAATTTGGGTCTAGGGGTTGGGTAGGTTAGGGTAGCTAATTAAATAATTGCTATTTATTCAATTAGGCTAGGTTTAGGTCATAGGCTAGGGGGATTAATTAAATAAATATGTTTTATTTAATTAATCTAGATTAGGGTATGAGGGACATTAATCAAATAAATATTAGGATATTTATTTAATCAATTGGAGGATGATGTTCTAAGGTATAGTAACAAATTAATTGAATTAATTCATTACAAGGGATGAATAAGATGAATGGTTAGGGATAAATGGTTTAGGATAAATTAATTAAATAAATTGATTTTATTTAATTAATTGGTAAAGGGTAAATTAGTGATGTGAGGATGTGGGAAAGTATCTTGCAGAGGCAAGTCATTTTTTGGTTGTCTATATTTTTCCCCTCTTTGAAATGATATTGCGACTAAGTAACACTATTTTAAAGAAGTTTAAGATATGGTGTTGGATTGGATAGAAAAAGACTTTGGTTTAGAAGAATAGGATTAAGTTTAGGGATGATGTTAAGGGTGATGCCCCCTCGAGAGGACAGGTAGGTTGCAAGAACTTGGGTGCACTCGCGAAATGGATTAACAAGTTGGTTAAGGGGATGTAGGATAAGGTGATAATGATAGGTTGATGATGGATTGATGATTAGATGTTGATTTTAGATGATGGATGGATTGGAAATGGATGATTATTATGCTGAGATGATTTAGAGCAATCCTAGATTTGTTCTAGCAAAGAGAATATTTTCACCAAGGTATAGAAGACTAGGGTGATGATGTACATCAACCATTTGCATGGACTAGACACGCAAATAAGAAGGTGATCCCATGCATGCCTAAGATAGTACAATCTTGTCTAGACGAGGGAAGGGGACTCATAGCATAAGCCCTTAATACACAAAAGGTATGATGAACCTTTGATACACAAGGAGATCAATATGCTAGAACTAACCCTACGATTCACAAGATATAATGACTAGCTTGGAGTAATGAGAACAACCCACAAGCACAACATACAAAAGCAATGACTACCCCATTCTAGATGTTTTTGCCACATACCATGATATAGTGAGATCAAGGTAGTTTTAATGTGATCTTCTAATAGGACAAAAGATACAAATCAATAACCAAAAGACCAACTGACCAAACAAATAACCATTGTATCTCTTGCCAAGATGGATGATGATACGATGATGGATTCTTCCTATTGCAGGAATGATATATTCATTAAGGCAGGAATCAAAGGATGATTAGGATAATTCAAAGGAGGGGCTCAACATATAGGCTATAAGTTGTGGTTGATGTTGATTTGATAGTTGATGATTTTCAATAAGGGATGATGCTTTGATAGTATGCATAATGAGTGTATTGTGCAAGTATAGTCAATAAGTTCAGGGAATAGGAACCATCCAAGTAGGGTTGGATGGGTGCATCTTATGTACATGCGTATTGGATACTTCCTTCATATTCTAGACTATCTACATACCCTGTATCCATGGGATCAAGGTACATTAAGATGTGGGTGATGATGATATGTAGTTCTGATTTGTGATGATGATATGGGATGGTTTAGGATGTTTTGATGATGATGTGGGACATTTTGGGATGATGAAGGGGTTTTGGGGTTTTTTTTTTTATTTTGGATTTTTTAAATTTTGAATGTTTTGGATAGGATATGGTTTTATTATGGGATGGAATTGGATTACATTTAGATAACATTTGTGCTAGATACCAAATGACAAGGGGACACCAAGTCGAGAGGTGAGGGTGAATAAGGTGATAGGATTGGATGGGGGATTAGCGATGAAATATAATGGATAGGTGATTCATGATAGATGGATGGATGATGGGGATAAGGGATGTGAGAGGGATGCATGATAGATGGATGGGGGGGTTAGGATTTTCTCTAAATACTATGTTGCATAGGAATCATCTACCCCACTCTAGGTATGATGCTTAAGATTTTATATGGCGGCCTTATGTTTGAAAAGGGGTGTATGCCAAGACGTATCCAAAGAATGCTTTTGCTATTTTGCCCCAATCTTTTATCAAGATCTAAGGAGGAAGATATAATAGATGGGATGGATGATAGGATATAATTAAAGATGGTGAATAGGGATATGATAGGATAAGGATACAAAAGTATATTATGGATGTGAGTGAAAGGCATGAGCTTGCCCCCAAGTATGGGATATAAATGGATGGATAAGGGATTATGCATGATGCCCACAAGGGGTTTTCATCATGGTACTTGTCTAAGGCATCACAAGGAGTGATTTTCACCATTGGATGAATGATTTTTCTTTACTATTTTCTTGGTTTTTTTTTTCTTTTTTGGATGGAAGGAGGACTCTAGCATTTGTTTCCTTAGCAAGAAGGATGTTGTCCCATGTTGGATAGTTGGTAGTTAGGAGAAGATGGAATGGATGGTGGCTATGTGGATTTTGATGTGGATGGAGGAGATATGTGGATTATGCATGGATGGAGGATGATGTGGATTTTGATGTGGATTATGTAAGGTTTATACAAAAGCATGGACCATAGGGGTATGATGGGGAAGATATGTAGGATAGTGGGGATAATATGGGGAGATGAAGATATGTGGGAAAGTTGTGGGGTTTAAAGGAATCAAGACCAACAGTTGCACACACTGTGAAGTATTTGGAAGCTTATATTTGGGATGTGGGGTGGGTAGTAATGGGGATCAGGATAGGGGGTTATTCAGTGGTCAATTGGGGTTTTAGGGACCCGAATACACTAAGGATTTGTAGGATTTGGTGGGGAGCAGGATTGTCACATCTCATTTTTGGACTTTATTATAAATTAGATCACTGGACATGTTACTATGATTGAATTACTATGAGTGATTCCACTTGTGTGAAAGTAATTGTCGTGAATGTTATAATGTGTAATTCTAAAAGTTGATTTAATAATAGAATATTATTGGTATGATTATGGATGTACATTTTTCTTTTCTTTAGCTATGATTATAAGGACTAACCTATTAATAGAAATCTAAGTGTGACTGAGTGTAGGAAGAATGTCAAAGATGAGAACATGGTTGAGGTAGAAATGTTTTAGTCACCCGACAAGAATTGGCATGATGGATAAAACTTGATGCATGCACACACTCACTTAGTTTCATGTCATATTGCACTTTTGAGTGGCTTTAGTATGCATTATTATATGGTTAAGGAATGTGGATGGTGTTTAATGCTTAGATAAATATGTGTCTTCGTTGCTACCAAATGTTTATTTAAATTAAGTTTTGTTACCCATGTATTTTATGTTCTTGTGATTTATAATTAATAGACTTGTATAATATGATATTATTTAATTAAAATTAATAAAAGTGTTTATTTGAAATATATATATACATATATTGTAAAGGGCAAAATTTGGATATTAGGTTTTTGGTAGTTTAGGTGTATATCCTCCTTTCACCCTTACAATCAAGGACCTTGGGTCGAGTTGCAATGTACTATCACACCCTAGGTCACTATTGAAATGTAGGGAAACTTGGATTTTTATGATTAGATTGACAATTTCCTTCTCTTATGTTCAATTGTACCTTAAAACCCTAATTATGCAAATACGATAGTAAACAGATGAATTACAGAAAATGCTTCTATAGAAAGATGTAAAATATCAAATAATTGTGCACCTATTTTTGGGGTTCGGAGGCAGAAAAGTCAGGGACTAAAGAGCAGGCACCCAACTCCAGTGCCCTGCTTTTTGTCAAGATCTGTAAACAAGGTCTACAACTTGTATCTGTTGTATTAGATATTTTCCTATTATGGAACTTTGAAGACTAATGAGTGGGCGCCCAAGTCTAGGTAGCTGTTTCTTTCACTGATCTACAATTCTGACACTCTAATATGCCCTCCTGGAACTTCACTTTTTCTACATCATCAACCTATAACCTGTAACCATGAAAAATTTGGGAGGGGGTTGTGGTGTTTAGAGGCTTGCCTCAGTCAAGCTCTGGAGAGACATTCAAGTCTTCCAAACATTGTTGTCAACTAGAGAGTGCATGCCTAGGAAGGTAGAGGCAAAAACCAAATGATAAATGCTCAATAATCATAATAGATATCACCTTGTAGTGAAGATCTCATGGGAGGAAGAAACTCTTCGTTCCATGAGGTGATGGATGCTCAAATCTGCAAACACAAACACATAGAAAACACAAATCTGCTCTTGCAACACAATGAAAGCCTTGAATCACCTTTAGAACATAATAGCTTTCTAGTAATCATCTAGTTTACAAATGAATGACTAAACATATTTTTATATGCAACTAAAAACATTCTCGCCAAGATTTTGTAAATTCAAACTTACCGTGTCAGCCTAGGGACCAAATAACGGTCATAAACTGACACTTCAAATTTGGGCCTGACCCAAAATAGGGCAGGACTAGGGCATGGGTGCCCAATTCCTCCCCCTATTTTGGATAGGGTTAGGTTCAAGGGGTCCCCCCAGGCTCCATTTGTCATGATACCCAGGGTTCATTCCATCGCGATGTTGAATTATGATGTAAGATGTCCTAAATGCATGCTAAAGACTCGGGAGCTAAACCTTTTGAGGGAAAAGCCCCCAAGGGGACATTTTCTAACATTACATTTATCTCCCACTTTAATGTGTGTATAAACGCAAGGCCAATACATGCATTAAAGTATTGTCAACAAGCACAGCAAACACGCCAAGCATGGAAAAGACACGCCAAGTACATCGAAGACAATGACAGGCATGCAAGACATGGAGAAGATAGTTACATTCACGCAAAACACGGAGAATACATTGAATGCACAGAAGACATAATAATGCATGGAAGAAATGAATGATTTCTTTTCTTTTCTTTTTCTCATATATATGAAATGCAAATGCGAGTATAGGAAAGTAAACAAACCTCCCATAATGCAAGATGTACTCATTGCATAGGTCTTTAAACTGCATATGGGGCAACACACACAAGACACACAAAACCTCCCAAAATGTAGGATGTACTCATTGCATAGGTCTTTAAACTGCATATGGGGCAACAAACATGCCAAACAAAGCAAGCACGCCAAAACACACACTTTGAAGACACAGAGAAAACATGACAGACAAGCAATGGAGTGTTCCTATTTCTAGGTTTAGCACCATCTTAGGCACATTACAAGCACACACCGACAATTGGGCTTCACCACAACAATCACCAAAGACATGCTTAAGGGTTGAGTTAGTCACAGAACCTCTCCCCGCCTCCATAGAGGACATTTGAAAATGACAGGATGATGCAATCTACTCTAAGAAATACACCATCCCCGCCTCTGTAGAGGGCTTAAAAAAAGGATATGATCGATATCCCACCTCTACAGAGGGCTTACATGATTGATTGATTGATTGCAAACAAACTCAGGATGTAGGATGCACTCATCTCGCAGGTCTTTAAACTGCACCTGAGGACAAACACATTGCTAACATCTACAACAGACAACTTACCTTATATGCCCCCACCTTAAGGTGGTTGATATCATGCATCGATATCAAGCACGTTAAGTTAGGAAGAAAACACACAAGGGAACATAGACTTTTGCAAAGCCCATGCCCCTCGGAGGTGACATGTACTTTACGATCACCAAATGTTCCCACAAATACGTCCCTACAAGAAACATGTTAGTGTCCACATAAAAACAACATCAATACATATGAAATCTGAGGCATGCAAGATTCAAGATAGAAAAAGTGTATAGAGCAACAATATTGTTATGATTTGTAAAAGAGATAGACCACCATCAAAAATCACTACGCAGAAAGCATGAATGCTTCCACTAGCCAAGCGTCGGATAAGATATACAATCCCATCGTCATATTAGGAACTAAGTCCATTTTTTGATTTCTCTCGAAACGGATGCTAGGTCTGCATCAGTATAAATGTTTTTTGTCATCCACCTGCTAGATAGAAACACTAGAGGAAGGGAAACGATAAATAAGAGAGGAGAAATAAGTATCTTAGGGACAATCACGTAGGAGGGTGCCCCCAGGTCACCAACCGCAACGCTATGTCTGCAAGACACAACACACAATAATGAAATTAGAGAGAGGCAATATAGAAGAATGATGATTCAAAAAGAAGGTCACAACAAAGGTGGTCTCCTAGTATCCCAGACCTTACAAGAGAATTAGGCATCATCCTAGGAGGCCTAAACAACACATAACACATCACGGGGGAAACACATCATGAGAGAGATAAAGGGTTAGAGATACTTACCTATAGGATCTTCAATCTAACCTTTGTAAACAATTAAATCAATGCCATTTTTCCATGGGTTAGGTGAATTCTTAACTGCTTCTATTAAACCAATTATTGCATCATAGTTCATATAGTCATCTTTAGCCTCATAAGGTTCATTAAGAGAGTTTTCATGCTCATCATTCTCAATGTATTGTGTTAAATCTTCTATTACTCGAGGATATGTATCCATGAGAGATGTGTAGTTGTCTAAGTCATATCGATGCATGAAATTAATTTGTATGATATGCGTTAATCCTTGAACAACATCAATACCCTCTTGTCCTTCTTTTATCAATTTTCTTATGTTGTGAATCAAAGGTATAGCTTCTTCAGCTATCCTCTCGGTTTGCACATATTCTTGGAATTCAGCTAGGTCTTTATCAAGTTTGTCTATTTGCTCATATGTTATCACATCAATAGGGACCTCAACATCATGAATTATTTGTTCTTCTATTGTAGGAGGCATGATGTCTTTTAAAAGGTGTGTTCCTTCTGTTGTTGGAAGTGTATCAAAGTTTTCAGTGTTTTGTATTAGAACATCCTCATGGGAAGAATAATTTTTGAAGGAATTGTTAGAGGACAGGAGTTTATCATCATCACATGTAGTAGATATGGGAGAGGTGTTATCACCATTATCTTTTGTGGTACTATTCATGGAGATGAACTATGTTAAGCTCTCTAATATTGTAGGATGTTCACTCATGAGGGTTAGAAATTGGTCAAAATCAAGGTCTTTGATAAATACATGCAAAGATACCATTGAAAAATGACATGAAGGTGCCATATGCATATGTTCAAATCAATGCAAAATCAGATTTTAAAAGTTTTTCCAAAAGTTTTGCACAAGTTAAGTGCAAAACTATATGCAAAAATGACTTAAAATGGTTGATTTTTTGTAATTTTTCAATGCAAGTAAATGAAAAAAAAGGAGTTGTAAGGATTCTGATCAAGGGAAGAAAATAATATGTCTGATATCAGTCCAATGCAGATATAAGATCCATCACAACACACTCTTGATGCAAATCTAAGATGATGCCAAGTCAAAGTATAGTGAAAATACACTAAAACATGTGATTTTTCATCAAATCTCAATGTAAAAGAGCATGACAAAGAGTGTTGTGAGGAAAATGATGATGGAAAGAAAATTATATTAGTAATAATAGCCTCTTAATGCCAAAATATCCATCACAACACGCTTTTAGTGCCACTCAAGGTCAACCCCTAGTGAAAATATAGCAAAAAAGGACAATTTTTCAAGGTTTTTCAATTCCAAGACCTAGAAAAAGGGGTGTTGTAAAGAATTTTAGGAGGTATAGAAAATAATAGCAATGATATCAATCACCTCAATCCATAAAATTTGTCACAACACACTTGGAGTGCAAACTAGGCCAAACCCTAGGGCAAAAATAGCAAAAATGTGTAGTTTTTCACCAAATTTTTAATACAAGTGTCCAATAAAAAGGTGTTGTGAAGATTTTTAGGAGGGGCAGAAAATGATTACCTTGATAAAAACCAATTAGTGCAAAAATATCCTTCACAACATGCCTATGGTGCAAATTTAGAGAGTTGATAAGGCCACATTTAGTGAAAATCAATGTTTTTGATGCCCTAGGTTTGAGATCTTGACACAAATTGCTATATGAATGTTTTGGAAGCTGATATATGGTGAAAATTACATGCTCTTAGATCTGAAAATGATTTCCAATATCTAACATGCAAAATGCTAGTTTTTTGATGACTTTTTCTATGCAAAAATGCAAATTTTTAAAATCTAAATGCAAGTTTGTTCCAAAATGAAAGACTACAGCCAAATGCACATTTGAATGAGTCTCTAAAATTAGTTGAAAAATATGAAACAAGATTTTACCTACAAGCCCTAGATTTTGGAATTAGTAGGTTATATGCAAAATTCATAATTTTCAACAAAACCCTAGCAATTTTATGATGAAAATGCAATGCAAATTAATGATTTTTTGTAATTTTCTGTAAATTAAATCAGATCTAATGCAAAAATCAGAAATTTGATGAAATTCAAATTAATTCATGCAACATACAAACCCTAAAATGCCATTTTTTTCCAATTTTTCAATTTTTTTTGTAAATTTTCCAATGCAATAAAATGAATGATACTATGAATGAATGAAAATCAATGCAAATCTAAAGAAAAATAATCAGAAAGGTGCAAACAAGTTCAATAACATGGGTTCACCAAAATATAAAGGGGTAAAATTTGGATGTTAGGTTTTTGGTAGTTTAGGTGTATATCCTCCTTTCACCCTTATATTCAAGGACCTAGGGTCGAGTGACAATGTACTATTATACCCTAGGTCACTATTGAAACATAGGTAAACTTGGATTTTTATGATTAGATTGACAATTTCCTTCTCTTATGCTCAGTTGTACCTTAAAACCGTAATTATGCAAATATGAAAGTAAACAAATGAGTTATGAAAAATGCTTCTGCAGAAAGATGTAAAATATCAAATAACTGTGCACCTGTTTTCGGGGTCCGAAGGCAAAAAGTTAGGGACTAAAGAGTGGGTGCCCAAGTCCAGTACCCTACTTTTTGTTGAGATCTGGAAACAAGGTCTGCAACCTATATTTGGTGTATCAGAGATTTTCCTATTGCAGAATTGTGAGGACTAATGAGTGGGAATCCAAGTCTAGGTAGCTGTTTCTTTCACTGATCTACAATTCTGACACTCCAATATGCTCTCCTACAACTTCACTTTGTCTGCATCATCGACCTGTAACTTGCAACCATGAAAAATTTGGGAGGGGGTTGTGGTGTTTAGAGGCTTGCCTCAGTCAAGCCCCGGAGAGACATTCAAGTCTTTCGAACACCATTGTCAGATAGAGACTGTGTGCCTAGGGAGGCATAGGCAAAAACCAAATGATAAATGCTCAATAATCACAATAGATATCACCTTGTAGTGAAGATCTCATGGGAGGAAGAAGCTCTTCATTCCATGAGGAGATGGATGCTCAAATCTATAAACACAAACACATAGACAACATAAATCTGCTCTTGGAACACAATGAAAGCCTTGAATCACCTTTAGAACACAATAGCTTGCTAGTAATTATCTAGTTTACAAATGAATGCCTAAACATGCTTTTATATGTAACTACAAATATTTCCGCCAAGATTTTATAAATTCAAACTTATTGTGTCAGCCTAGGGACCAAATAACGGTCATAAACTGACACTTCAAATTTGGGCCTGACCTAAAATATGGTAGGACTAGGGCGCAGGCGCCCAAGTCCTCCCCTCTATTTTAGACAGGGTTAGGTTCAAGGGGTCCCCCTAGGCCCCATTTTTCATGATATCCAGAGTTCATTCCATTGGGATGTTGAATTATGATGTAAGATGTTCTAAATGCACACTAAAGACCCGGGAGCTAAACCTTTTGAGGGAAAAGCCCCCAAGGGGACATTTTCCAACATTATATAAATAGTTTAATTATTAACTAAATATATAATTTATTCTTGTTGGAAATAATGTCCTTGTTAGATTTCAAAATAAAAATATATATTATTAAAAATATAATATTTAATTCAAGAATGTTTTATAATAAGAAATCTAAAATTAATCAAATAAAAGAAAAGATATTAAACTTAAAGCTTTTTCCATGCAAATATAGATGGAGAAACAAGAGAGAGAGAGGGAGAGTTTAAAATTAAAAAACTGGAGTTCAAGGAAAAAAAAAAGGCAGATCTAAAAATAAAAAGCATTATTAGAAGAGGTGATGAAGGGGGTAAATCATAAAACACACAATAACAGAAATTGAACACAGAGAATAGAACTTTCTTTTATTGATCTGGGCAACTTATTACATTACAGAAGCTTAATTACAATCAGAGGATTCAGTCCTCCACAGGCTGCAACACACTACAGCTACCATCACCAGGCTCTGGAATCTTTCACCTTCTATAACCCCCAAATCAGCTAGGGTTTTTGTTTTCCCGCCTATTCTTGACTCTACACTTGCCCCCTTAACTCTACTACTACCCAGGGTCCCAAAAATAGCCATAAATAACACTTTTTGGTGGCCTCCAGCTAAATTTCGAAATTTACAACTCCCTATAAAAGTAGGTAAACTTCCGGGAAGCATAACTTTTGATCCGGGTGTCCGATTGACAAACCGTTTTAAGCGTTGAAAAGCTCGCGATGTGAACTATCATGTCAGAAATCTATAAATAGATTTCCATCAACTTTTCAGGATGTTTAGGGAAGCTTTGGTGCCTCATATCACGTTTTAGAAATTTTTAGGGGCTTTTCAGAAAACAAAAACTTTAATATCTTTCAGCTCACAAATGATCTTTGCCTAATTCCTTCGCCAAAGGTCTTATATTTCCATTTAGTAACTTTCTGCAAGTTTTCTCTTCAATCCGTGCCCAACTGCAAACTTTCCAAAAATAGCAGGTAGACTTTCCAAAACAGGCAGGTTGCTATTTTTAGCAGTTTTGGAAAAACTGAAAGTCCTACATCATTATTCTGGATATTATGGAACCAGAAACACTAATTATGGAAAGAAA
This sequence comes from Cunninghamia lanceolata, assembly GCA_027924645.1. Taxonomy (NCBI): domain Eukaryota; kingdom Viridiplantae; phylum Streptophyta; class Pinopsida; order Cupressales; family Cupressaceae; genus Cunninghamia; species Cunninghamia lanceolata. The sequence goes on along the minus strand of BSBN01000501.1, from coordinate 916,969 downwards.
TGAAAAAAACTACAATGATTTTGAATTAACTTCTTTTTGGGTGATGCAAGATTGCCCATACACCACTGGATGCTCCTGCATCAGACACCCAGGGTAATTTGAGAAGTGACCCTTTCACGTCTCAGACGTTTATGTGAGGGAAACCCAAATGGTCAACCTCTGCCTTAGATAACCAAGAGGAATCTTCAATAGGCCTTCCTTTCCATTTTACCAGACATTCTTCATATTGCTTGTTCTGAGTACTTCTTCCCACACGGCTATCCAAGATCACTTCTATCTCGTCCATTGAAGTAGATGCTGGAATACTCCACTGCGCTTCTGTTGGTCCATCCTTTGCTCCACCTTCATGATATTCTGATAAATTAGCAATGTTGAAAACAGGGGAAATATTGATCCCATTCAGCAGCTCTACCTCATATGCATTGCCTGAATCATGGTTCTTCAAGATTCTGCATGGTCCAAATTTCTTCATTTTCAACTTATTGTATGTTCCAATTGGGAACCTTTCTTTTCTCAAGTGAACCATGACTTCATCTCCTACCTGGGACTCCTTATACCTTCGCTTCTGATTTGCCTTAGCCTTGTACTGAGTATTCATCTTATTAATGTGCTTTCTCACCTCTTCATGCAAATTCTTCAGATGTTTTGCAAATTCTTCAGCCTCGGCACTTGTCTTTTCTCCCTTATCCAGATTCCTTAACTCTAAAGCATTTCTTGGACTATTTCCATATACAATCTGGAATGGTGATTTACCAGTACTCCTCTTGATAGAATTGTTTTAAGCAAATTCTACCTATTGTAAAATCAAATCCCATCCCTTGGGCTTATCTCCTACTAAGCACCGTAGTAGGTTACCCAAACTCCTATTCACCACTTCGGTCTATCCATCAGTTTGTGGATGGTGTGCAGAACTGAACTTCAAATCTGTCTTCAACTTCTTCCATAATGTCCTCTAGAAATAACCAACGAACTTGGTATCTCGATCTGAATCTATGCTCTTTGGTAGACCATGTAGTCTCACCACCTCTCTAAAAAATAATTCAGCAATATGAACAGCATCAGTAGTCTTCCTGCAAGGAATAAAATGCACCATCTTCGAGAATCTGTCCACCACCACAAAAATGGAATCATGTCCTCTCTGTGTCCTTGGTAAACCAAGAACAAAATCCATACTGATATCATCCCATGGCTTCTCTGGTACAAGTAATGGTTGATACAACCCTGTATTTTGACTTGTTCCTTTTGCCATCTGACATAGTCTGCAACTCTGCACAAACTTCCTCACATCCTACTGCAGCTGTGACCAATAATAATTTTCACCAACAATAGCAATGGTCTTATCTCGACCAAAGTGTCCAGCCAATCCTCCACTATGCTTCTCCTTAATCAGGTTCTCTCTCATGGAACTCCTTGGAATGCACAACTAGCTTCCTCTAAACAACATGCCATCTTGGATTATGAAATCCAACCATCTTGTCCTATCCAAAGTAACAGGTTCCAAACAAGCTTTTCAGGCCTCTGCAAAATCTGGATCCTCAAGATACAAACTTTTGAGCTCATCGAACCCAACAACCTCTATCTTCATTTCTGTCAACAAATTTTGCCTTCTGCTCAAGGCATCTGCAACTCTGTTGGACTTCCCACTCTTGTGCTTCAAAACAAAAGTATAGCTCTGCAAAAACTCAACCCATTTTAAGTGCCTTTGGTTCAACTTTCCTTGACTATTAAGATACTGCAAAGCCTAATGATCAGTATATAAAACAAATAATGTCTCCATTTCTTCAAAGCCTGAACTATTGCATAAAACTCCTGATCATAAACAGAATACTTTTTCTTGGCATAATTAAGCTTCTCACTAAAATAAGTAATGGGCTTACCTTTTTGGCTCAAAATAGCTCCTATACCACTACCACTAGCATCACAATATACCTGAAATACCTTATTGAAATCTGGAAGTGCCAAAACAGGTTGCTCTACAACTTTCTATTTCAATGTATCAAAGCTCTTGTCTGCTCCTTTAGTCCATCAAAACTCTTTTCTATCCCTTCTCATTGTCTCAGTTAGGGATGCACAAATGCTACTAAAATTCCTGATAAACTTTCTGTAAAAACTTGCCAAACCATGAAAGGATCTTACCTCTGTTGTACTACTTGGCATAGGCCATTCAATGATAGCCCTTACTTTTTTTGGGTCCATCTTAAGACCTTCTTCTGAGACTACAAATCCCAGGTATACCAACTCCTTCTTTGCAAAACTACATTTCTTTAGATTAATCAACAACTTCTCCTCCCTAAGCTTCTCTAGAACTCTTCTGATATGCATCAGATGCTCATCCCAAGTCTTACTAAAAATTAAAATATCATCCAAATAAACAATAACAAAACTTCCCAAAAATTCTTTCAATACCTCGTTCATGAGCCGCATGAATGTGCTCAGTGCATTGGTTAGCCCAAATGGCATGACTAACCACTCATACAAACCTTCCTTTGTCTTGAAGGCTGTCTTCCATTCATCTCCTTCTCTGATATGGATCTGGTGATACCCACTCTTCAGGTCAATTTTTGTGAAGTACTTGGCTCCACTCAAACAATCCATAATGTCATCCATTCTTGGCAATGCAAATCTATACTTGATAGTTATCTTATTGATGGCTCGAGAGTCTATACACATCCTCCATTCTCCATCCTTCTTTGGTGCTAGTACTATAGGTACCACACATGGACTTAGGCTCTCCCTTATTAGTCCCTTCCTTAACAACTCCTGAACTTGTCTGTTCAGCTCTTCATTCTCTGCAGGGGTCATTTTGTGGGCTGCCTTGTTTGGCAACCTAGCTCCTGGTATCAAATCTATTTGATGACTTATCTTCCTTATTGGTGGCAAACCTTCTGGTACATTATCAAAGATAATGTCCTAGAACTCTTCCAACATATCTGAAACTTCTGCTGGTACATCTTCATAGTTCTCTTGACTAATCTTAGGAATCAATGCAAAGCAATGATGCTCATGCTTCATACCCTCCAAAAATTTCCTTCCATCTACCAGGCAAATTCTAACAGTACTACATACCTTTTCTTCCACCTCCTTCAAGGGCTTCAACTTATGACAAACTCCATCCTTTGTCAGGGAATATGTGTTTGCACGACCATCATGGACAGCGCTCCTATCATACTGTCATGGCCTCCCCAACAACATATGACATGCATCCATCGGTATGATATCACACAACACCTCATCATGGTAATCACCAATCTTAAACTTCACTAAACACTGCTCATTGACCAAAGCTCTATGGTCCTTCTGCAACCATGCAATCCGATATGGATGCGGATGCTTTCTTCTTGTCAACTTCAACTTGTCAACCATTTCCTCTGAAACAAGATTATCAGTGCTTCCACTGTAAATAATAATATCACAACACTTAGCTTCACATTTGTACCTTGTGTGGAATAAACTCTTCCTCTAATTAGGTTCTTTCTCCTCATTTAGCAAGGTTCTTCTAACAACTAGGGTTTCTCCCCTTTCAACGTCTTCAGAATGCTCAGAATGTGCATCTTCATCTACATGTGCAACTCATGCATTGCCTTCAGGTCTTCTATTTGTCCTTCCTTGATGTTGCGGACACTTGTATGCTTGATGCCCTTCTTCCCCACATTGGAAACAAGTTCCTCTAAAGCCTCCTCTTCTGGGTCCTTGCCCAAGTCTACCTCTTCCTCTTCCTCTTTGCTGACCATTGTTCTGGTCACGAGGGCGGTAGGCGTTATCCCCTCTATGATTTCGACTGGTGCCAGCTTCTTCACTTTTCTTTTGATCTTCATTATGGCCTCCATAGGGCCTCCCACCAGTCCTTCCACCTTGACCTCTTCCCCTTTACTTGTTGTCAAATCTTTTATTCAACTTCTCTTCCACCTTCAGGGAAAATTGGTATGCATCTTCTATGGTGGTCATTCTGACTAGGCTCGGCTCCTCTTGAATACTCGGCCTCAACCCATTAATGTAACAGGCCACCTTCTCCTTGTTGGCCTCTCCATGGCCTGTCCTAATAGTGATCTTATAAAATCTTCTGTATACTCCTTAACAGACTTGTTACCTTGCTTCAGTCCTTGCAACTTCTTTAGTAACTCCATCTCATAATCCATAGGAATGAACTGCTTCTTTAGTTTCTCCACCATCCGATCCCATCTAGTGATCTTTCTTTTTCCTCTTCTATTCCTCTCTAGTTGGACCTCCTTCCACCAAATATTGGCATGGCCCTTCAACTTTGTTTTTGCAAACTTGACCTGATCTGGGCCCTCCACATCTTCATACTTGAAATACTCCTCCATGTCATTGATCCAATCAATAAGTTGTTTTGGGTTCAAATCCCTAGAATATGTAGAAACCTCGATCCTGGGCCTCTTTCCGATCTTTGAAATATCCCTCAACAACCTAACTTCTGCAAGATCTCTAGCAGCTTCTTGTTCTTCCTCAGATAGCTCTTCTTCAACTTCATCTTCGCTTTCGTCTCTTATCCTTGGCTCAAACCCTCTTCATAGCTCCTCTTGTAACGCATCGATTTGCCTTTGTAGAGCTCTAAAACCCTCTTCTGTCAAAGCATTCCTCCCAACATGATTTCTTCATGGAGGCATCCTGGTCTCTGCAGCAAACCCACAATCTCAGGTCCTGGTGCAAACTGCCTCACGGTCGGTGATCTGTCTACACACTCAAGAACCCTTGCTCTGATACCACTTGATGAAGGGGGTAAATCATAAAATAGACAATAACATAAATTGAACATAGAGAATAGAGCTTTCTTTTATTGATCTAGGCAACTTATTACATTATAGAAGCTTAATTACAATCAGAGGATTCAGTCCTCCACAGGCTGCAACACACTACATCTACCATCACCAGGCTCTGGAATCTTTCACCTTCTGTAACCCCCAAATCAGCTAGGGTTTCTATTTTCCTGCCTATTCTTGACTCTACACTTGCCCCCTTAACTCTACTACTACCCAGGGTCCCCAAAATAGCCATAAATAACACTTTTTGGTGGCCTCCAGCTAAATTTTGAAATTTACAACTCCCTATAAAAGTAGGTAAACTTTCGGGAAGCATAACTTTTGATCCGGGTGTCCGATTGACGAACCATTTTAGGCGTCGAAAAGCTCACGATGTGAACTATCATGTCAAAAATCTGTAAACAGATTTCCATCAACTTTTTGGGACATTTAGGGAAGCTTTAGTGCCTCATATCTCGTTTCAGAAATTTTTAGGGGCTTTTCAGAAAACAAAAACTTTAATATCTTTCAGCTCACAAATGATCTTTGCCTAATTCCTTTGCCAAAGGTCTTATATTTCCATTTAGTAACTTTCTGCAAGTTTTTGCTTCAATCCATGCCCAACTGCAAACTTTCCAAAAATAGCAGGTAGACTTTCTGAAACAGGCAGGTTGCTATTTTTAGCAGTTTTGGAAAAACTAAAAGTCCTACATCATTATTTTGGATATTATGGAACCAGAAACACTAATTATGGAAAGAAATGAAAACAACTACAATATTTTTGAATTAACTTCTTTTGGGGTGATGCAAGATTGCCCTTACACAACTGGATGCTCCTGCATCAAGAGGGTTATTGATAAAAAGGAGGAAACGATAGAAGTTTTAGGGGAGAAACAAAAGCATCATTTAGTGACAGATATAGGAAGAAAAGAAATAAATCACCAGGAGAGAAAAGTATACAGGAGAGGAAGGAGAATTTCTGCACCAAGAGGGAAGGAATTGTGAATTCTGGGTATGTTTTGGAACTTTTGAATGCATGTGTGATGCCTCTAATAATCTTACAGAACTATAGAATGATTTTGCACTAAATTTTCTTCATAGGAAACTATTTTTCTAGCAAACCCCCATGATATTTCAACACTTTGCCTCATACTAGTATCTTGTCTTTAAAAACTATCGAAATATCTTCTTGTCATAGTTATTCCTGTCACTATTTTACCTCCTGTTGTAGTATTTTCCTATCATAGATTGTTATTCTTGGACCATAGAACAATATTTTCCTATCACAGATTGTTATTCCTATCTTAGGTTTTTTATTTTTTTTCTTGTTGACCTGCGTTGTCTTTCAAAAATAACTTTATGCCAGATAAAGTGGCCTTTATCTCTTTAGCATCCCACATTTTAGTCTTTTGGGCTGAGCATGATCTTAGCAACCTTTTTTTGGTTTTTGTGTAGTATTCCTATGTTTCTATCATAGTATTTCTATGTTCCTATCGTATTATTTATGTGTTCCTGTTGTAGTATTTCTGTGTTCCTGTCGCAGTTGTATTATGTGTTCCTGTCGTAGTATTTTTGTGTTCTTGTCACATTTGTATTGTGTGTTCATGTCACAATATTTATGTGTTCCTGTCACAGTTAATCCTACATTCCTACAATATACATTATTCATTCCTATAGTGTATATGTATTTTCTTGAAGCTCACCTTGATCTTAAAGCTTGTATGTATAATCCTGTAGAAGAACTATAGCAGAACTATATTCCTATAGCTTACTGGTTCCTATCATAGTTATTATAATCTTTCTGTAGTAGACTTATCCTTACTCCTATAAATGCATACCAAACTCCCTGTAGTGGTTAATTTTATACCTGAAGCAGTAGTTTTTATACCTTTCACAATACTAAATCTTTAATCTCTGTCGTAGATTTATCTTTTCTTGTGACAGCTATTACTACTTCTTGTCACTGTAGTTATATTTTATCCTATTGTAACTATTCTTGTCACTATTATTTTCCTGTCACAATAGACTCTTTATTTTCCTGTAGACTATATTTGTTCCTGCCGCAGATATTTTCCTATCACAGTAGTTCTTAATCCTACCATAGCTTATTTTTTTTTCTGTAGTTGTTATGTCAGAAAATGTCCCCTTGGGGGCTTTTCCCTCTTAAGGTTTACCTCCTGGGTCCTTAGATTGCATTTAGAGCATCTTGTGTGTTAATTTTGAATCTCGATGAGAAAACCCTGAAGTCTTGTGACAAATAGGACCTAGTGTTGAAATGCATCGGACAACTGAGAGGGGGGGTGAATCAGTTGTCCCAAAAACTCAAACACTTCTGCATTTGAACATTAATCACTTATCCGCACTTATTATGATTAAATAAAGAATGCATGAAATCATAAACTTAAACATAGATGTAACTCTAAACACAAGAGTGGTGCGGAGGCACCCAACCTACAGGAGCCTCCATGAGGCATTAGCTGTCTTAAAGTTGTTTTTATGTTTTCAATGAAGTCCTAGACGGACATTAAATGTAATAAGGTCTGTATTGACTGAGACATGCTATTTTTAAGTAGTTGTTAAGAGTTTGTTAGAAAGTCGATTAGTTTGTTTAGACAGCTAGAATTCCCAGCCGCTGGGAGTCATTTTCTGTACTACCCCGTGAGGGGATAAATATGTAAGATCTGATCGATCTCAGGAGAGTGTGTGATCGAAAGGGAGAACAATAATAGATCAAAAATATTGTAATTCCATTCTCTGAAGGAATAGAAGAAGCTTGTGTTCTGGTGTAACTGCAGGGGATATCGTTCAGGGTCATTCCACTGGTGGATTTCTTTGAAATCAGTGGAATGACCTCCGTGTTGTTAGATTTCTTTCTGTTCAATAGGATTTGAAGTTTAAAATCTGTGTTGAAATTGCTAAGGAAGTGGATTGGGTTGATCGTAGTATTTTCTGTGTGAAATTTGTGAAGTTTTGAGGGTTTTGTCAAAATGTACATTTGATGGATATATAGTGTTTGTATGTGACATATAGTCTGTGTGTATACCGCATTTGTATCTGTGCATATATCGCTAACCGGTTCAGGTGTTAAAACATGTTAAAAATGCATGTACAAAGGTGAAACAGTTTGGATATACAATTGATGTGTATATCACTTTTGCATCTGAGGGTCATTTCATGTGTATCCATCATTTGCACATCAAGGTTGTATGTTGTGGATTTGGTAAAGCATCAGGTTATACAAATCTTGAGTATATGTCTTTATATATTGTTCGTGTATATACTACATTTGTATGAAAGATACAATTTGTGAGTATCCATCATATGCATGTCGCTGACAGTTTGTATGTTGTGAAGATACATTTCGAGTGATACAAAGGTAGACTGGCTGAATCGGTAATGAAGACTGGAAGGATAGGTGAAAGATCGTATGTATATCAGTGTGAGCACAGCCGTCAGGATAACAAATTCAGATGTTGCCGATAGTGATGGTTTGGCCGACGGTAGAGTCTGGTATTGATAGTATCGGGGAGACAATGGAGATCGACGTAAGATACAAGGTGCTTGCTGATAGTAGGAGTCCCGCCGATAGGCGAAAAGTTGATTCTTCATCAGAAAGAGGATAGCGATCGGCAGAGGAAATAAACATGATGCCGATGGGAGGATGTGTCGCCGATGGTAAAGTGAATGTATATTTTGGTGAGACATTAGAGATATCTTGCCGATAGGAAATAGTAATAGCTGTTTTGTGGGTTTTAATGGGTTTCTCACCCTGTTTGTGAGCTTCTACTGTGTTGCTCTGCATCAAATTAGTATCAGAGCTCAGAAGATTCTAAGCATGTAGATAGAGCACCGAAGGAGGCAATCTACACTAGGATTTTGGGATGAGCAGTTACAAGTTCACTCGCTACAGTAGACAGACAGGAAGGTTTGTCAAGAGGGCCAGAGGAGATGGTCCATTGGTTGTCACCAAAAGTCTTGGGGAGAGAGGCAAGAGAGGACTCCCAGGTGAGGGACAGAAGTGATGGTGTAGCAGGGAGAAGTGGACTTCAGATGATAGAGATGCTATTTGGAAGTAGCTAGTCAAACTCCATTGATAGGAGTCACAGTTGGAGGGTAACGAGGAAACAACGGAGTCAACAAGTCATAGTTGAAGACAAAATGCAGTTGTTTGCAGCAGACCACATAACTCTTGGGACAAGAGTTTTTTCAACTTGGGGAGTATGGTGCGGAGGCACCCAACCTACAGGAGCCTCCACGAGGCATTAGCTATCTTAAAGTTTTTTTTATGTTTTCAATGAAGTCCTAGACGGACATTAAATGTAATAAGGTCTGTATTGACTGAGACATGCTATTTTTAGGTAGTTGTTAAGAGTTTGTTAGAAAGTCAGTTAGTTTGTTTAGACAGCTGGAACTCCCAGCCGCTAGGAGTCACTTTCTATACTACCCCATGAGGGGATAAATATGTAAGATCTGATCGATCTCAGGAGAGTGTGTGATCGACAGGAGAATAGTAATAGATTAGAAATATTGTAATTCCATTCTCTGAAGGAATAAAAGAAGCTTGTGTTCTGGTGTAACCGCAAGGGATATCGTTCGGGGTCATTCCACTGGTGGATTTCTTTAAAATCAGTGGAATGACCTCCATGTTGTTAGATTTCTTTCTGTTCAGTAGGGCTTGAAGGTTAAAATCTATGTTGAAATTGCTAAGGAAGCGGATCGGGTTGATCGCAGTAGTTTTTGTGTGAAATTTGTGAAGTTTTGAGAGTTTTGTCAAAATGTACATTTGATGGATATACAATGTTTGTATGTGACATACAGTCTGTGTGTATACCACATTTGTATCTATGCGTATATCGCTAACCGGTTCGGGTGTTAAAACATGTTAAAAATGCATGTACAAAGGTAAAACAGTTTGGATATACAATTGATGTGTATATCACTTTTGCATCCGAGGGTCATTTCATGTGTATCCGTCATTTGCACATCGAGGTTGTATGTTGTGGATTTGGTAAAGCATCGGGTTATACGAATCCTGAGTATATGTCTTTATATACAGTTCATGTATATACTGCATTTGTATGAAAGATACAAGTTGTGAGTATCCGTCATATGCATGTCACTGACAGTTTGTATATTGTGAAGATACATTTCGAGTGATACAAAGGTAGACCGGCTGAATCGGTAATGAAGACCGGAAGGATAGGTGAAAGATTGTATGTATATCGGTGTGAGCACAGCAGTCGGGATAACAAATTCAAAGGTTGCCGATAGTGATGGTCTGGAGAACAGTAATAGATCAGAAATATTGTAATTCCATTCTCTGAATGAATAGAAGAAGCTTGTGTTCTGGTGTAACCGCAGGGGATATCGATAGGAGAACAGTAATAGAAAATGCCAAGGTGGGGAAAAACCATGGAGAGGATTAGCTCTCTAAATATATTGCAATCTTTGAAAAATAATGTTCAAGCTTGGTCACCCCATAGGCCTAGAACATACTAGCTCACTGCCATGAAGTTCAACTAGGTCTAGTAGGCTCACTGCCTCAACCCTAAATCTAGAAAGATTAAAATAAGGGTTGTTAAACCCTATTGATGGCTCACTACCAAAATCACCATCTTCTTCATGTCTGAGATTAATACATTGAAGTATAATAGTTCCTCTGTTCTGTTCTGCCCTGCTCTACCTTATCTTCTTGCCCTTTTCCTTATCTTCCCATTTTCGCACAAGCACATCTTTTCCACGACTCAATTACAAGTATTTAGACACTTCATCAACCTTGGAATGATCATAAAGGTTGGCATTTCAATCATCAACCATTGGAACAATCTCCAAGGTCAACATTACAAACATTTTACAAAATAGGTCTTGACCTAATACAAAATTATGTTAAGGATTTGTAGTATAGATGCATGCAGATCACACCATGCCTTAGCTGGGACTCAAACATGATCTTCCACACCATAACATGCTTCTATAATCTTCAAGGGATCTCTGCAATTATTGGAATTAACCAAGTCGGCTAAGACTGGTTGCACGCTACGTAAAGGTAGGAACATGATCAGGAGGAATCCACAAGCACGTTGAAATCATTAGGAGAAACCACACCAGCACAAACCACTTTATTCATAAGATTCTTCACACCGGAGCACATGAACTTTACTATCTTCAACTATCATAAAATAAAGATAGCTTGGAGACCACCAAAACATGAACCATTGTAATTGTAGGCACTTCATCACAGACTTCCCTTTAGAACCATAGAGCAAAACAATATAATGCGGAGGAATGCAGAGAAAAATACTTTCTCCCTATCACTAGAGAATAATTAGAGAAAGCAGGTTTTACTTTGGTGAATGTAACTATCTCAATTCTTCACACCGGAGGCTCAAACTCAGGATTTAGCATCTTTAGACATCCCTTTAAATAACTTCCAATCCACAGACTAAGATCTTAAAGTAGCAAGAAATGCGGAGTAATCTACCAGACTATTCTTCAGCATACAACTCACTGTCTATACTGTACTTCACTATAACTCACTTGTTTCTTCCAGAGAGGCCAATTTTCTCAATATCCTCAACATACAAAGCTTCTAAACAAGTAATAGGATAGGACATAGTTGACACCAATGACAACAAAGATATGTTGACCCTGTAGTGGTTAATTTTATACCTGAAGCAATAGTTTTTATACCTTTCACAATAGTAAATCTGTAATCTCTGTTGTAGATTTATCTTTTCTTGTGACAACTATTACTACTTCTTGTCATTGCAGTTATATTTTATCATGTTATAACTATTCTTGTCACTGTTATTTTCCTATCACAATAGACTCTTTATTTTCTTGAAGACTGTATTTGTTCCTACCGTATATATTTTCCTATCACAGTAGTTCTTAATCCTGTCATAGATTATTTTTTTCTGTAGTTGTTATGTCAGAAAATGTCCCCTTGGGGGCTTTTCTCTCTTAAGATTTACCTCCCGGGTCCTTAGATTGCATTTAGAGCATCTTGTGTGTTAATTTTGAATCCCAATGAGAAAACCCTGAAGTTTTGTGACAAATAGGACCTAGTGTTGAAATGCATCAGACAACTGAGAGGGGGGGTGAATCAGTTGTCCCAAAACCTCAAACACTTCTGCATTTAAACATTAATCACTTATCCACACTTATAATGATTAAACAAAGAATGCATGAAATTAGAATGCAACATTAAACACAAGAGACACTAGATGTTTACGTGGAAAACCCCAAGGTGGGGAAAACCATGGAGAGGATTGCTCTCAAAATATATTATAATTTTTGAAAAATAATGTTCAGGCTTGGTCACCCCATGGGCCTAGAACATACTGGCTCACTGCCATGAAGTTCAGCTAGGTCTAGCAGGCTCACTACCTCAACCCTAAACCTAGAAAGATTACAATAAGGGTTGTTAAACCCTACTGCCAGGCTCACTGCCAAAATCACCATCTTCTTCATGTCTGAGATTTATACATTGAAGTATAATAGTTCCTCTACTCTGCTCTACCTTATCTTCTCATCCTTTTCCTTATCTTCCCATTTTCACACAAGGACATCTTTTCCATGACTCAATTACAAGTATTTATACACTTCATCAACCTTGGAATGATCATCATGGTCAAAATTTCAATCATCAACCATTGGAACAATCTCCAAGGTCGACATTAGAAACATTTTACAAAATAGGTCTTGACCTAATACAAAATTATGCTAAGGATTTGTAGTATAGATGTATGTGGATCACACCATGCCTTAGCTGGGACTCAAACATGATCTTCCATGCCATAAATCACTTCCATAATTTTTAAGGGATCTCTACAATTACTAGAATTAACCAAGTCAATTAAGATTGGTTACACGCTACGTTATCTGGGAATAATCTTTAAACATGATCTCATTTCCTTAACGCGGACCAATGTAAAGGTAGGAACATGATCAGGAGGAATCCACAAGCACGTTGAAATCATCAGGAGCAACTCCACGAACACAAACCACTTTATTCATAAGATTCTTCACACCGAAGCACATGAACTTTACTGTCTTCAACTGTCATAAAAGAAAGATAGCTTGTGGACCACCAAAACATGAACCATTGCAATTGTAGGCACTTATAATCATCCTAGACTTCCCTTTAGAACCACAGAGAAAAACACTTTAATGCGGAGGATTGTGGAACAAAATACTTTCTCCCTATCACTAGAGAATAATCAGAGAAAGTAGGTTTTACTTTGGTGAATCCAAATCTCTCAATTCTTCACATCAGAGGCTCAAACTCAAGATTTAGCATCTTCAGACATCCCTTTAAATAACTTCCAATCTGCAGACCAAGATCTTCAAGCAGAAAGAAATGCGAAGTAATCTACCAGACTATTCTTCAGCATACAACTCACTATCTATACTGTACATCACTGTAACTCACTTGTTTCTTCTGAAGAGGCCAATTTTCTCAATATCCTCAACATACAAAGCTTCTAAACAAGTAATAGAATAGGACATAGTTGACACCAATGACAACAAAGATATGTTGACATCAATGACAACACCGATTAGGCACATACTTGCAACACTTAGGGGGTGCTATTGAGATGAGTCCTAGTCCTACTCTATTTTGGGTCAGGCCCTAATTTGAAGTGCTGGTTAGATGACCGTTGTTAGGTCCCATGCCTACACCAAAAGTTTCAGTTACGAAATTCTTAGCGGGAATGTTTGTAGTTGCATATATAAGCATGCTTAGGTTTTCATTTGCAAACTAGAAGATGATTGTGAACTTTAGGCATACTTGTGATTTTAGAGCATTCATGATATTGATTGTTGCAGAGTAGAGCATTGTTATTGTGTTTGTGATTGCAAATTTGACTTCATCTTCTCATGTGATTGAAGAGCCTTCATTTATGTGAGATCTACACTTCAAGGTGACATCTATTGTGTTTTCTATCATTTATCATTTGGATTTTGCCTTTATCCCACAGGGATACGCACTCTTATCTAACAACGGTGTTCAGAAGACTTGAATGTCTCTCTGGGGATTGACTAAGGCAAGCCTCTAAACATCACAACCCCCAACCACACTCCTTTTTGATTGCAGGTTACAAGTACTGAGTTTTGCAGAGTGGAGTTGCAAAAGAAGGTTGCAGACGACAAGGATTCAGGATTCGAAAGAAAGACGTGAAACGAAACATTTTCGGGACATGGGCCCCTAGGACAATGTCCTCTGAAGTTACATGGATAGAAATTAGAGTTGCAGGGATATTCTACATTTGAAGGAGCTTCTACATCTTGAAAATCAACCTACATTGGACTAGGGTGCCCAGGGTAGTGCCCTCCGCATTTTAGGTGACAAAAAGAAATGGAACAGTGATTATCAGTGCCTTGGACTTGGGCGCCCGAGGCATTGTCCTTGAATATTCCAAATTCTAAACTTTGAAAAATGGTCAGTTATTAATCTCTATCCTTTTCCTTAATCTGTAAGCATTTATCAAAATTTACTAGTTTATTCATTGTTTTGTATATTTAGGGTTTAGACTACATATTTGAGGATTACATTAAGGTATCAATTAACAATTTTTGATTTTTGCATCGTTCCAAGTGACAACCCAACCTATTAGGTGAATGCTCTCACTTAGTAGAGATTCAACTTGGTTCATATATCCTTGAATGTTTGTAGTGAAAGGAGGATTTATCCTTGAAACTAAAAACCATCATCCATCCATCCTTCCTCCTTTTTACCACTAAACATTTTGGTGAACCTATGTTTTTGAATTTTTGCACCTTGCTAAGTGTTTTGTGATAGATTTTCATTCATTCATCTTATTACATTTGAAAAATTACAAAAAAAATAAAAAAATAGAAAAAATTAGCATCTTAGGCTTGCATTTTGACATAATTTGAATTAATTGACATTTAAATTCATTTAATTTCTGTTATTTTCATTAGATCTAACTTAAATTATAGAAATTCATCATTAATCATTTATTTGTATTGCATTTTCATGCTTAAATTGTTAAAAATTGCTTGAAATTGTGCATTTGTCATAAAAACCTAGTTTTACATTAGCTAGGGTTTATAGTTAAAATATTGTTTCAGATTTTACTAATGTTTTAAAACACTCATTTAGACTGGTTTCTAACTATAGTGTGTCATCATAGTGTCCTCTTTGGAAAAATTCATGTCTAGGGTCTGAAAACCTTGCATTTTCACTAGATTTGTGAATTAGTTTTGCACATCATATGTTGCAATCAATGACAAAGGGGGAGATTGTTGCAAATATGTGCCTAAGCGGTGTTGTCATTGATGTCAACATATGATGTGAAAAACTAATTCAACCATCATGACAAGAACTTTTCCCCCTGACTTCTGCAACCACTTTCTTCATTGCTCCCCCTGTCATCAGTAATTAGTTTTTTACATGTCTTCTCTCCCCCTTTGACATCAATGGCAAAGGGCACATATTTGTTGAGGAGTCCTAGGAGCAGATAATTGTCTTTTTATTCCATCCTTTTCATAGAAGGCATCAAACTTATTGGAAGTAAATTCTCCACCTCTGTCAAATCTTAGACACTTCAATTTCTCACCAATCTCATTTTTAACCATTACTTTGAACACCTTGAATTTGTCAAGAGCTTCTAATTTTTCTTTTAGGAAAGTTACCCACATCATCTGGGAGTAATCATCAATCGGCAACATGAAATATCTGTCTCCTTGCACACTCCTAATTCTAGCAGGATGACAAAGATCAGTATGTACCAGTTCCAATCATCCACTTGAAGCTTGTTCCTTACTTTTGAATGAAATTTTGTTCCGTTTACCCAATTGACATTCTCTACATATGCTATCAGGTTTCATAAGTCTTGGAAGATCTCTTACAACCTGAGTGGTACTTATTTTGACAATGTTATCAAAATTCACATGACAAATCCTCCTATGCCATAACCAACTTTGATTTATCTGAGCAATCAAACAACTTTTGCTAGAACTACTTAAATGAAAGATGTTACCTCTAGTTTGAGTACCAGATGCAATTTTAGTTCTGGAGCTCTCCAAGATTCTACATTTTCCATCCTTGAATCGAAGATCATAACCCTTGTCAACCAACTGCCCAACACTAAGAAGATTATGATTTAGTCCTTCCACATATAGATGATCATTGGTGAAATTCTTACCATCAAAAGAGATCAATCCTTTGCCATGGATTCTACTAGCTGAGTTGTCTCCAAATTTCACAAGCCCACCTTCATATTTTTCAAAACTCATAAACTAACTCTTGTCACCAGTCATATGATGAGAACATCCACTATCATTCACCCATTCATCCTTTTCAACAACTTGAGTAGCCAAGACATTTTCCACATTTGATCTTCTTCTTTGATAGCAATGAACACCCAATCACTCTCTCCATGATCAGATTCATCATCTGTGACTCCTTCTTCTCCAGCTTCTTGGACATAGTAGCAATTCTTCTGAGTTTGGTATTTGTTAGGGTTTGGTTTTGAAAACCTCTCCAGACATCTTGAGGCAAAATGACCAATCTTATTACAAGAGAAACATTTGAGTGGCAACTTTCCTTCATACTTACTGGATCCTCTTGGTATTCTTTTGGTAATAAGAGCTTCAAGATCTGCAGTCTCAATTTCATCATCTTCAAGATCCTTCCTTATTTTCACAAATCTATTTGATCTTCCTGAAGAACTTTCACCCTGATTATATCTTTGCTTTCCATACACACTAGCCTTGAATGCATATTCAGACTTAGGGAGAGAATCATCAAACTCACTCATTTCAAATGTTGAAATCTTACCAACTAACTGATCCCTTGTGATAGTTGTTACTATCCTAATTTCTTCGATGGACGCATCTTTATGCTTGTATGCTACAGGCAAGAATCTGAGTAGTTTGGCAACAATTTCTAATTCTTCCAATACTCCACCTACATTTCTGATACCAGTCACAAGTTCATTTACTTTCTACATGTAGGAAGTAATGTTTTCATCTTCACTCATCACCAATCTTTCATATTTACCCTTCAGGCTTTGTAGTTTGACACATTTAACATATTTGTTCCCTTCATATAGATTTTCTAACTTATTTCAGATTTCATGAGCAGTTTTCAAATCTAGGACATTTTCCAATTTGGTTTCAGACATGGTACTCAACAATGCTTCTTTAGCTTGAATATTGTGTTCATCATCTCTGAGTTCATCTATAGTTGAAGGTCCATTCTTCAGAATCTTATACACATTCTTGGTTATTAACCAAAAGGCATCACCCATACATTCTAGATGACACTACATGTGTACTTTCCAGAGGGAGTAATTTGTTCCATCAAATCTCAGACTTTCCTTCTTGTAAGTCAACATCTTGGATCTCCTCAAGCGGTCAAGCTTCTTTTAGAGGAACTTGGCTCTGATACCAATTGTTGGAATTAGTCCAGACAACTGAGAGGGGGGGTGAATCATTTGTCCCTAAATTTTTACAATTTCTACAATTTTAATCTTCTTTCTTAATTCACAAACAAATTAATTTAAGCATGAATCAACACATGAGTAGAATCAACATGAACACATAACACCAAAATTTTTTAATGTGGAAAACTTGGTTAAGGGAAAAACCACGGTGGGGGTTAACCCACAAAAATGTGTACCCTGTTAAAAATACTTAAGAAAATAGAAGGCACATGCCTTCGGGCATATTGCCCAGAGCTCACTGCTCAGAAGAGGCTCACTACCTACAAAAAATTATGATTTATACAAAGATAATGAACTAAAAAATAACATCTACATTCATGCTTGATTCAGTCCCTTTGAAAGCTCACAAACTTCTACTCAATCCCTCCAATCACTTCTTCATTACACCTTCATCCTTTGCTACTTTTGTTCCTCTGCTCCTTTAATCTATTTTGCTTTTCATACCTTTCTTAGGATTTTATCATTTTCGCACAAGGACACTTTTCCACAACTCATCAGCAAGTATTTATACGCTTCATCAACCTTGGAATGATCATCAAGGTTGGCTTGACTTAATGCGGATCACTATACGATCAGTCCAATATAGCTGAGACTTGAATCTTCCTTCACCAACACGCCACACTCTAGACAATTGCTCTTAGATCATCCGCAACATGCTTGAAACATCCGGTCGGCCAAGAACTGGGAAGAACAACAACCTCAAAGAAGAAATCTTCAATAATAAGCTCAAACTTCACCAATAACATGCACTCTATACCAAATTACCAGAATCATTTGTATCTTCCTCTGAAACCTCAAGAACACTGTCTGCCATGACTGTCAAACTAGAAAGATAGCTTGTGGACCTCCAAACCATGAACCACTAGAGTTGATGATACACACTGACTTCCCAAACATGCCTTCAGATCCGCAGACCATAATATTTCACCACAGAGCAATCTAGACCAACTTACTGTCACTCTGTCTCTTCTAAACACTGCAAAATCTAGTTCTACTTAGATGGCTATAACTTCTTCAAATCTTCATGCAGACTTCTCAAATCTTAACTGGAGCAACCTATGACAATTCTCTACACAACCATATGGTCCGCGAACATAGAATCTTCATTAATTTTCTCAATATCCTCAACATTCCAGTCTCCTAAATAGGCAACAAAATAGGGCACAACTGACATGAATGACAACAAGAATATGTTGACATCAATGACAACACTGCTTAGTTACATATTTGCAACACATAGCTTCTATAAGTAATATTGATGTCTCTATATGTTCTACATATAAGCTGAAATTACTTTGTTATACCCATGATTTTGATAGTTTCACATTACTCATAGGAGCATATCCTTTGATATTAGAAGATTTAACTAAATTCATCTCTAGGATTACTTATGATAAAGATAAGAGTGAAAGTTCTTCTTTCGTTAATGATGATGATGATTCCATGGATTATCCTACTTCTCCTATTGTTGAATGTTCAAGAACCTTAGTTGAGAAGACTATGGATAGCTCTATTAATGATACAATACCTAACCTTCCTAATAACACTATACCTTATTGTCATTCCAATGCTCTCCCTAGCCAAGATGTAGCATTAGTCAATGAGAAAAGGTCTCTCACATTAAATCCTTTATGGATGGATGTTGGGTATAATAGAGAGAGAAACAACATCAATTCAATATTCACTAATAGAATTTGTAGCAATATTCCTAAGATGATTGTATGAGGGACACCTAGTGCACCCTCTTGCTTAAAACTAGTGATCACGGTTCAAGGAGATCAAAAACCACCTAGATCCCCAATTACATCTTAAACTATGCAAGACAAATTACTCAAAGAAATCAAGGTGTTCAAAATGTGCTGCAACATCCCATGATTGCTCACACATACAACACCTGTAATAACAAGAAAAGTAAGCAAGCACCACATGTGCCTGTCTCCCTAGCTTCTCAACCTCTGCTTCCTCCACCACCTCATTTTACTCATAAAAGTGTTCAAGAATATGATCTAGTCAAGAAGCTTTGTCCTACTCTGGCTAAGATTTCTCTTTGGGATTTAATACAAACATCACCTACATACCATGGAATTTTCTAAGAAGCTTTACAAAAGTTGATTGTGCCACCCGCTGTTACACCAAATGATATAATAGCTCTATTAGATTGTATGCATGTGACAAAAATAAATATTCTCTTTCAACCACATGGATTATCGTCAACTGAAGTTCAAAACCAATATGATCCTCTTATAATATTTGTCACTATAATTAACAAGTTGATAAAGCGAGTTATGATTGACAATGGATCAAGTCTTAATGTTTGTGGCATAGACTTACTACACAAAATCAAGATTGACACATCTTTAATCAAACTAGATAGGATTAGCATTCGTGGATTTGATAATGTTGGTAGACAATCCCTGGGTACTATAACTTTACCTGTAAAGGTCAGACCTGTGACATTATCTACTCTTTTTCATGTCATGCCCGATTTGCTCTCATATAATATGATTCTAGGTAGACCATGGATTCATGCCATGGGGGTAGTTCCATCTACCCTTCATAGATCAATAAAGTTTATCTATCAAAACAAGCTCTGCACCATACACGTTGATCCTGAACTGGATAATTGTTTAAATATTGAACAACAAAAACAAGTTAACAATCATATGACCTTAAACAATTTACATGCTGGTTCATCAACACCTCTTGCCATAGATAATGTTGTGCAAGAATCTAAAACATAGAATGTACTTATTTGTGATGATTGGGGTTCATTAGATTTTAATCCCTGCAGTATCGGGGAATATAAACTTAATAACTCTGACACATCAAAAGTTGCATCGATCTCATCTAAACAATCTATGGAAACACTTAATAAACCTAAAGTCTCCTTGATAGAAAACAAAGACAATACTCTTACTTATACTACAAATTATGAGACCTATGAGGCTTCACCTTCTTCTAAAGAAATGGAGTTTCTCTATGGTTATGGATTTCAAATATTGTACAAAAATCATGACTATGTAGGTCATGGATGTTGTGTAAATCAACAAGGAATTACAGTACCTTTACAACTTGTTGGAATTAACCACACAGCCGATATTGGATATCATTCTTTAAATCCCACCAAAGCCTCTCGTTGCTCTAAACTTAATGTTAACACAATATCAACAAGACTAAAATGACATGCAAGATATCCTAGGCTAATAGATAATAATTGTCCACTAGGAAATATCCCATTTAAACAGGTAAATATTTCTCCCTCCTTAAGCCACACTCATTATAGCAACTATTACAATTTCTCCCAAGGGTGGCCTCTTCCTAGATATGTACGTACCTAACATTGGGATGAATTAGGTAAGTATTTCTAACCCTTTACCTTTGTGTTGTGTTTCCCCCATGATGTGTTATGTGTTGTTTAGGCCTCCTAGGATGACCCTTGATTCTCTTGTAAGGTTAAGGATACCCAGAGACTGCCTCCATTGTGACCCTTATTTTGTGACGGAAATAGCATTGCAGTTGGTGATTTGGGGGCACACTCCTATGTGATTGTCCCTAAGGTGCTTGTTCTCTTCTCTTGATTTATTGTTTACCTTCTTCTAGTGGTTCTATCTAGCTGGCGGATGATGAAAAACATATAATTGATACCGACCTAGTGTCCCTTCAGCAAGAAATAAAAAAATGGTCCTAGTCCATACATGATGAGGGGGTTGATATATTATCCAATGCTTGGCTAGTAGAATTACTTTGTGTGATATTTTGATGTTGTCTTATCACACTTACAAAACATAACAATACTGTTACTCCATGCACTTTGTCTATATTAAATCTTGCCTTGCTTGGCTCTTTATGTGAATGATTACATATGTTGTTGTTTATCATGATTATATGAATGCTAACACCTTTTTTTGTAGGAAATTTTGTGTTTGTGGGAACATATGGTGATCGTAAAGTACATATCACCTCTTGAGGGCATGGGCTTTGCGAGAGCTCATGTTCCCTTGTGTGTTTTCTTCCTACCTTAATGTGCTTGATATTGGTACACGATATCAACCACCTTAAGGTGAGGGCATATATAAGGTAATTTGTCTGATGATTTTGGTACTAATGAAACGTGTTTGAATCCCTTTGTGGAGGCGAGATGTTGTATCTTTGAGTGAGTGCACATCTTTATTTTTTACATTGCAATCATTTAAGCCCTATGTGGAGGCAGGATATCATGCATATCCTTTTATTTTAATCCCTTTGTGGAGGTGGGAATGGTGTATTTCTTGAGGAGATTACACATCCTGTCATTTTCTAAAAAGTCCTCCGAGTAGGCAGGGCGGATCTGAGACTATCCTATCCCTTAAGTATGTCTTCAATGATTGTTGTGGTGAAGCCCAATCATTGGTGTGTACCTATAATGTGCCTGAGCTGGATGTCAACCTAGCAATAGGTTTGTTCCATCGCTTGTTTGCTGTGTTTTCTTTGTGTCTTCCATGTGTGTGTGTATGGCATGTTTGTTCCCAAGCATAGTTTCAAGACTGGTGGCGATGAGCTCCTCCTATGCTTTGGGATTTGTATGGCATGCTTGTTCTCAAGTGTAGTTTCAAGACTGGTGGTGATGATCTCCTCCTACACTTTGAGATTTGTATTGTGTGTTTGTTTCCCCTTAGGTAGTTTCTAGAATGGTGGCAATGAGCTCCTCTTGCATTTGGGTTGTGTGTTTACTTTCCTTGTACTTGCATTTGCATTTCATAAATGAGAAAATGAAAAAGAAATAATCACTGCATTCACTATGTTTTGCGTGTCTTCAATGCTATCTTCCCCATGTCTTGCGTGACTGTAACTGTCCTCTCTATGTTTTAGGTGCCTATTACTATCTTCAATGTGTTTGGTGTGCTTGTTGTGTTCATTGACCTTAATTTAATGCATGTATGGGCCTTGCATTTATACATACATTAAAGTGGGGGCTAAATGTTATGTCAAAAAATGTCCCGTTGGGGGATTTTACCTCTTAAGGTTTAGCTCCCGAGTCCTTAGATTGCATTTAGAGCATCTTGTGTATTAATTTTGAATTTTGATGAGAAAACCCTGAAGTCTTGTGACAAATAGGACCTAGGGGGTGCTATTGAGATGACTTCTGCCTAAAATAGGGGGAAAGGACTTGGCCAATCATGCCCTAGTCCTACCCTATTTTGGGTTAGACCCTAATTTGAAGTGTTGGTTATATGACCGTTGTTAGGTCCTATGCTGACACCAAAAGTTTGAATTACAAAATTCTTAGTGATAATGTTTGTAGTTGCATATATAAGCATGTTTAGGTTTTTATTTGCAAACTAGAAGATGATTACGAACTTTAGGCATACTTGTGATTTTAGAGAATTCATGATATTCATTGTTGCAGAGTAAAGCATTATTATTGTGTTTGTGATTACAGATTTGACTTCATCTTCTCATGTGATTGAAGAGCCTTCATTTATGTGAGATCTACACTTCAAGGTGACATCTATTGTGTTTTCTATCATTTCTCATTTGTATTTTGCCTCTATCCTACAGGGATACACACTCTTATCTAACAACGGTGTTTGAAAGACTTGAATGTCTCTCTGGGGCTTGACTGAGGCAAGCCTCTAAACACTACAACCCCCAACCACACTACTTTGTGATTGCAAGTTACAGGTACCAAGTTTTGCAAAGTGGAGTTGTAGAGGAAGGTTGTAAATGACAAGGATTTAAGATCTAAAAGAAAGACGTGAAACGAAGCATTTTCGAGACATGGGCACCTAGGGCAATGTCCTCCAAAGTTACACAAATAGAAATTAGATTTGCAAGGATATTCTACATCTGAAGGAGCTTCTACATCCTGAGAATTAGCTTGCAATGGACTAGGGTGCCCAAGGCAGTGTCCTCCACATTTTGGGTGACAAAAATGAATGGAACAGTGATTATTAGTGTAGGAAGGAGTTCTGCATTCTGCAAAGAAAACAGTGCCTTGGACTTGGGCACCTGGGGCATTGTCCTTGAATATTTTGAATTCCAAACTTAAAAAAATAGTTAGTTATTAATCTCTGTCCTTTTCCTTAATCTATAAGCATTTATTAGAATTTACCAGTTTATTCACTATTTTGCATATTTAGGGTTTCTTACATATTTGAGGATTACATTAAGGTATCAATTAACAATTTTTGAGTTTCCACATCATTTCAAGTGACAGCCCAACCTATTAGGTGAATTCTCTCGCTTAGTAGAGATTCAACTTAGTTGATATGTCCTTGAATGTTTGTAGTGAAACTAGGATTTATCTTTGAAACTAAAAACCATCATCATCCATCCTTCCTCTTTTTTACCATTGTATGTATTCATGTCACAATTTTAATCATGTCAAAGCAAATTGCTGTCATAGCAATTTATTTTGTTCTTGTCATGGTAGTTTATGTTATTCTTGTCGCAATTATTTACTCCTATAGCATACTTATCTATCTTTCCTATAGCGAACTGAACTTTGTTCCTATTGCGAACTTGACAGTATTCCTATGGTAAACAACAAGGTTCTTGTGATAGATGTAGAATATATTTAAATAATTCCCTACTTTTAACTCGGTGTAAATGATAGTTTATTGGTAATCTTGATATTATTAAGTAGTATTTCTTTTAAATCCTTGTTACGACATTAATTGAGTGGAATTATAAGCCTACTTGTGGTTAGGCAAATCTAGAGTTATTTATTTTATTTTATTTTGATAAATTATGAATGAATTACGGGATAAAGATTATAACTAGTTTTATAGAAATCTATGTATTTCATAAATGATTAAATATTGCTAGAATTGTATTCTCATTGATTGAGCAAAGAAATGAAGTAGTAATTGTATCTAGGCAAACTATGTGTTATAGGATCTAGACACAAGATTCTTTTGAGGTAATTAAGAAGGGAATGAGTTATCTTCAGTTTTTGTCTTATTTATGTATCTTGAATAAACATATGCATAAGCTTTTTCATTAGAACTGTTTGCTTGAAGGTGAATTCATTTTGATTGTGTAAAAGAAAAGAATTAGTTTTCTTTGAAAGAAAGTAGTTTATCTTTTGTGTGTTATTGGGGTTACTTCTTAGGCTAGGATGCTGAATGTGGGCAAACAAAGATGGCTTTTCCTCTTTTCCAGGATTTGACCTTAAACTATTTTATATGCTTGGCCAAGCTAGGAATTCATTGAAATAGATGAATATTTGTCTAGCAAAATTTTATTTATATATATCTCTACCACATCCTATTGTGAGACAATTTACATATCATTATTTAGATTTGCACATTAGACTTCAGGTTGCACTGGGTGTTCCCTCCTGCCAGTTGTTTCTAGGTTGCTAGATGTTTCATGCAGGGGTGGGTTTCCTTCATGTCATGAAGGGATCCGGGGAAGTGTAATTGCTTCATGGTTGCACGGAAAAGCATCTGAGCCATGTTCCCATCTCTCGACTTGCGGAAGACCATGTCGGTCCATGGTGGCTGGAGAGTTTGATTTGATTACTATTTTTATATTGTACTTGTTTATTGTACATTGTAGTTATCATTGGATGATTTATGGCGTGGAAGCCAAATGGACATTGTATATTCTTTTATAGTGCTAACACCTAGATTAAGCACGTGATTTGTAAGATTTAATGATATTATTGATCTTTTTACTTGAGATGATGTAAATAAGTGGACTATTTACTTCAATAAATTTTGTGATGGACCTAAATAGACTGAGGATTTGTAGGATTTGGTGGGGAGATGTATACGCCTAAAAATGACATCATTCGGTCTAGATAAATATTCTTAATATTTATTCCCTTCTAATTCCTCTATCAATAAATAAATAAATAAATTTATTTATTTCATTCATATTCTTCCAACAATTAAATAAAATCCTTTATTTAATTCAATTCTTCCCAAACAATTAAATAATTCTTAATTATTTAATTAAGTCAAATCATTCTTCCAAATTTAAATAAATCAAATCAAATTTATTTAAATCCTCTCAATCTCTAAAAATAAAATATAATTAAATATTTTATTAGTTCTTCCAAAATTCATTCTAAATTAAATAATTCCAATTATTTAATTGTTTCTTCCAATAATATCTTCTCTAAATTTAAATAAATCAAATATTTATTTAAGTTGTTTTTTTCTTCTAAATTGAGTTATCTCTAAATATAATTCAATCTTTGTGCACATGCAATTAAATATTCCAAATATTTAATAAAGCAAAATATCTTCTTATTCTCATGCAAATCCCTTCTTGTTTTAAATCACTTAACTGATTATTATATTCTTTTAATTGCTTTAACTCATTCTTCTATTCTTAGCAAATCCTCTCATGCAAAAGAAAGCAAGACACATGTCTTTTTCTTATTCGTTGCATGTTCCTCAACTATTCTCAATCATTGATCTTCTCATTCTTTCTATACAGTTGATCTCTTATTTCCCAAGTCTATAAATTGAACCCTGTTCTTCCATTTCAATCATCCAAGCTTTAAGTATCGTTACTCTGCATGAATTACAGCATGCCTTTGGTACCAATTCCTTCATTGCTTGTGATCACACTCGTTACTACTCACTACTATCATCATTGTGAAGCTCCTCTTCAAGGTGATATTATCATAGTCATTGCCAATTGACATTCTTGATGCATAGCAAGGAAGTGCACTCTCTGAGGGCTCTATTTCATACATGCAAGATCGATTGTGATAGGCAATCAATGGAAGCTTCGAATCAAGGAGGTTTGCTTTGTTGTTCATTGCTTTATTTGATTAAATCTTCTTAGTTCACCATTTCATTGAGTTTTGGGTATCTTGCTATTTGATATTATTGATTATTCATTTCATCCAATTTTCCCTTAACAGATTACTATTTTTATATTGTACTTGTTTATTGTACATTGTAATTATCATTGGATGATTTATGGCGTGGAAGCCAAATGGACATTGTATATTCTTTTATAGTGCTAACACCTGGATTAAGCCCATGATTTGTAAGATTTAATGATATTATTGATCTTTTTACTTGAGATGATGTAAATAAGTGGACTATTTACTTCAATAAATTTTGTGATGGACCCAAATAGATTAAGGATTTGTAGGATTTGGTGGGGAGATGTATACGCCTAAAAATGACATGAGTCGGTCTAGATAAATATTCTTAATAGTTATTCCCTTCTAATTCCTCTATCAGTAAATAAATAAATAAATTTATTTATTTGATTCATATTCTTCCAACAATTAAATAAAATCCTTTATTTAATTCAATTCTTTCCAAACAATTAAATAATTCTTAATTATTTAATTAAGTCAAATCATTCTTCCAAATTTAAATAAATCAAATCAAATTTATTTGAATCCTCTCAATCTCTAAAAATAAAATATAATCAAATATTTTATTAGTTCTTCCAAAATTCATTCTAAATTAAATAATTCCAATTATTTAATTGTTTCTTCCAATAATATCTTCTCTAAATTTAAATAAATCAAATATTTATTTAAGTTGTCTTTTTCTTCTAAATTGAGTTAAATTTATTTAAGTTGTCTTTTTCTTCTAAATTGAGTTATCTCTAAATATAATTCAATCTTTGTGCACATGCAATTAAATATTCCTAATATTTAATAAATAAAAATATCTTCTTATTCTCATGCAAATCCCTTCTTGTTTTAAATCACTTAACTGATTATTATATTCTTTTAATTGCTTTAACTCATTCTTCTATTCTTAGCAAATCCTCTCATGTAAAAGAAAGCAAGACACGTCTTTTTCTTATTTGTTGCACGTTCCTCAACTATTCTCAATCGTTGATCTTCTCATTCTTTCTATACCATTGATCTCTTCTTTCCCAAGTCTATAAATTGAACCCTATTCTTCTATTTCAATAATCCAAGATTTAAGTATCATTACTTTGCAGGAATTACAGCGTGCCTTTGGCACCAATTCCTTCATTTCTTGTGATCACACTCATTACTACGCACTACTATCATCGTTGTGAATCTCCTCTTCATGGCGATATTATCATAGTCATTCCCAATTGACATTCTTGAAGCATAGCAAGGAAGTGCACTCTCTGATGGCCCTATTTCATACATGCAAGATCGATTGTGATAGACAATCAATGGAAGCTTTGAATTAAGGAGGTTTGCTTTGTTGTTCATTGCTTTATTTGATTAAATCTTCTTAGTTCACCATTTCATTGAGTTTTGGGTATCTTGATATTTGATATTATTGATTATTCATTTGATCCAATTTTCCCTTAACAGATTAATATTTTTATATTGTACTTATTTATTGTACATTGGAATTATCATTGGATGATTTATGGTGTGGAAGCTAAATGGACATTGTATATTCTTTTATAGTGCTAACACCTGGGTTAAGCACGTGATTTGTAAGATTTAATGATATTATTGATATTTTTACTTGAGATGATGTAAATAAGTGGACTATTTACTTCAATAAATTTTGTGATGGACCCAAATAGACTGACGATTTGTAGGATTTGGTGGGGAGCTCGATATTTGGGATTTTGAAATGGATGCTTCATTAGAGTTTGGTGCTTTTTGTTTAGAGACCCACACCATTTTTGTTTTCTTTCTTTTTATTTTGATGGTCTGGGCTTTGATAGCCTTTTGGGTTCTTCATTTTGCTTGGATGGTAGAGCCTCTTTGGGATTTTGTGTATTTTTTGCTTTATGTATGGAGGCATCAAATTTTTTTCTTTTAAATCCCATGGGCATTTTGGTAGCTTCTTGTTTGGATGATGTGTGTATTTTTTGGTCATGATGACAGATTTTAGGGGATCATTATTTATGGGATGAGGATTTATGGATGGGAGTTAGAAGGATCGGAGGATAAAGGGATTGAAGGATATTAGGAGTTGGGAGGAGTGGAGGTAAAGTTGATGGGGGAGATGTATGGTCACATGCTTTTGTGAATGATAAGATGATGGAGGAGGCATGGAGACATATGATTTGGAGGTACAATAAGGTGCACTGGGTTTGGAGTTAGAAGGAGATGCTTTATGAAGTGTGCTAGTGCTACCAACATGGGTGGATTATTTTTCTTGGGATGTATAGCCAAGGCCATGCGAGCATGGATGGAATGTGGTATGGATGGGTTCCAAAATACCTTGTTCATGAAGGCCTGAACCTTTTCCTTGGTAGTTCATGCTTTGGAGTATGTGATGTGTGATGGGATGTTTGGTGCCTTCAAAACAAGACACAAGTCCATTATTTGTTGGAGAAAGATAGGTGGTGGATGGAAGTTGTTTGCCTCCTACGAGGGAGCCACTGTGGATGAAGGTTTAGATTCATATAGTTGCACTTGTTAGCTCACACTTCAATTTCTAATGGGAAAGTAAAATGGATGCTGATGCAAATCTCACATAGTTTTAACTAGGAAAGTGGTAATTGAATGATTGCTATCTTGCATATCATTGATTCATTGCTATTGCTATCTTTTCAAAGTTAACAACTCATTGCTATTTGGATAAAATTAAACTCATCATTGCTATCTAGGTAAAACTAAACCATTGCTATCTCGATTGACCATCACTTCCAAGTTAACAACTAGTGCTATGTGGATAAAATTGAACTCATCATTGCTATTTGGGTAAAAATGAACCATTTCTATCTCGATCGACCATCACTTCAAAGTTAAAAATTCATGCTACGTGGATAAAATTGAACTCATCATTGCTATCTTGGTTAAAATTAGACCATTGCTATCTTGCTATCACTTCAAAGTTATGTGCTTGCCCAAGTAGATAACTCATCTAGTTTTTCTCATTTTAAATAGGGGAAAAGAACCACTATATTCTGTATTTTGGGAATGACACCAGGCCTATGCTCTCCCCTATCTTAGGTGACCAAAATGCCAGACATATCATTTTGGCATGTGTTTTTACTTTAGAGGGGCTTGCTCTTGGATACCGTTCATCCAAGTAGGAATGACCCTAAGTGGTAACAGGCTAGATACCAAGCCCTTCCAAGCAACTATAAATAAATTGTGTTTGGAGAAAAAGCTTGAAACAATGAGTGAAGTTATGTTATACCGCTAGCCAACCTCCCCCAAAACCCTCCAAGGCACAACCCTTGCAGGCTGGGAGACTCCATAACGGAGAGTAGTGCTGCCACATGTATAACCACTCGAATGGTTGCCTTCATTAAACACCTTTATTCTAGAGGCCAAAAACCCTCATAATCCATTTGAAGCCTAGGATTGTACTTGTTTTTTTCCTTTTAGTCCAAAAAGAGTCAAAAAATCATTAAAAAATAAAAAACCATAAAAATACTCTTTATGTTTGTTGTGTTTTCTTGCCATAATTTTAGAAAATCAGATCAAAAAGACCTTCTTGCAACCAAAGTACCAAAAACATCAGAAAAATTCCAAAAAATTGCACAAAATATTAAGAAAGGCCAGTGTGGCACATCCATCCTCTGTTGCAACGCATTTCTGCCAACCTGTGGCGCATCTGTATCAACCTGTAGCGCTTTTACTACCTATTACAGTGCATTTACATTTTACTAGTGCAGCACATTTGTTTCGACTTACGACACATTTATCAAATTCTACAATGCATCTGTTTCGGCGCATACGTGACAGTGACACTTGCACAATTTGTGAGAGAAAAAATTTACTAGTTCTGGGTACCCATTTCAGTCTAGTTTTAGGTTTCGAGATTAGGTCTTACCTTGCAGTCATTTTTCTATCCATTTCATGTCAAAATCTCTCTTTTGTTGGTCATCCCATTCACCTTCTATCGAGTCTTACTAGTCCAAAGGTTAAAAGTATCCCATATCTAGTCAGTATAGGACCCTTTTTCATATCACTTTGGATTAAAGTAACCCTAGTAGGTCATAGAACTTTGTTAGTGGTCTTGGTGCACGACTAGTCCCTACATAGTAAGATAGGTATCGAGTACCCTTACTAGTGGCTACTGTCTTGTATCGGCCGTCTTACTTGGAAACATTGATCAAGAAAGTCCCTTGTCCAAATATTGTCATAAGTATCCTATTCTCAACAGTCTCCATTGGCATCTTGCCAAAATCTCTAGTTTCATCCCACCTCATCCCTCGTCACCTTGCATGGTTCTTACTATATCTCAATACCAAAAGCAACTTGAAATGGCTGAATCATCCAAAGACATCATCACACCTCATGATAGTGATGAGGAGATCTCTAACGAAGACTATTAGGGAAGCCTCCAAGATCAAAAAATCCAACGCTTATTAGAGAAAGTGCTCCATGAGGATCCTCACAGGTATTTTTATTATCTTGCAAATCTTGGAATTAAACTCCCTGTAGATTTTGATATAAGCACAATCCAAGAAAATGTGGAGAATAATCATAAAGAAAGGGGAAAGAAAGCCATAGACCCAAACATGGAGGATAAGAATGAAAAAGGAAAGAAATCCATAGATCTAAATGTTCCTATTGGAGAAATGAGGAAACAACTCGAGGGTCTAAGGCAACAAATGTTATATCTCAAGACGGGTACAAACACTAAAACCTATTCCTTGGAAGATATTGCACCGTACCCCTTTGATAAAAGTTTGAACATGACACCATTTCCATTTCGATTTGAAGTTCCTATGTTTGATAAATACAAAGGGAAAGGGGACCCTAGAGATCACATTAGGGAATTCAACGCAACATGCATGGAAGTAGCTCACAATGAGACTTACTTAATGAGACTATTCCCTAGATATTTAGGTAGTCAAGCCATGGAGTGGTTCTCACGACTCCCACTGGGCATCAAATCTTTTGATGAGTTAGTCAACAAATTCATCACACACTTCTCTTACAATATTGAACACAAAGTCTCCATGCTAGACCTATGCAACACCAAGAAAAAGAGTGGTGAATCATTCACCACTTTCCTACAAAGATGGAGACAACTAGCAAGTAAATGTTCATATGATGTACCAGAGAAACAATTAATGGAGATGTTTGTCCATAACCTCAATACCGATCTTAGCTATCAACTACAAATACAATGCCCTACTTCATTCTCAAAGGTCATAGAAATGGGATTGTTCATCGAAAAAGCTATGATCGCCAATGGGCAAATCAAGTTATACAAGGACACACCTACCTCCAATTATATGACTGACAAGTCAAAGTTTTGGACCAAAATCAAAAATGTCATCAACGATGGAGTAGTTGATGCCAATGTGGCGGTTCCCAAGCAACAACCGATATTTACTCTCAAAGGAGAGGCAAGCAATGCTACACCAAAGAAAATATTCTCTCGGGAGCCAAGACCATGGTTCAACTCAAATCCAAAGCAAAAGTTCACACCGCTGGGTGAGTCCCAAGAATCCACATTAAGGAAGCTATTGGCCAACAATGAAATCTCTCTACCGCCAACAAGTGATTACGAAACTCAAATTGAACCTCACTATTGGAAAGACACTGACTATTGTGAGTATCATAGAGGAAGGGGACATACAACCAACAATTTTATCCATCTCAAACATGTTATTCAAGATGTGCTTGATCAAAATCAAGAAGGAAACCAACAACATGCCTCCAATGAGACACATGTGGCTTACATGGATCCACTTCTCAATCAT
This sequence comes from Cunninghamia lanceolata, assembly GCA_027924645.1. NCBI lineage: Eukaryota > Viridiplantae > Streptophyta > Pinopsida > Cupressales > Cupressaceae > Cunninghamia > Cunninghamia lanceolata. The sequence continues at coordinate 885,159 of BSBN01000501.1, read as the reverse complement.
GATAGTTCGTACAACAATAATAACAACAACGGCAACAACAACAATGGCAATAACAACAATGGCAAAAACAACAATGGTAACAACAACAACAACAACCGCAATAGGCAAAATCAGAATAGTGGGAATAGTAATGCCAACTACACAAGTGTGCCATTCGACTATACCATCAATTGCATAATAGAGCACATACGAAAAATCAATGTGGTCACGCCCAACCAACAATCAAAGCCTAACCACAATGATTGCAGTATCATTACCTACAGTGGTAAGGTCATGTTGAATACTGTCCCTCCAAGGTCATCACCTTCTTAGTCCAACTCCCATCGGTATGGTGTCATAGACCAACTTCAGAAGACTCTGGCCCACATTTCTATCTTAGAGTTGTTGCGTCTATCTCCTTCCCATAATGAGATTCTCAATAAAGCCTTAGTGGAAATGACTGTACCCACTAACTTGGCCAAAGAGAAGTTTCAGGCCATGGTAGGTAATCTGACCTCCTCAAGTACCATATCATTTACCGAACAAGATGACCTCTCAGTGTCTCAACCCCATACCACCCCTCTTCACATCGTCGTCTTCATCCACAAGCATTGCATCAAGAGGGTTCTCATTGATGGGGGGCCAGTTTAAATATTTGCACGTTGAAGCTAGTCCTTACATTGGGGTTCTCTGAAAATGTAGTCGATCCAAGAAAGAAGATAAGTATAAAAGCCTATGATGAAGAGGATAGAACTACAAAAGGAACAGTGGTATTACCCATACAAGTGGGACCGATAATAAATGATGCTGTGTGCCAAGTCCTAGATAGGGAGCTCACCTATAATATTCTCCTAGGTAGACCATGGATTCATACCATGAAAGCTATGCCCTCTACCTATCACCAATGCATAAAATTCCCTCATAATGGCAAGCAAGTCACCATCCATGGTGACCCTGACCCCTTCCAGTATTGTAACTCTGTCCTTTCAAAACCTGATTGCATCATACCAAATAATAGAGAATCTACATCCCCCACCCCGTAGCATGATTCTACCTCTGAAGCTTCCTCATCAAGGCCCAAAGAACAGAAAATTACAATCAAAGAAAAAGGAGTTGGGGAATACTCCATTGAGCACAGCCTCAATCTAGCCAAGATACCTTTATCTCCTAGATCCTTTGGTCGACCCAAGCATTTTCCAAAGCCATTTGCTCTACCTATACCTCCCATAGCTCCCTTTATAAAATGGGGGACCTTATTAGATGAGACAGAGGAAAGAGATGTCCTACAATGGCTTTATATTGAAGAAGAAGAGAACATGCAACAAGAACCACCAGGCTCCCAACAGAAATCTATGGGCGAGGTGAATCTATCCTACATATAATGGGTTACGAAGGACAAGAACCCATCGGCCTAAGAAGAGAAGGAATCATAGAACCCATTCAACCTTCTTCATCCTCGTCGTCTAGATATACAAAAGGCCTAGGATATAAGGACAAGGGAAAAGCTAAAGAAAATGCTTGTCTAGTGGAAATGATCCATACACTTCAAGTGGATAGTGACACAGATTCCAATGAATGTGAGTGGGATGAGTTGACAGAGCATTCCTATGATGACAAAGAGTTTGATACCATTTAAACTTATAGCCCCTACCATCAGGGACAAATGCTACCAAATAGGCCATTAGAGTCTGATTTGCCTATCTCTGAGAGTATGACTTTCGAGGAAGGTTTGAGTTCTATTGCAATAAACAACTTGGAGGAAAGTACCATCCCGAACACTCCCCCTCCTAATACTCCTAGTATATACATTCAAACTATCAACAAATCAGATCTATCCTCTGACTCCCTCCCCCTTGTGCATCCTGAGCTTATTGATTGGGATCTACGGGGAATCTCGCAACTAGATATGTTCCAAAATGACGATGCTTATATTGACTACATGGACCTTAGGGACCACCTACCTAAGGGGGATAATAAAGTTGGTTTTGCTATTGAACTTAATACCATGTCTTATTTTGGAGAGGGTGCCAAGCCTTCCAGTCGCAAAAATATCAAAATAAAAACTAGATCTGACGGTGAAAACTACTCTGTGGAATGTCAAATCCCAAAATAGTAAAAAGAAAGGATGCATCCGAAGGTGAAAACCCAACTGTAGCACCTGACAATGTAAGGCTTGACACTCTCCCTAATGACATGCACCAGGAGAAGTCTCAGATTGTTGTGGAACCCACAGAGCCTCTTAACATTGGAATAGAGGAACAACTTAAGATCATTCACTTTGCTAAGTCTCTAACCCCACCAAAGAAGACTAAGTTTGTACCATTCTTCAAGAGAAAGCAAGTCATTTTTTCTTGGTCATACGCAGATATGCCGGGGTTAGATCCAGATTTGATTCTACATCATCTTCCATTAGATCTAGGAGTGAAACCAGTGAAACAGAAGCTTAGAAAGATGCATCCACACATAGTACTGCTTGTAAAAGAAAAAATCAAGAAATTACTAGATGTAGGGTTCATCAGAGCTATAGACTATTCGGAATGGGTCTCCAACATAGTACCAGTGTCCAAACTAGATGGCTGAGTCAGACTATGCAATGACTTTAGAGATCTAAACAAAGCTTGCCGCAAGGATGATTTTCTATTGCCAAATATAGATATCATAGTTGACTTAACAGCGAGGCATACCATGTTATCTCTCATGGATGGCTTCTCAGGATATAATCAAATTAGGATAGCACCAGAAGAGCAACACAAGATAGCTTTCACTTGTCCATGGGGCACTTTCTATTGGAATGTCATGCCATTTGGGCTAAAGAACGCATGAGCCACATATCTGTTAGTGTAGGTTTTTATTTCCTAGATGGGTTATTTATGTTTCCTATATTCCTAGGTTTTTCCTACACTTCTTTTAATCTCGCTTAGGTTAATAAAGCATGTCTTATTAGGTGAGTGGTTGCGAGGTGTCACCTTCCTACATGTGAGCATCCATTAGCTATCTTGGGAAGATACTTTGCTATCTTTAGTCTGATAGATGGTTGCTCCTCATTGGTCGATGTTGCCACCTCCTCTCTCTTCCTAGTCTATATAAGCATGCTACCTGGCTTGTATTTTGCATCTTTTGCTTTTGCATCCTCTTAATGTTATTTTGCTTCTAGCATTTGCATTACTCTCTTGGAGACTAACTCTGTGTTGCTATTTTGATTTCTTATCATTTGCATTCATAGTTTAGATATCTATTCTTTGCACTAGTTTTCTGGGTTATTAATCTTTTCAGATTCTAACATGGTATCAGAGCTATTCTATGTGCAAGAGTAGATTTTAGTTTCCATATTTGAGAGATTCGGGGGGGGCTAATAAATCTTATTACAGTTTTTTGAAGAACCCAGTATGCTCTTCTCTTGCATCTTCGGATGATCTTGAGAATCAGAAAAGTTTAACGGAAACTTTTTTAATCTCTGGGGTTTGCACATGTGTTTATGAAATCTAGGTGATTGCAACATTTCTGGTTATACTGGCAGCATTTCTAGCTGTTTCAACGCATCCAGGAGGCTTGAGAAAGTCAGATTTGGCTTTCATTTCACCGAAATCAGAGATCATCATACACAGTTGCGGAACCGGGGTTTCAAGCTCAAATCTGACAACCAACTTGCATATTTGGTCTTTTGAATCAATATTGCAGGTTCCAGCATTTGATTCAGCCTTTGCATGTCATTTTTTGGTTGTTGGGGTCATTTTTTTGTAGCTAAAGGCATTCTATTTACACTGAAGTAACATCTGTGCATTTGCAAGAAAAATGCCTTCTGAGTTTTGTTCGCAGCACAGAAAAACCATCTGGGTATCTTTCTATTTTTGCATGCAGTCTGTATATTTTGCAGAAACACACTCAGAAAGCTACACCAGGACCCCTCTCCGTTAGCAGCTGCAGTTTTGAAGACAGTTTTCAAATGCTCCGTTCTTGCTCATACGGACTCCTTTTCCCACGATTTTTTTTTTGATTTTGGCTATTTTTTTGTGCTCTTTGCACTAATGCAGTCATTTTTTGATTTTGATGGCAATATTTTTCAGAAATTGCAGATTCTCAGTCGTGACATTGCACGGTTCTCATTTTGGGAACTTCAGAGGATCATAACTTTCACATACGACCTTGTATTGAGGCAATTCTTTTTTTGAAAGTGTATGATTTTTTGAGTAGATCGCAGTGGTGCTATTTATTTCTCCGGATATTATGCCAAAGTTATATTTTCAGCATATGCTCTTCATGAGGATTTTGTAAATGCATTGAAATCAAAACCACTTAGTATTTATTGCTAGTGGTAGTTGTAAATGCACTAATATAAAGTGCCAACTCATATTTTCTCAGGGGGGTTCTTTGATTGAGTGAAAAGGTGGGTTGTCTTGGTTGGGTTCTCTTCTTTTCAGCACTTCTTCTCTACATTTCTTCATCATGGATCAAACAAATATGCCCATCCTAACTCCATACAATTACTTTGAGTGAAAATCATGCATGACAATTCACTTAAGGAAAGCTGGATTAAATAGGATAACAATGGGACTTGAAACTGAACCTGCTAAAGATGAAGATAAGCCTAAGTGGTTTAACAAATGTGATGAGGCGTATGGAACATTGTGTTTGTCTGTTTCTCCTGATTTGCTCTTTCACATTGAGTCTTTAAATACACCAAATGAAATCTGGACAAAGCTAGAAACACTATTTGGCACACAAGATTCAATGAGGGGTCATATGTTGGAAAATGAACTAATTAGTTTAAGTCCAGGCAATTTCAACACAATCCAGGATTTCTTCACCAAATTGAAATCACTAAGGCTGCAGTTAAAACAATGTGGAATTGAAAAGAAAGATGAACAACTGATTCTTAGTATTCTCTCTAAGCTAAGTTCAGAATATTCTGTGTTTGTTTCTACTTTCTATGCTACTAAGGGTGCACTTGGTACTCAATTCACCATGCCATCTTTAGATGATTTTGCTGTCAATCTCACTCGGGAATAGGACAAGCTAATCCAAATGGGCACTCTTAAGTCCTCTAAGTCACATGCCTTGGCTGCCAACCAAGGCACAAAAGAACAGAAAGGACAAAGTAGTAACAACAATAGTAAGGATAAGAAACAAAAGAATAGCAAGCAGAAGAAGGATCAGATAACGGTTGCTTCAAAAGCAACTAATGAGACCCAATATTCCAAGGGTGACAAGCCTAAGAAAGAGAGGGTCCAATGTGCCTATTGTAAAAGACCCGGTCATGATGAACATAAATGTCTGAAGAAACAAATTGATCACTTGACACACATTCTTGAGAAGAATAATATCAGTGTTCCTGATTCTGTCAAACAGAGTTCTAATGAGGGGTCTAATAAGGCAAAAGAAAATAGCAAGGGAAAAGGAAAGGGCAAGGCCCTTGTTGTAGTTGCTTCTTCACCATCCACTTGGGTTCTTGATTCGGGTGCTTCGCACCACATGGCTTCATCTAAGGAAGAACTTGCATCCTTGGAGCCGTGTACTATGCCTTCTATTTTGATGGGTGATAACACTCCTGTTGAGGTGAGTGGGAGAGGGTCTGTTGATGTGGGGGATGGCACATTCCATGATGTTCTTTGTGTGCCCTCATTATCAACTAATCTCCTATCGGTATACCAGATCACTCACACAGGTTCAGGCAAGCGAGTTGAGTTCACTCCTGATTCAGTGGAGATTTGTGAGTTGCACAGTGGTTCTATAGTTGCAGTTGGGAGAGCAGATCATTAGTCATGACTCTATCTATTTTCTCACTTTGTTCCTGATCCTCCTTCGACTATTTTTCTCACTCATTCTAATGATGTGAGTAGATTATGGCATGAGTGGTTTGGCCATCTTAACTTCCGCTACTTGTAGCAGCTCAACCAGCAGAGCTTGGTCACAGGGTTGCCTTCAGTTTAGTTTTCAGGTGGTGTTTGCCAAGGTTGCATTCTTGGTAAGCATCCTAAGGAAAAGTTTGACAAAGGTAAGGCATGGAGAGCTTCACAGATACTGGAGTTAGTTCACAGTGATTTGGCTGGTCCATTTCAGCATCCTTCTTTCAGCAGGGCTAGATATGTCCTCACATTCATTGATGACTTTTCTCAATATACTTGGGTGTACTTTCTCAAACAAAAGTCTGAGGTATTTGATCATTTTCAAGACTTCAAGACTTTTGTAGAGAAGCAATCCGGGAAAGCCATCAAAGTTTTGCGCACTGATAATGGTGGTGAGTATGTCAACCATCAGTTTGAGAGGTTTTGCACTTCAGAGGGGATTGATTTACAGCATTCAGTTCCATACAATCCTCAGCAGAACGGTGTTGCAGAACAGAAGAATAGGTCCTTGAAGGAAATGGCGAACTGCATGATTCACTCCAGATCTCTTGCACCACAGTATTGGGCAAAGGCCATTAACTGTGCTTGTTATATTCAGAACCGTGGTCCTCACCGAGCCTTGAAGGGAGTCACTCCCTTTGAAGCCTGGAGCGGTCGGAAACCATCAGTTAAGCACTTTCAAATTTTTGGTTCTCCTGCATGGGCCCACATTCCTACAGAGAAACGCAAGGCCTTGGATCCGCAGAGCAGACCTTGCATATTTGTAGGTTATCCTGATGGTGTGAAGGGTTATCGGTTGCTCCACCCTACTACACATGAGTTGTTCATTGAGAGGAGTGTTCAGTTTGAGGAGGGCTCTTCGAGCTCACTTTCTATCACTTCTCCAACTCCTTCTACTTTGACATTGGAGTCACTTGGGATACATGATAGATCTTCTGATGAGTCAGATTCACCTAAGCAGTCTTCTACCTCCACTTCTGATGCAGAGAGTGATTCAGAGGATTCACCTCCTTCCTCTCCTAGTCATCATTCAGAGGTTGATGATTCTCCTCCAGATTCTCCATCTTCTGGTCCACTTTGGGCTAGACAGACCTTGCAGTCTGCAGGTGATTGGGTTGGGGATCCATCAAACACTAGGCGGACTCGTTCACAGTTCCAGGATGCTCCACATGTCTTCATTGCTACTGCCTCAGATCCACAATCTTTTCATGAGGCTTCTGGTATTCCTGAGTGGGATACAGCTATGCAGGAGGAGTATAGTTCCTTGATGAGGAACCACACTTGGGATCTTGTCCCTCTTCCTAAGGTAAGAAAACTTGTTCGATGTAAGTGGATCTATCGGACAAAATTTGCAGCAGATGGGTCGGTTGACAAGTATAAGGCTCGCTTGGTCGCCAAAGGATTCTCCCAGGTTCCTGGGATTGACTACTCTGAGACTTTTGCGCCAGTTGGCCGAATGAATTCCATCTGACTTGTTCTTGCCATTGCTGCAGCTAATCGTTGGGAAGTACACCAGATGGATGTGAAGAGTGCTTTTCTTCACAGTGACCTTCAGGAGGAGATCTACATGGAGCAGCCACAGGGGTTCCTTCAGGATTCTTCACTTGTGTGCCTTCTTCGGAAGTCTCTCTATGGCCTCAAACAGGCTCCTCGGGCCTGGTATGCCAAGATGGATTCCTTCCTTCTATCAGTTGGGTTCACTCGGTGCCATTCTGATCCCAATGTCTACATTCTGCAGCAGGATGATTCACTCCTATTTCTGGTTCTGTATGTTGATGACTTGCTGATCACAGGGAGTTCTTCATCCACCATTGAGGCTGTCAAAACTGCCCTTCATGACAAGTTTTTGATGACTGACTTGGGCTTGTTGCATTACTTTCTCGGGATTGAGATCTACCAGTCTTCTTCTGGGATCACCATCACACAGTCCAAGTATGCTCTAGATTTGCTCTCGAGGTTTCATATGGCTGACTGTAAGCCTGCTCCGACTCCCTTTCTTTCTGGAGTCAAACTTGAGGCTCAGTGTTCTTCTCCACTTGTTGATGGCACTTTGTACCGACAGCTTGTTGGGAGTCTCATTTATCTGACTCATACGAGACCTGACATTTCATATGCTGTAGGCATGGTTTCACGATTCATGCAGGAGCCTCATGAGCTGCACTAGAAAGCAGCCAAGTGGATCCTTCACTACATTCAGGGTTCTCACAGTTTTGGATTCACTATGCAGCGGGTATTGAGCTTGACTTGGTGGGCTACACAGATTCAGATTGGGCGGGCGATTCTCAGGATCGCAAGTCTACTTCAGGTTATAGCTTCTCACTTGGTTCAGGTCCTGTTTGTTGGTCAAGCAAGAAGCAATCTGCTATTGCTCTATCTTCTACTGAGGCTGAGTATCGGGGCACTGTGAATGCCTCTACTGAGGCCATTTGGCTTTAGAATCTTCTCATTGAGTTTGGCATCCAGATCAGATGGCCATCAGTCATATTTTGTGACAACCAGAGTGCTATTCAGATCTCACAAAATCCGATCCATCATCAGCGGACCAAACACATAGAGGTTCACATGCACTACATTCAGGAGCTCATCCATGGCCATGTCATTGACCTTTGCTACTGTCTGACTTCTGAGCAGGTTGCTGATATCTTCACCAAACCCTTCACTGAGAGCAAGTTCCTTCATTTGCGAGCTTTGCTGGGGGTGCAGGATGCTTCATCTTCTGGGGGGGCTTCTTCCTCTCACTCAGAGTCCTGACTCTCTCTACTTTTGGGGGGGTCTCTTTTCTCTCTCTTTAGGGGGGAATTTTATGTACATGGGTACCTCATCAGGCTTGATTCGCTAGGACCCATTTCTACATCCACCTAAGCTTCTCTTATGGGGGGGTGTTAGTGTAGGTTTTTATTTCCTAGATGGGTTATTTATTTTTCCTATATTCCTAGGTTTTTCCTACACTTCTTTTAATCTTGCTTAGGTTAATAAAGCATGTCTTATTAGGTGAGTGGTTGCGAGGTGTCACCTTCCTACATGTGAGCATCCATTAGCTATCTTGGGAAGATACTTTGCTATCTTTAGTCCGATAGATGGTTGCTCCTTATTGGTCGGTGTTGCCACCTCCTCTCTCTTCCTAGTCTATATAAGCATGCTACCTGGCTTGTATTTTGTATCTTTTGCTTTTGCATCCTCTTAATGCTCTTTTGCTTTTAGCATTTGCATTACTCTCTTGGAGACTAACTCTGTGTTGCTATTTTGATTTCATATCATTTGCATTCATAGTTTAGATATCTATTCTTTGCACTAGTTTTCTGGGTTATTAATCTTTTCAGATTCTAACAATATCAACGTGCTATGACCACTATATTTCATGATATGATGCACGTCACCATGGAAGATTATGTAGATGATATCCTAGAAAAGTCACTCACAAGAGAATCACACTTGGATGTGTTAGAGAAAGTCTTTCATAGATTAGAACAATTCAAAGTCAGGTTGAACCCAAAGAAGTGTGTGTTTGGAGTCACCTCAGGCAAACTCCTAGGTTTTATTGTATCAGCAAATGGAATAGAGGTGGACCCCACTAAAGTTAAGGCCATTATGGGCATGCCACCTGTTAGCACTCATTTTGACCTGGGATTGATTTGTCATGATCAGGAGGTTTCTTCATTTGAAGCCTTTATCTTCTTGCCCATTTTTTCTAAGTGTTGGACCTCCTCAGCATTTTTCAGCTGCAGCATCATATTTTCCTGAGGAGGAGGTCATCATCATCATCTTGTCTTCGATGATGGTCTGCATCATCACGTTCTTCGTCGACTGGTTTCTCATCGTCATCATCATATTTCGCTATCGGGTGATGTTTGGTTATTATCCTGATGATGCTGATGAGCTACAGTGCGCCCTCAGTTGCTTGCGGGGGTGATTTTTCAAGTATCCGGTGATCTTCAAATTATCACTTTGCCCAAACATGATGATGATATTGCCCCGATATCCTGAAGGGGTTATTTTCTAAGTTGTTCGACCTGACTTGTTTTTTCTTAAGGGTCGTCGTCATCATCATGATATTTCCAGTTATCATCCTGCTGCTTGCGGAGGTCATCATATTTTCTGCCTTCATGATATTTCGCCGGGGTGATATTTTTATCATCGGGTGATCTTGGTTATGATCATCCTGATGATGTTGTTGAAGAGTTCTTAGTGCGACCCGATATTCACTAGGGTCATCATATTTTGAACGTCAGGATGATCTTAGTCAATATCATCCTGATGATGTTGTATCACTTCTTGTTCGTTGTTTTGTCATCCTGATGATGCTAACGTCATCCTTATATCAGGGTGATATCTATTTCTCTGCCTATCTGCATCATGATATTTCCGAAGGAGGGGGTGATATTTTCATATCACCCGGATATATGTTTGTTCCAGCATCATGATGATGCTGATATCAAGGAGATATCCGCCTGCCGGCTTCGCGCATTATCTACTAGGGGTGATCTTTTCAAGCAGCATCATCATATTCAGTTATCACCCCGATCTTATAGTGGAGCTACAGTGCAACCTGATATTTGTGCATCAGGAGGATATTTCCAAATATCTGGTTGTCTTCCGAATATCATGATGATGTTAATATGATGATGACGTCATCAAGGTCCCGGGGGGGTCATATTTCTAACACTGATCATCTTGAGGAGATCTCCCGATATTTGCAAACGTGATGATGACGTCATCCGGATATGAGGAGGCGCGCAGTAGGCAGATATGATGATGACATCAGCAGGATATGATGATGACGTCATCAGGATGTTCATCGGCCAGACTTTTGGTATAAGCTCAGCAGGAGGATGTTCCTCCGATGGATCAGGTTGTGCCGATTATCATGCAGGTTATATTTCAAATATCATGATGACGTCAGGGTGATATTTCGGGCAACAAGATATCATGCTGCTGGAGGATGATGATGATGAAGTCTTATACTAGTGTCGTCAGGAGCAAAAGCACCGACATGATATATGCTCATGACCTAGTATATAAAGTGTTAATGAGCTTGCTGCGGGGTGCATGTGGGATAATTGATATCTTGCATTTTCAAATATCATGATGATGAGTCTCGGTGGGAAATGCTTGCGATGCAGAATTGATGTTCTTCCCAAGGCCGCGGGTTGGTGCGCCATTAATGGTGATTGTTGCAGAGGTATGGGCGATGGCGTGGATGGATCCTGTACCTGACTGAAGGTGTACATCAGCGGACAGTGGCGCAGGGCTCAAGAAATCTTCCTGTCTCCTCCCCTACCTGCTGTATTCAAGTTTGGGCGCCAATCTGGTTGTGTTTGAGTGCCATTTTCCTAGTACTGTGTATCTGGCGGGATTTTTGGTCAACAATGTAATTAATTGCTGAGTACCTACCTGGCTGTTATAAGCAGGTTGTCTTGCTCATTTGTTGGTTGTTGAAAGTTGAAGATTTTGGCTCTGTAATGCATAACAAGCTGATCTAGTTGCTCTGTACAGCTTACCTGTGAGTTTATGTATCTCTTGTTGTATGTTTTTGGCATGAACCCACTGATTTCATGATTAAACTTATATGAGAAATGCTATCTTAGCATGTGTTGTGTTAATTCTGTCTCCAGTATTGCATGTATTCTTCTTCTGGATCTGGATATTTGAGTAATGTTTAGATTCTAGAGCATAGAATTCCTATGTTGAATGTCTGATCTTTTAACTTCTGCTCAAGGGGTAGATTAAACTGTTTTCAGGTTGAACATTGGGAAGGGTATACTGCAGTAGGGATACCATAAGTAGAGACAACTCAACACTCTGTATTGGGAGATGTCTGTAAGGCAGATATCACATATATCCCCTTGAAATCTAGTTTTAGCTGTTCATGCTGATCATTCACAGGTGTATGTCTACTGACTCCAGGCCCTGGACAGGCACCAATCATGCTTTGTTTTGTGTTATAACCATATCTAGCTTTGCATCCAAGCTTAAAATCCAAATCAAAATCTAAAACAAACATTAGGACATTAGAGTTAGTTTAGGATCCTCAGTCCTCTGTCTACAACTGCTAATAGGCCCAAAGCTAGCCCCTTTGCTCTTATCCTTCAGTTTTGGTCTACTTACAAGAGGACTATCTGCTTTCTGTCAGCATCCCAGCCTTGTATGCATATCCTCATGGATGTTGAGTAGGGAATACCCCCCTAGGTCTTGCAGAGCCTGAAGAAGAAGAGGAGATAAAATATAGAGTCTATCTCCTATACTGTTGACCCCCTGGCCCAGAGATCCTGTTGATCACTGATGGCTACCTTGTAGGGAAATCTGGGAATAAGCATCCAGTCTGGGAAAAAGTCAACACCACCACCCAAAACTCTTACTCAACTAAGATCTCTACAAGGCAAGCTACAAGCAATCCCTAGATTCATATCACAACTGGAAGACAAGTGTCAACCATTTAGTCACCTCTTGCACAAGAACATTCCATTCAGATGGGATGAGAAATGTGAAGAGGCATTCAACAAACTGAAAGAGTGTCTTATGAATCCACCTATTCTCATGCCTCCTATCCAAGGGAAACCATTGATACTCTACATATCTACTACACCTACAGCTCTTGGGGCTCTTCTAGCACAACAAGATTATGAGAATAAAGAAAGAGCCATCTACTATGTCAGTCGCACATTGGTGGGCTATGAGTTGCAATACTCCCAGATAGAAAGATCATGTCTTTTGGTAGTTCTTGCTTCCCAAAAACTCTGACATTATATGCTTCCACATTTAGTCAAACTTATTGCAAAAATAGATCCACTAAAGTACCTACTAAGCAAAGTAGCTCTAAGAGGTCGCCTTGCCAAATGGGTAATGCTCCTAAGTGAATATGACATTGAGTATGTAGACAGAAAAGTTATCAAGGGATAAGTCATTGCTGACTAGCTAGTGGATGCACCATTATAGAACACCACATCATTGCAATTTGAGATTCTGGATGAATGTTTTTTTAATATATCAACACATTCCTGGAAACTCTACTTTGATGGGTCCTACACAAACCATGGTTCAGGGACAAGAATGTTATTTGTAACTCCTCATGGCGACACCATACAAAAGTCTTACCATCTATTATTCCCATGCACTAACAACATAGCAGAATATGAAGCCTTAGTCATTGGCCTCAAGATGGCAACAGAGTGGAAAATCAAAGAGTTACATGTATACGGTGATTCTCAACTAGTGATAAATCAGGTCAATGATGATTACCAAACCAAAGATGAAAAGCTTGTCCCATACAAGCGGATGGTAGATGACTTTAAGGAATACTTTGTGATTATATCTTTTGAGTAGATACCTCGCATTAAGAACAAAGCAGCAGATGCCATGGTGACCATCGCCTCTCTTCTTGAGATACCAGAGAATGAGTCATGGTACGAGTTCTTAGTGGAAACAATTCAGCAACTAGCTTATGATCTTCCTAAGACCCATTCTATATGCCTTTTAGTTGGATCTGATTCACCTTCGTATGATAAGGTTTACACTTACCTCAAGGACAACACCCTCCCACCTAACTTATCTTCAAACCAATGACGAACCTTTATACGCCAAACCTCTCGCTATACCATTATTGCTGACACCCTATACCAACGTGGTCTAGATGGTACTTTACTCCATTGTTTAGAATGAGAAGAATCCCTAACCGCCTTACAAGATGTACATGAAGGGATCTACGAAACACACTCTAGCAGTCCTTCCTTAGCTAAGAAACTCATGCATTTGGGTTATTACTAGCCGAACATGGAAACAGATTCATACTAGTTTTGTGAAGAAGTGCAAGCAATGCCAAATACATGTGAACCTGATACATGCACCAGCTCAAGAGTTGAGACCTTTTAACAACACCTTGGCCCTTTTGCTAATGGGGACTTGACCTTGTGGGAAAGATCCATCCACCCTAGTCCAACGGCCATAAATTCATCATAACCGCCACTGAGTACTTTACCAAGTGGATTGAAGGCGTCCCCCTCACCACCATCACAGATAAGAAAATCTCATCATTTATTCTCAATTACTTCATCTGCAGATATGGAATTCCCTCATCTATTATCATGGATAATGGAAGACCCTTCAAAAACTAGGATGTCCAAGAACTCTGTGACCGATTCAAAATCCAACACCGTTTCTCCACACCCTATTACCCCCAAGGTAATGGTCAAGCTGAAGCATCCAACAAGACCATCTTGAAACTCCTTAAGAAGATAGTCAACGATGCTGGCCGTCATTGGCACATCCAACTCAATCCCACTCTGTGGGCCTATGGAACCAGTATACGCACTCCCACAGGTGCTACCTCTTATGCCCTTATCTATGGTTTAGAATCTATCCTCCCCATTGAGGTCGAATTACCATCTCTCAGGGTGTCATTAAAAGGTCTCATATCAGATGAAGAATACAGAGTCTCCAGATTGTAAGAACTAGAGTTGCTAGAGGAAAGGAGACAGAAAGCTTTTGACCATCTCAAAGCATATCAACAAATGATGTCATGAAGCTATAACCACAGAGTTCACCCAAGAATCTTTAAGGTTGGAGATCTAGTACTTAAGGAGAATCCCCGTAATCAATAGGATAAGGAAAAGAAAGGCAAGTTCGAACCCAACTAGCTTGGGCCTTATGTGATCGTAGCTGCTTATGGATCAGGGGCATATTAGTTAGCAACATCCAAGGATGAACTATTAGATGACCCAATCAACAACATGCATCTTCACTAGTTCTATACCTAGGAGAACCCCAATGTAAGGGGGGCATAAAATACAAAAAAAAAAAATCAGAAAAATACAAAAAAAATCAAAAAATCAAAAAAGTACAAAAAAATTGTCCTTTGGTGAAAACCTGGCAAACAAGCGCCTTAGATAGGTATCATGATGAAAATCTGGCAAACAAACGTCATGTTTACTTTCTAGCTTTTCGTGCAAATAAAAGCAAGTGGTGAAAACTTGGTAAATAGGCGTTACTTGTGATAAACCGCTTCCTCCATCTTTGGGAAACCAATCACCTTATGTCCATTCTTCCTTTTGTCCCATTCGATCCATATTTGTTTCATAATAAAAACCTAACGATAACCTATCATTGCTTGATACTCTATCTCTTTGTTGCCTTGTCAACCAAGGTTTTATCCCATATCCTATCTGTAGTGTCAGCCTAGCATAGTGTCTCTCGTTGGTCTCCATGGTCCAATTCCATGAACTAGGTTGCCTCTGCATTGTTACGTAGGTAAGTCCATTTCTCAAATGTGCCCCTGAGGCTCCCACGGTCCCATCCGTCCCATTTCTTGTCATCTTTCTTCTAGTCCATCCATGGTCCATTAGGGTTTACCTTGAACTACGTTGCCTCTGTGTCATCACGTAGCCAAGGCCATTTAGCAATGAACCCCCGAGGCACTAGGTCAGTCCCTTAGGGTCCGTCTCACCAATAAAGATTGTGGAATCTTCTCACCAGGCAAGCAAGCACAAGAAAAGCCTGCTTTCAAGTAGAAATCTTGACGCAAGACATTAACCTATCCAAAGCAAAACAAGAAAATCCTAAGGCCTTCTAAATGATTTTACCCAAATTATGGCAAGAAACAAACACATCTAAATGCAAAAATGTTTTGTGGATTGGAAACATGGTTAAAATACAGAGTTTTGATTTTTGCTATCATGCCTTTCTATGCTACTCAAGGATGCCAAAAGCTAGAGATGCTATGATGGGGGCATGATTATTTTCTTTGTTTACTGTTTGTGGATTAAACTTTAGTAATGTGAAACCTTGTCTAAGGATATGATCGGCAAAAGATCATTGAGGACATCAAGGTCTAACATGAAAGGGGACAATCCTTGTCTGTTGATATGCAAGAAATACTCAGGTCATCTTGGTTTAATTATACCTAGATGCTTGTATTTTCTTACAACATTCAGAAAAAGTACCAAAAAAATCACCCAATGATGAAATAAGCACTTCAAAATACTTGCACCATCAAGATGTCAAAAGCAAAACACCATTCACATCCATAAAAGCATCCATGTTGTACCCCATGCAATAAAGATCCAACAATGCAGATTATCAATACAAATAAAAGCTTGTGAGTTCTTTTGTCGAGTCATTCTTCTATCAATCAATATTCTATCTATCGTTGTGGTCCATTCTTCTCAATTTGGTCAACCCGAGCAATGATCCAAATGCAAGTCCGTCCTTAATCCATATCAATCAAGTCAAAGTCAATCTTGCACAAATGATCCAATCATAATCAGTGGTCTTGATCCTTGTCTGGTCATAAACCAACTTGATCAGTTAATCAATCAATTGTCTTATACAGGATGTAACATTGTTGAAATTAGACCAACACACGCATCTTACACAACATGTTTCATTTCCTGAAACTAGACATTATCCTTTGTGTTGCTCTAGGGATCTATCGTTCCCCACCATGACAAGATGCCTACCGTGTTGCTCTAGGGATATATTGTTCCCCGCCATGACAATACTGTCATATATCGTTATTAGTATATTGTTGGTTTACCGCTTGACAGGGCCAATACCTTGTTTGTTCTTGTATCATTTGTGCATACTTGCTTACTTGTTTGTGTGTGTTATCATTCTATCTTGCATAGCCTATCATTTAGCTCTTTTTTCATCCTAACCTATTTTTCACCTTCTTCATCGTGAGATTATCCATCTCTCATCCTTCTGCCTTCTTCCCATTCAATATCCCGAGAGGGCATCCTGTCATTAAACCTGTACAAGGGGGAAACTGGGGCATGTAACATTATCAGACTATCTATTCTTTGAAGCAACGCTATAAACTACATTGCATCAAAGAGGGGAAAAATGTATACGCCTAAAAATGACACGATTCGGTCTAGATAAATATTCTTAATATTTATCCCCTTCTAATTCCTCTATCAATAAATAAATAAATAAATTTATTTATTTGATTCATATTCTTCTAACAATTAAATAATTCTTAATTATTTAATTAAGTCAAATCATTCTTCCAAATTTAAATAAATCAAATAAAATTTATTTAAATCCTCTCAATCTCTAAAAATAAAATATAATCAAATATTTTATTAATTCTTCCAAAATTCATTCTAAATTAAATAATTCTAATTATTTAATTGTTTCTTCCAATAATATCTCTAAATTTAAATAAATCAAATATTTATTTAAGTTGTCTTTTTCTTCTAAATTGAGTTATCTCTAAATATAATTCAATCTTTGTACACATGCAATTAAATATTCCTAATATTTAATAAAGCAAAATATCTTCTTATTCTCATGCAAATCCCTTCTTGTTTTAAATCACTTAATTGATTATTATATTCTTTTATTTGCTTTAACTCATTCTTCTATTCTTAGCAAATCCTCTCATGCAAAAGAAACAAAGACACATGTCTTTTTCTTATTCGTTGCACATTCCTCAACTATTCTCAATCATTGATCTTCTTATTCTTTCTATACCGTTGATCTCTTCTTTCCCAAGTCTATAAATTGAACCCTGTTCTTCTATTTCAATCATCCAAGCTTTAAGTATCATTACTCTGTAGGAATTACAGCGCACCTTTGGCACCAATTCCTTCATTGCTTGTGATCACACTCATTACTAGGCACTACTATCATCGTTCTGAAGCTCCTCTTCATGGCGATATTATCATAGTCATTCCCAATTGACATTCTTGAAGCATAGCAAGGAAGTGCACTCTCTGAGGGCCCTATTTCATACATGCAAGATCGATTGTGATAGGCAATCAATGGAAGCTTCGAATTAAGGAGGTTTGCTTTGTTGTACATTGCTTTATTTGATTAAATCTTCTTAGTTCACCATTTCATTGAGTTTTGGGTATCTTGCTATTTGATATTATTGATTATTCATTTCATCCAATTTTGCCTTAACAAATTACTATTTTTATATTGTACTTGTTTATTGTACATTGTAATTATCATTAGATGATTTATGGCGTGGAAGCCAAATGGACATTGTATACTCTTTTATAGTGCTAACACCTGGATTAAGCACGTGATTTGTAAGATTTAATGATATTATTGATCTTTTTACTTGAGATGATGTAAATAAGTGGATTATTTACTTCAATAAATTTTGTGATGGACCCAAATAGAATGACGATTTGTAGGATTTGGTGGGGAGATGTATACGCCTAAAAATGACATGATTCGGTCTAGATAAATATTCTTAATATTTATTCCCTTCTAATTCCTCTATCAATAAATAAATTAATAAATTTATTTATTTGATTCATATTCTTCCAACAATTAAATAAAATCTTTTATTTAATTCAATTCTTCCCAAACAATTAAATAATTCTTAATTATTTAATTAAGTCAAATCATTCTTCCAAATTTAAATAAATCAAATCAAATTTATTTAAATCCTCTCAATATCTAAAAATAAAATATAATAAAATATTTTATTAGTTCTTCTAAAATTCATTCTAAATTAAATAATTCCAATTATTTAATTGTTTCTTCCAATAATATCTTCTCTAAATTTAAATAAATCAAATATTTATTTAAGTTTTTTTTTTCTTCTAAATTGAGTTATCTCTAAATATAATTCAATCTTTGTGCACAGGCAATTAAATATTCCTAATATTTAATAAAGCAAAATATCGACTTATTCTCATGCAAATCCCTTCTTGTTTTAAATCACTTAATTAATTATTATATTCTTTTAATTGCTTTAACTCATTCTTCTATTCTTAGCAAATCCTTTCAAGCAAAAGAAAGCAAGACACATGTCTTTTTCTTATTCATTGCACGTTCCTCAACTATTCTCAATCGTCGATCTTCTCATTCTTTCTATACCGTTGATCTCTTCTTTCTCAAGTCTATAAATTGAACCCTGTTCTTCCATTTCAATCATCCAAGCTTTAAGTATCGTTACTCTGCAGGAATTACAGTGTGCCTTTGGCACCAATTCCTTCATTTCTTGTGATCACACTCGTTACTACTCACTAGTATCATCATTATGAAGCTCCTCTTCATGCCGATATTATCATAGTCGTTCCCAATTGACATTCTTGATGCATAGCAAGGAAGTGCACTCTCTGAGGGCCCTATTTCATACATGCAAGATCGATTGTGATAGGCAATCAATGGAAGCTTCGAATTAAGGAGGTTTGCTTTGTTGTTCATTGCTTTATTTGATTAAATCTTCTTAGTTCACCATTTCATTGAGTTTTGGGTATCTTTCTATTTGCTTTTATTGATTATTCATTTCATCCAATTTTCCCTTAAGAGATTACTATTTTTATATTGTACTTGTTTATTGTACATTCTAATTATCATTGGATGATTTATTGCGTGGAAGCCAAATCGACATTGTATATTCGTTTATAGTGCTAACACCTGGATTAAGCACGTGATTTGTAAGATTTAATTATATTATTGATCTTTTTACTTGAGATGATGTAAATAAGTGGACTATTTACTTCAATAAATTTTGTGATGAACCCAAATAGATTGAGGATTTGTAGGATTTGGTGGGGAGATGTATATGCCTAAAATTGACATGATTCAGTCTAGATAAATATTCTTAATATTTATTCCCTTCTAATTCCTCTATCAATAAATAAATAAATAAATTTATTTATTTGATTCATATTCTTCCAACAATTAAATAAAATCCTTTATTTAATTCAATTCTTTCCAAACAATTAAATAATTCTTAATTATTTAACTAAGTCAGATCATTCTTCCAAATTTAAATAAATCAAATCAAATTTATTTAAATCCTCTCAATCTCTAAAAATAAAATATAATCAAATATTTTTTTAGTTCTTCAAAAATTCATTCTAAATTAAATAATTCCAATTATTTAATTGTTTCTTCCAATAATATCTTCTCTAAATTTAAATAAATCAAATATTTATTTAAGTTATCTTTTTCTTCTAAATTGAGTTATCTCTAAATATAATTCAATCTTTGTGCATATGCAATTAAATATTCCTAATATTTAATAAAGCAAAATATCTTCTTATTCTCATGCAAATCCCTTCTTGTTTTATATCACTTAACTGATTATTATATTTTTTTAATTCCTTTAACTCATTCTTCCATTCTTAGCAAATCCTCTCATGCAAAAGAAAGCAAGACACATGTCTTTTTCTTATTTGTTGCACGTTTCTCAACTATTCTCAATCGTTGATCTTCTCATTCTTTCTATACCATTGATCTCTTCTTTCCCAAGTCTATAAATTGAACCCTATTCTTCCATTTCAATAATCTAAGATTTAAGTATCATTACTTTGCAGGAATTACAGTGCGCCTTTGGCACCAATTCCTTCATTTCTTGTGATCACACTCGTTACTATGCACTACTATCATCGTTGTGAAGCTCCGCTTCATGGCGATATTATCATAGTCATTCCCAATTGACATTCTTGAAGCATAGCAAGGAAGTGCACTCTTTGAGGGCCCTATTTCATACATGCAAGATCGATTGTGATAGACAATCAATGGAAGCTTCGAATTAAGGAGGTTTTCTTTCTTGTTCATTGCTTTATTTGATTAAATCTTCTTAGTTCACCATTTCATTGAGTTTTGGGTATCTTGATATTTGATATTATTGATTATTCATTTGATCCAATTTTCCCTTAACAGATTAATGTTTTTATATTATACTTGTTTATTGTACATTGGAATTATCATTGGATGATTTATGGCGTGGAAGCCAAATGGACATTGTATATTCTTTTATAGTGCTAACACCTGGATTAAGCATGTGATTTGTAAGATTTAATGATATTATTGATCTTTTTACTTGAGATGATGTAAATAAGTGGACTATTTACTTCAATAAATTTTGTGATGGACCCAAATAGACTGAGGATTTGTAGGATTTGGTGGGGAGCTCGATATTTGGGATTTTGAAATGGATGCTTCATTAGTGTTTGGTGCTTTTTGTTTAGAGACCCACACCATTTTTGTTTCCTTTCTTTTTATTTTGATTGTGTGGGCTATGATAGCCTTTTGGGTTCTTCATTTTGCTTGGATGGTAGAGCCTCTTTGGGATTTTGTGTATTTTTTGCTTTATGTATGGAGGCATCAAATTTTTTTCTTTTAAATCCCATGGGCATTTTGGTAGCTTCTTGTTTGGATGATGTGTGTATTTTTTGGTCATGATGACGGATTTTAGGGGATCATTATTTATGGGATGAGGATTTAAGGGATGAGGATTTATGGATGGGAGTTGGAAGGATCGAAGGATAAAGGGATTGAAGGATATTAGGAGTTGGGAGGATGGGAGAATAAGGGGATTGGAGGATAGGGATATTAGTTGGGAGGAGTGGAGGTAAAGTTGATGGGGGAGATGTATGGTCACATGCTTTTGTGAATGATAAGATGATGGAGGAAGTATGGAGACATATGATTTGGAGGTACAATAAGGTGCACTGGGTTTGGAGTTAGAAGGAGATGCTTTATGAAGTGTGTGAGTACTACCAACATGGGTGGATTATTTTTCTTGAGATGTATAGCCAAGGCCATGCGAGGATGGATGGAATGTGGTATGGATGGGTTCCAAAATACCTTGTTCATGAAGGCTTGAACCTTTTCCTTGGTAGTTCATGCTTTGGAGTATGTGATGTGTGATGGGATGTTTGGTGCCTTCAAAACAAGACACAAGTCCATTATTTTTTGGAGAAAGATAGGTGGTGGATGGAAGTTGTTCACCTCCTCCGAGGGAGCCACTGCGGATGAGGGTTTAGATTCATATAGTTGCACTTGTTAGCTCAAACTTTAATTTCTAACGGGAAAGTAAAATGAATGCTGATTCAAATCTCACATAGTTTTAACTAGGAAAGTGGTAATTGAATCATTGCTATCTTGCATATCATTGATTCATTGCTATTGCTATCTTTTCAAAGTTAACAACTCATTGCTATTTGGATAAAATTGAACTCATCATTTCTATCTGGGTAAAATTGAACCATTGCTATCTCGATCAACCATCACTTCAAAGTTAACAACTAGTGCTACGTGGATAAAATTGAACTCATCATTCCTATCTAGGTAAAAATGAACAATTTCTATCTTGATCGACCATCACTTCAAAGTTAAAAATTCATGCTACGTGGGTAAAATTGAACTCATCATTGCTATCTTGCTATCACTTCAAAGTTATGTGCTTGCCTAAGTAGATAACTCATCTAGTTTTTCTCATTTTAACTAGGGGAAAAGAATCACTGTATTTTGTATTTTGGGAATGACACCAGGCCTATGCTCTCCCCTATCTTGGGTGACCAAAATTCCAGACATATCATTTTGGCATGTGTTTTTCCTTTAGAGGGACCTACTCTTGGATACCATTCATCCAAGTAGGAATGACCCTAAGTGGTAACAGGCTAGATGCCAAGCCCTTCCAAGCAACTATAAATAAATTGTGTTTGGAACGAAAGCTTCAAACAATGAATGAAGTTGTGTTATACTGACAGCCAACCTCCCCCAAAACCCTCCAAGGCACAACCCTTGTAGGCTGGGAGACTCCATAACGGAGAGTAGTGCTGCCACATGTATAACCACTTGAATGGTTGCCTTCATTAAACACCATTGTTCTAGTGGCCAAAAACCCTTGTAATCCATTTGAAACCTAGGATTGTACTTATTTTTTTTTCCTTTTAGTCCAAAAAGAGTCAAAAAAATCACAAAAAAATAAAAAACCATAAAAATATTCTTTATGTTTGTTGTGTCTTCTTGCCATAATTTTAGAAAATCAGATCAAAAAGACCTTCTTGCAACCAAAGTACCAAAAACATCAGAAAAATTCCAAAAAAATGCAAAAAATATTGAGAAAAACTAGTGCGGCGCATTCGTCCTCTGTTGCAACGCATTTGTGCTGACCTGTGGCGCATCTGTATTGACCCGTAGCGCTTTTACTACCTGTTACAATGCATTTACATTTTACTAGTGCAGCACATTTGTTTCAACTTACGGTACATTTATCAAATTCTACAATGCATCTATTTCTCTCACAAATTGTGCAAGTCATTTTTCTATCCATTTCACGTCAAAATCTCTCTTTTGTTGGTCATCCCATTCACCTTCTATCGAGTCTTACTAGTCCAAAGGTTAAAAGTATCCCATAACTGGTTAGTATAGGCCCCTATTTCATATCACTTTTGATTAAAGGAACCCTAGTAGGTTATAGAACTTTGTTAGTGGTCTTGGTGCACGACTAGTCCCTACATAGTAAGATAGGTATCAAGTACCCTTACTAGTGGGTACTGTCTTGTATCGGCCATCTTACTTCGAAACATTGATCAAGAAAGTCCCTTGTCCAAATATTGTCATAAGTATCCTATTCTCAATAGTCTCCATTGGCATCTTGACAAAATCTCTAGTTTCATCCCACCTCATCCCTCGTCACCTTGCATGGCTCTTACTAGATCTCAATACCAAAAGCAACTTGAAATTGCTGAATCATCCAACCACATCATCACACCTCATGATAGTGATGAGGAGATCTCTAATGAAGACTATTAGGGAAGCCTCCAAGATCAAAAATTCCAACGCTTATTAGAGAAAGTGCTCCATGAGGAGCCTCACAGGTATTTTTATTATCTTGCAAATCTTGGAATTAAACTCCCTACAGATTTTGATATAAGCACAATCCAAGAAAATGTGGAGAATAATCATGAAGAAAGGGGAAATAAAGCCATAGGCCCAAACACGGAGGATAAGAATGAAAAAGGAAAGAAATCCATAGACCCAAACGCTCCTATGGAAGAAATGAGGAAACAACTCGAGGGTTTAAGGTAACAAATGTCAGATCTCAAGACGGGTACAAACACTAAAACCTATTCCTTGGAAGATATTGCACTGTACCCCTTTGATAAAATTTTGAACATGACACCATTTCCCTTTCGATTCAAAGTTCCTAAGTTTGATAAATACAAAGGGAAAGGGGACCCTAGAGATCACATTAGGGAATTCAACGTAGCATGCATGGAAGTAGCTCACAATGAGACTTACTTAATGAGACTATTCCCTAGATATTTAGGTAGTCAAGCCATGGAGTGGTTCTCACGACTCCCACCGGGCATCAAATCTTTTGATGAGTTCGTCAACAAATTCATCACGCACTTCTCTTACAATATTGAACACGAAGTCTCCATGCTAGACCTATGCAACACCAAGAAAAAAAGTGGTGAATCATTCACCACTTTCCTACAAAGATGGAGACAACTAGCAAGTAAATGTTCATATGATGTACCAGAGAAACAATTAATGGAGATGTTTGTCCATAACCTCAATACCAATCTTAGCTATCAAATACAAATACAATGCCCTACTTCATTCTCAAAGGTCATAGAAATGGGATTGTTCATCAAAAAAGCTATGATCACCAATGGGCAAATCAAGTTATACAAGGACACACCTACCTCCAATTATATGACTGACAAATCAA
Source organism: Cunninghamia lanceolata (assembly GCA_027924645.1). Taxonomy (NCBI): domain Eukaryota; kingdom Viridiplantae; phylum Streptophyta; class Pinopsida; order Cupressales; family Cupressaceae; genus Cunninghamia; species Cunninghamia lanceolata. Next base: position 860,907 of record BSBN01000501.1, on the reverse strand, counting down.
AGTTTTTGACTAAAAACAAAAATGTCATCAACGATGGAGTAGTTGATGCCAAGGTGGCGGCTCCCAAGAAACAACCGATATTTACTCTCAAAGGAGAGGCAAGCAATGCTAGACCCAACAAAACATTCTCTCGGGAGCCAAGACCATGGTTCAACTCAAATCCAACATGAAAGTTCACACTGCTGGGTGAGTCCCAAGAATCCACATTAAGGAAGCTATTGGCCAACAATGAAATCTCTCTACTGCCAACAAGTGATTACGAACCTCAAATCGAACCTCACTATTGGAAAGACACCGACTATTGTGACTATCATAGGGGAAGGGGACATACAACCAACAATTTTATCCATCTCAAACATGTTATTCAAGATGTGCTTGATCAAAATCAAGGAGGAAACCAACAACATATCTCCAATGAGACACATGTGGCTTATAGGGATCCACTTCTCAATCATGACAGGTTGTACAACAACAATAACAACAATGGCAACAACAACAATGGTAACAACAACAACAACAACAACAACCACAATAGGCAAAATCGGAATAGTGGGAATAGTAATGCCAACTACGCAAGTGTGCCATTCGACTATACCATCAATTGCATAACAGAGCACATACCACATATCAATGTGGTCACGCCCAACCAACAATCAGAGCCTAACCACAATGATTGTAGTATCATTACCCGCAATGGTAAAGTCACATTGTATACTATCCCTCCAAGGTCGTCACCTTCTCAGTCCAACTCCAATCAGTATAGTGTCATAGACCAACTTTAGAAGACTCCGGCCCACATTTCTATCTTAGAGTTCTTGCATCTATATCCTTCCCATAAGGAGATTCTCAATAAAGCCTTAGTGGAAATGACTGTACCCACTAACTTGGCCCAAGAGAAGTTTCAGGCCATGGTAGGTAATCTGACCTCCTCAAGTACCATATCATTTACCGAACAAGATGACCTCTCAATGTCTCGACCCCATAACACCCGTCTTCACATCGTCGTCTTCATCCACAAGCATCGCATCAAGAGGGTTCTCATTGATGGGGGGCCGATCTAAATATTTGGATATTGAAGCTAGTCCTTACATTGGGGTTCTCTAAAAATGCAGTTGATCCAATAAAGAAGATAACTATAAAATCCTATGATGAAGAGGAGAGAACTACAAAAGGAACAGTAGTATTACCCATACAAGTGGGACCGATAAAAAAAGATGTTGTGTGCCAGGTCCTAGATAGGGATCTCACCTATAATATTCTCCTAGGTAAACCATGGATTCATGCCATGAAAGCTATGCCCTCTACCTATCACCAATGCATAAAATTCCCTCATAATGGCAAGCATGTCACCATCCAAGGTGACCCTGACCCCTTCTAGTATTGTAACTCTGTCCTTTCAAAACTTGATTGCAACATACCAAATAATAGAGAATCTACATCCCCCACCCCGCAGCATGATTCTACCTCTAAAGCTTCCTCATCAAGGCCCAAAGAGCAGAAAATTACAATCAAAGAAAAAGGAGTTGGGGAATACTCCATTGAGCACAACGTCAATCTAGCCAAGATGCCTTTATCTCCTAGATCCTTTGGTCAACCCAAGCATTTTCCAAAGCCATCTGCTTTGCCTATACCTCCCATAGCTCCCTTTGTAAAATGGGGGACCTTATTAGATGAGACAGAGGAAAGAGATGTCCTACAATGTCTTTATATTGAAGAAGAAGAGAACATACAACAAGAACCACCCAGGCTCCCAACAGAAATCTATGGGCGAGGTGAATCTATCCTACATAGAATGGGTTACGAAGGACAAGGCCCCATCAGCCTAAGAAGAGAAGGAATCATAGAACCCATTCAACCATCTTCATCCTCGTCGGCTAGAAATACAAAAGGCCTAGGATATAAGGACAAGGGAAAAGCTAAAGAAAATGCTTGTCTAGTGGAAATGATCCATACACTTCAAGTGGATAGTGACATAGATTCCAATGAATATGAGTGGGAAGAGCTAACAGAGCATTCCTGTGATGACAAAGAGTTTGATACCATTCAACCTTATAGCCCCTACCATGAGGGACAAATGCTACCAAATAGGCCATTAGAGTCTGATTTACCTATCTCTGAGAGTATGACTTTCGAGGAAGGTTTGAGTTCTATCACAATAAACAACTTGGAGGAAAGTACCATCCCAAATGCTCCCCCTCCCAATACTCCTAGTATATCCATTCAAACTATCAACAAATCAGATCTATCCTCTGACTCCCTCCCCATTGTGCATCCTGAGCTTATTGATTGGGATCTATAGGGAACCTCGCAACTAGATATGTTCCAAAATGACGATGCTTATATTGACTACATGGAACTTAGGGACCACCTACCTAAAGGGGATCATAAAGCTAGTTTTGCTATTGAACTTAATACCGTGGCTTATTTTGGAGAGGGTGCCAAGCCTTCCAGTCGTAAAAATATCAAAATAAAAACTAGATCTAATGGTGAAAACTACTCTGTAGCAATGTAAAATCCCAAAATAGTAAAAAGAAAGGATGCTTCTGAAGGTGAAAACCCAACTGTAGCACCTGATGATGGAAGGCTTGACACTTTCCCTAATGACATGCACCAGGAGAAGTCTCAGATTGTTATGGAACCCACAGAGCCTCTTAACATTGGATTAGAGGAACAACCTAAGATCATTCACTTTGCTAAGTCTCTAACCCCACCAAAGAAGACTAAGTTTGTACCATTCTTCAAGAGAAAGCAAGTCAATTTTACTTGGTCATACACAGATATGCCGGGGTTAGATCCAGATTTGATTCTACATCATCTTCCATTAGATCTAGGAGTGAAACCAGTGAAACATAAGCTTAGAAAGATGCATCCACACATAGCACTGCTTGTAAAAGAAGAACTCCAGAAATTACTGGATGTAGGGTTCATCAGAGCTATAGACTATTCGGAATGGGTCTCCAACATAGTACCAGTGTCCAAACCAGATGGCCAAGTTAGACTATGCAATGACTTTAGAGATCTAAACAAAGCTTGCTACAAGGATGATTTTTTGTTGCCAAATATGGATATCATAGTTGACTTAACGGCAAGGCATACCATGTTACCTCTCATGGATGGCTTCTCAGGATATAATCAGATTAGGATAGCACCAGAAGACCAGAAAAAGATAGCTTTCACTTGTCCATGGGGCACTTTCTATTAGAATGTCATGCCATTTGGGCTAAAGAACGCATGAGCCACATATCAACGTGCTTTGACCACTATATTTCATGATATGATGCACATCACCATGTAAGATTATGTAGATGATATCCTAGCAAAGTCACTCACAAGCGAATCACAATTGGATGTGTTAGAGAATACTTTCAGAGATTAGAACAATTCAAAGTCAGGTTGAACCCAAAGAAGTGTGTGTTTGGAGTCACCTCAGGCAAACTCCTAGGTTTTATTGTATCAGCAAATGGAATAGAGGTGGACCCCGCCAAAGTCAAGGCCATTATGGGCATGCCACCACCCAAGACTCTTACTCAACTAAGATCTCTACAAGGCAAGCTACAAGCAATCTTTAGATTCATATCACAACTGGCAGACAAGTGTCAACCATTTAGTCACCTCTTGCACAAGAACATTCCATTCAGATGGGATGAGAAATGTGAAGAGGGATTCAACAAATTGAAAGAGTGTCTTATGAATCCACCTATTCTCATGCCTCCTATCCAAGGGAAACCATTGATACTCTACATATCTACTACACCTATAGCTCTTGGGGCTCTTCTAGCACAACAAGATTATGAGAATAAAGAAAGAGCCATCTACTATATCAGTCACACATTGGTGGGCTATGAGTTGCAATACTCCCAGATAGAAAGATCATGTCTTGTGGTAGTTTTTGCTTTCCAAAAACTTTGACATTATATGCTTGCACATCCAGTCAAACTTATTGCAAAAATAGATCCACTGATATACCTACTAAGCAAAGTAGATCTAACAAGTCACCTAGTGAAATGGGTAATGCTCCTAAGTGAATATGACATTGAGTATGTAGACAGAAAAGTTATCAAGGGACAAGTCATTGTTGACCAGCTAGTGGATGCACCATTATAGAACACCACACCATTGCAATTTGAGATTTTGGATGAATCCTTTTTCAATATATCAACACATTCCTAGAAACTCTACTTTGATGGGTCCTACACAAACCATGGATCGGGGACAAGAATCTTATTTGTAACTCCTCATGGCGACACCATACCAAAGTCTTACCATCTATTATTACCATGCACTAACAACATAGCAGAATATGAAGCCTTAGTCATTGGCCTCAAGATGGCAATAGAGTGGAAAAATAAAAGTTACATGTCTATGGTGATTCTCAACTAGTGATAAATCAGGTTAATGATGATTACCAAACCAAAGATGAAAAGCTTGTCCCATACAAGTGGATGGTAGATGACTTTAAGGAATACTTTGTGATTATATGTTATGAGCAGATACCTCACATTAAGAACAAAGCAGCAGATGCCATGGCGACCATCACCTCTCTTCTTGAGATACCAGAGAATGAGTCACGGTACGAGTTCTTAGTGGAAATAATTCAGCAACCAGCTTATGATCTTCCTGAGACCCATTCTATATGCCTTTTAGTTGGATCTGATTCACCTTCATATGATAAGGTTTACACTTACCTCAAGGACAACACCCTCCCACCTAACTTATCTTCAAACCAACGACGAACCTTTATACGCCAAACCTCTCGCTATACCATTATTGCTGACACCCTATACCGACGTGGTCTAGATGGTACTTTACTCCATTGTTTAGAATGAGAAGAATCCCTAACCGCCTTACAAGATGTACACGAAGGGATCTATGAAACACACTCTAGCAGTCCTTCCTTATCTAAGAAACTCATGCGTTTGGGTTATTACTGGCTGTACATGGAAACAGATTCATACTAATTTTGTGAAGAAGTGCAAGCAATGCCAAATACATGTGAACCTGATACATGCACCAGCTCAAGAGTTGAGACCTTTTAACAACACCTTGGCCTTTTTGCCAATGGGGACTTGACCTTGTGGGAAAGATCCATCCACCCTAGTCCAATGGCCATAAATTCATCATAACTGCCACTGAGTACTTTACCAAGTGGATTGAAGCCATCCCCCTTACCACCATCACAGGTAAGCAAATCTCCTCATTTATTTTGAATTACCTCATTTGCAGATACAGAATTCCCTCATCCATTATCATGGATAATGGAAGACCCTTAAAAAACTAAGATGTCCAAGAACTTTGTGACGGATTCAAAATCCAACACCATTTCTCCACACCATATTACCCCCAAGGTAATGGTCAAGCTGAAGCATCCAACAAGACCATCTTGAAACTCCTCAAGAAGATAGTCAATGATGTTGGCCGTGATTGGCACATCCAACTCATTCCCACTCTATGGGCCTACAGAACCAGTATACGCACTCCCACAGGTGCTACCCCTTATGCCTTTGTCTATGGCTCAGAAGCTATCCTCCCCATTGAGGTTGAATTACCATCTCTCAAGGTGTCATTAAAAGGTCTCATATCAGATGAAGAATACAGAGTCTCCAGATTGCACGAACTAGAGTTGCTAGAGGAAAGGAGATAGAAAGCTTTTGACCATCTCAAAGCATATCAACAAATGATATCCTGAATCTATAACCACAGAGTTCAGCCAAGAATCTTTAAGGTTGGAGATCTAGTACTTAAGGAGAATCCCCATAATCAATAGGATAGGGAAAAGAAAGGCAAGTTCGAACCCAACTGGCTTGGGCCTTATGTGATCGTAGCTGCTTATGGATCAAGGGCATATGAGTTAGCAACATCCGAGGGTGAACTGTTAGATGACCCAATCAACAACATGCATCTTCACTGGTTCTATACCTAGGAGAACCCCAATGTAAGGGGGGCATAAAATACAAAAAAAAATCAGAAAAATACAAAAAAAATCAAAAAATCAAAAAAGTACAAAAAAATCGTCCTTTGGTGAAAACCTAGCAAACAGGCATCATGTTTACTTTCTCGCTTTTCATGCAAATAAAAGCAAGTGGTGAAAACTTGGTAAACAGTCATTACTTGTGATAAACTGCTTCCTCCATCTTTGGGAAACCAATCACCTTATGTCCATTCTTCCTTGTGTCCCATTCAATCCATATCTGTTCCATAATAAAAACATAACGATAACCTATCATGGCTTGATACTCTATCTCTTTGTTACCTTGTCAACCAAGGTTTTATCTCGTATCCTATCCATAGTGTCCCCCTAGCATAGTGTCTCTCGTTGGTCTCCATGGTCCAACTCCATGAACTACGTTGCCTCTATGTTGTCACGTAGGCAAGGCCATTTCTTAAATGTGCCCATGAGGCTCCCACAGTCCCATCCGTCCCATTTCTTGCCATCTTTCTTCTAGTCCATCCATGGTACATTAGGGTTTACCCCGAACTACGTTGCCTCTGTGTCGTCACGTAGGCAAGGCCATTTAGCAATGAGCCCCCGAGGCTGATGCAGAGTGAAACGCAACGGGAGCTGACTAACAGGAAGGAGGAGCCAAATATACAAATAGCATGATAAAAATGTCTACCGGCTCAGCATCATCATCATATTTCCTAAAAACATCAACAGCATCATCATATTTCAACAGCATCATCATATTTCAGATGATCGCAAACATCCTCCTGTCGACTACTATTCACCTCCTCCGCCTGTCGCCTATCATCATCATCATGATATTCAACGGGCGCAAACATCCTCCGGTTGCACTGTTCATCGGGTGCCAAACACTAGCGGCATCATCCTGATATTCAATATCACCTTCGTCAGCAGGATATTCAAATATCCGGTTGCTCCAAATATCCTGATGACGACAACTTAACACCTTCCCTTCGATGCTCCACTGCCCGACGATACAAGCAACAACATCATGATATTATTCATCCGGTTCTCTCGAAACCTCCTGATGATGTTAATACAACTTCCTGCCTACGCCGATACTTAACCACCTAGCGACAACAGGATAAACTCGCATAGAGGGATTTCTTAATATCCTGATGACGATGACGTCATATCCTGATGACGATGACGTCACACAATATCCTGATGAACTCTTCAACACTTAGACAAAAAAACTAAACTTTCACACCCGCATCCGTTAGCGATATGCGGATGATGAGCTTCCCCGAGAGATGATCCTGACTGCGATATATACACTGAGTATATATCCAACTCAAAACATCCTGATGCACTTGCAACATGCAAACTTCAACAGTTTCATGACCCGATCCTGATGGCGATGGGTTCGCAGATGATGATGCGGCTCGTTCTGACTGGAAACGCACATGCAGACTCCTGTGTATCCGTCCACTGCATGTAAACACTCAGAACCGCATAATTTCACAAAGACAATGTGACGACCGGGCCGGATCACCTTCAAACCAAAATCTAACAGCTTATCCTTCTATACCTAGCACATGAGGATGCTAGGCTGATTCACAGCATGCTCCTAACTGATCTCATGCACAATGCAATGCATAAACAGAAAACACAAACTAAGCTATGATACAGGACCATTCCACCGATTCGCAGGATCAACCGGTGGAAGGGTTGAAAGTACCCATCAACTTGCAAAATGGAAAGGAAATCAAAACAGATACAACTGATACAACCAGATAATGCAAAAGATGAGATCTTATTCAATTGAAATTCAAATGTCCTGCTTTTACAATTCTGCTTCACAATATCTGGACTGATCACTAGTACAGCATATCACCAGCACTACTCTCCTGAACATAACATCTATCAACATCAATATGAACTGTATCTAAACCCTAACAGATCGAAGGTATATATAACAAATCCTTCGAGTACTACCAACTCACTTCCCAGCGGCTGGGAGCTTCCAAGCGGCTGGGAGAGAGGACAGCTCAGATAACCTTATCCCGATCTCTAACTGCCTACACATACTCCTATGCTGATCTAATACATAGCATCGGTCCAATGGACCTGATATTTATCCTATATCCTGATCATGTATGTCATCATGCGGACCTATATCCTGATCATGTGCGGGTGCTCCTGCACCATACTCCCCAAAAGAAGAAATCTCAAGTCCACTTGAGATGAGAGTATCAAGGTCGGCACCATGTTTCTGTATCTGCTCTGCAGTCATCCATACTGCTTCAGAGTTTGGCTGTCCCTTCCAAGAGACGAGGTACTCCAAGTACTTTTTGTTCCTGGTCTGTTTGACCACTCTGGTGTCCAAAACTTGCTGTAACTGTGGAGGATCATGTTGAGGAATGTCTTCAGCAACTGTATCCTGTAGGATATCCTGATCTGCATCTGGATTAGCCTTGTATGGAGTTAAATCACATACATTGAAGATAGGAGACAAACCAAGATCAGGTGGGAGTTGGATCTCATAAGCATTCTGTCCATACTTTTGCAAAATCTGACATGGTCCAACTTTCTTTTGCATGAGCTTAGTATACTTTCCCTTAGGAAGCCTGTCTTTCTTCAAGTGAACCCAAACCAAATCTCCAACAGCAAATTGAACATCCTTCTTCTTCTTATCAGCATATTCCTTATATTTCAAGGTGGTTTGCTGGAGTTGGGTCTTGACCTGATCATGAACTTCTTTGATTGCTTCAGCAAAAGCTTCTCCTTCTGCACTAACAGGATCTGCTGTAGGTAGATCTCGCAACTCCAAAATTCCCCTGGGATGCATTCCATAAACTACCTAAAAAGGCGATTTTCCTATGCTCCTATTGACAGTATCATTATATGAAAACTCAGCTTGAGACAGAATATTGTCCCACTTCTCTCCATGCTATTTTGTCAAGCATCTCAGCAGATTCCCCAAGGAACGGTTCACTACTTCAGTCTGTCCATCCGTTTGAGGATGATATGCCGAGGAAAAAGACAAATTGGTTCCCAGCTTCCTCCAAAGGGTTCTCCAGAAGTGACCCAGGAACTTCACATCTCTGTCTGAAACTATGCTCAAAGGCAACCCATGAATTCTGACAATCTCCCTGAAGAATAAATCTGCAATGTATGAGGCATCAGCAGTGGTTTTGCATGGCAAGAAATGTGCCATTTTACTGAATCTATCCACTACAAAAACACTGTCAAATCCTCTCCTGGTCCTTGGTAAACCCAAGACAAAATCCATACTGATGCTTTCCCATGGTCTGGAAGGAATGGGTAAGGGCTGATATAACCCTGCATTAGTTGACCTGCCTTTAGCTTTCTGGCATATGACACATGTCTCCACAAATTTCTTGACATCTGATTGCAACTTAGGCCAGAAATAATGCCTCCTGACCAGATCAAGAGTCTTATCTAGACCAAAATGACCTGCCATGGCTCCACAATGTTTCTCCTTGATTATATTTAATCTCATGGAACACCTTGGGATACACAACTGTCCACCCTTGAACAGCAATCCATCTTGGATCAGGAATTCAGAGAACTCAGCATGGTATTTCTCCCCAAAAGAAGTACAGACCTGATATATTTCTCCAAAATCTTCATCAGACTCATACATGGTCTTGAGTGAATCAATACCAACACTCTCTAACTAAATCTGATTGACTGTGAGAACTCTCCTGCTCAAGGCATCTGCAACTTTGTTCTTAACCCCTTTCTTATGCTTCAAGGTAAAAGTGAAAGCCTGTAAGGTTTCTACCCACTTCATATGTCTGTGGTTCAGCTTTTCCTGACTGTTGATGAAACTCAAAGCCTGGTTATCTGTGAATACTATGAACTCCTTTGGCATCAGGTAATGCCTCCATTTCTTTAGGGACTGAACTAAAGCATACATTTCCAGATCATATGATGAATACCTTTTCTTAGCATCATTGAGCTTTTCACTGAAAAATGCAATTGGTCTACCCTCTTGGTTGAGTACTGCTCCAATGGCCATGTGACTGGCATCACACTCTACCTGAAAGATCTTGTTAAAATCTGGAAGTGCAAGGACTGGCTGCTGTGCCACCTTCCTCTTCAATGCCTCAAAGGAATCATCTGCTCCTTGAGTCCAAACAAACCTGCACTTCTGTCCTCCTTTAATGGTATCCAGCATGGGTGCACAAATATGACTGAACCCTCTGATAAACTTTCTGTAGAAGGTTGCTAACCCATGGAAACTTCTGACATCATTCATGGTCTGTGGAGTTGGCCAATTCAATATGGCACTCACCTTCTCCTTATCCATCTGTAGCTTTCCTTGTGAAATGACAAAACCTAAATAGGTGATCTCCTTTTTCATGAACAAACACTTGTCCAAGTTTATCATCAGCTTCTCTTCATGTAACCTCTTGAGAACTAGATCTATATGTCTGAGGTGTTCTTCTTTGGTGTTACTGAAAATCAGAATGTCATCTAAATAGACTATGACAAACTTACCAATGAATTCCTTCAGAACTTCATTCATCAGCCTCATGAAAGTACTAGGGGCATTAGACAAACCAAAAGGCATAACCTTCCATTCATATAACCCTTCATTTGTTTTGAATGCTGTCTTCCACTCATCACCTGGTCTAATCCTGATCTGATGGTATCCACTCTTCAAATCTATTTTGGTAAAATACTTAGCACTTCCCAAACAATCAAGTAAATCCTCAATTCTGGGGATTGGAAACCTATACCTGATTGTGATCTTGTTGATGGCTCTGGAATCTGTGCAAAGCCTCCAAGTGCCTTCCTTCTTTGGTGCTAGTACAGCTGGTACTGCACATGGACTCAAACTCTTCCCAATCAGACTTGAATTCATCAATTCTTCAATCTGTCTGGCTACTTCTGCATTCTGTTCTGGGGTAAGCTTATAAGCTGCTTTATTTGGAAGTGTAGACCCTGGAATCAAGTCTATGCAATGACTGATATCTCTGACAGGTGGTAGGGATCTTGGCATTCCCTCTGAGATGACACCTTTGTACTTATCCAATAACTCTTGGACAGCTAGGTCTATCAACCTTGGCTTCTTCTCTTTCTTGGCTTCTTGCTGTTGTTTCTTATTCACACTCATACATGGGATTAGGGCATATGCAACTGCACCTTCTGCTGCTACTTCTTTCATGAACTGTTTGCCTTCCATCAGCATGACCTTCACCTCTTTTCCTTTAGACTTCTCCTCTTTCTCCTTCAATGGGAATAACGTTATATCTATACCATCTTTAGTGATTTTATAGGTGTTTTTAACACCATCATGCTGTGCCTTCAGATCATACTGCCATGGTCTACCAAACAAAAGGTTGCAAGCATCCATCTTGGTGATATCAAACAACAACCTATCCTTATATCCACCAATCTGAAATTCTACCCAAGCCTGCTCTTCTACAGTTGTCTGCTGACCTTGAGTAAGCCATGAGACTTTATATGGAGATGGGTGAGGCAATCTCCTAAGCTTCAGCTTTATCACCATTTCTTCAGACACAAAGTTCTCAATAGAACCAGAATCAATCAAAACCTTACATGCCTTACCTCCTGCTTTGCAAATGGTTCTGAAAAGAGACTTCCTTTGAGGGGCTTCTTTGTCAGGTACCTTCATGGTAGTCACTGTTCTTCTCATCATCAGAGACTCTCCACTTTCTGGATATCCATAATTCTCAGGACCATTCACACTCTGAAAGTCATTAGAGCTTGTCCTGCTTTGATTATCAGGTTCTTTGACCAGATTTGTCCTCCTTTCTCCTGCTGAGCTTGTGGCCTTGTCTGGACATCTGTTGGCTATATGGCCTTCTTTGTTACAGTTGTAACATCTGATGGATCCTCTGCCCTGGGATCTTTCTCTGTAAGGTCTTCTACCTCTGAAGTTTCCTTGCTGACTGTAATTCTCCCTCTGATTCTGACTATTGTTGTCCTTGCTATTGTCATGACTGGATTCTCCTTGATATCCCTGTCCATGTCCTCTACCTCTGAAAGGACCTCTTCCACCTCTTTGTTGTCTTCCTCTTCCTCTATTGTTTTGTTCTTGTTTTCTCTTCAACTTTTCTTCCACTTTCAATGCCAACTGAAAGCTTTTCTGCACTGTATCTGGATTATGCAGACTGAGATCTTCCTGAATATTAAACCTCAATCCATTAAGGTATCTGGCTACCTTCTCTTCTTCACTTTCTTTCACCTTGGTCTTCATACAGAGTTTCATGAATTCTTCTGTGTATGAGCTGACATCTAGCTCCTTCTGCTTTAGGTTTTGCTTCCTCCTGTGTAACTGGATACTGTAATCCAATGGAATATAAGCTTCCTTTACCAATTCCATCATCTTCTTCCATGTGGCAACTCTACGTTTTCCCTCCTGTACTCTATCATCTTGAACAAAATTCCACCATGTCAAGGCAGCTTCTTTCATCTTTGACTGTGCTATCTTCACTCTCTGTTGTTCTGGTATCTCCTCTGTTACAAAGAAATTGTTCAAACAGTCTATCCACTCCATCACTGAATCAGGGTCCATCTTACCTGTAAACACTGGCAAATCCAGTTTCACATCCATGGTTCTCCTCTCCATAGCCTTGAGGGCGTTCAACAGTGGTCTCTGGTCTGCAGGAATGACCTCCTCGCTCCAATTAGGGATCTCTTCTTCTTCCCTATCATCTTCTCTACCAGAACCTACTCTGCTCCTCAACTTTGCTAACTCATCTTTCAACTCCTGATTCTGAGCCTTCACGGCCTTGCTTTCTGCAATCTGTTTCTTCACCAGAACTGCCAACTCAGCGTTGGTCATCCTTGTTGGAAACTCAGATGTTCCTTCTTCGTCTGACATCCTGCCTATCTTTTCCAGAAGATCCTAACCTTTGCTCTGATACCACTATGATGCAGAGTGAAACGCAACGGGAGCTGACTAATAGGAAGGAGGAGCCAAATATACAAACAGCATGATAAAAATGTCTACCGGCTCAGCATCATCATCATATTTCCTAAAAACATCAACAGCATCATCATATTTCAACAGCATCATCATATTTCAGATGATCGCAAACATCCTCCTGTCGACTACTGTTCACCTCCTCCGCCTGTCGCCTATCATCATCATCATGATATTCAACGGGCGCAAACATCCTCCGGTTGCACTGTTCATCGGGTGCCAAACACTAGCGGCATCATCCTGATATTCAATATCACCTTCGTCAGCAGGATATTCAAATATCCGGTTGCTCCAAATATCCTGATGACGACAACTTAGCACCTTCCCTTCGATGCTCCACTGCCCGACGATACAAGCAACAGCATCATGATATTATTCATCCGGTTCTCTCGAAACCTCCTGATGATGTTAATACAACTTCCTGCCTACGCCGATACTTAACCACCTAGCGACAACAGGATAAACTCGCATAGAGGGATTTCTTAATATCCTGATGACGATGACGTCATATCCTGATGACGATGACGTCACACAATATCCTGATGAACTCTTCAACACTTAGACAAAAAAACTAAACTTTCACACCCGCATCCGTTAGCGATATGCGGATGATGAGCTTCCCCGAGAGATGATCCTGACTGCGATATATACACTGAGTATATATCCAACTCAAAACATCCTGATGCACTTGCAACATGCAAACTTCAACAGTTTCATGACCCGATCCTGATGGCGATGGGTTCGCAGATGATGATGCGGCTCGTTCCGACTCGAAACACACATGCAGACTCCTGTGTATCCGTCCACTGCATGTAAACACTCAGAACCGCATAATTTCACAAAGACAATGTGACAACCAGGCCGGATCACCTTCAAACCAAAATCTAACAGCTTATCCTTCTATACCTAGCACATGAGGATGCTAGGCTGATTCACAGCATGCTCCTAACTGATCTCATGCACAATGCAATGCATAAACAGAAAACACAAACTAAGCTATGATACAGGACCATTCCACCGATTCGTAGGATCAACCGGTGGAAGGGTTGAAAGTACCCATCAATTTGCAAAATAGAAAGGAAATCAAAACAGATACAACTGATACAACCAGATAATGCAAAAGATGAGATCTTATTCAATTGAAATTCAAATGTCCTGCTTTTACAATTCTGCTTCACAGTATCTGGACTGATCACTAGTACAGCATATCACCAGCACTACTCTCCTGAACATAACATCTATCAACATCAATATGAACTGTATCTAAACCCTAACAGATCGAAGGTATATATAACAAATCCTTCGAGTACTACCAACTCACTTCCCAGTGGCTGGGAGCTTCCAAGCGGCTGGGAGAGAGGACAGCTCAGATAACCTTATCCCGATCTCTAACTGCCTACACATACTCCTATGCTGATCTAATACATAGCATCGGTCCAATGGACCTGATATTTATCCTATATCCTGATCATGTATGTCATCATGCGGACCTATATCCTGATCATGTGCGGGTGCTCCTGCACCAGAGGCACTAGGTCAGTCCCTTAGGGTCTGTCTCACCAATAAAGATTGTGGAATCTTCTAACTAGGCAAGTAAGCACAAGCAAAGCCTGCTTTCAAGTAGAAATCCTAACGCAAGACATTAACCTATCCAAAGCAAAACAAGCAAAGTCCTAAGGCCTTCTAAATGATTTTACCCAAATTATGGCAAGAAACGAACACATCTAAATGCAAAAATGTTTTGTGGATTGGAAACATGGTTAAAATACAGAGTCTTGATTTTTGCTATCATGCCTTTCTATGCTACTCAAGGATGCCAAAAGCTAGAGATGCTATGATGGGGGCATGATTATTTTCTTTGTTTACTGTTTGTGGATTAAACTTTAGTAATGTAAAACTCGTCTAAGGACATGATCGGCGAAAGATGATCGAGGACATCAAGGTCTAACATGAAAGGGGGCAATCCTTGTCTGTTGATATGCAAGAAATACTTAGGTCATCTTAGTTCAATTATACCTAGATGCTTGTATTAACTTGCTAAATCAAAATCCATGTAAGCAATGCTCAAGTCATCTCAGTTCAATTATACCTAGATGCTTGTATTTTCTTACAACATTCAGAAAAAGTACCAAAAAACTCACCCAATGATAAAATAAGCACTTCAAAATACTTGCACCATCAAGATGTCAAAAGCAAAACACCATTCGCATCCATAAAAGCATCCATGTCGTACCCCATGCAATAAAGATCCAATAATGCAGAGTATCAATGCAAATAAAAGCTAGTGAGTTCTTCTGTCGAGTCATTCTTCTATCAATCAGTATTCTATCTATTGTTGTGGTCCATTCTTCTCAATTCGGTCAACCTGAGAAATGATCCAAATGCAAGTCTGTCCTTAATCCATATCAATCAAGTCAAAGTCAATCTTGCACAAATGATCCAATCACAATCAGTGGTCTTGATCCTTGTCTAGTCATAAACCAACTCAATTAGTTAATCAATCAATTGTCTTATACAGGATGTAACATTGTTGAAATCAGACCAACACACGCATCTTACACAACATGTTTCATTTCCTAAAACCAGACATTATCCTTTGTGTTGCTCTAGGGATCTATCGTTCCCCACCATGACAACACGCCTACCCTGTTGCTCTAGGGATATATTGTTCCCCGCCATGACAACATTGTTGTATATTGTTATCAGTATATTGTTGGTTTACCACTTGATAGGGCCAATACCTTATTTGTTCTTGTATCATTTGTGCATACTTGCTTACTTGTTTGTGTGTGTTATCATTCTATCTTGCATAGCCTATCATTTAGCTCTTTCTTCATCCTAACCTATTTTTCACCTTCTTCATCTTGAGATTATCCATCTCTCATCCTTCTGCCTTCTTCCCATTCAATCTCCCGAGGGGGCATTCTATCATTAAACCTGTACTAGGGGCAAACTGGGGCATGTATCATTATCAGACTATCTATTCTTTGAAGCAACGCCATAAACTATATTGCATCAAAGAGGGGCAAAATGTATACGCCTAAAAATGACACAATTCGGTCTAGATAAATATTCTTAATATTTATTCCCTTCTAATTCCTCTATCAATAAATAAATAAATAAATTTATTTATTTGATTCATATTCTTCCAACAATTAAATAAAATCCTTTATTTAATTCAATTCTTCCCAAATAATTAAATAATTCTTAATTATTTAATTAAGTCAAATCATTCTTCCAAATTTAAATAAATCAAATCAAATTTATTTAAATCCTCTCAATCTCTAAAAATAAAATATAATCAAATATTTTATTAGTTCTTCCAAAATTCATTCTAAATTAAATAATTCCAATTATTTAATTGCTTCTTCCAATAATATCTTCTCTAAATTTAAATAAATCAAATATTTATTTAAGTTGTCTTTTTCTTCTAAATTGAGTTATCTCTAAATATAATTCAATCTTTGTGCACATGCAATTAAATATTCCTAATATTTAATAAAGCAAAATATCTTCTTATTCTCATGCAAATCCCTTCTTGTTTTAAATCACTTAATTGATTATTATATTCTTTTAATTGCTTTAACTCATTCTTCTATTCTTAGCAAATCCTCTCATGCAAAAGAAAGAAAGACACGTCTTTTTCTTATTCGTTGCACGTTCCTCAACTATTCTCAATCATTGATCTTCTCATTCTTTCTATACCGTTGATCTCTTCTTTCCCAAGTCTATAAATTGAACCCTGTTCTTCCATTTCAATCATCCAAGCTTTAAGTATCATTACTCTACAGGAATTACAGTGCACCTTTGACACCAATTCCTTCATTGCTTGTGATCACACTCATTACTACGCACTACTATCATTGTTGTGAAGCTCCTCTTCATGGAGATATTATCATAGTCGTTCCCAATTGACATTCTTGAAGCATAGCAAGGAAGTGCACTCTCTGAGGGCCCTATTTCATACATGCAAGATCGATTGTGATAGGCAATCAATGGAAGCTTCGAATTAAGGAGGTTTGCTTTGTTGTTCATTGCTTTATTTGATTAAATATTCTTAGTTCACCATTTCATTGAGTTTTGGGTATCTTGATATTTGATATTATTGATTATTCATTTCATCCAATTTTCCCTTAACAGATTACTATTTTTATATTGTACTTGTTTATTGTACATTGTAATTATCATTGGATGATTTATGGCATGGAAGCCAAATGGACATTCTATATTCTTTTATAGTGCTAACACCTGGATTAAGCACGTGATTTTTAAGATTTAATGATATTATTGATCATTTTACTTGAGATGATGTAAATAAGAGGACTATTTAATTCAATAAATTTTGTGATGGACCCAAATAGACTAAGGATTTGTAGGATTTGGTGGGGAGCTGTATGTTTGGGATTTTGAAATGGATGCTTCATTAGAGTTTGGTGCTTTTTGTTTAGGGACCCACACCATTTTTTTTTTGTTTTTAATTTGATTGTGTGGGCTTTGATAGTCTTTTGGGTTCTTCATTTTGCTTGGATGGTAGAGTCTCTTTGGGATTTTGTGTATTTTTTGCTTTATGTATGAAGGCATCAATTTTTTTTTTTAAAAATCCCATGGGCATTTTGGTAGCTTCTTGTTTGGATGATGTGTGCTTTTCTTGGTCATGATGACAGATTTTATAGGATCATTATTTATGGGATGAGGATTTATGGATGGGAGTTGGAAGGATCAGAGGATAAAGGGATTGAAGGATATTAGGAGTTGGGAGGATGGGAGGATAAGGGGATTGGACGATAGGGATATTGGGAGTTGGGAGGAGTGGAGGTAAAGTTGATGGGGGAGATGTATGGTCACATGGTTTTGTGAATGATAAGATGATGGAGAAGGGATGGAGACATATGATTTGGAGGTACAATAAGGTGCACTAGGTTTGGAGTTAGAAGGAGATGATTTATGAAGTGTGCGTGTGCTACTAACATGGCTAGATTATTTTTCTTGGGATGTATAGCCAAGGCCATGCGAGGATGGATGGAATGTGGTATGGATGGGTTCCAAAATACCTTGTTCACGAAGGCTTGAACCTTTTCCTTGGTAGTTAATGCTTTGGAGTATGTGATGTGTGATGGGATGTTTGGTGCCTTAGAAACAAGACACAAGTCCATTATTTGTTGGAGAAATATGGGTGGTGGATGGAAGTTGTTCACCTCCTACGAGGGAGCCATTGCAGATGAAGGTTTTTTTCCATGTAGATAGGAGGATGGATTTGTAATGGGATTGGTAGATGGTGGTAGAGGATCAATGGGGGATGTTGTGGTAGGGGTGATAGGGTTGGTGTGAATAGGTTGATCACTAGATGGGAGGGGATTAGGGATTGGATTAGATGGGATGCTTACATCTTGATTAGGATAGTAGGTTGATGTTTCCACATGCTTTGGATTTGACTCTTGACATGGCTCGTGTGTATGGATAGAATTGGAAGTGACTTGGATGGAAGTGATAGGTTCTTGACTTATGGTAGGAGATTGTTTAAGAGGTTTGGTAAGATAATATAGTGGATGGAAAATGATGGCAGATGTAGGATTAGGATTGGGTAGTGTTGGATTTAGGGCACACAACTGAGAGGGGGGGTGAATCAGTTGTATAAAACATTCTCTTTCCTTAAACACTTAACTCCACATTGTTAATTAGCAGCATAATAGAAGATCAACCATGAAAGCACAATGCAACAAGTTAAGAGTAGATGCACATTAACACACATAACACTAAGTTTTTTGACGTGGAAAACCTGGTTAAGGGAAAAACCACAGGGTGATTAACCCAAGATAATATTCTCTGTTAGAAGAATAGAAAGAACAAAATGGCACATGCTAATTAGGGCTCACTGCCTAAGCACACTGTTCACAAGAGGCTCACTGCCTACAAGAGACACACTGTCTACAAAGAATAAGTATTACATACTTGAACTGGTAGATAGCATCTTCACCATGCTTGAATCAGTTCCATTTAAGCCCAAACCTTCTGATCTACCTTTTGCTCTTCTCCTCGCTACCACACACTTATCTCCACAAAAGACAACTCTAAACTGAATTCGCAATCCTTTATTTATACACGACATCAACTTAGGAACAAACATCTAAGTCGGCAAACAACCACATGAACATTCGCAAGGTGTATAATTCATCCGGTTAGCTAGTCACAGAATGAACACCTTTA
Source organism: Cunninghamia lanceolata (assembly GCA_027924645.1). NCBI lineage: Eukaryota > Viridiplantae > Streptophyta > Pinopsida > Cupressales > Cupressaceae > Cunninghamia > Cunninghamia lanceolata. Next base: position 841,816 of record BSBN01000501.1, on the reverse strand, counting down.
TCTGGAAGTATTTCTTCAATTTTAGGCTCCAACTCTAATGCGGACCAACAACATGAACTAAACATAATCCAAGGACCTCCACAATCTTTTCTGAATCACCAAGAACATCCGCACTTCCTCTACTAATTGAAATCCTTCTCTCCTTCATCTGAAACCTCAAGAACACAGTCTGTCATCACTGTTACAAAGGAAAAGGTTCTTTTGGACCTTCAAGCCACAAACCAATCTACTTGACACTTCATAAGGATGTCCTCAACACTTTCTCAAATCCATAGAATAGGATAATGCATTACCGGACCTCACGAACCTATATGTGTCACTCTGTCACCTCTGGACACCTGCCAGAACCGGTTCTACTGGAGCGACCATAACATCTTCCGATCTTCATGCGGACCTCTGAAAACTTGATTGGATCATCTCAAGACTTATATCTACAAACCCTTTAAACCGTATCCTCTGAACCTCAAACTATCTTTGACTTTTACCTTGTTGTCATCACTGTTCCTGATCGAGACTAATTTTCTCAATATCCTCAGCACACAGCTCATCCAATCCTTCTCATTAATGCAACATGAGTATGTCAACATCAATGACAACACTGGTTAAACCCATACTTGCAACAATCTCCCCCTTTGTCATTGATGGCAACATATGATGTGAAAAACCATCAAGACAAGAACTTCTCCTTATTGTCATAGCTCCCCCTATCAAATACAACTATTCACATGTCTTCTCTCCCTTTACTGCTCCCCCTTTGATCAGCAACCACTTTATTTTTCACATGTCTTCTCTCCCCCTTTGACATCAATGGCAAAGGGCACATACTTGCAATTTCACCACTTCAGAACCATGCCTGCTGCTCCCCCTGAGTAGCAGCTCCTCATCATCAGTCCAGCCCACAAGATGTGACTATGATATCCACCGGACTGATGCACATCAGTGCAACCTAGTTCATCACCAGAGGGGCAATAACCCCTAACTTCTCCCTGAGATACTCAAAAGAGTCCTTGGGAAGAGTTTTAGTAAAAATATCTACAATCTGATCCTTGGAGGGCACAAACTCTAGTCTGACTTCATCCTTGTTCACTTGCTCTCTCAGAAAGTGAAACTTGATAGATATATGCTTAGTCTTAGAATGCAACACCAGATTATTAGAAATATTTATTGCACTTGAATTATCACAGAAAATTGTGATAGGCTCCTCATACTCTACTTTAATATCTCTTAGCATCTGCTTCATCCACAAAACTTGAGTGCAACTACCTACTGCTATAATGTATTATGCTTTAGTTGTAGATAGGGATATTGCCTCTTGTTTCTTGCTTAGCCAAGAAACCAATCTCTTTCCCAAAAAGAAAGCTCCACCACTAGTACTCTTCCGGTCATCCACATCTCCTACCCAATCAGCATCTGTATATGCATGAAGAGAGAAATCATGATCTTTAGGATACCACAACCCATACACAACTATCCCCTTTAGATATCTAAAAATCCTCTTGATTGCCATAACATGAGATTTTCTAGGATCAGCTTGGAATCTAGAAACAAGACCAACAACCTGCATAATATCTGGTCTAGTTTGAGTGAGATACAACAATCCTCCAATCATTGAAATATATTTTGTCTGATCAACCTTGGGAGAGTCATCATCTTTGCTCAACTTGCATTCGGTTGCCATTGGAGTGTTCATTGGCTTTGAGTCTTCCATTCCAAATTTCCTCAACAATTATTTCACATATTTTGACTGAGAAATGAAGATTCGTTTCTTTGTTTGAGTAATTTGTAGACCCAAGAAGAAATTCATTTCACCAAGCATTGATATCTCAAACTCACTTTTCATTTGATTTGCAAAAGTTTTACACATACTGTCTCTTCCTCCAAAGATGATATCATCAACAAATACTTCAACAATCAAGATGTTTTCATGATCAATTTTAAAATACAAGTTACTATCAGCAGTACCTTTGTTGAAACCAATATTCAAGAGATGCTTATCCAATCTATCATACCAGGCTCTTGGGGCTTGCTTTAGTCCATACAGTGCCTTTTTCAATTGCAAACCATGTCACCATGATTAGATAATTGAAATCCATCCGGTTTCGCAATGTACACTTCTTCTTCCAAATTACCATTTAGGAAGGCAGATTTGACATCCATCTGATACACCTTGAAATCCTTAAAGGCAGCAAATGCAAGAAATAATCTGATTGCTTCAATTCTTGCCACTGGAGCAAAAGTCTCTTCATAATCAATTCCTTCTATTTGGGAGTAGCCCTTGCAGACCAATCTGGCTTTATTTTTGATTACTTCACCAACTTCATTTAGTTTGTTCCGAAAGACCCATTTGGTTCCAATCACATTCTTGTTTCTAGGTCTAGGAACAAGATCCCAAGTGTGATTTTTCTCAATTTGCATCAATTCTTCCTCCATTGCTTTAGTCCAGTTTTCATCATTGTAGGCTTCATTTATTGTCTTAGGTTCAATCTTTGAAATTAGACAGTATTCATCTGAATTTTGAGCAATTTTCCTTCTAGTTTGCACACCTTTGCTTTTGTCACCAATGATCTGATCTTCAGAGTGGTTTAGTCTTACATACCTTAGAACTTTGGGAGTTTCTTGCACTTCTGCTTCTTGTTCAGGCTCATTTAGACCTGTCTCTTCTTCCTGATTTACTGGATCAGTTTGAATCTGACTTTTAGAAGAGGATTGAACTCCTTGAACCAGAACACCATTCTGATCATCTTCATCATATTCATAAAACCTTGAGGGTTTCTCCATTCCCTCATCAACCTTCACATTTGCACTTTCTATCATCTTTCTCAGTCTCTTGTTATAACATCGGTATGCTTTACTTTGAGTGGAGTAACCCAAGAATATCCCTTCATCACTTCTAGCATCAAACTTGCCTAGATCTTCATCCCTTTTAATGTAACATCTGCTACCAAAAACTCTGAAATATCTCACAGTGGGAGTAATGCCAAACCAAAGTTCATAAGGAGTCTTACCGGTATTGTTTCTAATTTGAACTCGATTGAGAGTGTAGACTGTAGTGCTGACAGCTTCTCTCCAATAGATCTAAGGAACATTTGCTTCCATCATCATGGTCCTGGATGCTTCTTGGATGGTCCAGTTCTTTCTCTCCACTACTCCATTCTCCTGTGGAGTCCTAGGGGCAGACAACTGTCTCTTTATTCCATGTTTCTCACAGAAGTCTATGAACTCACCAGATGTAAATTCTCCACCTCTATCAGACCTTAGACATTTCAATTTTAATTTGGTTTCATTCTCCACCATAGCCTTGAATATTTTGAATTTCTCAAGAGCTTCTGATTTCTCTTTCAGAAAGGTTACCCACATCATCCAGGAATAGTCATCAATTAACAACATGAAGTATCTATCACCTTGCACACTCCTGATTCTTGTCAGACCACATAAGTCAGTATTTACCAAGTCTAATAATCTGGTAGAAGATTGTTCCTTGCTTTTGAATGAGATTCTACTTTGTTTTCCCAACTGACATTCTTTACATGAACTATTTGTAGGTTTTATCAGTTTTGGAAGGTCTCTTACAGCCTGAGTATTACTTATCTTGATGATATTATCAAAATTCACATGACACATTCTTCTATGCCATAACCAACTCTGATCAACTTGGACAAATAAACAACTTTTACCAGTACTAGCCAAGTGGAAGATGTTACCTTTTGTTTGGGTACCAGATGCAATCTCTATTCCAGAACTTTCAAAAATTATGCACTTTCCATTCTTGAATCTGAGATCATAGCCTTTGTCCACCAACTGTCCAACACTGAGAAGATTGTGCTTTAATCCTTCAACATACAGTACATTACCAGTTTTGTTCTTTCCATAAAGAGAAATAGTTCCTCTACCTCTAATTCTGCCAGCAGAATTATCTCCAAACTTTACAATTCCTCCTTCATACTTTTCCAAATTTAAGAACTTATTTTTGTCACCTGTCATATGGTGAGAGCATCCACTATCAATGACCCAATCATCATTTGCTTCAACTTGAGTAGCCAGAGCTTTTTCTTCAACTTCATGATTGATAGATACAGAGGATATTGGTTCTTCTTTGATGGCAATAAACACCCATTCATTACCGGATTTGTTTCCTGTCTCTGATTCATCATCTGTTACTCCTTCATTATCATCTTCTTCATGAACATAGTAACAATTCTTTTGAAACCTTAGTCTGTTAGGATTTGGTCTTGAGAATCTTTCTGGACATCTTGAGGCAAAATGACCAATTTTATTGCAGTTAAAACACTTAAAAGGTAATTTCCCTTCATACTTACCGGATCCTCTTGGCAGTCTTTTTGCAATAAGAGCTTCAAGATGAGCAATTTTAGCTTCTTCTTCTTCCAAGTCTTTTCTTGCTTTTTCATACCATGATGGGTTCCTTGAAGAATTTTCTCCTAGATCAAACCTTTGTTTCCCTTTTTACAGAGGCACTGGCTTTGAATGCAAATTTAGTCTTTGGAGGATCATCTCCAAACTCGGCCATCTCAAAAGCAGCCAACTTACCAACCAATTGATCTCTTGTGACTATTGTGTGAGCTCTGAATTCTTCGATTACAAAAGCCTTGATTGTATAAGACTCAGGAAGGGATTTGAGAACCTTGCCAACGATCTCATCTTCACTCAGGATTCCACCTACCTTTCTAATTCCACAAACCAGCTCATTCACTCTTGGCATAAAAGAGGTAATATTTTCATCATTTCTCATCTTCAATTTTTCAAATTTCCCTTTTAGACTCTGTAACCTTGCACTTTTAACAAACTAGTCTCCTTCATGCAAAAGTTCCAGTTTATTCCAAATCTCAAAGGCAGTTGGAAGATCAATAACATTTGAGAGTTCTGAGTTAGATAATGCACTTAAAAGAGCTTCTTTGGTCCGTAGATTATTTTCAGCATCTGTGATTTCATTTAGGGTTGTCAGACCACCCTGTGGAGGTACATAAGCTTTTGTAACCATGGACCAGTATGCAAATCCCATACACTGCAAGTGACATTTCATGCGACCTTTCCAAAGAGCAAAGTTAGTTCCATCAAACTTTAGACTATCCTTCTTGTAGGACAACATCCTAGATCTCCTCAAGCAGTTAAGCTCCTTTCAGAGGAACTTAGCTCTGATACCAATTGTTAGATTTAGGGCACACAACTGAGAGGGGGGGTGAATCAGTTGTATAAAACTCTCTTTCCTTAAACACTTAACTCCACATTGTTAATTATAGCATAATAGAAGATCAACCATGAAAGCACAATGCAACAAGTTAAGAGCAGATGCACATTAACACACATAACACCAAGATTTTTGACGTGGAGAACCTAGTTAAGGGAAAAACCACAGGGTGATTAACCCAAGATAATATTCTCTGTTAGAAGAATAGAAAGAACAAAATGGCACATGCCAATTAGGGCTCACTGCCTGAGCACACTACTCACTGCCTACAAGAGACACACTATCTACAAAGAATAAGTATTACATACTTGAACTGGTAGATAGCATCTTCACCATGCTTGAATCAGTTCCATTTAAGCCCAAACCTTCTGCTCTGCCTTTCACTCTTCTCCTCGCTACCACACACTTATCTCCACAAAAGACAACTCTGAAATGACTTCGCAATCCTTTATTTATACACAACATCAACTTAGGAACAAACATCTAAGTCGGCAAACAACCACAAGAACATTCACAAGGTGTATAATTCATCCAGTCGGCCAGTCACAGAAAGAACACCTTCATCCGGAAGTATTTCTTCAATTCTGGGCTCCAATTCTAATGCAGACCAACAACACAAACTGAAGATAATCCAAGGACCTCCACAAGCTTTCCTAAATCACTAGGAACATCTGCACTTCCTCTACTAACTGAAAACCTTCTCTCCTTCATCTGGAACCTCAAGAACACAGTCTGTCATCACTGTTACAAAGGAAAAGGTTCTTCCAGACCTTCAAGCCACAAACCAATCTACTTGACACTTCATAAGGATGTCCTCAACACTTCCTCAAATCCACAGAATGGGATAATGCATTACCGGACCTCACCGGACCTATCTGTGTCACTCTGTCACCTCTAGACACCTGCCGGAGCTGGTTCTACTGGAGTGACCATAACATCTTTTGATCTTCATGCAGACCTCTAAAAACTTGACTGGATCATCTCAAGACTTATATCTACAAACCCTTTAAACCGTATCCTCTAAACCTCAACCTATCTTTGACTTTTACCTTGTTGTCATCACTGTTCTTCACTATTCTTGATTGAGATGAATTTTCTCAATATCCTCAGCACACAGCTCATCCAATCCTTCTCATTAATGCAACATGAGTATGTTGACATCAATGACAACACTGGTTAAACCCATACTTGCAACAAGTAGGTGGGTAATCGGATTGCATGATGGTGTTGGAGAGGTAGGGGATTCCATAGCTTTACTTTTTTCATATTTTTCTAATATTCTTTGGAGAAAATCCTTCAAGGATTCTTTGGTGGATGGATTAGGATTTGGAAGGTTTGATGGTGGATTAGTTGGTGAATGGGGGATAGGGATTACTAGATTGGGAGATACATAGGATAATGGATTAAAGTTGATAGGATTGGAAGGATATTGTGATGGAGTGATTGGAGAGATTGATGGATTGGAAAATGAGGAATTCACATAGGGCCATGGTTGTGCATGTAAGCTTTCAATTTCGGCCATAAGGTGTTTGTGTGCTAGTTTGATGTTGTTATAATCAAAGGTAGCATAACAATAGTTGTGGGATGGATAGCTTGGAGGTATTGATTAGTTGGGTAGATATGATGGTGTGGATACATAAGGGGGTGAAGATTGATATAAGGTTGATGGGGATGACATATAGGATGAAGATTGATATGATGTTGATGGGGATGAAATACAGGATAAAGGTGTGGATGAAGGTTGATATGATGTTGATGGGGAAGATATGTAGGATGTTGATAAGGATGAAGTAGGAGTTTGAGAATCTCCAATGATGAGGTGTGCTAAGGGGATATCACTAATGATATTTTTGCATATTTCCTTAGTGATTGGATCAAAATCCTCATAGGCATATTTAAGTCTTTGTAAATGTTGCATTGCTATGTAAGGATCCATGTTGTTAAGATGATGTAGAGTGATGGATGATTGTGATGTAGGTTGGGGGTCAAATTTCAAGACCTTAGAATGATTTGATTTGAAGGATTGGATGTTTCTCTATACTTAAGATAGACTAATGAGCTTAAGTAAGAGAGTTGGTTGGATATTTATGAGATTTGATTGAATGACTTACTTAAGGTAGACTCATGATCTCAAACAAGTTTGGTTAAAGGTTGATAATGATCAACTAAGGTCTTGACTTTTTATTGGATGGATGATGTTGAGGGGTTTTGATAATGATTGTGATTGGGATTTGGATGAAAGATTGATGGGGTAGGAAGGAAACAAAGTCCTTAACCAATTATGATTTTTAATGGATGATTTGTTGATAGTTGGGATTGGTTGATTGATGTTAGATGAGGGATAAATGGATTAGATTAGGATTGGATTGGATTTGATTTTGGATTTGGCTTGGATAATATGGACTGATTCTTGGATGATGTTTTGTTGGATGGCATTTTGACTAAGATTCGGATAATGTTATGATTTTGATTTGGGGGGTTTTGGATGGAAGATTGGATGCAGGTTTGGAAGATGTTAAGATTTTGATTTGGATGAAGGTTTGGAAGATGTTGAGATTTTGATTTGGATGGAGATTTGGATGAAGGTTTGATTTGATATTGATTGATGTTTGGATGAGGGATGTTTTGGTTGGTTTTGATAGATTTTGGATGAAGGTTTGGAAGATATTGATGTTGGATTGGAAGATAGATTTTGGATGAAGTTTGGATGGATTTGGATGAAATTGATTGATGTTTGGATATGGTTTGGATAGTGTGGATTGATGCTTGGATGATTTTTGGTTTTTGGATTGGAAAATTTGAATTCTTTTTGGCTTAAGATCTTAACAAGAGATAATGCAAGCAAGAAGACACAATGGCTGACTTCAATGCATAAGATTGATTTTTGATTTCATAGGATTTGACAAATAAGACACACCATTCACATGAACATTCCTAGATTATTCAAGTGGGAGTATACAAGATTATGATCTCACCTTGCTACCTTTATCTAGGTGTGACATGCAAGTCCCATGATGAGGAGCTAACCATTTTTATCACCCAAGATCACTCTTACGTCATGAGGGGAGAACATACATGGAATGCATGTTTATTTTTAGAGGTCATTTATACATGATGATAAAATCAATGTGGCTTGTGCGATGAGTAACTTCCTAGTCCCTATAGGTATCTGGTACATCACAATCTCACATGACTGAGAGGTCTTAATCTAGGATTAAACAAGATTGCTAAGGAGTCCTTGATATATGCAAGGTATGTGAGGCCCAAACCATAAACACTAGTCCATTGAAGGGATGTGGCACCAAGCGGTTAAGAAAGCCCCACTTCACCTTATGTCTTGAATCACTCGGGGCCCCAAGGATGTCCTAATGATAATGCAACTAGATTGGGGTACAAGTTTCCTTTTATCTCCTTTGATATACCCTACCAGTACATGTGGTTGAGGTTATCCCTTGGGGTGATGAAATCCCCAAGCAGACCTCCTAAGAAGAAATTACCCCCTTCTTTTGATCACCCAAGATCTCACTAGGTGTGAGGGGAGAGCATACACAAAATGATAAGCCCTTTGGGATAACTCTTAAAAGAAAGAAAGGTTTGCAAGTAGACTTTTGATCCCCAACATCACCTTAGGGTGTGAGAGGAGAGCATATGTCTACAATAAAACAAGACATGGCAAACAAGATGAATTTCCCATTGCTTTAACCTTAGTGCAACTAAACTAGTGATAAAAACAGGCTTTGATAAGCAATTATGTACCAAAGAAGTTAGTAGCTTGATAAACTAATCTTGGACAAGTGTTTTTAGTACTAGCAAGAATATGTTAGATCCCTACACAGACCTGCAAACTCTATCAGAAAAATGGTGCTAAAACAGAGATAAACAATGCTGACAGATAGACAAATAGTGCTAACTAGAGAGAATGGCACTAAAACAAACCCCAATAGTGCTAAAATAGGGAGAAAAAGTGCTAACAAATAGACAATATGTGCTACAAAAATATTCAAAATGGTGCTAATCTAGGAACAAATAGTGCTAATCTAGGGCTCAATAGAGCTAATTTGGGGCCCAATAGTGCTAATATGGGGCCCAATAGCGCTAATCTAGAAATAGAGGGTGTTAATGTGGAAAAAGAGAGCTAGGTACAAATCTAGGGATAAATGGAGCTAATATGGGGACATATGGTGCTAATCCAAACATTGATAAGGATAAGATAGTCATTGATGGTGCTAAAATAGTCTCTGAAGGTGCTAAACCATAGACAAAAGGCATGACTGCAGAGATAGATTGTGCTAATCTAACTTGTATGTCAAAACTTTCACAAAAAATTACAAAAAAATGATTAGATACAGGGACAGGGGTCCCACCGGGTGTGCCAAATGAAGATGAAAGAAAGTGGAAAGCAATAAAAACATGAAAAAAACTCAAAAATAATGAGATTTTATACCTTCACAAGCTCCCAATCTCCTTCACTCCTTGACAAGGTGGAGGAGCTTGCACCAAGAGCTCCTTGCTTTACCCAAATTGAAGTAGAGAATGTGGATTGCTCCAATGCTTTCAACACAATGTAGATAAGGATTTGGCTATGGGCAGAGATTGGATAATGATTTGGGATGACAGATTAAGGCTATGGATGAATGCTTAAGAGATGAAGATGAGAGGCTTAGAGAGATTTTTGCGTTATGAGGATATGGGAGATATATTGGCATGGTCATGTTGCTTAGAGATTTTTGATGAAAATGTCTTGGGTTGGCCTTGTATTTATAGGCAAATTTGAAGGGATTTGAATCCAATGGCTAGGATTCAAAGTTGAAACCAAGGGTTGAGATGAGAGGATGAGATCAAGGGATAATATCTCATCAATAAAGATGGAGGGTTGGGATTAAAAGTGAATTTTAAATTCACCTTGGGAAGGATGTGGAGGATTATAAATGAATTAACAAATTCATTTCCATGGGAGAGTGTTGAAGAAAAAATTAGGTTTTTTTGAGAAGTGGGATGACATGTGGCACATGTGTCTTTTTGGAAAACATATGTGTGAGCTCTTTGCATAAAAAAGAGCTCTTACATGGAAAAGGAAAGGTGAGGTGGAAGGGTCATGTGACCCATTTGAATAAAAAATTACTTTTTATTCAAAGTGTGTGGGTATAAGGGTTAATGATGGTTTGACCATATTAATTAAGTGTTTAATTTAATTAATATGGTTGTTGGAAATTAGTGAGGAGGCTAATTAGAGGTTAAAATTAATTAAGTAATAGTTTACTTAATTAATTTGGGTCTAGGGGTTGGGTAGGTTAGGGTAGCTAATTAAATAATTAACATTTATTCAATTAGGCTTGGTTTAGGTCATAGGATATGGGGATTAATTAAATAAGTATTTTTTATTTAATCAATCTAGATTAGGGCATGAGGGAAATTAATCAAATAAATATTGGGATATTTATTTAATCAATTGGAAGATGTGTTCTAAGGCATAGTAATAAATTAATTGAATTAATTCATTACAAGGGATGAATAAGATGAATGGTTAGGGCTAAATGGTTTAGGATAAATTAATTAAATAAATTGATTTTATTTAATTAATTGGTAAAGGGTAAATTAGTGATGTGAGCATGCAGGAAAGTGTCTTGCAGGGGCAAGTCATTTTCAAGTGTCTACATTTACTTCTGATGAAGAATATGCTTTGGATGATGATATTGCAAATAAGGGACAATTGTAAAGTTCCTACAAATAGTAGACTTTGCTTAGGAAGAATGAGGATAAGGAACATGTTTTTCAATCAAACTTTAAGGATTCTAGTGTTTGGTTAAGAAGACCCTTTGATGAAGAGATAAAACCCTTGACTATTGCCAAGATCGCTCAGGTGAAGAGTGTCCACAACATGAGAAGTAAAAAGACTCAAGGGGAAAGTAGTACCATGGAAAATGCAGGTAACATTTTCATTAAGTAAAAATAGAATGCCCCTAATCCCAAGAAAGATGTGGGTACTCAAAGTAATTTGAAGGAAATAGTGGTGAAACATAATCCACATCCTAGGGCTAAAGTGTCAGCTGAAAAGGCTAATGTTAAGAAAATCCTTGTTGAAAATATTACCTAATATTCTATGTTGAATCTACTGATGAGGCCTATACCACTATGAATTTGGGTGAATTAGCTTTCTGATGCCTATAAAAACTTAAAAATCTAACATGATATGCAAAAGTTATAGCATTTAAAAAAATTATTTTAAGCCTTAAAACACTATTCACATTTTAAGCCTTAAAACACTATTCACTGCTTGAAAACAATGTTCAAAGCTTGAGACCACTGTCACTATTAGAGAACATTGTTCACTATCAGAGAACATTGTTCACTGCCAGAAACATTGTTCACTATTGACCGCTGGAAACACTGTTCACCACTAGAAACACTATTCACCATCAAAAGCATTGTTCACCGCTGGAAAGCACTATTCACTATTAGAAACACTGTTCATCACCCTACAAACATTTGCTCAAATTTCACCTACACCAAAAAGGGTCAAATTATATGTTTTTCTTCACCTCTTGGCCCTTCTAGATGCAATCGTGAGGTCCATTTTGTGCTGCGAGGCTCTCTGTGAAAGTGTACCCTCAAATTTTCTTCAAAAAGAGCATAACCCTGCAACAAAAAACTAACAAAGCCTAAAAAAAGAAAGATAGATCAAGGGACAGGGGTCCCACTAGGTGTGCCAAAATGTGTATGATAGAAATTGGAAAGAAAATAAGAAACATAGTGATCTTATTCCAATGCCTACATAACTTAGAAATAATCAAAATGCACAATCGTAAAATCTAAAACAAATAACAATGCAAGTTACTACAAAATGATATTTATTCCTTGGTGTATTGATATGTGGATTGCTCTATTATTTAAGCATAACTTTGATTGCAAATCATCGATGGAGACTCAATTCGACAACATAAGTTTGCATCCAAAAAAGTCCTTTTGGTTTGGAGAAGGCTTTATTTATAGATTTTTTATGATGGAGGGATAAGGATTTGATTTTGAAGATGAGGATTTGATTTTTGCTTTATTTGATTATGTGAGTTGAAAAGAGGAAATAAATCAAGAAGAAGATAAGATGAGATATGAGAGGATAATTGATAAGATTATCTAATTAATTTAATTGATAAGATTATCTAATTAATTTAATTAACTAGATACACGAGTTAGAAATAGAAAGAAATCAAGAAGAAGATAAGATTTAGATTTATTAATTAAATAAATATAATGATTCAATTAATTAAATAATTATAGATTATTTAATTAACATTTAGAAAAATGAGTGAATTAATTAAATAATTAAAAATTATTTAATTAATTCTAAGAAGTGGAAAAAATGTCTTAATTAAATAATTAATAATTATTTAATTAATGTGGAAGAATAATGATTTTAATAAAGATGGATTAATTTAATTAAATAATTTAGAATTGTTTAATTAATGTGAAAGTATAGAAAATGAATAATTAAGTTGGGAAGTAAGGTGAATTTTAGGTGTCTACAGTAATCTTAACTACCAATTGCACTTCACCTTGTGTTGATGCTACTTTGTACAGATAGTTAGTTAGTAGTCTTGTGTATTTGACACACACTTGTCCTAATATAACCTTCGTTGTTGGGCTCATCTCCCACTTTTCACATGACTCTCATAAGAGTCATTGGTAGTCAACCAAGCATATTTTAGGTACATTCTGGGCACTACACATTTTGTCATTTTGTACACACTAGGAGCTTCACTCATAGTAGGCTTCACTGACTCAGATTGGGTCAATGATGTTGACTCATGGAAGTCCATTTCTGGGTTTGTTTTTTTCCTTGGTTTGCATGGTCTTGTAAGAAGAAATTTTCTATTGAAGATTATCATCCACTGAGGTTGAATATCGAGGTGTAGTACATGCTATCTAGGAGGTTCTATGGCTTTGATAGCTTATGACAAAGTTTGGTCTACCACCTGATCATCCTACTATTCCTTGGTGTGATAACCAAAGTGTCATTTGTCACATCCCTAAATTTTGAATATGTTTTACTTTTTACTTGAATGTAATTAGTATTTAATTTTGCATGATTTAATGATTTGACGTTATGTGAAAATGTCATGATAAATCAATGATTTCATGAGTTTGAGTATATATTCATAGAATTTAGACAAGAGATTATATGTTATCGTGATTATTTATTCATGATGTATATGGGTTAAATAATGATACACTAATCCCAATTTGGTGATTGCAAGTTGTATGAACAGGAAACATGTTTTCCACTCTCCAAGAAAGAGAGGGAGAGCATCATTGGAGAGAAGTGAATAGAAGTATGTAAAGAACAAGTTGAACCATCTAAGTCTAGTGTTGCTTAATTAGTGAACTTTGTTAAGTTAGGTAAGTTAATTTTGACTTTATGGTATTGGTTGGTTTTTGATTTGACAATAGTTGATTTGACATCAATTCCTTAAGCATAGGTTTTATCGTAAACCAAGAAGGGATGGTTCGACTAATCGACAAGATGCAGTAGATAGTCAACATTTTCTTGATATAGTTTATATTCAGGAGAGAATATATATGCTAGTGGTTAACTATCTCTTCTTTGGTATTTTCTGATTGAAATTTTCCTATATTATATCGTATCAAGTTAATTATGTTTGTCTATTTTGCTAAATATGTGAGACAGAGAGGGGGAGAATACCTGGTGCAGGAGCACCTAAGAGAACACCTTAGAGCAAGAAGACACAAATGATCAAAGGAGAAGCCCATGGATCAAATCAAATCAAAGGGAACATCCTAGAACCAATTATGGCATATTTTAATGGGCAAAATGATGTAATAATCAAATGTCCTAAGGGTCCTGGTAAGGACCCTAGGACCAAAAAATAATGTAAGTGGGCCAATAATGCCTCTAGGGTCAAATAAGAGTCAATTAGAAGTGTCTAAGGCTAGGAATAAGGAATAATGATCCTAATAAGATCAACCATGATGAACCATGATAATTTGGTAGAGTAAAAGTCGCTTAAAACAAAGTTTAATATTCAAATTTTTAAATAATGCATTTGGGCGGGAAAATAAAAAATGAATAGTTTTGGAAGTTTAACCATCTCCAACCTTTGGGAATTGATTGTGGGAGTTAGGAAAAAGTTATATAAGCCTTCCCAAGGTGTGAGATGGCATAGAGGAGTCATTTTGGAAGTCTGAGTTGTACGGCAGGCTGCAAATAGCAATAAAATTCAGGTTTGTCTTGCATTTCCTTCTTGTTTCTATTGGTCTTTTTGATTGTTGAGTGTTAGTAAATGTCTTAGGACCTTAGTTAACAATATTAGACTTCATTTGATGCTCTGAGGAGGTTCTTGTAGGTAGTTTCATTGCTGTTTGTATTGACTGTTACAAAGAACAACAAGCTATCATGTGCATTTTGAGAAGTTTCAATGTCTCATAGGACTTTTCAATGAATGTATGATCCTGGTTCTCATGGAATAGGTCCTTGATTGTATGTATAATATGTTTCCTAACTTTGACAAAGCAGGAGGAATGCAAATGGACAGGTGATCACCGTTGAAAGACAGAGATTGCATGTGGAAAGAGCATTGAAATGGTGGCTCAGTTATAGCAGCAGGAGATCGGCCTTAATAAGGTGATGGTTTTATGTTTTCTGAGGGTTAATATGGTCAAGGAAATGGTGTTAGACCTTTGAATGAGGTCTAGAAGTGATTGGAAGTGGGAGATCTAGCAAGCCCTAGGTTTTGAGGCCTAGAAAGGGGGGTTTTGTATTTAAACATGCAAATGAGAAAACCACTGGTTGAAACCTTGAAAATCCTTTTTTTTTAATCATTTCCTAAGACTATTTTTAGGTTTGGAGTGAGGGGGATAAGTATTTAATAGGGTTCCTTTGTAAAGTGGGTGGATTAGGCCCTGTAGGAAGACAACCGGGTTGTTAGGACAGTCATATTTCGTCCAAAACAATAGTATATGATTTTGAAGTATGTTATAGAAATCAATAGAGGGTATGCAGATCAGTCATTAGTTTTTGGAGTGCTTTGAGAAAGTTTGGAGAAAAGTGCAAATTAGTCGTTGAACAGGGCTACAAGGATTAGGCCTGGTTAAGGGGAGTTGTCAAGAACCAGTCAGAAAGGTGCATGAAACCTATTGAATCTTGTTGGTTTGGTTAGGTTGAGACCCTAGAAGGTACAAGAATTCATCTAAGAAGTTGGAATCCAAATTTGAGTCCTTTGATGGAGTTTAAGGCAAGGAGAAGACTAGAGAAGCCTTATTGGTTGAAGCCACAAGTTATTTGAATCTTTTGATCTTGTTAGATTATTACCATTGGAGACCTGACACCTCTGCATCATATTGGTATTAGAGCAGCAAGTAGGTCCTTGAGGAAGTAGTAGGATCTTGTGAAAGAGTAAGGGTTGGTGAAAGTTGTGAAGATGCCCCCTAAGAATCAGATGGCTAGGGAGAATACTGAATTGAGGGAAGCCTTAGAGGCTAGAGAAAAAGAGTTGAGGGAGAGAAGAGAATAGGATGCTGCAAGAGAAAGAGAGTTAAGACAAGTGAGAAGGGACAATGCATCAATCTTGGCAAGGTTGGAAGCATTGGAGAAGAATCCTAGAAGGGATGAACAAAATGATTCAGAAGGAGATGAGGAGGCAGATGAGAATCCTCCTGAGGATGAATTGGATCCTGAAGAAAAGAAATTTGTGAGATTGCTGAAGGTAGTTCAAGGTAGTGGAACAAAGGCAAACATAGAGTTACCTATCTATCAAGGGAAGATGGATAATGAAGAGCTATTAGGGTGGATAGATGCCCTTGAAAATTTCTTTGAGTATGAGGAAATAAGTGATGAGAAGAAGATTAAATTTGCAAAAAAAAAAGTTGAGAGGGACAGCACTTACATGGTGGAGTAGTGTGCAAACAGAAAGAGTGGCTAGAGGTGGAACAAGAATCACTTCTTGGGGTAGGATGAAGGATATGATGAAAGATCAATTCCTTCCATCTGATTACTCCATTCAAACAAAGAGGATGAGGCAGAATTTGAAACAAAAGGACATGGATGTTATGTCCTATACTGAGCAATTTCATAAGCTTAGTATTAGAGGTGGATTAGAAGATGAAGAAGAGAAAGTGGCAAGATACCTTAATGGGCTTAGGTATAACTTGCAGGATGAGATTGGGTTGGCAGTACCAGAAACACTTGGAGAGTGTTTTTAGTTAGCCATCAGGGCTGAAGAGAGAGTGAAGAGGAATCAAGAAAGGTAAGGAGGTTATGGAAGAGGAAATAGAGGTAGGGGCAGACCAACTACTGAAGTTCAGAACAGCAATGAGAAGGGTAAGGAGATGCCTACAGAACAGAGAGGTAGATATAGAGGTGGAGGTAGATTTGGATCAGGAAGAGGATTGTTCATAGGTAGATGTTATCACTGCAATGAGGTGGGACACACATCTTTCAACTGTCCTAAGAGGGATGGTATTGATAAGAGAAAGGATACAAGAGTTCACTTGGCACAAGAAGAGGAAAAGAAAGAAGAACAGGAAATGTCATTAGCCTCTCCAGTAATGGACAAAGAAATGCTCATGGTGGAAAAAGGCAAAATGCAGCAAACACCACAGGTATCCATTTTTAAAACTAATTGTTTAAGCCATGGGAAAATATGCAAGTTGATTATAGATTCGGGTTCACATGATAATCTAGTTTCTTGGGATATGGTGCATAAATTGGGATTGAAAACATTTGATCATCCTAGTCCTTACAATGCCACTTGGGTAAGTCAAGAACAACAAGTAAGGGTTAATCAGAGGGCATATGTTGATTTTTCAATTGGTCCATATCATGATTCTGTTTTATGTGATGTTATTTCAATGACATGTGGGCATATAATTTTGGGAAGACCATGGCAGTGTTTGAGAAGGACAGTTCATGATGGTTATACAAATAGTCATTTGGTACACAAAGATAGTAAAAAATATAAACTAATGCCTTTACCGTATGAAGACAAGAAGGAACATGCTATTGTCTATTTTGGAGAGAAATTGCAGTTGAATGTGCAGGTTGAATAGCAGGAACAGTTGCAGCAGAGAAAGGTTTATGACAGTCCTAAAGAACAACAAGTTTGGGACTTAAATGGCATCAAGATTGGGGACATTGATTGCCCTATAACGAGGCTGAAGAAGGAAGGTAGACAGCAGATAGTACAAGAAGGAATAAATCAGAATTCTAAGATGGAGAGTGCAAGAGCATTACAGCAGCAAGGTCCTAGACTAGGATAGCAAAACATGTTTTATGATGCTAACATTTTTTGTAAGAGTCATGCAGGTGGGAGAAGGAGGAGGATAACTCTTGGAGAGTTTATATTCCCTATCACAAATCAGAGGAACATTTCCAAAAGACTGCAGGAGGTTTGGAGCAGACCACATGACTCTTGGGACAAGAGTTTTTATCATGCTGGGGAGTATGGTGCAGGAGCACCTAAGAGAACACCCCAGAGCAAGAAGACACAAATGATCAAAGGAGAAGCCCATGGATCAAATCAAATCAAATGGAACATCCTAGAACCATTTATGGTATATTGTAATGGGCAAAATGATGTAATAATCAAATGTCCTAAGGGTCCTGGTAAGGACCCTAGGACCAAAAAATAATGTAAGTGGGCCAATAGTGCCTCTAAGGTCAAATAAGAGTCAATTAGAAGTGTCTAAGGCTAGGAATAAGGAATAATGATCCTAATAAGATCAACCATGATGAACCATGATAATTTGGTAGAGTAAAATTCGCTTAAAACAAAGTTTAATATTCAAATTTTTAAATAATGCATTTGGGCGGGAAAATAAAAAATGAATAGTTTTGGAAGTTTAACCATCTCCAACCTTTGGGAATTGATTGTGGGAGTTATAAAAAAGTTATATAAGCCTTCCTAAGGTGTGAGATGGCATAGAGGAGTCATTTTGGAAGTCTAAGTTGTACGACAGGCTGCAAATAGCAATAAAATCCAGTTTTGTCTTGCATTTCCTTCTTGTTTCTATTGGTCTTTTTGATTGTTGAGTGTTAGTAAATGTCTTAGGACCTCAGTTAACAATATTAGACTTCATTTGATGCTCTGAGGAGGTTCTTGTAGGTAGTTTCATTGCTGTTTGTATTGACTGTTACAAAGAACAGCAGGCTGTCCTGTGCATTTTGAGAAGTTTCAATGTCTCATAGGACCTTTCCATGAATGTATGATCCTGGTTCTCATGGAATAGGTCCTTGATTGTATGTATAATATGATTCCTAACTTTGACAAAGTAGGAGGAATGCAAATGGATAGGTGATCACCGTTGAAAGTTAGAGACTGCATGTGGAAAGAGCATTGAAATGGTGGCACAGTTATAGCAGTAGGAGATCGGCCTTAATAAGGTGATGGTTTTATGTTTGCTGAGGGTTAATATGGTCAAGGACATGGTGTTAGACCTTTGAATGAGGTCTAGAAGTGATTGGAAGTGGGAGATCTAGCAAGCCCTAGGTTTTGAGGCCTAGAAAGGGGGGTTTTGTATTTAAACATGCAAATGAGAAAACCACTGGTTGAAACCTTGAAAATCCTTTGTTTTTAATCATTTCCTAAGACTTTTTTTAGGTTTGGAGTGAGGGGGATAAGTATTTAATATGGTTCCTTTGTAAAGTGGGTGGATTAGGCCCTGTAGGAAGACAACCAGGTTGTTAGGATAGTCATATTTTGTGCAAAACAATAGTATATGATTTTGAAGTATGTTATATAACTCAATAGAGGGTACGCAGATCAGTCATTAGTTTTTGGAGTGCTTTGGGAAAGTTTGGAGAAAAGTGCAAATTAGTCGCTGAACAGGGCTACAAGGATTAGGCCTGGTTAAGGGGAGTTGTCAAGAACCGGTCAGAAAGGTGCATGAAACCTATTGAATCTTGTTGGTTGGGTTAGGTTGAGACCCTAGAAGGTACAAGAATTCATCTAAGAAGTTGGAATCCAAATTTGAGCCCTTTGGTGGAGTTTAAGGCAAGGAGAAGACTAGAGAAGCCTTATTGGTTGAAGCCACAAGTTATTTGAATCTTTTGATCTTGTTAGATTACCATTGGAGACCTAACACCTCTGCATCAATACCTCAACCCCATTCTCGTATTTTGTCAAGTGTTTAAAAAAAAATGTAAGGTATACATTGTGTATGCCTTCTTTATGACATTACATATGTGTGTGTGTGTGTGTGTGTGTGTGTGTGTGTGTGTGTGTGTGTGTGTGTGTGTGTGTGTGTGTTATTTAAATAAGACCTTTTTTGTTAGGTAAATGACTTCTTAATGTAAGAGGTTAAGACATGTGTTTTGCATTTTCTTGTGATACGTGGTCCTTTGACCCTATTTTCTCTCAACTATGAAAGAGAGTGGAGTATCTTTTGACCAAATTTTTGGTGGTCTTTATTGACCATTATCTCTTTTGTTAAGCATTTCATCATGGGAGTTAATATTGGCATTAATAAAAGTAGTGGGAAGTGAATATAGAGTGGTGCTCTATTTAATACCACAAAAAAGTTCTCTTTGGATATATACAGATGTACACCAAGAGATACAGAAGGTAAATAATTATGTTTGAAGCATACTGAGGAGAAAGGACATCAGAGGACTACTAAAGGAGCAAGGAAAGCCTTGTTTGCACAACAAGCTCATAGGTTCTCTTCTTCTTACGAATATATTTTCTATGATTTTTAGAGTTCTTAATTTTTATCAGCCCTGTAGATTTACGTACTACTATGTTATGAGTAACCAATAACCTAGCATATATATCACTGTGTTATTAGTAATCGATAACATAGTATCTATATTACTATGATATGAGTAGTTCAAAGTATACATCTTTTATTACGTTATGTAAAGCCAAAAGATTTATATTGTTATCACTGTGTTTAGTGAAGTTGACTGTATATTGTATCATTTTGTTTTAGAGAACAAAGAGATAAAACAACTCTTTGTATGAAGAGTTGAGAGCTCTTTGGATGTCTATGAACTATGAAAATGATAGTTTGTCTTATCTCTGCATTCTAAGAAGAAGTAGAGTTTATTTACCTCTGCATAGGAATAACTGATAGCTTGTCATAATGAATGTGAAGACGATGGCTTAGACACCTCTATGGAGTCATGTGAGGTTTGTAAATCTTTAGAACTTTGTGAAAACTAGGAATTTTAACTTCTATTATTCTATGTGATGTATTAGGCCAAATGACCATACACTATTCCTTTTCGGATAAAAACTAGTTTATCTCAGTCTTTTTACTTACATTCAGAATGAGAACTTTGTTTGTGTATCATCTTTACCATATAAGTATAGCATTATGTATGCAAACTGTGAGGTTGTTGAAATATTTCTTGTGCATGTCAAAAGGCTAATGTTCACAATATGTTTTATCTCGATGTTGTCAATTAACTTAATAGTTGTGTAGATAGTCTATAATGAACATTAGTATGTTTTATGCTGAGGTTAAAGTACCTCTATTGTGATTATACTTGTAGACTAAGACTGTGTAGAGATCAGTTAATGTCTACACTCAAAATACTCGAGATATCTGTTGTCTTTAGATATCTTGCACTTAGAATAGTGAAGGAAACTAATGATGTTTTATTTATCTTAAAGCTTGTTGAATCTATCTTGTGATGTTAATATGAGCCCTTCGAGATATTTGAGTCTCTTGAGATTGTTTGTTTTCTCTCATATCTAAAGGTGTATATAAATGATATGAATATCATTAGAATCACTTGGAACTATGTTATATATAACAACATATATGCTTATTCAACTAGATTAAGTATTTACATTATGTAAAGAGGATGTTAGAACTATCATTCTAAATCTTTCTATATCAGTGAATGAAAGGCAACCATTAGGTCAAAGACATCATTACTTTATCTACCTAGATTTATATTCTTTATTGGATTAAAAGATTGATTTTAGTCAAGAATTATTATGCTTTTGTTAGATTATATTAAGACTTGACAAAGAGGAAGATAACCTTATGTATTATGTTTTTCAAAAAAAGGTGAAATAGATCAATGACCAAGTAGTCAAGATTTGACAAGTGGTTATCTTATTCACGTTATATTATGGATATAATTTATTAGTTTTAAGGGTATTATGATATTGCAAAGTATTGGATAAGGGAGTGTAGTGAACCCTAGATTTTACCCCGAAGATTTTAGAATTCTTAAACTCTCAAGTCAATTACGATATTGAATTATTCTATTATGTATTTTGGTTGACAGACAAAAGGTCGAGAAACCAAAATTTGGACATTATTAAGAGATTAAGAAGAACTTTGTTGTTAGAAAGTCAATACTAGTTATATAAACCAAGTATGGTTATTATTGAGTAGAGTAAAATGACAGGACGTCATAAACCTTGTTAAATTGCGGATATGTAATAAGGAACTCTCCAAAAAAATAAAAATATCTAAATTTTCATATTATATGTATATCCTAGATAAGGAATATATTTCTAAGTCATAAGGACTAGGAATTGGGTATAAATAAGATAATTATGTCTAGAGGTACTAGCCAAGTAAAATAAGCTGTAGGATGAGATAGTCTTCAAGTTGAGTTAGAGGTATGTGAACACACAACTACGCTTATTGTAAACATTCATTTATATAGAAAATTTGGCCAAAGTGATGCATTTGTCTCTGCATGCATTAGTCATTTCATAGTGTCTAGATTGCATAATTGGTCAGTATGATCATACTTAGCTAGAAGATTGTTTAGATTTGTATGGTCGATTGAGTTACATGGGATACAACACTAGGACTTAGATGGTAACTTGTTAGATCCGCATGTCTATACTCTTTATGAAGGGTAGGGACACTTACAAAAAGGAAGGTGTGCGGGGGACCGCTAGTCTATGGTTGGAGGTAAAGAAGTCAGATGATGCTCTCTCTCTATGAAGTAGAAGACTTGCTAAGATTTGAACGACAAATATCAAGATTCTAGAGACAATAATTTATATTTAAAATTTGATGTTATGATATGATGTAAAATATTATTTTTGCCAAAGAGCAATGTATTTGTAAATGTAAAGTGAAATGTTATCACTAAAGATTATCTTTGAATATAATGAATTTCAAGGTTAAAAGATATTCAGAAAGATATGCTTTTATTTCTTTGAAGTTTAGCAAAGGTTAAAAAAATCATTCTTGTATATCATGGTCTTTTACTTTGTAAGTAAATTGTGTGTGTAATTCCAAGTAATATGAGAAAGCATGTTACATATGGTATCGGATCTAACTGGGTTCAACACATGGACCTAGGAGCTCACTATGAGAAAATTTGTCAACATTAAGCATATAGCTAATGTTTGAAATTAGTTTTATGCTAGAATGACATGGAGAAGAACCAAGAAAACTGCCAGAAAGTCTATTCCCCAGCATTTGCCTAAGTTAGTAGTTAAGAAAGAACTTAGTGAGGAGGTTGAACTCAAGTAGCATATTAATTATGCTAAGGGTACATGGCTAGAGGATTCAGATTCTTTGGCTGACGCTCTTAAGTGTATACAGCTAGAGAGGAAACAATGTATTAAACTAACCAAGAATCCTATTGTTCTTACTTGTGTTGTTAAACCAAGTAAAACATTTGCTAGCCATGACATGCCATTTGGATGTGGTCATGACGCTCTTGTTTTAAGAAAAGAGGTGATGGAGGAGTACCTACATGTACATCCACCTTCTAAGTTTGTTTTATTGTATTCCAATGGGGAAGAGGTGTTGGAAATAATGCATATAACTGAGAGGGGGGGTGAATCGGTTATCTTATAACTTTTCTATTTTTACTTTCTTTTCTTATCTTATCATTTAGTGTTATATCAAAACAAGGCAATCATAAGAACTAAAAAAGAAATTAACACATAACACAAGGATTTTTACGTGGAAACCCTGTTAAGGGAAAAACCACGGGGTGACTAACCCAAGATTATATTCTTTGTTAAAGAATAAAGAGTACAAATTTGGCACTTGCTAATTAGGGCTCACTGCCTGAGCACACTTCTCACAAGAGGCCCACTACCTACAAGAGACTTACAGTCTACAAATACTTATAGATGATACCAAGGTGTTTTAACTGGTGAACATCATCTATACATGCAGGAATTTAGTTCTGGTTAGGCACAGTATACTGATCTGGCACATTTCATTCTTCCTCTTCTCCATATTACCTTCCTATCACATTTCAGGCTTGAATTACTGCCTTCACACTTGTCTCTACTTTTCTTCACACTTAATCATTCATACTATCACTTACACACACTCACAATCTTGAATCCATCAAGTATATATATCCGCATCAAGGATTTCCCACAACTTTCTAGTCAGCAACAAGAACACTTAGGATATTTGCAAGTTACTATTTAGTCGGCTGAATCCA
Organism: Cunninghamia lanceolata; assembly: GCA_027924645.1. Lineage (NCBI taxonomy): Eukaryota > Viridiplantae > Streptophyta > Pinopsida > Cupressales > Cupressaceae > Cunninghamia > Cunninghamia lanceolata. Next base: position 818,216 of record BSBN01000501.1, on the reverse strand, counting down.
TACTTGATTGATGATGCGTACCAAAAACTTAGGCATAGAAGTCATTACATATGTCATCAAAAATCATATAATGCCACAAATTGCTTAATCAATACCTTTTATACATCCGGATTGAAGTCTGATATTCTATCGGTCAGTTCTTCCTTTGTTTGTTTTGCCTGACTAGAACCCAACACTCAGATGCTCATATCTTTTTCATGCTTTATCACTGGAGGCTAAATCTCTAGAATACAATAGTCATGATACCCCTCTTGACTTTTCCAAGTCCACAACTTACTAAGTTACACCATCTGAGAGATCCAGACCTGATTGTTGGACCTTGTTACATACTTTGTTCTTGTTCACCGGACCAAAACAATCTTCAATCTGACTTCTGGTATAGGCATATTATGTATTGCAGATGTGTGGGATAGACTTTGTTGCCATCAATGACAACACTTATGAAGCCACACAGTGTCTCTTGCCAACAATCTCCCCCTTTGGCATTGATGGCAACACTTAGTGAAAAATGACTAAGTGTTATAGTAAATCCCCCTTTACTTGTGCTTTGTTTCTTTACACTGCTTTACCAAATCTTCCCTTTTGCTAGATTCCTCATTTTTCACTATTCTTCATTTCCCCTTTGACATCAATGCAAAGGGGTGGAATCTGCATACGAAAAGTTTGCAAAAATTACTGTATACATGGCCAGATATGTATATACAAGTCATACATTATACTTACATATACTTAAATATATCCGCAAAGGTTGTCTTCAACTATATAGTTTTTGTGGCCCAACTCCTCTTCATTCTATCCAAAATGGAGATGTGTCCACTTAACAAAAATGCATATTCTTCTGCCCTCTTTAAGTCTGTTGGATCACTGGTCTGGATTGTACTTTGTGCCTCTGTCAAGGCATCATGCATTTCCTCTAACTTAGGGATGATTATCCCTCTGAGATCACCCATTCTATCCATTATGTTCTTTTTCTCTTTAACCAATTCTTTAATTTCATTTATTATAGCAATAGCTTGACATTCATGATTCACCAGAGAGGTAGTAAGGGGATCAAAATTCTGAGATAAACTTGATAGTTTTCCTTCTTGTTCTTTCACTTTCTTCTCAATGTCCTCTGTCACTTTGGGCCAAGTTAAACAAAATTTGTATATGTCCCCACCATCCTTAAGAGCATTTTCAAGGCTTTTTATGCCAATGCCTAAGGTTCTTCTATCATTAACAATAGCCCTTGTACTTCACTAAATCTCTTTCCCAAGAACTCCTTCCAGGCCTTAGTTTCTGCCGATTTCTCTAAAGATTCAAAATGAGTGTTAACATAATTGACTAAATTTCTCAGATTACCAGATGGAGAGACAGAAGGATCCTTTTGATAGGTTGGCATCATCTTCTCCAATATCCCAGATGCAATCTCCAACATCTCACAATCCTCCATGTGTGATTTTAGAAGTTTCTCTTTTGCTTTGGCCTAAGAAAAAGATGCTACTTTCATTATCTGAATCAGAGAGAGAGAGAGTTGAAGTTTAGTGGCCCTTGAATCAACTTAGGTTCATCCAGCTCCATCATTTCTTTGTCTAGGAAATTCTGTAGTGTCTCTTGTTGAATCTACTTCCTTCCTTTTGGGGGCATCCGAATTGACTTGCTTATTGACATCAATGATATTTGTTTCTTTTATCTATCCTTCCTCTTTTGGAACAGAGGAGTCTAATGCCTCAGATGGATCTTCATCATTTTTCTTCAATCCTTCAACATCTATGTTAGAAAGCTCTTCATCTATTTCCTCTACAATGGGAAGATTGAATCTCTTCAAGGCATTCCAAAGAATTTCTTTTGTTTCATTTTCTATTTTCTCAGTATCTCCAACCATGAGTTTGTTCATCTAGGACTTGCTTCAAAAATCATCTTTACAATCCTTAAAAACCATGTCCATTTGTTTTGGAGTGATAGAGGGACATAGCTGTATCACTATCTACTCTCGGATCTCCAAGTCTTTTGCCTTTGCATTCTCTTTTCTTTGCTCCAATACATCTTGTAGGCTCTTTGGAATTAATGAAATTATTTCAATGAATATTTTGTTATAGATATTCAAATACCATATAGTAGCTTCCTCCAGAATTCTCTTGTTAGCATCATTATATTCATCATAGAACTCTCTCATCGGCTGCAGGTTCCCATCCACAGTAACTGCCTTGATGATGTCATCAATAGAAAGAGTAGGCTTCTCAACATACTCTGCTGACTTCTACTCCACATCAACCTTGGGGGATTTTACTTTTGCTTTCTTCAATTCTCTAATCTCTACATCTGACTTAGTCTCATCATCATCCTTGAGACTCACATAGGCTCTTTTGGCCTTGGATTTCTGTCTCTTTTCTTTTGCAGATGAATGGGCTTTTGGATTTATAGCTTTAGAGCTCCCAGAGGCAAAACTCCTAGTAGTTCTAGTCCAGGTGGAGGCTTCTGCCGGAACCTTTTCTTCTTTTGCTTCCTCTTTTTCTTTCTCAATTTTCTCTATTCTTTCTCTGTTTGCAATAACAACTTCTCCGGTAATGCCAAATTTCTCAACTAGTTCTTCAAGTTCTTTTCTCACCTTTCTTTTTATCTCAGGCCTTCTTAGTTCAATATGCAGCTTTATGTTTAATTCTTCAAAAGTGCCAAACCTCCCTGCTTTGGGGTCCTTGGGTTGACTTAGTAAATGTTAAATATGAGTCTCCAATATGTTTCCATTAACCTCATAGCCCATGGACAATATCCATACTGTCCTTGGCTCAACTGCCTCTATTAGGCACTGATCAGTATCTACCATAAAGCAAACTATGTCTTTGTACTTCTCCACTATTATTTTGGGAATTCTTTCTCTTGCTTGCATCATGCTCTAGAAGTTTTTTAAGTAACCCCAGAGAGCTATCTTCTAGGTTTGAGTGTCACTAAGTTCATACAAGTAATCCCCAATCTCTATAGCAACTGATTTGTCATTTTCCCAGATCAGACCTTTTGGTCCTAGTAACTCATTCATGAAGTAGAAAAATAAGCATAACACCAAATCACCATATTTGAAAGAGTTATTTTTATCTTTCTTGATCTTTTGCAGGTTCTCCAGCAACTGATTCAATAGGAATTCACACAGGTCATAATCTACATTCTCTCTTAGCATCTGGTATGTAGTGTATATGGTAGTACTAGATACAGAGTTTTCTCTATTTGAATGGTAAATCTTGTATCCAATCACAATTGAGGCAAACTTGACATCTGGATCAGTGATGTCATCAATGGTCACTACCCTCTTATCATATTTTGAACCTATGGCTTCAGACACTATTTAATTCTTCACAAACTTAAGAGCAAGCAACCCACCAATGGGGTGCAAACTAGTTACAACTTTGATGGCATCTTTGGTTATTTTAAAAGACCTCATTAACCACATGAAGTTATCATGGATCCTGCTTAAGATATACCAAACCCATTCGTCCTCTCCAAAAGATGGATAATGTATGCAATGTGCAAAATTCTTATCTTTTAGGGTCTGGAACTCTGGTTTGAGATCAAATTTCTCACTGATTAACTGATTGTGGTATAGTTTCATCAATTTCAGGTCTCCAAAGTCCTCAATGTTTGCATGTATATAAACCCTAATGTCTTCTGCATGGAGAACGCCATATGGGGTACAGGAAAATGCACCCAATGGATCAACCTCAATAGATTTGTGAGAATGTTTCTTGAAAACTGGCCTTGGTCTCTCGGAAACATTTACAACCATAGGAGTAGCCATTCTAATCAACGAAGATTGGAGAGATTTAAAAAATAAATACCTCTTCACACCTTAGGGTTCGGAGCGACTATCGGAACAGATTGCACTTGGATTCAATCTTCAACTGAGTTTGAATGTTTTGTTGGATTTCGTTTCAGAGCTCTTCTCCCTTCTTCGTGAGTGTAAAGTGTTGCAAATGATGGATGAGAAACCTTTTAACCTTGCTCAAAATCCTAATTTCTCTTTGTAATAAATGCACAACTTAAGTCATCTGGTTACACTGTATTGAGAGAGATTTTCTTGAATCACTGCGCAGATCTTAAAATCATTATCTATGAGGGTTGACAACATATCTTCACCCTTTTTCAAACATGCCATAGGTCCGTGGATTAAAACATTTCAATTTTGGATCATACCAGATTTGTCTGTGAAATTATGCTTTACCAGATAGCTATCAATATAGGATCTCCTCATAGCTTCCTCAAATCTGCATACGGATTTGTCAGATTTTGACTAGATGAATTTTAAATGAATCTCCTCAAACCCTTTAAACTGCAACCTCTTAATCTTACTCAATGTGTTGAATTCAGGCACTTACCAACTGGCTGGGGGAAAATGATTTTCACTGTAGCTCCCCTTGAGCCAAAGCTCACTTCTTAGTTTCTAGAAGGATTATTAGCACTGGATTCCAATGCAGAACCATCTCCAATACTCATTGTACTCCTTTTTATCCAAATCTTGCTCATCTCCATTTGAACTTCATCTGCATTTACTTTACCTTTGCCTTTATCTTGTTTCTGATCATGTTCCACTGAACCTTTTCTATTTTGATTTTTGCTTCTGTAGAATCTAGCGGTATGATTGGATCCATTGCAATTGTAACACACAATATTTCTTTGCTTATTTGAATGATATCCTCTTGATCTGCACTCATTAGCCATATGTCCAATTCTATTGCATACAAAGCATTTACCATTGAAAGAATTGTTCATTTGCATATTTCTGCATTCATGAGATTTGTGACCATACCTTTTGCAATTGAAACATTGACCGGAGAAGGATGGATTGATTTGACTCATTCTGTTTCTGCACTGGATTGCTTTATGAATGAACTTGTTGCAATTGAAGTAGTATCCATTGAAGGATGGATATCTTTGAGCATTTGGTTGCCTTACTGGAGGTCTTCTAGGCCTGTTTCTTTGATTTCCTGATCCAAAGTTCTTCTAACCAGATCTAGAGCTTTCACCTTTCTCATATCCCAAGCCACGCTTATCATCTACCCTCTTTTGACTTTCAAGAAGAACTTCAAGTTGGGCTAAGCTTATCTTAAATTTTTCTTTGTATTCATTTGTAGTTTGAAGATCTTGTTTAAGAGTGTCTATCTAATTCTCAAGTTGTTCTTCATTGTCTCTGGCTTCTTCAAGATTGGATTCAAGATGATTGATTATTCTATCCATTTTGTGGCAGTCCTCTATTTTCTCCTTGAGGGATTGTTTAAGATTATCTTCAATCTTTCTCTTTTCTTCAATTTCTTGGTTGAATCTCATAACCCCTGATTCCATTTCATGCCTTATCATAATGACTTCTTTTGACAGCTTCTCACATAGCTTATTTTTCTCATTTAGATCCTCATTAGTATTATTGACTTCACTCTGATTTGCTAATTTATGGAGTAGTTCCTTTCTCTTTTTCACAGAATTACTAAGTTTTTCTTTTAGCTCATTTATGAAATCATCAGATTGTTTGAGTCTTTCTCTCAAATTATTGACTTCAGAGTGGGATTGTTCAAGATCATCTAGGGTAGATTGAAGTTGTTCTTTCATACCATATGCATCCATTGAGATTCCCAGATCTTCCTCAAGCTATTAGGCTTTGTTCAGAAGAACTTAGCTCTGATACCAATTGTTGGAAACAATGCAGATAACTGAGAGGGGGGGTGAATCAGTTATCTTATAACTTTTATATTTTTACTTTCTTTTCTTGTCTTATCATTTAGTGTTATATCAAAACAAGGCAATCATAAGAATTGAAAAAGAAATTAACACATAACACAAGGATTTTTGCGTGGAAACCTTGTTAAGGGAAAAACCACAGGGTGACTAACCCAAGATTGTATTCTTTGTTAAAAGAATAAAGAGTACAAATTTGGCACTTGCTAATTAGGGCTCACTGCCCAAGCACACTGCTCACAAGAGGCCCACTGCCTACAAGAGACTTACAGTCTACAAATACTTATAGATGATACCAAGGTATTTGAACTAGTGAACAACATCTATACATGTAGGAATTTAGTTCTGATTAGGCACAATATACTGATCTGGCACATTTCATTCTTCCTCTGCTCAATATTACTTTCCTATCACATTCTGGGCTTGAATTATTGCCTTTGCACTTGTCTCTACTTTTCTTCGAACTTAATCATTCATACTATCACTTACACACACTCACAAGCTTGAATCCATTGCGTATATATATCCGAACCAAGGATTTCCCACAACTTTCTAGTCAGCAACAAGAACACTTAGGATATTTGCAAGTTACTGTTTAGTTGGCTGAATCCATACTTGATTGATGATGTGCACCAAAAACTTAGGCATAGAATTCATTACCTATGTTAACTAAAATCATATAATGCCACAAATTGCTTGATCAATACCTTTTATACATCCAGATTGAAGTCTAATATTCTATCGGTCAGTTCTTCCTTTGTCTGCTCTGCCTGACTAGAACCCAACACTCAGATGCTCATATATTTTTCATACTTTATCACCGGAGGCTAAATCTCTAGAATACAATATTCATGATACCCCTCTTGACTTGTCCAAGTCCGCAACTTACTGAGTTACACCATCTGAGAGATCCGGACCTGATTGTCAGACCTTGTTACATACTTTGTTCTTGTTCACTGGACCAAAATAATCTTCAATCTGACTTCCAGTATAGGCATATTATGTACTACAGATGTGTGGGATAGACTTTGTTGCCATCAATGACAACACTTATGAAGCCACATAGTGTCTCTTGCCAACAAGAGGAATCTGAGGAATATCCATTAAATGACAGTGACATGTAGTCTTGTCACATTAATTACCTAAATAAGGATGTAATTATACCAGAATAAACTATAATAAAGATGAGATTGTTTGTCATTTGAGTTTTTGTGAATGGATTTTATTGTTGAAATTTGAATTTTGAATTAATGAGATGCATTATTCTAAATTCTAATTTATAATTTGATACAAATATTAGGTGTGATATAGAGTATCATGATGGTTCAAACTTGAACAAATCTTGAAGATAGTCAAGGAGAGTCAAATCCTTTTGAACACCCTATGGCTAAGCTAGATCAGATATTTATCATGCTGAATGAAACCAATGATAGGCTAAGAAACTTGGAATAGGAGGTTAGAGGTCAAGGTAAATCCAAAGCAAGACATAAGGACTCATATTAAGGAGATGATGAATATGTCCATGAATCCAGTATTCATAGTGAGCCAAGGGAGAATGTTGATAAAACTAAGGCTCAAGAAGAGAAGATAAGTAGACTTACCTTTGAATTATCTAGAGATATGAATAAACTCATGCCACCCAAGTTCAATGGAACTGAAACTGGTGATGCTACTGAAGCTTGGTTGATAGAGATGGAAAAGTATTTCAAGATCCAAAATTACTCTGAGATTTAACCAAGGCAGTATGGGGTAACTTTCAACTAGTAGGAGAAGCATCCATGTGGTGGATGAATAAGAAGATGGAAATGGGGTTAAGTTCTTTGAGCTTAACCTGGGATAAATTTGTGGTCTTATTTCGTGAAAGGTGGTTACCACAACTTTTATTTGACCATAAGCTAATAGATTTTTAGAATCTGAGACAAGGGGATATGTCAATGGTCAAATATTGGGAAAAGTTCACTCATCTTCTAAAGTATGTGCCTCAATATCAGAAAGATGAAAGGTTCAGTATGAGGAAATTTATCATGGTTCTTAATTCCCAGATAGGTGGAGAAGTGGATGTGCATGGTCCTTCTACTATGGACCAAGTTTTTGAAGAAGGCAATCAAGCAAGAAAAAAATTGAAGTCAATTTATGCATACCGCGAGAAGAATTGCAAGAGGTTAAATAACACACCAACTTCACATCCTTTCAAGAAAAGGAATGGCAAGCCAGATGTGTCTAAGAAAAGTGACAAGGGTTCCAAAAATAATAGGAGTGGACCTAGGAATGAGAAGAAGAATAGTGGCAATGTTCAAAGGAATGATAATAATTCGAGTAAACCTATTGAGAAGCGAGGACCTCCTAGAGGATGTTTCACTTATGGTGGAGATCATTATGCAAATCAATGCCCAACTAAGAACTAAGGAGTTACACAACATAGTAATGCTTTACCCACTTAGCAAGTAGCTTTTCAACAAAGGATCCATGCAACTTTAGATAATCACCAAGCAGATTACCAGATTACTCCCATTGAGACAACATGTACTTTGTTTGGAGTTCCTATTTCTATTTTAATTGATACTGGAGCAACTGAAAGTTTTGTTTCTCTAAAAGTATTAAGTAAAATTTATAGAAGAGCTAGATTTATGGCTAAACCCTAGTCAGTAGAATATGCTAACCAGACTAGAGCTTAGGTAGAGCAATGCCTTTTTGAACCTAAGATTGATCTTCCTAGTTTTTCGACAGAGGTGAATTTGTTTGTATCCCCCTAGGTTCCTATGATGTTATCTTAGGAATAAATTGGCTATGAAGGCTTAGAGCCAATGTTGACTATTTTGTAAAAATAGTGGAGTATCTATATGATGTAGGAAACAAAGTCTTTTTACAAGGCACTCAGAGAGAAGTTAAGATTAGACCAATCTCTGCTATGCAATTGAAGAAAGCTAGCCGAAAAGGTGGTAAACTTGTTGTAGTTAAGATGGAGAAAGTAGAAGAAGATCCTAGTAAACAAAGTGTATCTTTAGAGAACTATCCTTTCCTTAGAGATTTTTAGGATATTTTCCCAGATGAACTCCGTTGATTACCTCCTAAGAGAGCTTTCGATTTCTCAATTGATATAATAGGGGGATCTGAACCAATTTCAAAAGCCTCGTATCGTATGACTACGGAGTTGATCGAATTGAAAGCCCAACTTCAGGAGCTATTGGCTAAAGGATTGATTAGACCTAGTGTTTCTCCTTGGGGATCCCTAGTGATCTTTGTCAAAAGGAAGGATGGAACCTTGTGTCTATGTATAGACTATCGTATGATTAACAAAGAAATGATAAAGAATAATTATCCTCTACCACATATTGGGATCTTTTTTATCAAATACGTGGCACAACAATGTTTTCTAAGATTGATTTTTGATCTGGATGCCATCAACTAAGAATAAAAGATGACATTGATAAGACAACTTTCAAAACTAGATATGGGCATTATGAGTTCATGGTTTTACCTTTTGGACTTATGAATGCTCCTGTTGCATTCATGAATTTGATGAATAGTATTTTCTAAGATTGCTTGGATAAATTTATTCTAATGTTTCTAGATAATATTGTTATTTACTCTAAGAATGAGGAAGAACACTTGCAACATCTGTGAATAGTTTTGCAACGACTGAGAGAACATAAATTATTTGAGACTCTTTCTAAGTGTGCTTTCTTTCAGAAAGAGATACAATACTTAGGGAATATTATTTTAGTTGAAGGAATATCTATAGACTCTGCAATGATAAAAGCTATACTTGAGTGGCATGTGCCAAAGAATGTGCATGAAGTGCATAGCTTCATGGAATTAGTAGGATATTACAGGAAGTTCATTTTGAAATTTTATAAGATTGCAAGCCCAATCACTTCACTTCATAGAAAAGGAAAGTGTTTTGACTAGACAACTGAATGTTAGAAGACATTTGATCAGTTGAAAGAAAGGTTGACAACTACCCCAATATTGAAAGTTCCAGATCTAGAAAGTTAATTTGTTGTCATAACTGATGTTTTAGGAGAACGTGTGGGAGGAGTGCTTATGCAGAATGGACAAGTGGTAGCCTATGAATCTAGGAAGCTGAGACCATATGAGAATAATTATGCTTCACATAATTTAGAGTTAGTAGTAGTTGTGCATGCTTTGCAAGTGTGGAGACACTACTTGCTAGGCAAGCCTTTTGAGTTGAAGTCATATCATCATGGTCTTAAGTACATATTTTCCAAACCCTATCTGAATATTCAACAAAGAAGATTGTTGAAATTGATATCTGACTATGATTTTAAGATTAATTATATCAAGGGCAAAGAGAATCAAGTAGAGGATGCTCTGAGTCAATGGAGACATATCTCATCGATTATCTCTATCCACTCCAATTTCAAGGATTTGGTATTGCAAAATTCTATAGGTGATGAATTTTATGAGAAAGTTAAGCATGCTCTCTCTATAAATCCTCAAGATTCAAGGTATGATGGGTTCTATTTTGAACTATATGGGCTTCTAAGATACAACGGAAGAATGTATGTTCCAGATTCAACAAAATTAAGAAACCTTCTATGCAAGGAAGTTCATTCCACACCATATTTAGGTCATCCAAGAGTAACTAAACTCCTAGCTGATGTGAAACCTCTTTATTTCTAGAAATGAATGAATAATGATGCTGCAAGATTTGTAGCCAGTTGCCTAGAGTGCTAGAGAGTCAAGGCTGAGCATCAACATCCAATAGGACTTTTGTATCCACACGATATTCTAGAGTGGAAGTGGTAGGTTATTAGAATGGATTTTGTGTGGTCTTCTAATATCTCAAAATAGACATCATGCTATTTTAGTACTGGTGGACAAACTCACCAAAGTAGCCCACTTTATAGTTGGAAATTTAATAGATGGGCCACTAGTCATAGCTCACAAGTTTGTGCAATAAGTTTTCAGATTGCATGGAGTTCCCGAGAAGATTATCTCGGATAGAGATGCGTGCATGATGTCAAGATTTTGAAAAACTTTATTTTTAGCACTAGGAACTCAAGTCAATATAAGCTCAGCTTATCACCCTGAGACAGATGGTCAAACATAAAAGGTAAATCAAGTTCTTGAAGATTTTTTGTGAATGTATTATATGGATCAACAATACAAGTGGGAAGAGTATCTATCACTTTTGGATTTTGCTTATAACAACTCCTACAATTATTTTATTAAGATGTCTCCATTTGAAGCTTTGGAAGAAGGTGCCAAACTCCTATAAGCTGGGATAAGCTAGAAGATAAGATTAGTATTGGTCCAAAAATGTTGGTAGAAATCGAAGAACATGTTAAGTTGATCAGAAAAAGATTAGCAAAAGAAAATGATAGATAGAAAAGCTATGCTAATGCTAAATGTAAACCAAGACAATTCTTAGTTGGAGAGAAAGTTCTTTTGAGGGTTAAACCTCATAAAAGTTCCATAAAGTTTGGGAAGTCTTCCAAACTAGCTCCTAGATATGTAGGACCCTTCAAAGTTCTTGAAGTGATCAAATTGGTTGCCTACAAAATTGCTCTACCACTAGCTCTTGCCAAGATCCATAATATTTTTCATGTTTCATATTTGAAAAAGTATATATCAGGTGATAAGCATATTCTTGATAGGAATTCTTTATAGGTACAGGACCCAGGAGTGGTCATGATTGAGCCTCTCAAAGTGCTTGAAGTTCACAAGCTCTACTTGTGTAATAGAGAGGTTACTCAGTGTAAGGTCCAGTGTGACCAGCATACAAAGGATAATGCTACATGAGAAGATTATCATGAATTTCATAAGAGATTTCCACATTTGCTTTATGCTTTTCAAAGTTGAACAAACACATTTATTAAGTTATAATTTTTGGATACATTAGATCATCAGGCATGATGAATCTTATGGGGGGGAGATATGTCACATCCCCAAATTTTGACTGTGTTTTATTTTTTATTTTTGGTTTGGGTATACCCAGGTTTTTAGCCTGGTTTGGGCCCAGAGAGACCCTTACAGAGGATCTCTTCCCATGGCTTTATCGCTGCCTGAGACCACAACTGGTGGGTCTCCATCCCCAAAGGGCATTAACACCCCTAGTTCAAATCCGTGAGCTCATTGGCCCATCGAAGACCCACAACTTGTGAGCACACCAGCCCAGCAGAGGATCCGAGAATCCTATGAGCATGACAACCCAGCGAAGGTACAAGGCCTACGAGCTCATTGGCCCAGTGGGGATTTGAACCCAGGTGGTGATCACCATAACTAAGTGAACTCACCACCACATTGTGCCCCGAAGGGTGACTATGTTTTACTTTTTACTTGAATGTAATTAGTAGTTAATTTTGCATGATTTAATGATTTGACGTTATGTGAAAATGTCATGATAAATTAATAATTTCATGAGTTTGAGCATATATTCATAGAATTTAGACAAGAGATTGTATGTTATCATGATTATTCATTCATGATGTCTATGGGTTAACTAATGATACACTAATCCTAGTTTGGTGATTGCAAGTTATATTCAGGAAACAAGTTTTCTACCCTCCAAGAAAGAGAGGGAGAGCATCATTAGAGAGAAGTAAATAGACGTATGGAAAGAACAAGTTGTTGCCATCTAAGTCTAGTGTTGCTTAGTTAGTGACCTTTGTTAAGTTTGGTACAAGTTGATTTTGATTTTATGATCTTGGTTGGTTTTTGATTCGACAATAGTCGATTTGACATCAATTCCTTAAGCATATGTTTTGTCATAAACCAATAAGGGATGGCTCGACTAATCAACAAGATGTAGTTGATAGTCAACATTTTTGTGATATAGTTTATATCCAGGAGAGAATATATATATGCTAGTGGTTAACTATCTCTTCTTTGGTATTTTCTGATTGAAACTTTCCTATATTATATCCTATTAGGTTAATTATGTTTGTCTATTTTTCAAAATAAGTGAGATGGAGAGGTGGAGAATACCTCAACCCCATTCTCATATCTCATCAAGTGTTTGAAAAACAATGTAAGGTATACGTTGTGTATGCTTTCTTTATGACATTATATATATATATATATATATATATATATATATATATATATATATATATATATATATATATATATATATATATATATGTTTGATATTTAAATAAGACCATTTGTGTTAGGTTGATGACTTCTTAATGAAAGAGGTTAAGAGATGTGATTTTCATTTGCTTGTGATACATGGTCCTTTGACCCTATTTTCTCTCAACTGTTAAAGAGAGTGGAGTATCTTTTGACTAAACTTTTGGCGGTATTTAATGACCTTTATCTCTTTTGTTAAGCATGTCATCATGGGAGTTAAGACTGACATTAATAAAAGTAGTGGGAAGTGAATATAGAGCGGTGCTCTATTTAATACCATGGAAGGGTTCTCTTTAGATATACATAGATGTACACCAAGAGACACATAAGGAAGATAATTACGTTTGAAGTGTACTAAGGAGAAAGGCTATCAAAGAACTGCTAAAGGAGCAAGGAGAACCTTGTTTTGCATGATGAGCTCACAGGTTCTCTTTTTCTTAAGAATATATTTTCTACAATTTTAAGAGTTCTTGATTGATATCGGTCCTGTAGATTTACTTATTACTGTGTTATGAGTAACTGATAACATAGCACATAGATCATTGTGTTATGAGTAATTGATAACATATCATATATATCATTGTGTTATGAGTAATTGATAACATAGTATATATATTACTGTGATATGAGTAGTTCATAGTATGTACATTTTTATTACGTTACGTAAAGATGAAAGACGTATATTGTATAACTATGTTTGGTGAAGTCAACTATATATTGTATCATTCTATTTTAAAAAATGAAGAGCTTAAATAGCTCTATGTATGAAGAGCCAAGAGCTCTTTGAATGTCTATGAACTATGAAAATGATAGTTTGTCTTATCGTTGTGTTATAAGAAGTAGAGTTTATTTACCTCTGTGTAGTAATAACTGATATCTTGTCATATTTAATGTGAATTTGATGGCTTAGACAACTTTGTGGAGTCATGTGAAGTTTTTAAATCTTCAGAACTTTGTGAAAACCAAGAAGTTTAACTTCTATTATTCTATGTGATGTTTTAGGCCGAATGGTCATACACTATTCCTTTTTGGATAAAAACCTATTCATCTCAGACTCTTTTTATTTATGTTTAGAATGAGAACTTTCTTTGTGTATCATCTTTACCATATAAGTATAGAATTACATATGGAGACTATTAGGTTGTTGAAATATTTCCTATGCAGGCCAAAAGGCAAATGTTCACAAAAGGTTTTATCTTGATGTTGTCAGTTAACTTAATAGTTACATAGACAGTTTGTAATGAACATTAGTGTGTTTTATGTGAGGTTGAAGTGCCTCTGTTGTGATTATACTTGTAGACTAAGACTGTGTAGAGATCAGTTAATGTCTATACTCAAAATATCTAAGAGATCTGTTGTCTTTAGATATCTTTCAATCAGAATAGTGAAGAAAACTAATGATGTTTTATTTCTCTTAAAGCTTGTTGAATATATCTTGTGATGTTTGTTGTAAGTATGAGAAATAAGTGTCATCATTGATGTCAACACCTAAGGACAACATCTAAGGAAGTTATTTGTGAAAATAGTTCAAGTATAGAATTGTTTTATCTTCCAGAACAGTGCAATGTTTTGTTCTGCATATCCTGCAGAATAAATATCTTTACCTGTGGATTGGAAGTTATTTAGAGGCATGTCTAAAGATGCTAAATCCTGAGTTTGATCCTCCAGTATGAAGAATTGAGTGAGTTACACACACCAGAGTAAAACCTGCTTTTTCTGTTCATTCACTAGTGTCCGGGAGAAAGTATTTTGTTCCACATTCCTCTGCACTAATGTCTTTTACTCTATGGTTTTAGAGGGAAATCTAGGATGATGATAAGTGCCTACAAATCTAATGGTTTGTGATTTGGTGGTCCAAAAGCTATCTTTCTTTTATAATAGTTGAAGACAGTGAAGTTCATGTGCTCCGGTGTGAAGAATCTCATGGATAAAGTGGTTAGAGTTTGTGTGGTTGCTCCTGATGATTACAACATGCTTATGGAGGCCTCCTAATCATGTTCCTACCTTTGCATTGCTCTGAGAGGACTATTTCAGATTGAAATTAAAGATTATTCCCAAATAGCATAGCGTGTAACCAGTCTTATCCAACTTGGTTAATTCTAGTGATTGCGGAGATCTCTTGAAGATTGTAGAAGCATGTTATGGCATGGAAGATCATGTTTGTGTCCTTTCTCAGGCACGATGTGATCTGCTCATAATTTTGTGTCCTCTCCTTAGCATAATTCTGTATTAGGTCAAGACCTATTTTGTAAATGTTTGTAACGGCGACCTTGGAGATTGTTCCAATGGTTGATGATTGTAATTTTGACCTTTATGATCATTCCAAGGTTGATGTAGTGTATAAATACTTGTAATTGAGTCATGGAAAAAGCATCCTTGTGGAAAATGAGAAGATAAGGAAAAAGGTGAGAATGCAAAGTAGAGTAGAGGAATTATTGTACTTCAATAAATTAATCTCAGACATGAAGAAGATGTTGATCTTGGCAGTGAGCCTAGTAGTGAGCCACAAGTAGGGTTTAATAGCCCTCATTGTAATCTTTCTAGGTTTAGGGTTGAGGCAGTGAGCCTGCTAGACCTAGTTGTACTTCACGGTAGTGAGCCAGCATGTTTTAGGCATGACCAAGCCCGAAACATCATTATTCAAAGATTGTAATACATATTGAGAGCTAATCATCTCTGTGATTTTTCCCTTAATAAGGTTTTCCACGTAAAAATTTGGTGTCTCTTATGTTTGATGTTGTAACTGTATTTAAGTTTCTGATTCCATGCATTCATTGTTTAATCATAATAACTGTGGACAAGTGGTTAATGTTTAAAGTGCACAAGTGGTTAATTTTTTGTGACAACTAATTCACCCCTCCCCCCTCTCAGTTGTCCGGTGCATTTCAACAATTGGTATCAGAGCAAGGGTTCCTAGGAAGTAAGCTTAACATCTTGAGGAAGATCTGGGATGGAACACATCAAGGTTGCTCTTGAAGACCTAGAAAGAACTAAAGAAGAAATCAAAGATCTAAAAGAAAATGTTAAAGAAGTAGATGAATGTATCAGAAAATTAAGAGAGCAAGTTAAGAAGCTCAAAGAAAAATATAAGGAGGCTACTGAACAACTGATATCATCAAATGAAACCTTGAATGATTTGAAAGTGGAAGTCATAGAAAGAGCAAAAGTAGAAGAAGACCTATATCTATTGGTGGAAGACAAATCAGAAGAATGTGCTAAGCTTGAAGAGGAAATTTGGATCCTGAAGTCAGACTTGGAGAAAACAAAATTTTTTGAAGAAAAGTTTAAGATTAGTTCTGTAAAACTTGATGAGATGATTGCTAATCAGAAGAGCCTTGATGATAAAGAAGGCTTGGGATTTGAGAAAGGTGAAAGTTCTTGTGAAGGGAAAATTGGAGTAAACATGAATAATCAATATATCAATATCAATAATACCCTACACTCAACAAAAAGGGAAATAATCAAGATCAAACAAACAAAGATGAAACATTTGTGAACCTCAATACTTCATAGCTTTCGTTGGTTGCCTATCTCAATCAATCTTGCATGTATGAATAAGGCCCTCAGAGAGTGTACTTCCTTGCTATTCCAAGATTGTCAATGGAGAATGGCCATGATAGTGCTTTGTAATGAAGATGAGCTCCACAACAATGGTAGTGATATGGTAACTAGTTGATCACAACCAAATGGAATGACGTGGGTGCTAAAGGGGAGCTGTAATTCCTGCAGAGTAATAATACTAAAAGCTTGGATGAGTGAAATGGAAGAACAAGGTTCAATTTATAGACTTGAAAGAGAGAAGATCAACAGTATAGAAAGAATGAGAAGATAAATGGTTGAGAACGGTTGAGGAACGTGCGCGAATATGAAGAAGACATGTGTCTTGCTATATTTTGCATGAGAGGAATTATTAAAATAGAAGAATGAGTTAACTGAAGAGATTAATCAATTAAAAGAATAGATCAATTAGTTAAGAGAATAGAACTAGAGAATAGAAATTGCATGAGGATGAGAAGATATTTTAGCTCAATTAAATATTTAGAATATTCAATTGCATGTGCACAAGAATTGAATTATATTTAGAGATAACTCAATTTAGAAGAAATGGATAACTTAAATAAATATTTGATTTATTTAAATTTAGAGAAGATATTATTGGAAGAAACAATTAAATAATTGATATTATTTAATTTAGAATGAATTTGGAAGAACTAATTAAATAATTGGTATTGTTTTAATTTGTTGGAGGAATTAGAAGAATTTTAATTAAATAAATTAATTTTATTTAATTGTTGGGAGAATATGAATCAAATAAATAAATTTGTTTATTTATTTATTGATAGAGGAATTTGACTTAAATAAATATTAAGAATATTTATTTGGACAGAGTCGTGTCATTTTTAGGCATATACATTTTGCCCCTCTTTGATGCAATGTAGTTTACGGTGTTGCTTCAAAGAATAAGAATTTTTTGATAATTATACATGCCCCAGTTTGTCCCTGGTATAGGTTTAACAATGGTAGGATGCCCCCTCAAGAGATTAGATAGGAAGAAGGTAGAAGGACGTGAGACAGACAATCTCACGAAGAAGAAGGGAAAACTAGGTTAGAATGAAGAAATAGGGTTATAGTTCGAAGAAACGGGAAGAAACAGGCGCAGGAAGTAGTCATAGTCACCACACAACTAGTTAGGGTTCCATTTGCTATATATAGGAGCTGGGTCCACAAGAAAAGTCATTTGCACACTTGGCTTTAGTTAGTTTATCTTTGAGAGCTTAGGAGAGCATAAGAGCATAGAGTAGTCAACATTGAGATGGATATTACGCATGAGGAGTACCGCTTTGAGCGAGTTCGACGGTTCGATCAACTAGCTGAGGTAGGACCATCGGTATGTAGCTCTAAAAACTTCACCTTGGGTGATTTATGAGTACAATAAAAGCTAGGGAAAATTAGGTAAAGTAAATGCACAGGAAGGCAGTTTGGTGCATATGCCATGCAAAACTACGCATTTGAATTCTTGCGGTGAATTTGAGTTAGGAAACTGCTCATGCATGAGTTCTATGCATGCATGCCATTAGTCGGCACATGCATGATGATCAAACGCATGCATGACATCTTTCGGCACATGTAATTAGGTTGCGCTTATACAAGGTATAGCTGCACTTTTGATATGGATCTGCGCATTTAAGAAATGCCGTGGCACATCTACCAAACCATTTGCTGAGAAATGGCGCATTTACCTTCTAGTTTGGCGCATATGCATAGGATAGTCAGTTTACTTAACAAAAATTGATTCGATTGGCATCTTGCTTGATGCGTTAATCAATAAGCCACCTCTGAGATTGCAGGAATATAGTCAAGAGATGTATGCTATTTTGATCAATTTGATATGCTAAGTTAGTTAATATGATTTTTTAGATATGTGAAGTAGGTTTTTGGCAGCTTTAGGTTGACGGATTGCCTTGCATGTTTGTAGGAGGACATTCGAGACATACTTATGTCGAGGGAGAATTTTCCCTTACCGATGTTGTAGCGCTATATGCTTACTGAGATAGATCGAGAGGCTCTCGGTGCTATGGGTCTTGATTACGTTTGCTTCATGCCCAAGGTTCGTACGAACCTCAGTTTGTTGACTGCAGCAATGGAGAGATTCCATAGCGAGGATGGGACTTTTCACTTTCTAATTGGCGAGATGGCGGTTACTCTGGAGAACGTCTATAGGATTTTGCACTTGCCGATACAGGGTGAGCTTGTAGAGTATGATCCTCAGTGGGATGCAGGACTTGCAAAGTGCAGGCAGGTGTTTGATGACCCTGAGCTAGATTGTTAGGTTATCTCTTGGCAGGATATACATGATTATTATGACTACTTCCCAGGTATAGTGGCAGGATTGATCGAAGGCATTGTATGCCCCGATAGGAGATCGCATGGGTTCTCAATTGGATGGGGATGGATCATGGAGTAGATGATTACAGAGGGCACCCACTATGCATGGGGTGTTTGTGTCTTGGCACACCTATACCATGATATACATCAGGTGGTATACCATAGGGGTTCCAGTCCGTCGGTAGGAGTTTCACTGTTGCAGTTTTGGCTATGGGAGCATATTGCTATCACGCGGTTGATATGCATCTTTTCTAGATAGAGGTGTGAGCCATATAGCTATGGGTATGCAGGAGTTATTTCCCAGCACAATCTAGGAAATCTAGAGTATTGGAGGCATGTGTTGGATAACGTGGATAGAGTTACCTGGTGCCCCTACCTAGAGTATTAGCATTGGGATGACAAGGATGATGAGCTGCCCTATTGCTTTTAGATGTGGTGGCTCATTGGCAGTACCAGATTTATATTAGAGAGATAGATAATCAACAGGGTGCAGAGATAGTTCTGCAAGATACAGAGCATGCCCCAAGAAAAAGCCCATTTTGTAAGGACACACACAGAGAGGTTCAGATGGGGTCTAGTGGCATCATATGATGAGGCCTTGGTAGAGTTTCAGTAGATGCCTTATGTAGCTTAGCTGATGAGGAGAGAAGTTATAGATGCAGGGATGACTCCTGATTATGAGGAGTGGTTCGAAGCGCACACTTTTTAGAGGTACTCAAGGCCCAGAGAGTTGGTTCCTTGAATAGACGATGAGGATTTAGATGACAAGGATGGGGCCAATGGGAGGAGGAGATGGAGGAGGGGTACAGGTGGATGGGGAGACAGAGGTGATGGAGGGGATGGGGGAGGTGGAGGTGGTGGTGGAGGAGGTAGACAGAGGTAGAGGAGGAGAGCTGGGGAGGGAGCCTCCCAGCAATAGTAGGTAGTGCAGCCACAGGTTGCATAGCAGGTTCAGATGTCACCACCATAGCAGGTAGTGCAGCAGCAGGTGTAGGGACAGGGATAGGTTCCTCAGGCTCCCTAGCCTGATCTATAGCAGTAGGCCATTACAACACTACAGGGTCAGATTAGGTAGCTCCAGGCACAGCTCAGGATGGCTAAAGCATGGAGAGAGTCAGATGCTTGAGTTTTATTAGGGCTCATGGCAGAGCGGGATATAGTAGAGGCGAGGGTGCGGGTCTTACGATTTGAGAGAGACTCGGCTATGGTAGCCTTGAGCACAGATGGGGCTACAACATTTTTGGCTACACAGGTGTAGCAGGTACAGGCACAGCTTGTACAGGTTTAGGCAGAGCTATCGAGGGCATAGGCCCAGAATCAATACTATAGGGGTCTTTATCATGGGGCCATGCCAGTAGACCAGAGGGCACCGAGCTTCAGGAGCCAGTCTGTGGCTTCCCAGAGGCAAGGGGTTCACATTCTAGAGGGTTAGTGATGGGCCCATAGCAGTCGGGAGCTAGCAGAGGAGGGGATGGAGAGTGCAGTGCTGGGAGAAGTGGTCCATGGTAGAAGGCCTAGCTGACACTTGTACAAATTTTGGCTTTTATGTATACACTTTTTGATTGCTTAGATAGCCTGGCATGTATATACTTGTATCACTTTTGTACTAAGACATGTACCATTATTTATGTGATGTATACATTTTATATTACTTGACTCAGAGATGGTCCTGGTAGACTTTGATATATTGTACATTTGGACACGCTTTATTTGATATTTATATGATGATGTAGCTATTGATGGTCGATATGCAGTTGTTTATGTTACGTGTCATGTATGCATTTCTATTTTATGGTGGTACACATGTGATGCAAACTATGATTATGTCTATGTGATGTTTATCTAATGCAGACTTAGGTGTTTATATGATGCTATGCGATGTTATCTAATGTAGACTTAGATGTTATATGATGCTATGTGATGTTATCTAATGCAGACTTAGAAGTTTACTTTGATGTTCTGATATGCAAAATGTGTTATGAGATCTATATGATTTTGTAGTTTATGCAATGCTCTACATGTCTTTGCCTATATTTTTGAGTTTTTCTATGGGTATTATGCTATGTATGATGCAAATGGATATGGGTGATCTAATGCAGTTATTATGTATGCAAATGATTTAATCATGTTAATGACTATCTCATGTGATATGATATGCAAACTATGCTATGTTTTTGTTATCTCCAATTGTACTCAATCGACATAGAGATGACACAATGATAGATAGAAGATTGCTTGAAGACTGACTCAGTAGAAAGACTCACAAGCTTTTATTTGTATTGATACTCTATATTTTTGGATCTTTATTTGCATGGTATATGGATGCTTTTATGGATGTATAATGGATGTGAATGGTGTTTATTTTTGACATCTTGATGGTGCAAGTATTTTGAAGTCCTTATTTCATCATTGGGTGATTTTTTTGGTAATTTTTATGAATGTTGTAAGTTAATACAAGCATCTAGGTATAATTCAACTGAGATGACCTAAGTATTGCTTACATGGATTTTGATTTAGCAAGTTAATACAAGCATCGAGGTATAATTGAATCAAGATGACCTAAGTATTTCTTGTGTATGAACAGACAAGGATTGCCCCCTTTCATGTTAGACCTTTGATGTCCTCAATGATCTTTTACTGATCATGTTGTTAGACAAGGTGTCACATTACTAAAGTTTAATCCACAAACAGTAAACAAAGAAAATAATCATTCCCCCATCATAGCATCTCTAGCTTTTGGCATCCTTGAGTAGTATAGAAAGACATGATAACAAAAATCAAGATGCTATAACCTACCCTTATCACAACCACAAAACATTTTTGCATTTAGATGTGTTTGTTTCTTGCCATAATTTAGGTAGAATCATTTAGAGTGCTTTAGGTACTTGCTTGCTTTGCTTTGGATAGGTTGGGGTCTTGCGTCAAAATTACTGCTTGAAAGTGGGTTTTGCTTGCACTTTCTTGCCTTGTGAAAGGTTCCACAATCCTTATTGGTGAGACGGACCCTAAGGGACTGACCTAATGCGTCAGGGGCTCATTGCTAAATGGCCTTGCCTATGTGATGAGGTAGAGGCAACGTAGTTCAGGGTGAACCCTAATGGACCTAAGACCTAGGCAATGGAAAGTGGCCTGGACTCAGATAGACAGAAGGACCAGATATGGGATGGATGGGTAAGTGGAGCCTCGGGGGCGCATTAAAAAATGGCCTTGCCTACGTGATGATGCATAGGCAACGTAGTTCATTGACTTGGACCATGTGGACACTGACAACAGATGCTACGCTAGGCTGACACTGTGTATAGGATACTGGATAAGACCTTGGTTGACAAGGTGACAAAGAGATAGAGTATCAAGCCATGATAGGTTATCATTAGTTTTTTATTATGGAACAAATATGGATCGAATGCAACATGATTGAAGGAAGAACGGACACAAGGTGATTGGTTTCCCAAAGATGGAGGAAGCAGTTTATCAAAAGCAATGCCTATTTACCAGGTTTTCACCACTTACTTTTATTTGCATGAAAGGTAGAAGTACACATGACACCTGTTTGCCAGGTTTTCACCAAATGATGTTTTTTTGTTGTTTTCTAATTTTTTTTTATTTTTTGCTTTTTTTTTTTTTAATTTTTTTGCTATTTTCTGATTATTTTTTTTTGTATTTTATGCCCCCCTTACATTGGGGTTCTCTTAGGTATAGAACCAACGAAGATGTATACTGTTGATTGGGTCATCAAACAACTCACCTTCTGATGTTGCCAACTGATATGCCCCCGATCCATAGGTAGCAATGATCACATAAGACCCAAGCAAGTTGGGTTCAAACTTGCCTTTCTTTTCCTAATCCTATTGATTGCGGGGATGTTCCTTAAGTACTAGATCTCCAACCTTAAAGACTCTTGGACAGACTCTGTGGTTGTAGCTTCATGACATCATTTGTTGATATGCCTTGAGATGATTGAAGGCATTTTATCATTTTTCCTCTAGCAGCTCTAGCTCTTGCAATCTAGAAATTTTGTACTCTTCATCAATTATGAGACCTTTTAACGGCACCCTTAGAGATGGTAACTCGACCTCGATGGGCTAAATGGCTTCTGATCCATAGACAAGGGCGTAAGGGGTAGCACCTGTGGCAGTGCATATACTAGTTTGATAGGCCCATAGAGAGGGATTGAGTTGGATGTGCCAATCACGACTAGCATCATTGACTATCTTCTTGAGGAGTTGCAAGATTGTTTTGTTGGATGCCTCTACTTGGCTATTGCCTTGAGGGTAATAGGGTTTGGAGAAACAGTGTTGGATTTTGAATTTATCACAAAGCTCTTGTACATCCTGGTTCTTAAAAGGTCTTCCATTATCTATGATAATGGATGAGGGAATTCCATATCTGCATATGAGGTAGTTGAGGATGAATGAGGCAATCTGTTTGCCTGTGACATTGGAGAGTGAAATGGCTTCAATCCACTTGGTAAAATATTCTATGGTGGTTATTATGAACTTGTGGCCATTGGATGAGGGCGAGTGGATCTTGCCCACAAGGTCGAGTCCCCACTGACAAAAGGGCCAAGGTGTTGTTAAAGGTCATAGCTCTTGAGCTAGTGCATGGATGAGGTTTCCATGTATCTGGCACTACTTGTACTTCTTCACAAATTGATATGAATCTATTTCCATGGTCGGCCAATAATAACCCAAACGCATGAGTTTCTTAGCTAAAGAAGGACTACTAGAGTGTGTTCCGTAAATTCCTTCATGCACGTCTTGTAAGGCGGTTTGAGATTCTTCCCATTCTAAACATCAGAGTAAAGTACCATCTAGACCTCGGCGATATAGGGTGTCAGCGATAATGGTATAACGAGAGGTTTGGTGAATTAAGGTTTGGCGTTGGTTAGAAGATAAGTCAAGAGGTAGGGTGTTATCCTTGAGGTAAGTTTAAATCTTACCATACAAGGGTGAATTAGATCTAACTAATAGGCATATGGAGTGTGTTTCAAGAAGATCATAAGCTGGTTGCATAACTAACTCCACCAAGAACTCATACCGTGACTCATTCTCTAGGATCTCGAGGAGCAAGGTAATGGTTGCCATGGCATGTGTTGCTTTGTTTTCAATGCGAGGTATCTGCTCAAAAGAGATGATCACAAAGTACTCTTTAAAGTTATCGACCATGCGCTTGTATAGGATAATCTTGTCATCTTTAGTTTGATAGTTATCATTGACTTCATTGATCACTAGTTAAGAGTCACCATAGACATGTAGCTCTTTTATTTTCCATTCTGCTACCATTTTGAGACCAATGACCAAGGCCTCATACTCTGCTATGTTGTTCATGCATGGGAATTATAGACGATAAGACTTTGGTATGGTGTCGCCTAAGGAGTAACAAACAAGATTCCTGCCCCCAATCCATGGTTTGTATAGGATCCATCAAAGTAGAGCTTCCATGAGTGTGTTGTGATATTGAATAAGGATTCATCTGGAAACTCAAATGTCATTGGTGTGGTATCCTATAATGGTGCTTCTGCTAACTGATCTAGAATGATTTGTCCTTTGATAGCATCTATGTCTACATACTCAATGTCATATTCACTTAGGAGCATTACCCACTTGGCTAGGCGACCTATTAGAGTAACTTTGCTTAATAGGTATTTCAGTGGATCTATTTTTGCAATAAGCTTGACTAGATGTGCTAGCATGTAATGTTGTAGTTTTTGGGAAACAAAAAATATAGCAAGACACGATCTTTCTATTTGAGAGTATTGTAGTTCATAGCCCACCAATGTATGACTGATGTAGTAGATAGCTCTTTCTTTACCTTCGTAATCTTGTTGTGTTAGGAGGGCCCCAAGAGCTGTTGGCATAGTAGATATGTAAAGTAACAGTGGCTTTCCTCAGATAGGAGGCATCAAGATAGGTGGGTTCATAAGATATTTCTTTATTTTGCCAAATGCTTCTTTGCACTTCTCATCCCACCTAAATGGAATGTTTTTATGTAATAGATAACTGAAAGGTTGCTACTTGTCTACTAGTGTGATATGAATTGACGGATTGCTTGTAACTTGCCCTGTAGAGGCCACAGTTGAGTAATATTCTTTGGTGGTGGCATTTCCATGATGGCCTTGACTTTGGTAGGATCCACTTCAATCCCATTTGTTGATACAATGAAGCCCAAGAGCTTGCCAGAGGTGACTCCAAACACACATTTTTTTGCATTCAACCTAACTTTGAATTGTTCTAGTCTCTGAAAGACTTTCTCTAGCACATCCAGGTGTGACTCTCTTGTGAGTGACTTTGCAAGGATATCATCTACATAGTCCTCCATTTTAACATGCATCATATCATGGAAGATAGTGGTCATAGCACGTTGATATGTTGCTCCTGCATTCTTTAGCCCAAATGGCATGACATTCTAGCAGAAAGTGCCCCATGGACAAGTGAAAGCTATCTTATGTTGGTCTTCTGGTGCTATCTTGATTTTATTTTATCTAGAGAATCCATCCATGAGAGATAACATGGTATACCCTATTGTTAAGTCATCTATGATATCTATATTTGGCAACGGAAAGTCATCCTCAGGGTAAGCTTTGTTTAGATCTCAAAAATCATTGCATAATTTGACTCAGCCATCAGGTTTGGATACTGGCACTATGTTTGAGACCCACTCTGGATAGTCTATTTCTCTGATGAACCCTTCATCCAGTAGTGTCTTGAGTTCTTCTTTCACTATTTCTACAATGTGTGGATGCATCTTTCTAAGCTTCTGTTTGACTGGTTTCACTCCTAAATCTAGTGGAAGATGATGTAGAATCATATTTAGATCCAATCCTGGCATATCTGCATATGACCAAGAAAAATTGACTTGCTTTTTCTTGGAGAATGGTACAAACTTAGTCTTTTCTGGTGGAGTTAGAGACTTAGCAAAGTGAATGATCTTAGGCTATTCCTCTATTCTAATGTTGACATGTTTTGTAGGTTCCACAATAATCTGAGACTTCTCCTAGTGCATGTCATCAGGGAGAATGTCAAGCCTTCCATCGTCAGGTGCCACAGTTGGGTTTTCACCATCGGATGCATCCTTTATTTTTACTATTTTGGGATCTAATACTGTCGCAGAGTAGTTTTCACCATTAGATCTAGTTTTTATTTTGATATTTTTGTGACTAGAAGGCTTGGCACCCTCTCTAAAATAAGCCACAATATTAAGTTCAATGGCAAAGCTAGCTTTATGATCTCTTGTAGGTAGGTGGTCCCTAAGTTTCATGAAATCAATATAGGCATCATCATTTTGGAACATGTCTAATTGCGAGGTTCCTTGTAAATCCCAGTCAATAAGTTCAAGATGTACAAGGGGGAGGGGGTCAGAGGATAGTGTTGTGTGGTTACACAACATGCCCCATTTTGACTTGATAAAATAGGGGCCCAACTTTTTTTTTATTTGGCTTATTGTTCTTCTGCTCTGGGCGGTCTGGCAAAATAAGTCATGCAGGTAGCCCTGCAGGGGGGTAGATAGGTCACCATGATGAGGTTAGTTGTCAAAGTTAGTATTTCATATCATCAACCTCATGGTTGGAAAGTACATGAAATTCCAAGCAGGTTTGCCTTTTGGTTCACCCCAAAATTCTTTAAAGGGAGAAAGTTATGTTGAGTCAAAGTTTCGGTAAAACCTGATATTTCAAGGAAGGGGGTCATATTTCAAGCATCAATAATATTATATAACATCACCCCAATATAAGTTTATCACCTAATAATTAGTTGGTCCACAAAGTCCGGACATCAATTTTACGTAATGGCTATTATCTGCCCGTCAAACGACTTCACATATTTTGCGGGGGTCATATTTTTAGACATCACCCAATCTTATGAATATCACCCTCTTTGCAAAATATCACCCCATATGCCAAAATGAAGATGACATCATCTAAACCCAATGAACAAAAAATATCACCCTGGTGATGAATTCATCATTTCATTTTACCTCGCGGACGCATATATATGATGCCCACCATATTTGATAACATGACAGTGATGTCATTACAACACAACACTTGAACAGGGTCGTTACCATGCTGACGTCACCCCGATATTTCCAAGGGGGTCATTTTATTGCGGGAGTCATATTTTGAGCATCCCCTGATCTTAAATTCATAACCTGATTTACATGTGGCCAACGTTGACCACATCACCCTATTCCTTTGCATTAGTTTTGCCACTCAAAGGCGGAAGGTTATTTTATCCAGAGGGGGGTCATATTTTGTACATCACCTGATCTTTCAAAGATCACCCCTTCCCCCCTATTTCCTAACATTAAATGAAAATAAATGCGATAGATGGATTCTCGCTGATTGCGAATACAATTCAAACACATGGCAGCATCCATGGATTCTTTGCAGAGGATCAACAAATTTAATCGATTTAACGCAGTTTTACCCTAATTCTGCCCTAAGGATATGTTTAAAGGTAACTTTCCAAGGTTATTTCCATTTACCCTATGAAAAAATGAGAATTTACAGAGCAGAGAAGTCAAACCCTCATACGAGCTACCTGTGGATGGACTACAACTTGCAGCATAATGGGACGGTAATCATCAGCATCTGCTGCCCTTTTTCGTAATCATCCACCTAATCCAGGAGAAAAGCGTTATCAAGTAAGTAATTGAAAAACCTCCTGTTGTCATTATCTACATGTTTAGGTAGTATGTTCCTTCTAATGGTTTGAATCTGTAAATGTGCATATCACGATGAAGTAAAGAGTAATGAATATAGTATGCATGATGCCATAGAAATATAATGTTGTATGAGGACATATGGATATTGTATAGTAAGACAGATCATGTTTATTGCAGGAGTCCATGGCAAACCTCAGACGAAATAGGTCTGATTTTGAATTTCTTAAACCCATGTTTGTTTAGCCTGAGGGGGTACAATTCAAGTATGGTGTCATTGGTTACACTCACCAAGGGGATACAGATTTAGCAGTATGGTCCACCAGGATAGATCATGATAAGGACAATACCCTGCTGGATGCAATATATGTATCAGGGATGTGGCATGCAGCCGGATTCCCATATGCCATGGAGACCCCAGAACGAGTAGTAGAATGCGCCAGAAACTATAACCCTCAAATAAGGTAGGTGGAGAAACATGGAAGGGTTAATGAGACTTTTCAATAAAGTGGATCACATCTATGTTTAACCTGCCAGTTGGAAAGAAGTGGTCAGTGTGGATTTGCATAAACTGGAGACAGAATATAATAACAACAAGAAAAATGCAAGGAAAAGGATGCACCATTGGAGGTCAAAGAGCAGCACCTACACTACCTTGGCTAAATTACCAGTACACCTGTATAAATTTGATTTCAATGATGAATACCAATACATGATTTCCCTACTCAGCAGGATGACAGGTCAGCCTCATGCTGGGAACTTTAGAATTGGATGTTTGGGATCATCCAGATGGTCCTGTATACAGATAACAAGCCATTATAGGTCAAGGTCATCAGTGATGCATTAGATGAGGAGATGAGAAACCTGGGAGGTCAGGAGTGCTCATTCCACATGACCTCATATGTTGTGTATTCATGTGCCTACAAGGGAACATTTGATGCCCTGACTACAGTGGGGAAGGTTAGTGGTGGTGTAGATGATGCCCACATATGGGATCATTATCCTCAGATATAAAGACAGAGCTACCTCCAAAATTACAAATTGATGAATGATGCATTCTCTATGCATCTAGTCAGAACAATGGAGGAAGACAGAAGCAAGAGATTGAGAATGGAGGCTCAAGAAGTTGTTTATAGACATGGGGCCTTGTTCATCCAGTATGCCACATTTTCATACATGAGAGTTGAGGGATTTGAAGATTAGCCCCTCATGCTACCAAGATACCCTACTGATGGGGTAGTCCTGATGGAGTTTCTAAGACAGGTGTCTACCATAGTGGAGGCATACAAAGCCCAAAAGAAGATACCTCCAGTACTTTTTCCAGTATCTATGGGTTGGTACATGTGCTTAGATTCACAGAGTATAGAGCATGCCATGGGAGGTCTGAAACTGTTGTATCTACAGCCATTTCCATTGGCTAGATTTTATGACCCCTATGGCAGGATACAAAAAATAATGGGAAAGCCTATTCATCAAAGGCATCTAGAGGATTTCTGGATAGATTGTGAG
The DNA here is from genome assembly GCA_027924645.1 of Cunninghamia lanceolata. NCBI lineage: Eukaryota > Viridiplantae > Streptophyta > Pinopsida > Cupressales > Cupressaceae > Cunninghamia > Cunninghamia lanceolata. Next base: position 789,371 of record BSBN01000501.1, on the reverse strand, counting down.
GATGAAGCTGAGGTGAGAAGAGGAAAATACCAAAGGCTCACCTTGAACTAGATAAGGACATATGACTGCATCCCAGGCCCAGCACAGTTGAAGAAAGATGATTGAAACATAATGTCAAATGAATATGAAGACAAGAAGGTCTACAATGACACCATCTTAGCCACTAATCTGACACGGCCAGAGGATATTTCCATGGATCAATTTATAGGTGGGGTGCTATAGTTAACCCAAGCTTGGGTAGATGAATAGATAAGTAGATTAAAGAAAAGGGGTGTAGCCCTTACTGTAGATGCCAAGAAGAAAAGGCAAGAATTAACTGATGAGGAGTATGATGACTTCCTCAACGAGAAAAGGAAATCAAATGGAGAGAGACTACCTACCTAGAAATAGAGGAAGGGTCCCCCTAGAGGAAAGAAAATTGATGATGAGCCTAAGGGGGTGATAATTGAGAGAATGGCCATACCAGCTGTAGGTGCATCAACATCAGGATAGCTATTTTCCTCATCTACACTGCCTCTGATGTATAAACATAAAACAAAGAGGATCCTAAGGCCAACTGTAGAAACTATGGAAGTACAAGATCATGGCCAAACCTCACAACAAGAGGTAGAGGATGAGATCCCATTTGAAGAAGAACCGGTAGAAAAAGAGCCTACAGGAAATGACCCAATGACGGTCGGCAAGAAGAGGAGCACGGCACCCCTAATGTCTCGACCCAAGAAGCAGAGAACATCCATGTGGGGTGAGATCAGGACTGATCCTATAGTACTAAGGGGGGTTAGTGGTGAAGTGTTTAGGAAAGAAATGCAACATGATGTACCACTTCCCGCCATTATTAGATTTAAGACTGAGAGAACATAGGAGCAGGCGAAAGAGACTTTCAAAGCAGGTCACGATGGTCCTTTCTCCTTGGAAGACACTGTGGACCTATCAGATGATGAAGTAGTATAGAATGTTGCTTCTCAGAAGATGGAAACTCTCATCTCCAGTACCCGCATGACTCCACATGGAACCCCACTAGCACAGATGGTGGTACTGGAGGAGGTGAAGCAAACAACCCAAGAAGAGAAGGAGAGTAGCCCAGAAAGGGTAACCCAACAAATTGGGTTTGACAAGTTAGTGGATCAGGTGACTAGCCCTGCAATTCTAGATTTGACATACAAGGAGGATGGGAGCCCCAAAGACAAAGCAGGTGCACCTTATCAAACAGGGAAAGCTGAAGTAGCCAAGTAGGCAGTGGAAGGGAGCAATGCTCCAGATATGGGCCAGCAACAACATGAAATACCTGTTGAGCCAAAGATAGTTGAAGTCCAACAAAAGGGTGAGGGTGATAAAGATACATCCAGTGATGATGCCGCCCAGACTCAAGGAGATGTGGGAGAAAAAGATAAATTAGGTCATGAGGACCTTAAAACACAAGATATAGGTACCTCAGGTGCAGAACAGGAGTTAGCCCAAGATCAAGGTGATGCACAAGGCCCAGAAACCCATGCATCGACAGATGTAAACATGCCTCGGGATGAAGAAAACACTAAGGTGGATGAAACTTCGAAAGAGGGAGAGCAAGATCAAGCACAGGATCATCATGTGGACATTCCATAGGATCCTCCCCTATAGAAAGAGGCCCCTCAAGGAGAAGATATGCAACAAGATCCCGCTCAGTAGGAGCAGCATGAGGAAGAAACTAGGAAGTCACCTTCTCCACCTAGAATATAGACAAAAATTGGAGAACAAGGCGGACATGAGGATGACAAAGGACATCAAGGATTCGGATAGGATGTGCCTCAGTGGCTGGAAAAGGAAATAGGTATGGAAGGAAGGTCTAAAATCCAAGAATTTGATGTTTCTATCCTATTTGTAGAGACAATCATGAAGCCCAAGAGGAAAGACAGATTAACATCGGCTATTAGAAGAGATCCTACTACAGGCAGAAGGACAGCCCAAGTAGCATTTCCCACTGTAGAGAAAGAAAAGGGAAAGATCACCCTTGAGGAGTTCCAAATCACAACTGTTGATTTGGGTTTTGCCAATGAAGACCAAGAGGGTTAGGAAGGGAAGGATATCATAGATTCTTTGACCCAAAAGGGTAAAGAAAGAGAAAGAGAAAAATAAGTAGCATAAGGAGCACATTACCCAGTTGCATTCATATATAAAGGGGTTGATTAACCTTGATAGCAAACCAGTGGATACGACAGTCCCATTGACCGTCATCTCCCAGGAAGAGGTCAATAAGCTTGACCACATGAAACATGAAGCCATGATAATGGAGAAATGGATATTGTTAGCCCTCATAGGAGTTGAGGATGTATTGAGAACCTCTTTACAGAGGTGGAATTCTCTAAGCAGTCTAAAGAGAAAAGTAGATAAAATGCAGAATGAGATAGGAAGACAGTCATTCCAATGTGAAAAGGACCTTACTACTTTGAGTGAGGTAAAGAGGATTGATCCTTAGATATTAATAAATAATGGAGTACTTAATAATAACAACACCCTGCTGATAGATGTATGGTATGAAGATATCAGGTTCGAATGTGATATCCTGAAGAAAAGCAGTGGCAAGCTCAGGGATACAAGTATAAAGCTACACAGCATGATGGCATATGAGGTAGAGATCTTGGAAGCTTTGGAAGGAAAAGTGGAGGGGAAGATTGAAAACCAAGACGTAGACTTTGCCATCAAGGCATTGCATGATAATTTTCAACCGATAGCTAATGTCCCCCTCACCTACCTGACAGAAGAGCTGATGACTAAGATCATGAGGATCAAGGTAAAGGTGGAGACTTACAATGAGACTTTCAATAGTAGAAAAGGTAAGCTAGGTGCGATCAAAGCCAAATTCCAGTCTCACAAGCATGCCATAACAAAAGCCAAAACTCAAGATGGTGGGGAGGTAGATAAGATAGTACAGGTATATGAAAATATCAGGACAGCAATGAAGGTCCATATATAGGATGATGTTCATCAGGGTGATAGTGATATAGAAAGCAATGATGATGATGATCATGATGAAGAAGAAGAACATGAGGAAGAGGAACCCGAGGAATAAATAAAGATGCATCACAAAGAAGACATATGCATCAAGTACTCATAAGATAATGAGTCACCCAGATGGCTGCCAGCTGGCAACCTGTGCCATGAAGGAAGGTTGACTGATTCAAAGGATGATAATCTTCCGTTGATCTTAATCGACAAATCCTAATAGTAGGTCTTTTGTAACCGCTCCCTCACCTTATTCTATAAAAGGTGCAGGGGTGCCATATTTTGAATATTCAAAACTTAATTGAAATTTGATTGCTGAAGTATCGGGACTTATTTCAAAGCTATTGTAAATGTACATGATATGCATACTAAATGAAAGAGAAGATAATTTGATTACAAATCATCATAAATCTTGTGTAATCTGTGTTTGAAATCTTGATACATGCATTGATTAGCTACGTCCCTTAGAGTGCTTATCAGTCTGCATGTGTTGTTTTCATTCCTTATCCTTTGAAGTTAGCATCATCCATATCTAGTTGTGGAACATCTTGGTGACAATATGGTTTGATTTCTTCTCCTCGTGAATGTATCTTGTATGTATGTGGTTCAATGGCTAAAGATTCACCAAAATTAGAAGCGTTCATTTAAATTTCTTTCAATTTCATAACAATTCATCATCACAATTGCAAATAACAGAGAATTAAAAGAAAGTAATATGAAATATGTTGACATCTCGTAGATAATTGGAAATACATAGCATATTTAGAGTAGAAGCATGTTAAATTGATAAATATCATGCAAATTCATACATAAATCCATGGAATTCATGCATATATCTACTTACAAACACATTATTTGAGCAAATATACTGTGTAGAAGAAAGAACAAGATCATGATGATCAATAATTAGAAGAATTGATCAAACTTGCAAATACATCAGCTATCTTGTAAATAGAATAGAAATAACCTCTCTATGAAGCAAATTTACAAGAAACAATGTAATACTGATCATCCAGACAAACGTAAGACCCCTTGAAATGGAAAATAACATGTCACATCAACCTCTGAGTAACATCAGATGATCATGACCTGATCAATGGAGACATGGAGTCATCAACTTATCCTAAGTTGATCGTACTTTACAAGATAATAAAGGTTTGATGTACAAATTTTTATGCATGTTGTTATGACTCATCATCATCATCAACATAAATTAGTGCTAGAAGGCGGGCCTCTTCATCAGTAAATTTGTCTGATATGATGATGCAAATAGAAAGGTAATACTCACGCAGCTCTGTATTTCAAGTCTATTCAAAGATTCATTGTTTTAAGTCCATACATGCTTGTATTGTGCAAAGTTTTCAAAATTGATCATAAATATTTCAAGATTTATGGTCGATCATCATGATATTCTCCAAGGTTAGCTGTATTTCAGGTCTTTTTGATAAAGCTTTGAGGTAATTTGCTTAAGAAACCTAATATCCAGTTGCTTGTGTCCCTAAGTCTCATATCACCCCATATTTGCATCATTTCTGCAAATATTGCTTAAATATCTAGTCAATTTGAACTTCCAATCATAAATACAACTTTTGCTGGGGTGTTTCAACAGATCTTTATAGTAAACAAGCCAATTTTCCTTAAATTTAAGAAATCCTGGCTCTCAGGCCAAATACCAGGTCTAGATCTAGTGGACTCTTTGAAGAATTGCCTATCCGGGGATTTAGACTTAGAACAATAGATATTCATCATTCTCCTAGTTCTAGTGCGTCAGGAGCTTCACCAGAATGTGCTCTTGTAACTCCCATCAGGTTGCAGACACCTACAGGACCACCTATTACAGCTCAGGTTCAACCTCCACCAGTCACAATGTCATTCTTTACTGCAGAGTCACCTCTAACTTTCACTACATATCATGCTCTGCCTAAAAATCCTAATAAGATTTGTCCAAAATATCATCCATACCAGGATGCTGATGATCACATTAGAACTTTTAAGGAAGCTTGTTGTAGGGCTAGAATTGAACATTGGGATGTGGTATGCAGGTTATTTCCATTTTCCTTAGGGGAAGAAGCATATAACTGGTATATTAGTCTTGGTCAAGGTTCAGTCAGTTCATGGGCTGCTTTGGAGAAAGCCTTTAAGGATAGGTTCAAAATACCTATAGATCCTTCAATGAATTATCATCTATTTGCCACAATCAAGAGATTTGAGGGAGAGCCTATTGCTAATTTCAATGCAAGATTCCAAAAGATGCTCTTAAATCTAGTTGTTCCCTATACTGTACTAGATGAAGCTACTAGGAGCATATATTACTCAGCCTTAGATCCTTTGAATTCTATGTTTATCAGGAGAGCACATCCTAAAGTCACAACTTTGACAAGAGCTTTTGAAGAGGCTGTCAAAGTCAGTCAGCAGCTGATTCCTACTCCAACACCTAATGTTGCATTTCCAACACTCCCTGCTTATCCTACATACCCTGCTCAACAATAGACTAATGGAGCCATGATGACTCCAGCTGTAATGCCAAGTCCTTTACAGATACCTCCACTCAGTATCATGCCACCTCCAAATGGAAATGGCCAAATGTTACAATATCTAGGACATACATAGGTACCTCAGACTGTAGAATAGTCCAATAACAACAATAACAATGGATCTTCCTTTTTCAAACCTCAAACAGAGAATGTAGTAGCCAAAGTTCAGGAGGAGAAGGAAGAAATTAAAGAGATATCAGCACAGTTGAGGAAACTCACCACTAAGATTACTCATTTGAGGAGTCAAAATTTCTATTCCCAACCAAATCAGAATAGAGGATACACAAATGATAGACCAAATTATCCTGATATGGCATACAATAACTACAATAACAACAATGGTAACAATAATCCCCCTAGATAGCCTAGAGTGTGGAACACTAGGCCAAACAATGGTTTTCTACCATCACCCCTAGATAATCAACCTCCTATTGAACCTAAGTAGACCACTAGAGTAAACTTGGCAGAGGTAGCCCTTACAAATTGGTGCAAGATACATAACACCAATGCTCATGTAGAGCTAGATTGTCCACAGTTTAGAATAGCTGCCAGTATATTCCAAACTAAAGTGTCTAATACTTTAGGTAATCCACCTTGTGTGGAAGGAAATGAAATTATTCCCTATGGATATGATTCTGCCTTAGTGCTAGAAAGTTTCATCAACCATCCTCATCAGGATTACACCTTAGCATGTGAAGAATCAACCATGGATTTTGAGATTAATTATTTTTTTCCATTTGAGGATGAAAATGCGCCATCAATTGAACATGAAGAAGTACATGCTTATCAATAGCAATATCAGGGTAGGCATAATTATAACCTGAGGAATAACTCAAATAGACCTACTGGTCCTTTGACTACATCCTTGCCTCCAGATAATTTTAACACTCCTCCTGATCTGAAGGCAAGAAATAACCCTGGATTTCCTAAGGTTAATGCTCAATACTTAGCACCATAAAATACAGCACCAAAGGCTAGCAATCTGCCTCTTGAGTCTGATAAGTTAGTCACATACCTAGCAGATGAAATGAAATAGATCAAAATCAGCCTATCATTGTCAGAACTACTTAAAACCCCTGCTATCAAAAAAGCTTTCATGAAATCCTTAAATGATCCTACTTCAAAGGAGGATAGTCATACCTCAGGTCAAACAAGGAGTAAAGATCATGCTGCTAGGGATGTTACTATTAAACACAAAGCCCCAACCACTGTTCAAGCTGCAGAGACTTCCCACATGACTCTTTACAAAGATAAATTTGAGTCTCCTCCTTTTCTCCTTATTGTAAGGATGTTTAGTAAAAATTTGCACAACTTCTTAGTAGATTCAGGAGCATCTACCAATGTAATTCCCCTGTCCATATGCAATGCTTTAGGGTTGCATCCCGCTAAGTCATTGAAGAAAGTAACACAGTTAGATAAAAAAGAGGTGAGTGTAGTAGGAGAACTAACTCACATTCACATGCAGTTAGCATCAGATCCAAGAATCTAGTACTACATTGATATTCAGGTAGTGGACATACTTGATACCTATGGGATGCTACTCAGTAGGGATTGGTCAAAAATACTCAATGGATACATGTCTGCTAATTTCATTCACATGCGGTTGCCTTCAAAAGGGATACCTAATCAAATTAGGATAGATGTTGAACCTCGCATGAAACATATGATCACTGAATATAATAAAACCATTGAGATCATCTATGTGGATGTAGAACCCGGAGTTTACTCCATCAGACCTCAGATAGTCAGGATAGAGGAGATCCTCATGTATGATGTTCATGATCATGATGATGATTTTCAGGATGATAAAATAACTTTAGAGTCTGATTGTAACCCTGAATATGAAATAGAGGTAGATCACTTCAAGAATTTTGAGATGCACTTGTCTAAAGAGATGCAACGATGTCAATTGTTAAAAGTGCCTGTTCATGATGTTTTAATTGAAGGATGGTGCAGTTTACATGATGAGGCACATTCTGAAAAGACCTATGATGCTTGCTTAGACATGATGGAACTGGAACAAGCATGCAGTGTGGCATCATCATCATCATCCACAGTAAGTTCTACAGATAGTGATAGTGATACTGATTCTTGTTTGTCATCTACAGGAACATAAAAATGCACATATCATGATAAAAGTCCTATTTAGACAGAAGAGATTCTAGTATGTAGCAAGAAGAATACTAAGAGTAATAAGAAAATCACCCCAGGGAGTGATTGTTTGGTTGAGTCAGACTTTGAATTATCTGATGAAGATAGGGGTAGTAATTTGTCCAAGTTTGAAGATTTTTTTATCAAAACAAATTCAAGAGATGACACAGCAGCAAAAATCTCCACAGGATGCCCTGATTTAGGGATGGTGCAGGTTACATGAAGCACCACATTTTGAAACTACTTGTTCACTATGTTTACATATTCTGAAATGGCAGATGTTGCTTAATCCAGAAGATCCTTCTTCTGATGGTAACGGAAAAGAAGAGATATCAGCTTCACATCAGCCAGATAAGGTGAAGTTTGAGAAAATTGAAACACCAAAATTGAAGTGGATATCAAATGGTGTAGCTGCTAGAGCTAAAAGGAAAAGAGAAGGCCCAAAAAAGCCTTTAACCAAAGATAAGCCATGGATCCTAAAGTTTGATGGATCCAAATCAAAACAAGGGGCTGGAGTAGGAATAGATCTTATTGATCCATCTAGTAAATCCTACTTAGCAGCATATAGATTGCAATTGCCATGCACAAATAATGTGATAGAGTATGAAACCTTGATTCATGGGATATTGTTTGCAATCAAAAAGAAAGTGAAGATTCTGCATGTCTATGGAGACTTAGAATTGGTAGTGAGACAAGTAAGAGGCATATATTCTTGTAATTACAAGAAGTTCTCTAATTACAAACATAGGGTATGGGACCTGATAGAAGATTTTGATGCATTCAACATCACTCATGTGCCTAGAGAACAAAATCACAGGGCAGATGCCTCAGCCCAAGCCACTAGTACTTTGGAACCATTGTCCATATCTGGTTTGAAGAGATTTTCAGTTGAATTAGTATCAGTGCCCTCCGTTCTAGATAATGTAGTCAACCTTCAAGTATTTGATGATGATCAGCATATTTTAGACTTCATATCCAACAAGGATGTCTTTGATGCACAGATCATAGATGAAAAAAATGTAGAAGATCACATCTGGGAGGAAGAAGAGATCCTAGAGTTGCCTAGTAACAAGATTCCTAAGGGATTGATAGAGCTAGAAAGAGCATTTGATTTAGACAACATGTTGAAATAGAAAGATCTCCCTAAAGCAGATGGAGGAGAGTATTCACAAGTTAACATTGGACATGATGATGAAAAAAGAAATGTCCTGATTGGAAAAGTGTGCACAAAGGAAGAGCTGGAGGGGATAACCCAAGCACTTAAAGATTACATCCATGTCATTGCCTAGACATATGATGAGTTGAAAACTTATGATACATCAATCATCACTCATACTATACCTCTAAAGCCAGATGTCAAGCCTTTTAGACAGAAATAGAGACCTGTCAATGCATTGCTGGAGCCCATCATTTTTGAAGAAGTTAAGAAATTGCTTAACGCCAGGATCATATTTCCTGTGAGACATTCCACATGGGTGGCTAACCTGGTCCCAGTAAGAAAGAAGAATGGTGACATCAGATTGTGTGTAGACTTTAGGAATTTGAATAGATCTTTTGAAAAGGATAACTATCCTTTGCCTTCTCTGGATGAGGTCCTATAGATTGTGAATGGTGCAAAGATGATGTCATTCCTAGATAGTTTTTCAGGTTACAACCAAGTGATGGTAGACAAAATATATAGACTGAAAATTGCATTCACCACAAAGTGGGGAATATTCACCTACAGGCATATGCCTTTTGGATTGATAAATGTTGGAGCAACATTCCAGCGAGTGATGGATATAGCCTTTAGAGGGCTAATTGGTAAATGCATAGTCATGTACATGGATGACTTGACAGTTTTTTCTAAAGAGAGAGGAAACCATATAGAAGACCTCAAGAAGGTACTAAAGAAATGTGAGCATTATGGAATATCCCTAAACCCTAAGAAATACATATTTGGGGTAACCACAGGGAAGTTATTAGGTCACCTGATAATAGATAATGGGATCATCATAGACCCTGAGAGAGTAGAATCAATCATGAAGATACAACTTCCTGGAAGTAAGAAGGAGCTCAAATCTTACTTTGGTAAGATCAATTTTGTTAGAAAGTTTATTACTGGTATTGCAGAAATTGTCAGATTGAATGCCATGCTCAAGAAGGATGCCAAAATTGAGTGGACACCTAAAGCTAGAGCAACTTTTGAAGATATCAAGAAAGCTATATCCAATGCTCCTGTTCTAATCAGTCTAGATTATACCAAGGATTTTTACATTTACTCATTTTCTTCAAAGCATACATCTGCAGTAGTATTAACACAAAGAAATGAGGCTAAAGAAGAAAAGCCTATAGCCTTCATGAGTTGTCCTTTTAGAGATGCAGAACTCAGATACATGGATGTTGAAAGACAATCACTTGCTCTAGTTCGAGCAGTCAAGAAGTTTAGACATTACATCTTAAGAAGTAAGGTGATTGTTGTAGTACCAGATGCAGTAGTGAAGATGCTTTTAATGCAAAGTGAACCAGGTGAGAAGAGAACCAAATGGATTATTGTCCTCCAAGAGTATGATATGGACATAACACCCATGAAATTAGTAAGGGGACAAGCATTGAGTCAGATGATATCAGAAATTGATCCCAACATCATGAGCTAACAGTATGTCATAAATACAAAGGAAGATGGAGAATGGTATTCAGACATCAGGCATATCTTAATTACTAGAAGATGTCCTCCAAGATTGTAGGCCTCACAGAGGAGAGCCTTAAAAATAAGATCACAGAATTACATGATAAAAGGAGTCCTTTTTAAGAAGAACTATGAGGGAATATACCTAAGATGCCTAGAGAGGCATGAAGCAGAAAAGGTGCTAGAAGAATTACATGACAAGTTTGGAACTGCACATGGATCATCCTTAGCTACTGCTCATGCTATCCTCAGGGCAGGGTATTACTAGCCCACTATTTTTAAAGATACTATTGAGCATATCAAATTTTGTCATATGTGTCAGGTTGCTACAAATAGAGAAAGATATGCTTCTTAGCCTTTGCAGTCAGTGATGGAGATGCGCCCATTTGCTCAATGGGGCATGGATTTCATAGGACCTATCAACCCTCCATCATTTTCAAGTGACAGGTATGTTCTGACTATCACTGATTATTGTACCAGGTGGACTGAAGCTGTCAGTAGTAAGACATGCAATGCTGAGGATGTAATCAAGTTCTTGGAAAGCAATATAGTAACTAGGTATGGGATTTGTTATGCTTTAGTATGTGATAATGGGTCAGCCTTTGCTTTAATAAGATTATCAAGTTGGGCTTTTGACCATGGAATCATCTTGAAATTTTCCTCAAATTACTATCCTCAAGGAAATGGATTAGCAGAATCCACAAACAAGAATTTATTGAACATCATAAAGAAATTGATAGAAAAGAACCTGAGGGAGTGGAACACCCTATTGAAATATGCCTTGTGGGTAGATAGAACTAGAATGAAGACTACATTAAGAAATTCTCTTTTTCACCTAGTATATAGGGTGGATCCCATCCTTCCTATTAACCTAAAGATTCCCACATTGAAGTTTGCACAAGAATATCTAGGCATAGATAACAAACAAGAAGCCAGGTTGCTTCAGTTGATGCACCTAGAAGAAAAGAGAAATAAGCCATCTGACCAACTTGCTAAACATCAGGCTTTTGTCAAGCGTTGGTTTGACAAAAGAGCCAGAGTTACGGCCTTAGAATCTTAGATTTAGTCTTGATGTGGGACAAAGCACATGAAAGGAAAGGAGATCATGGTAAATTTGATAAATTTTGGGTAGGGCCCTCTCAAGTTTAAAAAAAATTGGGAGACAACACCTATAGGCTTAAGACCTTAATAGGTGAAGATGTTCCATTGCCAGTTAATGGACAGTTTCTCAAGAATTATTTTCAAACCTGAAATAGTGTTATGTATGTCATGTGTATCATAGTGTACATATTTGTATAATTGTTTGTATAGTTTTGGTTTTGTTTGCTTGTTTTCTTGTTGAGTTTTGTTTTGGTTAGTCAAGATGATGCAGCTCATCATCCTAGAAAATAACCAAATTGTTAAGATTCAAGTGATGAGAACAAATTCATATATAGGTTATGACTCATTTTGAGCAGTGTTGGTGATTAGGTCTGTGATATATTTTCATCAGGGTGCCCTTTCTTGACCAAAGTGATTCCTTCACAATGACTCACCTAACAGCCTTGAGTTTGTGGAACACATAAGTATAGGTGTTAAGTGAAAAATCTAAAGGGACTCCCTTGCTACCAATGCAATCTCCAACCTAAATCAGCAAGTGACCATGCCTTGCACACTAAGCTTACATGATGACATCATATCAATACAGAGATAAATATTGAAAATCCAAAAGGGAATAAAAATTAGGCCATCTAAGTAACTCTACCGAGGCTATAGACACCTGCTAGCAGTGGGGCTCTACTTAGGGGGATTCTATAGATAACCTTGTCGGGGCTATGGACGCATGCTGGAAGCAAGGCTCTATCTAGTTTGGCTATAAGGGATGATCCCAAACTATGTAGCTTAACATCAGTTACTCATGTTTTCAACTTACCTTCAAGCTGAGGATAATTAATCATATGCACACACTTGATCCTTTGTTAGCATTGTTGCCATGATGAAAACCTCATCATTCAGAAAGATTATAATACTTATACTTAGAAAGAGTTAAGATACTATGTTAGAATATGATCACATCACTTGAATCATTGGAATCTAGTTATGTTCTTTGGTGGCAAGTTGTTGTGTGGTTACACAACATGCCCCATTTTGACTTGACAAAACAAGGGCCCAACTTTTTTTGTTGTTTGGCTTGTTGTTCTTCTGTTGTGGGCGGTCTGGCAAAATACATCATGCAGGTAGCCCTACAGGGGGGTAGTTAGGTCACCATGATGAGGTTAGTTGTCAATATTTCATATCATCAACCTCATGTTTGGAAAGTGCATGAAATTCCAAGCAGGTTTGCCTTTTGGATCACCCCAAAATTCTTTAAAGGGAGAAAGTTATGTTGAGTCAAAGTTTCGGTCAAACCTGATATTTCGAGGAAGGGGGTCATATTTCAAGCATCAGTCATATTATATAAGATCACCCCAATATAATTTTATCACTTGATAATTAGTTGGTCCACAAAGTCTAGATGTTAATTTTACATAATGGTTGTTATCTGCCCGTCAAACGACTTCATATATTTTGCGGGGGTCATATTTTTGGACATCACCCGATCTTACGAATATCACCCTCTTTGCAAAATATCACCCCATATGCCAAAATGATGATGACTTCATCTAAGCCCAATGAATAAAGAATATCACCCTGGTGATGAAGTCATCATTTCATTTTACCCCGCGGAGGCATATATCCAATGCCCACCATATTCGATATCATGACGGTGATGTCATTACAACACAACACTTGAACAGGGTTGTTAGCATGCTAACGTCACCCTGATATTTCCAAGGGGGTCATTTTGTTGTGGGGGTCATACTTTGAGCATCCCCTGATCTTAAATTTATGACCTAATTTACATGTGGTCAACGTTGACCACATCACCCTATTCCTTTGCATTAGTTTTTCCGCTCAAAGACAGAAGGTCATTTTATCCAGACAGGGGACATATTCTGCACATTACCTGATCTTTCAAAGATCACCCCTTCCCCCTTGTTTCCTAACATTAAATGGACATAAATGTGGTAGATGGATTCCTGTAGATTGCGAATACAATTCAAACACATAGCAACATCCATGGATTCTTTGCAGAGGATCAATGGATTTAATCAATTTAACGTAGTTTTACCCTAATTCTACCCTAAGGATGCATTTAAAGGTAACTTTCCAAGGTTATTTCCATTTACCTTGTGAAAAAATGAGAATTTACAGAGTAGAGAAGTCAAACCCTCATACGAGCTACCTGTGGACGGACTACAACTTGCAGCATAATGGGACGGTAATCATCAACATATGTTGCCCATTTCTGTAATCATCCACCTAATCCAGGAGAAAAGCATTATCAGATAAGTAATTGAAAACCCTCCTGTTGTCATTATCTGCATGTTCAGGTAGTATGTTCCTTCTTATGGTTTGAATCTGTAAATGTGCATATCACAATGAAGTAAAGAGTAATGAATATAGTATGCATGATGCCATAGAAATATAATGTTGTATGAGGACATACAGATATTGTATAGTAAGATAGATCATGTTTATTGTAGGAGTCCATGGTAGACCTCAGATGGAACAGGTCTGATTCTGAATTTCTTAAACCCACGTTTGTTCAGCCCGAGGGGGTATAATTCAAGTATGGCGTCATTGGTGACACTCACCAAGGGGATACAGATTTAGCAGTATGGTCCACCAGGATAGATCATGATAAGGACAATACCCTACTGGATGCAATATATGTATCAGGGATGTGGCATGCAACTGAATTCCCATATGCCATGGAGACCCCAAAACTAGTAGTAGAATGCGCCAGAAACTATAACCCTCAGACAAGGCGGGTAGAGAAACATCAAAGGGTTTATGCAGACTTTTCAATAGAGGGGATCACATCTATGTTTAACCTGCCAGTTGGAAAGAAGGTGGTCAGTGTTAATTTATATAAATTGGAGACATAATATAATAACAAGAAGAAAAATGCAAGGAAAAGGATGTACCATTGGAGGTCAAAGAGCAGCACCTACACTGTCTCGGCTAAATTACCAGTACACCTGTACAATTTTGATTTTGATGATGAATACCAATACATGATTGCCCTGCTCAACAGGATGATAGGTCAACCTCATGCTAGGAACTTCAAGAATTGGATGTTTGGGATCATCCAGATGGTCCTGTATACAAATAAAAAGCCATTATGGGCCAAGGTCATCAGTGATGCATTAGATGAGGAGATGAGAAACTTGGGAGGTCACGAGTGCTCATTCCACATGACCTCATATGTAGTGTATTCATGTGCCTACAAGGGAACATTTGATGCCCTGACTATAGTGGGGAAGGTTAGTGGTGGTGTAGATGATGCCCACATATGGGATCATTATCCTCAGATACAAAGAAAGAGCTACCTCCAAGATTACAAATTGATGAATGATGCATTCTCTATGTATCTAGTCAAAACAATGGATGAAGACTAAACCAAGAGACTGAGCATGGAGGCTCAAGAAGTTGTTTACAGACATGGAGCCTGGTTCATCCAATATGCCACATTTTCATACATGAGAGTTGAGGGATTTGAAGATCAGCCCCTCATCCTACTAAGATACCCTACTGATGGGGTAGTCCTGATGGAGTTTCTAAGACAGGTGTCTACCATAGTGGAGGCATACAAAGCCCAAAAGAAGATACCTCTGTTGATAACTGAGAGGGGGGGGGGTGAATCAGTTATCCTAATTATTTCCCTTATTGAACTTTCCTTTTAATTGAAGCAGCATAAAATCAAACACAAAACATTAACCATGAAATAAGAAACACATGACACAGTATTTTTGACGTGGAAACCCTGTTAAGGGAGAAAACCACGGGGTGATTAACCCAAGAATTATTCTCTGTTAGAAGAATAGGAAATTACAAAAATGGCACTTGCCAATTAGGGCTCACTGCCCGAGCACACTGCTCACAAGAGGCTCACTGCCTACAAGAAGACACACTGTCTTACAAAGTGATAAGAATCACAGTCTTGAACTGATTGGAAGCATCTGCATATGCTGGAGTTCAGTTCCGGTTAGGTTCAGTACACTGATCTGCTGCACTTCATCTTTCCTCTGTTCTTTAGTCTGCTATCCTTTCACATACCGGATCTTTCTTGCTACTTCTGCTCTGCTCTGGACTTATTCGTATATCCCTTCACACATTTTTCACACTTCACAACTAAATCCATCTTCTATATATATCCGCACAAGTAATTTCATCACCTTTCTAGTCGGCATCTGGAACAGTCTAGTTTCTTACAAACTTTTGTTCTGTCGGCTGAATCCTTGCTCACCAAGCAATGCGGATCAAGCATATACTTGTAGATATCATCAATTATGTCGGCCAAACATGATTCATGCCTCCGCAACCTTTATCATCATCTGTAACACATCCGGAAAGTAGTCTGATACTCTGTCAGTCAGTTCTTTCTCTGTATTCACTGTCTCTCAGGAATCCGGTACTCAACTATTCATATCTTTTTCCTTGTCCATCTCCGGAGGCTAAATCCTTGGAATATACTACTCAAGATAGTCCTCTTGACTTCCCCAGATCCGCACTGTGCCAAGACACTTCCTCTGAGAGATCCGGACCAATCTGTCGGACCTTGCCACATGCTCTGTTCTTGTTCACCGGACCACAACAATCTTTAATCTGACTTCCGGTAGAGACATATCATGACTTGCGGATATGTGGGATGACCTTTGTTGCCATCAATGACAACAACCATGAATCCATATAGTGTCTCTTGCCAACAATCTCCCCCTTTGGCATTGATGGCAACACTTAGTGAAAAATGACTAAGTGTTTACACTATGCTCCCCCTTTGCTGATGCTCTGTCTTTATATACAATTTCCGGAACTCCCCCTGAGTTGGATTCCTCATTTTTCACTGCTCCTCACTCCCCCTTTGACATCAATGGCAAAGGGTAGGGTCCGCACACCAAAATTTTCAAAAATTTTCTATATATAGCCGCATATTTACATACTCACATATACTGCAGAATGTCTGCAAAGGATGTCTGCAGTTGAACCATTTCAGTAGCCCAACTTAGCTTCATTCTGTCCAAGATTGAAATGTGACCACTCAACAAAAATGCAAAAGCTTCTGCCCGCCTGAGATCTGTCGGATCTTTTGTATGGGCGGTGGTCTGGGCATCACTGATGGCCTCATGCATAGTTTCCAACTTAGGGACTATAATCCTTCTAAGTTCTCCCATCCGGTTGGTAATGTTCTTCCTTTCCTTCTCAAGATTCTTTATTTCATTCAAGACTGCAATAGTCTGACATTCTTGATTTATTATAGAGGAAGAGAGAGGATCAAAACTTTGAGATAAGCTTTGAAGCTTGTCCTGTTCCTCTTTTATTTTCTTGTCAATTGCTGCTGTTGCCTTTGACCAAGATATACAAAATTTGTAGATGTCACCGCCATCCTTAAGAGCATTTTCTAAGCTCTTTATTCCAATGCTTACAATCTTCCTATCCTTAGAGATTAATTCTAATATTTCAGAAAATCTCTTATCCAAAAATTCCTTCCGGACCTTTTCTTCAGCTAATTTTTCTAGAGAATTAAAATGTGTATCAATACTGCTGACTAAGGTTTTTAGATTACCGGAAGTGGAGGCTGTCGGATCTATCTGGATTGATGGCATGATCTTTACAAGTACTCCGGAAGCAGCCTCTATCAACTCACAGTCTTCCATATGAGACTTCAGGAGCTTTTCATTTGCCTTGGCATTTGCAAATGAAGCTATCTTCATTGTTTGTACCGGAGAGAGAGAGTCAAAATCAAATGGACCTTTTAGAAGCTCCGGTTCATCAATCTCTAGAGTTTCTTTGCTCAAAAATTGTTGAACAGTTTGTGCAGTGTCTCTTGCCGGAGACAGATGTTTCTTTTCTTCTGTAGTCTTAGAACTGTCAACCTCTTTGTCTGTCACCACTGCTTCCTTCTCCTGCAATTGCTCTTCTTCTTTGGATCCGGAGACTGTAGGGGAAACCGGAGGAGAGATGCTTGCTTGTTCATGGGCCACTTCTTCTGGAGCAGAGGGTCCCAAGTCCTCACTTGTCTGTTCAGGGCTCACTTCTTCTGGAACAGAAGATTCCAAATCAGCAGCTGTTTCTGCACCTAAGTCCTCTACAACAGGAAGATTGAACCTTTTGAAGGCCTTCCGGAGGATCTCTTCTGTCTCTTGTGCCACTTTGTCAGTCTCACCAAGCATGAGCTGATTCATCCTGGCTTTACTTCTGAACTCATCTTTGCAGTCCTTGAAGATCATGTTCATTGTCTTGGGATCAATTTGAGGATATAGCTGAATAGCTATCTGCTCCCGGATCTCAAGATCTTTGGCATGAGCATTATTCTTTCTTACTTCCATTTCCTTCTCTAGGCTTTTAGGAATGAGAGATATGATCTCAATGAAAGCCTTATTGTATGTGTTCAGATATTTAACTGTGGCTTCCTGCAGAGTCTTTTGGTCTGCCTCACTGAAGTTATCATAGGATTCAGTCATTGGTTGAAGGTTTCCATCCACCGTGACTGACTTGATTACGCTCTCTAGTGACAGAGTGGGCTCTTCAACAGTTACCTCTGCCATTTCATCCTTGTCTTGGCCTGTGGAGGGCTTACCGGATCCTTTCTTCTTCTGTTTCTTTACTTCTCTTACTCCCTCATCTGATTCTGTTTCCTCTTCATCCTTTTGGCTTTCATAAGCCCTTGATGCTTTTGTCTTGGATCTTTTACCGGATGCCTGGACTTCCGGTTTTGAGCTTTTGGTTGTGGAAGGTGCAGATCTCTTTGATGATCTGGTCCGGGTGGGGGTTTCAACCGGAGCACTTTCTTTGCTTTTCTCTTCTTCCTCAGCCTTTCTCCTCTTTTCCCGGCTGGCATCAAGTGCCTCTTTTGAGATGCCTAGGCCTTGAGCAATGTGCTCTACTTCTTTTCTCACTTTTCTCTTAATCTCAGGTTCCCTGAGTTCTACATGTAATTTCACACTCAGCTCCTCAAAGGTTCCAAACCTTTCTGCCTTTGGATCTTTGGGCTGACTTAACATGTGTTGAACATGCAGCTCCACTATTTGTTCATCCACTTCATACCCCATGGGCATGATCCAGACAGTCCTTGGCTCCACTGCCTCCATTAGGCATTGATCAGTGTCAACCATAAAGCACACTGAGTCCTTGTATTTCTCAATGAGAGACTGGGGAATTCTCTCTCTTGCTTGCATCATGCTCTGAAAGTTTTTGAAGTATCCCCATAGAGCTGTATTTCTCGCTTTTGCATCCCCAAGTCCATGCAAATAGTCTCTTATCTGGACTGCAACAGGTTTGTCATTCTGCCATACCCATCCACTTGTTCCGGGTAGCTCATTCATGAAGTAAAAGAATAGACATACAATGAGAGTACCATACTTAAAGGAGTTCTTCTTGTCTTTCTTGATTTTCTGTACATTTTCCATTAATTGGCTTAGTAGTAGTTCACAAAGATCATATTCTGCATTCTTTCTTAGCATTTCATAGGCTGTGTATATTGCAGTTCCGGATACAGAATTCTCCCTGCTGGAGTGATAGATCTTGTATCCTATTATCATTGATGCATATTTGATATCCGGATCCGAAATATCTTCAATGGTCATTGCCCTCTTATCATATTTTGATCCGGTAGCCTCAGTTACAACATTGTTCTTGACAGATTTGAGGATAGGTACCCCTCCGGAAGAGTATAGACCAGTTACTGCTCTAATTGCTTCTTTTGTGATCTTACAGGGTCTATCTAGCCAAAGGAAATTGTCATGCATCCTGCTCAGTACATACCGGACCCATTCATCTTCTTCAAAGCTAGGGAAATGAATAAATTGCTCAAATTGTTTCTTCTGGATGCCCTTATACTCTGGTTTGAGCTCAAAAGCATTGTCTATCAGTTGCTTGTGATAGAGGTCTCTTAATTTGAATTCCCCAAATTCCTCAATGTTTGCGTGTATGTAAACCCTAATGTCTTCAGTATGTAAAACTCCGTGGGGAACACTAGAGAAGGCTCCTAGTGGATCTACTTCCAATGATTTGTAGGGATGTTTCTTGAATGAGGGGCGAGGTCTATCAGAGATCTTAACTATGTTTGGAGTAGCCATTCTTCAAAGATTTGCAGTGAGGCAATGAAAAATGAAGAATACCTTATGCGTCTACGGTTTGCACAGAGTGGTTGGATTGATTTCTTTATGCAATAGCTTCGGCAGGAGATCCTTGGTGTGCTTGATGAACCTTGTTGCAGAGCTCCACTATTCGCTTCTTCTCAAGTGTAGAATGAGCAGATAACTTTTGAGAAATCCCTTATAATGCTCCGCAAACCCTAATATCTGGTCTGCAATAAATGCTTCACCTGCATTATTCCGGTTTGCCCTGTCTGGACAGCTTGGAGTATCCCGGATTAGTCCTGATCACTGAATATCATCCGGATCTTTAAATCATGAATAAATCGAGGTAACACATTACAAGAACATCCCAAACACTCTGTCCAATCCGCAAAACAAGATCGTGCATTTCCGGATCTCTCCAGATCTTTTTGTAATCTTTTATCATTCCGGAGCATTTCCCTGAACAGGTCTTACTTGATCGATCACAGCTTCTTCATAACTCCATGCGGACCTCTGAAAACTTGACTGAAGCATCTCAGGACTCATATCTACAAACCCTTCAATCCGCATCTTGTGCCATATCCGGCACAACTTGTTTGGCTGGGGGAACAGAATCTTCTTTGAGTCTCCCCCTGAGCCTGAGCTCACTTTTTAATTTCTGGAAGAAATATCAGCACCAGAATCTGGTGCGGATCCAACCTCTACATTCTCTGAGCTTTTCTTCACCCAAATCTTGCTCATCTGATTCCTAACTTCATCCGCATTCATCTTTTGTTTACCCTTGTCTTGATTCTGATTATACACCGGACCTCTTTTGTCCTGATTCTTGTTTCTGCAGACTTTAGCATTATGACCGGACCTATTGCAGATTTGGCAGATAACATTTCTTTGCATATTTAACTGATATCCCCTTGATCTGCATTGATTAGCCATATGACCTACTCTATTGCATGTAAAGCATCTACCTTTGAATGATTTGTTTATTTGCATAATTCTGCATTCATGGGATTTGTGTCCATACCTTTTGCAGTTGAAGCACTGTCCGGAGAAGGATGAATTAATCTGATTCATTCTCATTCTGCACTGATTACCTTTGTGACCAAAATGGTTGCAGCTGTGGCAGTATCCATTGAAGGATGGATATTTTTGAGCATTTGGCTGTCTTACCGGAGGTCTTCTAGGCCTGCTCCTTGGATTTTCTGATCCAAGATTCCTCTGACCGGATCCGGAGCTTTCTCCTTTCTCATATCCCAAACCATACTTGTCATCAGTCCTCTTTTGACTTCCAAGAAGAACTTCAAGTTGAGCAGAACTTATCTTGAATTTCTCTTTATATTCATTTGCTGTTTGAAGATCTCTTTTGAGAGAGGTAATTTGATCCTCAAGTTTTTCTTCATTATCTTTGGCAACTTCAAGATCAGATTCAAGATGTCTGATAATCCTGTCCATCTGGTGGCATTCTTCTGATTTTTCCTTAAGAGATTGTCTTAGATTGTCTTCAGCCTTTCTTTTTTCTTCAATCTCTTGAGTGAACTTTATAGTTCCTGATTCCATTTCATGTCTTAACATAATGACTTCTTTTGATAACTTTTCACATAACTTGGTTTGCTCAGTCAATTCTTCATTTGTATTGCTTTCTTCACTTTGTCTTGCCAGCTGTTGGAGCAGCTCCTTTCTCTTTTTCATAGAGAGACTTAATTTGTCTTTTAATTCCCTCATGAATTCATCAGCCTGTTTGAGTCTTTCTTTTAATTCACTGACTTCAGAGTTTGACTGTTCAAGATCCTCAAGGGCAGTCTTGAGTTGCTCCCTTAAACCATATGCATCCATTTGAAATCCCAGATCTTCCTCAAGCTGTTAGGCTCTATTAGGAGGAACTTAGCTCTGATACCAATTGTTGATAACTGAGAGGGGGGGGGGTGAATCAGTTATCCTAATTATTTCCCTTATTGAACTTTCCTTTTAATTGAAGCAGCATAAAATCAAACACAAAACATTAACCATGAAATAAGAAACACATGACACAGTATTTTTGACGTGGAAACCCTGTTAAGGGAGAAAACCACGGGGTGATTAACCCAAGAATTATTCTCTGTTAGAAGAATAGGAAATTACAAAAATGGCACTTGCCAATTAGGGCTCACTGCCCGAGCACACTGCTCACAAGAGGCTCACTGCCTACAAGAAGACACACTGTCTTACAAAGTGATAAGAATCACAGTCTTGAACTGATTGGAAGCATCTGCATATGCTGGAGTTCAGTTCCGGTTAGGTTCAGTACACTGATCTGCTGCACTTCATCTTTCCTCTGTTCTTTAGTCTGCTATCCTTTCACATACCGGATCTTTCTTGCTACTTCTGCTCTGCTCTGGACTTATTCGTATATCCCTTCACACATTTTTCACACTTCACAACTAAATCCATCCTCTATATATATCCGCACAAGTAATTTCATCACCTTTCTAGTCGGCATCCGGAACAGTCTAGTTTCTTACAAACTTTTGTTCTGTCGGCTGAATCCTTGCTCACCAAGCAATGCGGATCAAGCATATACTTGTAGATATCATCAATTATGTCGGCCAAACATGATTCATGCCTCCGCAACCTTTATCATCATCTGTAACACATCCGGAAAGTAGTCTGATACTCTGTCAGTCAGTTCTTTCTCTGTATTCACTGTCTCTCAGGAATCCGGTACTCAACTATTCATATCTTTTTCCTTGTCCATCTCCGGAGGCTAAATCCTTGGAATATACTACTCAAGATAGTCCTCTTGACTTCCCCAGATCCGCACTATGCCAAGACATTTCCTCTGAGAGATCCGGACCAATCTGTCGGACCTTGCCACATGCTCTGTTCTTGTTCACCGGACCACAACAATCTTTAATCTGACTTCCGGTAGAGACATATCATGACTTGTGGATATGTGGGATGACCTTTGTTTCCATCAATGACAACAACCATGAATCCATATAGTGTCTCTTGCCAACAACCTCTAGTACGTTTTCTAGTATCTATGGGATAGTACATGTGCTCAGATTCACAGAGTATAGAGCATGCCATGGGAGGTGTGAAACTGTTGTATCTACAGCCATTTCCATTGGCTAGATCTTATGACCCCTATGGTAGGATGCAAAAAATAATGGGAAAGCCTATTCATCAGAGGCATCTAGAGGATTTCTAGATAGATTGTGAGGATGAAGCTAAGGTGAGAAGAAGAAAATACCAAAGGCTCACCTTGAACCAGATAAGGACATATGATTGCATCCCAGGCCCAGCACAGCTAAAGAGAGATGATGGAAAAACAATGTCAAATGAATATGAAGACAAGAAGGTCTACAATGACACCATCTCAGCCACTAATCTAACACAGCTAGAGGATATTTCCATGGATCAATTTACAGGTGGGGTGCTGCAGTTAACCCAAGCTTGGGTAGATGAATAGATAATTAGATTAAAGAAAAGGGGTGTAGCCCTTACTGTAGATGCCAAGAAGAAAAGGCAAGAATTAACTGATGAGGATTATGAAGACTTCCTCAATGAGAAAAGGAAATTAAATGGAGAGAGACTACCTACCCAGAAATAGAGGAAGGGTCCTCCTAGAGGAAAGAAAACTGATGATGAGACTAAGGGGGTGATAATCGAGAGAATGACCATACCAGCTGTAGGTGCATCAACATCAGGATAGGCATCTGCCTCATCTACATCGCCTCTGATGTATAAACATAAAACAAAGAGGATCCTGAGGCCAACTATAGAAACTGTGGAAGTAAAAGATCAAGGGCAAACCTCACAACAAGAGGTAGAGGAGGAGATCTCGTTTGAAGAAGAACTGGTAGAAAAAGAGCCTATAGGAAATGACTCGATGATGGTTAGCAACAAGAGGAGCATGGCACCCCTAATGTCTCCTCCCAAGAAGCAGAGAACATCCATGCGGGGTGAGATCAGGACCGATCCCATAGTACTAAGGGGAGCTGGTGGTGAAGTGTTTAGGAAAGAAATGCAACATGATGTACCACTTCCCACCATTATTAGATTTAAGACTGAGAGAACATAGGAACAGGTGAAAGAGATTTTCAAAGCAGGTCACGGTGGTCCTTTCTCCTTGGAAGACACTGTGGACCTATCAGATGATGAAGTAGTACAGAATGTTGCTTCTCAGAAGATGGAAACTCTCACCTCCTGTACCCGCATGACTCCACATGGAACCCCACTAGCACAGATGGTGGTATTGGAGGAGGTGAAGTAAATAGCCTGAGAAGAGGAGAGTAGCCCAGAAAGGGCAGCCCAACAAATTAGGCTTGACAAGTTAGTGGATCAAGTGACTAGCCCTGCAATTCTAGATTTGACATACAGGGAGGATGAGAGCCCCAAAGACAAAGCAGGTGCACCTTATCAAATAGGGAAAGCTGAAGTAGCCAAGCAGGCAGTGGAAGGGAGTAATGCTCCAGATATGGGCCAGCAACAACATGAAATACATGTTGAGCCAAAGATAGTTGAAGTCCAACAAAAGGGCGAGGGTGATAAAGATACATCCAGTGATGATGCCGCCCAGACTCAAGGAGACGTGGGAGAAAAAGATAAATCAGGTCATGAGGACCTTAAAACACAAGATGTAGGTACCTCAGGTGTAGAACATGAGTTAGCCCAAGATCCACATATGTAAACATGCCTCAGGATGAAGAAAACACTAAGGTGGATGAGACTCTGAAAGAGGGAGAGCAAGATCAAGCACAGGATCATCATGTGGACATTCCACAGGATCCTCCCCTATAGAAAGAGGCCCCTTAGGGAGAAGATATGCAAAAAGATCCCCCTCAGCAGGAGTAGCATGAGGAAGAAACTAGGAAGTTGCCTACTCCACCTAGAATAGAGACAGAAACTGGAGAACAAGGTGGACATGAGGATGACAAAGGACATCAAGGTTCTAGACAGGATGTGCCTTAGTGGATGGAAAAGGAAATAGGTATGGAAGGAGGGTCTGAAATCCAAGAATTTGATATTTCTACCCTATTTGTGGAGACAATCATGAAGCCCAAGAGGAAATCCAGATTAACACCGGCTATTAGAAGAGATCCTACTATAGGTAGAAGGACAGCCCAAGTAGCATTTCCCACTGTAGAGAAAGAAAAGGGAAGGATCACCCTTGAGGAGTTCTAAATCACAACTATTGATTTGGGTTTTGCCAATGAAGACTAGGAGGGTCAGGAAGGTAAGGATATCATAGATTCTTTGACCCAAAGGGTAAAGAAAGAGAAAGTGAAAAATAAGTAGCATAAGGAGACATTGCCCAGCTACATTCATATATAAAGGGGCTAATTAACCTTGATAGTACACTAGTGGATCCCACAGTCCCATTGACTATCATCTCCCAAGAAGAGGTCAATAAGTTGGACCTCATGAAACATGAAGCCATGATAATGGAGAAATGGATATTGTCAGCCCTCACAGGAGCTGAGGAAGTATTGAGAACCTCTTTACAGAGGTGAAATTCTCTAAGCAGTCTGAAGAGAAAAGTAGATAAAATGTAGAATGAGACAGGAAGACGGTCATTCCAATTGGAAAAGGACGTTACTGCTTTGAGTGAGATAAAGAGGATTGATCCTCAGATATTAATAAATAATGGAGTACTTAATAATAACACCGCCCTGTTGATAGATGTATGGTGTGAAGATATCAGGTTTGAATGTGATATCCTAAAGGAAACTAGTGTTAAACTCAGGGATACAAGTATAAAGCTGCATAGCATGATGGCATATGAGGTAGAAATCTTGGAAGCTTTGGAAGGAAAAGTGGAGGGAAGGATTGAAAACCAAGATGTAGACTTTGCCATCAAGGAAATGCATGACAATTTTTAGTCGGTAGCTGATGACCCCCTCACCCACCTGACAGAAGAGGTGATGAATAAGATCATGAGGATCAAGGTCAAGGTAGAGACTTACAATGAGACTTTGAACAATAGAAAAGGTAAGCTGGATGCGATCAAAGCCATATTCCAGACTCACAAGCATGCCATAACAAAAGCCAAAACTCAAGATGGTGGGGAGGTAGATAAGATAGTACAGGTATATGGGAATATCATGACAGCAACGAAGGTCCATATACAGGATGATGTTCATCAAGGTGTAACAATACAAAAAGCAATGATGATCATGATCATGATGAATAAGAAGAACATGAGGAAGAGGAACCCGAGGAATAAATAAAGATGCATCACAAAGAAGACATATGCATCAAGTACTCATAAGGTAATGAGTCACCCAGATGGCTGCCAGTTGGCAACTTGTACCATGAAGGAAGGTTTGCTGATTCAAAGGATGATAATCTGTCATTGATCTTAATCGACAAATCCTGACCGCAGGTCTTTTGTAACCACTCCCTCACCTTATTCTATAAAAGGTACAGGGGTGCCATATTTTGAATATTCAAAACTTAATTGAAATTTGATTGTTGAAGTATCAGGACTTATTTCAAAGCTATTGTAAATGTACATGATATGCATACTAAATGAAAGAGAAAATAATTTAATTACAAATCATCATAAATCTTGAGTAATCTATGTTTGAAATCTTGATACATGCATTGATTAGCTACGTCCCTTGGAGTGCTTATCAGTCTGCATGTGTTGTTTTCATTCCTTATCCTTTGAAGTCAGCATCATCCATATCTAGCTGTGGAACATCCTGGTGACAATATGGTTTGATTTCTTATCCTCATGAATGTATCTTGTATGTATGTGGTTCAATGGCTAAAGATTCACCAAAATTAGAAGCATTCATTTAAATTTCTTTCAATTTCATAACAATTCATCATCACAATTGCAAATAATAAAGAATTAAAAGTAAGTAATATGAAATATGCTGACATCTCGTAGATAATTGGAAATACATAGCATATTTAGAATAGAAGCATGTTAAATTGACAAATATCATGCAAATTCATACATAAATCCATGGAATTCATGCATATATCTACTTACAGACACATTATTTGAGAAAATATACTGTGTAGAAGAAAGAACAGGATCATGATGATCAATAATTAGAAGAATTGATCAAACTTGCAAATACATCAGTTATCTTGGAAATAGAGTAGAAATAACCTCTCTGTGAAGCAAATTTATAGGAAACAGTGTAATATTGATCATCCAGACAAACATAAGGCCCCTTGAAATGGAAAACAACATGTCACATCAACCTCTGAGTAATGTCAGATGATCTTGACCTAATCAATGGAGACTTGAAGTCATCAACTTATCCTAAGTTGATCGTACTTTACAAGATAATAAAGGTTTGATGTACAATTTTTTATGCATGTTGTTATGACTCATCATCATCATCAACAAATAGATCTAATTTGTTGATAGTTTGAATGGATATGCGGGGGGTATTGGTAGGGATAGGGTCTGGGATGGTACTTTCCTCCAAATTGTTTATTGCAATAGAAATCGAACCTTCCTCAAAATTTGTATTCTTAGAAATTGGCGAATCACACTCTACTAGTCTATGCATTAGCATTTGTCCCTCACAGTAGGCGCTATAAGTTTGAATGTTGTCAACTTCCTTGTCATCATAGGAGTGCTCTGTGAGTTCATCCCACTCATATTCATTAGAATCTATTTCACTATCCTCTTGAATGTTATGGATCATATCCACCAGACAAGCATTAGCTTTTGCTTTGCCCTTGTCTTTGTATCCTAGACCTTTTGTATTTCTTGCTAATGAGGATGAAGAAGGTTGAATGGGTTCTATTATTCCTTCCTTTCTTAGGCCAATGGGACCTTGTCCTTCATAACCCATTCTGTGTAAGATAGACTCACCTCGCCCATAGATTTCTGTTGGGACCTTAGGTGGTTCTTGTTGTGTGTTCTCTTCTTCTTCTGTGTAGAGCCATTGTAAGATATCTCTTTCCTCTATTTCATCTGATAGGGTCCCCCATTTTACAAAGGGATCTGTAGGACGTGTAGGAGGAGCAAATGGATTTGGAAAATATTTAGGTTGTCCATAGGATCTAGGAGATAGAGAAATTTTGGCTAAGTTGAGATTGTGTTTGATGGAGTATTTCCCTATTCCTGTTTCTTTGATGGTAATTTTCTACTCTTTGGGCTTGGATGAGGAAGCTTTAGAGGTAGAATCATGCTGTGAGATGGGAGATGTAGAAGCTCTATTGTTAAGTATGATGTAATCAGGCTTTGAGCGAACAGAGTTGCAATGTTGAAAGGGGTCGGGATCACCTTGGATGGTGACCTGTTTGTCGTTATGAGGGAATTTTATGCATTGGTGGTAGGTAGAAGGCACAGCTTTCATGGCATGAATTCATTGTCTACCTACGAGAATGTTATAGGCTAGCTCCCTGTCTAGGACTTGGCAAATGTCTTTTATCACTAGTCCCACTTGTATTGGTAACACCACTATTCCTTTAGTAGTTCTTTCCTCTTCATCATAGGCTTTAATAGTGATCTTTTTCCTTGGATCCACCTTATTTTTAGAGAACTCCAATGTAAGGACTAGCTTGAGCGTGCAAATATTTAAACCAGCTCCTCCATCAATGAGGACTCTTTTGATGCGGTGCTTATGGATGAAAGCGACAATATGCAAGGGTCTATTATGAGGCTGAGACACTAAGAGGTCATCTTGTTTGGTAAATGATATGGTGCTAGAGGAGGTCAGATTTCCTACCATGGCTTGAAACTTCTCTTGGGCCAAGTTCGTGGGTACAGTCGTTTCCACTAGGACTTTATTGAGAATTTCCTTGTGGGAATGAGACAGACGCAACAACTCTAAGATAGATATGTAGGCAAGAGTTTTTTTAAGTTGGTCTATAACACTATACTGATGGGAGTTGGACTGAGAAGGTGACGACCTTGGAGGGAGGATGTTCAATGTGACCTTACCGTTGCGGGTGATGATGCTGCAATCAGTGTTGTTGGTCGGGATTGCTAGTTAGACGTGACCACATTGACTTGTGGGATGTGCTCTGATATGCAGTTGATAGTATAATCGAATGACATGCTCTCATAGTTAGCATTATTATG
Source organism: Cunninghamia lanceolata (assembly GCA_027924645.1). Lineage (NCBI taxonomy): Eukaryota > Viridiplantae > Streptophyta > Pinopsida > Cupressales > Cupressaceae > Cunninghamia > Cunninghamia lanceolata. Next base: position 760,841 of record BSBN01000501.1, on the reverse strand, counting down.
CTTGTTATTCTAATTTTTCCCATTTCGGTTGTTATTGTTGTTTTCGTTGTTGTTGTTATATGGCCTGTCATGGTTGAGAAGTGAATCCTTGTATGCCACATTTGTCTTGTTAGAGGTATGTTGTTGAGTGCCTACTTGATTTTGGTCAAGTATGTCCCAAATGACATGTTTGAGATGGATACAGTTGTCGGTTGTGTGGCCTATTCCTCTATGATACTCACAGAAATCGATGTCTTTCTAGTAGTGAGGTTTCACTTTAGGTTCATAATCACTAGTGGGGGGAAGAGTGATCTCATTGTTGGCTAACAACTTTCTTAGCACAAATTCTTGGGACTCCCCTAGGGGTGTGAATTTTTGTCTAGGATTTGAGGTGAACCACGGCTTTGACTCCCGAGAGAATGTTTTGTTGGGCGTAGCATTACTTGCCTCTCCTTTGAGGGTGAATATTGGTTGTTGTTGTTTAGGAGCCACTACCTTGGCATCTACCACTCCATCATTGCCTACATTCTTGTTCTTTGTCCAAAACTTTGACTTGTCTGTTGTGTAGTTTGAGTTAGGTGTGTCCTTTTACAACTTGATTTGCCCCTTGGTGATCATATCTTTTTCGATAAACAATCCCATCTCAATGACTTTCATGAATGAGGTAGGGCATTGAATTTGTATTTGGTAACTCAGATTGGGGTTAAGATTTTGGATGAACATTTCCATCATTTGCTTCTTAGGTACGTGATATGAGAATTTGCTTGCAAGTTGTCTCCCCCTTTGTAAGAAGGCAGTGAAGGATTCACCACTCTTTTGCTTTGTGCATAGATCTAGCATGGAAACTTTGTGTCCTATGTTATAAGAGAAGTGTGTGACGAATAGGTTTACTAACTCATTGAAAGTTTTGATACCCAGGGGTAGTCTTGAGAACCATTCCATCGCTTGTCCACCTAGAGATCTAGGGAATAGTCTCATTAGGAAAGTTTCATTATGAGCGACTTCCAGTCATGTCGTGCTAAACTCCCTAATGTGATCTCTTGGGTCCCTTTTTCCTTTGTATTTGTCAAACTTAGGAAATTAGAATCAATAGGGGAAGGACACCTTGTTCAAGCTTTTGTCAAAGGGGTATGGTGCGATGTCTTCCAAGGAATAAGTCTTAGTGGGTGGCCCCATTTTGAGTTCTGCGTACTGCTGTTGTAAATCTTGAATCTATTTTTCTATCATGTCCATAGGCATGTTTTGGTCTGTTGTTTGCTTACTTTTGCCTTTGTCTAGGGATTTTTCCTCATTTGTGCCTGTTTCAGGAATTTTTTCCTCTTCTTTTTCTTTTAGTGCATTGACGTTGAAGTTAGCGGGGAGTTGGAGACCTAAGCTCACTAGGTGAAGAAAGTACTTTTGAGGGTCCTCGTGGAGTACTTTGTCTAGCAATCATTGGAATTTCCTATCTTGGAGGGTTTCTTGGAATTCATCATGAGGGATTTCCTCATCACTGTCATGAGGGGACACCATTCTGTTAGATGCTTCAACCATTTTCTTTTGGCATTGGGATCGAGTTAAAACCATGCAAGTCAACGCGGGATGAAGTGGGGTGAAACTAGAGACTCGGCTAAGATGCTTGTGCAGGTTGGTGAGAAGGGGATACTTGCTTTGACGAGATTTGAACAAGGGACTCTCTAGATCAATGATTCTAAGTAAGGTAGTCGGTAGAAGACGATAGCCACAAGTAAGGGTACTCGATACCCATTTACTGTGTAGAGACTAGTCATGCACCAAGACCACTAGCAAAGTTTTGTGACCTACTAGGGTTACTTGAATCCAAAATGATCTGAAAAAGGTCTTGTGCTAATCTGATATAGAATACTTTGACTTTGCTTTAGGGAGACCTGGTAGAAGGTGGATGAGATGACCAACGAAAGAGAGGGTTTGGTACGAAACGGATGGGAAAGCGACTGCAAGGTAAAATCTAATCTCAGAATTTGGAACTAGGCTGAAATGGGTATCTAGAAAGGTGAACAAAGTTTTCTCCAAATGTGTGGAAATACTCACTGTCATGGATGCATAGAAATAGATGTGCAACAACAGAGGATATAAGTGCAGGAAGTCGTTATAAATGCACAGTTCTGGTAAAAGTCAAATGCACATTAACAGGTGATAAAAGCGCAGGCAATTGATACAGATTGGAAGAATCTCATTGATAAGTGGTTAGTGTTTTTGTGGTTGCTCCTTATGATTACAACGTGCTTATGGAGGCCTCCTAATCATGTTCCTACCTTTGCATTGGTCTGAGAGGAGTATTTTAGATAATAATTGAAGATTGTTCCCAGATAGGATAGCGTGTAACCAGTCTTATCCAACTTGCTTAATTCTAGTGATTGCAGAGATCTCTTGAAGATTGTAGAAGCGTGTTATGGCATGGAAGATCATGTTTGAGTCCTTGCTAAGGTGTGATGTGATCTGCTCATAATTTTGTGTCCTCTCCGTAGCATAATTCTGTATTAGGTCAAGACCTATTTTGTAAATGTTTGTAATGTTGACCTTGGAGATTGTTCCAATGGTTGATGATTGTAATGTCGACCTTTATGATCATTCCAAGGTTGATATAGTGTATAAATACTTGTAATTGAGTCAAGGAAAAAGCGTCCTTGTGGAAAATGAGAAGATAAGGAAAAAGGCAAGAAGGCAGAGCAGAGTAGAGGAATTATTGTACTTCAATGAATTAATCTCAGACATGAAGAAGATGCTAATCTTGGCAGTGAGACACCAGTAGGGTTTAATAGCCCTCATTGTAATCTTTCTAGGTTTAGAGTTGAGGCAGTGAGCCAGCATGTTCTAGGCATGACCAAGCCTAAAACATCATTATTCAAATATTGTAATATATATTCAGAGCTAATACTCTCTATGATTTTTCCCTTAATAGGGCTTTCCACGTAAAAATCTGGTGTCTCTTGTGTTTGATGTTGTAATTGTGTTTAAGTTTCTGATTTTATGCATTCATTGTTTAATCATAATAATTGTGGACAAGTGGTTAATGTTTAAAGTGTAGAAGTGGTTAATTTTTTGTGAAAACTAATTCACCCCTCCCCCCTCTCAGTTGTCTAGTGCATTTCAACAATGGGTATTAGAGTAAGGGTTCCTCGGAAGTAAGCTTAATAGCTTGAGCAAGATCTGGGATGGCACACATCAAGGTTGCTCTTGAAGACCTAGAAAGAACTAAAGAAGAAATTAGAGATCTAAAAGAAAATGTTAAAGAAGCAGATGAATGTATCAGAAAATTAAGAGAGCAAGTCAAGAAGCTCAAAGAAAAATATAAGGAGGCTACTGAACAACTGATATCATCAAATGAAACCTTGAATGATTTGAAGCTTGAAGAGGAAATTTGGATCCTGAAGTCAGACTTGGAGAAAACAAAATTTTTTGAAGAAAAGTTTAAGATCAGTTCTGCAAAACTTGATGAGATGATTACTAATCAGAATAGCCCTGATGACAAAGAAGGCTTCAGATTTGAGAAAGGTGAATGTTCTTGTTAAGGCAAAATTGAAATAAACATGAATAATCAATATATCAATATCAATAATACCCAAAACTCAATGAAAAGGGAAATAATCAAGATCAAACAAACAAAGATGAAACCTTTGCAAACTTCAATACTTCATAGCTTTCATTGGTTGCCTATCTCAATTGATCTTGCATGTATGAATAAGGCCCTTAGAGAGTGTACTTAATTTCTATTCCAAGATTGTCAATGGAGAATGGCCATGATAGTGCTTTGTAATGAAGATGAGCTCTACAACAATGGTAGTGATATGGTAACTAGTTGATCGCAAGCAAATGGAATGACGTGGGTGCCAAAGGGGCACTGTAATTCCTGTAGAGTAACAATACTAAAAGCTTGGATGATTGAAATGGAAGAACAAGGTTCAATTTATAGATTTGAAAGAGAGAAGATCAACAGTATAGAAAGAATGAGAAGATCAATGGTTGAGAATGGTTGAGAAACGTGCGCGAATAAGAAGAAGACATGTGTCTCACTATATTTTGCATGAGAGGAATTATTAAAATAGAAGAATGAGTTAACTGAAGAGATTAATCAATTAAAAGAATAGATCAATCAGTTAAGAGAATAGAACTAGAGAATAGAAATTGCATGAGGATGAGAAGATATTTTAGCTCAATTAAATATTTAGAATATTCAATTACATGTGCACAAGAATTGAATTATATTTAGAGATAACTCAATTTAGAAGAAATGGATAACTTAAATAAATATTTGATTTATTTAAATTTAGAGAAGATATTATTGGAAGAAACAATTAAATAATTGATATTCTTTAATTTAGAATGAATTTGGAAGAACTAATTAAATAATTGGTATTATTTAATTTGTTGGAGGAATTAGAAGAATTTTAATTAAATAAATTGATTTTATTTAATTGTTGGGAGAATATGAATCAAATAAATAAATTTGTTTATTTATTTATTGATAGAGGAATTTGACTTAAATAAATATTAAGAATATTTATTTAGACAGAGTCGTGTCATTTTTAGGCATATACATTTTGCCCCTCTTTGATGTAATACAGTTTATGGTGTTGCTTCAAAGAATAAGAATTTTCTAATAATGATACATGCCCCAGTTTGCCCCTGGTACATGTTTAACAATGGTAGGATGCCCCCTCAGGAGATTGGATAGGAAGAAGGTAGAAGGATGTGAGACAGACAATCTCACAAAGAAGAAGGGAAAACTAGGTTAGAATGAAGAAATTGGGTTACAGTTCAGAGAAACAGGAAGAAACAGGCACGGGAAGTAGTCACAATCACCACATAGCCAGTTAAGTTTCCATTTCCTATATATAGGAGCTAGGTCCACAAGACAAGTCATTTGCACACTTGGCTTTAGTTGGTTTGTCCTTGGGAGCTTGGGAGAGCATAAGAGCATAGAGCAGTCGGCATTGAGATGGATATTCTGTTTGAGGAGTATTGCTTTGAGCGAGTTCGATGGTTCGATCAGCCAGCTGAGGCATGACCATCGGTATGTAGCTCAAAAAACTTCACCTAGGGTCATTTATGAGCACAATAAATGCTAGGGAAAATTAGGTGAAGTAAATGTGCAGGAAGGCAGTTCGACGCATATGCCATGCAGAACTGTTCATTTGAATTCCTGCAGCACATTTGAGTTAGGAAACTATGCATGCATGCCATGAGTCAATGCATGCATGAGGATCTTGCACGTGCATGGCGTCTTCCGGTGCATGTAATTATGCTGTGCATATACAAGGTATAGCTGCACTTTGTTAGATTCTGCAAGAAGCGAGAACCGAGCCAGGATCTGATGTTGGTCATAGATCATATGCACCTCCACTCAACAGATGATCAAAGATCAAAATATTAGAATGAAGAGATATCTGAAATGAGAGAAAAATAGAGACAAATAAAGAGAATTTTGAGAAGACTCTCAATACTCTCACCAAGCTATCACTGAACTGATATTCGAGCTTGTGAACTAGCTACGGTGAGAGGAGAGTGTTGTATATATAGAAAAAATAGGGCATATACATCCAAGAGGTGTAATAACTCCCATATCCCATAAAAGGTGGGAGGTTTTACCTACTTGGTAAATGCCAAAACATGTGGCATAACCTCCTTACATGAAAACAAAAAAGGAGTTATAAGAGGTGGCACATAAAGACAAAAGAGTGTGAGAAATCTAACTACCCCATAACCTACTTAGGTAAGGACATAATAGTGGTTATGAGAGGTGGCACAAAACACCAAAAGAGGATGTGTAACTCAACTACCCATATGTGGGAGAGAGTTACACATGTAGCTGATGTATTTCACCACGTGTCCTCATATTAACCACTTATAATAAACCTAAGCAAGCTTAATAATGTGTAGGAAAAAGAAATATCCCTAAGGAAAATAAAAAACCTACACTAACACACTTTTGATATGGATCTATCCATTTAAGAAATGCCACAACGCATCTACCAAAAGTGCAGCATTTGCTGAGAAATGGCACATTTACCTTCTGGTTTGGTGCATATGCATAGGATAGTAAGCTTACTTAATAAAAATTGATTTGATTGGCATCTTGCTCGATGCGTTAATCGATAAGCCACCTCTAAGATTCTAGGAATCTAGTCAAGAGATGTTGTATGTTGTTTTGCTCAATTTGATATGCTAAGTTAGTTGATATGATTCTTTAGATATGTGAAGCAGGTTTTTGGCAGCTTTAGGTTGACGCATTGCCTTGCGTGTTTGTAGGAGGACATTCGAGACATACTTATGTCAAGGGAGCAATTTCCCTTACCGATGTTGTAGCAGTATATGCTTACTGAGATAGATTGAGAGGTTCTCGGTGCTATGGGTCTTGATTATGTTTGCTTCATGCCCAAGGTTCGTATGAATCTCAGTTTGTTGACTGCATCAGTGGAGAGATTCCATAGTGAGGATGGGACTTTTCACTTTTTGACTGCCGAGATGGTGGCTACTCTAGAGGACGTCTATAGGATTTTGCACTTGCCGATACAAGGTGAGCTTGTAGAGTACGATCCTCAGGGAGATGTAGGAATTGCAGAGTGCAGGAAGGTTTTTGATGACCCTGAGCTAGATTGTTAGGTTATCTCCTGGCAAGATATACATGATTATTATGACTACTTCCGATGTATAGTGGCAGGATTGATCGGAGGCATTGTATGCCCCGATAGGAGATCACACGAGTTCCTGATTGGATGGGGATGGATCATGGAGCAAATGATTACAGAGGGCACTCGCTATGCATGGGGTACCTGTGTCTTGGCGCACCTATACCATGATATGCATCACATGGTATAACACAGGGGTGCCAGTCTTTCAGTAGGAGTTTCACTGTTGTAGTTTTGGCTATGGGAGCATATTGCTATCACGCAGCCGATATGCATCTTTTCTAGACAGAGGGGTGAGCCGTATAGCTATGGGTATGCAGGAGTTATTTCCCAGCACAAGCTAGGAAAGCTAGAGTACTGGAGGCATGCACTGGATAATGTGGATAGAGTTATCTAGTGCCTGTACCTCAAGTATGAGCATTGGGATGACGAGGATGACGAGCTTCCCTACTGCTTTCAGACATGGTGGCTCATTGGCAGGACTAGATTTATATTAGAGAGATAGATAGTCAGCAGGGTGCAGAGACAGTTTGGCAAGATACAGGGCATGCCCCAGGGACAGGCCCATTTTGCGAGGACACATGTAGAGAGGTTCAGATGGGGTCCAGTGGCATCATATGAGGAGCCCTTGGCAGAGTTTCAATAGATGCCTTATGTGGCTTAGCTGATGAGGAGAGAGGTTATAGATACAAGGATGACTCCTGATTATGAGGAGTGGTTTGCAGCATACCCTTTTCTGAGGTACTCAGGGCCCGGAGAGTTGGTTCCTCGCATAGACGAGGAGGATTCAGATGACGAGTATGGGGCCGATGGGAGGAGGAGGAGACGGAGGAGGGGTAGAGGTGGATGGGAAGATAGAGGTGATGGAGGGGATGGGGGAGATGGGGAAGGTGGAGAAGGTGGCAGAGGAGGTAGATAGAGACAGAGGAGGAGAGCTAGGGATGGACCCTCCTAGCAGTAGCAAGTAGTGCAGCCACAGGTTGTATAGCAGGTTCAGATGCCACCACCACAGTAGGTGGCGCAGTAGCAGGTACCCCAGCAGTAGGTACAAGGATAGGGATAGGTTTCTCAGGTTCCCCAACCTGATCTATAGCAGCAAGCCATTGCGACACTGCAGGGTCAGATTAGGTAGCTCCAGGCATAGCTCAAGATGGCTGAGGCGTGGAGAGAGTCAGACGGTTGAGTTTTATTAGGGCTCATGGCAGAGCGAGATGCACCAGAGGCAAGAGTGTGGGCCTTGCAATTGAAGAGAGACTCAGCTGTGGTAGCCTTGGGTACAGATGGGGTTATAACATTTTTGGTTACACAGGTGCAGCAGGCATAGGCACAACTTGCACAGGTTTAGGCAAAGCTATCGATGCAGGCCCAAACTCAATACTACAGGGGTCTTTAGCATGGGGCCATGCCAGCAGACCAATGGGCACCGAGCTTCAAGAGCCAGTCTATGGCTTCCCAGAGAGCAGGGGGTTCACGTTCTGGAGGGTCAGTGATGGGTCCACAGCAGTCGGGGGCCAGCAGAGGAGGGGATGGAGAGGGCAGTGCTGGGAGAAGTGGTCCACGGTAGTAGCCCTAGCTGACACTTGTACAAATTTTGGCTTTTATGTATACACTTTTTGATGGCTTAGATAGCCTGGCATGTATATACTTGTATCACTTTTGTACTGAGACATGTACCATTATTTATGCGATGTATACATTTTATATGACTTGACTCAGAGATGGTCCTGGTAGACTTTGATATATTGTACATTTGTACATGCTTTATTTGATATTTATATGATGATGCAACTATTGATGGTCGATATGCAGTTGTTTATGTTACGTGTCATGGATGCATTTCTATTTTATGATGGTACACATGTGATGCAAACTATGATTATGTCTATGTGATGTTTATCTAATGTAGACTTAGGTGTTTATATGATGCTATGCGATGTTATCTAATGCATACTTAGATGTTATATGATGCTATGTGATATTATCTAATGCAGACTTAGATGTTTACTTTGATGTTCTGATATGCAAATGTGTTATGCGATCTATATGATTTTACAGTTTATGTGATGCTCTACATGTCTTTGCCTATGTTTTTGATTTTTTCTATGGGTATTATGCTATGTATGATGCAAATGGATATGGGTGATCTAATGCATTTATTATCTATGCAAATGATTTAATCATGTTAATGACTATCTCATGTGATATGATATGCAAACTATGCTATGTTTTTTTATGTCCAAATGTACTCAATCAACATAGAGATGACACAATGATAGACAGAAGATTGCTTGAAGACTAACTCAGTAGAAAAACTCACAAGATTTTATTTGTATTGATACTCTGTATTTTTGGATCTTTATTTGCATGGGATATGGATGCTTTTATGGATGTATAATGGATGTGAATGGTGTTTGCTTTTGACATCTTGATGGTGCAAGTATTTTGAAGTCCTTATTTCATCATTGGGTGATTTTTTGGTACTTTTTCTGAATGTTGTAAGTTAATACAAGCATCTAGGTATAATTGAACCGAGATGACCTGAGTATTGCTTACATGGATTTTGATTTAACAAGTTAATACAAGCATCAAGGTATAATTGAACCGAGATGACCTGAGTATTTCTTATGTATCAACAGAGAAGGATTGCCCCCTTTCATGTTAGACCTTTGATGTCCTCGATGATCTTTTACCGATCATGTCGTTAGACAAGGTGTCACATTACTAAATTTTAATCCACAAATAGTAAACAAAGAAAATAATCATGCCCCCATCATAGCATCTCTAGCTTTTGGCATCCTTGAGTAACATAGAAAGACATGATAACAAAAATCAAGACGCTATAACCTAACCTGATCACAACCACAAAACATTTTTGCATTTAGATGTGTTTGTTTCTTGCCATAATTTAGGTAGAATCATTTAGAGTGCTTTATGTACTTGCTTTCTTTGCTTTCAATAGGTTGGGGTCTTGCATCAAAATTTCTGCTTGAAAGCAGGTTTTACTTGCGCTTGCTTGCCTTGTGAAAGGTTCCACAATCCTTATTGGTGAGACGGACCCTAAGGGACTAACCTAGTGCCTTGGGGGCTCATTGCTAAGTGGCCTTGCCTACATGACGACGCAGAGGTAATGTAGTTCAGGGTGAACCCTAATGGACCTAAGACCTAGGTGATAGAAAGTGGGGTGGACTTAGATAGACAGAAGGACCAGTTATGGGATGGATGGGCAAGTGGAGCCTCAGGGGCGCATTGAAAAATGGCCTTGCCTACGTGACGATGCAGAGGAAATGTAGTTCATGGACTTGGACCATGTGGACACTGATGACAAATGCTACGCTAGGCTGACACTATGGATAGGATACTGGATAAGACCTTGGTTGACAAGGTGACAAAAGAGATAGAGTATCAAGCCATGATAGGTTATCATTAGGTTTTTATTATGGAACAAATATGGATCGAATGGGACACGATTGAAGAACATAAATAAGGTAATTGGTTTCCCAAAGATGAAGGAAGCAATTTATCACAAGTAACGTTTGTTTACTAGGTATTTACCACTTGATTTTATTTGCACGAAAGGTAGAAGTACACATGACACCTGTTTGCCAGGTTTTCATCACGATACCTATCCAAGGTGCCTGTTTGCCAGGTTTTCACCAAATGATGATTTTTTTGTTGTTTTCTAATTTTTTTTTATTTTTTTGCTTTTTCTAATTTTTTTGATTTTTTGCTATTTTTTTATTTTTTTGTATTTTATGCCCCCCTTACATTGGGGTTCTCTTAGGTATAGAACCGACGAAGATGCATACTGTTGATTAGGTCATCGAACAACTCACCTTCTAATGTTGCCAACTAATATGCCCTCGATCCATAGGCATCAATGATCACATAAGGCCCAAGCCAGTTGGGTTCAAACTTGCTTTTCTTTTCCTGATCCTATTGATTGCGGGGATTTTCCTTAAGTACTAGATCTCCAACCTTAAAGAATCTTGGACAGACTCTATGGTTGTAGCTTCATGACATCATTTGTTGATATGCCTTGAGATGATTGAAGGCGTTCTATCTCTTTTCCTCTAGCAACTCTAGCTCTTGCAATCTAGAAATTATGTACTCTTCATCAGTTATGAGACCTTTTAACGACACCCTTAGAGATGTTAACTTGACCTCGATGGGCAAAATGGCTTATGATCCATAGACAAGGGCATAAGGGGTAGCACCTGTGGGAGTGCATATACTAGTTCGATAGGCCCACAAAGCGGGATTGAGTTGGATGTGCCAATCATGACCAACATCATTGACTATCTTCTTGAGGATTTTCAAGATTGTTTTGTTGGATGCCTCTACTTGGTCGTTGCCTTGAGGGTAATAGGGTGTGGAGAAATGGTGTTGGATTTTGAATTTATCACAAAGCTCTTGTACATCCTAGTTCTTAAAAGGTCTTCCATTATCTATGATAATGGATGAGGGAATTCCATATCTGCAGATGAGGTAGTTGAGGATGAATGAGGCAATCTGTTTGTTTGTGACATTGGAGAGTGGAATGGCTTCAATCCACTTGTTAAAATATTCTGTGGTGGTTATTATGAACTCGTGGCCGTTGGATGAGGGCGGGTGGATCTTACCCACAAGGTCGAGTCCCCATTGACAAAAGGTCCAAGGTGTTGTTAAAGGTCATAGCTCTTGAGTTAGTGTATGGATGAGGTTTCCATGTATCTGGCACTGCTTGCACTTCTTCACAAATTGATATGAATCTGTTTCCATGGTTCGCCAATAATAACCCAAACACATGAGTTTCTTAGCTAAAGGACTGCTAGAGTGTGTTCCGTAAATTCCTTCGTGCACATCTTGTAAGGCGGTTTGAGATTCTTCCCATTCTAAACATTGGAGTAAAGTACCATCCAAACCTCGGCAATATAGGGTGTCAGCGATAATGGTATAACGAGAGGTTTGGTGAATGAAGGTTTGGCCTTGGTTAGAAGATAAGTTAGGAGGTAGGGTGTTATCCTTGAGGTAAGTTTAAATCTTACCATATAAGGGTGACTTAGATCTGACTAATAGGCATATGGAGTGTGTTTCCGGAAGATCATAAGCTGGTTGCATAACTGACTCCACCAAGAACTCATACCATGACTCATTCTATGGGATCTCGAGGAGCGAGGCAATGGTTGCCATGGCATCTGTTGCTTTGTTTAGGTATCTGCTCAAAAGAGATGATCACAAAGTACTCTTTGAAGTCATCGACCATGTGCTTGTGAAGGATAAGATTGTCATCTTTAGTTTGATAGTCATCATTGACTTGATTGATCACTAGTTGAGAGTCACCATAGACATGTAGCTCTTTTATTTTCCATTCTGCTGCCATTTTGAGACCAATGACCAAGGCCTCATACTCTGCTATGTTTTTCATGCATGGGAATTGCAGACAATAAGACTTCAGTATGGTGTCGCCCTAAGGAGTAACAAACAAGATTCCTACCCCCGATCCATGGTTTGTATAGGATCCATCAAAGTAGAGCTTCCATGAGTGTGTTGTGATATTGAATAAGGAATCATCTGGAAACTCAAATTTCATTGGTGTGGTATCATGTAATGGTGCTTCTGCTAACTGATCAGCAGTGATTTGTCCTTTGATAGCCTTTCTATCTACATACTCAATGTCATATTCACTTAGGAGCATTACCCACTTGGCTAGGTGACCTGTTAGAGTTGCTCTGCTTAATAAATATTTTAGTGGATCTAGTTTTGCAATAAGCTTGACTAGATGTGCTAGCATGTAATGTTGTAGTTTTTGGGAAGCAAAAACTACAGCAAGACACGATCTTTCTATTTGAAAGTATTGTAGTTCATAGCCCACCAATGTGCGACTGATGTAGTAGATAGCTCTTTCTTTACCTTCATAATCTTGTTGTGCTAGGAGGGCCCCAAGAGCTATTGGCGTAGTAGATATGTAAAGTAACAGTGGCTTTCCTTGGATAGGAGGCATCAAGATAGGTGGGTTCATAAGATATTCCTTCAGTTTGCCAAATACTTCTTCGCACTTCTCATCCCACCTAAATGGAATGTTTTTATGTAATAGATGACTGAAAGGTTGGCACTTGTCTGCCAGTTGTGATATGAACCAATGGATTGCTTGTAACTTGCCCTGTAGAGACCGCAATTGAGAAATATTCTTTGGCGGTGGCATTTCCATGATGGCCTTGACTTTGGTAGGATCCACTTCGATCCCATTTGCTGATACAATGAAGCCTAAGAGCTTGCCAGAGGTGACTCCAAACACACATTTTTTTGGGTTCAATCTAACTTTGAATTGTTCTAGTCTCTGAAAGACTTTCTCTAGCACATCCAGGTGTGATTCTCTTGTGAGTGACTTTGTAAGGATATCATCTACATAGTCCTCCATTATGACATGCATCATATCATGGAAGATAGTGGTCATAGCACATTGAAATGTTGCTCTTGCGTTGTTTTGCCCAAACGGCATGACATTCTAGCAGAAAGTGCCCCATGGACAAGTGAAAGTTGTCTTATGTTGGTCTTCTGGTGCTATCTTGATTTTATTGTATCTAGAGAAGCCATCCATGAGAGATAACCTAGTATGCCCTATTGTTAAGTTGTCTATGATATCTATATTTGGCAACAGAAAGTCATCCTTGCGGCAAGCTTTGTTTAGATCTCAGAAATCATTGCATAATTTGACTCGGTCATTAGGTTTGGATACTGGCACTATGTTGGAGACCCACTCTGGATAGTCTATTGCTCTTATGAACCCTACATCCAGTAGTTTCTTGAGTTCTTCTTTCACTATTTGTGCAATGTGTGGATGCATCTTTCTAAGCTTCTGTTTGACTTGTTTGACTCCCGGATCTAGTGGAAGATGATGTAGAATCAAATTTGGATCAAATCTTGGCATATTTGTGTATGACCAAGAAAAAATGACTTGCTTTTTCTTGAAGAATGGTAGAAACTTAGTATTTTCTAGTGGAGTTAGAGACTTAGCAAAGTGAATGATCTTAGGCTGTTCCAATGTTGACAGGTTCTGTAGGTTCCACAACAATCTAAGACTTCTCCTAGTGCATGTCATCAGGGAGAGTGTCAAGCCTTCCATTGTTAGGTGCCACAATTGTGTTTTCACCATTGGATGTGTCCTTTCTTTTTACTATTTTGGGATTTGATACTGCCGCGGAGCAGTTTTCACCATCAGATCCAGTTTTTATTTTAATATTTTTGTGATTGGAAGGCTTGGCGCCCTCTCCGAAATAAGCCACGGAATTAAGTTTAATGGTGAAGCTAGCTTTATAATCTCCTATAGGTAGGTGGTCCCTAAGTTTCATGAAATCAATATAGGCATCATCATTTTGGAACATGTCTAATTGCAAGGGTCCTAGTAAATCCCAGTCGATAAGTTTGGGATGTACAAGGGGGAGGGGGTCACATGATAGATCTAATTCGTTGATAGTTTGAATGGATATGCAAGGGGTATTGATACGGATAGGGTCTGGGATGGTACTTTCCTCCAAATTGTTTATTGTGATAGAACTCGAACCTTCCTTGAAAGCCGTATTCTCAAGAATTGGTGAATCACACTCTATTGGTCTATGCGTTAGAGTTTGTCCCTCATAGTAGGGGCTATAAGTTTGAACGTTGTCAACTTCATTGTCATCATAGGAGTGCTCTATGAGTTCATCCCACTCATATTCATTAGAATCTGTGTCACTATCCTCTTGAAGGTTATGGATCATATCCACCAGATAAGCATTGGCTTTTGCTTTGCCCTTGTCTTTGTATCCTAGACCTTTTGTATTTCTTGCCAATGAGGATGAAGAAGGTTGAATGGGTTCTATTATTCCTTCTTTTCTTAGGCCAATGGGACCTTGTCCTCCATAACCCATTCTGTGTAAGATAGACTCACCTCACCCATAGATTTCTATTGGGAGCTTAGGTGGTTCTTGTTGTGTGTTCTCTTCTTCTTCTGTGTAGAGCCATTGTAAGATATTTCTTTCCTCTATTTCATCTGATAGGGTCCCCCATTTTATAAAGGGAGTTGTAGGAGGTGCAGGAGGAGCAGATGGCTTTGGAAAATGTTTAGGTTGTCCAAAGGATCTAGGAGATAGAGACATTTTGGCTAAGTTGAGGCTGTGCTCGATGGAGTATTCCCCTATTCCTGTTTCTTTGATGGTAATTTTCTACTCTTTGGGCTTGGATGAGGAAGCTTCAGAGGTAGAATCATGCTATGAGATGGGGGATGTAGAAGCTCTATTGTTGGGTATGATGTAATCAGGCTTTGAGTGGACAGATATCTAATGTTGAAAGGGGTCGGGATCACCTTGGATGGTGACCTGTTTGCCATTATGAGGGAATTTTATGCATTGGTGGTACGTAGAAGGTACAACATTCATGGCATGAATCCATTGTCTACCTAGGAGAATGTTATAGGCTAGCTCTCTATCTAGGACTTGGCAAACGTCTTTAATCACCAATCCCACTTGTATTGGTAACACCATTGTTCCTTTAGTAGTTCTTTCCTCTTCATCATAGGCTTTAATAGTGATCTTTTTCCTTGGATCCACTGTATTTTCAGAGAACCCCAATGTAAGGACTAGCTTGAGCATGCAAATATTTAAACTGGCTCCTCCACCAATGAGGACTCTTTTGATGCGGTGCTTATGGATGAAAGTGACGATATGCAAGGGTGTGTTATGAGGCTGAGACACTGAGAGGTCATCCTATTCGGTAAATGATATGGTGCTAGAGGAGGTTATATTTCCTACCATGGCTTGAAACTTCTCTTGGGCCAAGTTCGTGGGTACAGTCGTTTCCACTAGGGCTTTATTGAGAATTTCCTTATGGGAAGGAGACAAACGCAACAACTCTAAGATAGATATGTGGGCAGGAGTTTTTTAAAGTTGGTCTATGACACTATACTGATGGGAGTTGGACTAAGAAGGTGATGACCTTTGAGGGAGGGTGTTCAACATGACCTTACCGCTGCCGGTGATGATGTTGCAATCAGTGTTGTTGGGTCCGGATTGCTGGTTGGGCATGACCACATTGAGTTGTGGGATGTGCTCCGATATGCAGTTGATAGTATAATTGAATGACACACTCTCATAGTTAGCATTATTATGCTCATTATTCTAGTTTTACTTATTGCATTTGTTATTGTTGTTGCCATTGTTGTTGTTGTTGTATGACCTGTCGTGGTTGAGAAGCGAATCTGTGTATGCCACATGTGTCTTGTTAGAGGTATGTTGTTGAGTAC
Organism: Cunninghamia lanceolata; assembly: GCA_027924645.1. Classification (NCBI taxonomy): domain Eukaryota; kingdom Viridiplantae; phylum Streptophyta; class Pinopsida; order Cupressales; family Cupressaceae; genus Cunninghamia; species Cunninghamia lanceolata. The sequence continues at coordinate 744,959 of BSBN01000501.1, read as the reverse complement.
CTACTTGATTTTGGTCAAGTATGTACCAAATGACATGTTTGAGACAGATACAATTGTTGGTTGTGTCGCCTCTTCCTCTATGATACTCACAGAAATTGATGTCTTTCCAATAGTGAGGTTTCACTTTAGGTTCCTAATCACTAGTGGGGGGAAGAGTGATCTCATTGGTGGCTAACAACTTTCTTACTGCAAATTCTTGGGACTCCCCTAGGGGTGTGAATTTTTGTCTAGGATTTGAGGTGAACTATGACTTTGACTCCCAAGAGAATGTTTTGTTGGGTGTAGCATTGCTTGCCTCTCATTTGAGGATGAAGATTGGTTGTTGTTGTTTAGGAGCCCCTACCTTGGCATCTACCACTCCATCGTTGCCTACATTCTTGTTCTTTGTCCAAAACTTTGACTTGTCCATTGTGTAGTTTGAGTTAGGTGTGTCCTTTTACAACTTGATTTGCCCCTTAGTGATCATAGCTTTTTCGATAAACAATCCCATCTCAATGACTTTCATGAATGAGGTAGGGCATTGAATTTGTATTTGGTAACTAAGATCGGGGTTAGGATTTTGGACGAACATTTCTATCATTTGGTTCTCAAGTACATGATATGAGCATTTGCTTGCGAGTTGTCTCCCCCTTTGTAAGAAGGTGGTGAAGGATTCACCACTCTTTTTCTTTGTGTTGCATAGATCTAGCATGGAAACTTTGTGTTCTATGTTATAAGAGAAGTGTGTGATGAAATGGTTTACTAACTCATTGAAAGTTTTGATACCCGGGGGTAGTCTTGAGAACCATTCCATGGCTTGTCCACCTAGAGATCTAGGGAATAGTCTCATTAGGAAAGTTTCATTATGAGCAACTTCTAGGCATGCTGTGCTAAACTCCCTAATGTGATCTCTTGGGTCCCCTTTTCCTTTGTATTTGTCAAACTTAGGAACTTTGAATCGATAGGGGAAGGGCACCATGTTCAATCTTTTGTCAAACGGGTATGGTGCGATGTCTTCCAAGGAATAAGTCTTAGTGGGTGGCCCCATTTTGAGTTCTGCATACTGTTGTTGTAAATCTTGAATCCATTTCGCTATCATGTCCATAGGCATGTTTTGGTCTGCTATTTGCTTACTTTTGCCTTTGTCTAGGGATTTTTCCTCATTTGTGCCTGTTTCAGGAATTTTTTCCTCTTCTTGTTCTTTCAGCACATTGACGTCAAAGTCAGTGGGGAGTTTGAGACCTAAGCTCGCTAGGTGAAGAAAGTACTTTTGAGGGTCCTCGTGGAGTACTTTGTCTAGCAATCATTGGAATTTCTTATCTTGGAGGGTTTCTTGGAATTCATCATGAGGGATTTCCTCATCACTGTTGTGAGGGGACACCATTCTGTTAGATGCTATAGCCATTTGCTTTTGGTATTGGGATTGAGTTAAAACCATGCAAGTCAATGCAGGATGAAGTGGGGTGAAACTAGAGACTCCACTAAGATGCTTGTGCAGGTTGGTGAGAAGGGGATACTTGCTTTGACGAGATTTGAACAAGGGACTCTCTAGATCAATGATTCCAAGTAAGGTAGTCGGTACAAGATGATAGCCACAAGTAAGGTTACTCAATACTCATTTACTGTGTAGAGACTAGTCGTGCACCAAGACCACTAGCAAAGTTCTGTGACCTACTAGGGTTACTTGAATCTAAAATGATCTGAAAAAGGTCGTGTACTTATCTGATATAGAATACTTTGACTTTGCTTTAGGGAGACCTGGTAGAAGGTGGATGAGATGACCGACGAAAGAGAGGGTTTGGTACGAAACGGATGGGAAAGTGACTGCAAGGTAAAATCTGATCTCAAAATTTGGAACTAGGCTGAAATGGGTATCTAGAAAGGTGAACAAATATTTCTCCAAATGTGTGGAAATACTCACTGTCACGGATGCACAGAAATAGATGTGCAGCAGTAGAGGATATAAGTGTAGGAAGTCATTATAAATGTGCAGTTCTGGTAAAAATCAAATGCGTAGTAACAGGTGATAAAAGCACAGACAGTTGATACAGATGTGCAACAGGTTGAGGTGAATGTGTAGCTTTGCAGGACAGATGCATAGCTCTGGTTTTTCTGATAGTTTTTGTAATTTTTGGCATGCTTTTTTATTTTTTTGGTTTCTTTGGTTACAAGATGGTCTTTTTGATCTGATTTTATTTTTAATTATGGCAAGAGGACACAGCAAACACCAAGAATGTTTTCATGGTTTTTGATTTTTTTTTGTAATTTTTGTTTTTACTCTTTTTGACTCAAAAAAGAAAGTACAAATCCTAGGTTGGAAAAGGCAATACTTGTTGAATCCCCTAGCTGTGCATATTCAAAGCGGATAGCTTTAGGATCTTGGTAGCACTGGCTCCTCTCCACAACACACACTTCTCACACATACCAAGATCTAAGTTTCCCAAGGCTCGTACCCCCATCAAACCTTAGGATTGTCTCTGCTACCTCTACTAAGAACCACATGAATCGGGGTAGTTTCAAAGGTCCCACCTTTTGCACTAACAAATAGAAGGATTTTGGTCTACTAAAACAAGGACGACTAGTAAGTGCAACCGTTTGAGTGGTTATACATGCGGTAGCACTACTCTCCATTATGGAGTCTCCCAGCCTGCAAGGGTTGCGCCTTGGAGGGTTTTGGGGGAGGTTGGCTATTGGTATAACACAACTTCACTTGTTGTTTGAAGCTTTCTCTCCAAACACAATTTATTTATAGTGGCTTGGTAGAGCTTGGCTTTAGCTTGTTATCACTTAAGGTCATTCCCCAAGGACAGAAGGATATCCAAGGGCATGCCTCTCTAAAGGTTAAACACATGCAAAAATGATATGTCTGGCATTTTGGACACCCAAGATAGGGGAGAGCATAGGCCTAGTATCATTCCCAAAAATACGAAAGATAGTGGTTCTTTTCCCCTAGTTAAAATGAAAAAGACTATATGAGCTAGCTACTTGGGCACACACGCAAGTTGTTAACTTTGAAAGCAAGATAGCAATGGTTCAATTTTATACTCCTAGCATTGGGACTAGATTCAAGTTGTTGATGCAACAAGATTCAAGTTACACATTTCCTATTTAGATCTAGATGTTATTTTGCATGAACATTTGATTACTATCCTGTAAAAAAAAGATGTTGTGTTAACAATGCAACTAGAATGACTAAACCAACCCCTAATCCTGCAAGTAGATGAGAGAATATTCTTACAAAAAGGTGTCAACGTTAGCAAAAACCACAAGGAATACGTCTTAAAAACCACTGTTTAGAACAGATGCGCAGCTTCAAAGCCTAAATGCGCAGAAACAGAGCTCAGAAGAGCATAAATTTTAAAAGTGCAGAAACAAAGGTTAGATGCACCGAAATAGAGATTATATGCACTGGAATATCAAATACACTGTAATAGAGTATGTATACACGGCTTCAGAGGTCAGATGCACCGAAAGATTATATGTGCTAGAATAGGGTTTAGATGTGTGATAGAATCATTCAGATGCGCTGAATCCCCTTGTGTACGGAACCTTGGCACAAAAAAAACTTAGTTTTTGGATTAAATTGGGGCAGGGTCCCACGGTGGGCGCCAAAAATTTTAAAGGAAAATTGGAGTAAACATGAATAATCAATATATCAATATCAATAATACCTAAAACTCAATGAAAAGGGAAATAATCAAGATCAAACAAACAAAGATGAAACCTTTGCAAACCTCAATACTTCATAGCTTCCGTTGGTTGCCTATCTCAATCAATCTTGCATGTATGAATAAGGCCCTCAGAGAGTGCACTTCCTTGCTATTCCAAGATTGTCAATGGAGAATGGCCATGATAGTGCTTTGTAATGAAGATGACCTCCACAACAATGGTAGTGATATGGTAACTAGTTGATCGCAAGCAAATGGAATGATGTGGGTGCCAAAGGCACATTGTAATTTTTACAGAGTAACAATACTAAAAGCTTAGATGATTGAAATGGAAGAACAAGGTTCAATTTATAGACTTGAAAGAGAGAATATCAATGGTATAGAAAGAATGAGAAATTCAATGGTTGAGGAACATGCACGAATAAGAAGAAGCCATGTGTCTTTCTATATTTTGCATGAGAGGAATTAATAAAATAGAAGAATGAGTTAACTGAAGAGATTAATCAATTAAAAGAATAGATCAATCAATTAAGAGAATAGAACTAGAGAATAGAAATTGCATGAGGATGAGAAGATATTTTAGCTCAATTAAATATTTAGAATGTTCAATTGCATGTGCACAAGGATTGAATTATATTTAGAGATAACTCAATTTAGAAGAAATGGATAACTTAAATAAATATTTGATTTATTTAAATTTAGAGAAGATATTATTGGAAGAAACAATTAAATAATTGATATTCTTTAATTTAGAATGAATTTGGAAGAACTAATTAAATAATTGGCATTATTTAATTTGTTGGAGGAATTAGAAGAATTTTAAGAATTTTAATTAAATAAATTGATTTTATTTAATTGTTGGGAGAATATGAATCAAATAAATAAATTTGTTTATTTATTTATTGATAGAGGAATTTGACTTAAATAAATATTAAGAATATTTATTTGGATAGAGTCATGTCAGTTTTAGGCATATACAATTCTAAAATAGGACAAGAAAGGAATGTTGAGATCAAAAAGAACAAAGGAAAATAGACTTAGAATCAAAGGAACAAATCTAGAAGACCACCAGTCAGGCAACCAAATGCTCAAAGGTACCCATCTTTCAATGGTTATTGTAATTCATGCAATAAGTTTGGTCATAGAGCAAAGGAATGTAAAAGTCAGATTAGGAAAGGTTTCAACAATGGAAGGAATGATCAATCCTTCAAAGGTAAATATTTCACATGCAATAAAGTTGGCCATAGATCTGTTGTATACAAAAGTAAAGTGAGTCAAAATTCTTTTAGGAGCTATGCATGCTATAAAATGGGACACAGGGCTAATGAGTGCAGAAGTCAAGTGAGAAATGGCTATGGGAAGAATAGGACAATTAAATCCTTCAGTGGCTTCTATTATACATACAACAAATTTAGGCATAAGGTGAATCTATGCAGGTCAAAACTGAATGGAAGGAACAATAGTCAGAAAAATACTGTGTGCTTCAATTGCAACAAACTTGGACATATTGCAAGATTTTGCAGAAGTAAGAACATGAAGAAGGATACTCGTGAAGAACTGAAGAAACCAGTGGAAAAGGTTGATCCGACAAAAGTCAAGAAGGAGATGAACAAGGTTTGGGTTAAGAAGGAAGTAAATGAAGTTAGAGATGAGTCTGCACTAGACTTTGGAGAAGATACTTCATCTGGGAAGTGAATTGGGTGCTTTGGCTCAGGAGGAGCTTTAATGAAAATCTTTTCTCCCCTACCAAAGGATTGGTGTTGATGCCTCAACATGAAATAAAGTTAAAGATTAGTAACAAAGGCATAAGTTAGGACAAAGAACTATGTTTGTAGAGGATAATGGAAGAGTTGTGCAATTTAAGAAGTCTGCTATGCAAAAAGAAAAGAAGAGAGGACATGAATTCTGGCTAAGTATCTAACCAACAAAATCAAGTGACAACAATGCTCTACGGTTTTAGCATATGGCTATTGATCACTGATTACATTTACATCCAGAAGTTTGTCTGATCTTGAAAATTGGCTTGAGAGTAATGAGTAATAGAAGTTTGGGTTGATAGAACACAGTTATTTTCAGTACACAACAGTTTTCTTTTAAAATGTTTTGAGAATCTACAGATGAACTTAGAGGTGAATGATTATGAATTAGATGAGTTCTCAAGGCAATGGTTGAAAATGAGATAGAACTGAAAATCAAATGCTTAAGGTCTAATAGAGGAAGTGAGTTCACATCAAAGGAATTCAATATTTTCTACGAAGAACAAGGGATAAAGAGACAATTGTTTGTACCTAGGACTCCTCAGCAGAATGGAGTTGTTGAAAAGATATAGGATAGTTCAAGAAGCTGCTAGGTCATTAATGAAGGAAGCTGACCTACCGGAAGTATACTGAAAAGAAGATATACATACTATTGTCTACACTCATAACAGAGTTCAAGTCAAAGGTGTGATGAAGGGATTTTCCTTGGATACTCTACCAAGAGTAAGGCATACCAGTGCTACAATAAGAGATTGAAGAAGGTCATTAAAAGTGCTAATGTGAAGATGGATGAAGGCAAGGAAAGAATATCATATTTGAGTTTCTATGAATTACATTGAACCTGCTACTACAGTCAATAAAGAAAAGGTGGAGAAAAAGGACAATCAAGTTAAAGAAGAAGAAGTTTGGAAAGAATTCCTAAATTCCCTGGGGGTTTGTGCAGATGCATCACACTAAAGACCAGATCATTGGTAAAAAGAGAAAAGGTGCTTTGACAAAGAAGAAGAATTGCAGATGAACAAGTAAATCTCTATTTATTTTCAAAGGTTGAACCTAAGACAATTATAAAAGCATGTAAAGAGGATTTTTGGATCAAGGAAATGGGAGAAGAACTATTACAGATTGAGAAGAATCAAACTCGAGAACCTACCCCTAGGTCTGTAGATAAGAATGTGATTAGAGAAGTAGTAAGAAACAAAGCATGACTGGTATGCAAGATTGGATAAATACCTATTGCAACAGAGATTCACTAAAGGGTCCGCAGATAGTAATTTGTACACCAAGGTAAGTGAAGATGAAATCTTGATTGTTGAGGTCCATGTTGATCACTATCTATCAAAGGAAAGCTGGTAGCAATGACTAATGATAGGAGGAGTCTATAGAAGAAACGTTACAGATAAATAAGTGATTGATCTAAGGGTATTATTGGCCATATGTGTTGTCATCATTAAGCTATCATAAAGATGTGATGTTATGTTCCCTAAGAAGAAGGGAAACTTCATGGTTGAATGTCATACTTTGGTTTGAGAAAAGTTAAGTCTGAAGATCTGAGAAGACAAGATATGTTACTCCAGAAGTGTTAGTTTGTGAAGGCCCTGAGGAAATGTGAAATATAAGTCAGAATTGATATAGTTTGATGTGCACTCCTTAGAGGGAGTATTCAGAGCAGTAAAAGAAAAAGATTAAACCAGAGATGGTTATTGAAGATAGGAGAAGTAAACAATAATTCTAGATTGATCAGAGAAGTAGTATCCAAGTATGTGAAAGAGTTGTTGAAGAAGTTTGGAATGGAGGATTCTAAGCAAGTATCTACTCCTATGGTAACTGGTTACAAATTGATCAAGAATGATGAATCACCTAAGACTGACCAGAAAAGTATAGGTCTATGATTAGAGGACTACTTTATCTAACCTATACCAAACCAAATATAATGCATGCAGTTTGTCTTGTGACAAGATTTCAAAAAGATCCTAGAGAGTCACATGTGTTGGCAGTCAAGAGAATTATGAGGCTACCTCTCATGGAAAGTAGGTAGATGATGTTGATATGAGTTCCTGATAAAGAGCAGTAAGTGTTGTAGCATTGTTGGCAGGGAAAGTAGTACAGTGGTAGTAAGATCTAAGTTGAGCTTTGATAACTAAAGAAGGAGAGAAGTAAAAGTTCTAGCACCCTTTGCCATTGATGTCAAAGGGGGAGAGAAGTTCATGTGAAAAACCAAAGTTGTAGTCAAGGAAAGCATCAAGTAAGGGGGAGCAAAGAAGTAAAACAAGTTTGTATGTCTTGATGGTTCTTCACATCATGTGTTGCCATCAATGACAAAGGGGGAGATTGTTGCAAGTATGAGCAGTAAGTGTTGTCATTGATGTCAACACCTAAAGACAACATCTAAGGAAGTTATTTGTGGAAATAGTTCAAGTGTAGAACTATTTTATCTTCTGAGACAATGCAGTGTTTTGCTCCGCATATCCTGTAGAATAAATAACTTTACCTGCAGATTGGAAGTTATTTAGAGGTATGTCTGAAGATACTAAATCCTAAGTTTGAGCCTCTAGTATGAAGAATTGAGTGAGTTACATTCACCAGAGTAAAACCTTTTTTTTTGTCCACTCACTAGTGTCTAGGAGAAAGTATTTTGCTCTGCATTCCTTCTTTTGCTCTACAGTTTTAGAAGCAAGTCTGGGATGATGATAAGTGCATACAACTCTAATGGTTTGTGATTTGGTGGTCTGCAACCTATCTTTTTTTTATGACAGTTGAAGACAGTGAAGTTCATGTGCTCTAGTGTGAAAAATCTCATGGATAAAGTGGTTAGAATTTGTGCAGTTGCTCCTACTGATTACAACATGCTTGTGGAGACCTCTTGATCATGTTCCTACCTTTGCATTGGTCTACAAGGAGTATTTCAGATTGAAATTGAAGATTGTTCCCAGATAGCGTAGCGTGTAACCAATCTTAGCCGACTTGGTTAACCCATTGATTGCAGAGATCTCTTGAAGATTGCAAAAGTGTGTTATGGCATGGAAGATCATGTTTGAGTCCTTGCTAAGGTGCGATGTGATCCACTCATAATTTTGTGTCCTCTCCTTAGCATAATTTTGTATTAGGTCAAGACATATTTTGTAAATGTTTGTAATGCTAACCTTGGAGATTGTTCCAATGGTTGATGATTATAATGCTAACCTTGATGATCATTCCAAGTTTTATGTATTGTATAAATACTTGTAATTGAGTCATGGAAAAAGCATCCTTGTGGAAAATGAGAATATAAGGAAAAAGGCAAGAAGGTAGAGCAGAGCAGAGGAATTATTATACTTCAATGAATTAATCTCAGACATGAAGAAGATGTTGATCTTGGCAGTGAGCCTAGAAGTGAGCCACCAGTAGGGTTTAACATCCCTTAGGGTTTAACAACCCTCATTGTAATCTTTATGGGCTTAGGGTTGAGGCAGTGAGCCTACTAGACCTAGTTGTACTTCATGGTAGTGAGCCAACATGTTCTAGGCCCGTGGAGTGACCAAGCCTGAAACATCATTATTCAAAGATTGCAATATATATTTAGAGCTAATCCTCTCTTTGGTTTTTCCCTTAACAGGGTTTTCCATGTAAAAATCTGGTGTCTCTTGTGTTTGATGTTGTAACTATGTTTAAGTTTTTGATTCCATGCATTCATTGTTTAATCATAATAACTGTGGACAAGTGGTTAATGTTTAAAGTGCAGAAGTGGTTAAGTTTTTGTGACAACTGATTCAACCCCCCCCCCCCTCTTAGTTGTCTAGTGCATTTCAATAATGTTAATATGAGCCCTTCAAGATCTTTGAGTCTCTTGAAATCATCTATTTTCTCTCATACCTAAAAGTGTATATAAATGATATGAATATCATTAGAAGCACTTGGAACTATGTTATATAACAACATATATGCTTATTCAACTAGATTAAGTATTTACATTATGTAAAGAGGATGTTCTATCATTATAAATCTTTCTATATCAATGAATGAAAGGCGGACATTAGGTCAAAAACATCATTACTTTATCTACCCAGATTTATATCCTTTACTGGATTAAAAGATTGATTTTAGTCAAGAATTCTTATGCTTTTATTAGTTTCTATTAAGACTTGACATAGAGGAAGATAACCTTATGATGCAAAGGAGGGGATGCACTTTATATTGTCTTCACTGATCCTTGGATTGATCATGCAATGGGTTGACTGTTCTCTCACAATACAAGGTTTCAATGAGAGGGAAAGGTAACTTAACATGGTTAAAATGCATAAGACTCATGCCCAACCTTTAAGGTACCTAAGACCATACTAAAATGATGATCTAAAACTAATAAAACTCACCAAGAATCCTGATCTCAGTTCCTTCTTATTGTTCCTTTACAACATGCCTAAATTCCTTGTAGCCTTGTTCAAGAGGTTTTTCAGTCATAACGTGCAGAATACTCTCTAAACCCATGAACATATTGGTTTTCTAGATACCCATTAATGAGTTACATAACATATCATACATGCAGGGGTGGTTGTTTTGGACCAAATGCCACTAAAATTGATTGTACCTGCTGTAGACACCCTAAAATGACCAACTTGTCATGCTACTTGCATTTCGTTATCTGTCTCATCACCTGCATTCCAATGTTAATTAAATAGTCTAATTATTTAATTAATTATCATCAAATTCTTCTAAATCTCCTAAATTCAACATTAATTAAATAAATCCTCGTTATTTAATTAATTAAATTAAATTCCTCTATATTCTTCCACAATTAAATAATTTTAATTATTTAATTTGATCATTATCCTCCTTCCAAAAATCAAATCCACATTAATTAAATCCCATTATTTAATTAATTCAACAAATTCCCTCTTATCTAAAATTAAATAATTCTTAATTATTTAATTAAATCAAATTTGTTCTTCCAAAATCATGCACAACAATTAAATAAATTTATTTATTTAATTTGCTTTTAAATCTTCTAAATTAAATAATTCTAATTATTTAATTGTTTCTTCCAAAATATCGTCTCTAAATTTAAATAAATCAATTATTTATTTAAATTGTTTTTTCTTCTAATTTGAGTTATCTCTAAAATAACTCAAGCTTTCTTGCTCATCAATTAAATATTTCTATATTTAATAAAGCAAAACATCTTCTTTTCTCATGCAAATCTCTTCTTCTTGTTTTAAATCACTTAACTGATTGCTTTATTCTTTTAATTGATTTATCTCTTCAGTTAACTCATTCTTCTATTCTTGATAACTCCTCTCATGCAAAAGAAAGCAAGACACATGTCTTCTCCTCATTCGTTGCACATTCCTCAACTTATCTCCTCCATTGATTCTTCCGAATTATCTGGACCGTTGATCAATTTTCTTTGAAATCTATATAAACCCCCCTCATCTCCTTCATTTAGCCTCTCTCTCTTCAATTTTATTCTCAGGCATACTTGACAGCGCTTTGAGCATACAACGATTCGATTGAGCACCTTTAAGATCTTTTGACATTGATCTTCTTGAGCCACTTTATGATCTTTTGACATAGGTCTTCTTGAGCCACTTTACGATCTTTTAACATTGATCTTGGCACAACCTTACGATCATTTGACATTGATCTCTTGAGCACTACACTTGCTTGTTGCAGCTATGGCTTTGCAATTTCATTGAGCAATTCTACATTCAATCCAAAGGAAACAACACAAATTTCGGTAAAAGTCTTTATTGCATTGATTATTTGTCATGGCTTTTATTTAAATTCATTTTTTTTATGTTATTGGGTTCTTTGGTTTTATTTAGTTTAGATTTAATCCATTTTTCCATATACACACCTGCTGTTCTAGGCCTAGTTAGGATAGCTGAAGTAGTAATTTTGACATAACTTTCTGAAAACGACTCAAACCCACAAAATAAATAGTTTTTCAAATACCCATTTGGTTTCTTCACAACATATCTAGCATTTAGTATGGGTTATTTTGGAACATGTGCCTAAAAAATAGACTGTACCTGTTGTCCTAGGCCTAATTAGGCATCTTTTACAAAGCAAATATGAGATTTGTTTACTCCTAACTCCTCCAACCTACTCTAGAGCTTCAATAAGGTTTTAAATAGATGGATGGATTATTCTTATTTCAAAGTTCTTGAGCCATCCTATGTCACACATGCATCAAATCTCTACCTTACCTAGTCTAGAAGGCCTAATACTTGAAGATATTGGGCTAAAATGTTGCATTAGTTTTCTCAAATTCATCCCCTGTTCCTTCCATGAAAACCCAGTTGAAAACCAAGCTAACTAATCCCATTTCACTCACTTGGAGGTGTTGATGCAAGTGGAATGGGTCAAAAACCCATCGATTCCCTAAAACCCTCAAAACTAGAGTTTTAGGAGCAACCTAGACAAAAATAGTGACAAGATGCTTCAAATTCAACTAAAATCCTTCTAACTAGGCCTAGATGGAATTTAAATCAGTTCATTACATTATTTTGATCATGAGAGGTCTTGACTATACTGTATGAACAAATACAAATTGTTGTAACAGTGAAAAAAATAGGAAAATGCAGAAAACAGGGCAAGAAAATTATATTTCCTTCATCCAAACTTCATACCATATTGCATCTTGTGACAATGAGGTACAATATAACATGCTACCATAAAAATCCATGTTTTCCACTACTCTCCAACGTGGAAAAATAAAAGAAAGAAGGCTTAAAATAGCCTTTCCACTCTGCTGCACTAAAATAGAAGATTCTAAACTTAAGTGACATTGAAGATTCACAACCTCCACTACATGAAAGTGCCTCTAGTGGCTTTTATTACATCAATTAAAACAAAACCCCCACCTATGCTCTCATTATTGAAACCAAAAATTTAAAATTTTCTTTGAAGTCTAGGTGCCCCTGCACCACCTTATGTTTTATGTTTTTCGGAAAAAAGACGAAATAGATCAATGACCAAGTAGTCAAGATTTGGCAAGTGGTTAACTTATTCACGTTGTATTTTGGATATAATTTATTGGTTTTAAGGGTATTATGATATTTCAAAGTATTGGATAAGGGAATGTAGTGAACCCTAGATTTTACCTCGAAGAGTTTAGAATTTTTTAACTCTCAAGTCAATTATGATATTGAATTAGTCTATTGCGTATTTTGGTCGATAGACCAAAGGTTGAGAAACCATAGATTTGGACTTTATTAAGAGACTAAGAAGCACTTTGTTGTTAGAAAGTCAATACTAGTTATATAAACCAAGTATGGTTATTATTGAGTAGAGAGTAAAATGATAGGAAGTCATAAACCTTGTTAAATTACGGATATACAATAAGAAACTCTCAGAAAAGATAATAAGGAACTCCTCTTCCTAATGATGTATCATTGTGTATGATCCGAAACATCATGCAAAAACATAGACAGTTGAATCCAAAAGCTCTTCACGTAATATTGTCATGGACTGTGGAAAACTCATGCTTACTAAGATAAAAATATCTAAATTTGCATATTGTATGTATATCCTAGATAAGGAATATACATTTCTAAGTTAGATGGACTAGGAATTGAGTATAGATTAGACAATTATGTCTAGAGGTACTATCCAAATAAAATAAACTATAGGATGAGATAATCTTCAAGTCATGTTAGAGGTGTGTGAACACATGACTACGTTTATTGCAAATGTTCATTTATATAGAAACTTTGGCCAAATTGATGCATTTATCTCTACATGTATTAGTTGTTTCACACTATCTAGATGGTGTAACTGGTTAGTATGATCATACTTAGCTAGAAGATTGTCTAGATTTTTATGTTCGATTGAGTTATGTAGGACACAACATTATGACTCAGATGGCAACTTATTAGATCCACATGTCTATACTCTTCATGAAGGGTAGGGCCACTTCTAAGAAGGAAGGTGTGCGAGAGACCACCAGTTTGTGGTTGGAGGTAAAGCATTCGAATGATGCTCTCTCTAAAGTAGAAGACTCACCAATATTTGAACGACAGATATCAAGATTCCAGTGACAATACTTTATATGTAAAATTTTATGTTATGATATGATGTAAAATATTATTTTTCCAAAGAGCAATGTATTTGTAAATGTAAAGTAAAATGTCATCAGTAAAGGTTATCTTTGAATATAATGAATTTCAAGGTTGAAAAATATTCATAAAATATATGTTTTTATTTCTTTGAAATTTAGCAAAGGTTAAAAAAAATTCATTCTTGTATATCATGTTCTTTTACTTTCTAAGTAAACTATGTGTGTAATTCTTAGTAATATGAGAAGGCATGTTACATCATTCATATTTTACACAATCCAGTTCAACATCAGAGGATGAAGCACATTGAGATACACATGCATTTCATTTGATAGCTTATCCATGATGGTGTTCTCTCCTTAGAGTATTTGTCTACTCAAGAGTAGATTGTAGACATCTTCACTAAACCTTTGGCATCACCTCTCTATATTTAGTTGTGAAGTATGCTTGGGGTGAAGGAAGTGTTGATAACTGAGAGGGGGGGGGTGAATCAGTTATCCTAATTATTTCCCTTTTGAACTTTCCTTTTAATTGAAGCAGCATAAAATCAAACACAAAACATTAACCATGAAATAAGAAACACATGACACAGTATTTTTGACGTGGAAACCCTGTTAAGGGAGAAAACCACGGGGTGATTAACCCAAGAATTATTCTCTGTTAGAAGAATAGGAAGTTACAAAAATGGCACTTGCCAATTAGGGCTCACTGCCCGAGCACACTGCTCACAAGAGGCTCACTGCCTACAAGAAGACACACTGTCTTACAAAGTGATAAGAATCACAGTCTTGAACTGATTGGAAGCATCTGCATATGCTGGAGTTCAGTTCCGGTTAGGTTCAGTACACTGATCTGCTGCACTTCATCTTTCCTCTGTTCTTTAGTCTGCTATCCTTTCACATACCGGATCCTTCTTACTACTTCTGCTCTGCTCTGGACTTGTTCGCATATCCCTTCACACATTACACCCCCTTTACAACTAAATCCATCCTCTATATATATCCGCACAAGTAATTTCATCACCTTTCTAGTCGGCATCCGGAACAGTCTAGTTTCTTACAAACTTAGTTCTGTCGGCTGAATCCTTGCTCACCAAGCAATGCGGATCAAGCATATACTTATAGATATCATCAATTATGTCGGCCAAACATGATTCATGCCTCCGCAACCTTTATCATCATCTGTAACACATCCGGAAAGTAGTCTGATACTCTGTCAGTCAGTTCTTCCTCTGTTTTCACTGTCTCTCAGGAATCTGGTACTCAACTATTCATATCTTTTTCCTTGTCCAACTTCGGAGGCTAAATCCTTGGAATATACCACTCAAGATAGTCCTCTTGACTTCCCCAGATCCGCACTGCACCAAGACACTTCCTCTGAGAGATCCGGACCAATCTGTCGGACCTTGCCACATGCTCTGTTCTTGTTCACCGGACCACAACAATCTTCAATCTGACTTCCGGTAGAGACATATCATGACTTGCGGATATGTGGGATGACCTTTGTTGCCATCAATGACAACAACCATGAATCCATATAGTGTCTCTTGCCAACAATCTCCCCCTTTGGCATTGATGGCAACACTTAGTGAAAAATGACTAAGTGTTTACACTATGCTCCCCCTTTGCTGATGCTCTGTCTTTATATACAATTTCCGGAACTCCCCCTTAGTTGGATTCCTCATTTTTCACTACTCCTCACTCCCCCTTTGACATCAATGGCAAAGGGTAGGGTCCGCACACCAAAATTTTCAAAAATTTTCTATATATATAGCCGCATATTTACATACTCACATATACTGCAGAATGTCTGCAAAGGATGTCTGCAGTTGAACCATTTCAGTAGCCCAACTTAGCTTCATTCTGTCCAAAATTGAGATGTGACCACTCAACAAAAATGCAAAGGCTTCTGCCCGCCTGAGATCTGTCGGATCTTTTGTTTGGGCGGTGGTCTGGGCATCACTGATGGCCTCATGCATAGTTTCCAACTTAGGGACTATAATCCTTCTAAGTTCTCCCATCCGGTTGGTGACGTTCTTCCTCTCCTTCTCAAGATTCTTTATTTCATTCAAGACTGCAATAGTCTGACATTCTTGATTTATTATAGAGGAAGAGAGAGGATCAAAACTTTGAGATAAGCTTTGAAGCTTGTCCTGTTCCTCTTTTATTTTCTTGTCAATTGCAGCTGTTGCCTTTGACCAAGATATACAAAATTTGTAGATGTCACCGCCATCCTTAAGAGCATTCTCTAAGCTCTTTATTCCAATGCTTACAATCTTCCTATCCTTAGAGATTAATTCTAATATTTCAGAAAATCTCTTATCCAAAAATTCCTTCCGGACCTTTTCTTCAGCTGATTTTTCTAGAGAATTAAAGTGTGTATCAATACTGCTGACTAAGGTTTTTAGATTACCGGAAGTGGAGGCTGTCGGATCTATCTGGATTGATGGCATGATCTTTACAAGTACTCCAGAAGCAGCCTCTATCAACTCACAGTCTTCCATATGAGACTTCAGGAGCTTTTCATTTGCCTTGGCATTTGCAAATGAGGCTATCTTCATTGTTTGTACCGGAGAGAGAGAGTCAAAATCAAATGGACCTTTTAGAAGCTCCGGTTCATCAATCTCTAGAGTTTCTTTGCTCAAAAATTGTTGAACAGTTTGTGCAGTGTCTCTTGCCGGAGACAGATGTTTCTTTTCTTCTGCAGTCTTAGAACTGTCAACCTCTTTGTCTGTCACCACTGCTTCCTTCTCCTGCAATTGCTCTTCTTCTTTGGATCCGGAGACTGTAGGGGAAACCGGAGGAGAGATGCTTGCTTGTTCATGGGCCACTTCTTCTGGAGCAGAGGGTCCCAAGTCCTCACTTGTCTGTTCAGGGCTCACTTCTTCCGGAACAGAAGATTCCAAATCAGCAGCTGTTTCTGCACCTAAGTCCTCTACAACAGGAAGATTGAACCTTTTGAAGGCCTTCCGGAGGATCTCTTCTGTCTCTTGTGCCACTTTGTCAGTCTCACCAAGCATGAGCTGATTCATCCTGGCTTTACTTCTGAACTCATCTTTGCAGTCCTTGAAGATCATGTTCATTGTCTTGGGATCAATTTGAGGATATAGCTGAATAGCTATCTGCTCCCGGATCTCAAGATCTTTGGCATGAGCATTATTCTTTCTTACTTCCATTTCCTTCTCTAGGCTTTTAGGAATGAGAGATATGATCTCAATGAAAGCCTTATTGTATGTGTTCAGATATTTAACTGTGGCTTCCTGCAGAGTCTTTTGGTCTGCCTCACTGAAGTTATCATAGGATTCAGTCATTGGTTGAAGGTTTCCATCCACCGTGACTGACTTGATTACGCTCTCTAGTGACAGAGTGGGCTCTTCAACAGTTACCTCTGCCATTTCATCCTTGTCTTGGCCTGTGGAGGGCTTACCGGATCCTTTCTTCTTCTGTTTCTTTACTTCTCTTACTCCCTCATCTGATTCTGTTTCCTCTTCATCCTTTTGGCTTTCATAAGCCCTTGATGCTTTTGTCTTGGATCTTTTACCGGATGCCTGGACTTCCGGTTTTGAGCTTTTGGTTGTGGAAGGTGCAGATCTCTTTGATGATCTGGTCCGGGTGGGGGTTTCAATCGGAGCACTTTCTTTGCTTTTCTCTTCTTCCTCAGCCTTTCTCCTCTTTTCCCGGCTGGCATCAAGTGCCTCTTTTGAGATGCCTAGGCCTTGAGCAATGTGCTCTACTTCTTTTCTCACTTTTCTCTTAATCTCAGGTTCCCTGAGTTCTACATGTAATTTCACACTCAGCTCCTCAAAGGTTCCAAACCTTTCTGCCTTTGGATCTTTGGGCTGACTTAGCATGTGTTGAACATGCAGCTCCACTATTTGTTCATCCACTTCATACCCCATGGGCATGATCCAGACAGTCCTTGGCTCCACTGCCTCCATTAGGCACTGATCAGTGTCAACCATAAAGCACATTGAGTCCTTGTATTTCTCAATGAGAGACTGGGGAATTCTCTCTCTTGCTTGCATCATGCTCTGAAAGTTTTTGAAGTATCCCCATAGAGCTGTATTTCTCGCTTTTGCATCCCCAAGTCCATGCAAATAGTCTCTTATCTGGACTGCAACAGGTTTGTCATTCTGCCATACCCCTCCACTTGTTCCGGGTAGCTCATTCATGAAGTAAAAGAATAGACATATAATGAGAGTACCATACTTAAAGGAGTTCTTCTTGTCTTTCTTGATTTTCTGTACATTTTCCATTAATTGGCTTAGTAGTAGTTCACAAAGATCATATTCTGCATTCTTTCTTAGCATTTCATAGGCTGTGTATATTGCAGTTCCGGATACAGAATTCTCCCTGCTGGAGTGATAGATCTTGTATCCTATTATCATTGATGCATATTTGATATCCGGATCCGAAATATCTTCAATGGTCATTGCCCTCTTATCATATTTTGATCCGGTGGCCTCAGTTACAACGTTGTTCTTGACAGATTTGAGGATAGGTACCCCTCCGGAAGAGTATAGACCAGTTACTGCTCTAATTGCTTCTTTTGTGATCTTACAGGGTCTATCTAGCCAAAGGAAGTTGTCATGCATCCTGCTCAGTACATACCGGACCCATTCATCTTCTTCAAAGCTGGGGAAATGAATAAATTGCTCAAATTGTTTCTTCTGGATACCCTTATACTCTGGTTTGAGCTCAAAAGCATTGTCTATCAGTTGCTTGTGATAGAGGTCTCTTAATTTGAATTCCCCAAATTCCTCAATGTTAGCATGTACGTAAACCCTAATATCTTCAGTATGTAAAACTCCGTGGGGAACACTAGAGAAGGCTCCTAGTGGATCTACCTCCAATGATTTGTAGGGATGTTTCTTGAATGAGGGGCGAGGTCTATCAGAGATCTTAACTATGTTTGGAGTAGCCATTCTTCAAAGATTTGCAGTGAGGTAATGAAAAACGGAGAATACCTTATGCGCCTTCGGTTTGCACGGAGTGGTTGGATTGATTTCTTTATGCAATAGCTTCGGTAGGAGATCCTTGGTGTGCTTGATGAATTTTGTTGCAGAGCTCCACTTTTCGCTTCTTCTTGAGTGTAGAATGAGCAAATGACTTTTGAGAAATCCTTATATTGCTCCGCAAACCCTAATATCTTGTTTGTAATAAATGCTTCACCTGCATTATTTCGGTTTGCCCTGTCTGGACAGCTTGGAGTATCCCGGATTAGTCCTAATCACTGAATATCATCCGGATCCTTAAATCATGAATAAATCGAGGTAACACATTACAAGAACATCCCAAACACTCTGTCCAATCCGCAGAACAAGATCGTGCATTTCCGGATCTCTCCGGATCTTTTTGTAATCTTTTATCATTCCGGAGCATTTCCCTGAACTTAATCGAACACATCTTCTTCATAACTCCATGCGGACCTCTGAAAACTTGACTGAAGCATCTCAGGACTCATATCTACAAACCCTTTAATCCGCATCTTGTGCCACATCCGGCACAACTTGTTTGGCTGGGGGAACAGAATCTTCTTTGAGTCTCCCCCTGAGCCTGAGCTCACTTTTTAATTTCCGGAAGAAATATCAGCACCAGAATCTGGTGCGGATCCAACCTCTACATTCTCTGAGCTTTTCTTCACCCAAATCTTGCTCATCTGATTCCTAACTTCATCCGCATTCATCTTTTGTTTACCCTTGTCTTGATTCTGATTATACACCGGACCTCTTTTGTCCTGATTCTTGTTTCTGCAGACTTTAGCATTATGACCGGACCTATTGCAGATTTGGCAAATAACATTTCTTTGCATATTTAACTGATATCCCCTTGATCTGCATTGATTAGCCATATGACCTACTCTATTGCATGTAAAGCATCTACCTTTGAATGATTTGTTTACTTGCATAATTCTGTATTCATGGGATTTGTGTCCATACCTTTTGCAGTTGAAGCACTGTCCGGAGAAGGATGAATTAATCTGATTCATTCTCATTCTGCACTGATTAGCTTTGTGACCAAAATGGTTGCAGCTGTGGCAGTATCCATTGAAGGATGGATATTTTTGAGCATTTGGCTGTCTTACCGGAGGTCTTCTAGGCCTGCTCCTTGGATTTTCTGATCCAAGATTCCTCTGACCGGATCCGGAGCTTTCTCCTTTCTCATATCCCAAACCATACTTGTCATCAGTCCTCTTTTGACTTCCAAGAAGAACTTCAAGTTGAGCAGAACTTATCTTGAATTTCTCTTTATATTCATTTGCTGTTTGAAGATCTCTTTTGAGAGAGGTAATTTGATCCTCAAGTTTTTCTTCATTATCTTTGGCATCTTCAAGATCAGATTCAAGATGTCTGATAATCCTGTCCATCTGGTGGCATTCTTCTGATTTTTCCTTAAGAGATTGTCTTAGATTGTCTTCAGCCTTTCTTTTTTCTTCAATCTCTTGAGTGAACTTTATAGTTCCTGATTCCATTTCATGTCTTAACATAATGACTTCTTTTGATAACTTTTCACATAACTTGGTTTGCTCAGTCAATTCTTCATTTGTATTGCTTTCTTCACTTTGTCTTGCCAACTGTTGGAGCAGCTCCTTTCTCTTTTTCATAGAGAGACTTAATTTGTCTTTTAATTCCCTCATGAATTCATCAGCCTGTTTAAGTCTTTCTTTTAATTCACTGACTTCAGAATTTGATTGTTCAAGATCCTCAAGGGCAGTCTTGAGTTGCTCCCTTAAACCATATGCATCCATTTGAAATCCCAGATCTTCCTCAAGCTGTTAGGCTCTATTAGGAGGAACTTGGCTCTGATACCAATTGTTGATAACTGAGAGGGGGGGGGGGGTGAATCAGTTATCCTAATTATTTCCCTTTTGAACTTTCCTTTTAATTGAAGCAGCATAAAATCAAACACAAAACATTAACCATGAAATAAGAAACACATGACAGTATTTTTGACGTGGAAACCCTGTTAAGGGAGAAAACCACGGGGTGATTAACCCAAGAATTATTCTCTGTTAGAAGAATAGGAAGTTACAAAAATGGCACTTGCCAATTAGGGCTCACTGCCCGAGCACACTGCTCACAAGAGGCTCACTGCCTACAAGAAGACACACTGTCTTACAAAGTGATAAGAATCACAGTCTTGAACTGATTGGAAGCATCTGCATATGCTGGAGTTCAGTTCCGGTTAGGTTCAGTACACTGATCTGCTGCACTTCATCTTTCCTCTGTTCTTTAGTCTGCTATCCTTTCACATACCGGATCCTTCTTGCTACTTCTGCTCTGCTCTGGACTTGTTCGCATATCCCTTCACACATTACACCCCCTTTACAACTAAATCCATCCTCTATATATATCCGCACAAGTAATTTCATCACCTTTCTAGTCGGCATCCGGAACAGTCTAGTTTCTTACAAACTTAGTTCTGTCGGCTGAATCCTTGCTCACCAAGCAATGCGGATCAAGCATATACTTGTAGATATCATCAATTATGTCGGCCAAACATGATTCATGCCTCCGCAACCTTTATCATCATCTGTAACACATCCGGAAAGTAGTCTGATACTCTGTCAGTCAGTTCTTCCTCTGTTTTCACTGTCTCTCAGGAATCCGGTACTCAACTATTCATATCTTTTTCCTTGTCCAACTCCGGAGGCTAAATCCTTGGAATATACCACTCAAGATAGTCCTCTTGACTTCCCCAGATCCGCACTGCACCAAGACACTTCCTCTGAGAGATCCGGACCAATCTGTCAGACCTTGCCACATGCTCTGTTCTTGTTCACCGGACCACAACAATCTTCAATCTGACTTCCGGTAGAGACATATCATGACTTGCGGATATGTGGGATGACCTTTGTTGCCACCAATGACAACAACCATGAATCCATATAGTGTCTCTTGCCAACAGGAAGTTGTCCTTAGGGGTCATCTTGAGTCATCCTTCCTTTGTTCTCTTTTTTGGAGAGGAGTTTTTTCCCACTGGGTTTTCTCTTTTTCTTCATTTGTGAGAGACTTTATTGTACATGGGTACCTCACCAAGCCTTGTTGCCAAGACCCATATTTTGTGTTCTTCCTAAGTATCAATTAAGGGGGGTGTTAGTGTGAAAAGGTAGATTAGGTAACTAGTTCTCTTTTTACAAGTAAACTTATTCACACTTAGCTTAAGTTTAAACTTAGGCTATTTTAGACTTTGTCTCACCTCATGTGATGAAGACATGTGTCCTCATCATTTGAGAACACTTATTGCATTTTTGTTTTCCACTTGCATGAGCATTTGTCATTTAGCTCACAAGTGTCATATCTTTGGAGGGGTAGTCAATCGTTGACTCCTACCTTCCTACCTCCTCTCACATGCCTTTATAAGCAAGGGTTATATGTACATTTCTTATTATTTTTGTTGATAGTTATTGGCTTTATTTTGTGGAAGTGTTATTTGATGTTGCATTCATATTGATGCTCCAACAACAAAAGCCATGACTAGGCTATCCCATCAGTTTGGAAATGAACACAACAACATTTTACATCTCTCCTCCTCACCCATCTTTACACCAACAAATTTCAACTGAGACACCACCACGTTAAACGCTTCCAAGTGATTAGTAATTTGTCCACTTTCTTCCATCCTCAAGGAGTAGAGATTCTTCCTCAAGAATATGTGTTCAACAAAGATTCAGCTTGATAGATCTCACCTACTTTCTTCCACAACTACTTCAGTGTGGGTTCTTCATGGACATTGATAAGAACATAATTTTCAAGATATAATCTGATTATGTAAAATACCCTACTATTTCCAACTAAATTTTTCTCCCAATATCTCTTACTAAGCATATATCAAATGATTAAGATAAGCATATAAACATATCAATAGATCATGAAATGAAGCATACCCGAAACATTGCTTGAATTCTTTATTTCAATCAAGGCTAATTACAAAATGATTATTGGTTGTTCCTTATATCAGTCGGTGACATATTTATATCAGACTTCAATACATAAAGAAGATGAGTACCAATGTACTACAAAACCCTAGTCAATCAATGCCAATCCTATGAAGAATGATCACTATGACAAAACAACACTGTTATGACCCTGTATGAATGCAAATAAATGTCTAATATCACTGAGAATGATGTTGATATGACTGTAGTAGGTGATCAGGGTGCCCAGAAATATGAATGAAGCCAATATCATTGTTGACCCATTTTTTTTCTCTCTCCAAAGCCAAACAGTCAACATGGTATTTTCCTTGAAAAACCTTTGGAAAATGTTGCCTAAAAAAATGAAAAGTGCCAAATTGCCTAAAAAAAACCTTACCATTGGAAAGAGCTTGAAAAAATAGGCAGGTTTGCTTTTTACAGTACCCTAAAATTTGGCCAAATGAAGAAGTTATTGACGGTCAAAGTTTTGGTCAACATACAGTTCAAACATGCATTTGGCGGGCTTGAAAATCTCTATCAGCCTTAGGAAATGTTGAAAAAATTAAGTTTGATGCATTTTTGAATGTATATCGGGCCAAGGAAATGCATATACATTCAGAGAATATTCCCCGTTTGTATATTGGCGATATGCAAGGAAAGATACAAGAGAAACATACAATATATAAATATGCATTCATGGCATATTCCTCGAAGATACCCCATTTGTATGTTTAGCGGTTGTATATTTGCCTTATATGTTCGCACATACAAGCAAATATACATTCGCTAAATGTACAAAGGCAAATGTACATTCGTGGCATATTTCTCAGAATATTCCGCAGTTGTATGTCAGCAGGCTTGTATATTGCTTTGAATGTTCACAATATACAGGAAGAAATATACAAGGAAAAGATACATTGTGGGAATATTCCTCAAAGATTCCATGTTTGCATGTCTGGAGGTTTGTATATTGCGTTGCATATTTGTCATACAAGCCCAATGTACATTTGCTACAGTACCGCGGGGAATATACAAGAGATTACTGCAAGGGATATACAAAAGCTTTTGTATATCGCAAAGATGCTTGATGTGGGGCCCGCGCAGATACAACAAAGAGGTTTGTATGTCCCCTACATACAAGTGATACATTGCGGGAATATTCCTTCGAAGATTCCCTAGTTGTATAAAGGGGTTGTATATTTGATTGTATGTTTTCATACAAGGCCAATGTACAAGGAAACATACATCTGCTACAGTAGATATGTATTGGTTCAAGGATAAAAGGAGATGTATATTTCGCAAGTGTATGTCTTCTACATACAATCAAACATGCAAATAATTATACAAGGCCAAACATACAAAAGGTGGGGCCCGCAGGTTTACAAATGAAATTGCATGTAAGAAGTGCCACAGGGAAATATACAAAGGAGTTTGTATATCTCAAAGATACAAATGGTGGGTCCCATGAAAATGCAAAGAGTGGAGATGCAAGCCGGACCCGACAGGTAATCAAATATACTTAAAGGTTAGTTGGGGTCTGATTTGTATGTATATGGCGCTTGTATATTGCAATATACAAGTCAAAGATGCATTGCGATATATAAGGCAGATTTGAATCAAGGATCATTTTTGGCACATAAGAGTTTGGAGTCCGCTTTGTATGAATAAGTGTTTGTATATTTTGCATATACAAAGAAATGTATAAGGAGAAAATATACAAGCTGGATCTGGCGGAACAATGAAAAGCAGCTAATGGTGTTTTGAGGTCCGCAGCTTGTATTTTGCATATGTAGAGGAGATACAAGTGGTAGGGCCCGCTTATACAAGGGGAAATTGTATGTATTTACAATTTCGAACATATAAGGCTTGATATGCAAGACGCCATGCATATGCAAAGGAGTTGTAGAATGAATTTTTGAGTGCTGATTCAGGCGCCAAGATGCAGCGATATACATAGGGATGCAAATGCAGTATATACAGGCAGTTGACCAAAAGTTTGACCACCTGTATCTCCTCCATTTTTGCGAATTTTGACCTGCTGTAAGAGGCAAAGTTGTATATTTTGGTCCCCTCTTTCTTTTGAGCAGGTTTTTGGGGAAATTTTCTAATGTTCAATTTTCAGATCTAGAAATGCATATTTTGGGTGATTAGACGTTTCAGCGATGACTTTTAGCAGATGAAGATATTTTTGGGGCATTCATTGCTGCACAAAGATGATACGGCTCGCATTGATGGTCAGAAATATCTTCCCACCTTCCTCTTCCAGATATTTTTATCTTTTCTACTACAGATCGATGAGTAGGTTGCTTGCATTCAAGACTCAAAATGTCTTCCCATCCGCCTAGTTCCAGATTTTGATGCCATAACTGATGTAGCTGGACAGTCATCGATGGAGATATTTTCATTTCCAGCTCATGGAGCAAATTTTGTAACCGACTTAGGATAGTTTTGGAATGCTATATATATGCATTCAAATGTTGTAAATAAGGTTAGAAATTTTTTGGCATTAGGGCTTTTCTATTTCCAAACAAAGTTTTCATGTACTGTAACCATGCCTTTTTATTGAATATATGCAAGTTAATTTTACCTCTTTAACTAATTTTTCTAGTTCTGTGTGAATCTGTGTATGGTTTGTTTGTGAATGTTTTATTCCTCTCAATCATATTGCTTCTCACCTCTGCTAGAGTCATCTAACCTGTGTATACCTACTTGATGTATTTGATTACATTGTGCATCTTCTCAGTGTTGTAGAAATTTCTTTAAATCTGTCTGGTGCATCACCCTTGTTTTCAAGCTTTTATTTCATTTTCATTACAAGCATTCTCTCGCCCTTTTCCCTCAAAATTCAGTAGTTTTAAGTGATAGCTAGACAAGGAAGCTGGCCTTCTCCGGAGGTCTGATCTCATTTAGCAAAGTCCCACACTTAGAGATCATTCCCATGTTATTCCAGTTTACAGAGGTTTCACAATTGTATGCAAGGGTGCAAAACTGGGTGATAACAACTTTGGCACACCTAGTGGGACTCAGAGTAACAATCAAATTAACAGCCATTATTGCTAGTTTTGATGTGCAACCAGTAATTGAAAACCTTTAAGAGGTTAAAATTTACACATCTAGCGACTCAAACTGAGGAAAGGACAAGCGGATCAGTGCTGTCGTTACATATTTTATGAGAAAGGTACAAACCAGGAGTTCAAGTTCAAGCTCATTCAAATATTTGCAGCTCTCTCCACCCAAAAGACCAAGTAGAGCTGCAGCAAGGACTCCAGTTTCCAAAAGAGTACAGTCAACTCCACCAGGTTTCAGACCAGTTGCTTCTGTAGTTCCCACAGTAACTCAAGCGAATCTACCTACAGCTTTTTAGATGGCAAGAAATCAGCCATTTGTGACTTTTGATGGGGGGAGTCCTTTGAATCTAACGATGCATGATGTGATACCAATGGTAGCTTTGAAAAATCTACCCTATTTCACAAGGGAAAATTAGATTACTCCGATCGAGCACATTAGAGACATAGCATCTCTGTGTGGGGTTCATCATGTCACTCAGGAGAATGTAGCCATTAGATTGTTGGTTGCCTCTTTTAAGGGGAAGGCATTGTAGTGGTTTAGGAGTCTACCAGTGCAAACTATAGGAACCTAGGATGAGCTAGGAGAGAAATTAAACAAGCAATTTCAAGAAAAATCAAATAATCTATCATTGGTTGAACAGATGACCACCATAAAGAGAGCTCCGCAGGAGCAAATGATGGATTTTAACTTTAGATTTCAGAAGACATGGGACAGAATCCCTGCCATGGTAAGACCTCTAGCTGAATATGCATTTCTATATTTTTTGAAAGCCCTAAATAGTGATATTTTAGTAATGATTCAATCACTAGGAGGTAATAGTTTACCAGATGCATATGAATTAGCAATTAGCGTAGAGAATAATCTCATTTAGGCGGGAAAAATAACACCCAGACCACCAGTGCCTATCTTTCCTGAGATTCAGGCTTCTATGCCTTTGCCAATTCCATGTTTTCCCCCTAGGCCTACTATCGCAGCATTACCAAATATTGCTAATTCTGAACCTGCTGCCTCTAGTTCATCTCAAGAGTTGAGAGAGATTAAAAACAGTCAACAAAAGATTGAGGGTATCCTTCAAACTTTTGGAAATGAACTAGTAAGCATAAAGAAGTAACATCCCCAGAGGCCCTTTCAGCCTTATCAGCAATCTAGCCAGGGGCAGAATCAACCATTTCAAGGCCAAAATCAGCCGTATCAAGCTAATAGGCTGCCTTATCAAAGCAACTATCAAGGTGCCAGACAGAATGTAAATCAAAGGCCTTTTCTACCTTATAATCCAGCACCTATTAACACCATAAGGGACCTTGTCCCTATTCGAAACAACCTAGTAGCTGAATATGAGTGGTGCTACCCATGCAATCAGCCACATAGTCAAGCAGCCTGCTCAAACGAAGTCATAAATTAGGCATTAGTGGTGCAAAATGTGTCAACCTCACAGCCAAGTACACCAAATGATGGGGTTGTGCAACAACTGGAACAACCTCAGAGTGATTCTGCTTTCATGAACTGGTAGGAAGGTGAATTTTGTGGCATAAACAACGATAACACCTCAGTTGTAGCAAATACAAGAGCAAAGAAAAGGGGTTATGAGGTAGAACAAGCAACAAATAAAGGAAAAGCGTCTGCTGATGTTCCTGCACCCCAAATTCCCCATATTCTACAAAGAAATGACCCAGCAAAAGCAAGGGAGATGCCTCATTTGCAACCAGACGTCGCTGCTACAAAATCAAATTAGAAGGTGAGTGCCATTCCACCTTTCAATATTATTGAAAATATGAAAAGGATGAATGTGACAATGTCTATGTGGGATTCTTTAGCCATCCCGGGCCAAAAAGACATATTGCAATCTGCCTTGTCTGATTTGAAGGTGTCCAAAGATACAACTGTTGACCCAAATAGGGCTATCCTTACTAATTCCTCTGAGGATAACAGCAAATAGCCTAACAAAAGTACTAAGCCATTCCCATTCTATATATCATTGATAATTGGAGATAAATTAGTTCATAATTTCATGGTGGATAGTGGAGCAAGCAGTTCTATGATACCTAAACAAATTGCAGACCAATTAGGGCTCAAGTACCAGCCTCTTGAGAAGGGTGTACTCCAATTAGATGGCACAGCTATTAGTACTATGGGTGTAATAAAAGACCTAGGTCTTACTCTACATACATGTCCCAATGTTTCCATCTTCCAAGAGGTCTTCATTATTGATTTGCCTCCCTATTTTGCCATGTGCCTATCAAGAGAATTCATAGCCAAAATAGGAGGATACCTATCCTCTGACTAGTCCCATATGTTTTTTAGAACCAGATATGGCACTAAGGTGACCCTAAGATCTGAATTGCTTTCAAATCATCACATAGAGCCCTCTACACAAAGTGTGGTTAATGCAAATCACATTATTTCTGATGATCCTAAATTTGTGGCAGCTCAAGAGTTACAAGCTGAGAGTATACCAGAAATGTTATTAAGGGAATGGTCCTCAGAAGATGTTGTAGATGATCCTGAAGCGCATATTCAAGAAAATGGTATGGGGGTCTATATACTTCATGAGCCTGAGGCGGCAATTCCAAGTATGGTAAAAGATGTAGGAGAACAGGCCGGGCAGCAAGGAGAAGTATGGAAAATATTTTTTGATGGCTCTAGGAGCAGAAATGGATCTGGTGGTGGTGCAATGCTTGTATCCCCACAGGGTGAAAAATATTTTTCTTCTTTCCATTTTGCCTTTGCATGTACAAACAACACTACTGAATATGAAGGATTAATTCAGGGTTTGCAATGGGCAAGAAAGAGGAAAATAGGTTGTTTGCAAGTATTTAGGGATAGTGAACTAATTGTAATCAGGTAAGAGGACTGCATCTTACAAAAAATGATACCTTGAAGTGCTATAAGCATAGGGTATGGAACATGATTGAGGAGTTTGATGCTTTTAATCTGATTTCCATTCCAAGAAATCAAAAATTTCCATGCTGATAGATTGGCTGCAATTGGGGCACAGTTTGACATCCCTAGTGACATTCAAAAGGAGAAAATGCGGCCTCATGTAAAAATAGTTGACAAACCCTCCATCCCTGACAATAATGTTCATTGGCAGGTCTTTGAAAGTGATGAATAGATTATGAGATTCCTATTAGAGGAAGATGAGTTTTCCATGATGAATCAGGATAAACTCAAATGGCAGTATGGCAATGATCAGATTATTCAGCTGAAGACAAACAAGCTACCCAAGGGATTAGTGACTTTGGAGTCTATTTTTGGCACTGATGATCAAATGAAGAAGACTAAGACTGGTATGCAAATAAAAGAGGAACATTATGAGGAGTTTGAAATTTTTAAGGGAAAACTCCTCAAAATAGGTAAAATCTATTCAGCTGAGGATAGGAGAGCTTTTATTGCTCTTTGTCAGGAATTTAAGGGGGTATTTGCTTGGGATTATTCAGACCTAAAGGGATTTGATCCTCATATTTCCCAACACACCATAGAATTGGAACCAGGTGCAAAGCCTGTAAGGCAGAGTCAGAGACCCCTAAATCCAAAGCTAGAGCCCCTGATGATTAAAGAATTGACTAAGCTAATTGAGGGAAAGATCATTTTTCCCATCAAGCATACTTCTTGGGTCTCAAACCTTGTCCCTATGAGGAAGAAGAATGGAGAAATCAGGCTGTACGTTGATTTCAGGGACCTAAATAGAGCCTCCCTAAAAGACCACTACCCACTTCCATCAATGGAGCAGATTTTACAAGTAGTGGCTGGCTCGGAGAGATTTTCTTTGCTTGACGGATTTTCTGGTTACAATCAGGTGTTAGTCAAGGAGGAGGATCAGTTCAAAACTGCTTTCACTACCAAGTGGGGCACCATGGCCTATAGGAGGATGCCTTTTGGTCTCTCTAACACTGGCTCAACCTTTCAAAGAGCCATGGATATGGCGTTCAAGGGTTTGCTATACAAACTAGTGCTGGTGTACTTAGATGATATAACATTTTTTTCCAAGAATGCATCTGAGCATTTATCCCACTTAAGGCAAGTTTTTGAGAGATGCCGAGAGTTTGGGATATCCCTTAATCCAAACAAATGTATTTTTGTTGTCCATGAGGCAAGCTATTAGGGCATGTTGTCTCAAAAGAAGGCATTACTATTGATGCTGAAAGAGTAAGGGCCATTTTGGAGCAGCCCTTACCTAGTCATAAGAAGGGATTACAAAGTTTTATTGGCAGAATTAATTTTCTGTGAAGGTTCATCCCTGATATTGCAAATCTTTTGAAACCCTTGACAGCCATGTTAAAGAAGAACATAGTTTTCAATTGGACAAAGGAGGCCCAACTCAGCTTTGAATCCATTAAGGAGGCATTAGCGGCTACACCAACTTTGATAAATCCTAACTTTTCCAAAGATTTTATTCTATATGCTTATGGTGGCCTAGATACAATCTCTGTGATTTTAGTGCAGAAGCAGAGTAGCGGCTTTGAGAAGCCATTTGCTTTTTTCAGTCAGGGGTTGGAAGAATATGAGCAGAGGTATAGCTTTGTTGAGAAGCATGTCCTTGTAGTGATACGGAGCCTCAAGAAATTTTGGCATCTTGTTTCCAATAACAAGATACATTTAATGGTGGCTCATCCCAGCGTGAAAGAGTTCCTGTTGAGTAAAGATGTGAATGAGAAAAGAGCCGGTTGGATCACCAAGGTCATGGAATATGACATGGATATCCAAGTAACCAAGCTTGTCAGAGGCAGAGGACTCAGCGAGCAGCTCGCTACTAGTTCCAATAAGGAGGATGAGACACTTTTTACCATTGAGGATGCACCTCAAGATAATGCAGCAGTAGCGAACATAGGCTGGGTTACTGATATGACTAAATTTTTGTAAACTGGCAAATGTCCAGCAGGTCTAGATATAACTAAAAGAAGATATTATAGACTGCAATTGGTTCCCTATGCTTTAATAAATGGTATCCTTTTCAGAAAGGACTTTAGTGGTGTATTGTTAAGGTGCATTAATGAAGATCAGACTGACAAGGTACTACATGAATTTCATGATGGAGTAGCGGGGGGTCATTTTTCCCCAAAGACTACCGCTTGGAAAGTAATGAGAGCTAGCTATTCCTGGCCCAGCTTATTTAAGGATGCCCATGCATGGGCAAGGAAATGTGTAAAGTGTGCCATTTTTGCAGGAAAAGAAAGGCTGCCAGCCTTACCTTTACGACCAATTCAAATAGAGCAACCCTTCATGAGATGGGGTGTTGACTTCATAGGACCCATCAATCCACCATCAAGTGCAGGCCACAAGTGGATTCTTACAGCTACAATTTTTTTCACAAGATGGACTGAAGCAGTAGCTCTAAAGGAATCAAATGAAAATGTTGTTTTAAATTTTTATCATGACTTGATTTCCAGGTTTGGAGTGCCTAAGTCAATAATTTCTGATAATGCTTTAGCCTTTGTTGGCCTAACGATAACTGATTGGGCTGTCAAAAATGGAATCTATCTGAATACTTCTAATTATTACCCACAGGGTAATGGTTTGGCTGAGTCTACCAACAAAAATCTCATAAGGATTATTAAAAGATCAATGGAGGACAACCAGAGGACCTGGCACACTAATTTGAAATATGCCTTATGGGCAGATAGAATAACTCCTAAGAGGTCCATTGGAAACTCTCCATATAAGTTATTATATGGGAAGGAAGCAAGATTGCCTATCTCTATAGAACTGCCAACACTAGACATCATGAATCAGCTAGAAATGTTTGAAGAGGAAGATCCCATGGCTATTAGATATGCTCAGCTTATGGAGCTTGAAGAAATTAGAGACAAGGCTATGAAGACTATGGAATATCATCAGCTTCAAACAAAAAGAAATTTCGATCAGAAGGCCACCCCCAAAAGCTTTAGAACGAGTGACATGGTGCTTAAATGGGATGAATTAAAAAGCAGACCAGGAAAGCATTCCAAGTTTGACAACATGTGGAGTGGTCCATTTCTCATTACTGAATGCAAGGAGCACAATGCATTTCAGTTATCAAATATGGATGGACAAAATCTGCCTATCCCAGACAATGGGATACACCTTAAGAGGTCTTTTGAGGTATGAGTACCTTGTAAATCAGTAAATTAGGTCTCTATGCTTTCAATAAGTGCTGCTGCACATTAGTTTAGATCTGCTTTTGCTTTCCCTAAATGTTGTCTAGCATAGTTGAAAGAGTTTGCTTTCAACATTTTGTCTCGGTTTGGCCTTCCAAGTGTTCTTCATTGTTTCTATATTGTTTTGCTAAGGTCAGAAATATCTATATTTTAGTCTCTGTGTGACTCTATGCCCAATAGATGTATCGGCCATTGATCTAAGTGTTTAGTAGGCAAACATCCCATAGAGGTCGCCAAATTGTTGAGCCATTTTTTTTCTCTCTCCAGAGCCAAACAGTCAACATGGTATTTTCCTTGAAAAGCCTTTGGAAAATGTTGCCTAAAAAAATGAAAAGTGCTAAATTGCCTTAAAAAAAACCTTACCATTGGAAAGAGCTTGAAAAAATAAGCAGGTTTGCTTTTTACAGTACCCTGAAATTCGGCCAAATGAAGAAGTTATTGATGGTCAAAGTTTTGGTCAACATACAGTTCAAACATGCATTTGGCGGGCTTGAAAATTTGTATCGGCCTTAGGAAATGTTTAAAAAATTAAGTTTGATGCATTTTTGAATGTATATCGGGCTAGGGAAATGCATATACATTCAGGGAATCTTCCACAGGTCCTCGGGAATATTCCTCATTTGTATATCGGCGATATGCAAGGAAAGATACAAGAGAAACATATAATGTATAAATATGCATTCATGGCATATTCCTCGAAGATACCCCATTTGTATGTTTAGCGCTTGTATATTTGCCTTGTATGTTCATACATACAAGCAAATATACATTCGCTAAATGTACAAAGGCAAATGTACATTCGTGGCATATTCCTCAGAATATTCCGTAGTTGTATGTCAGCAGGCTTGTATATTGCTTTGTATGTTCGCAATATACAAGAGGAAATATATAAGGAAAAGACACATTGCCGGAATATTCCTCAAAGATTTCCTATTTGCATGTTTGGAGGTTTGTATATTGCGTTGCATATTTGTCATACAAGCCCAATGTACATTTGCTACAGTGCCGCGGGGAATATACAGGAGATTGCTGCAAGGGATATACAAAAGCTTTTGTATATCGCAAAGATGCTTGATGTGGGGCCCGCGCAGATACAACAAAGAGGTTTGTATGTCTCCTACATACAAGTGATACATTGCGGGAATATTCCTTCAAAAATTCCCTAGTTGTATAAAGGGGTTGTATATTTGATTGTATGTTTTCATACAAGGCCAATGTACAAGGAAACATACATCTGCTACAGTAGATATGTATCGGCTCAAGGATAAAAGGAGATGTATATTTCACATTGTATGTCTTCTACATACAATCGAACATGCAAAGAATTATACAAGGCCAAACATACAAAAGGTGGGGCCCACAGGTTTACAAATGAAATTGCATGCAAGAAGTGCCGCAGGGAAATATACAAAGGAGTTTGTATATCTCAAAGATACAAATGGTGGGTCCCATGAAAATGCAAAGAGTGGAGATGCAAGCTGGACCTGACAAGTAATCAAATATACTTAAAGGTCAGTTGGGGTCCGATTTGTATGTATATGGCACTTGTATATTGTGATATACAAGTCAAAGATGCATTGCAATATACAAGGCGGATTTGAATCAAGGATCATTTTCGGCACATAAGAGTTTGGAGTCCGCTTTGTATGAATAAGTGTTTGTATATTTTGCATATACAAAGAAATGTATAAGGAGAAAATATACAAGCTGGATCTGGCAGAACAATGAAAAGTAGCTAATGGTGTTTTGAGGTCCGCAGCTTGTATTTTGCATATGCAGAGGAGATACAAGTGGTAGGGCCCGCTTATACAAGGGGAAATTGTATGTATATACAATTTCAAACATACAAGGCTTGATATGCAAGGCACCATGCATATGCAAAGGAGTTGTAGAATGAATTTTTGAGTGCCGATTCAGGTGCCAAGATGCAGCGATATACACAGGGATGCAAATGCAGTATATATAGGCAATTGACTGAAAGATTGACCGCTTGTATCTCCTCCATTTTTGCAAATTTTGACCTGCTGTAAGAGGCAAAGTTGTATATTTTGGTCCCCTCTTTCTTTTGAGCAGGTTTTTGGGGGAATTTTCCAATGTTCAATTTTTAGATCTAGAAATGCATATTTTGGGCGACTAGACGTTTCAGCGATGACTTTCAGCAGATGAAGATATTTTTGGGGCATTCATTGCTGCACAAAGATGATACGGCTCGCATTGATGGTCAGAAATATCTTCCCACCTTCCTCTTCCAGATATTTTCATCTTTTCTACTGCAGATCGATGAGTAGGCTGCTTGCATTCAAGACTCAAAATATCTCCCCATCCACCCAGTTCCAGATTTCGACGCCATAACTGATGTAGCTGGACAGTCATCGATGGAGATTCCAGCTCATGGAGCAAATTTTGTAACCAACTTAGGATAGTTTTGGAATGCTATATATATGCATTCAAATGTTGTAAATAAGGTTGGATATTTTTTGGCATTAAGGCTTTTCTATTTCCAAACTGAGTTTTCATGTACTGTACCGTGCCTTTCCATTGAATATATGCAAGTTAATTTTACCTCTTTAACTGATTTTTCTAGTTCTGTGTATGGTTTGTCTATGAATGTTTCATTCCTCTCAATCATATTACTTCTCACCTCTGCTAGAGTCATCTAACCTGTGTATACCTACTTGCTGTATTTGATTACATTGTGCATCTTCTCAGTGTTGTGGAAATTTCTTTAAATCTGTCTAGTGCATCACCCTTGTTTTCAAGCTTTTATTTCATTTTCATTACAAGCATTCTCTCACCCTTTTCCCTCAAAATTTAGTAGTTTCAAGTGATAGCTAGACAAGGAAGCCGACCTTCTCCAAAGGTCTGATCTCATTTAGCAAAGTCCCACACTTAGAGATCATTCCCATGTTATTCCAATTTGCAAAGGTTTCACAACTGTATGCAATGGTGCAAAACTGGGTGATAACAATCATACCAAAAACAACCTCCAATGGCAAGCAATGGGATCTAGGAGTTGAGCGATTAGACTATAGGTATCAACAAATGCTCCAACCTAATGAATGACTCCAAATGATGATACTTTTAGATCTATATCAGTCGCAAATCTCTGGTATGCATGCCCACATTTCACTAGATGATCAAAAATGTGCCAAAGAATGCCTCCACAAGCTAGCGATTAGTTCCCAAGGTCCACAAATTGATTCAATGATGCTCCAATTGCTAAATGCCTTCAATATCTTCAATTAAATGATGTCTAAAAACCCTGAAATGAAGTTTCCAATTTGTTGTTATAAATCAGACTTTCATATGATAGCATAATTCACACAAAATAGCTCTCCAAGGCAAATCGACTACCTTGGTAGTCTTCAATTTTGATCAATAGCTTCAAATGCAATGCAATTATCCTTCAAACTCTTCCATGTCAACCTGCAATTCCCAAACTGTGATGAAATCTCCATGATATCACCTCACAACAAGATATGGGATCATCTCCATATTAAATCAAGGGATCATCTCCTTGACAAAACACTAAAAAATGCAATTTCCAGCCAAATACAATTTATATGAAAACTTACCAAGGGATCAAAAATTGCAAATTGATGGTGAAAGGCTCTATTTATCTTTCTCTTGACTAGTCGACCCAATTAGCTCCAATTTAGCAATTGTTTGAAGTCCACCAATGAAATTGCAAATATCCAAGGATGATTTTAAAAGAAATACACTTGAATCAACCACCAATATTTAAAAAACTTAGCATTCCTTCCATAGGCATTGATCCTTCTTGGAAAATCAAACATTTTTATTAAATTTTATCTCCTCCTTGAATGGCGGCCAACTTAAGGCAAATAATTATTAAATAAAATACTCCTCCCTTTGATTGACGACCTCCTTGGGTAAATAAAATCAATATTTTATCCATCTCTTGTTGGCAAGAGACACTGCAAGGCATGTCATGTGTTGTCATTGATGGCAACTAAATCCATTCCACACATCCGTAGTGTAGTATTAGATCATACCGGAAGTCAGTTCCAAGATCTGCCAAGTCCAGATAGACAAGAATAGGGTATATGGCAGAGTTTAGTATTTTAGTTAGTGGATCTCTCCAGTTAATCATTGTGTGTTATGAATATGAGGGAGTGTAGAGGAATATCAGGACAATCTAAATCCAAGATTTTAGCCTCTGGTAACAAAGGGATTAAAATTTATGAGCATCTGAGTACCGGGTCCTAATATGACAAAACAGTTATGTGAAGAATAGGCCAACTTGTTTCAGATCCTTATACGGATCTAGTAGAAGTGTTTTGGTGAGTTGTGTATGGGATATAATGCTAGTGACCGACATTTATGGTGACCTGCAAGTGTTATTTCTGGTACGCATCAATATTTGTGTATGGTTTCAGCTGACAAAACAGAGTACTTGTATTGTTTGTTAAGTTCTTCATAAGGCTGACAGAAAAGTGATTGAATTTCTTGAGGCAGATATATATAGCTAATGGATTCAAGTGTATTGGAGGGAGTAGTTGTGCAAGGATGCAGTAGTTGTGTGGTTGAGTAAGTCTAGGGTGGTAGAGAGATTATTATTGTTTGAAATAAGATTAACTCTAGTAATAATACAATGGAGCGGTGGCAGCGAAATTTTGCAGTTAGACCGCGGAGACCGTTACAGTCTCAAGAAAGTTTATTTGTAGATTTTGTTAGGGCATCAAATGGTTTTCATGGGGATGTCACTTCGGAATAGAGGTTTTTTAGACAGGCGAATTATGGTCGTGAGGGTTTTAGATCTAGGGTTACTAGGATTAGGAATATTTTTTGTCGATTCAATCAGTACAAACCTCCTCCAGTCAAGCAAGTTTCGATTCCTAGGGTAGCTAAGAAGAATGAAGCTTTGCATTTAGGTATTAATTTAGAGGTTCAATTACCAGATGATTTAATTGATCCTCATGTGAGGGATCTTACTCAGACAGCATTAATAGGTAAGATCTGGAATTGCTCTTTGGTTTCTATGAATTTGGAGCTTTGGATTATTGATAATTGGGAGGGTGACAAACTTTTTTGTGTTAGATGAGACCTTAGGGTTTTTTATCGCTATTTTCTCCTCTGTGGAAGCTAGAGATTTAATTTTGAAAACTAAGTCTTGGTTTTTTAATGGAAAGGGTATTCATTTGCAACCTTGGTTTCCAAATTTTAATCCATCTACGAGCAAGGATAATTTTTTCCCTTTTTGGGTAAATTTCCCCAATTTACCATTGGAATATAGAGATTTGAATGTTTTAAAATTCATAGCTCAAAAGCTAGGGTTTTTCATTAATCATGATCTTTTAACATTTAAAAACCCTAAGCTTTCGGTAAGGATGTGTTTGATTATGAATACCTCTTTCACTTTCCCGAACAATATTATTTTGAAAACTTCTAAAACTTTGTGGAATCAAAAAATCATTTTTGAAGACCTGGAAACCATTTTTAAGTTTGATAGTTTGGACGCTTCAAAGGAACGGGTGGATCTGGGAAAATCATGTTTAGATTCCTCCTTTCAATGCAATCAAGGGGTTTTTGTTGTTACCCCTCAGGCTAACGAACTTGTTTCACTTGTGGATAATAATGTTTTGTTGTCAGGAGCTATTTCAGGTTCTAAATGTGCTCCTATTACTGATAATGAAACCCATAATGATTTGGTACAAGAGACGGATTGTTTTGCTCAAGATAAATTGGATGATGTTCCGTTAGGTGATTTGGAAGTTTCCCCTGAACCTTCCTTGGATTATTTAGTGAATATTCATAATTCGGAAGTTGGTTTTAAAAGTTCCTCATCAGGATTAGAGAAATCTCCATTGGTCAAAGATAATTCAGAGGTCCTATCTAAGGATTTTTTGTCTCACTCCCCAGAAGTAAACTTGGCCCCTATTTCTTTTGATGGTTGTGAAGAAAATTTGAGATCT
Organism: Cunninghamia lanceolata; assembly: GCA_027924645.1. Classification (NCBI taxonomy): domain Eukaryota; kingdom Viridiplantae; phylum Streptophyta; class Pinopsida; order Cupressales; family Cupressaceae; genus Cunninghamia; species Cunninghamia lanceolata. The sequence continues at coordinate 707,470 of BSBN01000501.1, read as the reverse complement.
CTATCTTCTTTGGGTTCTAAATCAGTTAAACATAAGAATTTGATTGTTGATTCAGATTTGCCTAATAAGGCTTTTGATCTAGGTGTAGATGGTTCTAATGTTTCTGAGGCACATACAGATGAAGATGTGGAATTTTCTTTTCCTTTGCAAGAGGCTGAAAAATTTATTGATGAAGTGGTTTCTAAGGTTGGGGAGGAACTTATTGAAAAGATTACTGATGAAGTTTTAAATGAAGTCGATGTTCAATCTGAATCAGCTTTGGGTATTTCTCAAACTCCTTTGGAAGTTCCTACGGTTTTACCTTCTCCTCCTAAAACTAGAGGTAGGAAATCGAAAGCTAGGATTACTCAGGCAAAAATTGAAGCAGGTGTCCAAAATACTCTTGAAAAAATGCTAACAAGGTCAGCGTTGAGGAGAGCTGAGGGCTCTCCTCAAGATCAATGAAGATTATTTCTTGGAATGTTAGGGGCATTAATGCCCCTAACAAAAAATGCCTGATAAAGCATCAAATTGACTTATCAGGTGCTCATTTAGTTTTACTTCAAGAATCTAAGTTGTCTGACCAATCAGCAGAAAAATGTCTTAAATTTTGGAAGAAATGGAATTTTTTGAGCTCATCTTCAATTGGTGCTTCAGGGGGTTTGGTTTTTCTTTGGGATAAACGGTCTGTGGAGGTGACTCTCATTTCTAAATCTATTAATTAGCTTTTTGTAGAAATTTGCTTTCAAAACAGTCAAAAATTTGGTCTAATTAATGTTTATGGTCCTTCCTCCTCGGTGGACAAAAAATGATTATGGGATTCCTTGTTAGACATTATTCAATCCTTACCTGAGGAGAAGATTATTTTACGAGGAGACTTTAATGCTATTCTAAATCTAAGTGAAAAACAAGGAGGCATTCTTCCCCCTTCGAAGGTTATGCTCGATTTTTCAATATTTGTTAATGACAATGGTTTGATTGATAGTCTGCCCTCAAATGGGAGGTTCACCTGGATTAATAAAAGGAAAGGTTTTCTTAGTATAGCTGAGAGGCTTGATAGATTTCTTTTGTCTTATCCCTAGTTATCTTTTAATGGTTCTTTTTCCTCCTCGATTCTCTCTTTTCCAGGGTCTGATCACTTTCCTATTCTTTTAGAAATCAATTTTTTGGGTTCTCAATCATGCCTGAAAAGATCTTTTAAGTTTGAATCTATGTGGTTCAGAGATCCTTCGTTTCTCCCTTTATTAAAATTTTGGTGGGAAACTATGCCTTTTATGGAAGGTTCTAGAATGTTCCAGCTTATTAGAAAATTGCAAATGTTAAAAAAGATTATTCGGTCTTGGAATATTTCCCATTTTAAAAACATTTTTAAGGAGAAAGAGATTATTGAAGAGAAGCTTCTATTGTTAAATTCTCATATAAACAATTGTGGTTTGGACAGTTCAACTTTTGATCAACCAAAAGTACTTTAGTCAGAATTGGAGGAAATTTTGGCTAGAGAAGAAGAGTATTGGAGACAAAAATCAAGAGAAACCTGGTTACAAGCTGGGGATCGGAATACTAAGTTTTTTCATGCCTCTATCAAGATGAATAGACAAGTTAATAAAATTCATCAAATTTCTGATTCTAATGGATCCCCAATTTTGGATCCTATTCTTATACAAAAACAGGCCATTTCTTTCTTCTCAAATTTGTTATCTAAAAATTTGAATGAACCCTCGGAGGAGTTATGTAATTCTCTACTAGATAATATCCCCAATTTAATTAATGAGGATGATAATGCTTCGCTAATGAAGGAATTTTCTTTGGAAGAGGTTAGGGGTGTAGTTTTTTCTTTGGATCCAGATAAAGCCCCTGGTCTAGATGGGTATACTCCTTTGTTTTTTCAGAAGTGTTGGGACTTTATGGGTAAGGATATTTGGTTGGCCTTGGAAGAATCAAGGAAACATGGCAATATTTTAAAAGAGATGAACGCAACTTTTATTGTTTTAATTCCTAAGACTTCTGCTCCCTCTTCCTTTTCCCAGTTTAGACCGATTTCTTTATGTAATACCATTTATAAAATCTTCACAAAAGCTATTTCTATGAGGTTGGCTTTGTTTATTCCTAGAATTATATCTTCTGAACAAGGAGGTTTTGTTCCTGGTAAAGAAATAGCAGATGGTGCAATTTTGGCCCATAAAGTTTTGCATTCTATCAAAGATCTTAAATTACCAGCCATGATGTTAAAATTAGATATGATGAAAGCTTATGTTAGGGTTTCTAGGAGTTTTTTATTAAAGGTTCTTTTCAAATTTGGTTTTGATAAAAAGTGGTGTAAATGGATCCAATCTTGTATCTCGGGTGTTAGATCAGCGGTTATTATTAATGGTAGTCCTTCTAATTTTTTCCCAGTCTATCAAGGTATTCGTCAAGGAGATCCCTTATCTCCTTTTCTTTTTATTATAATGGTTGAGTCTTTTAGCAGAGAAATTTTATTACAAAATAGACTTTCCAATTGGAAGGGAGTTCAGATTCCTGGTATTCTATTTTCTGTTACTCATACCCGTTTTGTAGATGATACTCTGTTGTTTGGGTTTCCTTCTATCAAAGAGGCTAAATGTATTCAGAAGGTCATCTCTAGGTATAGTAATGCATCAAATCAAGCAGTTAATCTGGATAAATCTAAAATTTATTTCTTTAATACTAAACCTTCCTTGCAAAGTAGGATTGTTTCTATCCTCAAAGTTAAATTGGAAAGCTTACCAAGCCTTTATTTGGGAATTCCTTTATTTTTTGGTGCACAAAAGAAGTCCTTTCAGGCAAAGGTCTCTCATTCTATCCATAATAGAATTGTGCTTTGGAAGGCTAGATGGTTAACCTTGTTTGGCAGAATTACTCTTTTGAAATATGTTTTAACTGTTGTTCCTATTTATATGCTTTCTGTGCTAAATATTCCCAAAGGTTTTATTTAGGAAATTCATAAATATTTGAATTCTTTTTTATGGAAGGGCTCTGTAGATGAAGGTCACAAAGTGTCTCTAGTAGCTTGGAATAAGGTATGTGTTCCCAAGATACTGGGTGGTTCTGGTATTCATAATATTTCTATTCAAAATAAAGTCCTAGGTGCTAAGTTGGCTTGGAAAATGTTTCTAATCCAGAACTTAAATGGTGTAAACTCCTTTAATATAAATATTTGGATTCTCTTTCATCTGACAAGATTTTTACAGTTGCTAACCCCCCTAAGGGCTCTTCTATTTGGAATTTCTTAGTTTCTTGTAGAGAAGTTCTTTTACCTCATCTCTCTTGGAAAATATATAATGGTTCTAAAGCTTCCTTTTGGGAAGATTCATGGAATGTTTTTTCTCCTCTTTCCTTTGTTAAGGATTTGGATCAGGCTAAGATTTTTCTTTCCTCAGCCTGGGGTGTTAGAGTAAGGGATTATCTTTTAGTTACTAAAGAGGGATCTTTCTACAACACAGCTTGGAAAGATTTTTCAAATTGTCCTTTCCTTGAGAATCAGAATGTTCTCCTTAGTTATATTTTAAGTAATAGAAGGGTTTGCTTCTTACCAAAAGAAGATGTTTTGTTTTGGTCCTTCTCTAATAATGGCTCTTATTCAGTCAGGGATGGGTATAGATATCTATCTTCTTTAGATTTTCCATCTATTCCTGATTGGCCACATTTACTGTGTTGGAATGTTTCTTGTCTTCAAAAAGCAGGGGCCTTTGCATGGTTAGGTCTAAAGAATAAAATTCTAATGGGCTAGAGATTGGCGAGGTTGGGGATTATGGATTCCTTTAACTGTGTGTTTTGTGGTATTTGTGAAGAAGAGGTAGATCATTTGTTTATTTCTTGTCCTTTTGCTTTCTCTTGTTGGAATTGGCTATTTTCCAACTTGAGTTGGTTTTCTCCTCTTCCTAATTCTTTTTTAGATCTTTTTCTTAGTTGGCCTATTCTATTTAAAGGTTTTACTTTTGCTTCTATTCGGATAGTCATGCCTTCTATTGTTATTTGGAGCATTTGGCTTGAAAGGAATAGATGGATCTTCAGAAAAGAAAGCAAGGATTTTGAGGCCATCTCCCTTATTATTGAAAAATCTATTTCTGAGGTTGTCTTGAATTATCTCAAATCCTTGAAGGCATCTAATCTTTATTTCTCTTCTTGGGATAATTCAATTTTGAAAACTTGGCCTTTCTTAGGCTCTTTTCCTATTACAAATTCTTTTGCAGTCCTTCAGCCAGATAGAAGTTTAGTTAAATGGATGCCTCCCTCTGATGGTTTCATTAAGTTCAATTTTGATGGGGCTTCTCACGGCAATCCTGGCCCTTCTTCCATTAGTGGGGTTTTTATAAATATGAAAGGTGAAATTTTAAAAGCTTTTTCTGGTAAAGTTTTTGATGGTACCAATAACCAAGCTAAGATCCTTGCTCTTGTTGAGGGTCTTAGACTGGCTTTGGGTTTAAAGATTCCTCGACTCCATATTGAGGGAGATTCATTAATAATTATTAATGCTCTGAAAAAACATCATATTCATAATTGGAAACTCGATTATCTTCTACAAGAGGCATGGTATATTCTGGAATCCTTTGAGAATTTCTTTATATCTCATACTTTTAGGGAAGATAATAAATTGGCGGATGCTTTAGCTAATTTGGGTTTTGATTTAGATGCATCGTTAGTCTATTTTGATGAGGATTTTTTGGTCAGCATCCACATTTGGCAGAAATAGTACAATTTGATTCTTTGAGTAATGTGACTTAAATCTCACTTGTGTGGATACTTGTATGTGGCATCAAGGTATTATCTCTTTGTGCAGTCATCATTTCCTCATGTGCTAACATCTCAATTTTTTATTTTAGTTGTCCATTTGTTCTCATCTTACGTAAGTATTTCTATCCTTTATTTGCTTCAGCATCGGCTCACAACAAGTTTTATTTATTTCCTACATGGGAGATGATGTTATCTAATTATGATTATTCAATTCTTTGTGGTTATATATGGGCGTTTGTTTATATGGCTTAACCATCTTTACTTTAACATTTTTTACTCTGTGTTTGGATGCAATGGAAGTTCAGCTTAACTGTAGGTTGTTTTTTCCAGTCTCGAAGTGGGAAACTACTTTTATTAGTTCTATGTCTTCGGATGGTTTACAGTCAGTTTTTGCTATAGACGGTCTGGAGGTGGAGGAAGCTATTAGAGATGTTGTGGGTAGAGATATCTTGGAAGGCCATGTTTGAGTTTTATATCCATCTCAGATCTTCATGGTTCTTGTTTCTAATGCAATGGATCTATTACAGGATGTTGGTTTGGTTCGTCAGCTTATGGAGAAGTATGTTCATCACTTTCTCTTTTCTGAAGAAAGTATTGTTGTAGCATTCTAGAATTATGATCTCTTTAGTTCAGAGGCTCTTATTGGTGGGCTCTTTTCCAAGTGCCAAGTTCTTCATTCCCCTTCTCATAATTGTGTTTTCAATGCGGCTCACTCTTCTCTGTTGAATGAAAATGAAGATTTTCTGCATCTTTCTTTACATGCTCATGCTAAAGAGATTGGTGAGAATTTAGCTAACATAATTGATGAAAATTCCAAGCTTTGCTGTTTTTATTACAATTTCAACCTCTTCTTCCTCCTCCTCTGGGTTCGCCTATTGAAGACAATGCTATGGAGGAACCGAATTGTCTTGTTCAAGATCTTAATGTTGTAGTGGATTTGGGTTAGGCTGTAGTTTTTGTTTTCGAGTTTTGTATTTCTTTTTTGAAGGAATCTTGGTTCTATCAGTTGTTTTCTACCAGCTCAAATGTAATATTTTGAGGGAAACTATTGTAAATCTTGCTCCTATTTTTTATGAGAATGGAGCTTTTTTGTAATTTTGTAAATCCGAGCTATAACTAGAGGTTTTCTTCCCCTGGTTCTTTCCTGCCAATATGCTCATCGAACTAGGGATTGTAATTATTTTTATCTAATATAATTATAGTGGCTTGCCACTTTTGTTTAAAAAAAATGATGCAGTAGTGCAAAAAAGGCAGATTAATGAGAAAAAGAGAAGAGATCTAAGGTCTAAATTATGGTAGAGCAGTAAACAGGGTAGAGTAAAGATGAAGTGTGTAAGATCAGTATTCTGTACCTAACTGGAACTAAATTCTTGCATTGGAAGATGCTATTCATCAGTTCAAACAATTTGTAATCCTTTTGTAATCATTATTGTAGGCAGTGAGCCTCTTTTGAGTAGTGAGCTCTGGGTAGTGAGCCTGAAGGCATGTGCCTTCCCCTTTTGTAATACTTTTAACAGAGTATAATCTTTGTGGGTTAACCCCCACCATGGTTTTTCCCTTAACTGGGTTTCCACGTTAAAAATCTTGGTGTCAAGTGTGTTATTTGTGTTTCTTCTCATGTGTTATTGATTTTTACTTATATCATTAATCTGTTAAGAAGTGGTAAAGAAGAATTAATTATAGCAAGTATTAAAGTTTTAAAACAACTGATTCACCCCCCCTCACTTGTTAGCCCTAATTCCAACAATTGGTATCAGAGCCAAGTTCCTTGAAAGAAGCCTAACAGCTTGAGGAAGGTCTACGAAGGAGTTTCAATGGGTTCACTCAGAGAACAACTTCAAATGGCTTTAGAAGATCTTGACTGGTCCAAAGCAGAAGTAGATGACCTAAAAGTGAACCTTAAGGATGTCGATGATTTCATTGACTTAGTAAAATATAAATTAAAGAAATCAATGGAAAAAAGGAAGGAACTACTCCATCAGCTAGCTAATCTTACTGAAGAAAATGGCAAGAATGAGGCTTTGGAAGAAAAGACAAAGGAATGTAAGAAGCTACCAAAATAAGTTTCTATTCTAAAACATGAGATGGAATCTGGGGTAATGAGGCTAACCAAAGAAATTGATCAAAGGAAGAAGACTGAAGAAGACCTGAATCAAACTCTAAAAGAAAGAACTGAAGAATGTTGCAGATTGGATAGGATAGCTGGCCATCTAGAGTCTGATCTACAAGAAAGAAGAGATAATGAGAGAGAACTTGAAAGGCAAACTATCATTCTCAGACATGACCTAGAAGTTGCAAATGAATACAAGGAGAAGTTCAAGATAAGCTCAGCTAAACTTGAAGCAATGCTTGAGTGTTAGAAGAAGGCTGATGATAAGCATGGTCTTGGGTATGAGATAGGTGAAAGCTCTGGATCTAGATAAAGAAATTCTCAATCAAGGAATGGGAGAAATAGATCTAGAAGACCTCCGGTAAGACAGCCTGATGCTCAAAGGCATCCATCTTTTAATGGAAATTATTTCAATTGTAGTAAATTTGGTCATAGAGCTACTCAGTGTAGAAGTAGAGTAAATCAAAGTGGTCCATCCTTCTCTAATCAATGCTTCAAGTGTAAGAGGTATGGTCATAGATCCAATGAATGCAGAAGTATGATAATGAATAACTCTAACAATAGAGGAAATGACAATTCTTTCAATGGCTACTATTTTTCTTGCAATGGATTTGGTTACATGGCTAATCAGTGTAGATCAAGAGGAAATCAAGTAAACAAGCAAAGAAATGTTGTGTGCTTTAATTGCAATAGATCTGGTCATATTGCAAGATTCTGTAGAAATAGGAATAATGAAAGAAGAGGTCTGGTAAACAGAAAACCAGATGAGCAGAGACAAGACAAAGGCAAGGGCAAAGTTGATATGAATAAGATCCAAAATGAAATAAACATGACATGGGTCAAAAAGGGTGAAATGAACAATGGTAATGAGTCCGCGCTAGAATTTGGTGCTGGTAATCCCTCTGGAAATTGAATTAGGAGCTTTGGCTCAGGGGGAGCTGCATAGAAAAACAAATTTCCCCAGCTAGTAAGTGGGTACCTGAATCTGGCACAATGATTAAAGTTAGAAAAGCCTATTGCAGATAATTTGGAAGGATTTCTGGAAGAAAAGAAGTGGATATGGCAATTTGTAGAGCGATTCATGAGAAACTATATCAAGAAACAGAATAACCAGATGAAGTTAGGGCAGCACATTTATTACAATGACAAATTAGGTTTTGCGAAGGATAAAAAGTCACTCACTAAAGCATTTGAATCACTTTGCAGTCAAAGAGAACAAGAAGAAGAGCATCTAAACTAAAAATCTAGATATTGAAGCACGAAGAACGAATTCAACCGGTAATTGATCAACCCTAACTCTGCAGAAGAAAAAGGTACTTTTCTGTGAAGCTTTGAATCTGTAATCTGTTGAGATGGCTACTCCTCTTATTGTTGATATTACTGAAAGGCCCCATCCAAAATTTAAGAAGCATCCTTACAAGTCAGTTGAAGTCAAACTGTTAGGTGCTTTTTCTAGTGTCCCATACAGAGTACTACATGTAGAAGATATTAGGGCATACATCCATTGTAACGTGGATGAATTTGGATATATGAGATTATTGGAATTGTTTGAGAACCATCTAAAGGATGATAACTATGATTTGAAACCAGAATTCAAAACCATGATAACTATGATAACTATGATTTGGAATTATTTGAGAACCATCCAATATGTGTCTCTCTATATGCATCACCTATGTCTTCATGAGACAATTCATGACCCATAGTTATCATAAATTTGGTTGTTATTTGATGAGGCAAAGTGTACTTGAGGGCTCTCATAACAATTTGTTTCCCATCATGGAGGAAACTCAACTCCATAACTTATAGATCTTGGATGACCCATTGTAAAGAATGTAGCCATTGCATGTCGAGAACCATTTCTTGATCCTTCAAATCAAGAACATAGAAGTCATTATAAAGTGTATACTCACCAAAAATAATACTAAGCTTACTCACTTTCTTCTTCCAAAGAATAGTAAGTCCACCTGCTATAGTCACATCAAAACCCTCAAAGTCATCACAATGCAAACCTCTTTTCTTTACCAAACCCTCATCAATGTAGTTATGTGTCGCTCCACTATCAAGAAGTGCCATGACTTTGCAACCAAACAATGTGCCCTTAAAGATGAATGGGTTATACTTGGAGCTCCTAAAAGATAAGAAATCCTAGAACTTTTATTACCATCATTTACTAGTTCTAGTGTTGGCTGGCCATGATCATGTTCTGTACTAGTGTCATCATCCGCCTAATCAAGTACCTCTATGTAGTGTACCTTTCCTTTGCCAAGGCACCTATGATCAATCTCCCAAGGTTGTTTGGAAGTGAAGCACAACTTCTTCCTACGAAGTTCATTTCTCTCTTCATAATCCATCTTACAAGTACCTTCATCTTTCTTTGGAGTGGGCTGCTCACGAGATTTTTGATTTGTATTATCATCTTTGAAATTCTTCTTTTGTTGTTGAAATGGTCTGGGATAGGTGTCCAAATCAAGTGCAAGCTCAATAGCATCATCCAATGTCTTAGTCTTATGTACCTTCACCAATCCTCTCATTCTATCATTCAAACCTTCAACAAACAACATTGTGACTCTCCTTTCAGGCATTTTAGGAACCATAACCACAATCTTATGAAACTCATTGATGTAAGAGTCCACTTTACCAACCTGTTTCAATTGTGCCAATTCCCTATAGTAGACTTCAATATCCTTCCTGTCAAACCTTATGATGAGCTTACGAGTAAACTCATCGTATGAAGTGATCATATCATGTCATTGTGACACAAGTCCATGATGCCACCAATCATAGGCCAATCCCTCCAAATGCATAGTAGCTAACTGAATGGCCTTCTCTTCACTCATTGGCTTGAGCATAATAAAAGTATCCAGCTTATGTATCCATGCTCTAGCACTCATCTTACCGCTACCATCAAAGTTAGGTAAATGAACCTTGTTCAATGCTTCTTTGTACTCCTTAGGTTCTTTCTTTTTAGGCCTTCGTTCCTTTTTGCTTTTGTTCTTTTCTCTTCTTTGTGTCATGAATGTATTGAAGTTTAGGGATGTCCTAACTTCTACTGGAAGTGTGTGGTACTTATCATGTGCAACCATAATATCATCTGTGAGATTAACATTTGCATCCTCATCCTCTGAAGATGACTCCTCTATCACTGGCTCAAATCGTAGATAAAGAGGTCTATCATCAACTGTTGTGGTTGCTCTACTTGTAAGTGTAGGAATAGGAGTAGGCTCTCGATGTGTAGTATCTCTCCTTGTTTATCTACTTGCATCTGAAGCCACTCTACCTACAATGCTAGTTCTCCCACTACTCACACTCCTGGATCTCCTAGAATGAGTACGCTCATCTCTCACTTCACAAATGGCATTGATAATTTGATTTTGAAAACCCTGCATCTATTGTCCAAATGCTTGCATAAACTCCTCTAAATTAAAACCTTCATTATTACCATGACCTCTAGGTCAACCATTACCACCTCCTTCCTCCATGGGTGGTTGTGTACATGTAGCTATATTAACTTCTTCTCATTGTCCTGGTCTTCTCCTAAAGCAATATCTGTGTGGACCAGCTTCACATGGATGCATAACCCAATAGGCTGGCAGGATCTAGGCTCTAATACCACTGTAAAATACCCTACTATTTCCAACTAAATTTTTTCCCAATATCTCTTACTAAACATATATCATATGATTAAGATAAGTACATAAACATATCAATAGATCATGAAATGAAGCATACCCAGAACATTGCTTTAATTCTTTATTTCAATAAAGGCTGATGTCCAAATGCTTGTATAAACTCCTCTAAATTAAAACCTTCATTGTTACCATGACCTCTAGGGTAACCATTACCACCTCCTTCCTCCATGGGTGGTTGTGTACTTGTACCTGTATTAACTTCTTCTCGTTGTCCTGGTCTTCTCCTGAAGTAATATCTGTGTGGACCAACTTCACGTGGATGCTAACCCAATAGGCTGGTAGGATCTAGGCTCTGATACCACTGTAAAATACCCTACTATTTCCAACTAAATTTTTTTCCCAATATCTCTTACTAAACATATATCATATGATTAAGATAAGCACATAAACATATCAATAGATCATGAAATGAAGCATACCTGAAACATTGCTTGAATTCTTTATTTCAATAGAGGCTGATTACAAAATGATTATTGGTTGTTCCTTATATCAGTCTGTGATAGATTTATATCAGACTTCAATACATAAAGAAGATGAGTACCAATGTACTACAAAACCCTAGCCAATCAATGCCAATCCTATGAAGAATGATCAATATGACAAAACAACATTGTTATGACCCTATATGAATACAAATAATGTCTGATATCACTGAGAATGCTACTAATATGACTACAGTAGGTGATCAGGGTGCCCAGAAATATGAATGAAGCTAATATCATACCAAAAACTACCTCCAATGGCAAGCGATGGGATCTAGGAGTTGAGTGATTAGACTATAGGTATAAACAAATGCTCCAACTCAATGAATGACTCCAAATGATGATGCTTTCAGATCTCTATCAGTCCTGAATCTCTAATATGCATGCCTAGATTTCACTAGATGATCAAAAATGTGCCAAAGAATGCCTCTGCAAGCTAGTGATTGGTTCCCAAGAGCTACAAATTAATTCAATGATGCTCCAATTGCTAAATGCCTTCAATATCTTCAATGAAATGATGCCTAAAAACCTTGAAATGAAGTTCCCAGTTCACTCTTATAAATCAAACTTTCATATGATATCAAAATTCACACAAAATAGCTCTCCAAGGCAAATCAACTACCTTGGTAGTCTTCAATTTTGATCAAGAGCTTCAAATGCAATGCAATTATCCTTCAAACTCTTCCATGTCAACCTGCAATTCCAAAAATGTGATGAAATCTCCATAATATCACCTCACAACAAGATATGGGATCATCTCCATATCAAATCAAGGGATCATCTCCTTGACAAAACATTAAAAAATGCAATTTCTAGCCAAATACAAAGTATATAAAAACTTACCAAGGGATCAAAAGTTGCAAATTGATGGTGAAAGGCTTTATTTATCCTTCTCTTGGCTAGTCAACCCAATTAGCTCCAATTTATCAATTGTTTGAAGTCCACCAATGAAATTGCAAATATCCAAGGATGATTTTAAATGAAATACACTTGAATCAATCACCAATATTTAAAAAACTTAGCATTCCTTCCATATGCATCGATCCTTCTTGGAAAATCAAACATTTTTATTGAATTTTATCTCCTCCTTGAGCAGCGACTAGCTTAAGGAAAATAAAATAATATTTTATTAAATAAAATACTCCTCCCTTTGATCGACAGCCTCCTTGGGTAAATAAAATCAATATTTTATCCATCTCTCACCTAGTCATTGGCGCATGATCCAAAGCATGATCAATATTTTATTATATTTTGAACTCCTTCTCCTAGTCATTGGGCACATGATCTAAGGAATAGCAATATTTTATTATTTTTGCAAGTCTCCTTCCAAGATGTTTAGCACATGATCCAATGGAACAATTTAGAAATTATTTTCCCTTTGAGTGATGGCACACAACTCCATAAAAATTGCCTTCTCCTCATGCGTTGGCACCAAATCCATAAACCAATCCTTCAAGTGAATGTTGGACTTATAGATGTATACACCTAAAAATGGCTTGAGTCGAATCAAATAAATATTTAATATTTATTTTATTCTTATTCCTCTATCAATAAATAAATATCCTAATTTATTTATCTGATTCACATTCATCATATTCTTTTAATAATTAATTATCCTAAATTCCTCTAAAGTCATCACTAATTAAATAATCCTAAATTATTTAATTATTTCCTCAAGACAAAGTCATATGTCTAAAATTCACATCACTTATCCATGTCATCTTCCACATCATTGGACACCTCATCATGTTGCTCTGAGAATTAAATATTCTTAATATTTAATTAGTCAATTATCCCCTTAAACATGTGCCCTATTTCTTCTCAACCATCAAACATGGTCAAAGACACTTGTCTTCTAAGTCCTATATTCCCTCTCACATTCCAACAACCAAGGACTCCTTCCTCCATGTTCTTCTCATGGTCTTCCACCTTTGTCTCGTTGGTCCTTGTGAGCATCATGACATGTGGCTTATGGTTCCACGTATTCCTCCACCTTGCCATCGTAGTAGGAACATCTTCCACCTTTATCTCCCTCATCCCAACCAATTTGATCTCAACCGTACATGTGACAAGACTTATTCTCCACCGTGGATCTTTCGACACTTGGATTAGACCTCTCCTTGGCCTATAAAAGGAAGCTCCTCACCTCCATTTTATCAATCACAAGAGCTATAGTACTTACATGATGCATAAATTCCATCAAGCAATCAAGCGTGCATTTGCCCCCCCCCCCCCATTTACATTAGCATTATAATTTCCATTAGTTGCATATTATCTTTAGTTGCACAATCATCATCCTCATTATCAACATCATGGCAATATCAAAATCATTATCATTATCTTAGTTGCATTGTTTACATTGCATTTGAATCCACAATTCCATTCATCTCATTGTCATCTTGGAAAGCAAAGAAGTACAATTTTGAGAGCAATATCACTATCAACAAGATCATTGAGAAGATAGGAAACAATGGAACACATGGGATAAATCAGTTTGCAAGGTATAACTTATGTTTTCTGTATTTTTCTTAGTTTCATTGATGTATTGAATTTGAGTAGGAATTCTAGACTAATTGTGGTATCTTAGTAGGTTCTTACAATAGTTTCAAATTATCAATCACAATAGAAACAATAGATAATTTGAAAATGCAATTAAATATTTGACATTTTCCTTTGGCGTCCACTTGACATCAATTTGGATCATCAATGAAGTAATGAAAATATAATTTAAATATTGCATTTCCCATTTTCCCATTCTCTATCCTCTAGAAGAACTTGATATTTTGGCTAGATAAACAATACCACTTAGCAACACTTAGCCAAAAATCCAACAAAACTCACTTGTTGAGCCAACATTATAGATTTCCATCCTCTAGAACCAAGCTCAAACCAAAATCATGACTTATCTCAAAATGGAGACATTACAGATTAGACCTTTGGATTTAGGATCCATAACATCATAGTGATAAGCTAAAGTGGCATCTATAACTCTGATAGAATCTATCATGTAGCTATCATAAAATCTATGATACTTAAGATATTCACCCAACTTGGGTACCCAAATTTGCTAATATTAACTAGTCTAAATAAAAAAATTTATGACAAATGTCATAGCTGGTTTAGATTCTCTAATACATCCCACTAACTTACCTATTTCTCCTCTTATAGTTGTCATAGAATCTCTAGAAATAGGTTGTCCATATTTTGTCAATAAATGGGCATTTATGACAACTTACAACTTATCATACAAGGCATCAACATATGGCACAAGTGCCAACTCAAAATCCCACGCCCTATTTTGGTGGAGCACAATTATTTAATATATTATAAAATATTCCAAATAATTAGGGATAAGAAATTTGAAAGGTTGAAACACTAATTTCGGAACTTCAATTCAAAAGAATAAATAAAAAAAGTAACAAGACTTATAAATAGAAACATAATTCCGTATAGAAAAACCTTATAATTCATTCTGTTAATAGTAAGACATTAAAAACATCACTACAAAAAAATTATAATCTTTAAAAAAACTTATAATAAAATAAAATAACCTTTACAAAAGTTGTTTTCTTGATTAAAATATTATTAATTACAATTCATAAGAATTTAAAACTACACTGCACTAAGTTCTTAATCCATAAGAATTTAAAACTACATGCCCAAAGTTTCAAATCCATATTTCGATTTTATTCTCTGGAGACTATCGTGGGATAATAATTCAGTTTGAAGTGTAGTGCAGGCCAGCAGTAAAGTTGTATTGTACAATAGTTTTAAAAATGACGTCATATGATTCAATATAAATTAGTAATTTTTTCAATATAATATTATATTGTAAAGTTGTATAGTTTAATTAAATATATTTGTTATTTAAAATTATATATGAAATTATGATGCATGTAATCATGGAACCATGGTAAAGTTATATATTTAAATGTCATAGAATTCGACCCCATCAACAAAACACATCTTCTTACTAATTTTATCTTTTTTTAATGAAAGTTTTAATTTTATTATAACTATTAAGAAAGTCTTATTATAATTTTATATTGTATATTATTATAATTGTAGTCTATCATCCTTTATATATTATTGTTAAAACAATGGAACAGTGAAAAAAGAAAAGAACAGTAAACAATCACACAGTGCAAAGATATTTAACGTGGTTCACCATATGTATGGCTACGTCCACAAAGCAGGGGAAAACTCTTATATTAGTGTGTTCTCAGATATGTTTACAACAGCATATACTTATGCTTATATAGATTACAATATCCATCAAGAGAAAGAGCTGAACAATGAAGAGTCACCACAAAAGGACGAGGTGACCATTGGGTTTCATATCCAACAATCTCCCACTTGAAACTCAACGACTGCTGCAAACATTTAGAGCTATTCCCCTACTTTAAGCCTATTGTCAGAGTTTGACAATGCTGAGAGAAGCGCGGCAAAATTCAAACTTCTCTCGAGGTACAACCTTGGTCAATGCATCAGCCGGATTGATCTTGGTGTCGATCTTTTGAACTTGCAACTTGCCTTCTTCAATCATGCTACAGATGAAATGATACCTCAGCTCAATGTGTTTGGTTCTGTTGTGAAATGCCATATTCTTGGCCAAATGAATAGTGCTGCTACTATCACAAAAAAGTGTGAAAGCTTGCTGTTTGGAACCCAATTCAATAAACAAACACTGCAACCAAACCATTTCTTTTGCTCCTTCAGTGAGAGCAATGTACTCAGCCTCAGTAGTAGAAAGAGCAACTACTTGTTGCAATCTTGAGAGCCAGCTGATAGCTGCCCCGAGAAAGGTGAAAACATAGCTGGATGTAGACCTTCTTTTATCCAAGTCACCCGCCATATCAAAGTCAACGAAGCCTTGTAGCTGTGCAACTTTCCCACCAAAGCATAAGGCATAATCTGAAGTGCCTTTTAGATACCTCAATATCCACTTCACAGCTTCCCAATGAGTTTTTCTGGGATTACTCATGAACCGGCTCACAACTCCCACTGCTTGGGAAATATCAGGACGGGTGCATATCATTGCATACATAAGACTTCCCACGGCTGGAATGTTCTTCATGTAGTTTTGTTCTTCTTGTGTCTTGGGGCACAATGCTGAAGATAAGTGAAAATGATTGGCAAGTGGAATGCTAACCGGCTTAGCACTTCTCATATTGAATCTGTCCAAAACTTTTTCAACATATTTTTGCTGAGACAATCTGATTTCTTTCTTCTTTCTGTCCCGAATGATGGTCATGCCAAGAATCTTCTTTGCTGCCCTGAGGTCCTTCATTACAAATTTGTTTCCCAAGAGTTGCTTCAAATCAGCAATGACTCTCATGTTGGTGCCGGTAATGAGCATGTCGTCAAAATAGAGTAGCAACAAAACAAATTCACCACTTGGCAAAACCTTGTAGTATAAACATGGATCAAATTTAGAGCACGTAAAATGATTTTCCATCATGAAGTTATCAAACTTGATGTACCACTGCCTTGGGGCTTGTTTCAGCCCATACAAGCTCCTCTTTAATCTGCAAAATAGATTTTCATGCCCTTGCTTGACAAAACCTTTTGGCTGATGCATGTACAATTCCTCTTCTATGTCACCGTGGAGAAAAGCGGTTTTGACATTGAGTTGCTCAAGCTCAAGGTCATAAACTGTTGTCAAACCCAAAACGGCTCGAATTGTGTTCATTCTCACGACTGGTGAGAAAATCTCATTGAAGTCCACTCCCTTTTGTTGATCATATCCTTTCACAACAAGTCTAGCCCTGTAGCGTTTTGTGCCGCCTTCTTCCTCTTTGATTTTGTAGACCCATCGATTCTTCAAAGGTTTGTGATTAGGTGGAAGCCGGACCAGATCCCATGTATGGTTTGCCATTAGAGAGTCCATTTCATCCTTCATTGCTGCCATCCACTTCTCACTGTCTCTATCATTGCAAGCCTCTCGAAATGTATTTGGTTCTGATAGATCAGCAACAAGTAATTGATAATCATCAAATTTTGGAGGAGGTTTCCTCTCCCTGGTAGACCTCCTCAAGGGAGGAATTTGTCCCTGTAGACTGCCCTGTGCAATACTCTATTTTTGAACATCACTGCCCTAAATTCTTGTATTGTTCCTCATAGAAGTAGATGAATTTTTGAATTGAGAGTTTACCTTCTCCATTAATACTGGCAACTCTTTTTCTGGCGGTGTGGGAAGATGACCTTTCTGCAGTATATCAAAGTTTATTGACTGTGGTCCATGATGAGATGGCGTAGAAATCACAGGGGATGGCAGATCTTTGCCAGTCTTTTTAAAACTCTCACATTCTTCCTGAGGTCGCTGAGCATGTGATATATTGAAAGGATAAATTGACTTTAGCTAGGACCCGCCCTCAAAAGCTTGTCTATATTCTGCCTGTTGGACCGACGTGGGAACATTTCCCACTGTGTTTTGCACATTTCCAACACCTGCATCAAAATCTCTAGGCGGTGAAGGGTTCTCAGCTGGCAGCGATTTGAATGACTGCGAAGGAGGCAAAGCATGAGGCGATGGAATGTATTGACTTGAGCTTAGTCTTTTCAAGGGGGACGTGGTATTTGCCAGTGATGGTGGGGTCGCTTGTGGTAAATGCATAGGCTGCGATTCATTAGACATAGGGGATGGGAGTTGTAAAAAAGTTTGTGTGGCATGTGCGCCAACACCATCCTTAGCCCGCATATGATTGTTTCCAACTGGCTGCGTTGGAATAAATGAAGGCTGCGAATCATTAAATGATGACAATTGAATCACATTTGAACGCTGACCCATAACACCCATTTCATAGGTATTTGATGGCAGATGTGAACCTGAGAACTCATTAACATTAACAGAAATTGAACCAAAATTAAGTGGCAGGGCTCCCACTTCATCTGACATTTGAACTGTACCTTGTGTAGGTGACTGAGAAATGCCTTTGGCTGCTAGTGACAGATGTGGAGACTGTGAATCACACCCACTGAAACTGTCATCCAACGAAATATATTCTTTTGTAGATGCCCTCTGTTCTTGCAAGGCAGGAAACACTTTTTCATTGAAGATCACATCACGGCTGCGAATGATTTGTTTTGCAACAGGATCCCACAATCTGAAACTGTATTGCTCTTCCCCATAACTGACGAAGATGCATTGTTTGGATTTGAAATCCAATTTTGTTCGATTTTCTTTTGGAATGTGAGCGAATGCCTCGCAGCCAAAGACCCGGAGGTGATGGTAAGAGATCTTCCTTTCAAACCACTCTTCTTTCAGAATATCAAAATCCAGCTTAGTAGAAGGACTTCGGTTGATCAAATAAACCGCCGTGTTAACTGCCTCAGCCCAGAATTCTTTACTTAGACCAGCATTTGAGAGCATGCTACGTGCCCTCTCTAGAATCGTGCGATTCATTCTTTCGGTTGCACCATTTTCCTGAGGTGTAAATGGCACAACCTTGATGTGCTGAATGTCGTTGTCTGCACAGAAAGCATCAAAATCTAAAGAGCAAAACTCCCCCCCATTGTCAGTTTTAAGACATTTAATTTTGCTCCCAATTTGATTTTCAGCAACAGCCTTAAAAATTTTGAATTTTGCAAACACTTTTGATTTTCTGTTGAGCATATAAACCCAAAGCTTACGGGTGCAATCATCTAAAAAAGTTACAAAGTAGTTTGCTCCTCCAATGGAGGTTACCTCTATGGGACCGAAGACATCCGAATGCATGAGTTCCAAGGGTTTTGACTTCTTGTCGTGTCCGGTTTTGGAGAAGCTGGCCCGCCTTTGTTTCTCGTAAATGCAATGCTCACAAAGTTCTAAATCTGCTGATTGTAAACCAGAAAGTTGGCCTCTTTTGAGCAATACTTCCATTCCCTTTTTGCTCATGTGGCCAAGTCTCCTATACCACAATTTTGTCCCGCTGTCAACTACGGCCATCACCGCTTCCACTTCAACGGCGCATTCAAGCACATAAAGAGATCCGGATTTATTACCTTTTGCAACAACTAGAGCGCCTTTAGTTACTTTCCGAATGTTGGAAGAGAAAGTGATGCTGCAGCCTTGTGCATCAAGTTGTCCAGCTGAAATCAAGTTCCTCTTAAGTTTAGGAACATGTCTGACATCATTTAGTAGCCACTTGCTTCCATTCTTTAGTTGTAGCAATATGTCACCTTTGCCGACAATCTCGAACGGCTCATTGTCTCCGAGATAAACCTTGCCAAATTTTCCTTCTTGATATGTTTGGAAGGCATCCCGATTTCAAGTTGCGTGAAAGGAGGCACCGGAGTCTAAAATCCATGAGTCGGCTTCAGCTTCACTTGCTGCCAAGACAAGAGCTCCTCCATCATCTTCAAGAGTCGTGTTAATCTCATTTTCTTTCAGCTATTTTTGAGCTTTCTTGTAACACCAACAATCCTTCTTGACATGTCCATCTTTCTTGCAAAACCAGCAACCTTCTTTCCGTCCTCTTGACTTTGATCTCTTCACTGATTTAGATCTCCTATTTTGTTTTCCTCAATCTTGGGTTCTTCCCCTATTGCCTAGAACCAAGGCTTCACCGGATATTTTATTTTGTCCTCTCCTCATGTCTTCGTTGAGGAGGGTGGTAGCAACATCGTCAAATTTTAACAATGCTTTCTTTTCTTTGTCTTTGGATCCTCTTCTCCTAGGTGCTGAATTGCTGATTGTCATCATGACATTATCCCAACTGTCGAGAAGCGAGCACAGGAGTAGCATAGCCCTCATTTCATCATCAAAATTGATTTCTACAGAAACTAGTTGGCTGATTGCAATGTTAAATCCGTTCAAGTGATTTGAAAATGTTTTTCCCTCTTTCATTTTCAGGTTGAACAACTTCTTTAGCAAGAAGACTCTATTGGTTGCGGATGCCGTTTCAAACATGTCGCAAAGCTTGTCCCAAATCTGCTTTGCCGAAGTTTCTGTTGCAACATTAAATAAGACGTTGCTGGACAGCGAGAGGATAATTGTAGCGGCAGCTTTTTGATCCAACACATCCCATTCGTCATCTGTCATCTCCTCCGGTTTTGTTGTTTTTCCTTTCAGTGTGATAGCTAAGTCTTTTTGAATTAGTACGGCATGAATTTGCAGCTTCCAAAGCCCAAAATTCTGCCCCGAAAACTTCTCTATTCTCCACTTGTCCGCTTCTTCCATTTCTTCGAAATTCCTCATGAATTTCTCAACCAGCGCTTTACCCGAGCTCTGATACCAGTTGTTAAAACAATGGAACAACGAAAAAAAAAAAGAACAGTAAACAATCACACAGTGCAAAGATATTTAACGTGGTTCACCATATGTATGTTGGCAAGAGACACTATATGGATTCATGGTTGTTGTCATTGATGGCAACAAAGGTCATCCCACATATCCGCAAGTCATGATATGTCTCTACCGGAAGTCAGATTAAAGATTGTTGTGGTCCGGTGAACAAGAACAGAGCATGTGGCAAGGTCCGACAGATTGGTCCGGATCTCTCAGAGGAAGTGTCTTGGCACAGTGCGGATCTGGGGAAGTCAAGAGGACTATCTTGAGTAGTATATTCCAAGGATTTAGCCTCCGGAGATGGACAAGGAAAAAGATATGAATAGTTGAGTACCGGATTCCTGAGAGACAGTGAATACAGAGAAAGAACTGACTGACAGAGTATCAGACTACTTTCCGGATGTGTTACAGATGATGATAAAGGTTGCGGAGGCATGAATCATGTTTGGCCGACATAATTGATGATATCTACAAGTATATGCTTGATCCGCATTGCTTGGTGAGCAAGGATTCAGCCGACAGAACAAAAGTTTGTAAGAAACTAGACTGTTCCGGATGCCGACTAGAAAGGTGATGAAATTACTTGTGCGGATATATATAGAGGATGGATTTAGTTGTGAAGTGTGGGAAATGAGTGAAGGGATATGCGAACAAGTCCAGAGCAGAGCAGAAGTAGCAAGAAAGATCCGGTATGTGAAAGGATAGCAGACTAAAGAACAGAGGAAAGATGAAGTGCAGCAGATCAGTGTACTGAACCTAACCAGAACTGAACTCCAGCATATGCAGATGCTTCCAATCAGTTCAAGACTGTGATTCTTATCACTTTGTAAGACAGTGTGTCTTCTTGTAGGCAGTGAGCCTCTTGTGAGCAGTGTGCTCGGGCAGTGAGCCCTAATTGGCAAGTGCCATTTTTGTAATTTCCTATTCTTCTAACAGAGAATAATTCTTGGGTTAATCACCCCGTGGTTTTCTCCCTTAACAGGGTTTCCACGTCAAAAATACTGTGTCATGTGTTTCTTATTTCATGGTTAATGTTTTGTGTTTGATTTTATGCTGCTTCAATTAAAAGGAAAGTTCAATAAGGGAAATAATTAGGATAACTGATTCACCCCCCCCTCTCAGTTATCAACAATTGGTATCAGAGCTAAGTTCCTCCTAATAGAGCCTAACAGCTTGAGGAAGATCTGGGATTTCAAATGGATGCATATGGTTTAAGGGAGCAACTCAAGACTGCCCTTGAGGATCTTGAACAATCAAATTCTGAAGTCAGTGAATTAAAAGAAAGACTCAAACAGGCTGATGAATTCATGAGGGAATTAAAAGACAAATTAAGTCTCTCTATGAAAAAGAGAAAGGAGCTGCTCCAACAGTTGGCAAGACAAAGTGAAGAAAGCAATACAAATGAAGAATTGACTGAGCAAACCAAGTTATGTGAAAAGTTATCAAAAGAAGTCATTATGTTAAGACATGAAATGGAATCAGGAACTATAAAGTTCACTCAAGAGATTGAAGAAAAAAGAAAGGCTGAAGACAATCTAAGACAATCTCTTAAGGAAAAATCAGAAGAATGCCACCAGATGGACAGGATTATCAGACATCTTGAATCTGATCTTGAAGATGCCAAAGATAATGAAGAAAAACTTGAGGATCAAATTACCTCTCTCAAAAGAGATCTTCAAACAGCAAATGAATATAAAGAGAAATTCAAGATAAGTTCTGCTCAACTTGAAGTTCTTCTTGGAAGTCAAAAGAGGACTGATGACAAGTATGGTGTGGGATATGAGAAAGGAGAAAGCTCCGGATCCGGTCAGAGGAATCTTGGATCAGAAAATCCAAGGAGCAGGCCTAGAAGACCTCCGGTAAGACAGCCAAATGCTCAAAAATATCCATCCTTCAATGGATACTGCCACAGCTGCAACCATTTTGGTCACAAAGCTAATCAGTGCAGAATGAGAATGAATCAGATTAATTCATCCTTCTCCGGACAGTGCTTCAACTGCAAAAGGTATGGACACAAATCCCATGAATGCAGAATTATGCAAGTAAACAAATCATTCAAAGGTAGATGCTTTACATGCAATAGAGTAGGTCATATGGCTAATCAATGCAGATCAAGGGGATATTAGTTAAATATGCAAAGAAATGTTATTTGCCAAATCTGCAATAGGTCCGGTCATAATGCTAAAGTCTGCAGAAACAAGAATCAGGACAAAAGAGGTCCGGTGTATAATCAGAATCAAGACAAGGGTAAACAAAAGATGAATGCGGATGAAGTTAGGAATCAGATGAGCAAGATTTGGGTGAAGAAAAGCTCAGAGAATGTAGAGGTTGGATCCGCACCAGATTCTGGTGCTGATATTTCTTCCGGAAATTAAAAAGTGAGCTCAGGCTCAGGGGGAGACTCAAAGAAGATTCTGTTCCCCCAGCCAAACAAGTTGTGCCGGATGTGGCACAAGATGCGGATTGAAGGGTTTGTAGATATGAGTCCTGAGATGCTTCAGTCAAGTTTTCAGAGGTCCGCATGGAGTTATGAAGAAGCTGTGTTCGATTAAGTTAGACCTGTTCAGGGAAATGCTCCGGAATGATAAAAGATTACAAAAAGATCCGGAGAGATCCGGAAATGCACGATCTTGTTCTGCGGATTGGACAGAGTGTTTGGGATGTTCTTGTAATGTGTTACCTCGATTTATTCATGATTTAAGGATCCAGATGATATTCAGTGATCAGGACTAATCCGGGATACTCCAAGCTGTCCAGACAGGGCAAACCGGAATAATGCAGGTGAAGCATTTATTACAGACAAGATATTAGGGTTTGCGGAGCAATATAAGGATTTCTCAAAAGTCATTTGCTCATTCTACACTCAAGAAGAAGCGAAAAGTGGAGCTCTGCAACAAAATTCATCAAGCACACCAAGGATCTCCTGCTGAAGCTATTGCATAAAGAAATCAATCCAACCACTCCGTGCAAACTGAAGGCGCATAAGGTATTCTCCATTTTTCATTACCTCACTGCAAATCTTTGAAGAATGGCTACTCCAAACATAGTTAAGATCTCTGATAGACCTCGCCCCTCATTCAAGAAACATCCCTACAAATCATTGGAGGTAGATCCACTAGGAGCCTTCTCTAGTGTTCCCCACGGAGTTTTACATACTGAAGATATTAGGGTTTACGTACATGCTAACATTGAGGAATTTGGGGAATTCAAATTAAGAGACCTCTATCACAAGCAACTGATAGACAATGCTTTTGAGCTCAAACCAGAGTATAAGGGTATCCAGAAGAAACAATTTGAGCAATTTATTCATTTCCCCAGCTTTGAAGAAGATGAATGGGTCCGGTATGTACTGAGCAGGATGCATGACAACTTCCTTTGGCTAGATAGACCCTGTAAGATCACAAAAGAAGCAATTAGAGCAGTAACTGGTCTATACTCTTCCGGAGGGGTACCTATCCTCAAATCTGTCAAGAACAACATTGTAACTGAGGCCACCGGATCAAAATATGATAAGAGGGCAATGACCATTGAAGATATTTCAGATCCGGATATCAAATATGCATCAATGATAATAGGATACAAGATCTATCACTCCAGCAGGGAGAATTCTGTATCCGGAACTGCAATATACACAGCCTATGAAATGCTAAGAAAGAATGCAGAATATGATCTTTGTGAACTACTGCTAAGCCAATTAATGGAAAATGTACAGAAAATCAAGAAAGACAAGAAGAACTCCTTTAAGTATGGTACTCTCATTGTATGTCTATTCTTCTACTTCATGAATGAGCTACCTGGAACAAGTGGATGGGTATGGCAGAATGACAAACCTGTTGCAGTCCAGATAAGAGACTATTTGCATGGACTTGGGGATGCAAAAGCGAGAAATACAGCTCTATGGGGATACTTCAAAAACTTTCAGAGCATGATGCAAGCAAGAGAGAGAATTCCCCAGTCTCTTGTTGAAAAATACAAAGACTCAGTGTGTTTCATGGTTGACACTGATCAGTGCCTAATGGAGGCAGTGGAGCCAAGGACTGTCTGGATCATGCCCATGGGGTATGAAGTTGATGAACAGATAGTAGAGCTGCATGTTCAACACATGCTAAGTCAGCCCAAAGATCCTAAGGCAGAAAGGTTTGGAACCTTTGAGGAGCTGAGTGTGAAATTACATGTAGAACTCAGGGAACCTGAGATTAAGAGAAAAGTGAGAAAAGAAGTAGAGCACATTGCTCAAGGCCTAGGCATCTCAAAAGAGGCACTTGATGCCAGCCGGGAAAAGAGGAGAAAGGCTGAGGAAGAAGAGAAAAGCAAAGAAAGTGCTCCGGTTGAAACCCCCACCCGGACCAGATCATCAAAGAGATCTGCACCTTCCACAACCAAAAGCTCAAAACCGGAAGTCCAGGCATCCGGTAAAAGATCCAAGACAAAAGCATCAAGGGCTTATGAAAGCCAAAAGGATGAAGAGGAAACAGAATCAGATGAGGGAGTAAGAGAAGTAAAGAAACAGAAGAAGAAAGGATCCGGTAAGCCCTCCACAGGCCAAGACAAGGATGAAATGGCAGAGGTAACTGTTGAAAAGCCCACTCTGTCACTAGAGAGCATAATCAAGTCGATCACGGTGGATGGAAACCTTCAACCAATGACTGAATCCTATGATGACTTCAGTGAGGCAGACCAAAAGACTCTGCAGGAAGCCACAGTTAAATATCTGAACACATACAATAAGGCTTTCATTGAGATCATATCTCTCATTCCTAAAAGCCTAGAGAAGGAAATGGAAGTAAGAAAGAATAATGCTCATGCCAAAGATCTTGAGATCCGGGAGCAGATAGCTATTCAGCTATATCCTCAAATTGATCCCAAGACAATGAACATGATCTTCAAGGACTGCAAAGATGAGTTCAGAAGTAAAGCCAGGATGAATCAGCTCATGCTTGGTGAGACTGACAAAGTGGCACAAGAGACAGAAGAGATCCTCCAGAAGGCCTTCAAAAGGTTCAATCTTCCTGTTGTAGAGGACTTAGGTGCAGAAACAGCTGCTGATTTGGAATCTTCTGTTCCGGAAGAAGTGAGCCCTGAACAGACAAGTGAGGACTTGGGACCCTCTGCTCCAGAAGAAGTGGCCCATGAACAAGCAAGCATCTCTCCTCCGGTTTCCCCTACAGTCTCCGGATCCAAAGAAGAAGAGCAATTGCAGGAGAAGGAAGCAGTGGTGACAGACAAAGAGGTTGACAGTTCTAAGACTGCAGAAGAAAAGAAACATCTGTCTCCGGCAAGAGACACTGCACAAACTGTTCAACAATTTTTGAGCAAAGAAACTCTAGAGATTGATGAACCGGAGCTTCTAAAAGGTCCATTTGATTTTGACTCTCTCTCTCCGGTACAAACAATGAAGATAGCTTCATTTGCAAATGCCAAGGCAAATGAAAAGCTCCTGAAGTCTCATATGGAAGACTGTGAGTTGATAGAGGCTGCTTCCGGAGTACTTGTAAAGATCATGCCATCAATCCAGATAGATCCGACAGCCTCCACTTCCGGTAATCTAAAAACCTTAGTCAGCAGTATTGATACACATTTTAATTCTCTAGAAAAATCAGCTGAAGAAAAGGTCCGGAAGGAATTTTTGGATAAGAGATTTTCTGAAATATTAGAATTAATCTCTAAGGATAGGAAGATTGTAAGCATTGGAATAAAGAGCTTAGAAAATGCTCTTAAGGATGGCGGTGACATCTACAAATTTTGTATATCTTGGTCAAAGGCAACAGCAGCAATTGACAAGAAAATAAAAGAGGAACAGGACAAGCTTCAAAGCTTATCTCAAAGTTTTGATCCTCTCTCTTCCTCTATAATAAATCAAGAATGTCAGACTATTGCAGTCTTGAATGAAATAAAGAATCTTGAGAAGGAGAGGAAGAACATTACCAACCGGATGGGAGAACTTAGAAGGATTATAGTCCCTAAGTTGGAAACTATGCATGAGGCCATCAGTGATGCCCAGACCACCGCCCAAACAAAAGATCCGACAGATCTCAGGCGGGCAGAAGCTTTTGCATTTTTGTTGAGTGGTCACATTTCAATTTTGGACAGAATGAAGCTAAGTTGGGCTACTGAAATGGTTCAACTGCAGACATCCTTTGCAGACATTCTGTAGTATATATGAGTATGTAAATATGCGGCTATATATAGAAAATTTTTGAAAATTTTGGTGTGCGGACCCTACCCTTTGCCATTGATGTCAAAGGGGGAGTGAGGAGCAGTGAAAAATGAGGAATCCAACTCAGGGGGAGTTCCGGAAATTGTATATAAAGACAGAGCATCAGCAAAGGGGGAGCATAGTGTAAACACTTAGTCATTTTTCACTAAGTGTTGCCATCAATGCCAAAGGGGGAGATTGTTGGCAAGAGACACTATATGGATTCATGGTTGTTGTCATTGATGGCAACAAAGGTCATCCCACATATCCGCAAGTCATGATATGTCTCTACCGGAAGTCAGATTAAAGATTGTTGTGGTCCGGTGAACAAGAACAGAGCATGTGGCAAGGTCTGACAGATTGGTCCGGATCTCTCAGAGGAAGTGTCTTGGCACAGTGCGGATCTGGGGAAGTCAAGAGGACTATCTTGAGTAGTATATTCCAAGGATTTAGCCTCCGGAGATGGACAAGGAAAAAGATATGAATAGTTGAGTACCGGATTCCTGAGAGACAGTGAATACAGAGAAAGAACTGACTGACAGAGTATCAGACTACTTTCCGGATGTGTTACAGATGATGATAAAGGTTGCGGAGGCATGAATCATGTTTGGCCGACATAATTGATGATATCTACAAGTATATGCTTGATCCGCATTGCTTGGTGAGCAAGGATTCAGCCGACAGAACAAAAGTTTGTAAGAAACTAGACTGTTCCGGATGCCGACTAGAAAGGTGATGAAATTACTTGTGCGGATATATATAGAGGATGGATTTAGTTGTGAAGTGTGGGAAATGAGTGAAGGGATATGCGAACAAGTCCAGAGTAGAGCAGAAGTAGCAAGAAAGATCCGGTATGTGAAAGGATAGCAGACTAAAGAACAGAGGAAAGATGAAGTGCAGCAGATCAGTGTACTGAACCTAACCGGAACTGAACTCCAGCATATGCAGATGCTTCCAATCAGTTCAAGACTGTGATTCTTATCACTTTGTAAGACAGTGTGTCTTCTTGTAGGCAGTGAGCCTCTTGTGAGCAGTGTGCTCGGGCAGTGAGCCCTAATTGGCAAGTGCCATTTTTGTAATTTCCTATTCTTCTAACAGAGAATAATTCTTGGGTTAATCACCCCGTGGTTTTCTCCCTTAACAGGGTTTCCACGTCAAAAATACTGTGTCATGTGTTTCTTATTTCATGGTTAATGTTTTGTGTTTGATTTTATGCTGCTTCAATTAAAAGGAAAGTTCAATAAGGGAAATAATTAGGATAACTGATTCACCCCCCCCCCCTCTCAGTTATCAACAATGTATGGCTACGTCCACAACGCAGGGGAAAACTCTTATATTAGTGTGTTCTCAGATATGTTTACAACAACATATACTTATGCTTATATAGATTACAATATCCGTCAAGAGAAAGAGCTGAACAATGAAGAGTCACCACAAAAGGACGAGGTGACCGTTGGGTTTCATATCCAACAATTATAAGAGAAATTTTATGTTTATTATTTATTATATTTATTATTATTATAAAAATTAGTTATTTCCTTTTGAAACAGCATCTTAATTTTCCTAAAAAATGAAAGTACTTAAACAGAGAATTGATATTAGATATAAAAGAATAAGTAGACCAGGAGTGAGCAGTACAGTTGCCAGATGCAAAGTAGTCTGATAAAAGTTCTGAAACACGAAATGGATGTGAATCGTGATAGGACATGAAATATTCTACTTTTTCCAATTCGAAATTCCTGGGTATGTGACATTATGATTAAAGAACATTTCAACCAATGAAATAAGGACTATTTAGAATCTCTCCTGTAGCCAGTAGCTTTTTGCTTTTCCAAAATAGAAGAAGAACAAACAGAGTGTGACGTCATATCATACAGCATTCGCGGACACAGATTATTTTTAGTTTGTATTGCTACCTTTAGAGCTGGATGAAACTTGGCAGCATTATTTTATTTCAAAAATTGATGACTGAGGTGCATTTTTCCTCTAGTTGCATTATCGGCCCATCATTTTTTTTGAGCATGGAATGGTAGGGTACGTGAAAAAGCATCTTCCACAAAAGAAGGAAAATGGTCGTCGTTGAAGGGGGACAACGGCTCCTTGATGTTTCCACTAAAGTTGCGTTGTAGACTAATGAAGACTACTAGTGTGGGATGCCCATCATCATTTTGAATGAATGAGTTTTAATAATGTCTAATGCACTAGGATTTTTGAAAAGGCATTCATTTCAATGTTGAAACTTGGAGTTGGCACTCGCCAGCATTTTATTTATGGGAAATAGACTATTTCTAGAAAGACTGGGGAAAAGGAGAGGATTCTGCATACTTCTCTGAATTATTTTATTTTATTAACATGTTTTATTTTGTTTTTTATTTGGAGTTTTTTTTAATAATTTTTTGTTACTAACTTTTGGAAACGCCAACATATATTATTTCTCAATTCTTTAGTTTTAGTTTTATTTATTTATATTTTATTTAAAAGTTATTTTTTATTAAATGACATCATTAAACTATCTTTATAGTTAAATATTAATGTTTTAACAATATTTAAATTTATTTTTAAATGAGAAAATTAAAAATAACATATCTAGTGTTCTACTTTTATTTTTACTTTTATTTATTTATATTTTATTTAAAAGTAATTTTTTATTAAATGACATCATTAGACTATCTTTATTGTTACATATTAATATTTTAACAATATTTAAATTTATTTTTAAAATGAGAAAATTAAAAATAACATATCTAGTTTATGAATAGAGGAATTTTAATGATTACCCTATACAAATTTAAATTTTATAAAGAAATTAAACAAACCTGGGAGGAATTGAAAACAACATAATAATTTTTAATTAATTTAATCCATAAAAAATATACTTGTAACATTTTGCTCCATTTGTTTTCTATTTGATTTGATTTCTTCTTTTGTTTTATATTTTTACATTTTAATTATGTCTACTATACTTTTAATTTTAATTATGTTAGCTATAGTTTTAATTTTTAAAAAAGTGGGCTCTTCATAGTTTTCTTATGTTTTATTTATTTATAAATTATTTAATATATTATGACTTACAAATAAAAATAAGGAAAAAGAGAGGCTTGGAAATTAAAGATAAATAATGCAACTTTTTTTTTGATCCGTAAGAGTGAGATTATTGATTAAAATTAAAATTAAAAAATTACAAAAATGGCCAATCATGGCCAGCCTGTAGTAATGCAATAGAGGGGTACAACAGTATACCCTAGCTCGTTTTGAGTCACATTAATCCACTAGATTTGGTGTGAGATTGTAAATCCATTTTAATCTTATTCAATTTTAACATGAGGATTTTCTTTTTCTTGTTATATGCTTCTTGCCAATCTTCCCCATCTTCTTGCTTTTGCATTTCTATGGGAACCGTGATTTGAGATGAAACCTATGGATTGCTTCCACCACCCATTGCAGATGATTTTCAAGCATTCATTGAAGAAGAAACAACAATTGGGTTTAAGGTTGAAGTCTGAGGTTTGACTTTTGAAGGACTGCTTGGTTGATGTGGCTGCCTTTGAGCTAGGCATGTTTCTGGACAAGGTTCCTTAGCCAAGTGTGTCGTTCCTTGCCCATTCTCAGGAATTGCAAAGAAAGTGAGCTTTTGAGAAGGTACAACCTTTTCCTCCCTCACCTTTGAGGATGCTATGATTGAGTAATGATGAGGTAGAGCATCCTTCCACCATGACTGCTGATAAGAATTTTTAATGATTCTGGAGTAGGAGTTGGCCATATGGCCTATATCAAAACACTTCCTACATCGGAAGGTTAAACCTTCGTAGTCTAGAAGTTGCATCCAGCTACGATCAACAAACTTGAATATGATATATGTGGGGAGATCACTTGTGACATCAATGTCTACAAGGATGCGAGCAAAAGTTGTGTGGTTGAAGTTGGTTGTGTCTGAATCCACTGTAAGGAAGCTTCCCAAAGAATCGCCAATCGCTTGAAAACAATTTGCAAACTAGAATTGCAACGGAAGATTTAGAAAGCGAATCCAAACAAGTTTTATAGAGAAAGATGTAGTAGCAACCAACAAGGTTAAAATCTAGAAACCATGGTTTAAGAAGGAGAATGCTTTGCCGCCAACACCATTTCTCTTGCAGAATGGCATCCTATCCTAAATGCAAACAAACACCACAATAAAAAAACCCTTGAGCATAGGGATAAACCTCTACATTACCCTTGAGTGTGGGTAGGCATGCCGATGAGATCCATTCATGTAAATCAAATAATTTTGGCCATAAATGGTTGAACTGACCAATCAATCCGTTGGAAGAAAAATACCGTTCACCAGTATCAACCTCCTTTTTAATCTTTTCTAAAACAACCAGAATAGGTGAGGATGCCTTCCTGATGCACGTTTTGGGCAGTTCTAGGGGTTTCCATGCTCAGTAGAAGTTGATTTGTCCTTTAGAGGGTGAGCATTTCAAGCTACAAACTTAAACTTTTTCCCTTGATTCGAACCAGCAAGCATATCATGAAAGGACAAACAATGCCCAATTTTTAAGTCCGTTGAACCCTGAGAGCTAGCAACTGTAGGGCAGAGAGGTATTGAATCACCCAAGTAGAAGTTTTTGGTGCTTTGATATTCCAAAACCCTAGCTGATCTAGGGAAAACCTTTGGTGGAATCGAGGTTTCAGAATCCTTCCCTAGCAACAGGACCCCATCCGTGATAGGGAGATAGGGTGTGGTGGGATTAATATCGCCTGCTAATGAAGAGTAGACCCACAACAGTGGCACATCATGGGAGGCAGGTGCAGGAGCCGCAGGAGCTGCTGAGGTTGTAAAAGTGTGCGACATCGCTCTTCAATCTTTTAAAATAATGCAATTTTTTTACTTTCTCACAAATCTCAAAATCTTCTCAAATTCCTTGTTAAAATAGAGGATATTTTTTATAATCATGTTGAGAGGCATCATAGTAGGGTGGAGGAGAGAGCCCACATTTTTTGGTTGTAAATATATCAAGCATATTTTATATTTTAAAAAATATAAATATGCTAGTTGGTTATAATTTTTTTTGTATACATGATAATATGATTTATTTTTTAATATAATTTTCTAAGATTAAAGATACATATACATGATAAGATGATTTCTAGTTTAGTGTTCAATGTCATGCCCATTTCCTTTTATGATTCAAGTTGAACATATTATGCTATACATACATACTTTTGTGTGTGTGTGTGTTGAAAGGCATGAGTATCCTCATTTTGATTGTGAGATGGGATTGAGACTTATACTTCCATGTTATATTCATATGAGTTCAAATCCATGTTATCCTTGCTCCATCTTGTTAATATATAAATATGCTAGTTTGCTAATATATTGGTGTAATACATTGTACTCTCTCATGGTATTGAATTCTAGTTCAATAAAAATAAAAACAATAGAAAAAATTAGACATTCCTATATTACATTTGTAGCTCCACCTAAGCACCATAAAATGCAAAACATTAATTATAGCACATGACCATTAATGTTTTCCAAATTGCAAAACATTAAATATTCTTTCTATAAAATCATTCTATGTAAAATATAATCTATTTATTTATTTTTAAGACTTATTAGAACTTTCCTTGAATTAAGGAGATAGAATTCTTATTAAATAAAATTCTAAAAAGGAAAGATATGGTTCTAAGGGGAAATGGATTAGTTTCTATTCTAACAGATCTGAGTCATCTCTAAGTTTTTAATTTCTAATTTGGAAGTTAAAAAGAATAAAATCAAATTGTTCCTTCATTTCATACATGCAAAAAAAAAATCAAAGGAATTATTACATAATACTATTTCAATTATTTCATATTAAAGGGTTTAAAACTCATAAATAATATTATTTCAGCCATGGAAGAATGGCTGAAATGCTAGTCTTGAAATTCAATGTTCCTACTAGTGTCGAACTTGACTGTGAAGAGATGATTTTAGTCTTGACCGTTGCTGTTGAAGTTGAGAAGGCAAAGAGGGAACCAAACAGTGTGGGCAAGGGTGTCATGAGAAAGGTGATGTCGTGGCTACCGATGTCTGAGGGTGCCTGGGAAACATCGAGAAAATGAAAGTGGTGCTGAAGGAGGAAACAATGTTGTTGTTTCGGTGTGATTTCATCTGCACAGGCACCAAATAGAATGCACTCATGCCTCTTCCAAAAAATGGAGTCAAATCCATACTTGTTACAACAACACCGTTTCCTTAATTATAAAACAAATGGAGTCTAAGAAACAAATTATGAAAAAAATGATGCCACTATTGTCAACGTACAACAGGAACTACACTACAATACTATGAATGACTTGAGTAGGAAAAAAATTAGGAGTTCAATGCCCTCCTAGAAAACAACAAAAAATATATATAGAAACAAATTATGAGAACAAATTTATGCCCATCTTGCACTCCCATAGTTGGCATTGACACACAGACATATTCAAGATGGCTACAACCTTATTAAGATACCAAATAATCAATAAAAACTATAAGCCACAGTTAAATCCTATGTATAATAAGTACATTTTAACAACTGTAGCTTTTTCAAGAAACCTAAATGCAAATTCTTTTTACCCCTGCGAAAACATTGAAACATATATTTCCCATCTTTTGATGGTATCTAGAAACACAAAATGCTTAACTACAAGCCAGTGGGTGCATACCTACATCATAAAACACGGATTTGATAACCTCGTCTGGCATTTTTATTAATAGTGTGAAGAGGGGAATCTGTAACGCCCCACAAATTATGAGAATAAATTATGGGAATATGTAATGACCTATGTGGTGTTTTATCAAATTATGAGCATTGAATTGCTCACATATTGCCCTTGTTTTAATCCATTATTGTATTTTGTAGAGCACAAAGATTGTGGAAGGATTTTTAATATTTTTATTTAATTTTTTGATTTACAATTTAAGTTTTCATTTTTTTTTGGTTATATTTACAACCAAAAATTATGGGCCCACCATGCTTCCACTGCACCGTTCTAATGTTTCAAGATTTAATTTATATGTAATCTACCTCTTTTTATAAAGTCTATCATTTATGGTTACTCAGAAATAGTTCTACAACACTTACAATGAAAATTGCATCCTTTCAGGGAACTCTGCATATGTTTTGAGCTTGAGTAGAGTAGAGATAGAAATAGAAGTGATTGATAACAATTACTTTCCGACTTGTTATAAAAATAAAATCTGCACCTAAATCCACTTCCATGGCTACCAACAATAGCATTGACAAGGAATCCAACTTTTGCTTCCAAGGGTGTGGAATACGACACTACGAGTAGGGTACAAATTTCTATTGTGTGTATATTCAAAAAAGGCTTTGATTTAGAATTTATCT
This sequence comes from Cunninghamia lanceolata, assembly GCA_027924645.1. Taxonomy (NCBI): domain Eukaryota; kingdom Viridiplantae; phylum Streptophyta; class Pinopsida; order Cupressales; family Cupressaceae; genus Cunninghamia; species Cunninghamia lanceolata. The sequence continues at coordinate 673,636 of BSBN01000501.1, read as the reverse complement.
GAGTATTTAATTCCAAAAGAAGATCTACTACTCGTTAGCAAAAAACACTTGTTTTTGCTTGAATGTAATTGTTTTTAGAAAAAAATATGTATAGTTGTTTTTGCATCAACTTTTCGGATCACACTCCTTGATCCATCAGGTAAAGCTTAAGTAACTAGCATGCTATAAATAGTTAGTTGGTCCTAACTCTAATTCTAGCCCTAATGATAACCCTAATTCAATCCCTAACCCTAATTCCAACCCTAACTTGATGTCACAATACTAACCCTAATTCCTACCCTAATCCAATGTCATAATACCAACCCTAATTCTACCCCTAACTCTATTAGTAACCCTAACCCTAATTTTAACCCCTATTTCTAATTCTAAACATAATAGTATCCCTAATTCTATCCCTAACCCTAACCCTGAGCATAAGTTTATTATCCTAATTGATGGGACCCTATAAAATTTCTCCCTTGGTTCTAGTATTTTACTTACATTTGTGTCATCATGCTGAAAGATCTCTGGCCTAGGGTTTTATTTGTTTAAAAAATTTTGAATAGTGCCCCTTAAACCCTAAACCATAGTGTTGTTTCAAATTCAAGCGGTAAAGATTACATTTGTTATATTTTCAGATTGATTGTTAATAGCCTGCGAGTCTATGATGGGTTCTTTAAGTTGCTTGGTTAATATCTTCAAGCACGTTGTTGACCGACCCCTTGCCTTCCGTCTACCTTATTTTATCCATATTTAATATTTTTCAAAATACTGAGGGTTTAAATATTGACCCCATGATGGATCTCATGGCCCCCTTCTCCCTAGTAGATGAAGGTTGTTTTAAAAAAAATTGTGTGGCCGAGTCCCATTCTATAGGTGGCATATTGTAAGTGGTTTCCACCATTCTATAGGGAATAAAATATCAAGGAGATAAACATCCATGGAATAGTGGAAGAACGCCACATGACATTCTTTTTGCATCAAGCTTCATCAATGTAAAGGGGTGGGTCCCTGACGGATGAGGTGGCAATTTCTCATACGTTCTTCCATTCCACTCATCCTCAATGGTGGGCCCTTACAGCTCTTGCAGAAGTGTGGGAAGATGTTGCGTGTCCATTTTAAGGGGTGGTTGAATTATATTTGTCGATCCATGCTACGTGGCATGTTCTTTATGGGCTGAGGACTATTTTGGTGACTTACTCTATATTATGTGGTAGATTCGATGGTTTTTGCCATTCTACAGAAGTCCATCTCCTGCCATATCTTTTCATCATGGAAATATAGAATGATTCATTGCTAGCACTATTTGAATGTTCTTTTCAGAGTCGTGGCTCTGGTGATAGTTTAGGTGGTGTGTTATTATTATCCTGCACTCGTATGGCATTGATGACAGGTTTTCTTCCCTAGTTGATTGCATTGATGCCATTGATATAAGCCAGCTAGCATGGTGATCGATGAATCATATTAAAAAATTTAAAGATTGATGTGGTGGCATGTGATGTGGGATAAACCAAGCATAATTAATTTCTTGGGCATGTGCTGGGTCTCCATCACCACCACTACAAGGGAATTTACTAACTGAAAGATTGGCGTGATGCAGGATCGACCCTTAGGGATATATGGTTATACCAGAAATAAATTTTTGTCTGCTTCATGATGAATTGTGACAGGATCATTAAGTTAAGTGTTAAAACTGAGATAACTAATATGGTGGCTTCAATGTAGGAAATGATGTTTTCAATTATGTGAGGTGATGAAATGTTATCTGTCCGTCCATTTTTGGCAATCATCAAAAGATTTCCATTTATGACTAGTATACCGTTGAAATGACTAGAATTAATTGATCAAGGACATATCAAAGTATACAAAATCTATCAAGATTCCTATAAATAAGTACTTTTGATGTTGCTTCATATACCATTTGTTCGTATAGATAGTATGGATTCTCACTGGTTTTGTGTTCTCTTTTTGTTCCCTTGTTCTGTAGGATTCTCTTCTCTGTTTTCATGGTTAGCAATCTGTCCTTACAGAATTAAGAGATTAGAACATTTATTTTCTATAGAATGGGGGGAATGGGAAAGATTCTGGGGGGTAGCAGCATCCATTGAGCTCTTGTGAACTTTCTCCTTCCTATCTTTTCATCCAGATGAGGGCTCTAAGTTTTAGTCTCCATATTACAGTAGTTTCTACTTCCTGTGATTTGGCAGATTAAAGTATTAGGTAGAGAGGCATCATTACTCTCTCTACCCCTCCCTTAAATCTACTTTTCCAAACAGAGTAACAATTTTAGATGTAAGAGTGTTGCCCCTCCAGATGAAACATGTGGAGGCAGAAAAAAGTTATTTTGTTGTTGCTACTGCACTCCTAGTTGGATAAATGGCGTAGCCATGTCTAGCCTAGTGTGATTTCCTCTTCTTTCTATCTGGTTGAGCTGGTTGGAAACCTCTCAATTAGAAGTGAGGAATCACACCCCTATGAAAGACACTGGGCATAAAGAGGACTCCAGTTTATGGGGTTTTCTTCTGATAGTGGTCCTTATAGGTATTCTCACTCTTGGGCACACGATTGGACTAGGTAGAGTAGTGAATGCTCTTATTAACAATTAGATGGAACTTGAAAGGCATCTAAGCTCTAACAACATCTAACAAGATGTCAACCATCGACAATACCCTAGCCTAGTTTCCCGCCAAAGTGAGGAAGCATATAGATCAAAACAAATATCTCAGCATGATGGAGGTATTTTGTTACAAATGAATCTCTTGTTAGTTAAGAGATGGTTACATCTACATTCTATTATAACTTCATTTGTTAGTTGAAAATTTGACATCTTTGTCTTCAAGCCTAAATCTTGTCTGCTCCCTTCTTCTATAAAAGGGAATTTAGGGCTTATTGATAGTCATTGGTTCAAGGTCATACTTTCCAAACCTGGTCTAAAGTATGGGATCAATCTGATCTTGGCAGAGTTTTGTATAAGTAGTACATGAAAATAGAATTATCTCTCTCAATTTAGGTGTTGTTTTGAGTTCATACTTTGATATATGTGTAGAACTATTTGTAATTTAGTATCAGTTTATTAGACAAAATGTTGTTAAGTTTTAGATTTTATTGTCTACTACTCATGTATACTTTATTACATTTATGAATACAATTTGGTTAAGGATCAATTTATTCATCATCATAGTCTTTCCTGTGTATGCATATTTTTCTTATGGCGTTTACTCAAGTAGTAAAATAATTGATGTAAGAGGATATTGAATGTAGAATTTGTCTACAAGGATAACTAAGTAGAGTTAATCTTGAAACTGGTGAAATATAATAATGTAATGCATTATTTTATTGTCATAGTAAACTGAATACATACTAATTACATTAGGGTTTTCATTTTATATCTATTGTTTTGACTCTATGACCCATGAATTAGGCATTGATCATGCAAAAGTGTTATTTTATGCAACCCCCTGATCATCCTCATTTGAATATCAAACAAATTTTTTATTTCAGTTGTAGGTTATAGGCATTAGTTTACCTACCTGTTCTTCTACAAGGAATTATGTTAAAGCTTGAGAATCTAGCCATTATTTCACTATATCAATAATTCTTTAAGCATTTTAGGAAGAACATAATTGTTTAGAATAGTATTTTGAGAAAATAGAAAGAAACCCGTAGTCAAAACACTATTAGGAACACCCTCCTTGGTCTTGCAGAGCCTAACGTGCAGAGGAAAAGGATTGAAAACCCCTTTCCTATTCGTTGACCAATCCTTCAAGGCAAATCCATTATTAGAACTAGCTATTTTATAGATTTGTTCTCTTGAGATTAGGTTGGAAATTTAAAGCAACCAATAGATTGGTGACTCTACTAGAGAAACTCTCTTTTCTCTCTAGAGGACTAGTACTGTGTCTTAATTTGAGTCATAGATCAATTTTTATATTCCCTGCAAAGGGTGGCGACTCTATTATTTTCCTTCCTCATTAAATAAAAAAGAAGCATACTATATAAGAGACTTGTATGTTTAAAAATGTTTCATGTGATTTTTCTATGGGAGAAGACTCAGAACAAAAGAAGATTTTAAAGAGCATTATGCTTGCAAAGTTCATTCCTCTATGTAAAGAGGATGAAGAAGGAACCTGGTGAAAACATGAAGGAAATTTTTGCATTCTTGATTTTCCTATCAAGACATGGTTTACATCAACCATAACAATTTTTAGGTATTTCACAAAGTTTGAAGGAATTTTCAAAATTATAGTAAAAATGCAAAGTGGATAAAAGATAAAGTTTACATATGCATAAGGGAATTGTGTTATCTATATAAGGATCTAGTTATTAAAAATGTGTAGTACATAACCACATTTATGTTATCAAGGGGGGTTTGTCATCGAAAGGTATAGAGCTATAAATTTTAGTAAGATTTGTGGTTTTCCAAACCATATCCTAGTTAAAATCAGAGATCAAATACCAAAGTTCAATAATGACAAATCCAAAATAGCTAGCAGCCATTTATAGGATTTTTGTGACTTAATGGGAGACTATGAAATAGATTTTGAGGATGTGGTCATGAAATTATTTGTTCAAATGCTGAAAGAAGAAGCTAGAGATTGGTTTGCATATCTACCCACTCATTTTATTTTTTCATGGCAAGGTCTAAAGTAGCTTTTATGGAGCAGTTTGGTGAAAGTATTAATGTTAGCCTATTAATTAAAAAGCTTGTTCATGCTGAAAAAGTGTAGGGAAAATATGGTTCATCCCAAAAAGAGCATCTGAGATCAATAAGTGTCTGCAGTAGCAATCATTCTCTCTGATGACCTCAAAACATATACTACTATGCCATAAAGCAGAATCAGACATAGTTCATTTCCCACATTAACCCTTAGAGGAAAGTGATTTTAATTTAAACCAATTTCAACAACATGCATTAAACAGATTCAATAAATAGAATCACTAAACATGAAAGATAGAGAAGAAGACAAGAACACAGAGAATTACGTGGGGAAAATCCTTTCAGGTAAAAAAACCCACACTCCAAAATATAGAGCTATTATATTATTCAGCAATAAGCATACAAGTTACAATACAATATCAGGTTCATAGCCTTTACCAAAGATTTACATCTCGTTCCATCTCTGGAGAAAAATATGACAGTATAACAATTCAATTCACTCTCTATCATGTCTTGTCTCAATGCACTTCTACATTAAATTACAAAATTCACAAGCATTATCATTTCAACTTTCATACCAGACAAATGGTTCGGTTCAACTTCCACAGATAACGGTCATAATACAGTTTAACCGTCAAAGACTTTCAAACCATCTTAAAGAGACACCAACTGTACTCTCTCTGAACTCTCAAAGTCCCTTCAACAACTGTATTACTTGCCAAGTCATCCACCATCGATCAAAATGTAGCCAAGCACTATTCTCCCTCAGAGTCTACCTGGGACCCACCACAAGAGATATGGTCCAACGAGGTCAAACATTTTGTCATATTGGGGGGATTGTATATCATCTCCCACCAAAGTGAACAAGTCTCACCGAAGTCACCAAGTGGTCCCTACCACCAGCACCATCGACACATCGACCAAGACCATCGGTACATCGAAGAAACTTCAATCCAAGTCCCATCAAAGTCAATAGGTTACACCAAAACAAGTTTGACAGACCATCGTAGCATCAAAGAGACTTGGGATACTATCCCAACAATACAACCACCTCTTGCTGATGAGCCTTAAACTATCGATGGGGCTGTGTACTACGTCCCACCGAAATGGAGCTATTAGGTTGATGAAGGAGTTAACACCAACCAATGGGGCTAGGATTTTATAGTGAGTTTGAGACACACATTCTCAACAACAAGAAGAGGAAGAATTAGTCCTAGATTTTAATTTAAGATTTGCCAAAATAGTAAGGGATATCCCTGAAAATACTAGACCAAATGAGGCTATGTGTTTGATTATATATCCAGGTGCATTCAATGAAGAGGATAGTTATCTTCTAAGAGACAGAGGTCTACTACTATGAGACAAGCATATTCTATGGATATGGATATTGAGAACAATCTAAAGCATATGAGGACAAGAGATTTTGAATCCACAACCAAAAACTCAATTGTGAGAAATGAATCCAATAATGTTATCATTTGCCATGAAGGCAAAGATTAGAATATTTTAAATAAACCCTCATTTGATCAGTCAAGAAAAGAGGCTCAATATTTCATCAAGGTAGAAAATAAGGTAGTTCATGAGATAGATAGTATTTAGACATATGGGGGATAAAGGAAAAAAAAAATGAAGAATCAAATCATATCCTCATAATAGATGAATTTGTTAATTTTAATAGTTATATAAGTGGTGAAAAAATTTCTCAGTCCCATGAATGTTTGGTAAAGTCAGAGAATAGTTCTCCTATTTGTAGGGGGATATATATGCTTTTAGATGTCAAGGTTTTATTTCCTAATGAGTCATCTAATTATGAGCCTAAATATCAAGTTGAATTAATCTCTACCAGTAATACAAAAAATGATGAGCAATTGTCTAGATGTTCTTCTCAGGGTTATTGGAACTTTGAGTTTGATGATGATATAGGCTGTCAGGATAGTAAAGTTGAAAAATGTATGAAAAAAATGAATATAATGCATAATCCACTTTATGATGAGCCTTTGGGTTTGTCAGAAATTTGAAATGTTGAACCTTATGGGTGCAAAGATAACCCAATTTTTGCAGAGAATCTAGAAGATATAGACCTGGAAGAGTTTGAACAAGGATCCTTAGAAATTAACAACCATAAGAGCAATGCTAAAGATCTCTTATCATCTAATAGTGATGATTTGTCAAGATGGAAAGAGCACAAGCCTAGATTAGCTAAATGTGAAGGGAAGCTTGAGAATATTAGTTCTTTATGGACAGAGAAAAATCTAGAGGTTTGTTCTATTGGCACTTTTCAGTCCTCTACTTTTGATCAAATTGATTGGACAGACACAATGCTAGAATGTATGTTCAAGCTGTCAGAGCATCAAGACGAGATTGAGTATGAGTGTTTTAGGTTTGACACTAATTCAAAAAACAAAGAAGATACTCCTAATGCAAGCCATCAGTAGAATATGAATCTTTTCACTTCCCAAATCTATCTGATGAGCTTAAAGAAGACCATCAAGAAAAACATGATAACTATTTTAGTTGGTTGGATATGATGGAGCCATATGTTGGCCCCATGCTTAATGAAGGTATATTTCAATTATCATTTGATCAAAGGAACTTGAGATATTTTGAAGACAATGGGCTTAATTGTCCTATGAGATGTCTAAACATCCATGTTGGGAACAAGATGAATTGTGATGAAGGTTTCGAACATGGCTTAATGAAGTCATTGGAAAATAGCATATTTGATAGGGCAGATCTGGTTAGAAACAAGATCGACTATAGCATTGCTGATTACAAATTGGAGTAATTTGATTATGAACAAGGTAGTTATACATATAGGGTAGAGAGGTTGAGTTGACTTACGAGTGGACTTCAACACTCAACTAGAGGTGGAAGAAAGAGTATCAACAAGTGGCTTGGAGATTTGTATTGAACTCTCCAAGTAGACACCTAACCACCTAAGGTGGCTTAAAGCCATGTAGGGAATATACACATAATTACTTATTTAAATAATAAGTAATAGTGTTAATATTCCTACACTAACACCCACCCTTAAGCATAGCTTAGCTGGGCACAATAAAGATGGGTCTCGGCAACTAGGCCTGATCAGGTACCCAAGACAAAAGCATCTCTCATAAAGTAGAGAAAGAAAGAAAAACCTATGGGAAAAAACTTTCCTCCAAAAGAGAGAAACAAAGAAAGTGTAATGAACATGAATCGATGGAAGTGCACTTGACACAATATAATTGAAAGTGATAGTCCTATAATACTTGGATGATCCATGCACATGGAATGTCAATTGCATGCCATATGGCTACAATTCAAATCCAATGTGAAGTCCTACTTTGAAGATTCTGTGGAAGCCTTCTGTGAAGCAACTTTGAAATCTATAGAAGCAAATGAATTGATATCAATCTTCTGCTGTGATGAATCTCGAGAAGTCCTTGAAGAATCAACTCTGGATGCACATGTAGCATTAGGTGATAGTGATTTTGTAGTGGAAGTGTTCATGACACATCTCAATACAATGTGGAAAAAATGTTGAAGAATGATGCAGTAGTAGTGGAAGTGATCTTGACAAATCTCTGTGGAAGTGCTCTTTACACACCTCTATGAACCCCCCCATAATTTAATATTTTTATCCCAATATTATTTTGTTGTTTGAGAAACTTCCCTATGACTCAATATTTTTATCCCCCCTAAAATTGACACTTTATAATGATAGTGCGTTAAACAAGGCTAATTGGAACAAAAAATGACACTTTATAATGGTAGTGTGAAATCATTTATAATAAATTACTCTCAAAAAAATATTCACTTTCTAAAAAGTGACACTCAATTTTGAGTTGCCAATCAAAAGATACAATTGTTTTTCGAGTTATTTTACTTGCTTTACAATGAGAGAAATATTTTTGAGAAAAATGGGACAATTCTCAAATCATCTTGGCACAACTTTGTCAATGCCTAAACTAGCTTCACGTCAACTATAAATACGCCCAATTTCACCTCTGTGGGTGAAAGTTACGGCAAAATGAAAAAAAAAACCCTCTTTGCAAGATAGGGTCTTCCGAGGCAATTTTTTTTTAGAAAATTCAACTTTGGATGATTTTCTAAGCATATAATGTCAATTTTGGCGGTTTATTTTTACCACTTATTGTTGCATGATGCTAGCATAAAAGTTTTATGTTGGTAGTTTGTTAACTAACTTTGAAGAGTTAGCATGTTTTGGCAGTCAAGTTCAAATGTTATGGTTACATTTGGTTGCAGCATAGAAGATTTAATCATATATGTAACATTAAATGTTACTATTATGATATTACAATTTCAAAAAGAGATTGGTTAAGTAGATTCCTATTTGCATACAACAAGGAAATGTAAGAACCGTTGAAACAAACCGTGAGTGAATTAGAAAACTATTGAAGAACTACCAGTTATGTGAAGAATCCCACCTGTAAATGATGACTTCGACAATTTACAAAGGTCAAACTTTTGTGGAGATGGCCAAAACTAGAGAGTGTAGTCCACTAAAGTTGGATGAGGAGTTTTGGAATGGAGGTGATGATGTGGAGAATAGTTTGTGGGTAGTTTTATAAAACCACGATCACGAACTGATGCCACCATAGATTACCATGACCAAAAGCATAGAAAAAAGGTGTTAGTTTTGATTAAACTGTTGGCGCTGGGTAGGTGAAGATTGCTACTGAGGAAATAGCAAACAAAATGATGGCAGCCAAAACATATGGCGAATACAATGACCCTTAACCTACAACCACCACAATGAATGAATAGGCCGACCATCTTGCTTGGATACCCTTTGCAGAAGATTGCAAACTAATGGTGAAGTCATTGAGTGGCTTGCAGAAGAATATAGACTTTGTCCAAGTTCTTAAAAAAGACAACCTTGACCATCCCTTACAATGTGGATTGTGCAGACCAAAATAATTGACCTAGATCAAATGCTGAGTAGAAGATTTTGAAGCCAAAAAAGGTAATGAACTAGGCTATGTAAAAACCTCTATAGTAAAAGGAAAATAGTGGCATAGGATTTTGAAGGTTGCCGACACCTTGTTATTCCTAGACCAAGGTTGCAAACCTTTGAATGCCTTTCTTGTAGATATAAATGCCTTTTCTATAGATGTAAACACCTTTTCCAAGGCACTGAGCTTACCATTGCTACATACAGGGATACCTTTTGCCTTGCAAAATGCCTTTGTGGCCATCCACACCTCCAAATCACACCAAAGAGTGAACTAGGAATCTTCAACCTACAAGCTCAAATCAATCCAAAACAATGACATCGAGGATGGAAGGCTAGAAATTGTCTAGTAGATTGAGAAAACATGTGCCCAAAATCACCTCAAAACTTGTAAAATGTTGATTTAGCAAAAATAATTTTGCATTTTCAACAAAAAAAATTATGAACGAAATTTTGTAAAATGTCAAATTTCTAAAAAAATTTGCATTTTTTACAAAAAAATCCATCAAATAGGAGATTTTTGCCTCCAAATGAACCAACAATCTATTAGAATAGCTCTGATACCATGTTAGAAACAAGATCAACTAACACATTCCTGATTACAAGTTAGAGAAATTTAATTATTAACAAGGTAGTTGAACATATAGGGTAGAGAGGTTGAGTTGACCTAGGAGTTGACTTCAACACTCAACTAGAGGTGGAAGAAAGAGTATCGACAAGTGGCTTGGAGAGTTGTATTGGACTCTCCAAGTAGACACCTAACCACCTAAGGTGACTTAAATCCATGTAAGCAATATACACATAATTACTTATTTAAATAATAAGTAATAGTGTTAATATTCCTACACTAACAAATCTTATTTCTCCCTTGCATGATAGCCTAGGGCTGTCATGTGGTTATTAAGTATTTCTTTTCACATGTGCTATGCTCTACTTCTCCAGAGTTTTCTATGATTTTACTCTATTCAAGGTTGAATAGACGTCCCCAAATAGAGCCACTGATGGGACCCTATAAAATTTATCCCTTGGTTTTGGTATTTTGTTTACATTTGTGCCATCATGCTAAAAGATCTCTAACCTAGGGTTTTACTTGTTAAAAACATTTTGAACAATGCCCCTTAAACCCTCAACCCTAGTGTTGTTTCAAATGTAAGTGGTAAGATTACTTTTGTTATATTTTTAGATTGACTGCTAATAGCCTATGACGGGTTCTTTAAGTTGATTGTGTTGGAAATTAAGGTGTCTCAACCTTGGTAATTCCTTACATTTGTAATGTTTGCATTTATTATTTAATTGCCTATGTTGTAAATACTTGTAAATTCTATATTGTCATATTGTGGGATGTGGCACGGTGATGTGTCGATCCTACATGGATTATGACAACTTGTAATTTTGTCCTCACATGAGGAGATAGGCATCCCACTTTGTGGTAGGAGCATTTTGCCATGTGTCGGCATCTTCCATGTTGTGTAAAGGAATGTTTGACCGAAACGGTTATGACAGATTCCTATGACGAATCTATGACATGTAAGAGTTAGAAATAGAAGGTTATAAGATAGGTGATGACATGTGTCATGAAGCAACTTTGAATAAGGTATATTTGGGTGCCCCAAGGTGGAATATGACATGTTGTAAGAGAATATGCTATTTATAGCATGTGTATGACAGATTCTCTTACAGCTGTAAGTTGTAACTACTATGACAGATTCTATGATGGTCGTAAGTGTTGTAAGAGCATCTGTCATAGCCCATTTTGGAAATAGGTGACCTCTTTGAAATGGGAGTTGTGGACAAGTGTCAGACACATTCTACAATGTTGACCAAGTTTCCTTGGGCGTGGGTTTTGGTCCATGAAGCCATGTTGGATGCCCATTCCAAGATAGATCCAATATTGCCTTGTATTTCCTATTTTAAACAAGTTCTTGGAGATGGCATTTGTATCACAGGTTTACAGGTACTGTTATGCTGCCAGATTGACTCTAGACATGAGTGTCGAAGACCTTTGAATCTTGCATTGCAAGTGTATTGTAAACAACTTTCAGATCTGTTAATACATTGTGCAGGTTTCTGAGTGTGGGGTTTTTCACTTGATAAGGGTTTTCCCCACCGTAAATCTTTGTCTCTCCTCTTTTGTCTACTTTCTGGTTCTTGTGTTTTGCTGCAATATCTCATGTTAATGGTTTAACATTGCTGTAATAGTTTGGATAAATTTGAATTTGCATAGCCCTCTCCTCATTAGATTAGTGTAGGAAGCGATTTCCACACACCTAGCTTCCTTTTAGTTGGTATCAGAGCTTGATCACCTTTGGTCCTAGTTGTTGGGTAGGGGTTTTTTGAGCTAATCTTAGGTTGAGTGGGAGTCTGTACAGAGCATTCTGTGTCTTATTTCAGGAAGGAGATGGCAGGCACATCCGGAAGATTTGAAGTGGAGAAGTTCAATGGCAGTAATTTTGAGCTGTGGAAGCTCAAGATGGAAGACATGCTTGTTGACCGAGACCTTTGGGAAAGTGTTAACAGAACTAAACCAGCTACAATGTCACAAGATGAGTGGGATCTCAAGCATCAAAAGGCTAAGGGTCTCATAAGACTTAGTCTTGCTGATTCTGTGTTGTTAAATGTCCATGAGGAGACTACTACAAAATTACTTTGGAAGAAGTTGGGGGATGTGTATCAAGCCAAATCCCTAGTCAATAAGATTTTCCTGAGAAAGAAGTTGTATTCCCTTCGAATGGAGGACGGAGGATCCGTTGCTAAACATATGAATTCTTTTAACATGTTGGTTGCACAATTGACATCTATTGGTGTAAACATAGAGGAGGAGGATTGGTGTATGACCCTGCTTTGTTCTCTGTCAGACTCATGGGATCATCTTGTCATGGAAATTGGAAGCACCACATCCACATTCAAAATGGAAGAAGTGGTTTCTTCGCTATTCTCTGAAGAGATGCAGAGAAAGTCTTCTGAGGCAGCCAAAGAGGCCCTTACAGTTCGTGGAAGACCAAAGGAGAAAGGGAAGAAGAAGGACAAGAAAGCTGAGAAGGGTAGATCCAAATATCGTGGGAGATCCAAATCTCCTGGAAAGTCCAAGGCTCTTTGTTGGAACTATGGCAAAACCGGGCATTTCCAAAAGGAATGCAAAGAGGAGAAGAAGAAAAAGAAGAAAGCTCTTGATTCAGATTCTGACAAGTCACAAGATGATGGTGATGCTTTCGTCGCAACCCTGGCAACCCATGCATCTGATGATGTGTGGCTAATCAACTCTAGTGTATCATTCCACATGACCTCGCATTGAGACTGGTTCACTAAGTATGAGGAGTTCGATGGTGGAAAGGTGTATCTGGGTGACAACTCTCATCTGAAGATTATTGGTCATGGAAGAGTCTCTATCCAATTCCCTGATGGTCGAGTGAAGGGGATCTCTAGGGTTATGCACATCCCAGGTTTAGCATGGAACCTACTTTCTATAAGTATGTTGAATGATGCAGGTGTGCAAGTTGTCTTTTCGAAAGAAGGATGCAAGATGACTAGAGGAGCTATGGTGCTTGCTAAGGGTACTAGGAGAGGTACTCTGTTTTAGATGGAGGCATGCATTTCACAATGCAATAGTTCTTCTGACTCAAGGAAGAGGGCAGCAGTCACTTCATCCCCACCATCTGAATGAGCAGTGAAGAAATTTTTTGTTTCTAGTCTTGATGGTTGTAATCGTGCATTGGAAGTTAAAGTTCCTGTTGAAAAGACAATGTTATGGCATAAGAGATTTGGCCACATTGGTGAGAAGGGTCTACATACCCTAAAAAATAAGAACCTCATTGAGGAGTTAGATGATTGTAATCTTGAGTTTGACTTTTGCGAACATTGCATTTATGGAAAACAAAACCATGTTTAGTTTTACTCGAGTTCTCATAAGTCTTCTGGTGTGTTGGACTTTATTCATTCTGATGTGTTTGGTCCTGTTAATGTTCCTTCATTATAAAAATCTATAAACTTTGTATCTTTTATAGATGATTACAGTAGAAGGACATGGATTTATTTTCTCAGAAGCAAATCTGAAGTCTATAGAAAGTTTAAGGAATTTAAAGCCTTTGCTGAAAATTAGACTGGTAAAAAGATTAAATGTTTGAGAACTAACAATGGTGGTAAGTTCTATTCTACAGAATTCAATAAGTATTGCAAGGAACTTGGGATTGAAAGACATAAGACAACTCCATACACCCCGCAACAAAATGGAGTTGCAGAGAGGATGAACAGGACATTGATGGAGAAGGCTAGGAGTATGCTTAGTGGAGTTGGCTTAGAACAAAAGTTTTGGGTTGAAGTTGTTGCCACTACTTTCTATCTGGTAAATAGATCTCCTACATCATCTCTTGTTGGAAAGACACCCATGGAGGTGTGGTCTGGTAAAAAGCCTTCAATAAGGCATCTTCGTGTTTTTGGTTGTGAGGCATATGCACATGTGCCTAGGGAGAAATGGTCAAAGTTGGAGAACAAGGCTGTTAAGTGTATCTTCATTGGCTATGGTGTCAGTGTGAAAGTATACAAGCTTTGGGATCCCATGGCTGAAAAAGTGTTGTATAGCAGAAGTGTCATCTTCAGAGAGCTTACACCTTCTTCCACTATTTTGTAGCTAGAAGAAATAGTAAAGAAAGAGGATGTTGTTCAGTTTCCTTCTACCCACGAGAAGACTGAATAGAAAGACAATGTTAGACCTGATGATGAGGAGAGCTCTGGCAGCTCTGAAAGCTCAGATGAAGAAGCTGAACCTCAACATCAGCCTTTGAGGAGGTCTACACGGATAAGAAAGCAACCTGAAAGGTTTGGTTTTACATTGCTTGATTCTAGTTGTGCTTATGCTTTAATCACTAACAGTGATGAACCTAGAACTGTGTCGAAGGCTTTGGATAGGAAAGATGCAGGTTCCTGGAAGGAGGCCATGGAGGAAGAAATGACTTCTTTGGAAAAGAATCAAACTTGGGACTTGGTGCCTTTGCCTCCTGGATTAAAACCCATTAGATGCAAATGGGTGTTCAAGAAGAAAATGGGTGCAGATGGCAGTGTTGAGAAGTATAAGGCTAGATTTGTTGCGAAGGAGTATTCACAAGTGGAGGATATATATTATGGTGAGATCTTCTCTCCTGTTGCAAAGCTGACATCCATTCAATTCCTGTTGTCTCTCGCAACAACTTATGACTTGGAGGTAGAATAGATGGATGTGAAGACAACTTTCCTTCACAGTGACTTGGAGGAAGAAATCTACATGTCACAGCCAGAGCATTACATGGTGAAAGGTAAAGAAAATTTGGTTTGCAAACTTAAAAAGTCTTTGTATGGTTTGAAGCAATCCCCTAGGAGATGGTACTTGAAGTTTGATGCCTTTGTGTTGTCAATTGGATTTGTGAGATCGAAATCAGATCACTGTGTGTATTATAAATTTGATGGTGATCGTATTCTCATTGTTGCACTGTATGTTGATGATATGTTGTGTTGGCAAGAGACACTATATGGATTCATGATTGTTGTCATTGATGGCAACAAAGGTTATCCCACACATCCGCAAGACATGACAGGTCCTCACGGGAAGTTAGATTGAAGAAGTGTTGAGGTCTGGTAAGCAAGAACAGAGCAGTCAGTAAGGTCTGACAAACAGGTCCGGATCTCTCAGAGGAAGTATCTTGGTGAAGTGCGGATTTGGGAAAGTCAAGAGGACTAACTTGAGTGATAGATTCCAAGGATTCAGGCTCCGGTGATAGATGAAGAAAAAGATATGAATACTTGAGTATCAGGTTCCTGATTGGCAGTGTGGATAGAAGAAGAACTGACTGGCAGAACATCAGACATTATTCCGGATGTGTTACTGATGATGGTAAAGGTTATTAAGGCATAAGTTATGATTAGTCAACATGATTGATTACTTCTACAAGTATATCCTTGATCCACATCACGGTAAGCAAGGATTCAGTCGACAGATCAGAGTTTGTGGAAAATATTGACTATTCTAGGTGCCGACTAGAAAGGTGATGAAATCACTTGTGCACATATATATACAAGATGTATTTAGTTGTAAGAGGTGTCATGGTTATTTGGTGATGTGCGAATAAAAGCAGTAAAGCCAAATAAAACCAGAAAGGAAGGTCCAGTATGTGAAAGGAGAGCAACACAAAAGAAGAGGAAAGATGAAGTGTAGCAGATCAGTGTACGGAGCCTAACTGGAATTAAACTTTAGCATATGTTGATGCTTCTTATCAATTCAAGTATAGTATTACATTCTTTATAAATTGTAGATAGTGTGTCTCTTGTAGGCAGTGTGCCTCTTGTGAGTAGTGTGCTCGGGCAGTGAGCCCTAATTGGTAAGTGCCATTTTGTATTTCCATTCTTCTAACAGAGAATACAATCTTGGGTTAATCACCCTGTGGTTTTTTTTCCCTTAACAGGGTTTCCACATCAAAAATATTGTGTCATGTGTATTTCCATTTCATAGTTATGTTTGCTTATTTGAATTGATGCTGCATTGATTATTAAGAAAGTTCAGAAAGCAGAAATAATTAGGATAACTGATTCACCCCCCCTCTCAGTTATCAACAATTGGTATCAGAGCCAAGTTCCTCCTAAAAGAGTCTAACAGCTTGAGGAAGATCTGGGAATCCAAATGGATACATATGGTTTAAGGGAGCAACTTGTTGGCAAGAGACACTATATGGATTCATGGTTGTTGTCATTGATGGCAACAAAGGTCATCCCACATATCCGCAAGTCATGGTGTGTCTCTACCGGAAGTCAAAATGAAGATTGTTGTGGTTCGGTGAACAAGAACAGAGCATGTGGCAAGGTCTGACAGATTGGTCCAGATCTCTCAGAGGAAGTGTCTTGGTGCAGTGCGGATTTGGGGAAGTCAAGAGGACTACCTTGAGTAGTATATTCCAAGGATTTAGCCTCCGGTGATGAACAAAGAAAAAGATATGAATAGTTGAGTACCGGATTCCTGAGAGACAGTGAGAACAGAGGAAGAACTGACTGACAGAGTATCAGACTATTTTCCGGATGTGTTACTGTTGATGGTAAAGGTTGTGAAGGCATGAATCATGTTTGGCCGACATGATGAATGACATCTACAAGTATATGCTTGATCCGCATTACTTGATATGCAAGGATTCAGCTGACAGAACAGAGTTTGTGAGAAGATAGATTATTCCAGGTGCTGACTAGAAAGATAATGAAATCACTAGTGCGGATATATATAGAGAATGGATTTAGTTGTGAAGATTGGAATTAGTGTGATGGTGTATGCGAAGAAGTGCAGAACAGAGCAGAAGTAATAAGAAAGATCCGGTATGTGAAAGGATAGCAGAATAAAGAATAGAGGAAAGATGAAGTGCAGCAGATCAGTGTACTGAGCCTAACCGGAACTGAACTCCAGCATATGTAGATGCTTCCAATCAGTTCAAGACTGTGATTCTTATCACTTTGTAGACAGTGTGTCTCCTTGTAGGCAGTGGGCCTCTTTGTGAGCAGTGTGCTCGGGCAGTGAGCCCTAATTGGCAAGTGCCATTTTGTAATTCCTTATTCTTCTAATAGAGAATAATCTTTGGGTTAATCACCCCATGGTTTTCTCCCTTAACAGGGTTTCCACGTCAAAAATACTGTGTCATGTGTTTTTCATTTCATGGTAATGTTTGTTTGTTTGATTCAATGCTGCATTGATTAATAAGAAAGTTCAAAAGAAGAAATAATTAGGATAACTAATTCACCCCCCCTCTCAGTTATCAACAATTGGTATCAGAGCAAGGTTCCTCCTAATAGAGCCTAACAGCTTGAGGAAGATCTGGGAGTTCAAATGGATGCATATGGTTTAAGGGAGCAACTCAAGACTGCCCTTGAGGATCTTGAACAGTCAAACTCTGAAGTCAATGAATTAAAGGAAAGACTCAAACAGGCTGATGAATTCATGAGAGAACTAAAGGACAAATTAAGTCTCTCTATGAAAAAGAGAAAGGAGCTGCTCCAACAATTGGCAAGACAAAGTGAAGAAAGCAATACAAATGAAGAATTGACTGAGAAAACCAAGTTATGTGAAAAGTTATCAAAAGAAGTCATTATGTTAAGACATGAAATGGAATCAGGAACTATAAAGTTTACTCAAGAGATTGAAGAAAAAAGAAAAGCTGAAGACAATCTAAGACAATCTCTTAAAGAGAAATCAGAAGAATGCCACCAGATGGACAGAATTATCAGACATCTTGAATCTGATCTTGAAGAGGCCAAAGATAATGAAGAAAAACTTGAGGATCAAATTGTCTCCCTCAAAAGAGATCTTCAAACAGCAAATGAATATAAAGAAAAATTCAAGATAAGTTCTGCCCAACTTGAAGTACTTCTTGGAAGTCAAAAGAGGACAGATGACAAGTATGGTTTGGGATATGAGAAAGGAGAAAGCTCTGGATCTGGTCAAAAGAATTTTGGATCAGAAAATCCAAGGAATAGGCCTAGAAGACCTCCGGTAAGACAGCCCAATGCTCAAAGATATCCATCCTTCAATGGATACTGCCACAGCTGCAATCACTTTGGTCACAAAGCTAATCAGTGCAGGAAGAGAATGAATCAGACTAATTCATCCTTCTCCGGACAGTGCTTTAACTGCAAAAGGTATGGACAGAAGTCTCATGAATGCAGAAATATGCAAATAAACAAATCATTCAATGGTAGATGCTTTGCATGCAATAGAGTAGGTCATATGGCTAATCAATGCATATCAAGAGGTTATCAGTCAAATATGCAAAGAAATGTTATTTGCCAAATCTGTAATAGGTCCGGTCATAGTGCAAAAGTCTGCAGAAGCAAGAATCAGGACAAAAGAGGTCCGGTATACAATCAGAATCAAGACAAGGGTAAACAAAAGATGAATGTGGATGAAGTTAGGAATCAGATGAACAAGATTTGGGTGAAGAAGAGTTCAGAGAATGTAGAGGTTGGATCCGCACCAGACTCTGGTGCTGATATTTCTTCCAAAAATTAAAAAGTGAGCTCTGGCTCAGGGGGAGACTCAAAGAAAATCTTGTTCCCCCAGCCAATCAAGTGGTGCTGGATGTGACACAAGATGCGGAGTAAAGGGTTTGAAGATACCAGTCCTGAGATGATCCAGACAAGATTTCAGAGGTCCGCATGAAGATATAAAGAAGTTGTGATCGATCAAGTAAAGACCTGTTCCGGGAGATGCTCCGAAATGACAGAGGACTACAAAAGGGTCCGGAGAGATCCGGAAGTACACTATTTTACTCTGTGGACTAGACAGAATGTTTGGGATGTTCTTGTAATGTGTCATCTCGATTTATTCATGATTGAAAGATCCGCATGATGTTCATAGATCAGGACTGATCCGGGATACTCCAAGCTATCCGGACAAGGCAAACTGAAATAATATAGGTGAAGCATTTATTGCAAACAGATATTAGGGTTTGCAAAATGATATAAGGGATTTCTCAACAATCACTTGATCATTCCACATCCAAGAAGAAGCGAAAAGCGGAGCTCTGAAACAAAATTCATCAAGTTCACCGAAGATCTCCTGCCGAAGTCATTACATACAGAAATCAATCCAGCCACTCTGTGCAACCGAAGACGCAAAAGGTATTTTCCACTTTCGATATCTTGCTATAAATCTTTTGAAGAAATGGCTACTCCAAATATAGTAAAAATCTCAGATAGGCCCCGACCTGAATTTAAGAAACATCCATACAAGTCATTGGATGTAGATCCCTTAGGAGCATTTTCCAGTGTTCCTCACGGAGTTTTACACACAGAAGACATTAGGGTTTACATACATGCAAGCATTGAGGAATTTGGGGAATTCAAATTGAGAGATCTCTATCACAAACAACTGATAGACAATGCTTTTGAGCTTAAACCAGAGTATAAGGGTATCTAGAAGAAACAATTTGATCAATTCATTCATTTCCCCTGCTTTGAAGAAGATGAATGGGTCTGGTATGTACTGAGCAGGATGCATGACAACTTCCTATGGCTGGATAGACCCTGCAAGATCACAAAAGAGGCAATTAGAGCAGTAACTGGTCTATACTCTTCCGGAGGGATACCTATCCTCAAATCTGTCAAAAATAACATTGTAACTGAGGCCACCTGATCAAAATTTTATAAGAGGGCAATGACCATTGAAGATATTTCTGATCCAGATATCAAGTATGCGTCCATGATAATAGGATACAAGATCTATCACTCCAGCAGGGAGAATTCTGTATCTGGAACTGTAGTGTATACTGCCTATGAAATGCTAAGGAAGAATGCAGAATATGATCTCTGCGAACTGCTCTTAAGCCAATTAATGGAAAATATATAGAAAATCAAGAAGGACAAGAAGAATTCCTTTAAGTATGGTACTCTTATATTATGTCTATTCTTCTACTTCATGAATGAGCTACCCGGATCAAGTGGATGGGCATGGCAGAATGACAAACCTGTTGCAGTCCAGATAAGAGACTATCTACATGGGCTTGGGGATGCCAAAGCAAGAAATACAGCCCTATGGGGATACTTCAAAAACTTCCAAAGCATGATGCAAGCAAGAGAAAGAATTCCCCAGTCTCTTGTTGAAAAATACAAAGACTCAGTGTGCTTTATGGTGGACACTGATCAGTGCCTAATGGAGGCAGTGGAGCCAAGGACTGTCTGGATCATGCCCATGGGGTATGAAGTGGATGAACAAATAGTGGAGCTGCATGTTCAACACATGCTAAGTCAGCCCAAAGATCCAAAGGCAGAAAGGTTTGGAACCTTTGAAGAGCTGAGTGTAAAGATACATGTAGAACTCAGGGAACCTGAGATAAAGAGGAAGGTGAGAAAAGAAGTTGAGCACATTGCTCAAGGCCTAGGCATCTCAAAAGAGGCACTTGATGCCAGCCGGGAAAAGAGAAGAAAATCTGAGGAAGAAAAGAAAGAGGCAGAAAAGAAAAGTAAAGAAAGTGTTCCGGTTGAAACTTCCACCCGGACCAGATCATCAAAAAGATCTGCACCTCCCACAACCAAAAGTTCAAAACCGGAAGTCCAGGCATCCGGTAAAAGATCTAAGACAAAAGCCACAAGGGCTTATGAAAGCCAAAAGGATGAAGAGGAAACTGAGTCAGATGAGGGAGTAAAAGAAATAAAGAAGCAGAAGAAGAAAGGATCTGGGAAACCCTCCACAGGCCAAGACAAGGAAGAAATGGCAGAAGAATTTGCTGAAAAGCCCACTCTATCCCTAGACAGTGTAGTCAAATCAATCACTGTGGATGGGAACCTTCAACCGGTGGCTGAATTTTATGATGACTACAATGAGGCAGATCAAAAGATCTTGCAAGAAGCTATAATAAGGTACTTGAACATCTACAATAAAGATTTTATTGAGATTATCTCTGAAATCCCAAAGAGCCTAGAGATGGAATTAGAGATAAGAAAGAACAATGCCATGGCAAAAGACCTTGAGATCAGGGAACAAATAGCTATTCAGCTATATCCTTCAATTGATCACAAAACAATGAACATGGTATTCAAAGACTGCAAGGATGAATTTAGGAGCAAAGCAAGGAT
Organism: Cunninghamia lanceolata; assembly: GCA_027924645.1. Lineage (NCBI taxonomy): Eukaryota > Viridiplantae > Streptophyta > Pinopsida > Cupressales > Cupressaceae > Cunninghamia > Cunninghamia lanceolata. The sequence continues at coordinate 652,475 of BSBN01000501.1, read as the reverse complement.
GAATCAGCTTATGCTTGGTGAGACCGACAAGGTAGCCAAGGACACTGAAGAGATTCTCTGGAAAACCTTCAAAAGGTTTAATCTTCCTGTTGTAGAGGACTTAGGTGCAGAAACAACTGTGGACTTGGAATCATCTGCTCCGGAAGAAGTGGCCCTTGAACAGACTAACATCTCTCCTCCGGTTTCCCCTATAGTCTCCGGATCTCAAGAAGAAGAGAAACTATAGGAGAAAGAAGCAGCAATTAAAGAAAAAGAGGTTGACAGTACCAAGGATGCAGAGAAAGAGAAGACCCCAACAGAGAAAACCACAACTGAAAGTGGTAAGAGTAAGGAAGGAGAAAAGATTCCAAAGGACAAAACTGCAGAAGAGAAGAAACATCTGTCTCCGGCAAGAGACACTGCACAAATTGTTTAAGAATTCTTGACAAAAGCCACTATAGAAATTGATGAACCAGACCTGCTAAAAGGACCATTAGATTTTGACTCTTTGTCACTGGTGCAAACAATGAAAATAGCCTCATTTGCAAATGAGAAAGTCAAAGAGAAACTACTGAAATCTCACATGGAAGACTGTGAGCTTATGGAGGTAGCATCTGGAGTGCTGGAAAAGATCATGCCATCTTTTTAGAAGGATCCCACAACCTCCTCTTCCGGTAATCTCAAAACCTTAGTCAGCAGTGTTAGTACACATTTTGAACCTCTAGAAAAATCAGCTGAAGAAAAGGTCCGGAAGGAGTTTTTGGATAAAAGGTTCTCCGAGGTTCAGGGTTTGATCATTAATGATAGGAGAAACATGAACATTGGGATAAAGAGCTTAGAAAATGCTCTTAAGGATGGCGGTGAAATATACAAATTTTGTATCTCCTGGTCCAAGGTAACAGTGGACATTGAGAAGAAAATAAAAGCGCAAGAGGACACACTACTAAGCTTGTCTCAAAGTTTTGATCCTCTTTCTTCCTCTATAACAAATCAAGAATGTCAGACTATTGCAGTCTTGAGTGAAATCAAGAAACTGGAGAAGGAAAGGAAAAATAGAATAAGCAGGTTGAGTGAGCTCAGGGGGTTAATTGTCCCTAAGCTAGAGGCCATGCATGAGGCCATAGCAGAAGCTCAAATCACAGCCCAGACAAGTGATCCGAAAGATCTAAAAAGGGCAGATGCATTTGCATTTTTGTTGAGTGGTCACATTTCAATTTTGGATAGAATGAAGCAAAGTTGGGCTACAGAACTGATCCAACTGAAGACATCTTTTGCAGACATTGTTCAGTATATGTGAGTATGTAAATATGCGGCTATGTATAGAAAATTTTTGAAAATTTTGGTGTGCGGACCCTACCCTTTGCCATTGATGTCAAAGGGGGAGTGAGGAGCAGTGAAAAATGAGGAATCCAACTAAGGGGGAGTTCCGGAAATTGTATATAAAGACAGAGCATCAGCAAAGGGGGAGCATAGTGTAAACACTTAGTCATTTTTCACTAAGTGTTGCCATCAATGCCAAAGGGGGAGATTGTTGGCAAGAGACACTATATGGATTCATGGTTGTTGTCATTGATGGCAACAAAGGTCATCCCACATATCCGCAAGTCATGGTGTGTCTCTACCAGAAGTCAGAATGAAGATTGTTGTGGTCTGGTGAACAAGAACAGAGCATGTGGCAAGGTCCAACAGATTGGTCCGGATCTCTCAGAGGAAGTGTCTTGGTGCAGTGCGGATTTGCGGAAGTCAAGAGGACTACCTTGAGTAGTATATTCCAAGGATTTAGCCTCCGGTGATGAACAAAGAAAAAGATATGAATAGTTGAGTACCGGATTCCTGAGAGACAGTGAGAACAGAGGAAGAACTGACTGATAGAGTATCAAACTATTTTTTGGATGTGTTACTGTTGATGGTAAAGGTTGTGAAGGCATGAATCATGTTTGGCCGACATGATGAATGACATCTACAAGTATATGCTTGATCCGCATTACTTGATATGCAAGGATTCAGCCGACAGAACAGAGTTTGTGAGAAGATAGATTATTCCGGGTGCCGACTAGAAAGATAATGAAATCACTAGTGCGGATATATATAGAGAATGGATTTAGTTGTGAAGATCAGAATTTGTGTGATGGTGTATGTGAAGAAGTGCAGAACAGAGTAGAAGTAATAAGAAAGATCTGGTATGTGAAAGGATAGCAGAATAAAGAACAGAGGAAAGATGAAGTGCAGCAGATCAGTGTACTGAGCCTAACCGGAACTGAACTCCAACATATGTAGATGCTTCCAATCAGTTCAAGACTGTGATTCTTATCACTTTGTAGATAGTGTGTCTCCTTATAGGCAGTGGGCCTCTTTGTGAGCAGTGTGCTCGGGCAGTGAGCCCTAATTGGCAAGTGCCATTTTGTAATTCCTTATTCTTCTAATAGAGAATAATCTTTGGGTTAATCACCTCGTGGTTTTCTCCCTTAACAGGGTTTCCACGTCAAAAATACTGTGTCATGTGTTTTTCATTTCATGGTAATGTTTGTTTGTTTGATTCAATGCTGCATTGATTAATAAGAAAGTTCAAAAGAAGAAATAATTAGGATAACTGATTCACCCCCCCTCTCAGTTATCAACACAACTCAAGACTGCCCTTGATGATCTTGAGAAGTCAAACTCTGAAGTCAATGAATTAAAGGAAAGACTCAAACAGGCTGATGATTTCATGAGAGAACTAAAAGACAAATTAAGTCTCTCTATGAAAAAGAGAAAGGAGCTGCTTTAGCAATTGGCAAGTCAAGGTGAAGCAAATGATGTAAATGAAGAGCTGAAGGAGAAAACTAAGTTATGTGAAAAGTTATCAAAAGAAATCATTATGGTAAGACATGAAATGGAATCAGGAGTTATGAAGTTTACCCAAGAAGTTGAAGAGAAAATAAAAACTGAAGATAATCTAAGACAATCTCTCAAAGAGAAATCAGAAGATTGCCATAAGATGGATAGAATTATCAGACATCTTGAATCTGATCTTGAAAATGCTAAAGATAATGAAGAAAAACTTGAGGATCAAATTGTCTCTCTCAAAAGGGATCTCCAAACAACTAATGAATATAAAGAAAAATTCAAGATAAGTTCTGCTCAACTTGAAGTTCTTCTTGGAAGTCAAAAGAGGGTAGATGACAAGTGTGGTTTGGGATATGAGAAAGGAGAAAGATTCGGATCTAGTTAGAAGAATTTTGGATTAGAAAATCCAAGGAATAGACCTAGAAGACCTCCGGTAAGACAACCTAATGCTCAAAGATATCCATCCTTCAATGGATACTACCACAACTGTAATAACTTTGGTCATAAAGCTAATCAGTGCAGAAAGAGAATGAATCAGTCTAATTCATCCTTCTCCGGACAGTGTTTTAACTACAAAAGGTATGGTCACAAATCTCATGAATGCAGAATTATGCAAATGAACAAATCATTCAATGGTAGATGCTTTGCATGCAATAGAATAGGTCATATGGCTAATCAATGCAGATCAAGAGGATATCAATCAAATATGCAAAGAAATGTTGTTTGCCAAATTTGCAATAATCCAGTCATATTGCAAAATTCTGTAGAAGCAAGAATCAAGACAAAAGAGGTCCGGTATATCATAATCAGAATCAAGATAAGGGAAAACAAAAAGTGAATGCGGATGAAGTTCAAAGTGAGATGAACAAGATTTGGGTGAAGAAAAGTACAGAGAATGTAGAGGATGGATCCGCACCAAACTCTGGTGCTAATATTCCTTCCAGAAATTAAAAAGTGAGCTTTGGCTCAGGGGGAGACACAAAGAAAACCTTGTTCCCCCAGCTAGTCAATTGGTGCCGGAACTGGCACAAGAAGAGTTGTGGATTAAAGGGTTCATAAGGGAAACATCCAAATAAACTATGGTTAAGATTTGGAAGATCCGCAAGATGTTTAAAGATCAGGATTGATCTGGTTCTTCAAGACATCTGAATGAGGCAACTGGAAAAACTTAGGTCGAGCATTTATTGCAACCTGACATTAGGGTTTGCGGAGCAATATAAGGGTTTTCTCATTAAGCATTTGTTCATTCTACATTCAAGAAGAAATGAAAAGTGAAGCTCTGCAACAAAATTCCTCAAACTCATCAAAGATCATTTGCAGAAGACAATTCATCCAAAAATTGATCCGGCTAACTTCGTGAAATTGAAAGGCGCAAAAGGTATTCTCCTTTATCAAATATCTCTCTAAATCCTTGAATAATGGGTACTCCAAATATTGTAAAAATCTCTGAGAGGCCTCACCCCAAATTCAAGAATCATCCATACAAATCTTTGGAAGTAGATCCCCTAGGAGCATTTTCTAGTGTTCTGCATGGTGTGTTGCATACAGAAGACATTAGGGTTTACATACACACGAATATTGAAGAATTTGGGGAATCAAAGTTAGTGGATATCTATCACAAACAGTTGATAGATGATTTTTTTGAGATTAAACCTTAGTATAAAGCCATCTGGGATAAGCATTTTGCACAGTGCATTCATTTCCCCTATTTTGAAGAAGATGAATGGGTTTGGTATGTGTTGAGCAGAGTGCATGACAATTTCTTATGGTTGAATAAACCATTTAAGATCACCAAAGATGCAATTAGGGCAGTAACCAGTCTGCACTCATCCGGTGGAATTCCTGTTCTCAAATTTGTCAAGAATCAAATAGTAAGTGATGCAATCGGATCAAAATTTGACAAGAGAGCTATGACAATTGAAGACATCACTGAACCGAATGTCAAATTTGCATCCATGATAATTGGTTACAAGATTTATCACTCTAGTAGGGAAAATTCAGTACCGGGAACTACAGTTTACATAGCCTATCAAATGCTAAAAGAAAATGTTGACTATGATTTGTGTGAACTTCTTCTAAGCCAACTTTTGGAAAATTTGCAAAAGATTAAGAAGGATAAGAAGAACTCCTTCAAGTATGGTGGCTTGATACTCTGCCTATTCTTTTATTACATGAATGAGCTTCCCAGATCCAATGGATGGGTATGGTAGAATGACAGACCGGTTGCCATCCAAATCAGAGACTATTTGCATGGGCTTGGGGATGCCAAAGCAAGAAATACAGCCCTGTGGGGATATTTCAAGAATTTTTAGAACATGATGCAAGCAAGAGAGAGAATTCCCCAGCTTCTTGTTGAGAAATACAAAAATACAGTATGCTTTATGGTAGAGATTGATCAGTGCCTAATGGAGGCAGTAGAACCAAGAACTGTGTGGATCATGCCTATGGGGTGTGAAGTTGATGAACAAATTATGGAGTTGCATGTTCAACACATGCTAAGTCAGCCAAAGGATCCAAAGGCAGAAAGGTTTGGAACCTTTGAGGAGCTGAGTGTAAAGATTCATGTGGAACTCAGACAACTAGAGATCAAGAGGAAGGTAAGAAAAGAAGTTGAAGATGTTGCAAAAGGATTTGGCATATCAAAGGAGGCACTTGATGCCAACAGCGAAAAGATGGAAAGGGCTGAGGAAGAGAAGAAAAAGGCAGAAAAGAAAAGTGAGGAAAGTGTTCTGGCAAAATCTTCCACCCAGACCAGATCATCAAAGAGATCAGCACCTGTCACTGCTAAAAGCTCAAAACTGGAAGTCCAGGCATCCAGAAAAGGAGAAAAGAGAACAAAGAAAAAGGCAACAAGGTCCTATGTTAGCCTAAAGGATGATGAGGAAACTGAATCAGATGAGGAGATAAAGAAACTGAAGAAGAAGAAAAAATCATCCGTGAACACTCTACCTGCCAAGGAGAAGAAGAGAAGGAAGAGGAATTTGTTGAAAAACCCACTCTATCCTTAGATGTTGTAGTGAAAGCAGTCACTGTGGATGGGAACCTGCAACCCTTAACAGAATTCTATGATGAATATAATGAAGCAGATAAAAAGATTCTGGAGGAAGCCACAATTAAGTTTTTGAACACTTACAATAAAGCTTTTATTGAAATTATCTCTCTAATTCCCAAAAGCTTAGAGAAAAGGCTTGAAATGAGGAAGAACAATGCTCGAGAAAAAGATCTAGAAATCCAGGAACATATAGCAATTCAGCTCTACCCTTCAATCACTCCGCATCAAATGAACATGATCTTCAAAGATTGCAAGGATGAGTTCCGGAGCAAAGCCAGGATGAATCAGCTCATGCTTGGTGAAACTGACAAAGTGGCAAGAGAGACTGAAAAGATCCTTCGAAATGCTTTTAAAAAATTCAACATTCCAATTATAGAGGACTTGGGTACTGACCCCTTGACCACAAGTGTTGAAAAAGAATCCACTAAGCAAGTCATGGACACCGGTGCAGAAAAGGATAAGGACTTGGAATCTTCTACTCTGGAAGAGGTGGCTCATGAACAAACAAATATCTCTCCTCTGGTTTCCCCTATAGTCTCTGGATCTAAAGGAGAAGAAAGAATAGAGGAGAAAGAAGTAGAGGTGAAGGAAAAAGAAGATGACAGTACCAAGGTTGTAGAAGGAGAGAAGACTTCAACAGAGAAGACCACAACTGCTAGTGGTAAGAATGTAGAAGGAGAGAAAGCTCCAAGAGACAGCTCCAAGAATGCAGAAGAAAAGAAAAATCTATCTCTGGCAAGAGACACTGCAAAAACTGTCCAAGAATTCTTGAACAAAGAAACAATGGAGATTGATGAATCGGAGCTTCTACAAGGACCATTTAATTTTGATTCTCTTTCTCCGGTACAGACAATGAAGATCGCTTCATTTGCTAATGCAAAGGTTAAAGAAAAACTCCTGAAGTCTCACATGGAAGACTGTGAGTTGATAGAAGCTACTTCCGGAGTGCTAGAAAATATTATGCCATCGTTTCAGAAGGATCCCATAGCCTCCTCATCTGGTAATCTCAAATCTCTGATCAATAGTATTACTACACATTTCAATTCTCTAGAGAAATCAGTTGAGGAGATGGTCAGGAAAGAATTTTTGGATAAGAGATTCTCAGAGCTGCAAGGGTTAATATCAAATGATAGAAGAGTTATGAGTATTGGGATAAAAAGTTTGGAAAATGCCCTTAAGGATGGAGGTGATGTATACAAATTTTGTATACCTTGGTCTAAAACAATAGTGGAGATTGAGAAGAAAATGAAAGAACAGGAGGATGAACTGATAAAACTTTCCCAAAATTTTGATCCACTTACTACATCCATAATAAATCAAGAATGTCAAATGATTGCAGTTTTGAATGAAATTAAGAAGCTTGAAAAAGAGAAGAAAAACATAATCAGTAGGTTGAGTGAGCTCAGAGGGATAATTATCCCTAAGTTAGAGGCCATGCATAAGGCCATAAAAGAAGCCTAGAGCATAGCCTAGACCAGTGATCCGACAGATCTAAAAAGGGCAGATGCGTTTGCATTCCTGTTAAGCGGTCATATATCAATTTTGGACAGAATGAAGCAAAGTTGGGCAACATAATTTGTCCAATTGAAGACAACTTTTGCAGACATTCTTTAGTATATGTAAGTATGCCATATGTATATACTTATGTGGCCAAGTATAGTTGCAATTTTGAAAATTTTGGTGTGTGGACCCAACCCTTTGCCATTGATGTCAAAGGGGGAGTGATGAACAGTGAAAAATGAGGAATCCAACTAAGGGGGAGCTCTGAAAAATGTATATAAAAATAGAGCATCAGCCAAGGGGGAGCATAGTGTAAACACTTAATCATTTTTCACTAAGTGTTGCCATCAATGCCAAAGGGGGAGATTGTTGGCAAGAGACACTATATGGATTCATGATTGTTGTCATTGATGGCAACAAAGGTTATCCCACACATCCACAAGACATGACAGGTCCTCACCGGAAGTTAGATTAAAGAAGTGTTGAGGTCCAATAAGCAAGAACAAAGCAGTCAGTAAGGTCTGACAGATAGGTCCGGATCTCTCAGAGGAAGTATCTTGGTGAAGTACGGATTTGGGAAAGTCAAGAGGACTACCTTGAGTGATAGATTCCAAGGATTCAGCCTCCAGTGATAGATGAAGAAAAAGATATGAATACTTGAGTATCAGGTTCCTGATTGGCAGTGTGGATAGAAGAAGAATTGACTGGCAGAACATCAGACATTATTCCAGATGTGTTACTGATGATGGTAAAGGTTATTAAGGCATAAGTTATGATTGGCTGACATGATTGATTACTTCTACAAGTATATCCTTGATCCGCATCATGGTAAGCAAGGATTCAGCTGACAGATCAGAGTTTGTGGAAAATATTGACTATTCTGGGTTCCGACTAGAAAGGTGATGAAATCACTTGTGCACATATATATACAAGATGTATTTAGTTGTAAGAGGTGTCGTGGTTATTTGGTGATGTGCAAAGAAAAGTAGAAAGGAAGGTCCAGTATGTGAAAGGAGAGCAACACAAAAGAAGAGGAAAGATGAAGTGCAGCAGATCAGTGTACAGAGCCTAACCGGAACTGAACTCCAACATATGTTGATGCTTCTTATCAGTTCAAGTATAGTATTACATTCTTTATAAATTGTAGACAGTATTCTCTTGTAGGCAGTGTGCCTCTTGTGAGCAGTGTGCTCGGGCAGTGAGCCCTAATTGGCAAGTGCCATTTTGTATTTCCATTCTTCTAACAGAGAATACAATCTTGGGTTAATCACCCCATGGTTTTTTTCCCTTAACAGGGTTTCCACATAAAAAATATTGTGTCATGTGTATTTCCATTTCATAGTTATGTTTGCTTATTTGAATTGATGCTGCATTGATTATTAAGAAAGTTCAGAAAGCAGAAATAATTAGGATAACTGATTCACCCCCCCTCTCAGTTATCAACAATGTTGCTCATTGGGAAGGGTAAGAATATGATTTCTGATTTTAAATCTCAGTTGTTACCTTAGTTTGAAATGAAAGATTTAGGAATAGTCAGGTACATTCTAGGAATGGAAATCAGAAGAGACAAAACCAACAGAAAACTTTGGTTAAGCCAGAGTAAGTATGTGAAGACCGTGTTGGACAAATTCAGCATGGCAGATTGTAGACCATTGTGTGTTCCCATTTCTTTGGGGACAAAGTTGTCTATTGAGGATTGTCCAAAATCTCCAAGTGAGGTGGAGGACATGAGCAGAGTACCTTATGCTAGTGTTGTTGGCAGTTTGATGTATGCTATGGTCTGCACAAGACCAGACATTACCCAAGCAGTGGGAGTCCTTAGTCTATTTATGGCTAATCCTAGATGGGTTCATTGGGATGCAGTTAAGCGAGTGTTCAAATATTTGAGGGGTACTTCCAAGTATTCCATTTGCTATCATGGTAATTTTTCAGGACCTCTGCATTCTTTTGATATTCATGGATTTGTTGATTCAGATTGGGCAGGTGACATTGACAGCAGGAGATCCACCAATGCTTATGTGTTTACACTGTTTGGTGGTGCTATTAGTTGGATGAGTAAGAGACAACCTATTGTTGCTTTGTCCATGACAGATGCTGAGTATATGGCAGAAACTCATGCTTGTAAGGAAGCCATTTGGCTTAAGAGATTGTGTTTCAGATATTAGTGTTGATGCAGGTCAGATCACGATCAATTGCGATAGTTAGAGTGCAATTTGCCTTGCGAAGAATCCAACTTTCCATGCTAGAACAAAGCATATTGATGTTCAGTTTCACTTCATGTGAGACATGGTTGAAGATGGAAAAATAAATTTGGAAAAGGTAGATACTTTGAGGAATGTTGTAGATGCATTGACAAAACTAGTGAGCACAGAGAAGTTCAGATGGTGTTCGGAGTCTATGGGCCTCTCGGCTTATAGTAGTTAAATCCTATTTTTCTATTGGCTCTTACAAAGTGTTCGACAAGTGGGAGAATGTTGGGAATTAAGGTGTCTCAACCTTGGTAATTCCTTACATTTGTAATGTTTGCATTTATTATTTAATTGCCTATGTTGTAAATACTTGTAAATTCCATATTGTCATATTGTGGGATGTGGCACGGTGATGTGTCGATCCTACATGGATTATGACAACTTGTAATTATGTCCTCACATGAGGAGATAGGCATCCCACTTTGTGGTAGGAGCATTTTACCATGTGTCGGCATCTTCCATGTTGTGTAAGGGAATGTTTGACTGAAACGGTTATGACAGATTCCTATGACGAATCTATGACATGTAAGAGTCATAAATAGAAGGTTATAAGACAAGTGATGACATGTGTCATGAAGCATCTTTGAATAAGGCATATTTGGGCACCCCAAGGAGGAATATGACATGTTGTAAGAGAATATGCTATTTATAACATGTGTATGATAGATTCTCTTACAACTATAAGTTGTAACTGCTATGACAGATTCTATGATAGTCACAAGTGTTGTAAGAGCATCTGTCATAGCCCATTTTGGAAATAGGTGACCTCTTTGGAATGGGAGTTGTGGATAAGTGTCAGGCACATTCTACAATGTTGACCAAGTGTCCTTGGGCATGGGTTTTGGCCCATGAAGCCATGTTGGATGCCCATTCCAAGATAGGTCCAATATTGCCTTGTATTTCCTATTTTAAACAGGTGCTTGGAGATGGATTTGTATCACAGGTTTACAGGTACTATTATGCTGCCGGATTGACTCCAGTCATGAGTGTCGAAGACCTTTGAAGCTTGCATTGCAAGTGTAAATTTTAGATTTGTTAATACATTGTGTAGGTTTCTGAGTGTGGGGTTTTTCACCTGATAAGAGTTTTCCCCACCGTAAATCTTTGTCTCTCCTCTTCTGTCTACTTTTTGGTTCTTGTGTTTTTCTGCAATATCTCATGTTAATGGTTTAACATTGCTATAATAGTTTGGATAAATTTGAATTTGCATAGCCCTCTCCTCATTAGATTAGTGTAGGAAGTGATTTCCACACACCTAGCTTCCTTTTAGCTTGGTTAATGTCTTCAAGCACATTGTTGACTGCCCCCTTGCCTTCTATCTACCTTCTTTTTCCCGTATTTAATTGAATTTTTTCAAATTGCCAAGGGTTTAAATATTGACCCCATGATGGATCTCATGGCCCCCTTCTCCCTAGTAGATGAAGGTTGTTTTAAACAATTTTGTGTGGCTGGGTCCTATTCTATAAGTGGCATATTGTAAGGGGTTTCCACCATTCTGCAGGGAACAAAATATCAAAGATATAGACATCCATGGAATAGTGGAAGAACAACACATGGTGTTCCTTTTGTATTAGGCTTCATCAATGGAAAGGGGTGGGTCCCTGATGGATGAGGTGGCAATTTCTCATATGTTCCGCCATTCCCCTGATCTTTAATGGTGGGCCCTTGCAACTCTTGTGGAAGTGTGGGAAGATGCCATGTGTCCATTTCAAGGGGTGGCTAAATGATATTTGCTGATTCATGCTATGTGGTGGGTTCTTTATGGGCCAAGGGATGTTTTGGCAGATTCACTCCATATTATGTGGCAGATCTGATGGTTTTTCCATTCCGTGGAAGTCCATCTCCTGCCAAATCTTTTCATCATGAAAACATAGAATGTCATCTTGCTGGCACTGTTTGAATGTTCTCTTCGGAGTATTGGCTCTAGTGACAATCCAGGTGGTGTGCTATTATTAGCCCATGCTCATCTAACATTGATGACATGTTTTCTTCCCTAGTTGACTATGTTAACATCATTGATATAAGCTAGCTACCATGGTGATCAATGAATCATATTCAAAAATTTGAAGGTTGACATGGTGGTGCATGATGTGGGATAAATCAGAGTAGAATTAATTTCTCAATTGTGTGCTAGGTCTCCATCGCTACCACTACAAGGGAATTTACTAACTAAAATATTAGCATGATGCAGGATCGACCCTTGGGGATATATATGGTTATACCAGAAATGAATTTTCATCTGCTTCATGACAAATTGTGATAGGATGATTAAGTTAAGTGTTGAAACTAAGACAACTAATTTGGTGGCTTCAATGCAAGAAATGATGTTTTTAGTTATGTGAGGTGATGAAATGTAATTTGTCTGCCCATTTCTGGAAATCATCAAAAGATTTTCATTTATGACTAGTATACCGTGGAAATGACTAGAATTAATTGATCAAGGACATATCAGAGTATACAAAATCTATCAAGATTATTATAAATAAGTACTTCTGATGTTGCTCCATATACCATTTGTTCATATAGATAGTATGGATTCCCACTAGTTTTGTGTGCTCTTTTTCCTCCCCTGTTCTGTAGGCTTCTCTTCTTTATTTTCATGGTTAGCAATATGTCCTTATAGAATTAAGAGATTAGAAGATTTGCTTCTATAGTATGGAGGGAATTAGAAATATTCTGGGGTAGTAGAAGCATCCATTGAGCTCTTGTGAGCTTTTCTCCTTTATGTCTTTTCATCCAGATGAGAGCTAAGTTTTAGTCTCCATATTACAATAGTTTCTACTTCTTGTGATTTGGCAGATTAAAGTCTTAGGCAGAAAGACATCATTGCTCTCTCTACCCCTCCCTTACATCTACTTTTCCTAATAGAGAAATAATTTTAGATGTAAGATAGTTGCCCCTCTGGATGAAACATGTGGAGGTAGAAAAAAGTTTTGTTTTTGTTGCTATTGCACTCTTGGCTAGATAAATGGCATAGTCATGTCTAGCCTAGTGTGATTTCCTCTGGTTTCTATCTAGTTGAGCTGGTTGGAAACCTCTCAATTAGAAATAAAGAGTCACACCCCTGTGAAGGACACTGGGCATAAAGAGAAGGACTCCATTTTATGGGGTTTTCTTCTGAGATTGGTCCTTGCAGGTATTCTCACTATTGGGCATGCATCTCGACTAGGCAAAGCAATGAATGCTCTTATTGAACAATTAGATGGCACTTGAAGGGCATCTTAGTTCTAATGACGTCTAACAAGCTATCAACCATAAAAAATTGTCTGGCTTAGTTTCCTGCCAAAGTGAGGAAGCATACATATCAAAACAAATATCTCAGCATGATGGAGGTATTTTGTTACAAGGCATCTCTTGTCAGTTAAGAGACGGTTACATCTGCATCCTATTACGACTTCATTTGTCAGTTGAAAATGTGACATCTTTGTTTTCAAGCCTGAATCTTGTCTACTCCCTTGTTATATAAAAGGGATTCAAGGCTTGTTCATAGTCATTAGTTCAAGGTCATACTTTCTAGACCTAGTCTGAAGTATGGGATCAATCTAATCTTGGAGGAGTTTTGTATAACTAGTACATGAAAATAGAATCAGCTCTCTCAATTTAGGTGTTGTTTTGAGTTCATACTTTGATATATGTGTAGAACTATTTGTAATTCAGTATCATTTTATTATACAGAATGTTGTTAAGTTTTAGATTTTACTGTCTCCTACTCATGTAGACTTTATTACATTTATGAATACAATTTGGTTAAGGATCAGTTTATTCATCATCACAGTCTTTCCTATGTATGCATATTTTTCTTATGGCATTTACTCAAGTAGTAAAATAATTGTTGTAAGAGGTTATTGAATGTAGAATTTGACTAGAAGGATAACTAAGTAGAATTAATCTTAAAACTAGTGAAATATGATAATGTAATGCATTATTTTCTCATCATAGTAAACTAAATACATACTGATTACATTAGGGTTTTCATTTTGTATCTATTGTTTTGACTCTATGACCCATGAATTAGGCACTAATCCTGTAAAAGTGTTATTTTATGCAACCCCTTAATGATCCTCATTTGAATATCAATTTTTTTTTAATTTTAGTTGTAGGTTATAGGCATTAGTTTACCTACATGTTCCTCTACAAAGAATTATCTTAAAGCTTGAGAATCTAACCCATTATTTCACTATATCATTAATTCTTTAATCATTTTAGGAAGAACATATCTATTTAGAACAATATTTTGAGAAAATAGAAAGAACCCCATAGTCAAAACATTGTTAGGAACACCCTCCTTGGTCTTACAGAGTCTAAAGTGCAGAGGAAAATGATTGAAAACCCCTTTCCTGTTCATTGGCCAATCCTTCAAGGCAAATCCATTATTATAAGTAGCTATTTTATAGATTTGTTCTTTTGAGACCAGGTTGGTAATTTAAAACAACCAACACTAACCATCCTTACAACATCTAAACAACATTATTTCAACCCTAACCCCAATCCTAACACTAATGCTAACCCTAACTTTAATTCTAATCCTAACGATAACCCTAATTCTATCCCTAAGCCCAATTCTAACTCTAACCCTCACCCCAATACTAACCCTAATTCTAATAATAACACGAACTCTAATACTAAATCTAACCCTAATCTAAACCCTAATTCAAACCCCACTTTAATTTGTAACCATAACCCTAACTTTAATGCTAACACTAATGCTAACCCTAACTCTAATTCTAACCCTAACGATAACTCTAATTCCATCCCTAACCCTAATTCCAACCCTAACCCAATGTCACAATACTAACCCTAATTCTAGTCCTAACTCTAATAGTAACCCTAACCCCAATTTTAACACCTAATTCTATTTCTAAACATAATAGTAACCCTAATTCTATCCCTAACCCTAACCCTAAGCATATGTTTATTATCCTAAACATTCTTACAACATCTAAACAACATTATTTTAACCCTAACCTTAATCCTAACACTAATGCTAACCCTAGCTTTAACTCTTATCCTAATGATAACCCTAATTGCATCCCTAACTCCAATTCTAATTCTAACCCTCACCCCTATACTAACCCTAATTCTAATACTAACACTAACTCTAGTACTAACCCTAACCCTAATCTAAACCCTAATTCAAACCCTAATTGTATTTGTAGCCATCACCCTAACATTAATCCTAACACTAATGCTAACCCTAACTCTAATTCTAACCCTAATTCAATCCCTAACCCTAATTCCAACCCTAACCCAATGTCACAATACTAACCCTAATTCTATCCCTAACCTTAATGCTAACCCAAACCCTAATTTTACCCCTAACTCTAATTCTAACCATACTCATACCATAATTATGACTTTAATTCTAGCCCTAACTTTAATACTAATTCTAACCCTAATTCTAACCCTAATTCAAACCCTAATTTGAAAGATAATTTTATTTATAACCCTAACCCTAACCTTTATCATAACACTAATGCTAACCCTAACTCTATTTCTAACCATAATTGTAACCCTATCAATAACTCTAATTCTATTTGTAACTCAAATTCTAACCATATTCGTCACCCCAATACTAACCCTAACCCTAATTCTAGCCCTAACTCTACTACTAACCCTAACCCTAATTCTAACTCAAGAACCCTTTACTATCCCTAATTTTAACCCTAACTCTAATTCTAAAATTAACAGTGTTGTGTCGGTGTTATGTCAGAAAATGTCCCCTTGGGGGCTTTTCCCTCTTAAGGTTTAGCTCACAGGTCCTTAAATTGCATTTAGAGCATCTTGTGTGATATTTTTGACTCCCGATGAGAAAACCCTGAAGTCTTATGGCAAATAGGACCTAGGAGGTGCTATTTTGATGACTCCTAAACAAAAATGGTAGGTTGGACTTGGGCACTAGTGCCATAGTCCTACCCTATTTTGGGTTTACCCTAAATTTAAATGTTGGTTTTATGATCGTTATTTAGATCTTATGCCGACATCTCAAGTTTGAATTACAAAATTCGTAGCGAGAATCTTCATAGTTGCATATATAAGCATGATTAGGTTTAATTTGCAAACTAGATGGACATTAGATGGAAATTAGATGAACATTGTGATTTTGTGAATGTGATTCAAGGCATTCATTGTGTTGCAGAGCAGTACTTTGTTGTTAGTGTTTGTATTTGCATATTTGACTCCATTTCCTCATGGCATGAAGAGCATCTTCCTTCCATGAGATCTACACTTCAAGGTGATATCTATTATGTTTTCAATCATTATCATTTGAATTTTCAGCTCTATCCTATAGGGATATGTACTCTTATTTGACAACAGTATTTGGAAGACTTGAATGTCTCTTTGGGGCTGGACCAAGGCAAGACTCTAAACACCACAACCCCCTGCCACACTCTTTTGTGATTACAGGTTATAGGTACCAAGTTTCATGAAGTGGAGTTGCAGAAAGGGAGTGGCAGACATCAAAGATTTGGGATTTGAGAAGCAGAGGACTCTGGTGAACATTTCTGGACTAGGGCGCTAGTTCCCGTGTCCTCCATTTTTCTTGAGGCAGAAAAATATTTTGCAGTGCAGATCAGTGTTGAGAGAAGTTCTAGACTCTGTGATGAAAAGTGCACCTTGGACTTGGGCGCTAGTCCCTATGTCCTTGAATTTTCTGCTTTGGGATTTCAGAAAATAGTGAGTTAAATATCTCTGTCCTTCACCTTGGTCTGAAAGGATTTTTCGTAATTTGATAATTTGCTTACTATTTTGCATATTTAGGGTTTTAAGTGAAATTGAGCATTAAATTGAGATATTTTTTGATACATCTAAGCTTTTGCATCATTCCAAGTGGCAACCTAACTTGATAGGTGAATGCTCCTACTAGTGGAGATTCAACTCGGTTGATATGCCCTTGATTGTTTGGTGACAAGGGAGGATTTTCCTTTGAAACTTAAACCAAAACAAACCCCTCTTTTCCATCCCTAAAGATTTTGGTTAACCCATGTTTTTGACTCTTTGGCACCTTGCTAAGTGTTGTTTGATAGATTTTCATTCATTCATCTTATTGAATTTGAAAAATTATAAAAAAAATTGAAAATTTTGAAAAAACTTGGCATCTTAGGCTTGCATTTTTGCATAATTTGAATTATTTAGCATTTAATTTCATTAAATTTATTTCATTTTCATTATATCTAATTTAAATTACAGAAATTCATCATTTAGTATTCACTTGCATTGCATTTTCTTGCTTAAATTGTCAAAAATTGCTTAAAATTGTGCATTTTCATAAAAACCTAGTTTTGCATTAGCTAGCATTTGTAGTCAAAATCTTGTTTCAGATTTTACTACCCTTTTAAAACACTCATTAGGACTGATTTATAATTGTAGTATTGCATCATAGTGGTCTTCTTGCAAAATTTCATGTCTAGGGTTTGAAAACCTTGCATTTTCACTAGATTTGGCCTTATCGTCTCTTTAAATTTGCATCACAAGCATGTTGTAAGGGATTTTTCTGCATTAATTAGATTTTATTAGTTTTATCATCTACTTAATCTCCTCAAATTTCTTACAACACCCTTTCTACTAGGCCTTTGCATTGAAAATTGTTGAAAAATTACATATTTTAGCTACATTTTCACTAGATTTTGGCTTGTCATCATTCTAAGTTTGCATCAAAAGCATGTTGTGAAAGATATTGCTGAATAATTGGACTGTTATTATACATATTATTCTTTATCCCTCTTGAAAATTTTCACAACACCTTTTCTCCTAGTGATGTGCATTGAAAAAAGTTGAAAAATCAAGCATTTTAGGTCATTTTCATACATACTTTTGCACTTTATCTTGCATAAGTTGTGAAAATATTTAAAATATGATTTGGAACTCATTTAAAAACATACACATGGCTTCTCAATACAACAATAATTTTAGGCGTTCTCCTAGGCCTCATTTGAAAAGAAGATCTCTTGAACTTGGAATAACATTTACACCTCATGACAAAGAAATGGTAGATACTGAAGGGCCTCTTTATATTATAGTGAAAATAATGGAAATACCTATGGATGAAACACTTATATATCCTAACTGCATGACTAATGTGGTTACAAAAGAGTTCCTTCTTAAACATGATTTGGCACAAAACTATTATGATCCGTCAGATTTGAGAATTAAAACACATAATGGATCTTTGATGAGAACATTCGGAGTGAAACTTATTAGTCTTGGTTTATGATAAAGTTGTGGATCAGTTATTTGATGTTATCCACTTATTTGACCTCTTCCATGTAAAACTAGGACATCCATGGATTAATGCTATGAATGTCATTCCTTCAACTATTCACAAATGCCTAAAATTCCCTTTGCATGGAGAGATCCGTACTATCCATCGTAATTCATATCAACCTCTGACTAAGAGCAAGAATTTCACCCTTGATTACTTTTGGCTGCAACCTGAAATAGAAACTGAGCCATGAAGAGACCAATCCTTCCTAAATTACAAATAATACAAAGCAAAACAACTAGCTAGAGTTTACAAACAATGAGGGAAGAACAACATATATTTGAAGATCTTCCTAGAGAAAAAGGAAAACGACAAAATGACATAAGAATTACACAAGATTATTATGAATATGATGAGATAATTAGCATGATAGATGTGGATAAGGAAAATTTTCATAACTCACCTCATCCACGAAGAGATGGTATCTATTCTTAGGTCCCTCCCTCGGCATCCTTACAAGGATCAGGAGGTTTTCATTGACAACAAAACATTCCACCGAGACAAATGAAATTTAAACATGGTGCTTCCTCCTCTAATATGCAAAACCCTATGGAAAAACATGACAATGCCTTTGAAGAGATAAGTGGTAAAATAAGAAGGAATAGACAAGCAAAAGAATGGAGGAGAAGACAAGATTTTGCCCCACGACTTGCAATTGAACAAGAAAACATTCAACCTAACATTGGACAATTGGAAGATAAGAACAAAAGTTGGGCTATGGTACCTTACACACCTCTTTCTTCTAGCATATGAGTCTGGGAAGAGGATGATTTGCTCGATGACAACCCTTAGTTTGGTTGTCCCTTTAAGTAAGTATTTCTAACCCTTTACCTCCATGTTGTGTTTTCCCCGTGATGTGTTATGTGTTGTTTAGGCCTCCTAGGATGACCCTTGATACTCTTGTAAGGTCAAGGATACTGAGAGACCTCCTCTATTGTGACCTTTCTTCTATTTGTATCATCATTCTTCTATATTTTTTCTCCTCTATTTTCATTTTTGTGTGTTGTGTCTTATGGACATAACATTGCGGTTGGTGACTTGGGGGCACCCTCCTACATGATGGTCCCCAAGGCACTTGTTTCTCCTCTCTTGATTTATTGTTTCACTTCCTCTAGTGGTTCTATCTAGCTGGTGGATGATGAAAAATGTATTATATTGATGCGGACCTAGTGTCCCTTTAGCGAGTAATCAAAAAATGGACCTAGTCCATACATGACGATGGGGTTGATACATATTATCTGATGCTTGGCTAGTAGAATCACTCCATGTGATCTTGATGTTGTCTTATCACACTTACAAAACATAACAATACTGCTACTCCATGCACTTTATCTATCTTGGATCTAGCCTTGCATTGTTGTTTATCATGATTATATGGATGCTAACACCTTTTCTTGCAAGAAATTGTGTGTCTGTGGGAACATTTGATGATTGTAAAGTACATGTCATCTTTGGGGGGCATGGGATTTGTGAGAGCTTGTGTTCCCTTGTGTGTTTTCTTCCTACCTTAACGTGCTTGATATTGTTACATGATATCAACCACCTTAAGGTGGGGGCATATATAAGGTAAGTTGTCTGATGTAGATGCTAGCAAAGTGTGTTTTTAAAACTTGAATCTATTGCAATCATTTAAGCCCTATGCAGAGGTAGGATATCATGTATATCCTTTTTATCTTAAGCCCTCTATGGAGGCGGGGATGGTGTACTTCTCGTGAAGAGTACACATCCTGTCATTTTCTAAAAGTCTTTTACAGAGGCAGGGAGTGGATCTGAGACTATCTTAACCATTAAGCGTGTCTTTGGTGATTGTTGTGGCAAAGCCCAATCATTGGTGTGTGCCTGTAATGTGCCTAAGATGGCTACTGTGGATTAGTGAAATCAAAATGAAAGCAAGAAACTTAAAACAAGTGCATAAACCAACATTATACCTTTCAAAATGAGTCACAAATCCTTGATTTGGGTAGAAGGAGTTGCACCCAAACTCCTTAGATTGTACCCTAGATAATGAATAAAATGTGAAATGCTCTCTCAAATGCAACTCACAAGCTAGCTCAAGAGATTTTTGGGCATGGTAACATTACTTGAAAATTGGATCCTAAAATGAGTTGGAGGATGTTGTATTTATAGATATTTTGGGAGAGATTTTGATCCAAGGGTTGAGATTGATTTGGTAGATCAATGGTGGAGGATAAAGATGATGTGGAGGGCCTAGATTTCATCTTGGTAAAATGGAGGGCTAGGAATAAAGATGAATTTTAAATTCATCTTGGGAAAGGGGTGGAGTTAATGAGGTTGGGTGAGATGGAATATGTGTGAATTAAAAATTCACATGGGGAAGGGTAAAATGAATTAAAACTTCATTTGGGGATGAGAGTCAACATAAATGAGGCATGGCATGGGTAAGGGGTGTAAGAGATATTAAATGTGATGTTGGACATATTTTTATAAAAAATTGACTTATGTGGGATATATTTCAATTTTTTATTTGGAGGATGTGGGGAAGGGTGTTAAGCTAGGTTTGACCACTTAAATGAGAGGTTAAGATTAATTAAATGAGGTTTTATTTAATTAACCCTAAGGCTAGGATGAGATAGGTTAGGGTAGGCAAATTAAATAATAGCTATTTAATTACCTAGGGTAGGAATAGGTCAATTAATAGGTTGAATTAATTAGTTAAACATGATTTAGCTAATTAATTGGGCTTAGTGAGGAGGGAGAAATTGACCAAATAAATATTGCATATTTATTTAATCAATGGGCTAAAGTTGAACTATTGAATTAATAGAATTAATCCAATTGTTGGGGATAGAACAATGAAAAATTAGGTGATGAAGGGATAATTGATTAAATATAAATTTAATTAATTGATTAGAAGGGAAATTGGTATGTTTAGGGATGTCAGGAGTCGGTTTGATGATAATGACATTTTTAGGTGTCTACATTGACGTGGTGTTAGGACCTAGGAGGGAAATGGTGTTAGGTCAAAGAAAAATATGCCCCAGCTTCCAAGAAGGAATAAGATGGGTGAGGGATGCCCCCTCGAGAGGTCACCGAAAAAATAAAAAAATTTCAGGTGAGCTCTCGAAAGGATGTGACGGGAGTGAAGGTTGGATAGAGGATGGAAAAAGTAGATGACGGGAAGAAAAATAGAGGAAACGGGTTGTGATCTGCACCCTAGAGGGGAAAAAGATTGGTGAAAGGATGACATGGCTTACTATATTAGACTAGTGGGCCCTAAGGGTGTCACATTTGCACACATTGAAGCTATGAGAAGAAGGAGCAAAGGAGAGATAGTAGAGCGCAATCCCTGATTCTCGTGACTTACACACATTTCTGAGCATTTTTGATCATATGGCCGGGCATCGGACACTGGACCCCAAGTAGGGCCTAACCCTAGTTTTGTGATTTTTTTATTTTGTCACATTTTTTTGGGTTCAGGAATTGGGTATTGGCATTGTGGCACTATCACAAGATCGCGTAGCACCAAAAGTATGCGGAAGAGGATGGCGCTATCTGCTTGGGTAGAATAGAGGTGGATTGGCACCAAATGCTTAACATTTTGGTGCCATCCTCTGAATTGGCGCAATGTGCGTAGGGCTTTGGATCCTGGTGCTTTGGTGCCAAATGGGTATGAGGGTAGCGCTATGTTATAGAATAGCGCTATTTTAGATAGTGGTGCTATATTTAATATTAGTGCCATGTGGAGGATTAGCGCTATAAATGATATAAGCGCTGTCGATAGAACTGGCGCCATTCTTTATATTGGCGCCAAGTGGAAGGGTGGCGACATTTTTGAAAATGGCACAAAGTGGCTTGCGTAGTGGCGCTATTATCTATATTAGCACCTTGGGGAGATGTGGTAGTGCCATCTCTAAAAATGGCACAAAACATGGTCTGTTGTGGCACTAAAGTGTTTTTGGCTTTCAACATTAGAAGAAAGGGTTGATTCGCAAAAAGATAGGTAGATTTTTTTTTTAAATTTTTTTTATCGAAAAGTTGTGGATGCAGGAGACGAGGTCATTTATAGTGTCCTCGCGGGAGTGACGCGTGCCATCTATGATGGCACTTTTTGATTAGTTTGATGATGCCACCTGGGCTAGACTGGTGAGGTTAGGGCTCTTGACAGCTACGTCGATGCCAATGTTGCGAGCTCATAGGGCTCTGATTACCACGGTTGTAGAGCGGTATCGGCCAGAGACATACATTTTTGCTTTCGACTAGAGAGATTACTATCACTCTTGAGGATGTTTATTGCATACTCAAGCTACCTATTCATGGCCAGTGGGTGACATATGACATGAGGAGGGGACAGAGGGCCTTGATTAGATTGTTTGGCTGTGATCACACTATTTTATCAATAGATAGGAGGGAGATGAGTTATGAGGGGACACTGGTGGTAGGTGCAGACCACTTTGCCTTGTTTTTGTGTGCATTGATTGGTGGTGTAGTGATGCCTGATAGGAGGGGCAGGGGATTTTCAGTTGGATGGGGAGAGATGATCGAGGGGATGGTCAGACATGAGACCATGTAAGCCTAGGGACCGGTGATGCTGGCGCAGCTCTATCATGAGATGCATACAATTGT
The DNA here is from genome assembly GCA_027924645.1 of Cunninghamia lanceolata. NCBI lineage: Eukaryota > Viridiplantae > Streptophyta > Pinopsida > Cupressales > Cupressaceae > Cunninghamia > Cunninghamia lanceolata. Next base: position 630,025 of record BSBN01000501.1, on the reverse strand, counting down.
CTATCATTATGATTCATCTTTATCAGCTGGGGTTATTTGCTGCATGTGTGGATCTGGGAGCATATTGTGGTCACTCAGCTGAGATGTGGGTACTATCACCGTCTATTTGAGGCCTTTGTGTTCCTATATCAGGATGCTGAGTACACATATATGGGATAGGTTCAGTATTGGAGATGGGTGCTGGATGATGTCATTCGGGTGACCTGGTGACCTTATGTCAGAGTGGAGCCGTGGCTAGATGATGATGTGCACATGCCTTTTACTTTTCAGCAGTGCTACTTGATAGGTCGAGGAGACCATATGATCAACATGTATCTACCATCGTGAGTTATGAGATAGTTTGGGTTATGATAGGATGCCCCACAGCAGATGACAATTTTTGCACAGACTCGTCGGGATGTCTGTTATTGGTCGGCAGCCATACAGCCCCAGGTTGCTCTGGAGGATTTTGTGGCTTTGTAGCCATTGTAGTGGGATTAAAAGAGTACTGTCAGGGATGTAGGTACTACTCCTGCATATGAGACATGGTGGCAGACATGGCGACCGACTCGGTTCACAGACCCGGCAGATGAGGTCATCCCTGCGGAGGAGGCGGCAGGGTCAGGGGATGAGGATTCTGATGAGGATGGGGATGATGATTCCGATGGAGATGATCTCCTAGAGGAAGGTGAGGAGATTATTTCTGACTACCTCGTGGAGGTTGGAGGGGATGGGGAGGAGAGGGAGATTGGTAGGGATGGGCAGCCGATGGATTTGCTAGTAGCAGCGACAGCTAGACAGGTGCCCCAACAGCAGGTGAGATAGCAGGTACCTGTACAGCAGGTGCCTATTGAGTAGGTTCAGATTGGAGTGGTGTGATGGCAAGGAGGACCTTGACCGCATGGGGGACAACCGAGGGTGGATAGGGGTGTTATGCTCCCACCATAGGTTTTGTAGCAACAGTAGGCTATTGTAGCAAGGCAGCAGGCAGAGGCAGGCCCTTCAGGGGTAGGTGGAGAGGTAGACCTTTGAGGGCCCACATCCTGTCAGCAGCCTCAGAGTGGAGAGGAGGAGGAGGTTGAGACTCTGCAGGCATAGATAGCCAGCCTGCAGGAGGCTTTAGAGAGTCGCGAGGTAGAGTTAGTGCAGTTGCAAGGGGCAGTGGCCTTATTGGATGGTACCGATGGATAGGTGGCTGCATTGTGGACATAGTTAGCCCAAGCTCAGGGTGATATAGTGATTTTGACCAGGAGCAAGATGTGGCACTTGCTAGGGCACAACAGGCAAAGGCTACGGTGGGTAGTTTGTAGGCTTCAGGTGCTAGTATGGCCCCAGTTTTGACATTGATGCAGACACAGTTGTCCCAGGTGCAGACATAGTTGTCCCATGCACAGACATAGTTGTATCAGGTACAAGAATAGTTGTCTTAGGTATAGGGGTAGTTGTTAGAGGCTAGAGGATGGACAGATTATTATCAAGGCCTCACCATGCGGTAGTGCCAGCAGAGCAGCATGCACCGAGCTATAGTCAGGTCAGTGGACCAAGGTCATCTAGGTCACACAGATCTAGATTAGTTTAGTCTGTTCAGCAGGTGATGGGTCCCCCATCACATGTGCCCTAGCAGGTTCCACAAGTTCAGGTTCAGCCACAGTCGCAGCCACAGCCACAGACAGGACCACAGCCACCACCAGGGCCAGGATCCTCCAGTGTGTCAGAGAGAGGGTCCTCTATGTGATAGTTGTATCATTTTGGCCCTTGGAGGCATTGTATCATGACATGTTATTATATTTTTTGATGTATATATATGAGCGATGTGTATTTTGCGATGATCATGTATGATATGATGTTGTTTGATGGCTTATTTGTTTATTTATGATGCTTTTATATGGTTATGATGATGCTTATGTTAATGGATGCAGTATCCTTTATGGATTATATGCTATGGATGTGCTGTGTTTATACAATTTATTATGTTGATGTTATGGATGTACCTATGGATGTAACCTGATGGATGTAATGATGGTTGAGTTGTTTTGATATATGCATGTTTGCGATCTATGGACTATGATGTATAATGCAAAATAAATGTTCAGATTAATAAACATTTATTATGGATGTAAAATGCAATGGAAATGTATGTTTATGTTATGTCTGGAAATATGGATATGTAACTAGATGTAAATTAAAATGTAGCTAAATGATTATGATTGTGATTATGCAATGTAACTAAATGATTATGAAATGATATATGGCATGCAATGTAATGATTATGGAATGTAATGATTTATGATTTTAAAATGCACCTACGTGATGACAAACTAAATGATTATGATATGCAACTAAAGGATTCTAAAATGCACCTAAATGAATTGCAAATTAAATGATTATGATATGGAAACTAAATGACTCTAAAATGCACCTAAATGACATCCAAATTAAATGATTATGATATGGAGACTAAATGACTCTAAAATGCACCTAAATGACATGCAAATTAAATGATTATGATATGGAGACTAAATGACTCTAAGGTGCACCTAAATGACATGCAAATTAAAGGATTCTAAAATGCACCTACATGAAATGCTGATGAAATGATATATGATATGCAATGTTAAATGATATATAATGTGCAACTAAATGGTTCTAAAATGCACCTAAATGAATTGCAAATTAAATGATATATGAGATGCAACTAAATGGTTATAAAATGTACCTAAATGAAATGCAAATTAAATGATTATGATATGGATCTAAATGATTATGAAATGCACCTAAAGGATTATAAAATACACCTAAATGAATATGCGAATTAAAGGATTATGATATGCAATGTTAAATGATATATAATGTGCAACGAAATGGTTAGAAAATGTACCTACATGAAATGCAAATTAAATGATATATGATATGCAAGTAAATGATTGTGATATGTAGCTAATGAAATGTAAATGATATATGATATGCAACTAAAGGATTCTAAAATGCACCTAATGAAATGGCAATGATATATGATATGTAGGATTGAAACTAAGTGATTTAAGAGATGCAAACTAGGTGATATGTGAGATGCAAACCAGGTGATATGTGAAATGCAAACTAGGTGATATGTGAGATGATTAAGTGTTGATACACATGATGTTCTTTGTTGGACCCTGGGTGGTGGGGTTGTGTGATAGGGGCATAGGGTGGATGGATGGGGTACGGGTGTGATTGGCTGTAGCTAGATTTGGGGGGGGGAGAGTGGAATGGTTAATGAGGGAGTTGCTAGGTCATGAAAACACCACGTTATTGAGGGGGGATATAGTTTGGTTTGGGATGTGTTGAGTGAGAATAAGTTGGAGGGATGGAATTAGTAAGGGAATTTGGGAGGGGTGGGGGTAGGCTAGGTGATTACGAAATCTAGGCCTAGATGGTATAGTTGAATAGATGATTAGTATGATGATTTGAGCTAGTTACAGTAGTTGTATAACATTAATTGAGAGCATTTCTTAGTTTATTATAGCAATGTAGGATATAGTTCACAAAGGTATGAGATGACCTAGGTGATGATATATATCCCACGATTGCATGGACTAGACCCAGAAACAAAAGCTTGATTTCATGTGTGCCCAAGGTAGTATAACCTTGCCTAGCCTAGGAAGGGGACTCATAGCGATGAGTGCTAATAGTACATATAAGGTTTTGATGCCTGTATATGTAAATGAGGCACATCATGCTAGAACCGACCTAGGCTTCAAGATATGAATACTATTTTTGGAGTAATGAAACTGACCCACAAGCACATCATACAGAAATGATGACCATGTCTACTCCAGGTGCTGTCTGCCACTTACCATGATATAATGAGATCAAGGTAGCTTTGGAAATGACCTAGAGTGAGGCAGAAAGATAAAAATCAATAATAAAAAAGATCAACAAAAAGATACAAATAGCCTTTGTGTGCTTTTGCCAAGATACATGTTGATAGAAGGATAGATTCTTGTCCATTGTAGGAATGATATATCCTAGGACGTGAATTGGTTGGGTCTAGTTGGATAATTTTCAAAAGGTGGGCAAAAGGATAGTCAGGTCATTTGTGGGATTATAGTTGGTATGTTGATTGATAATTTTTGTGTTAGGGACTGTGCTTCAAGTGTATACTTAGCTTGTGTATCATTTATTGGGTCCAGCAAGCTTAGTTTATGGGGTCCATCCAAACGGGTTGGATGGGTGCATCTTAGGTACCTGGGTACTGGATACATCCTTCATATTCTAGACTACCTACATACCCTATGTCCACGGGATCAAGGTACTTTCAAGATGCGAGAAAGATGAATATGTAGTTCTGGCATGACTTGATGATGTGGGAATGGTTTTGTGATGCTGAGAGTTGATGGATGTTGATGGTCGCGAGTTACAACGAGATCGATGTATGGGTGATTTGTGTTATTTTTGGATTTTTTGATTTTCTATCGTTTTTGGATTTTTTGATTTTGTGTTGTTTTTGAATTTGTTTGGTTTTCTATTGTTTTTGGATTTTTTGATTTTGTGTTGTTTTTGGATTTGTTTGGTTTTCTATTGTTTTTGGATTTTTGCAATTTTGCAGCTATACAAAAGGAAGCTTACAATGATCCTTGTTCCATGAGTTAGCCTTAGGTGGGATAGTGTAGGGTGGGGATGATGGGACTTGATGTTTTAGAATTCCAAGCCATGGGATGTGTACGATATGGAGTGTTGTGACGGAAAGAGGACTTATTAGATGGTAGAACCGGCCACTACACATGGCGCCTAAAACAAGTTTTGACCATGGTACCAATCCAAGGTGTCACCGAAGTGATTTTCACCATTGGAAGTCTTTATTGCACTCAAGTTTGTCTTGATTTTTTTTATTTTTTTTATTTTTTTACTATTTTTTTGATTTTTTTGATTTGGGTACTCGATGGGTTATGCGTAGAATTTCTTCAAGTGCAGAATGTTCATAGGCTCATACAAAGGCTGCCCCTCAGGTGTTGCAAGCTGGTATGCTCCTGATCCATAGCTAGCTGTGATGACATAAGGCCCTAGCCAATTGGGCTCAAACTTTCCTTTCTTAGGGCGCTCCTGCAAATTTTTTTGGTTTTCCATAAGGACAAGGTCACCTACTTCAAATTTTTAGTTTCTGATTCTCTTGTGATAGCTTCTTCTGAGGCAATTTTGATAGGCTTGTAGGTGGTTCAACGCATCCAGACATTTCTCATCCAGTAATTCTAGCTGATGCAACCTTGCGACTCAGTATTCCTCATCAGTGATTATGTTTTGCAAAGATACTCTTAGGGATGGGAGCTCGACCTCAATAGGTAAAATGGCTTCGGATCCAAAGACCAGGGAAAATGGAGTGGCTCCTGTGGGGGTACAGATGCTTGTATGATAGGCCCATAGGACAAGATTGACTTGGAGGTGCCAGTCACGGCCATCTCATTAATTGTCTTCTTTAGAATGTGGAGGATGATTTTATTTGAAGATTATGCTTGACCATTTCCTTGAGGGTAATATGGAGTGGAAAAGTGGTGTTGGATTTGGAATTTTTCACACAAGGTACAGACTTCCTAGTTCTTGAATGGCTTTCGATTATCGGTGATGATGGAATGAGGGATACCATAACGACAGATGATATAATGGAGGATGAACTTGGATATCTAGGTTCCAGTGGTGAAGGTGATTGGTATTGCTTCCACCCACTTAGTGAAGTATTCAGTAGTTGTGATGATGAACTTATGGCCATTGGAGGATGGGGGATGTATTTTGCCTACGAGGTCGAGTCCCCACTATGAGAAAGGCCACAATGTTGTGATTGGTTGCAATTCCTATGCTGGTGCATGTATGAGATCTCCGTGTTGTTGACATGGTAGGCATTTTTTGATAAACTGGTAGGTGTCTCGTTCCATGGTTGGCCAATAGTATCCGGTCCTCAGGATCTTTTTAGAAAGAGTGGGTCCACTTGAATGTGCCCCACAGATGCCTGCATGTACCTCTTGTAAGGCCACCTCAGCTTCCCTAGAGTCTAAACATCATAAAAGCGTGCCATCAAGACTCCTTTTGTATAGGGTATCTCCTACAAGGGTGAAGCGAGAGGCTCAGCAAATGAAAGATTTTCATTGTGAGGTGGATAGGTTAGGAGGGATGATGTTATCATGGAGATATAGATAGGTTTCTTGATACCATGGGGATAGGGGACTAATGACTTCGCACACTAGCTCCGATTGGGGAACATCATATGTTGGAATAGGGAGTTCTTCTATCAGGAATTCGCACTTCTTGTTGTCTTTCTTCATGTTGACCATGGATCCGATGGTGGCCATGGCATCTGCAGCTTTGTTGTTTAGCCTTGGGATTTGTTCAAAGTGGATGTCATCAAAATAGTCTTTAAAGTCATCAACCATCTTTTTATAAGGTAGGAGTTTATCATCCTTGGTCTTGTACTCATTGTTTACTTGTCGGATGACCAGTTGAGAGTCTCCATACACTGTCAGCTTCTCAATTCTCCATTTGATTGCCATTTAGAGACCTATCATAAGGGCCTCATACTCTGCCACGTTATTGGTACATGAGAATGTGATTTTGAATGAATTGGGGATGGTGTCACCCTAAGGAGTAACAAACAAGATGCCTGCCCTTGAGCCTCTGTGTGTTTATGATCCATCGAAGTACATTTTCCATGTTTCTGTTGCTGATGCTATTGTCAAGATGGCTTCATCAAGGAACTCTGCCAGTGTAGGATGTTCTGTAGGAATGGGTGCTTCAGCCAGCTGATCAACAATAACCTGTCCTTTGATGGCTTTTCTCTCAGTATATTCAATGTCAAATTCAGTGAGGATCATGACCCATTTTTCCATTCTCCTAGTAAGAGCAACTTTGTTTAGCAGATACTTTAGTGGATCAATCTTGGTGATGAGCTTAGTTTTGTGGTTGAGCATGTATGTCTTAGTTTTTGTGAAGTAAAGACCAAGGATAGACATGCTCATTCAATTGGTGTATAGTTTAGCTCATAGGAGATCAGGGTGCGGCTGATGTAATATATGGCTCTTTCCTTCCCTTGTTCATCATGTTGTGCTAATAAGGCTCCAATAGCTGTTTCTGTTGCTGAGATGTATAATAGGAGGGATTCTCCTTGCCTTGGCAGAGTTAGAACAGGGGGATTAGCTAGGTATTCTTTTAGCTGGTCGAAGGAAGCCTGACACTGTTCGTTCTAGAAAAAAGATGTGTCCTTTCTGAGTAGATGTTGGAATGGTTGGCATTTATTGGCAAGTTGAGAAATAAACCGATGAATGGACTGGAGCTTCCCTTGCAAAATTCTCAGATGTTTTAGGGTTTTCGGAGGTGGCATTTCAATGATGGCTTTGACTTTTGTGTGGTCTACCTCGATTCCTCTTCTAGAGACAATGTATCCCAAAAGTTTTCTGGAGGTGACCTCGAAGACACATTTCTTTGGATTCAAGTGAACATTGTATTGCTCCAGTCGGTTAAAGATCTTTACTAATACATCCAGGTGTTCCTCCCATGTCTTTGATTTTCTAAGCAGGTCATCGACATAGTCTTCCATGATGTGGTGGAAAAGATCATGAAAGATAACAGTCATGGCTCGTTGATATGTGGCTCCAGCATTCTTTAGGCCAAACAGAATTACCACCCAACAGTACGTCCCCCATGGACATATAAAGGTTGTCTTATGTTGGTCCTCTTCTACAATCCTGATTTGATTATACCCTGAAAAACCATCCATGAGGGATAACATTTCATGTCCTGTCGTAAGATCCACTATCATGTCAATGTTTGATAAAGGGAAGTCATCCTTTGGGCAAGCTTTGTTAAGATCTCAGAAGTTAGTACAGTAATGAATTCGACCATCTAGTTTGGGTACTAGTACTAGGTTGGAAACCCATTCAGGATAATCAATTGGTTAGATGAAGCTGACGTCCAGTAGTGTCTTCAACTCTATTTTGACTAGGAAGGCCACCTGAGGGTTCATTTTTCTCAGCTTCTATTTTACTAGTTTTGTATGAGGTCATACTGCAAGGTGATGGATGACCAAAGTGGGATTGAGCCCTGGCATGTCTGCATAAGTCCACGCAAAATTATGATTTTTGCGTTTGAAGAAGGCCAATAAGTTTTCCTACTCTTTTGCGCTGAGAGATTCTACTCTAAAGGTGATTTTAGGTTCTTCTTCCATCCTAAGATTCATCTCCTAAGCTGGCTCTACCAGGATGGGTGACCTGTCAGGGTATACCTTCTCTATCTCGGGAAGGCCCATGCTTCCATCTCCTAGCACCTCGTGGAGGTTTTCACCAGGAGATACGTCTTTTATTTTTACTTTTTTGGGATCTGACACTGTCGTGGAGTAGTTTTCACCATCAAATCCATGTTTGATTTTTATATTTTTGTGACTGGAAGCAGGGGTTGTTTCCCTGAAATAGGCAGTCATATCAAGTTCCATGATACATCCTGCTCTATGATCTCCCAGGGGGAAGTGATCTCTAACCCCCATCATTTCAGCGATTGCTTCATCATTTGGTGCTGCGTCGAAGACAAGAGGTCCTTATTGGTCCCAGTCTATGAGGTCCAGGTATACAAGGGGTAAGTCATTGGATGAAGAGGATAGGGTGGTGACTGTGTATATGGTGCATATGGATGAGTCAAAGAAATCGGTGAAATCACTAAAGGAATCTTGATGACCTGTTTCGTTGACATTATCTACTTTAGGGGAGACCGTAGCAACCTCAGCTAGGATACATTCGCCAGTAGCGAGGATACATTATCGTTGACTATATCCTAACCCTTGGGTATAAGGATTTCTTGTTTCTTGGACTGGTTCTATGATCCCTTGTTCATGAAGGCCGATACAACCTTGTCCTTTATAGCCCATGTTTTTGACAATTTCTGACCCTTTACCATAGATCTCTATTGGTATTGTGGGAGCTTCTTGCTTAGTTTCTTCATCTTTATATAGCTAGGATGATATGTCTTCGAGCACATCTTGATCAAGGAGATGTTTCCTCTCAAAGGTAGGCGATGGTTTGCACTTGATGACAACTATATTGGCTTCTTCTTGCTTTGGGGTACCAAACATTTTAGGGTTGGGTAATGTGCCCACACAAAAGGTGCCATGTAGGTCGTATTCTCCACATCCCATGTAACTAAGCTTGATCTTGACCTTAGGTAGTGGAGGTGTTTGGTATGAAGTGGTGGCAATGTTGGCGGGGTCGATGTATGAGGTGGAAGTTGTGGGATTGGTTTTTGTGATGGTTTTGTTATATGGACAGAAGGTGTGGTCATGGCCTTTCAAGAAACTACAGTATTGGAAGGGGTGGGGGTCAGCGTAGATAGTTACTTCCGTGCCGTTGTGAGGGAATTTTAGACATTGATGGAATGTAGAGGGGACCGCTTGCATGGCATGGATCCACGGTCGGCCGAGAAGAATGTTGTAGGGGAGATCAAGGTCAAGGACCTGACATTTTGTTTCCATTATCTTTTGTCCCACTTGAACAGGGAGCTTGATAGCACCCTAAGATAGTCATTCAGTGTCATCATACCCTTTGATTGTTATGCATTCATTGGTGTCTACAACCACATCCGAGTATCCCAAGTGATTTAGTAATTTAAGAGTGCATAGGTTTAGGTTGGGGCCACCATCTATTAAGACTCTCTTGATGATATGGTTGTGGATGTAGACTTTGATGTGTAAGGCATCATTGTGTGAGTTTTCAGATGCGAGAAGATCCTTTTTTGAGAAGGTGAGATGATGAGGCGCGGTGATGTGGCCCACCATGGCTTGGAATTGATTCACATTTAGGTTGGCAGGAACCTGGGTTTCCAAGAGTGCTTTATCAAGGACTTCTTTATGTAGCAGTGATGTGCAGAGTAGCTCAAGTATGGATATTTGCGCAGGGGTCTTACCTAGATGTTCTAGGAGGTTGTACTAATTGGTAGGCGATGGGCGCGTAGTTGGATGATTGGGGAGGGAGTCTGATGTGGATGCGGGAGTTTATCAGTGGTAGGGGCTGTCCGGATGGACACGCGACCACAATGGGTTGTGATGGTGCAATCAGGTGGTTGAGCCCGAATGGTGATTATGTTGATATGGTTGGACAATGGTTCTATCCGCCCTACGATAGAGTCATAGGATGTGGGAGGTGAGGTGACGTTGTAGGCTTGGTTGGATGAGGAGGCTTTGTTATGATTGGGCAGTGGATCCTTATAAGCTCCTAGATTAGCATTAGGTGATGGTTGGGTGCTTTGCTCAAGATTGACTTTGTTTTGATCGATGAGGTCTTGCACACAATGCTTTAACTTCATGCAATTAGCGGTCTTATGGCCCACAATGTAGTGGTAGTCACAATAATCATTTTTGTTGTACCACGCAACTTTGAACTCACTCTCTTGGTGGGGTTTAATAGGTGGGAGAGTAATCAAACCTTTCTTTAGACATCTGTCGAGGATATCCTCAATTGGTTCCCCTAAAGGTGTGAATTGTCTTTGAGGTTTGTTTTGTTTAAATTGCCCCCTTTGGGTATTGACATTGGTGGCGTATGTACTTGAGGACATTTGATTCTGTACATGTTGGATGGATTTCACATCAGTGACACTATTTTTCAAGGTATTTTTGTTCTTTCCCCAATAGCGTGGCTTTTCATTTGATTGCGTGTTGTTGTTGTTTGTATTGGGGACGTTGATATTGAGTTTGTTGTTGTTGTTGTTGTTGGACTTATCATATAATTTGATTGAGCCCTTGGTGATGAGGGCCCTTTCTATGGTAGTACCTTTGTCAATGACTTCTTCAAAGGTAGACGCACAAAGGATCTGTAGATGAAACCCTATTTCTTGATTGAGGTTAGTCACAAACATGGTGACTAGTTGTTTTTTAGGAATTGGCCAAGGGAGTTTGCTTGCTAAGCTTCTCCACCTCTGCAAGAAGGAAGCAAAAGATTCTCCACCCTTTTGTTTTGTGTTGCAAAGGTCTGTCATAGATATTTCATGTTCAAAGTTATAGGAGAAATGATTGACAAATTTTTCCACGAGCTCAGGGAAAGACCTAATGCCCGGGGCAAGATGTGTGAACCACTCAACGGCTTGACCACCAAGGCTTCTTGGGAATAGTCTCATTAGATATTGTTGATGGTGATGTTAGTCACACACAAATACTAAACAAAAGTTACACAACAACCCTTCTTTATCCTAAAAGATACGATGAATTCAAAGAATTCACGATCCCAAGTCCCTGTTGATTAGTTCATAATCTACTGAGATCACTCAGTGGTTGATGTGTATTGCTGTTTTCTATTTTGGGGTCTTACGTAGATCAGTAGATTTTGTTTCTGTAACTATGCTATATAGGGAGGTTACTCTAGACATCATATATCTCCAAATGATGTGTCTAAGTTGATATTTGCATGAGTTCTACCCTTATTTGTGATTCTTTGCATGATATTTTCAATAGTACATGCATCTAGCTCAAAAATATGCTAATGATGTTCAGTTGTCTACGAGGTGTCAGCATATTTCTTTGTTCTACTTAATATTTATCATGATATGCAGTTATGGAAGTGATTTCTATGAAATTAAAATGAGAAAAGAGGTTAGAGAGAGAGATTCCTAAAATTACTTGACTAAGATCACTGATCCACATACATGTTCCCATACAACAATGAAGAGAAGAAAACTAGAATCATACTTCACCAGGAAATTCCACAAATCAGTATGATCTAGTGCAAATCTTCAAGGGAAAGATGACAACAACATGCAATAGAATGAAAATGCTTCTAGTTGAACACAAGATTCATCATTACATATCCAAAAATCAGCTTGAAGATTACTTAAGGTTTACAATCAGGATGTAATCTAAAGCTTCATCTCCATATAGTATGTTCATAAAACAAGTACATTTATAGTGATCTAGAGGAAGAAGCTTGAATGTTTCAACAATTCAATCCTCCCTAGTCTCAGTAATCCGATCTCCTACATGAAATTGCTACAGGTCTGATATTGTATGATTGACCTCCTCTTTTTTTAGAGTGCAAGGGCTGAATATATGTCTTTGTTTTCACCCCCCAACACAGTGCCTAGGAAAACCTAATGAATCAACGGTCTGCATCCTCAGATGTAGCATCCAATAGTGGAAGATAGATCCTATCAAAAGGCCCTAAGAAACATGCCCATACCGGGTGTAAGGTTGTCCTCTGAAAACTCTAACAGTCACCAAAACAACTGTTGCTCCTTTTAATATTGTTTCTTTCCATCTGTATTTAAAGCTTTTATTCCTGTTGCTGCATTTGTGATCTTTCATGGTCTGATCCACTGCTTGGGATGTCTTCACCATTAAAGCTCTATCCTTACATCGGCCTGCACACCACTAGTCAAATTTGCATATAAACCCTTTTGTAGGCCTTGCGTGTATTCCTTGTTCCGCACTCTCCCTGATCATCGGCGAGACTTGCGTGGTTGGGTTGAGAATTTATTTCTCCGCCGATGACGGCCTCTGCAGTGATAAAATTATGTACCTGCCACCAGACACAAGTCAAGCATCATCATCATCTCAAAAACCAATAGGAAATTATAATGAATCATGCTCTAAATGTGCAAACATATATATATATATCGGGTCATGAAACCATGGAAATCACGCATCCCAATGCATATACAACATTAGAAAAGGTTGAGTCAACCATTGTTTGACCAAAATCATGCTATTGGGTTCCAGGACAGTTTCAAAAATCATATTGCCCTGCCTTCCCGCCATTTTCCTTTGAATTCTAGCCTGCATGCATAAAACAATGCATGCTAAATATAAACAAGCACAAGATGCACCTTGCAGACTTAAATGATCATGCATTATAACTTTGGAACTCCAAATTAATCGGGATATGATGATGACATCATCATCATGGATGGGCTTTGCTTAAAATGTGAAAAGATGACATCAAGGTCATACTGAAGGAAAATTGGGAAGCCAAGAAGTATGACCCTGAGGGAAGAACTTTTGAAGAATATCACCCTCCCAAGGGGATGACATCATCGGGACATGTCGAGTTTTGCATATCAGGTCATGTTTTTAAGATCGTGTGATATTCGGAAGATGACCCCCTGTGAGTAAAATGACCCCCCTTCGAAAGATCGGGATGACGTCAGCATGTTGATGTCTTCATTTTATCACTGCAGTTATCATGATGTCATCGTCATGTTATAGGATGGGGTGATCTTAGGAATATACCCGCGCGAGGTAAAAAGGATGATGACGTCACCGTCAGGGTGATTTCCTTTGTTCGTCGGGTTCAGATGATGTCATCAGCATATTGGCCTAGGGTGATATTCTGCGAGGGGGTGATATTTGAAAGATCGGGTGATCTTTGAAATACCGGGTGGTCTTTTAAATATCAGGTGATCTTTGGAAGATGACCCCCGTGAGATATAAAGGATGATGATGTCATCATCATATTGATCTCCTTTGTTTATGACATCATCGGGGTATTGGCCTGGGGTGATATTTGAAAGATCGGGTGATCTTTGAAATATCGGGTGATATTCAGAATATCAGGTGATATTCAGAAGATTGGGTGATATTCGAAATATGACCCCGGCAAAATATATGAGGGTGCCCGACGGGTAAATACCACTTATCACCTAAAATTGACGTCCGGAGTTTGCGGAGCAAAAGATCATCGGGTGATAAAATTGGATCAGGGTGATCTTGCATAAGATGATTGATGTTCGGAATATGACCCCCCCTAGAATATCAGGTTTGACCAGAACTTTGACTTGCCATAACTTTCCTACTTGGCTGAATTTCAGGGTGATGTAAAAGGTAAACCTGCTTAGAATTTTATACTCTTCCACATAGCAGGCTTCCTGAGGCAAGATTCAGACTTTGAAATTTGGGTTGAGACTCAAGATCACAGATGCACCTGACATGAAGCACATACATACTGACCAGAGCACAAAAACAAGGGAGCAAGCCAGAAAAGTTGGGTCCCTATTTTGCTAAGTCAAAATGGGGCGTGTTGTGTAACCACACAACATATATGTATCATTGTTCGAGACTTCTAAGCAAGCGAGGTAGAACTCCCTAAGATGATCCTTAGGGTCTCCCTTTCCCTTGTTTTTGCCAAATTTGGGCATTTCAAATTTTTTGGTGAAAGGGGGCATGTACAGTGTCTGATCAAATGGATAGGGACAAATATCCTCAAAGGAATAGTGCTTGCATTTGCCCCTAGTTTGTATATCGTCTACTTTTTGAATCAAGGTTTGTACAATGCTCATTAGATATAGGGTTGGTGGCATTTGTGGAGTGTAGGTTTGTTGATTAATGAGATGTTGGTGATTGGGTGGGGTTTGATGTTGGAGGTTTTGGGAGATCATGTTTTGGTATTGTGGGGTGGTGATTTGGTTGAGTTGTGCGAGGTGTTGTTGGTAGGCATGGATTTGTTGGAGAATATGGGGAGGTATTTGAGGATTGGGATTATGATGTGTTGATGATGCAATGGGGTTTTGTAGATACGTGAGATGAGATGAATTGACATTGGATGGGTTGATATTGGATGGATTGATATGAGATGCATTGACGTTAGATGGGTTGGTCATGTTGTAAGGTGGTTGTGAAACGAATTGTCGCATGTAGGCTATGGTTTGAGGGTTGAGTGGAGGCACACTTGTGGAAGCACTTGCGTGCATGAGGTTCCCTTGTATGCCCAAGGTGATTTGCGGAACGGAAGAGTTTACGGTAGTTGTGGTAGTGGATGTGATGACGGGTTGAGAGGTGGTAGGATTGGAGACACTTGCGAGGATTGTAGATGTGGTAACATTAGAGCTTGTGGTGGTGGTAGATACTGTGGGAGTTGAGGTTTATGAGATGATAGGTTGGGTGTTTAATGTAGATGGTTGGGAGGATGTGGTAGGATTGATGTTAGAGATGGATGGTTGGGATGATGCCATGTTTGTAAGGAAATGAGAGCATCCCAGAACGTACATCTAGGATCAATAGTGTCTTCGGTAACTTTAAATTTTATTGGGTTGCTTCAAAAAACACTACCTACTATGCCGCAAGGTGGAAACAAACATAGTTTATTTCCCCATCATTAAACCTTCAGAGAAAAGACTGATGCATCTTTATAGTTTCAACAACAGACAATAGATTCAACTTATAGAATCACAACCATGAAAGAACAATAATAAGAACACATAGATTTACATGGGGAAAACCCTTTTGGGTAAAAAACCCCACACTCCAAAAGCCAGAGATCATTGTATTAATCAGCAACAAGAATACATAGTTATAATACAATATCAGACTCTCAAGCTTTCATAGAGTTTTACATCTTGTTCTTCATCTAGAGAATCTCAACAGCAACATGGCAAGATCACCCTCGCTCTCTCTCGACCTTTGTTTCTCCTTTTCTCAGTTCAGTCCCTTCACATACTATTATCATGTTGTGTACAACATACAGCATAGGACTTCCCTGAAGAAGAATACAGAGCATTTCAGATTGAACTCTCAATCTAACTCTATATCTTCAAGATTGTTCATCTCCAAACTTATCTAACCGTCCAAGTAACCAATCAATTCAGTTCAACTATCAAGAAAGTCGTTTCTAACTGTTCACATTCGTGAGAACTCATTAGTCCCACATGCATCAGTCATCGGGCAATTTTCTAGTTTATATACTCGACCACTCAATAAGACTATCGTCAGCAATTTTGTCCCTGACAATGCCAGTCTAACCTTATCAGTATAACCCAAACCATCAGCGACCACTTTTGCATTCATAGCAATGAGTCCTTGTCCCACCGATGCCCAAGTCTTCATGCCTTCATTGGAGTAACAGACAACCATCAGAAAGACTTCCAAACCTCAGACTGACCAAGCTTCTCACCCTGACGCCAATGCCTCGCCAACCCTTTATCGGAGTGACCCAATGCATCGAAACGTCATCTCTAGGTTGGGCCGATAGTGGTTCTCACACTGACGCCAACTCTTTGCCAACTAGTTCATCAGAGTAACACAAGGCAATCAGAGAGAGAACTTCTAACCACGCCGATGTCACTCGTCATGCCGATCATTGGAAAGACTCTCACTGACGCCAAACCTCCATTAGAGTGAATCCACATATTAGAAGTAGATATCCATAGCATGCTGATAAGGTTTGTCACGCCGACCTCCAACTATCGGAGTAACACAACACCATCGGTGATAGTCTCTCTGATCACACCAATAGTTCACATCTTGCCGATACAAAGAACAACCCACTATGAACAACAAGATCATTGAGACTCTTGCTGATGCCTACAATCTGAGTCACAATTACTCAACATTCTCCCACTTGACGAAGGAATTACAGGAAACCATCAACACTCCAAGTCATAGAACCAAAGCTGATACTTCCTTCACTCTGCTATGCTCACAAGCTACATAGAAGCTCCAACATAGCCAACTTCAAAGCTTCTAAAACATAGCCATGAAATCATCCTCCAGAAACAAGATAGAACATCAGCTAGAACAACAATCAGAAAGATGACTGCTTCCATCCAACTAAACAAAAATCCCACTTGACTAAAAATAGCACACACAGTTAGTGCTAAAATACAATCACTCATACCTTGAAGGTATTAACATCAGTAGACTCATGCATATACACCCATCAGCTGCAAATACAATCTCCATGTGTCAACCAATCAAAAAGACCAAACACATCTAAGAACTCCCACTGCATGGGTAATGCAGATCTTAAAAAGATCATGGCATACAAAGTCCACCAATAGCATCACATTGTAAGTGTAAACATCATGTAGTACTAAGGAAACATCCACCATGATATGCAAAAACTGTAAATCAATAACTTGTACAACTCAACACCAGTCCAGAAATCTCTCAAGTTCTCCACACCCAACAAAAGAAAAAGACAATATAACTTCCATGTCATCACTCAAGAACATAAATGAAAACACATGACCACAAACTAGTGATCACCTCAGCTCCAATCAAACCTCAAACCAATGTAGTGTGAAACAAACCATCTAGGAAGATAACCAGGACCATAGAGAGTAATTCTGCACATCATATACCTGTAGACAATCCTTCTACATACACCTCTGAATGCCAACTATGTCAAGTATGATCTCCTTCAAAACACCCCAAAGAGAATAGCATAACAACACCTAAACAAACATTCAATCTCAGGAGATCAAATTCAACATATGTAATAATGCAACTAACATGGATTTAAGCTTCTCAATCAAAGAAGATCAAACTAATCCATTTCCCATTTTAGGAAATCAGCCCATAAACCATCTCCTAACAATCCTCATCAATGAATGATATCTTAAACTCAAATGCATAAGGAGATTAAACATGCTATCCATCTCTCACAATGAATCCTCCAGAACCATCTATGAGCAGTTCAAGATCCATGTCTATGAAAGAAAGCATAAAATACCTGAGAGAAACAATGGGCAATATCTCTCAAGTAATAAACTACTGAGTAGACCATGAGCAAGGATAAGAATGCTCCTCCAAGATATAGAAGCCATCATGACTCCTCCAAAAGCAAACTCCTCATAGGTCTCTATTGAAATCACGTCCAACCAAGGTAAAGACTCCTCGAACTTCCTACTGCAAAAACTGAATAAGCACAGCATATACAGTCTCACCTTATTCTCCATGTATCCATGACTACCTACAACCAATCACCTCATGCTAAACTCCAACTGCATCACTGCACCAACATGAAGTAATCAAGCAAAAGATCAATGGACCCAACACACAGAGAATCACTAGACCACTGTCAAAGCTCCAATCATCTAAATTAGGAACTTATCATGACATCATGATCTTACCATCCCCCTTTGGAGATTCCATGCTCCAGGTGAACATAACCATGGTCTCAAGAGCAATGTATCATGCCAAAACTCAAAAGAAAAAATCAATAAAATATCATGAGATGAAACAAACCAAACTCTAAACCAACATCACCTGTCAAGCACTACCAACACCTCAGCCAAGGATTACATGAATCCTTCATGACTCCAAGATGTTACACATCCTCAAATAGTGCCCCTGCAAAAGAACCCTTCTGCAGCAACAAGATCTAAGAGCTCCTCCTAGTAACATCTACAACACTAAAGAAGATCATTCACCACTAAGTGATGAATCTGCAGTCATTGCTAAAGCTCCCACTAAACTGTGGCAACTGAGCTTTCCAAGAAACATGACCAAACACCTTCTCATCTAAAAATCTTTTAGGTCCACATATTATCACATCAATAAAAAAAATGGCATCAAGATCTCCAAACCAAGAAAATACAATATCACTGTCAAAAGCTTACACTAAACTATGTATCCAAGCTATACATGACATCATGATACACATGCTACAGGTCTCCATAACTGACTATTCAGGTACTCTACAACATCCACCCTCTCATCCTGAAACAGTCACACCAATGCACAAGTGACCACAGACAAGGCCAACTAACAAATCTGCATAAACACTGAAATAATCTGGTGGATAAAGACAGTCCACATCTGAGTCATCTCACTGTAGCTTAATAGGTGATCAGTCCACAAAACTACATAACTAGTAGATCCAACCAATGTACCATGCAAACTCACTATCACACTGGAAACTACAAAATTGAGATCTCAAGGAATAGATAACAATGTAGACAACATGACTCAAGCATCAAATTACTTACAAATCTGATTTGCCATACATGTCCACAACCTGAGCACCATAGTATAGAAAACCAAAAGCATTACCACAGAAATGCTGAGTGACATATCACATACCAGCACTCCCATGCAGAGAAAGCATTTCATCTCCTCACACCATGCATAAAGCATGCATGCAAAACTGCAACTACATCATCTAGCAACACCCCAAAAGCCAGGGTCTAGAAATAACTTAACTGCAGCTTCACAAAAAACACAAGTTTTTCTCTTTACCATGTAAAACTTGCAAAACCATTCATGCACATCCATATCTTCTTCACATCTGGTAGATTCTATAGTCAGAAACCAAAACACCATAATAGTTCAAACTAGAAAAAGATTAACATAGATAAGCATCATAGATTTTAAGGAAAATCTATTAAACCCTTCCGATGTAAGTACAAACCAACCACAAGGATTAAGAAAATCTAGGAATTGCAAGCCTAATTCAGACCAATTCCAAGACCACCATCATGTACAAGCATCCAAGAGAGAATGTCAGGTTATATCATAAGATTCCAGACCTCAAAAGGATCAACTCCATAACCAAAATGCAACCGGGGCACACATAAACAACACCTTCCAATACCAGGAACAAATCCCAGTATAAGCACAATACTCCATGGCTGAGCAGCAACACAAACTTCTTCATATCATAAGAGAGCCTCTCACATAGACACCCAATATGAAAGTTACTGCAACAACACAACCACAAAGCAAAATTCTACCCCATGCAACAAGAACATCTTACTGTTAACAAAAGAGCCTTAGACCACATCATTTCAACATGATCAACTGCTTCTCCAACTTCATCAACCTTCAGGCTGCATATTGTCACTTGAAACTGAACCAAAAGGAGCAAACACTTTTACTCACTAAAGGATCAAACATCAGATGATTCCTTTAGATTTCCTTAGGCTTCCAAGACCAAGAAATCTTCATAGAAAGAATCCAGAACCTACAACACCAGAACCAAACTAGTCCTGGAAGAAAGCTCTGATACCACTTGTAAGGAAATGAAAGCATCCCAGAACGTACATCTAGGATCAATAGTGTCTTTGGTAACTTTAAATTTTATTGGGTTTCTTCAAAAAACACTATCTACTATGCCACAAGGCAGAAACAGATAGTTTATTTCCCCATCATTGAACCTTCAGAGAAAAGACTGATGCATCTTTACAGTTTCAACAACAGACAATAGATTCAACTTACAAAATCACAACCATGAAAGAACAATAATAATAACACATAGATTTACATGGGGAAAACCCTTTTGGGTAAAAAACCCCACACTCCAAAAGCTAGAGATCATTGTATTAATCAGCAACAAGAATACATAGTTACAATACAATATCAGACTCTCAAGCCTTCACAGAGTTTTACATCTTGTTCTTCATCTAGAGAATCTCAACAGCAACATGGGAAGATTAGTATCGCTCTCTCTCGACCTCTATTTCTCCTTTTCTCGGTTCAGTCCCTTCACATACTATTATCATGCTGTGTACAACATACAGCATAGGACTTCCCTGAAGAAGAATACAGAGCATTTCAGATTGAACTCTCAATCTAACTCTATATCTTCAAGACTATTCATCTCCAAACTTATCTAACCATCCGAGCAACCAATCGATTCAGTTCAACCATCAAGAAAATTGTTTCTAACTATTCGTATTTGTGAGAACTCATTAGTCCCACATGTATCAGTCATCGGGTGATTTTCTAGTTTATATACTCAACCACTCAATAAGACTATCATCAGCAATTTTGTTGCTGACAATGGCAGTCTAACCTTATCGGTATAACCCAAACCATCAGTGACCACTTCTGCATTCATAGCGATGAGTCCTTGTCCCATCGATGCCCAAGTCTTCATGCCTTCATCGGAGTTATAGACAACCATCAGAAAGACTTCCAAACCTTAGACCGACCAAGCTTCTCACGCTGACACCAACACCTCGCCAACCCTTTATCGGAGTGACCCAATGCATCGGAACGTCATCTTTGGGTTGGGCTGATAGTGGTTCTCACGTCGACGCCAACTCTTCGCCAACCAGTTCATTAGAGTAACACAAGGCAATCAGAGAGAGAACTTCCAACCACGTCGATGTCACTCATCACGCCGATCATTGGAAAGACTCTCACTGACGCCAAATCTCCATCAGAGTGAATCCACATATCAGAAGTAGATATCCATAGCATGTCGATAAGGTTTGTCACACCGACCTCCAACTGTTGGAGTAACACAACACCATCGGTGATAGTCTCTCTAATCACACCGATAGTTCACATCTTGCCGATACAAAGAACAACCCACTATGAACAACAAGATTGCTAAGACTCTTACCGATGCCTGTAATCTGAGTCGCAATTACTAAATAATGTTGTGGGGTGGTTGGGTACCAATTTTGAGGAGGTAGTCAAGATATCAATTTGGATTTGACCTTAGGATTTTGTCAAGCAAATCCATGTTGTCGGCGTCTTGTGTAAAGTTCAAAACATCTTGGTCATCTTGGAACATGGTGGGGATGTTTTGGATGGTTGGTGGTGGCCGTAGTGGTGGTTGTAAGAAATGAAAGGGATTTTCATTGGGATTATATGTTAGAATTTGAAAGACCGTAGGTGGGTTGTGTGTTTGGTTGATTGGTAGGTTTTTGTCGTTGGTATTAGGCATCCCTATGCCCATATATTGTCCAAAGTCTGCCATTGCTTGATTCTTCTTGTGTTGTGATCTAGTTATGGGCATGCAAGTGTATGGATTTGATTTTGAGGTGGATGAAATGGGGATGGAGACCTTAGAGAATCCAGATTGATTTTGTTGGACTCGAAGAAGATGTGGTAGTGGAAATGGAATAAAAGATGAAAGGGTGATGGTAGCGTGATAAAGGATAGATTTTTCACTTTTAAGAGATGAATCTTCCAAAAAGTGTCAATCTAAGGATGATAAGAGTGGGTGATTTTGATGTTTACAAAGTTTTGGACCAAAATGGTAGATGGTAGATGAAGTTTGCTTTAGGATGATTTGACAGAAGGGATTTTGATGTTGATTTGGATGGTGAAATTTTTAGATGAACTAGATGTTTGGTATGAGAGATTAGGATGATGTTTTTGAAAAGGATTTGACATTCAATGAGTAAGATCTAGTTTTGTGTCACACAAATGGATGTTTTTCTTTGTTTGGGGTAGACTAATGACCTTACACAAAGAAGGATGATTATTTTACTTGAAAGGTTGACTAATGACTCTCCAAGAAAAATATGATGTAAAAGATAAAATCTAGATCTAGCCTTAGCTCAAAGGGATGATGAGTTTTGGATGTTGATTGATGGCTCTTTGATAGGTGTTTAGATTTGGAAGATTTTGGATATGTTTTTGATGAGAGAAGCGAGATGATTTTAGAATGATTTCTTGTAACAAAGATGTTTGTTTGGTTCAAAAGGTATGCAAAGATTAATGAGGATGAATGGATATGAAATTGAGTGGATTATGGTATAGCAAAGGGTCTGGTAATGATAATGATTGATTCTCTAAGGTCAAAATGAAGGTATGATTGGAAAAATTTGGATAAAATGAGGGGTATTGACGGATTTCTTGGAAGGTGATTATGGATTATGACAAAGTAGGTCCTAAAGATCAAAATGGAAGTTTTTCTAATTTTAGGCAAGTCAATCTGCAAATAGCACCAATCCACAAGTGAAATGGCACCAAAAGTAGACAGAGATGGTGCTGAAACAGGCTAGTGTTGGTCGAGGCTCTGTAAAAGATAGATTTTGATGACAGATTTGGATTTGTTTTGATATGAAGTTTGATCAAATGATTTTTATTATCTCTTGGCAAGTTTCTAGAAAGCACTTTAAGCACAATAACACACAATAACCAAGATTTTGTTTGTGAAAAGATGTGTGACTTTCTTAAACAAGCACTTTGCACAACCTAAGGTGAGGATATAATAGTATTTGTTGAATCCCCTAGCTACACCTATTCAAAGCGGGTTGCTCCAGGATGCACTGAAGATTCAAGTTTCCATGAAGGCTTGTCCCTCACCAAACCTTAGGATTGTCCCTGCTACCTTGGCTAAGAACTGCATGAATCGGGGCCGCTTCAAAGGTTACCTTTCTGCGTCAACAAATAGAAGGTTTTTGGCTTGCTAAAACAAAGGTTCGTAGTAAGTGCATTCGTTCAGGTGGCCATACGTGCGGCATCACTACTCTCCATTATGGAGTCTCCCAGCCTCCAAGGGTTATGCCTTGGAGGGTTTTGGGGGAGGTTAGCT
The DNA here is from genome assembly GCA_027924645.1 of Cunninghamia lanceolata. Lineage (NCBI taxonomy): Eukaryota > Viridiplantae > Streptophyta > Pinopsida > Cupressales > Cupressaceae > Cunninghamia > Cunninghamia lanceolata. Next base: position 607,064 of record BSBN01000501.1, on the reverse strand, counting down.
GTTGGTATGACACAACAACACCTATTGCTTGTGACTTTCGTCACAAACACATTATTTTATATAGCGGCTTGAAAGAGCTTGGCTTTAGCTTGTTGCCGCTTGGGTCGTTCCCACCTTTCGAAGCGGGGTGGAAGGCTCTCTAAAGGACTAACAAAAGCAACACAACCACAAAAATATTTTTGATCCCCAAGTTCATACAAAGATGCGAGGGGAGAGCATACGTATATTTTGTGCTTATGTCACGCTAAACAAGGTTCATTTTAGTTCTTTGGATTATGTTGGGGGTGATTTATGCAAGTGTTGTGAAAAGATTTTGATTCCCAAGATCACAAATGGTGTGAGGGAAGAGTATACACTTTTCACACCACAAACATCATCATGAAAACACTTCACACAAATTTGATTTGTTTTCTTGTTTAGATGAGTGAAAAATACAGATTGTTGTTCTTTTTAATCCAATGAGTTGTAATGCACTTTGTGGTTCTTTTTAAAGCCCAAAATTGAAATGTTTGTGGGGTTGTTGGCAAGCACTTGTGAATTTTAGAGCACCAAATTCAAATATTTTCTAAGCTAAGGTACACAAAGATTTGTTTGTTTGTTTGTTGATCAATTTTAGTGCACCAAATTGAAATGTTCGTTTTAAACTCACATGGGAAATGTTTAGTTTTTTATCAATGGAATATGTGTGAATTAAAAATTCACATGGGGAAGGGTAAAATGAATTAAAAATTCATTTGGGGATGAGTGGACATAAATGAGGCATGGCATGGGTAAGGGGTGTAAGAGATATTAAATGTGATGTTGGACATATTTTTATAAAAAAATGACTTATGTGGGATATATTTCAATTTTTTATTTGGAGGATGTGGGGAAGGGTGTTAAGCTAGGTTTGACCACTTAAATGAAAGGTTAAGATTAATTAAATGAGGTTTTATTTAATTAACCCTAAGGCTAGGATGAGATAGGCTAGGGTAGGCAAATTAAATAATAGCTATTTAATTACCTAGGGTAGGAATAGGTCAATTAATAGGCTGAATTAATTAGTTAAACATGATTTAGCTAATTAATTGGGCTTAGTGAGGAGGGAGAAATTGACCAAATAAATATTGCATATTTATTTAATCAATGGGCTAAATTTGAACTATTGAATTAATAGAATTAATCCAATTGTTGGGGATAGGATGAAAAATTAGGTGATGAAGGGATAATTAATTAAATTAAAATTTAATTAATTGATTAGAAGAGAAATTGGTATGTTTAGGGATGTCGGGAGTTGGTTTGATTATAAGGACATTTTTAGGTGTCTACAGCTATGAACCTAGCAATAGGTTTCTTCCATCGCTTATTTGCCATGTTTTCTCTATGTCTTCTATGTGTGTGTGTGTATGGTGTGTTTGTTCCCAAGCATAGTCTTAAAGACTGGTGGTGATGAGTCCCTCCTATGTTTTGGGATTTGTATGGCATGTTTGTTCTCAAGTGCAGTCTTAAAGACTGGTGGCGATGAGTCCCTCCTGCACTCGATTTGTATTACGTGTCTATTTCCCCATATGTAGCCTTAAAGACTGGTGGTGATGAGTTCCTACTACATTTTGGGTTGTGTGTTTACTTTCCTTATACTTACATTTTGCATTTCATATATGAGAAAAAAAAATAATAATCACCGCATTCCTTGTATTCACTATGTTTTGCGTGTCTTCAATGCTATCTTCTCCGTGTTTTGCGTGACTGTAACTATCTTCTCCATGTTTTGCATGCTTGTTACTATCTTCAATATGTTTGGCATGTTTTCACCATGCTTGGCGTGTCTGCTATGTTGTTGACCTTACTTTAATGCATGTATTGGCCTTGCATTTATACATACATTAAAGTGGGGGCTAAATGTTATGTTAGAAAATGTCGTCTTGGGGGCTTTTCCTCTTAAGGTTTAGCTCCTGGGTCCTTAAATTGCATTTCAAGTATCTTGTGTGACATTTTTGACTCATGCTAAGAAAACCCTAAAGTCTTATAGTAAAGAGGACCTAGGGGGTGCTATTTTGATGACTCTTGAACAAAAATAGTAGGGTGGACTTGGGCGCTAGTGCCTAGTCCTACCCTATTTTGGGTCTACCCTAAATATAAATGTCAGTTTTATGACCATTATTTAGGTCCTATGCAGGGATAACTTTAAGAACACCCCCCTCGGAGAAGGTGTATAAACCTAGCGAATCATGTATACTTCCTGAGAAAAATATTAATTTTATTGACAATTTTTTTCATTTTTCTGGGAAAAAAATAATCTTATTTGGCGAACCTTTTGTAATCGCTAGAGGTCTATGGAAAATCCTGGCGAATTGTAATTTTTTAAAAACCAATAAAATATTTTCATTGGCAATTAAAACCTATTTTCAAACCAATTAAATATTTTTGTTGGTGAATTAAACCTGTTTTCAAAATAAGAAAATATTTTTGCTGGCAATTAAAATCTAATTTCAAACTAGAAAATATATTTACATTGGCGAATTAAACCTGTTTTCAAAATAAGAAAATTTTTTTGCTGGCGATTAAAATCTAATTTCAAACTAGAAAATATATTTACATTGGCGAATTAAACCAATTTTCAAAGCAATAAAAAAATTATTGGCGAATTTAAATATAGTTTCAAACCAATAAAAAATTAATTGGTGAAATAAACTGTTATGCCAATAAAAAATCATACTGTGTGAATGGCATCAGACTTTAGTTGAAGTTCCATTCTGGGCTGTAGTTCTGACACACCCATCTTTTTACATAAAGTCTCTGGAATAGAGACAAGTGTCAAGTTACAACGATTCTGATTAACGAAAATTAATAGATAATTATTTAATTGAGCTGCATAAATTGCCTTCCCAAATACGTGCAATTGTGCTTTTCATGACATTCCTTATCTATTATGAAAGGACAGAGGTCACTTAGAGCATGGATGTCATTAAATGGAAAAAAATTCTAATAGATTTTGGTTGTCGGATGATCACAAATTGACAGCATAAGTACTAACACACCCAATTTCCCAAATTTCTAGTTTTACAACCAAGGACTTGCGCTTGCCGCGCAACCACCTTTGCACAATAATCAATAAAATATATTATATATTATATATATATATGTCAACCGTTGATCTAATAATATCTAACAGCTGCTAGTTGATTCCAGAGGATTTTGTTAGCAATGTGTGGCATTGGAGATCTACCTTCTGGAATTGAACTACAACCATTCATCTTTCGTTCTAGGGTGCATCAAATGGTCAGTGATGATACGATTGATTTGATTGAACACACTTAACCACATAGATTAGCTAATGTTCAATTAAGTTCATTAATGTCAAGTGAGTACTGAGTCGTGACAAACTGCACAGATTAGCCACTATGAATTAAATGGAGTTGCTTGTTATTTATTACCCATTTGTCACAGACGTACAATTACATGTAATGTATATATGATAGTCTTTAGTGTTTAAAACTTATATTGCATTACTAAGTTTCAGATAGGTCAAGAATCAATAGACTGTAAAAGTTCAAAGTAATGGCTTTCATTACAGCAGTTATACGAAGAAAGTAAGTTACCAAGTATTTATTTTGTGATCATTCATGATTTTGATTTTAACTGTGTGATAGAGTTCTCAGTTCATAGATGTAGAATAGTAATAAGAATCTAAGATGATGGAAAATTTTGTTTGTGTGTGGCTATGTAGGTTGTTATTGCTTTGCATGTCTCGGAATGAAGAAATATGAGCATTCGTCAAGTGGAATAGATCATGTCAAGAATCGACACTTTTAACATTTGCAAATGATGCACTCTATTATGGGTGGTGGGTTGAATCTCCCACACATGCATGCATGTATGAGAAACTAGAAATTCAAATTGACACATGGAATTAGTATTGCAACTCAATTGCCAGTGACCTTGAGAAAATCAATTTAATTCTCCTTTACTAGCCTTATTGTTACCCATGCCTAGTGGTTTCTTGTACATATAATGCAAGGTTCTATAGTGAATCATTCACTGACATTGTGAATGAGCACACAATTAAATTTGTAACGGATCCATTGCCTGTTAATAGGATAATTATGGACTACATTGAAATATTCATTACGCATCGTCAAATAGAGGAACCAAAAAGATTTTGGAGGATCAAAGAAAGGTTTGAAGGTTGAAGGATAGGAGTTTTGTTTAGAACTGAGGTTGGTTAGAGGTTCATGTACGATGTAATTCCACAATCTTTTTGAAGGGTGATGTTAAATTTTACTAAATAATATAGAAGTAATTACGGTTTGAAAGTAATTATGGTTTGAAATTGCAATGTATACAGATCATAGATGTTTCAAAGAATGAAATTTTCAATATAAAATTATATATTATATTATATAAAATATGATATTATTATAAATTTATATATTATTGATATCGATTTCATTTGGTGGCCTACAAAATACTTTTCCCAAGCATTGATATTTAATTTATTAAATAGATATGACAAGTTATTAAATAACTTTTGGTAATGGTTGATCCTTACACGAGCCGAAGATTGATGCTACAAAAAATCTGGACAATGAATAAATGAATAAATGCATCATGCATGTCAGTTGAAGCGTGTGTTCAGTAATGATCTTTCTTTAAATCCTGGAGGTCTCCAGCAAAACAAAACTCAACTGCCTTGCTCAAATTATAGCATGGAGACTCCCATAAGGCTCCACTGCAATAAGCACCAGGTTGCCTTTCTAGGCCGTATCAAAGATGGCAGATTGATGAACATTTGTAACCAACAAAACCTATTCTTTCTTGAGGCGGTGAAGATGGTCCTCGGTAAAGACTTCTTGGTCTCCGAGGATAGATATAGGGTAAATTTAGATATTTCCTCCCGCTTTCTGTCTTCTTTGTTGGACCTAGGAGAGGCAAAGGTGGATGCACTAATCATTCTATGGCAGGTATTCACTCCAGATATTCTTTTGGATGACTTAGACGTGGTGATTGATGCAGAATTAGGGGTCGGCATCCCGTGGCTAAGAGACCTAGAGAAGCTGCGGGAGGGACAGGAGGGCGTAGCTAGGTAGCCGTTCCTCCTAAACATGAATGAGCAACAACTTAGAAGGCATAGGCTTTGGGCGGCTCATGGGACACACTTTCTTCGATGGGCAATTGGAATGGACACAGACGATACTCTGATATGGCTTCAATACTTCGCAGCCATTGTGAATATGGGGGGATTCTACTTGCAGTGGCTGTAGGAGTGGTCGAGCTCTCAGGGCAACTTTTTTGGTGATTTCCATGATGGGGTGGTAGGGTGGCAAGTTTTCAAGGAGTCATTCAGTCAAGGGGCTAGGGATTTAAATGGTACAATGGTAGCCTCTTCGGTGCTGTGTGTTTTTTGGAGCTTGGGTTGGCCGCTGGAGTGGTTTTTGTATTGATATAATTTCTTGAGTGTAAATCTTTTTGTAATAATATAATTACTCAAGTGTAAATCTTTTTGTATTAATATAATTACCCAAGTGTAAATCTTTTTTGTATTAATATAATTTCTACTTTTTGTATTAATATAATTTGGTCTCTGTTATGGTTAGAACTTAGATGTTTCTAATGTTGCTTCTTATATGTTTGCTTTAATTTATATATGTTGACATGGATTTGGTGATGGTCTCTGACTCTCTGTTATGGTTAGAGGTTTCTAATGTTGCTTGGCATTTGTTTTCTTTTTGACTCTTGAGATAGGCATAGCTAAGAGAGCTATAATATATGTGAACTCTCAATCTTTTTGGATTTAATTTGATTTCAATTTGGTTATTTTTAGATTGAATTAATCACAAAATTTTATATGCACAAGTAAAATTACACTTTCTATTGATAGTGTAGTTCATCTACATGCATGATGCTTGAAATATTTGCATAATTAGGTTTTGACACTTGAACTGTTAGATTTCCAAATATCAATGGTTGACATTTCATACGAGAAACCCTCTACGTAATCTTATGTTGACTTGCTACCTCTGGTTGCCAGTTGTCTAAGTTGAAACCCAAACCATCAAAACCATGTTGTTTACCGGCCCCTTATACTTTATCTTGTCAGTCACGGCTTGGTGGGGAACGGGTTAACCTAGCAAGCTAGCAGGTTCCACTTTTTAATTGTTTAAGAAGTTAATATGTGAGCAGGTTGTCGGTCAGTGAAGTCATGACTTCATGTCCTAATATTCGTAAGTTGACCAACCCCTTAATCTAATAGTCTAGAGGTTACCCGCTGTCATTGGTTGAAGGAAGGGTGAAATCTAATGGTCACGCAAGGGCGTATGAGAAATCTGTCAGGAGAGAATATTCACTACACGGCTGCGACAGAATGACACATGTCAAAAAATCAAAGCTATCCTATCCCACTAAAGACTTGATCCAATGGTTGCAGGAAGGGCCAAATCTAATCGGCACAAGGGCGCATGAGGAATCTGTTAGGAGAGAATATTCGCTCTGTGGTTGCGACAGAACGACACATGTCAAAGAATCAAAGATGGCATCCTATCCCACTAAAGATTTGATCCAACGGTTGCAAGAAGGATGAAATCTAATGGTCGCGCAAGGGCACATGAGGAATCTGTTAGGAGAGAATATTCGCTATGCAGCTGTGACAGAATGACACATGTCAAAAAATCAAAGCTGGCAAAAGACTTGATCCAATGGTTGCGCATCATCGCAAGGAGAATTTCTTTGGTTGGAATCTGCACTGCGCAGTTACAACATCGTGACACGTGGCATTCTCTTTTTTGAGAAGTGAGGTATGCCAGCATGGGGTAGGTAAGAGGTGGGCCATCAAAGGCTGTTACACTACGAGGTGCTGACATGTATCTGACTCGTACATTTTTGAAATGGCGAGAAAGATTGTCAAATCTAGTCAGCCAATCAGGACTATGGATTTTAGAATGTAAGGAAAAGATCAATGGCCCAAATTCAAAGTTTCAAAACAATAAGATTTTGAAGTGCTTGCAGCATGAAGTGCATTAATACAGAAAATTGTGTAGGTATTCTTACCACATGAAGTTCATTAGTACAAAGAATTGTGTAGGAATTTAAGGATTAAGGTATTCTCGAGAGCACAACTGCATTCAGAATAAATCATCAGAATGAGTAGGAAAAAAGTAATCTCAAGCTTCTGCAAGCACGAAAAACCAGTAAGTAACTGTTCCTCCTTTGTGCCTAGTTTTTCCAACTATAGGTTAATTCTGAAGCTTTTAGGGCCATTATCAACCATAAAAACCCTAAGCTACCTTCATAAAAGAAAAATGAGTCAGTCAGGCTAGCCTTCCACTTCAAAACAAAGCTTGGATGAGGATCTTATGATCCAACTCCCTAGTTCCACTAGAACAATTTTGAAATTGCATGGCCCAGGCGGAGCCAAGGATAGATTTCTTAACTACTGCTATAATTGTCGGGATGCCAAATTACCTGTCCCAGGTTGGATCTGTTGTGTGGTTACACAACATGCCCCATTTTGACTTTACAAAACAGGGACCCAACTTTTGTTTGGCTTGTTCTGTGCTTTCTAGCGGTTTGGTAAAAGTAAGTCATGCAGATCATCATGCAAGAAAGGCTGAGTAGGGCATCATCATGAGGTCAGTTTGTCAAATTTCATATTTCATTCCAAAAACCTCATATTTAGAAAGAGCATTAAATTCCATGCAGGTTTATCTTTTACATCACCCTGATATTCATCAAGATGTGAAAGTTATGAGTGGTCAAAGTTTGAGTCAAACCTGATATTCCCAAGGGGAGGGTCATATTTTGTAACATCAGTCATATTATAAAAGGTCACCCTGATATAGTATATCACCTAATAAAATCATGCGGTCCGAATATCTGGACGTCAATTTTAGGTGATAGTAACCTTTACCTGTCAATAGCCTTATGCATTTCGCGAGGATCATATTTTTCAAAGTAACCCGATATTTCATAATATCCTCCTGCTGTGAAGTATCCCCCTAAGCCAATATCCTGACAACGTCATCCAAGTCTGATAAACAAAGAATCAAACATGACGATGGCATCATCATCATTTTACCTCTCGCGGTATATTTCTTGAGCATGATCATGCTTATATATCATGACGATGACGTCATGATGCCTTGCCAATACACTGAGTGAGTATCAGGATGACGTCATCCTGATATTTTGAAAGAGAGACATGTAAGTTTGTCCAGTCATCATCATCTTTAAAACATCACCCGATAAATCGAGATATTCTCCTAATGTGCTAAACATAACCAAAGGGTATGTTCATCACCTGATCTTGTCAACGATAGTTTTTTCCTCTCAAGGAGGATGATCATATTAAACTCGGGATGATATTTGCAAACATCCTCCTATCATTTGAATATCATCTTGTCTTGCGAATATCACCCCGCTCCCGTTGCCGCCATTGTCATTTAATGCGCACAGACATGGTAGGTAGTTCCCACCAATAACAAGACCCGATGGAACAGCTGGCAAAATCCTGACTTTCCGTGCGAAAATTAATGAATAAGATCCAATTTGTCAGGGTTTACCCTAATTTTACCCTAATTGCAAGGTTAAAGGGTGAATTCACCGTCATTTCATTTTTTACCTTGTGATAAATTTGTTTTTACAGAGCACCAGCTTCCATATCCTCATATAGAAGATAGTTGCACGAATTGAGCTCACAGTCAGAAGGGAGTGCATGATCATCAGCAGAATTAAGAGCATTATCAGAAGTCCTCTAGTATAAAAGGAAATTTGCATATCTAGGCACCCATGGCTGACAAGAGGTTAGTTAAGTGTCAAGCAGAATTCAATAAGCCTATGTTCTCCTCTCAGAGGGGCGTCCTGTTTAAGTACGGTGCAATCACAGATACCCATCAGGGGAATACTGATTTAGATGCATGGTCAGCCAGGTTGAATGATGAGAATAACAAGAGTCCTGTGCTGGATGCAGTTTTCGTATCCGGGATGTGGAATGCTGCCAATTTTCTGTATTCCATGGAATCTCTGGAACTGGTTATCGAGTGTGCCAGGAACTATAATCTAGAGACCCGGCAGGTGATGAAGCATGGGAGGATATATGCTGACCTATCTATCAAGGGTCTTTCCAAGACATTTGGATTGCCACTGGGTAGCAAGGTTAAAAGTGTGGACCTAAAGAAGTCAGAGAAAGAATATGAAAACAACAAGAAACAAGCCAGGAAGAATATGTATCAATGGAGGGCTAAAAACAGTACATATCCTGCAGCATCCAAACTTCCTGTGCATCTATTCAAATATGATTTTGCTGATGAATATCAATACATGATTACACTACTGAATAGAGTAACAGGCCAGCCTGATGGTGGTAGTTTTAGAGACTGGATGTATGGTGTAATAATGATGTGTTTGTATTCAGATATCAAGCCACTGTGGGGCCAGCTAATAAGTGATTCTCTACATGAGCAGCTGATGAACCTAGAAGGTTCAAAGTGTGCTTTTTATATGACATCATACATTGTTTACTCCTATGCTTTTAAAGGCACATTTGATGCACTAATTATAGATGGAAAGCTTATAAGCATAGTTAATGCTGTGCACATTTGGGATCATCATCCCTAGCTGCAAAGAGCCAATTACCTCCAAGATTACAAACTGGTAAATGATGCATTTTCTATGCATCTGGTCAGAACCATGGAGGATAGAACAAAGAGATTGAGCATGGAAGCTCAAGAAATAATCTACAGGCATGGAGCCTGGTATATACAATTTGCCACATTTTCATACATGATGATTGAGGGTTTTGAAGGACCTCCCCTCATGCTGCCAAGGTATCCCATTGATGCAGTGATACTGATGGAGTTCATAAGGCAGAGCTCCACAATATTAAGAACATACAAGGATTTAGAAAATAATAGGAAAGCCTATCCATCAGAGGCACCTAGAAGACTTCTGGGCTGACTGTGAAGATGAAGCAGAAGAAAGAAGAAGAGGATATCAAAGGCTAACTTTGAATCAAATCAGAACCTTTGATTGCATCCCCATCCCCCAACAATTGAAGAAAGATGATGGCAGGATAATTGCAGATGAGTATGAGCAGAAGAAAATATATAATGATACCATCTCTGCACTTGACCTCACCATACAAGAGGAAATATCCTTGGACCCCTTCATTACCAGGACCATACAACTAACCCAAGCCTGGGTTGATGAACAGATAGGGGCATTGAAGAAGAAGGGTGTTGCCATTACGGTGGACAACAAGAAGAAGGGGCAGGAGATTCTTGATGGGGAGTATGATGACTTCCTGAATGAGAAGAGAAAGTCTAAGGGAGATAGACTCCATCCACCACAACAATAGAGCAAAAAACCCCCAAGGGGTGAGAAAGTAGATAATGAACCCAAAGGGGTTATTATTGAAAGGGCAGTATTTGTAGCTGAGGAGGCAGCAACATCAGGATCAGGATCTGGATCAGGATCAACATCCCCTCCAAGGACAAGGAAAGGAAAGTCCAAGAAGAGTAAGACAGTAGAGGCTGGAATTACTGAGGCCCTAGAAGAGGGTCAATCCTTAAGAAAACATGATGAAGAAGATATCCTCGTGAAGGGAGAGCCTAAAGAAGAAGAGGCTCCTTTGATAATAAAAAGAAAAAGAAGATCTCCACAGGTGGTGGTGTCTACCCCACCTAAGAAATTGAGAACCTCCATGAGAGGTGAAATAAGACAACCCCCTACATTGTTACAAGGGGTAGGTAGTGAAGTGCATAGGGAACTTCAGCACAATGTTCCACTTCCTACCATCGTCAAGTTTAAGACCGAGCTCGCAGAAGAGTAGATGAAAGAAACCTCCCAGACACAAGCAGAAGGTCACATCTCGCTAGATAAGACAATAACTTTGTCTGATGATGAAGTTGTGCAAGAAGTGGCTTCACAGAAAATGGAAACCCTTGCTACAGGTATGCACATGACCCCTCACAAGACTCCAATTCAAACTATACTAGAGGAGATGAAGCAAGTGGAAACTGAGAAAGAAAAGAGCCCAGAGCAGATAGCCCAAGAAATGGGGCTAGATACACTGATTGCAGAGGTGACAAATCCTGCGGTGATAGACATAACAGAGAAATAGGATGTAAATCCTGAACATCCAACAGGATCACCTGACAAAAGGCAACCTGCAGAAGAAGTGAAGATGGCAAAACTAGAGGGCCATGCTTCAGAGATAAGCGCACAGGATGCATCAGCGGAACCTACTATAGTAGAGGTTCAAGAAAAGCAGGCTGATGAAAAGGATGTATCTGAAGATCCTGCTGCCAAAGTTCAAGAAATAAATAGCACAGGTGCGGAGCAAATTGTGGTTACAAAACAGACGCCAGCACCTGAGGAGACTTCCCAAGTATCCATGACTGAGAATGTGCCTCATGAGGAAGAAAAACCAAAGGAGGATGAGGTAATGACAGAAAAAGATCATGATCATCATGATCAACATATAGATACCTCACAGGATCATCCACCTCAGGAGGATGCTCCTCTGGAGAAAGAGGTTCCTCAATAGGAGGATGTGCCACGGGATCAATGTCAAAGCGAGCATCATGAAGAAGAAATAAGGAAATCACCTTCTCCATTGCATTTGCTAACAAAAATAGGAGACACAGGTGAACATCATGATGATGCAGGGAAACATGATCAGGTACCTCTGTGGTTGGAGAAAGAGGTAAATGCAGAAGAAGAATTTGAAATTCAAGAATTTGATGTCTCCACCTTATTCTCTGAGAATATAATAAAACCTAAGAGGAAGGCCAGAATGACTTCAGCCATCAAAAGAGATCCAACAACTGGGAGGAGGACTGCACAGATTCTAGTACTTACTGTAGAAAGAGAAAAAGGTAAAATTACCTTAGATGAGTTCCAGATTAGCACAGTGGACTTAGGATTTGTCAATGAAGACCAAGAGGGTCAAGAGGGCAAAGATATTATTGATTCTTTAATTAAGAAGGTGAAAAGAGAGAAAGAGAAAAATAAGCAACACAAAGAGCACATTGCTCAGTTGCATGCCTACATAGGAAGGCTGACCAATATTGAAAATACTTCAACTGAACATGCAGTCCCATTGATTGCTATTTCTCAAGAGGAGGTGAATAAATTAGACCTCATGAAACAATAGGCATCTATACTAAGGAGATGGATGTCATCCACATTGGGTGATACGGAGGAAGTGGTAAAGGCCTCTTTGAGGAGGTGGAATACTCTCAGCGACTCCAGGTCAAAGGTAGATAAATTATAGATGCAGACAGGCAAAGAGTCCTACAAATTGGAAAAGGTACTAAACATCCTGGGAGAAATAAGGAGGATAAATCCTCAGTTGCTTATCAACAAGCAGGTGCTGAACAATAATACTACCTTGTTGATTGATGTATGGTATAAGGACATTCAATTTGAATGTGGGGTGCTTAGAAGATGCAATAATAAACTGAGAGATATCAGCATGAAGTTGCATGACTTAATGTCAGTTGAGGCAGAAATGTTAGAAACACTGGAAGGAAAAGTGGAAGGGAAAATAGAAAATCAAGATGAAGAGTTTGCCATCAAAGCTTTACACGGCAACTTCCAACTAGTAGCTGATGATCCACTTATCAACTTGACAGAAGAAGTCATAGATAAAATAATGAGAATCAAGGTCAAGATGGAAAATTATAATGAGACGCTGCAAAGCAGGAAAGACAAACTGGATAGCAGTAGGAACAAATACGAGGCACACAAGCACACCATCACCAAAGCAAAGACTCAGGATTGTGGAGAAGTAGATAAAATCATCATCATCAAGATGATGAAAGTTCAGGGAGTGATGCACATGATGATGGTGCACAGGAATCAGATGAAGAAGATGATGATGCATCATAAAGTGGATATCAGCATCAGATACTTGGTGAAAATACGTATTTTCAGATAGTTGCCAGCTGGCAACTTGTGCCATTTTGATAAGGTGGACATAGTCAAGGGTTGATCTTGACCGTAGATATTCATACACAAATCCAGATCGTTGATCTTTTGTAACGGATTCCTCACCTTGTTCTATAAAAGGTGCAGGAATACTTCATTTTGAACATTTGAAACTTAATTGAAATCTGTCTGCTGAAGTATTCAGGGCCTATTTCAAAGCTTTTGTATACATTTATATCTTTGCATACTTAGTGAATGAGAAGACTATTTTGGTTACAATTCATAGTAAATCTTGAGTAATCAGTGTGTGAATTCTAGATTTATGTGGTGATTTGCTGCATCCCTTGGAGTGCATGTTTACTTGCATATGTTGCTTTCACACAAATTCCTTTGAAGTTAGCATCAACTGTATCTAGCTGTGGAATGTCCTGGTGAACATATGGTTTGGTTTTCTTCTCTTCATGACTGTATCTGATGTGCATGTGGTTCAAAAGCTAAATGTTCAACTTTAATTTAAAGTATTTCTTTCAATTTCTTTTAAATTTCAGAGTATTTCACTATCACAATTGCAAATAACTGATAATCTTAAGCAAATAACACAAAATATGCAGACATCTCATAGATAATTGCAAATATTTAGCATATTTAGAGATAAAACATGTATAATTGGTAAATATCATGCAAAGATTTGAGTATAACTGTATCATTGAATCAAATAACTGTGTAAAATGACCTCTCTGTGAAGAATCTTTGCAGAAATAGTGTCATGATGATGAACTCTATGTAAAGCCCCAAAATGGAAACAGCAACACACATCAACCTTTGAGTAACGTCAGAAGATTAAGACCTTATCACCGGAGATGTGGGCTCATGAATTCTCTGAATTCATCGTATCTTTCAAGATGAATAAAGGTTAATGTGTACTTTTATTCTATGCTTGTTTATGACTAACATCATGACCAACATAAATTGGCGCTAGAAGGAGGGCCTTTATCTGAAAGAACAGGCTCATCATCATTATTTTTTAGGTTTGATGATGCAAAGAGTAAGGTAACCCCAGTGCATTCGTGAATTTCAAATACTGCTCAAATATTTACTGTAATAGGCTTGTAAATGTTCATTCTGTGTAAAGTTCCTAAAATTAGTCATAAATATTGCAAGCTTTATAGTAGATCATCATTAATTCACAAATATCAACCAATGATAAGTAAATCCATTCAAGCTTTGAAGAGTTTTAGCCTTAGAAACTTGATATCCTGTGGTAAGAGTCATTATATCTCAAATATCCTTTCATATTTGTAGTATCTTTGCAAATATTTCATAAATATTCAGTCTGATCAGTCATCTGACCATAAATATTGTCTCAACTAGTGAAATTCATTCAATATTTACGATCATCTAGTTAGTTTCAGCCAATTTGCCTCAAAATTGAGAAATCCTGGCTCACAGGATAAATACTAGGTCCAGATCTAGTGGAATCTTTGAAGAATTGCCTGTTAGAGGTTTCAGACCTAGAACTGTAGACATCCATCATACTCCCGGGTCTAGTGCATCAGAAGGCTCACCAGAACCTCCTCTTGTAATTCCTGTTGGTTTGCAAGTAGCTTCTGGGATATCTGTGACACCTCCTGTTCAACCTCAACCCTAGGTCCAACCTCAGCCAGCTGTACCACCGGCTTAACCTCCTCCAGTTACAATGTCTTTCTTTGCAAAAGAATCACCTTTGACCTTCAATGCATATCACGAGTTGCCAAAGAATCCAGACAAACTTTGTCCAAAGTATCATCCTTATCAGGATGCTGATGATCATATCAGGACATTTAAAGAAGCTTGCTGTAGAGCCAGAATAGAACATCAAGATGTTGTATGCAGATTATTTCCTTTTTCCTTAGGGGAAGAGGCTTACAATTGGTTTATTAGTCTTGGTCAAGCTTTTGTTGGTTCATGGGCTATCTTAGAGAAAGCCTTTCTTGATAGGTTTAAGGTCCCTATTGATCCATCTATGAATTACCACATGTTTGCTACAATCAAAAGATTCAAGAATGAACCTATTGCCAATTTTAATGCTAGGTTCCAAAAAATGCTATCCAAGTTAGTTGCTCCTTACGTAGTAGCAGATGCTTCTGCTAGGAGTATCTATTATTTAGCCCTGGATCCATTGACTTCCATGTTCATCAGGAGAACACATCCTGAGATCACTACCTTGACAGGAGCCTTTCAAGAAGCTATCAAAGTAAATCAGAAGCTAGTCCCAGCTCCTACTCCAAATATTGCTTTCCCTACATTGCCTGGCATGTATCCAACACATCCTGCATCATATCCTGCATAATATCCTAATGGAGCTATGATACCTCCAGTAGTCATGCCTGCACCTTTGCAGGTGCCTCCATTAAGTATCATGCCACCTCCTAATGGGAATGGCCAGATGTCACAATATCCTGCACAAAATTTAGACACCTCAGGGTGCTGATCTGTCTAACAATAACCATGGATCCTCTTTCTTCAAGCCTCAAAGTGAGAATGTAGTAGCCAAAGCTCAAGAAGAGAAGGAGGAAATTAAAGAAATTTTTTCTCAACTGAGAAAACTCACCACAGAAGTGACACATTTGAGAAATCAAAACTTCTATTCACAGTCAAATCTGAATAGAAATTACTCCAATGATAGACCAAATTATCCAGACAGAGGATACAATAACAACAATAATTTCAATAATAGTGGTGGAAATAACAATAATCCTCAAAGACAGCCTAGAGTATGGAATTCCAGGCCAAATAATGGTTCACTACCATCACCCTTAGATAATCAGCCATCTGGTGAAGCTAAACAGACTACTAGAGTCAATCTTGCTAAAGCAACCCTCACCAACTGGTGCAGGATACACAACACAAATGCTCATGCACAGTTAGATTGTCCACAATTTCAAATTGCTGCTAGCATTTTTCAAACAGAAGTGTCTAATGCTGCAGGCCATCCACCTCAGGTAGAAGGTAATGAAATAGTTCCTTGTGGATATGATTCAGCCCTAGTGCTGGAAAGCTATACCGATCATCAAAATTATTCTCATGCGTATGAAGAATCTGCTTTAGCTTTTGAGTCAAATTATGTCTTCCCTTTTGAAGATGAGAATGAGCCTTCTATTGAACATGAGGAGGTGCATGCATACCAACAGCAATATCCTAGAAAGCATAACTATAACTTGAGAAGTAGCTCCAACAGACCTACTGGTGCACTGACGTCATCTCTACCTCCAAATAATTTCAACACACTTCCGGACCCCAAAGCTAGCAATAATCCTGGGTTCCCCAAGGTAAATGCCCAATATCTGTCACCACAGAATACACCATCAAAGGATGTTAGCTTGCCTCATGAGTCTGATTAACTTGTTACATACTTGGCAGATGAGATGAAAAAGATAAAGATCAGCCTATCTTTATCAGAGTTATTGAAAACCCCTGCAATCAAAAAAGCATTCATGAAGTCACTAGATGATCCTATTCCTAAAGAGGACATTCCTTCTCCAAGTCATCTTAGCAATAAAGATCATGCTGCTAGAGATAGTAATATCAAGCCTAAAATGCTAGCTACTGTCCAAGCTGCAGAAACATCACATATGACATTATACAGGGATAAGAGTGAGTCACCACCTTTCCTCCTTACCATAAGGATGTTTGGAAAGAATTTACACAACTGTCTAGTAGATTTAGGTGCATCTACAAACATGATGCCCTTGTCCATATGTAATGCCTTAGGACTACATCCTACTAAATCCATAAAGAAGGTGACACAATTAGATAAGACATAGGTGAGTGTAGTAGGAGAACTAACTCATATACACATGCAGCTAGCATCTGATCCTAGGATCCAGTACTATATTGATATCCAGGTAGTTGATATACCTGATACATATGGGATGTTGCTTAGCAGAGACTGGTCAAAGACTTTGAATGGATATATGTCCACTGACTTCAGTCACATGTGGTTACCTTGGAAAGGTATACCAAACTAGATAAGAATAGATGCTGAACCCAGAATGAAACACATGATAACCGAGTATAACAAAACAAATGAGATCATGTATGTAAATGTTGAACCGGGAGTTTACGCCATTAGACCACAGACTATCAGGATAGAAGAGATCCTGATGCTTGACTTTCATTATCATCATGATGATGATGATCGTCAGGAAGATGTGCCAATTGTAGAACCCGATACTAATTTTGAGAACGAAAATGAAGTAGATCGCTTCAGAAACGTTGAGATGCATTTGTCCAAACAGGTAAAGTGTTATCAATTGTTAAATATAGCTACCAATGATATTTTGATTGATGGATGGTGTAGATTACATGATGAAGCACATTCAAAAAAGACATGCGAAGCATGCTTAGACATGATGATGCTGGAATAGACATGCAGTGAGGCATCATCATCATATTCTGAGGTAAGTTCTACATCTGATGATGATGATACTGATTCTTGTTTGTCTTCTGCAGGAACCATAGAAAAGGCAATAGATCATGATGAAGATCATGTACAGAGAATAGAAGAGATTCTGGTGCACAATCAGATAAATATTAAGGAAAAAGAAAAGATCACCCCTAGAAGTGATTGTCTGATGGAGTCAGATTATGAACTGTTCGATGAAGACAGAGGCAGTAACCTGACTAGGTTTGAAGAGTTCTTATCAGGAGAAATTAAGAAGATGATAAGACAAAAGAAACATCCACAAGATGCACTAACTGAAGGTTGGTGTAGGTTGCATGAGGCACCTCATTCGAAGACCACCTGTTCGCTGTGTCTGCACATTTTGAAGAAACATATAGAGCCTGATCCAAAAGATCATCCTCCTGATGATGGAAAACAAGAAGAAAAAATAGCTTCTCAGAAGGAGGAAAAGATGAAGTCTGAGAAAGCTGACATTCCTAAGTTAAAATGGATATCAGGTGGAGTAGCTACCAGAGCTGCAAAGAAAAGTAAAGGTTCAGCTAAAACTCATGCTGAAGATAAGTCTTAGATCCTTAGATTTGATGGATCCAAATCCAACCAAGGAGCCGGAGTAGGGATTGATCTTATTGATCCATCAGGAAAATCCTACTTAGCTGCATACAGATTATAGTTCCCCTGTACTAATAATGTGACAGAGTATGAAGCTCTGAGTCATGGGATACTGTTTGCTCTCAAAAAGAAAGTGAAAATTCTGCATGTCTTTGGAGACTCAGAATTAGTTGTCAGACAAGTAAGAGGAATCTACTCTTGCAACTATAAAAAATTGTCAAATTATAAACACAGAATGTGGGATTTGATTGAAGACTTTGATGCATTTAACATCACCCATGTTCCTAGAGAATAGAATCACAGGGCAGATGCACTTGCCCAGGCTGCCAGTACATTAGAGACACTATCTATACCAGGTCTGAAGAGATTTTCAGTAGAACTAGTATCTGTACCATTAGTACCTGATAATGTTACCAATCTTCAGGTATTTGATGATGACCAGCACATTCTTGATTTCATCTCCAATAGGGATGTATTTGACGCTCAGATTATAGATGAGAATAGCATGGAAGATCATGTCTGGGAAGAAGATGAAATATTAGAGTTGCCTAGCAACAGAATTCCCAAAGGCATGATTGAATTAGAAAGAGCCTTTGATTTGGATAATATGCTGAAGCAGAAGGATCTTCCCAAAGCTGATGGAGGTCAATATTCACAAGTGAATATTGGATAGGATGATGACAAGAAAAATGTCTTGATAGGTAAGGTTTGCACACCAGAAGAGTTAGAAGGAATAACTCAGGCCCTTAAGGATTACATCCATGTAATTGCATGGACTTATGATGAGCTGAAGACATATGACACATCTGTCATAACTCATACTATACCTCTCAAGTCAGATGCTAAACCTTTCAGACAGAAGCAAAGGCCAGTCAATGCTTTGCTTGAACCAATAATATTTGAAGAAGTCAAGAAATTGTTAAATGCCAGGATAATTTTTCCTGTGAGGCACTCCACTTGGGTGGCAAATCTAGTGCCAGTTAGGAAGAAGAATGGAGACATCAGGCTATGTGTAGACTTTAGGAATCTAAACAGAGCATCAGAAAAGGATAATTATCCTTTACCCTCATTAGATGAAGTTCTACAGATTGTAAATGGAGCCAAAATGATGTCCTTCCTGGATGGCTTTTCAGGATACAACCAAGTGATGGTTGATAAAATTGACAGATTGAAAACTGCCTTCACCACCAAGTGGGGGATATTTGCATATAGACGTATGCCATTCAGACTTGTAAATGCTGGAGCAACATTCCAGCGAGCAATGGACATAGCCTTCAGAGGCTTAATAGGAAAATGTATAGTCATCTACATGGATGACTTGACAGTATTCTCCAAAGAAAGGAGAAATCATGTAGCAGATCTCAGAAATGTGCTGAAGAAATGTGAAGAGTATGGAATATCATTGAACCCCAAGAAATGCATATTTGGGGTGACAACAGGAAAGTTATTAGGCCATTTGATAACTGAAGATGGAATCATCATTGATCCTGACAGGGTGGAGTCTATCATGAAAATACAACTTCCTGGAAGCAAGAAAGAACTTAAGTCTTACTTTGGTAAGATTAACTTTGTAAGAAAATTTATCACTGGTTTTGCAGAAATAGTTAGACCACTAAATGCTATGCTGAAAAAAGATGCCAAGATTGAGTGGATAGCATAAGCTAAGGCTGCTTTTGAGGACATAAAGAAAGCCATATCAGATGCTCCTGTACTCATCAGTTCAGATTACACAAAGGATTTCTACATCTATTCATTTGCCTCAGAACATACCTCTGCAGCAGTGTTAACTCAAAGGAATGAGGAAAAAGAAGAGAAACCAATAGCCTTCATGAGCTGTCCTTTCAAGGATGCTGAACTAAGATATGTGGATGTTGAAAGATAGACACTTGCATTAGTCAGGGCAGTAAAGAAATTTAGGCATTATATACTGAGAAGCAAGGTGATTGCAGTAGTTCTTGATGCAGCAGTAAAGATGCTGCTCATGCAGAGTGAACCTAGTGAGAAAAGAGCCAAGTGGATTACTGTATTACAAGAGTATGACATGGAAATTACACCCATGAAGCTGGTAAGAGGACAAGCTTTGAGCCAGATGATATCTGAAATTGATCCAAACATCACAAGTCAGCAATATGTAATCAATGAGAAGGACAATAAAGAATGGTATGCAGATATCAGGCACATCCTGATTACTGGGAGATGTCCTCCAAGATTGCAAGCTTCACAGAGAAGAGCCTTGAAGATAAGGTCACAAAAGTATATGATGAAGGGAGGAACCCTATTCAAGAAGAATTATGAAGGAATATACCGGAGATGCTTAGAAAAGCCAAAAGCAAATAAGGTCCTGTCAGAGTTACATGACAAGTTCAGAACAGCACATGGATCAACTTTGGCCACGACACATGCAATCCTCAGAGCAGGATATTATTGGCCCACAATTTTTAAAGATACAATTGATCATGTTAAATGTTGTCATGTATGTCAAGTTGCTGCCAACAAAGAGAAATATGCTGCACAACCCTTGCATCTAGTGATGGAAGAGTGCCCATTTGCACAATGGGGCATGGACTTCATAGGACCAATCAATCCTCCATCCTCCTCAGGCCATAGGTATGTCTTAACAATTACTGACTATTGTACCAGATGGACGGAGGCTGTCAACAGCAAGACTTGTACTGCAGATGATGTTATTAAATTTCTGGAGAGCAATATTGTCACCAGATATGGAACTCCTTATGCTTTGGTAAGTGATAATGGTTCTGCGTTCACTTCAACTAAATTGTCAAGTTGGGCTTTTGATCATGGGATCATACTTAAGTTTTCATCCAACTACTATCCCCAAGGGAATGGATTAGCAGAATCCACCAACAAGAATTTGCTGAATATCATAAGAAAACTAATAGAGAAGAACCCTAGGGAATGGAACTCATTTTTGAAATATGCCTTATGGGTAGACAGAACTAGAATGAAAACTGCATTAGGAAACTCACCTTTCCAATTGGCATATGGGGTGGATCCTATCCTTCCTGTAAACTTAAAAATTCCTACTCTGCAGTTTGCCCAAGAAAACCAGGCATTGATAATAGACAAGAAGTCAGGTTGCTTTAGTTGATGCACCTGGAAGAGAAAAGGAGTCAAGCAATTGACTAGTTTGCAAAACATTAGGCTGTTGTCAAATGTTGGTTTGACAAGAGAGCTAGGGTTAAAGCCTTCAAGATATCTGATTTAGTCCTGATGTGGGATAAAGCCCATGAGAGGAAAGGTGACCATGGCAAATTTGACAGATTATGGATAGGTCCCTTTCAAATTTCTAAGATACTAGGAGACAACACTTATAGGCTTAAGAACCTGACAGGTGAGGATGTCCCATTGCCAGTCAATGGACAATTCCTCAAACATTATTTCTAGGCCTGAGTGACTTCATGACAGGCATGTGTATCATATTGTACATTTGTATAGTTGTCTATACAGTTTGTTTCATTTTTGTTTGTTCTGTTTTGTTTGTTGAGACCTTGTTTTGGTTAGTCAAGATGATGCACCTCATTACCACATAAAATAACTAAATTGTTAGGATTCAAGTGATGAGATCAGATTTAGACATAGGTTGTAATGCAGCCTGAGAAGTATTCATGATAAGGTCTATGATAGCTTTTCATCAGGGTGCCTTTTTTTGATCAAAGTGAATCAATCACAATGAAACACTTAATACCCTTGGGTTTGTTGAACACACAAGTATAGGTGTTAAGTGAAAAATCTAAAGAGACTCCCTTGCTACCAATACAATCTCCAACCTAAAGCTACAAGTGACTATACCTTGTACAAATGAGCTGACATGATGATATTAGATACAAATTTTAACAAAAAAAATTCAAAAAAAGAAATAAAATTAGGCCATTTAAGTAACTCTACCGGGGCTATAGACGCCTGCTGGCAGTGGGGCTCTACTTAGGGAGATTGTATAGATAACCTTGCCGGGGCTATAGACGCATGCTGGTAGCAAGGCTCTATCTAGGTTGGCTATGAGGGATGATCTCCAACTATGTAGTTTAACACCAGTTACTTATGTTTTCAACTTGCTTTCAAGATGAGGATAATGAATCATCTGCACATACATGATCCTTTGTTAGCATTGTTACCATGATAAAATTTTATCATTTAGAGGATCATGATGCATATGCTCAGGAAGAATTAGAATACTATGGATGAATGTGATCACATCACTTGAATCATTGGAATTTGTTTATTTTCTTTGGTGGTAAGTTGTTGTGTGGTTACACAACACGCCCCATTTTGACTTGACAAAACAAGGACACAACTTTTGTTTGGCTTGTTCTGTGCTTTCTGGCGGTTTGGTAAAAGTAAGTCATGCAGATCATCATGCAAGAAATGCTGAGTAGGGCATCATCATGAGGTCAGTTTGTCAAATTTCATATTTCATTCCAAAAACCTCATATTTAGAAAGAGCATTAAATTCCATGCAGGTTTGTCTTTTACATCACCCTGATATTCATCAGGATGTGAAAGTTATGACTGGTCAAAGTTTGAGTCAAACCTGATATTCCTAGGGGGAGGGTCATATATCGTAACATCAGTCATATTATAAAAGGTCACCCCGATATAGTATATCACCTGATAAAATCATGCGGTCTGAATATCCGGACGTCAATTTTAGGTGATAGTTACCTTTACCCGTCAATAGCCTTATGCATTTCGCGAGGATCATATTTTTCAAAGTAACCCGATATTTCATAATATCCTCCTGCTGTGAAGTATCCCCCTAAGCCAATATCCTGACGACGTCATCCAAGTCTGATAAACGAAGAAACAAACATGACGATGACATCATCATCATTTTACCTCTCGCGGTATATTTCTTGAACATGATCATGCTTATATATCATGACGATAACGTCATGATGCCTTGCCGATACACTGAGCGAATATCAGGACGATGTCATCCTGATATTTCGAAAGAGAGACATGTAAGTTTGTCCAGTCATCATCATCTTTGAAACATCACCTGATATATCAAGATATCCTCCTGATGTGCTAAACATAACCAAAGGGTACGTTCGTCACCTGATCTTGTTAACGATAGTTTTTTCCTCTCAAGGAGGATGATCATATTAAACTCGGGACAATATTTGTAAACATCCTCCTATCATTTGAATATCATCCTGTCTTGCGAATATCACCCCGCTCCCATTGCCGCCATTGTCATTTAATGCGCACAGACATGGTAGGTAGTTCTTGCTGATCACAAGACCCGATGGAACAGCTGGCAAAATCCTGACTTTCCGTGCGAAAATTAACGAATAAGATCCAATCTATCAGGGTTTGTCCTAATTTTACCCTAATTGCAAGGTTAAAGGGTGAATTCACCATCATTTCATTTTTTACCTTGTGATAAATTTGTTTTTACAGAACACCAGCTTCCATATCCTCATACAGACGATAGTTGCACGAATTGAGCTCACAGTCAGAAGGGAGTGCATGATCATTAGCAGAATTAAGAGCATTGTCAGAAGTCCTCTGGTATAAAAGGAAATTTGCATATCCAGTCACCCATGGCTGACAAGAGGTTAGTTAAGTGTCAAACAGAAATCAATAAGCCTATGTTCTCCTCTCAGAGGGGCATCCTATTTAAGTACGGTGCAATCACAGATACCGATCAGGGTTATACCGATTTAGATGCATGGTCAGCCAGGTTGAACGATGAGAATAACAAGAGTCCTGTGTTGGATGCAGTCTTCTTATCCGGGATGTGGAATGCTGCCAATTTTCTGTATTCCATGGAATCTTCGGAACTGGTTATCGAGTGTGCTAGGAACTATAATCTAGAGACCCGGCAGGTGATGAAGCATGGGAGGATATATGTTGACCTATCCATCAAGGGTCTTTCCAAGACATTTGGATTGCCATTGGGCAGCAAGGTTAAAAGTGTGGACCTGAAGAAGTCAGAGAAAGAATATGAAAACAACAAGAAACAAGCCAGGAAGAATATGTATCAATGGAGGGCTGAAAACAGTACATATCCTGCAGCATCCAAACTTCCTGTGCATCTATTCAAATATGATTTTGCTGATGAATATCAATACATGATTACACTACTGAACAGAGTAACAGGCCAGCTTGATGCTGGTAGTTTTAGAGACTGGATGTATGGTGTAATAATGATGTGTTTGTATTCAGATATCAAGCCATTGTGGGGCCAACTAATAAGTGATGCTCTACATGAGCAGCTGATGAACCTAGAAGGTTCAAATTGTGCTTTTTATATGACATCATACATTGTTTACTCTTGTGCTTATAAAGGCACATTTGATGCACTAATTACAGATGGAAAGCTTACAGGCACAGTTAATGCTGTGCACATTTGGGATCATCATCCCCAGCTACAAAGAGCCAATTACCTCCAAGATTACAAACTGGTAAATGATGCATTTTCTATGCATCTGGTCAGAACCATGGAGGAGGATAGAACAAAGAGATTGAGCATGGAAGCTCAAGAAATAATCTACAGGCATGGAGCCTAGTATATACAATTTGCCACATTTTCATATATGAGGATTGAGGGTTTTGAAGGACCTCCCCTCATGCTGCCAAGGTATCCCACTGATGCAGTGATACTGATGGAGTTCATAAGGCAGAGCTCCACAATATTAAAAACATACAAGGATGTAGAAAATAATAGGAAAGCCTATCCATCAGAGGCACCTAGAAGAGTTCTGGGCTGACTGTGAAGATGAAGCAGAAGCAAGAAGAAGAAGATATCAAAGGCTAACTTTGAATCAAATCAGAACCTTTGATTGCATCCCCATCCCCCAACAATTGAAGAAAGATGATGGCAGGATAATTGTAGATGAGTATGAGCAGAAGAAAATATATAATGATACTATCTCTGCACCTGATCTCACCATACAAGAGGACATATCCTTGGACCCCTTCATTGCCAGGACCATACAACTAACCCAAGCCTGGGTTGATGAACAGATAGGGCATTGAAGAAGAAGGGTGTTGCCATTATGGTGGACAACAAGAAGAAGGGGCAGGAGATTCCTGATGGGGAGTATGATGACTTCCTAAATGAGAAGAGAAAGTCTAAGGGAGATAGACTCCCTCCACCACAACAACAGAGCAAAAGACCCCCAAGGGGCGAGAAAGTAGATAATGAACCCAAAGGGGTTATTATTGAAAGGGCAGTATTTGTAGCTGAGGAGGTAGCAGCATCAGGATCAGGATCTGGATCAGGATTAGCATCCCCTCCAAGGACAAGGAAAGGAAAGTCCAAGAAGAGTAAGACAGCAGAGGCTAGAATTACTGAGGCCCTAGAAGAGGGTCAATCCTCAAGAAAACATGATGAAGAAGATATCCTCATGGAGGGAGAGCTTGAAGAAGAAGAGGCTCCTTTGATAATAAAAAGAAAAAGATCTCCACAGGTGGTGGTGTCTACCCCACCTAAGAAACTGAGAACCTCCACGAGAGGTGAAATAAGACAACCCCCTACATTGTTACAAGGGGCAGGTAGTGAAGTGCATAGGGAACTTCAGCACAATGTTCCACTTCCTACCATAGTCAAGTTTAAGACCGAGCTCACAGAAGAGCAGATGAAAGAAACCTCCTAGACACAAGCAGAAGGTCACATCTTGCTAAACGAGACAATAAATTTGTCTGATGATGAAGTTGTGCAGGAAGTGGCTTCACAGAAAATGGAAACCCTTACTGTAGGTACGCACATGACCCCTCACAAGACTCCACCAGTTCAAACTATACTAGAGGAGATGAAGCAAGTGGAAACTGAGAAAGAAAAGAGCCTAGAGCAAATAGCCCAAGAAATGGGGCTAGATACACTGATTGCAGAGGTGACAAATCCTGCTGTGATAGACATAACAGAGAAACAAGATGTAAATCCTAAACATCCAACAGGATCACCTGACAAAAGGCAACCTGCAAAAGAAGTGAAGATGGAAGAACTAGAGGGCCATGCTTTAGAGATAAGCGCACAGGATGCATCAGCGGAACCTGCTATAGTAGAGGTTCTAGAAAAGCAGGTTGATGAAAAGGATGTATCTGAAGATCCTGCTGCCAAAGTTCAGGAAATAAGTAGCACAGGTGTGGAGCAAATTGTGGTTACAGAATAGATGCCAGCACCTAAGGAGACTTCCCAAGTAT
This sequence comes from Cunninghamia lanceolata, assembly GCA_027924645.1. Classification (NCBI taxonomy): domain Eukaryota; kingdom Viridiplantae; phylum Streptophyta; class Pinopsida; order Cupressales; family Cupressaceae; genus Cunninghamia; species Cunninghamia lanceolata. The sequence goes on along the minus strand of BSBN01000501.1, from coordinate 580,939 downwards.
CCATGACTGAGAATGTGCCTCATGAGGAAGAAAAACCAAAGGACGATGAGGTAATGATAGAAAAAGATCATGATCATCATGATCAACATATAGATACCTCACAGGATCATCCAACTCAAGAGGATGCTCCTCCGGAGAAAGAGGTTCCTCAACAGGAGGATGTGCCACAGGATCAATGTCAATGCGAGCATCATGAAGAAGAAATAAGGAAATCACCTTCTCCATTGCATCTGCTAACAAAAATAGGAGACACAGGTGAACATCATGATGATGCAGGGAAACATGATCAGGTACCTCTGTGGTTGGAGAAAGAGGTAAATGTAGAAGAAGAATTTGAAATTCAAGAATTTGATGTCTCCACCTTATTCTCTGAGAATATAATAAAACCTAAGAGGAAGGCCAGAATGACATCAACCATCAAAAGAGATCCAACAACTGGGAGGAGGACTGCACAGATTGCAGTACCTACTGTAGAAAGAGAAAAAGGTAAAATTACCTTAGATGAGTTCCAGATCAGCACAGTGGACTTAGGATTTGCCAATGAAGACCAAGAGGGTCAAGAGGGCAAAGATATTATTGATTCTTTAATTAAGAAGGTGAAAAGAGAGAAATAGAAAAATAAGCAACACAAAGAGCACATTGCTCAGTTGCATGTCTACATAGGAAGGCTGACCAATACTGAAAATACTTCAACTAAACATGTAGTCCCATTGACTGCTATTTCTCAAGAGGAGGTGAATAAATTAGACCTCATGAAACATGAGGCATCTATACTAAGGAGATGGATGTCATCTACATTGAGTGATGCAGAGGAAGTGGTAAAGGCCTCTTTGAGGAGGTGGAATACTCTCAACGACTCTAGGTCAAAGGTAGATAAATTGCAGATGCAGACAGGCAAAGAGTCCTACAAATTGGAAAAGGTACTAAACATCCTAGGAGAAATAAGGAGGATAAATCCTCAGTTGCTTATCAACAAGCAGGTGCTGAACAATAATATTGCCTTGTTGATTGATATATGGTATAAGGACATTCAATTTGAATGTGGGGTGCTTAGAAGATGCAATAATAAACTTAGAGATATCAGCATGAAGTTGCATGACTTAATGTCGGTTGAGGCAGAAATGTTAGAAACACTGGAAGGAAAAGTGGAAGGGAAAATAGAAAATCAAGATGAAGAGTTTGCCATCAAAGCTTTACACGGCAACTTCCAACCAGTAGCTAATGATCCACTTGTCAACTTGACAGAAGAAGTCATAGATAAAATAATGAGAATCAAGGTCAAGATGGAAAATTATAATGAGATGCTGCAAAGCAGGAAAGACAAACTGGATAGCAGTAGGAACAAATATGAGGCACACAAGCACACCATCGCCAAAGCAAAGACTCAGGATGGCAGAGAAATAGATAAAATTGTGCAGTTAAATGACCAGATCCAGAGCAGCATGCAGCCCCATATACAAAGTCATCATCATCAAGATGATGAAAGTTCGAGGAGTGATGCACATGATGATGGTGCACATGAATTAGATGAAGAAGATGATGATGCATCATAAAGTGGATATCAGCATCAGATACTTGGTGAAAATATGTATTTTCAGATAGTTGCCAGCTGGCAACTTGTGCCATTTTGATAAGGTGGACATAGTCAAGGGTTAATCTTGACCGTAGATATTCATACACAAATCCAGATTGTTGATCTTTTGTAATGGATTCCTCACCTTGTTCTATAAAAGGTGCAGGAATGCTTCATTTTGAACATTCAAAACTTAATTGAAATCTGTCTGCTGAAGTATTCAGGGCCTATTTCAAAGCTTTTGTATACATTTATATCTTTGCATACTTAGTGAATGAGAAGACTATTTTGGTTACAATTCATAGTAAATCTTGAGTAATCAGTGTGTGAATTCTAGATTTATGTGGTGATTTGTTGCATCCCTTGGAGTGCATGTTTACTTGCATATGTTGCTTTCACACAAATTCCTTTGAAGTTAGCATTAACTGTATCTAGCTGTGGAATGTCTTGGTGAACATATGGTTTGGTTTTCTTCTCTTCATGACTATATCTGATGTGCATGTGGTTCAAAAGCTAAAGGTTCAACTTTAATTTGAAGTATTTCTTTGAATTTCTTTTAAATTTCAGAGCATTTCACTATCACAATTGCAAATAACTGATAATCTTAAGCAAATAACACAAAATATTTAGACATCTCGTAGATAATTGCAAATATTTAGCATATTTAGAGATAAAACATGTATAATTGGTAAATATCATGCAAAGATTTGAGTATAACTGTATCATTGAATCAAATAACTGTGTAAAATGACCTCTCTGTGAAGAATCTTTGCAGAAATAGCGTCATGATGATGAACTCTATGTAAGGCCCCAAAATGGAAATAGCAACACACATCAACCTCTGAGTAACGTCAGATGATTAAGACCTAATCACTGGAGACTTGGGATCATGAATTCTCTAAATTCATCGTATCTTTCAAGATGAATAAAGGTTAATGTGTACTTTTATTCTATGCTTGTTTATGACTAACATCATGACCAATAGGATCCCCTTTGAGCATTGGCATAAGAGGATGAACTATAAGGCCTCTATCTGTCATGCCTAGAAATATGATTTAGCCAAGCTCATTTGTCCCAATGTTTTCCCCAACCCTGACTTAATTAGGTCAATAGCATCAAGGTATAATCCAACCACTAGGACAGTAATAGATGGAAATGGTTCAACATTGATCAAGTTTACCAAAGGATAAATTGCCACTGTATTCAACTTGGACCCTGCAGCCAGCAAACAAATTAACCTTAGGGATTTCAAGAAAAAATACCAGACTGACGCCGTGAAATGACATTACAGAGAATATTACTTACCAAAGCACAGGCCAAGGGGTGTTGGTGGGAAATTGGTAAAGATTTTAGATGATGAGGAAGAGCCTTTACATTGCAGTATGTTTAATGAATATTTTGTCAGAACCTATCACAGTCTATGTCAAGTATTAGGCAAAGATGCTTTAGAAAGAATGTCTATTTCTTTGATGATGATGGCTGTTGATATTCAGAGACCAGATGTCAAGGAACCATATGATTATGCCACTTTCATAGCTAACCATATGCATGATCAGATGATAAAGATCAAAAATAATTTGTCTAAACCGGATGTCCATGTTGAATTCATATGGTACTCCTTGTTGTGCCATATGTACTTATTTGCTTTATCAGGGATGTGGCACCCCAATTTGCATGTCAATGATTTAGATGCTCAAGGGAACAAGCTGCCAGTGCAAGTATGGACATGTATGCTGGATATGCACTGTGTCAAAGCAGATTATGTCATCTTTGAAGAATATTTTGTGAGGAGAATCCTTGGATTTTTGGAGCCAAAGGGTGAAAGGTTGCATCCTAATGTAATGGATTTCTTACGACCTCTAGACATGACTCCCTACCTTGGAATTCATCACAATTGGGATGATTGGTTCTATCATGAGCATACTACTTGCATAAGGGTCTATGGATGCCCAACTACACCTCACATACTACCCAAATATGTGTCAAAGAGGGTGGCATTTTTAGAAGTCATAAGGTAGTTAAATGATTCTGACAAAAAGCACTTTAGGAACCATAAGAAAGGTTCATTCTTCCCTTCCTCCATCAGATTTTATGATTTTGTGATCCCTGATAAGAGTGGGTTGGACCAAATTTATTCAGTTATGCAATGTTTTGGAATGTATTTGGAACAACCAAGGTCTTTTGACCCTGAGGGATTCATCAGCCAAACTAGATACAGAGTCAACAACTACAAGGGAAAGGTCCAGTGCTTTCATCTAGTGGATTACGATGAGGACATTGCCAGGAATTGTTTTACTATGAATGAAGTCCACCACTTGAGGATCAATTGGGATACTATCATGGCCAGTGAGAATATGAAAACAAACATGAATCCTGCATATCTGGGTGCATTTGCAGAAGTGCAAGACCCAATCAAGAGAATTAAGAAAATGTTAGATAATGCAGAATAGTTGATTACCTCTACCCCTACAGGAGAACAGAGATATGCTTATGAGCCTGGCAGCTCAAGTGGAGAGTATGATGTAAAGAGGGAATCAGTTGGCCCCTCCCCTGCCAAAAGGGCCAAGATTATTGATTTGGAGAACCCAGAGCAGATAGAGGTAGTTGACCTAGAGGGGGAGGAGGAACATGTACAAGAAACTGGCCCTCATTCACCTGATAGACTGAGACCTTATTCATCCCCAGAGAATAGGTCAGTGAGAGTAATGAGAAACCCTACTTTTGATATTGAAGATGTTAGGGTGATGGCCTGTGACAAGTTGATGGAGGATGATGAATTTGTCAACACTCCTAAATTTAGGAGCTATGTTTTGAAAGTGAGGAGTGAGGAATTTCAGAAGAAAATTGAAGATGCCAAGGTTGGAGTAGACCCAAAGGAGTATCATGTTATTACTCAGAGGGTCCTAAAAGAAGTACAACAGTCTATAAGTAAAATGACTCCAGAGGAAGGGAGAGCACTGGTGGCAAAAAGTAATATTCTGCTTCTACCTCACTAGACTCTATCAGATGCCATTGCATTTGATACAATCACCAGAGATGATTGAAATATGACAGGGGAAGACATTGAAAAGGCCCTCTCTGGTGCAGCCTTCAACCCTAAATTTGAAACATTGGCAATATGGGCTCTAGCCCCAAACAACAAAAAGCCTAGGGTTTAATTAGAAGAGCTGATAGGGGATGTAATAATAAAAAGAGTATCTGATACCCCTACTCCTCAGGCTGCAAGCCTAAATGTACAGACTGTACAATTTGTAGAAGTAACTACTAACAAATTGCAAAAAGTTTACAATAAGCTACAACTTGATTATTCTCATGCAGTTGCAGAGATAAACATGTTGAAGTAGCAACTACCATTGGTAGCCAGTACTTTAGCCCCTCCTCTAGTGATCCCAACTGCAGAATCTGTTCCAATGGATACATAGCCTCTCCTTGTAGAGATTAGAGAGTTGAAGGAGGAAAGCATGAGATTGAAGGAGGAAAAAGATAACAATGTTAAAGAGATGGTCACCAACTTGATCAAGAACAAGGTGACAAACATTTTGACCAAAGTTGATGAGAGTTGGAAATCCTACTCACAGTTGAGACAAGCCTATGAAAAGCATGAGTCTGACAAATAGAGACTATAGAGCTTAAAAAAAAATGGTTACATATAATTGGAAAAGTCAAAGAATTTATGAGGTGTGCTAGGTATGATTCCAATGTACCTTCTGACATACATAAGGTGCTTAACATTTTGAAGTGTTTTCAGGATGTGGCCAATTTCCAGTTTAAATTTGATTCAATTGTGAAAGAGAGGTTGCGGAGTTTTGAAGGGTTGGACACTAAGTGGTCACCTCCCATATTGGATGGTGGTAGCAAAACAAAAGACTTGGACAAGTGGAGAAATGAGACTGTAGACAATTTTTATCGATTAATTCCCACTTGTTGTGATGTAATTGCAAGTGATCCAACTATGAGTATGCAACTACTAAGCTTAGTGTTGGACAATCTGTACACTCTTGAAAGGAATCTTTCTACATTCTATAACCACGTAAAAAGTATGTTGGATGCCAGGTATGTCAGCCATTATGGCCAGATTGAAGAAATACTTTCATTCCCTTGGCCGACAGAGGAGACATACGATGAGTGGAATGACAAATATGGAACTGAGGATTGACAAGCTTTTGTTCTCTGTATTTGTAACAATTTAAAGTACAATGTATTCAATGCTGATAGCACATTCCTGATCTATAATGGAATAATTTTGATGGAATAATAAGATACAGTCTTCCTAGGTGGCATAAATTTAGTAGTTTCATGTTGTTTTTAAATGAGTAATGCTTGTTGCATGTATATGGTTATCTGTCTCCAAGTTGTGTGTGTTTTTCTTCTAAATCTAAATAGCTCAGGGTTATTTAGATATCTAGAACATTAAATGAATGAAGAAATGTAGATTATGTTTATTGTTTATATCATAAAATACTCATCATTCGATGAACATTCGATGGATGGTTCTAGTTGCATTCTAGAATGAAATGCACAGAACGCTAGGCTTGCAAACTTAAATCTCTAGAATCACCCTAAACCCTTAGATTTACAAAGATCAACAGTTTAGAGATTGTTGTGAGCTATCAATGCAGGACAGCTAACAGACATGTACTAATAGCGACACGTTGAAGCTTGACTTGACGTTTCATTAGCTAAAAAAGTCACTTATAAAAAAAGCAAACTTTCTAGTTTCTATTTTTTACTGCTAAGTGATTTTATTTTTAAGTGAGATCCAAGAGGATCAGCACACGGCGTCGGGGAGATTTCAATATTACTCATTACAGTGGACCAGGGAGATTTCAGATTGCTCATTGCAGTGCCATTTCCAACAAAGCTAGTAAGACAAAACATAGAAACCCTAGGTTATGTTTCATCATTTCTTAAAATCTTATTTTGTCAAAATTTTTTCTTAAAATCTTATTTTGTCAAACTCTGCATTTAGGGTTGAGAGACTTAAGAAAAATTTCACATTGTATAAGCATGTCTACCACCACTAGTAAACCAGACAAAGTTTTTGGGAAAGGCAGAGCAAGTACAGATAAAAAAATAGATTATTTTGAATTGTTTAAAACCTCAGGTTTGACTGATGAATACCATGATATTTATGATCCTAACATGTATGGTAGATTTACCTCAGAACTCATATTTTCATGTGAGAATAAGGCTGCCAAGAAAAAGAATGTTGATAGTATCAATGCACCATGGGTAACTAGATTAGGGCGCATGATGTTACATGAGGTTTTCCCTTGCCCAGAATTTATCATGGTCTGTGCCCACAATTATGATGGTAACAAAAGAGCAATTGTAAATAAGGATACCAAAGAAGAAATTTTATCCATTAATGTAGAAGAATTTGGAAAAGTGTTGGGGTTTACAACCCAAAAATTTGGAGATGTCCACATTGACCTAGAAAAAATTGCTAGTGATTATGAAGCAACAGATGAAAGGAGCAAAAATTCTTTCCTAAATAAAATAGTTGAAGAAAAAAAGATCTTGAAAGATAACCGTAAGCCTCTTTATCCTTTGAAATTTTTTAAATCATGGGCTAAGGATACTATTTCCATGCTAGCATTTTGCCTCGAACTGGATAGCAATTGGGAAGTGGATGCAAGCCTCCTTGAAATGGTATATAATATCCATTATGGTAATGGTGTACATGTTAAATATAAATTTATTGAGCACATTGTAGAATCCATGCATAAACAAGTTTTAATGATTAAAGGAGGTTCCACCAAGACATTTAGGTTCACAACATACTTGTGCTATTTTTTTCTATTCAAATTTAGTGGAATGTTTCAAAACAACAAGCTTCAGATTCAGCCCTATAGCAATGCTGAGGAAAATAAAATGGCTCCAGTATATGATTGGACCACTAAGATAAGGATGCATGATTCTTGAAGGAACTACAATCATTTGTAGACTACTTTTTGGCTCCATTGCATCAAGCAATTACAAATAGCCCAAAGCCTAGATTGCCTATATCATGTAGAGATTTCATTCAACTAGGAAAAGAAATACAATTGGCTGATTGGTACTTATTGAAAGAATATATTGTGCTACGATTTTATGGATCAGAAGTAGATCCATACAAACTTCTAATACATGTGACAGAAAGGGTTTTTGCATTGGAATATGTAAGACGGATGTAGAGTACTGATGAACTACACTTTGTTGGTCAGCAAAAGAAGACCTTATTTCCTTCTTTACCTTTTTCATGTGGAGGGTTCACATTCGAGAGAAAAGCATTTAAGGTGGCACAAGATCTTTTAAAATTTTTTAATTTTGATGTTGTCTATCACTGGCAGTATGATCCATGTGACACCATTAAAACAATGATTGTGGCCAATAGGAATGCTGCAAGTAGAATTCAACATCAAAGTAAACCCTTGCTTGAAAACTTGAGAAACAAGGATTCCTGGGATGAGGTCAAAATTGCAATGGAGAAAACTGCTGCTAAGAAAGGTATTTCTTTTGAACAGTTGTTAGCAAAAATTATGGCATTGCACTAGGTCCAAATTATAGGAGCACCAACAGAGAATGAAATCAAGAGGTACAACAATTTTTATAGAAAAAGTGATAAACCAACTATTAGAGAAAAAATGCCAGATTATCTAGATGATTTTGTTACAAAAAAATCTTGGACACGGTCAAAAATTGCTGCATTTTGGTCTATGAGGAAGGATCTAGGTGAACTGAGAACTGATGCAGACTATGGAGAAATTGATGAAGATGAAGAGTTTAGCAAATTGTGGAATATAGAGCATCCCAATGAATGTGAAGATGAAGAAACTGAAAGTGATAGAGATGATGACCCTGATGATGATAGGGATGAACAAAGAATTTACAAACCTAGTTTAAGTTAGAACACAAAAAAATCATATACTTCAGGAGCAGTCATAGCAAAAAGTTGGATTATCAAGGTGGTGGTTTGGGGTCCCAAGGACAAGGCATTTGGAAACCAATAGATGTAGTCACCACTACTAGAAAACCATTTGATAAACGAGGCCTTGGAGCTAGATCAACTAATAAAATACACCAAGGTTAGACAAGTAGAACTGAAAGAATTAATTTTGTTAAAGATTCAAATCCTAATCCTCATGGTCAGATGCAATCACAACTTGGACATGCCCATGGTGGAGAGCCTAGTGTGACTGGCACTGCCACTAGTGGAGAACTTAGTCAACATGTGCTACAACAACAGGTCCAACAACAAGTTACACATAAGAGGACACCAATACAAGATACCACACAAACATTTAGTGATCAAGGGACGCAGAAGAGACAAAGGATTATGGCAGGTCCAAGTCCAACTACCAGTTCCACTACAAAGGAATTATTTCCAGGCACTCCCCCAGTTAGTGTGGCTACAACAAAAATTGCAAGTACTCCTATTCCTTCACCATTGAAGCATTCCCTTATTCCTGTGTCCCCAGGTTTTGATTACATTCAAGAGTTTAAAAAGAAATCAAAATTGTATAAAAAGGATAAGAAGCAATTGATGGAAAGTGTGTCTGTTGTAACTTCAGATCCTGCAACAACCATGATATTACCCACATTTGACACAAATATAGAAATCATGGAATATACAATCGTTGTTCCCATAGTTCAAAATAAACCAGAAAATTAGATGGATCGATCTGAATTTCAGGTGAGCAGTTTGCAATTTGATTTTTCTGGATTAAAAAATACTGACAAAATTAATATATCAAAGAAGAACAATGAATTGGTGTACACATCATTGCTAAAGCATGATAGAGAGAAAAAAAGTTGCAGAATCAAATAGAAAAATTACAGGTAGATTTAGCAAATGAGAAAGAAAAAAAGAAAGCAACAGATAACAAGAGCAATGAATTAGAAAAAAGAATAAAAAAATCTACCTCTACATCAACAAGCAAAGAGGATAAACAAACAGAGGTGGAATTGAATGGACTGAAGCAAGAGTTAGATGAGATCAAAAAGAAATATAATGAGGAAAAATCCACTTCAAAAAAATTAAGACAAAGCATTGGGAAAGCAAATGAACAGTGGGAACAAAAATTGGAGAAAGAGAGGCAAAAAAATGGAACATTGGCCACACAACTTATGGAAGCAAAAAATAAAATAAAATCTTGTCAAAAAAAGTTAACTAAATTTTGTAGACAAATAATCAGGCACATGAAACAAAAGATCTGGGAAGAAATAATATAGAGGTTTGATCAATTGTGTGAATTCTTTCAAGTCATTGATGCCATGAGACTACAGTTTGATAATGGACAACACAAATCTGCAACTACAAGCAGAAGAGAAATCTACAAATCAAGTTCCAGAAACAGTCTACAAAGCCAGTGACAATGAATTAATTTCAAAAGGCATTACTAATTGGATTGAAGCCACAATGAAGGTGACATCTATCATTAAAAAGTGTTCAAGAATGCATGAAACAATAGAATTTGTGATTGAGGCTGCAACAAAGATTAAGGAGGAGGATGAAAAGGTAAGGATCTTGACAAAGCTTGGTTTGCCATAGGGTTTTGACACAAATGACCGATTCATTGGAAAGGATAATTTCAGAAAGAAGATGGAGGATGCAAGGAAGATTGATTTGGACTAGTTTATTGGGAACCTAGATGAGGCAAACTTTTTGGATTTCATCAAACAACTGATACTCTTGAATGTATTTTTGACTAAAACATTCAAGTTAGACCCAGGATCCAAATTGAAATTTGATCATACATTGTTAACAAAAATTCAAGTCAGACAACATCAGCTAGAAGAAATGACAATTCCACCACCTGAACAGTGGAATTTGCTAAAAAAATTGTTAGAATGATTCGATATTGATATTATGAGTTTTAACTTTCTGAGTTCCAACTCATCTCTGTGCAGAGTTGTCTTTGACTCTTGAGCAAGATTTTTCATTGCCTCTATGTACTCTTTCAGTTAAAAATCACTAGAAAATTCAAATTCAGTAATGTGTTGATGTTCAATTATCTGTATTATTTAATTTATCAATTGAAAATAAACTCTAGTTTCAACTACTAAATACACATTCAACGATTGTTGATGTTCATTTTTCTATATCCTACTATTGTTAATATGTTATATTAATTTTATTTACCATATCAAATCAAAAACAAAAATTCTACTTTACTACAAATTTTATGTTTTATGCACAAATAAACTTTAGCAAGGAAATATTAAGCATTGAGTTGAATGATGAATCATTGAGTACATGTAAAACTTATCAGTATGACACAATTAAAATATGAAATAATTAATAATATGTTAATGTATTCAATTTGATTCACAATTTCAAGGAATACAAATTTAAAATATCATCAACTATAGTTTTGGAATATAATTCATGAAATGCAGTATAAATACCTAAAAACTGCTAATACACTTCCATTTCCCAAATTGAGTCAGGGTCCTGAAACTGACGTGTTGATGATTATTTTTACACATTCATAACAAAAGTTAAAATTCATAAAATGAACCTAACTATCTTGAAAGATATGAAGAATCAATTAAGATTACTTAATCCCAAGTTTCCATATGGTCAGGTCTTGACCTGTTGGACAATTCAGTAGGTTACTATGAAGCTGTAATATGCAAGGGGCCTTATGTGATTTAAGGTGATTGCTAACTTACTAGACTCTATTTATGCAAATTGTTACAAATATCAACAAATTATCTATTCCTTTGCATAAATCTGTTACTATATATCAAAGCTTTAAATGATTTGTGTTCAAACATGCTTTCCCTTTCAAATATGTATAAAGATTGCCAAATATCAACTCAATTGCTCTTAATTCCTGCAAATGTTAGACAATCTCCTTTAGATTTCTACGTTTAAGCTAATTATTTCCAAGTTTGGGAAAAGTTAGAGAAAATTCAAATTCAACTTCACTTGCTACAGGATCTAAATGCTCTGTTATGCACATGGTAAGAATTACAGAAAATTCAATTAAATCAGTAGACTAAGTCATTAAATGCAAATATCCTGAATATTTTCACGAATATGCATCCAAGACTGCGAGCTTTAAGAGAAACTGCTTCAAATACAAAGAATAGCTAGAAGACACTTAGAAAATAGATGTAGACTTCTAGATTCATTTATATTCAAAACACATAGCCATATATGGTTTACAATGTAGGAATGACTCTTAGCTTCATTAATCAAATTCACAAAAACATACAATGCTTTACAGATACAATAAGAAAGCTAGACATTTCCACGCATTCCTTAGTGCAGACACAGGCGACCTCCTCTATACTAAAATATTCTTTCTATTCAAAGTTTTAGAACAAATTACAATTGCTATACTAGTTTATACAAATCTCAGTGTAAATAATATACATGAAGCCACGTTCCTTATATAGATTTTGAACTTTCAAATTGCTATGGCTACCACCTTAATCCACGGTTGAGATCCTTCTACTTCTGATCAATGGTGTATCTTTGTTTCTAACCATCTACCAAAATATCTATTTGGCATCCTTTCTTTCCCTCAAAGGATGCTTTTGGAATCTTTCAAAATAAGATTCTCCTTTTCTTTATTGACTTTCCTCGCTGAGATTCCTTATTTGTCTTCTTCTCAACAGCCTTTACCTTTTCTTTTCTTCTCACCTTTTCAAATATTTCTTGAAATTGCTGATTACATTTTGCACAAAGGTGCGGTCCCCTCCTGGACTCTTAGTCAAAATGTACTCCTACAATACAACTCCCTCCTTCAACTTCTTCTCTCTGTTCTCAGAGCCCTCTCTTCTCTTCTTATATTTCTTTATTTTAACCTTTTCTTCCATTAATGTATCCATCATTTGCTTGCTGAGATTCACATCAGGATTTTCTATGTAGGGTGCAAATATGGCATTGAACTCTGTCAATGCCCTTTCTAAGCTATACATTGGCACTTCCATACATTCATGTTGCAGTAATCTCTCTGTTATCCTCTTATGTATCTTGATCATTTCATCTACTTTTTCTTCTAAATTTTGTATGATTGCTGCACATTTCCTGAGGTTATCTTCCTCAAACCTGAGATCTAATATTATTTGTGGCACTTGATTTGCCAATGTGACAGTAAGTGCTCCTTCATTAATCAATTCTTCTACTCTTCCTTCCACTTCTGTCAACTGTTCAATTTCAGACCTGCATTCTTCTTTTCTATTTTGGCATTTATGTGTAATCATCATACATTTATTCCTTTCTTCCGCACTTACTTTCCACCTGCTTACAGCTTGCCTTATTATTTGTTCCCCTTCTTGAATGAAATCATTAAACCATTCATCAAAAATATTAGCCTTTAATCTTTTATTTTTCATATCTTTTATTTCATCTTTTGACACTATTGTTACACTATCAGGCAATTCTAGAATTGGGGCATTGGGATCAAATATCCCTTTAATAAGTTGTTGGAGCTAGACAATGTGTCCCTTCAAGTAATTTTGTTTGTCTTTGTCTTTCTTCAACATCTCTGTTGTCACCTGATGCATGTCTTCCCATTCATTAATATGTTGCTCTCTTGTGCTATGTCCCAGGTCCAAATTTAATATTTTATATTCTTCCAAAGTTATTTCTCCTTCTGGCTTTTCTTTCTATGGAATGGCTAGGTTTCTGGACCTCTCTTTATGGTTGACATTGTCCTAGCCATTCTCTTTTCTTTTCTTGGAGTATTATCACTTATCAAACTCTTAATATCTATTGGTACTAACTGTACCTCTTTATCCATTTTTCTGATCTCTCCCTCTAACTAGGAAGGAATTTCCTTTGTGCCCTCTACAACTTTATCTTCATCAATCACCTCTTCATGAGGTTTCTCTATTTCAACTTCTTCCTATTGTTGCTATTCATGTTGTTGTTGCTCTTGTTCTTCTTCTTGTTGTTCTTCTTCTTGTTGTTGTTCTGGTGGAGGCTCTTGTTCTGTAGGAGTATTTGGATGTTCTTTTGATTCAACCTCATCTTCTTCGTCTTCCATTTCAGTATCCCCTCAAACATCAATCTCTTTTTCATGATCTTCTCCTTCTGATTGCCTTTTCTCCTGATCATCTTTAGCATGAGCTTGTTCTCCATCTTGCAGCTTAACATTCTCTACTTGCTCATCTGGTTCATTTTCATCCATTCTTTCTGCTTCTTCTGTACCTTCAAGCATCCTAACCTCACCTTCTAATTTGTCTGTATTTTCTGTCTGTGGTTGCTCTGTATGTACAGGTGAACATGCCTTTGTATCATCTTCTTTTTCTTTTTCCTCTTGTTCTTGCATATCTTCTGTATTTTTCTCTTCCTCACCTGGCTCACAATACATATGCAACATATTTAAAGCATCAATATTTGAGGTATCTTCTTTTGTTTCCTCTTCTGCTGAAGCAGGTGTTTCTATAATCATTTCTTCAGGTACCTCCTCTTTCTCAGATTCTTCAATTTTATGTGCTTCCTCCTGCACATCCTTAATAATTTCAGGTGGCACCAAATTATCAAATGGATCAACTGATCCTGTTTCTTCTTATTCATTTTCTTCTTCAGGTTTCATGCCATGCTCAATTCATGTTTCAGCCTGAGTGCTTGGCCCTTCCTCTTCACTCAGAAAATCACTTGAATCTTCTTCTATGTGAAGTTCTTTCCCTTTGTACATTACTCTTTCTTCACTATCACTGCTTTCAATATGCATAGTTTCAGTAGTTTGTTTGGCCTTGTGAGCTTCTGACTCTTGCAACATTTCGCCAACCAACTCTATTTTCAATTGTCTAAATGCTTGTCCTTGTTCCAAAGATGTGGAGGCACCAAGTACACTACTTAGTTTTGCATCTACTTTCTATGTTCCAATCACACCACTTGGTTCAGATGTTTCACCTTTTGACAGACTTATTGGAATTACCCTTCTGACTGGCTATCCTGCTGCTTCCTACAGTTTGTGCCTCTTCTGCACTGATTTTATGACTTCTGGACTTTGCATCAATGAATGTATCCAATGCCACTTCTATTGTTATGCCTAAAGCATATGGATCCATTAAAGTGGCATTTTAGTCTTTTTCTATAATTTTGGCCTCAACAATTTTTCTCTTCTTCTCATAAAAACACTGCAAATCCTCAGTAGGCTCTGCCTTTCTTTTTCTCCTCATCTTTGGATAAGTAACCTCCTTACCTTCAGCTTTAAGCTCTTCAATTCTATCCTTCAGCCATGTCTTTGAAAATAATATTATTGGCTTAGACAATACATCCAATGATGTGTTCCAAGGTTTTGACCAATCCGGCTCTGTAATAGGAGCCAACCTTGCCTCTGCATAACTCTGATGTAACAATTTATCATCATCTTGAACTTCTGGAGGGACATAAATATCACCTATAGACTTCATTTGCTCAAGAGTTAGTCTTTTATGAGCCCTTTTTCTTACTTCTCTATCATTTTCACAATCAGCCCAGAAGTCCTCAATGTGTATCTGATGTTTATAGTTTTTATTCACAAAGTTTTGGATCCTATGGAAAGGATCAAATCTCCTGGTTAAATCAAATTCTTGAAAACCATAAAACCTCAACTCCTGTTCTAAATACTCTGCAACTTCTTCACTATAGCATGAATACTTGCCAATAGCCCAAGGCAATCTCACATTTCCCCTGTTATTAAATTTCCTTTTGTACATTCTGAACACATTCAAATTCTATCTTGAAAACTCCAAAACAATCAACTTATCAGACGGATACCTAGGCAACATAAATGGTTTCCCTTCAAAGCCCTCAGTCATTATGTAAGTGAAATGGTCAAACTATATGAACCAAGAACTATGCAATCCAATCGCATTTTCTACATCCTTAGATAACCTCTTGTCAAGTTCTTCTCTCAGCATTCTTACCAGGTAGGTATGAAAAACATCATTAACCAAAGTAAAACTCTTTAAGACATTTTCTTCCTGTGGGATAGGGTAATGTTCATACACCAACTTTTGATTAGGACCATTTCCCAGGGTGCCTACCCTTTCTATTCCATGAATGTAAGGCCTGATTTCTGCAACACAGGAGTATAACACATAAGAAGATAAATAAAATGGCAAGCTTTTTTGTTGTTTTAACATGGCCTGTCTCCAAATAGCAGTACTAATATCCTTGGCCCAATGTATTTTTCCCTGATCCTTTTCCCCTATTCTTATGAATTCTACGACAGTGAACATCCAAGGTTCACACTTAGTACCATCTCGTAATCCAACTAATCTACTCAACATAGTGATCATTAAGTAAATTTCTTCTTTAAAGCATATCCTCATTAGATTCTTAGGTATCTTGGCTACTGCCTTGGGTTTGTTTTCTGGGTTGTACCAGTTGTGAAATATCTTACCTTTACATTCTCCTTCATTTGTGTAAAAATTCTCATTATACTAATCAATGTCAATATCCCTCATTTTCTCATTAATCTCTAACCCAAATGTTTTGGCAATACCTTCTGTGGTTAGATCAGCAATTAGTCTGTCGTGCAGCATGACATTCCTTGTAGTTGGATCATATAAAATTACATAGTCCAAACATAAATCCTTAGCTTCCATTGCCAGTGGGAAACCTATAGCTCTATACAATCCACTTTGCCAGATATGTTTCATATTGGGAGAAGCATCAGCAGCAGTGATTTTCTTTAATACATCTTCTGCATCATAATTTCCAATGTTCATGTTTGTGTCCATTCCACTTGTACTGATCAGTGATGGATAACCCCTATACAACGGAAACTCTTCTTTCTCCACCTCCTTCTGGGATTTTCTTTCCTTTTTCACCTCTTCCCTTGCATCTTTCTTCTATTTTGGGGCCATCCTGTAGAAACATGATTCTTTCAACTTTTGTTTCAATTTCTGGTTTAGGGTTTTTTACCATGAATTTCTACTTTTAATATTTTACCCTAATTCATTTTTACCTTTCTGTTTTAACCTCTAAATTCATTAAGCTCTATTCAGCTAATTAACAATTAAAACAGTAATTTGCCAAAATGCATACGTTTCAATGAAATTACTGAAATCAACAGTATTTTACCAATTGAAAATAAACGGTGTTTTGGATAAATACCTGCTTTTCGTGACCATTTACCGTTGCTTACTTTTACTATTTTCACCTTTATCCAGCTACTGTAACTTTGTCGCCCTGGTAAATTCTGTTCGTTCACTGCAACAATTCACACTTCTGCAAATTTTCACTCTCAACAATATATTTGAAAGCGAAATAACATTAAAATTTCCCTAACCCTCATTAAATTTCTTTTTGTTTGAGTGTTAAATTTGCATTAATTACAGCAATTAATGCACTACAACCTTCAGCTTTCTCCTTTAGTGTTTAAGTTTTTGAACTTTTTACCATTAGTGAAATTCAACATGTATACCTTTTTCTTTGTATCTTCAAACATACAATCCCTTTATGCATACAATTGAACTAACTAACACTTTTACCCTTTTTTATGCTTTTTCGTACACCTTTGTATCTCTTGTTTTGTATATCCCACTTGTATATTCTGTTGTATAAGTGCACATACAAACATCTTATACAAACCTTTCCTTACCTTTCTCTCTCTTTCACGATGTCTTTGACCTTTTGTATATTGGGATTGTATATTATACAAATGCCCAAATATACAAAGAATTTCTATAATTTAATCCTTTTTGACATCTGGACTTTGTATATTATCTTGTTTATCGAAAATACATTATAAACATACAAAGCTAATATACAACAGGTGGGTCCACTTTACCTTTCAAATTTGCCTCTCCGCGATGCATATAACTCAATGCATCTTTTGATATTACCTTTTGGACATGATGCATTGTATTAACCGTATTTTAATTTCCCTAAATTCTGGCTTGCATGTATAAAGCAATGTATGTTTCGGAACATACATACAAGTGTGAAATATACAACAGTTTAACTTCATTCCATAACTATTTCAGTTCTGGCACTTGTACAAAGTACAATGTATATTGACATGCATGTCTCCAAAGCACTACATACAAAACACAAAATATACATCTATTATTCCCTATTTCATGCTCTTTTCAATTCCGCTTTGCATATAAACCACAATGTATATAACCAACACACACATATACAAAGTGCAAAACATACAACGATTATGTCCGTTTTAATACCTTTTCAGTTCTGCGCTATGTATAACCTTTTGTATATTTACTTTGTATGTCTTCCATTTGCCAAATATACAAAGTGAAAAATATACATAGCGGATTCCAACATTTTTTCATTTCAACCTTAAGTCCTTTCGGGCCCGACTTGTATATGAAGATAAAACATTTAGCAAGAAATGTATACAAGTATAACAACATACCAAAAACCTGATAACTTCCCTTTTGCGACTAACACAAAAGAACGATATACAGACGCATTTGTATATGAAATGACTTTGTATATACAAATAACTTTGTATATACAAACCAAAAACCTTCTGATTGTACATTTACCAAAAATGCTTATAACTTGCAAAATACAAGGAATTTTGAGATGGTTCAAAAAGCAACCCTTATTCATTTTTCACAAGGAATTCACCTATACTATGCACTAGTACTTAATGTTATTTTTTTTTTCCTATTTTCACCAAGGTTTACAACTTTTCACTTCTTTTCCCTTTACCACCAAGTAGACCCACACAAACAAGCGACAAAGCCCAGCTACAATAGGGGTCATCATTTTGCTAAAAAGTAAAATGGGGCATGTTGTGAGCATCACAACAACTAGAAACCAAATAAAACAATTAAATTAAAACCATTACAGAAAAAAAAAATGAAATAAATTCATAATTTCCAACTATATTTCATGCAAATCATCATTTAACTTGAAATCTAATGTATTCAATAAGATGCATGAATTTTCCTTTTCAATTTAAGTGGGTGCACGTGATTAATTATCCTCATCTTGAAAATTAGTTGAACAAACTAGTGATTGACATTAGACTACCTAGTTGATGTCATTCCCTCATAGCCAACCGGATAGAGCCTTGCTGCTAGCAGGCGTCTATAGCCCTGACAAGGTTATCGTTACAATTCTCCTAAGTAGAGCCCCACTGCCAGCAAGCGTTTATAGCCCCGGTAGAGTTACTTAGATGACTTAACTTGGATTTCAGTAAAATTCATTTTATTTATTTTTTTATATTTTATATTTTGTATTTGACAGATATTTCATAAGATATTTCAGTTGTAACTTCATGTTGCAAGGAACAGTCACTTGCTAAAATTAAGCTGAGAATTGTAATGGTAGCAAGGGTGACCTCTGATTTTTCACGTAGCATCTACACTTGTAGGTTCAACAAATCCAAGGATTTTAGGTGTGTCATTGTGAGAAACTTCCCTTGAATACTCAACCCATTCTTATTGAATACAAAATTTCACAAGTTAACTAACTTTCTACATTCATGACAGTCACAACAAATTATGCACAAATTTCAAATAATTCACCTGAATGTTCTGAATTTTATTTTGTTTTCAGTGGTTGTTAGTCTGCCCTTGTATACTCTAAAACAAAACAAACATCCCTGCTACAACAACATAACACACAAACCAAAACAAAACAAAAACAAACAACAGAAAACAAAACAAAACAAAAAAACCAAACAACTATACATTATTCACACTATGATACAACAGACCAACAACCCTCACCTCAAGCCTGAAAGTAGTGTTTCAAGTGTTGGCTATTAATTGGTAATGGCACATCTTCTCCAGTCAAGGTCTTAAGCCTGAAAGTGTTATCTCCTATTATTTCTGACACCTGTAATGGACCTAACCATAACTTGTCAAATTTTCCATGATTTCCCTTTTTCTCATGTGCTTTATCCCAACACAGCACTAAGTCTGAAATTCTAAATGTTTTGACTCTTACCCTTTTGTCAAACCATCTCTTTACTACTACTTGATGTTTAGCAAACTTTTCAATGGCTTGATCTCTTTTCTCATCTAATTCTAATAGTTGGATTATTTTGGCTTCTCTGTGATCATCAAAGCCTAAGTATTCATTAGCAAACTTCCAAACTGGTATCCTTAAATTAACTGGAAGTATGGGATCAGTCCCATAAACTAAATGATAGGGTGGATTGCCTAAAGCTGATTTAACCCTGGTCCTATCTACCCACAACACATATTTCAACAGTGTGTTTCATTCTCTTGGGTTCTTTTCAATTAGTTTCTTGATTATATCTAATAAAATCTTATTTGTAGATTTAGCTAACCCATTCCCCTGACGATAATAGTTTGAAGAAAAATTTAAAACAATTCCATGTTCAAATGCCCATTTAGAAAATTTTAAAGAAGAAAATGTAGGGCCATTGTCACATACCAGCGAATAAGGAGCCCCAAACCTGGTTATGATGTTCTCTTCAAGGAATTTAATGACTACCTCAGTAGTAGAGAATTTGCAACATGTGGCTTCAGTCCACCTTGTATAGTAATCAGTCACTGTCAGTATAAATTTATGTCCTGTAGATGATGGAGGATTTATGACTCCAATTAAATCTAAGCCCCATTGTGTAAATGGACTAGACTCAATCACTGGATGTAATGGATTGGCTTGATTTCTGCCTTTATCTGCTGTAGTCTGAAAGATGTGGCAACTTCTAATGTGACTCTCTATATCTTTAAACATAGTAGGCCAATAGTAACCTGCTCTCAGTATCTTATGTGTCGTGGCTAAATGGGAACCATGAGCAGTTCCATATTTATCATGCAGTTCTAGCAACACCTTATCTACTTCATCTCTATTTAGACATCTTAAATATATTCCTTAGTGGTTCTTCTTGAATAGAAGACCTCCTTGCACCATGTATTTTTGTTCTTTGATCTTTAAAGCCCTTCTTTGTGAAGATTTCATCTTGCTTGGGTACTTTCCTGATATCAGAAAAGTGTTCAAATCATCATACCACCCTGATATCTCATTAGTATTCAATACATATTGTTGTTTTACCAAATTTGGGTCTGTATTGGCTATGGTTTGCACTAGAGCTTGTCCTCTGACTAACTTCATAGGAATGATTTCCATGTCAAATTCTTGTAAAGTTGTGAACCACGTAGCTCTTTTCTCTCCAGGTTCATTTTGCATCAGCAGTATCTTCACTGCTACATCTGGTACTATAGCCTTAACTTGACTGCGTAAGATGTAGTGTCTGAACTTTTTAACTGCTCTTACCAGTGCAAACGCTTGCCTTTCTGTATCAAGATATTTCAACTGTGCATCCTTCAAAGGTGCACTCATAAATTCTATTGGCTTTTCTTCATCATTTTCTCCTTTCTATGTCAACGCAGCTGTAACTAAATGTGTGGATGCAAAAGAATAAATATAGAATGGCTTTGTGTAATATGGACTTGCCAATACAGGAGCTTCAGAAATTGCCTCCTTGATATCTTCAAATGCAGCTTTTGCTACTGGTGTCCATTCTATATCTACATCCTTCTTCAATATGGCATTTAATGGTCGCACAATCTTTGTAAACCCTGTAATGAACTTCCTGACAAAATTAATTTTACCAAAAAATAATTTTAATTCCTTTTTAGCATTTGGCAATTGCAATTTCTTGATTCCTTCTATTCTATCAGGATCAATAGATATCCCATTCTCAGAAATGACATGTCCTAATAATTTTCCTTCTGTTACTCCAAATGAATATTTCTTAGGGTTAAGTGAAATTCCATACCTCTCGCATCTCTTGAGGACTCTTCTTAGATCCTTAGCATGGGTGGACGCATCTTTAGAATAAATAGTTAAATTGTCCATATAAATTGCAATGCACTTACCTGTCAGTCCACGGAATGCAATATCCATGGCTCTCTGAAAAGTGGCACCTGCATTGATTAGACCAAATGACATTCTTCTATAAGCATAATTACCCCATTTACATGTGAAAGTGGTTTTCAACCTATCCTCCTTATCAACTAGGACCTGGTTATACCCTAAAAATCCATCCAGAAAAGACATCATCTTAGCCCCATTCACTACTTGCAGCACTTCATCCAGGGAGGCAGAGGATAATTATCTTTCTCAGATGCCTTGTTTAAATTCCTAAAATCTACGCATAACCTAATATCTCCACTTTTATTTCTAACAGGTACTAGATTAGCTACCCAGGCTGAATGTCTGACAGGGAAAATTATTCTAGCATACAATAGTTTTTTCACTTCCTCAAATATCAAAGGTTCTAATATTACATTCACATGCCTTTGCTTTTGCCTGAATGGTTTGATATCTGGTTTTAAAGGTATCACATGAGTGATGATGGATGTATCATATGTCTTTAAATCCTCATATGTCCATGCTATAATGTGTTTATAATCTTTCAAAACATTAATAATTTGTTTTCTAATCTTCTCACGATAGACCATTCCAATTTGTACATTTTGAGGGTTCTGCTTTGTTCCTAAGTTATATGGATCACACTTACCTCCCTCTATTTTAGGCAAGTCTTTCTGTTTTACTACTCCATCAAAATCAAATATTTGTTCTAACTCAATCACCCCTTTGGGCAAGAAATTGCTCTTTAGATTGATTATGGCTTCTTCATCCCAAGACATATCAGGCCTCTCTTGTTCATCAATAATTTGGGCCTCAAATACTTCATTGCAAGTTAGGAAATCTACAATTTGTTGATCCCCCTCAAATACTTCATTGCAAGTTAGGAAATCCACAATTTGTTGATCCCCCTCAAATACCTGAAAATGAGTTACATTATCTGGTACACTAGGTACATTTACTAATTCTACAGCAAATATTTTCAATCTTGCTAGTGTTAAAGGTTCTAAAGTGCTAGCAGTAATTGTTAGTGCATCTGGCCTATGGTTCAATTCTCTAGGGATATGCTCTATATTGAAAGCATCAAATGACTCTATTAAATCCCATACCCTATGCCTGTAACAAACCATCCTGTTATAATTGCAAGCATATACTTTCCTTACCTGTCTGACTCTAGCTCAGAGTCTGAAAATACTCTGATCATTTTTACCTTCTTCTTTATAGCCATGACCAGTCCATAGATTAAAGCTTCATATTCTGTAACATTGTTAGTACAAGCAAACTGCAGCCTATATGCTGCTAAGTATGATTTGCCATGAGGATCTATAAGTTCTACCCCAGCACCTGCACCCTGTTTAGATTTGGAACCATCACACTTTAATATCCACATGCCATCTTTATTCTTTTGATGTTTTGCTTTAGCATGTTTTACCTTTTCTATCACATGTGCATTGCTATCTTGTTTACTCTTAGGAAATTCATTTTGGCCTACTTGTACATTGATCTTTTCATTTTGTAGCTCAGAATGACAAACACTTTTACCTTTTGCCTCTTTTCCTAAATCTGGAGTTGATCCATTTATGTTGTTCTGAAAATAATTCTCTGGTTGATTACCCTTTCCTTCTTGGGGTTCCTTCCCCTTTGTGCACTTTATGTACTGATATTTAACAATATCTCTGCACATTCCACAATTCTCTTCAGAATGTGGCCTATCATGAACTCTACATTTATTTTTGTATAACTTGCATTGAACTGGAATGTTTTGTTCTATGCACTTTTCCATTTCTTGTCTGATGACCTAACTAAAATTATTCAATGCATTATTGTCTTAATCAGAAGAATTTCCATCAGACTGTATAAATAATTTTGTCTCTTTATTGACTGGCTTTTCTCCAAAATTTAGCATTAAAATTTCCTCAATCTATACCCCTTTATTAGTAACCCTGTAAACACTAGGTTCAACAGAAGCATACAATATTTCGTTAGTCCTATTGTACTCTGTGATCATGTGTTTCTTCCTGGGTTTAGCTTCTATTCTGATTCGATTCGGTACACCTCTCCAAGGTAGCCACATATGTGAGAAATCAGTGGCCATATATCCATTCAAAGTCTTTGACCAGTCTCTACTTAATAGCATCCCATAATTTACAGGTATATCCACTACTTGGATGTCAATGAACTGACTTGCCCTAGGGTCTAAAGCTAACTGCATCTGTATATGCATTAATTCTCCAATCACATTAACTTTAGTTTTGTCCAACTGTGTAACGACTTTGGCAGATTTGGCAGGGGTCAGCCCTAAAGTTTTACATATCCCTAAAGGCATTACATTGGCTGAGGCACCTGAATCTACCATACAATTGTGTATGTTCTTTCCACATAGTCTAACGGTTAACAAGAAAGGAGGAGCATCTTTTTTATCTGCGTATAATACAACATTGGTGTTGGATGGCTGCTCAACTTTCTTACTCTTTTCTTTGGACTGTGCATCCCTATTAGGAACATTTACCTCAGTAGAAACCTCACCTGTAATAGATGCATCCAAGGATTTAATAAAAGCATTTCTAACCTCTAGAGTTTTCAACAATTCATACAAAGGTATACTGACCTTAATTTTCTTTATTTCCTCTGACAGATAACTCATCAATCTCATTGTCTCTACAGTCTCTGTTTTATTTGTTTCAACCTTATGTGCTACTACTCCATTATTTGCATTATGATTGACTTTCAGTATATCAGGGTTATTGCTAGCATTCTGGTCTGGGGGTGTATTGAAATTATTAGGAGTAGAAGTGGTGAAAGGACCTCCTAGCCTAGGGTTATTTCTTAGGTTGTAAGTATGATTCTTACTTGACTATTGGAAAGCTTGCACTTCCTCTATCTCATACAACACCTCATTTTCAGTTTCAAATGGAAGCTAAAAAGCATTTAGTACTAAGGCTGTCTCAGGAAATAAATTTTCACAAAAATATGGTTCATCCTCTAACAATTGGTCATCTTCCTCTTCTCTGAAGGTAAAAGTCTCTAAGACTAGAGCAGTATCGTATCCTGAGGGTACTATCTCATTACCTTTGGGAACTAAGAATTCAAAAGTAGGAGCCTGTACATCCACATTAAAAATACTTGCTACCAGATGAAACTGAGGATAGTCTAATTCAGCATGGGCACTAGTATTATGGATTCTACACCAATTCTTCAATGCTACATTGGCCATTTGAATCCTAACTGTTTGCTTTGTATCCTGTTTATCTACATTCTCAAATGGAGAAGCCAGAGTGCCATTATTAGGCCCTGTGTTCCATGTTTTGGGTGGCCTAGGCTGATTTTGATTCCTGTTATTGTTATTCCAGGCTTTGTTATCTATAGTTGGTTCTCTATTTTGCATCTGTGGTCCTTGATTATGACTCTGATGTTGATTGTGATTTTGACCCTGATTAGAATCCTGACCTTGGTTATAACTCTAATTTTGATTTTGGTTATGGTTGGGGTTGTAATTTTGGTTTTGACTCTGATTATAGTTCTGATTATATCCCTGGTTATTTCTACTGTAGAAATTCTCATTTCTCAATTGTGTCATCTCAGTGGTCAATCTTCTTAAATGTGCAGTAATTTCTTTGATATCCTCCCTTTCCTCTTGTGCTTTTGCTATAAATGTATCCTAAGGTGGTTGGAAGAAGGATTGGCCATTGCTCTGATTAAAATTAGCAGTATTACCAGTGTAAGGTACTATAGCCTGAATTGGAGCAGGATTATACACAGGTGTGTATGTAGGGACTAGATTTAGTAATGGAGTATTATGTGTAGGAACTCCATTCCAAGGTTGTACTTGATTTTGCATTCTAGGATTTCCTCCATTGAGAAATGGATTATAGGTTGTTTGCCTCATTTCCTGGTTTATAGAGGCTACCTCTTTATAGGCTTTGGATATATTATCTATGTTAGGCTTTCTCTTGACAAACATGGCAGTTAATGGATCTAAAGCAACATAATACATAGCTAACAATGTATTAGCAGCTACTATGTATGGTGCTACCAACCTAGAATAAGCCTTTTGAAACTTATCATTGAAGTTATCAATTAGTTCACCTTCACCTCTTTTGATTGTAGCCAATTTATGATATACGATAGAAGGATCTACTAGTCCCCTAAATCTAGACAAAAATGTTTCTTCCATAAGTGTCCAAGAAGCCATGTAGCCATTAGGTAAATTCACATACAAGTTAGATGCTTGTTCATTGAAGGTGTAAGGAAATAGTCTACACAAAACATCTTCATGTTCCAGTCTGGCTCTAAAGCATGCCTCCTTAAATATCCTAATATGATCCTCTGGATCCTGATGCAACTGGTATTTAGGACATATTTTCTCAGGGTTCTTTGGCATCTCATGATAATCCACAAAATATATGGGAGAGTTGACATTGAAATAAGCCATTGCAGGTACCTGTGCTTGACCTGGACCTGTAGGGACACCCGAATTTATAGGTGGACTTGGATTTCTGGGAGGACTGGGACCTCTGGGAGGACCTGAACCAAGATTTAAGAATTTGTATGAAGAACTGTCAGGACTCACAATATTATGGATGTTAAAAGGTGATCCAGGAGGAGTTCCAGATGAACTTCCTATATTTGATATTTTAGGATTCCAAACTAAAGGACCCTTACTCTATCTCTTATCAGGTAATTGCACAAATATGTCTTCAGAATTAGATCTAGACCTGGTCACTCTACTACTATTATGAGCCAGTGTTACTTAAATTCAACCTTAACTCCAATCGGCCCTCCTTCTAGCGCCAAAAACTATTGATGATTGTTTTTACACATTCATAACAAAAGTTAAAATTCATAAAATGAACCTAACTATCTTGAAAGTTATGAAGAATCAATTAAGATTACTTAATCCCAAGTTTCCATATGGTCAGGTCTTGACCTGTTGGACAGTTCAGTAGGTTACTATGAAGTTGTAATATGCAAGGGGCCTTACGTGATTTAAGGTGATTGTTGACTTACTAGACTCTATTTATGCAAATTCTTACAAATATAAACAAATTATCTATTCCTTTGCATAAATCTGTTACTGTATATCAAAGCTTTGAATGATTTGTGTTCAAACATTCTTTCCCTTTCAAATATGTATAAAGATTGCCAAATATCAACTCAATTGCTCTTAATTCCTGCAAATGTTAGATAATCTCCTTTAGATTTCTACATTTAAGCTAATTATTTCAAAGTTTGGGAAAAGTTAGTGAAAATTCAAATTCAACTTCACTTGCTACAGGATCTAAATGCTTTGTTTTGCACATGGTAAGAATTATAGCAAATTCAATTAAATCACTAGACTAAGTCATTAAATGCAAATATCCTGAATATTTTCACGAATATGCATCCAAGACTGTGAGCTTTAAGAGAAACTGCTTCAAATACAAAGAATAGCTAGAAGACACTCAGAAAATAGATGCAGACTTCCAGATTCATTTATATTCAAAAAACATAGCCATATATGGTTTACAATGTAGGAATGACTCTTAGCTTCATTAATCAAATTCACAAAAACTTACAATGCTTTATAGATACAATAAGAAAGCTGGACATTTCCAAGCATTCCTTAGTGCAGACACAAGCGACCTCCTCTATACTCAAATGTTCTTTCTATTCAAAGTTTCAGAACAAATTACAATTGCTATATTAGTTTCTACAAATCCCTCTATAAATAATATACAAGTAGCCACATTCCTTATATAGATTTTGAACTTTCAAATTGCTACGGCTACCACCTTAATCCACGGTTGAGATCCTTCTACTTCTAATCAACAGTGTATCTTTGCTTCTAACCGTCTACCAAAATATCTATCTGGTATCCTTTCTTTCCCTGAAAGGATTCTTTTGGAAGCTTTCAAAATAAGATTCCCCTTTTCTTTATTAACTTTCCTCGCTGAGATTCCTTATTTGTCTTCTTCTCAACAGCCTTTACCTTTGCTTTCCTTCTCATCTTTTCAAATATTTCCTGAAATTGCTGATTACATTTTGCACAAAGGTGCGGTCCCCTCCTAGACTCTTAGCCAAAATGTACTCCTACATTACAACTCCCTCCTTCAACTTCTTCTCTCTATTCTCTAAGCCCTCTCTTCTCTTCTTATATTTCTTTATTTTAACCTTTTCATCCATTAATGTATCCATCATCTGCTTGCTGAGATTTGCATCAGGATTTTCTATGTAGGGTGTAAATATGGCATTGAACTCTGTCAATGCCCTTTCTAAGTTATACACTGGCACTTCCATACATTCATGTTGCAGTAATCTCTCTATTATCCCCTTATGTATCTTGATCATTTCATCTGCTTTTTCTTGTAAATTCTGTATGACTGTTGCACGTTTCCTGAGGTTATCTTCCTCAAACCTAAGCTCTAATATTATTTGTGGCACTTGATTTGCCAATGTGACAGTAAGTGCTCCTTCATTAATCAATTCTTCTACTCTTCCTTCCACTTCTGTCAACTGTTCAATTTCAGACCTGCATTCTTCTTTTTTGTTTTGGCATTTGTGTAAGCATCATACATTTATTCCTTTCTTCTACACTTACTTTCCACCTGCTTACAACTTGCCTTATTGTTTGTTCCCCTTCTTGCATGCAATCATTAAACCATTCATTAAAAATATTAGCCTTTAATCTTTTATTTTTCATATCTTTTATTTCATCTTTGACACTATTGCTACACTATTAGGCAATTCTAGAATTGGGGCACTGGGATCAAATATCCCTTTAATAAGTTGTTGGAGCTGGACAATGTGTCCCTTCAAGTAATTTTGTTTGTCTTTGTCTTTCTTCAGCATCTCTACTGTCACCTGATGCATGTCTTCCCATTCATTAATATGTTGCTGTCTTGTGCTATGTCCCAGGTCCAAATTCAATATTTAATATTCTTCCAAAGTTATTTCTCCTTTTGGCTTTTCTTTCTGTGGAATGGCTAGGTTCAGCACTCTGGATCCATCTGGACCTCTCTTTATGGCTGACATTGTCCTAGCTCTTCTCTTTTCTTTTCTTGGAGTATTATCACCTATCAAACTCTTAATATCTATTGGTACTAACTGTACCTCTTTATCCTTTTTTCTGATCTATCCCCCTAACCAGGAAGGAATTTCCTTTGTGCCCTCTACAACTTTATCTTCATCAATCACCTCTTCATGAGGTTTCTCTATTTCAACTTCTTCCTGTTGTTGTTGTTTCTTGTTGTTGTTGCTCTTGTTGTTCTTCTTGTTGTTCTTCTTCTTGTTGTTGTTCTTGTTGTTTTTTTGGTGGAGGCTCTTGTTCTGTAGGAGTATTTGGCTGTTCTTTTGATTCAACCTCATCTTCTTCCTCTTCCATTTTAGTATCCCCTCCAACATCAATCTCTTTTTCATGATCTTCTCCTTCTGATTGCCTTTTCTCCTGATCATCTTCAACATGAGCTTGTTCTCCATCTTGCAGCTTAACATTCTCTACTTACTCATCTGGTTCATTTTCATCCATTCTTTCTGCTTCTTCTGTACCTTCAGGCATCCTAACCTCACCTTCTGATTTGTCTGTATTTTCTGTCTGTGGTTGCTCTGTACGTACAGGTGAACATGCCTTTATATCATCTTCTTTTTCTTTTTCCTCTTGTTCTTGCATATCTTCTGTATTTTTCTCTTCCTCACCTGGCTCACCATACATATGCAACATATTTAAGGCATCAATATCTGAGGTATCTTCTTTTGTTTCCTCTTCTGTTGAAGTAGATGTTTCTATAATCATTTCTTCAGGTACCTCCTCTTTCTCAAATTCTTCAATTTTATGTGCTTCCTCCTGCACATCCTTAATAATTTCAGGTGGCACCAAATTATGAAATGGATCAACTGATCCTATTTCTTCTTATTCCTTTTCTTCTTCAGGTTTCATGCCATGCTCAATTCATGTTTCAGCCTGAGTGCTTGGCCCTTCCTCTTCACTCAGAAAATCACTGGAATCTTCTTCTATGTCAAGTTCTTTCCCTTTGTACATTACTCTTTCTTCACTATCACTACTTTCAATATGCACAGTTTCAGTAGTTTGTTTGGCCTTGTGAGCTTCTGACTCTTGCAGCATTTCACCAACCAACTTTGTTTTCAATTGTCTAAATGCTTGTCCTTGTTCCAAAGATGTGGAGGCACCAAGTACACTACTCAGTTTTGCATCTACTTTCTGTGTTCCAATCACACCACTTGGTTCAGATGTTTCACCTTTTGACAGACTTATTGGAATTGCCCTTCTGACTGGCTGTCCTGTTGCTTCCTTTGCAGTCTGTGCCTCTTCTGCACTGATTTTATGACTTATGGACTTTGCATCAACGAATGTATCTGATGCCACTTCTATTGTTATGCCTAAAGTATATGGATCCATTAAAGTGGCATTTTTGTCTTTTTCTACAATTTTGGCCTCAATAATTTTTCTCTTCTTCTCATAAAAACACTGCAAATCCTCAGTAGGCTATGCCTTTATTTTTCTCCCCTTCTTTGGATAAGTAACCTCCTTACCTTCAGCTTTAAGCTCTTCAATTCTATCCTTTAGCCATGTCTTTGGAAATAATATTATTGGCTTAGACAATACATCCAATGATGTGTTCCAAGGTTTTGACCAATCCGGCTCTGTAATAGGAGCCAACCTTGCCTCTGCATAACTCTGATGTAACAATTTATCATCATCTTGAACTTCTGGAGGGACATAAATATCACCTATAGACTTCATTTGCTCAAGAGTTAGTCTTTTATGTGCGCTTTTTTTTACTTCTCTATCATTTTCACAATCAACCGAGAAGTCCTCAATGTGTATCTGATGTTTATAGTTTTTATTCACAAAGTTTTGGATCCTGTGGAAAGGATCAAATCTCCTGGTTAAATCAAATTCTTGAAAACCATAAAACCTCAACTCCTGTTCTGAATACCCTGCAACTTCTTCACCGTAGCATGAATACCTACCAATAGCCCAAGGCAATCTCACATTTCCCCTGTTATTAAATTTCCTTTTGTACATTCTGAACACATTCAAATTCTGTCTTGAAAACTCCAAAACAATCAACTTATCAGACGGATACCTAGGCAACATAAATGGTTTCCCTTCAAAGCCCTCAGCCCTTATGTAAGTGAAATGTTCAAACTATATGAACCAAGAACTGTGCAATCCAATTGCATTTTCTGCATCCTTAGATAACCTCTTGTCAGGTTCTCTCAGCATTCTTACCAGGTAGGTATAAAAAACATAATTAACCAAAGATAAACTCTTTAAGGCATTTTGTTCCTATAGGATAGGGTAATGTTCATACACCAACTTTTGATTAGGACCATTTCCTAGGGTGCCTACCCTTTCTATTCCATGAATGTAAGGCCTGATTTCTGCAACACAGGAGTATAACACATAAGAAGATAAATAAAATGGCAAGCTTTTCTGTTGTCTTAACATGGCCTGTCTCCAAATAGCAGTACTAATATCCTTGGCCCAATGTATTTGTCCCTGATCCTTTTCCCCTGTCCTTATGAATTCTATGATAGTGAACATCCAAGGTTCACACTTAGTACCATCTCTTAATCCAACTAATCTTCTCAACATAGTGATCATTAAGTAAATTTCTTCTTTAAAGCATATCCCCATCAAATTCTTAGGTACCCTAGCTATTGCCTTGGGTTTGTTTTCTGGGTTGTACCAGTTGCGAAATATCTTACCTTTACATTCTCCTTCATTTGTGTAAAAATTCTCATTATACTGATCAATGTCAATATCCCTCATTTTCTCATTAATCTCTAACCCAAATGTTTTGGCAATACCTTCTGTGGTTAGATCAGCAATTAGTCTGTCGTGCAACATGACCTTCCTTGTAGTTGGATCATATAAAATTACACAGTCCAACCATAAATCGTTAGCTTCCATTAACAGTGGGAAACTTGTAGCTCTGTACAATCCACTTTGCCAGATACATTTCATATCAAGAGAAGCATCAGCAACAGTGATTTTCTTTAATACATCTTCTGCATCATAATTTCCAATGTTCGTGTTTGTGCCCATTCCACTTGTACTGATCAGTGATGGATAACCCCTATGCAACTTCAACTCTTCTTTCTCCACCTCCTTCTAGGGTTTTCTTTCCTTTTTCACCTCTTCCCCTGCATCGTTCTTATGTTTTGGGGCCATCCTATAGAAACATGATTCTTTCAACTTTCATTTCAATTTCTAGTTTAGGGTTTTTTACCATGAATTTCTACTTTTAATATTTTACGCTAATTCATTTTTCCCTTTCTATTTTAACCTCTAAATTCATTAAGCTCTATTCAGCTAATTAACAATTAAAATAGTAATTTGCCAAAATGCATACGTTTCAATGAAATTACTAAAATCAACAGTATTTTACCAATTGAAAATAAACGGCGTTTTGGATAAATACCTGCTTTCCATGACCATTTACCGTTGCTTAGTTTTACTGTTTTCACCTTTATCCAGCTACTGTAACTTTGTCAGCCTGGTAAATTCTATTCATTCACTGCAACAATTCACACTTCTGCAAATTTTCACTCTCAGCAATATATTTGAAAGTGAAATAACATTAAAATTGCCCTAACCCTCATTAAATTTCTTTTTGTTTGAGTGTTAAATTTGCATTAATTATAGCAATTAATGCACTACAACTTTCAGCTTTCTCCTTCAGTGTTTAAGTTTTTGAACTTTTTACCGTTAGTGAAATTCAACATGTATACCTTTTTCTTTGTATGTCTTCGTTGTATCTTTTTGTTGTATCTTCAAACATACAATCCCTTTATGCATACAATTGAACTAAGTAATGCTTTTACCCTTTTTTATGCTTTTCCATACACCTTTGTATCTCTTGTTTTGTATATCCCGCTTGTATATTCTGTTGTATAAGCGCACATACAAACATCTTATACAAACCTTTCCTTACCTTTCTCTCTCTTTCGCGATGTCTTTGACCTTTTGTATATCGGGATTGTATATTATACAAATGCCCAAATATACAAAGAATTTCTATAATTTAATCCTTTTTGACATCTGGACTTTGTATATTAGCTTGTATATCGGATATACATTATAAACATACAAAGCTAATATACAACAGGTGGGTCCACTTTACCTTTCAAATTTGCCGCTCCGCGATGCATATAACTCAATGCATCTTTTGATATTACCTTCTGGACGTGATGCATTGTATTAACCGTATTTTAATTTCCCCGAATTTTGGCTTGTATGTATAAAGCAATTTATGTTTCAGAACATACATACAAGCGTGAAATATACAATAGTTTAACTTCATTCCATAACTATTTCAGTTCTGGCACTTGTACAAAGTGCAATGTATATCGGCATGCATGTCTCCAAAGCACTACATACAAAATAGAAAATATACATATATTATTCCCTATTTCATGATCTTTTCAATTCCGCTTTGCATATAAACCACAATGTATATAACCAACACACACATATACAAAGTGCAAAACATACAACGATTATGTCTGTTTTAATACCTTTTCAGTTCCACGCTATGTATAACCTTTTGTATATTTACTTTGTATGTCTTCCATTTGCCAAATATACAAAGCGAAAAATATACATAGCGGATTTCAACGTTTATTCATTTCAACCTTAAGTCCTTTCGGGCCCGACTTGTATATGAAGATAAAACATTTAGCAAGAAATGTATACAAGTATAACAACATACCAAAAACCTGATAACTTCCCTTTTGCGACTAACACAAAAGCATGATATACAAACGCATTTATATATGAAATGACTTTGTACATACAAACAACTTTGTATATACAAACCACAAACCTTCTGACTGTACATTTACCAAAAATGCTTATAACTTGCAAAATATAAGGAATTTTGAGATGGTTCAAAGAGCAACCCTTATTCATTTTTCACAAGGAATTCACCTATACTGTGCACTGGTACTTAATGTTATTTTTTTTCCTATTTTCACCAAGGTTTACAACTTCTCACTTCTTTTCCCTTTACCACAAAGCAAACCCACACAAACAAGTGACAAAAGCCAACTATAGTAGGGGTCCTCATTTTGCTGAAAAGTAAAATGGGGCGTGTTGTGAGCATCACAACACAACATTCAGATAAAGAAAAAGAGTCGTCTTGATTCTTAGTCTGGTCTTCATTTTCTTCATCTTGATTCTGAGTCCCAAAGTTAAATTCATCCGTCATTATGTCACTGTCATTTATCCCACCACTACCAGCGTTTGAACTTGAAGAGTTGCACAACCCTCTTCTTTCACATATGGACTTCCAGATTGTAAGTTCCCTTTCATAAGGAAAGTTTTTGACATTATATGCACTTCCTAACACCCTCAAGCAATTTTACAAATTCTTGTCTAGTTTGTTTCTATCATGCCCGCATCTCCCATGTGGACACAACACACAAACACGCGTGTCATGTCCACATTTGCCATGTGGTCATGACACGAACTGCAAAAAAAATTTCTCCCTACCCTAAGAACCACCTCGCACGTGCTGGCGTGCTCGGTGGCATTACGCCTAAGGTGTAAACATGACAACATGTTCGAAGAGGCGTAGGCTTTCTAGGGGTGTGCAACACGAAGTGTGTCGCTTCAAGGGTTAGATTAAAATAACCTGAACCCTAAGCTTCTTCCTAGGAGAGATGGATTTCCATACACATCATAACATGACTCAGAATGAAGGGAAAGATTAATTTTGGAGTCAAGATGGTGCTCAATTAAGTTTTGGATGATGGAATGAAACAATTAATTAACACATAAGTGAACCCTAAAATTTAGTGAAAATCTGGCAGCATTTCGTATTATCAACGTAGATGCAAGGTTCATTTAACTAGGTTACTTTGTTGACCTGCATCTGGTTGTTCTATGCAAGACTAGCTATCGTCGTTACGAGTTGCCTACGGGATCTTCGCTTGGAGGTTATAAAGATTAATGGTAGGTGGAACAACTCCGTTTCCAATATTGCCTACTACGTTTTCGAAGAAAAGATAGATACAATTCACCCTAATTAATTTAGTCGTGCTATGGGACACTGAGGGGTGATTATAATCTCCTACCTAAAATTTTGCTCTAAGAGGTCACCCCCTTTTTTTTTTTAATTCGGATGTTGGTTACCACATAACGAAAAAAATAAAGCTTTTATACTATAACAATGTTAATGCCATACAAGTATATTTAATGGTATAAATGAAATTAACTATTAGTTAATACATTATATATATATATATATACCATGTTTAAATACTTTAAATATATAATTATTTCATTAGTGGGGTATTATATAAATATATTCCTATATATAAATCTATATTATTTAAACCATATGTTATGTTATAACATGTTAAAATAAGTCTCTCCTAATGAGAGTTTTAACTTAAAATAAGGGGTAAGGAATGCATCCCTATCAAAATAAAATAAGAGTTTAAAAAAAACATGCAAATTAAAATATCACATCTAACCCTAACACAATTTAAAACTAATTTCAAAACACAAGCTGCCCTAATAACATTTTTTATTTCTACACTCCTGTTGCCCTAATCTCATTTGTATTCCTTTAGTATACTCTAATGCCCTAATTTTTTTGTTCTCTTTCTTTTGTTTTGTTTGTTTCTCCTCAAATGTGCAGGCTTAGGGTTTGGGAGTCCATGGAGGCCATGATTTTCTTTCTCAGCCTCCACGGAGGTATGATCAATATTGCAGAGTACCCATTCAATTTTTTTTTTGTGTGTGTATATAATATATAAATATTTATTGTTAACAATGCTGGAGGAATGGATTAAATTTACAATGTGCTATGTTAGGGAGGATGAAGGTATTGTAGAGCCGCCACCGTCGGAGGAGGACCGAGGGGAGAGTTGGCGCAGTTGCTGGCGTGGATGGAGTGGGTGTTGGTGTATGCGAACTGCGGGCAAGGCGAATAAGAGGGCTGAGGTGCTGCTGTGTGCAGCGAGGACTAAGCTACGGGTGAGGGAAGCTCGGTAGGTGGTATAAGGGGTCGTGGGTGGTATGCAGGCCGCAGGGACCGATGGTGGCTACAGTGGTTAGGGCTGTGGGGAGGGGGCCGAGCCGCCACCCACACCCTTGGGTGTGGGTAGGGGCTCGGCCCCCTCCCCACACCCCCTGTAATAAACCGCAGGGGGGGAGTATGGGTGGCAGCGGCTGTCATGGCCGCCGTCCCCCATACTTCCTCCTCTATAATTTATTTTATTTTATTTTATTTTTCTGCCATACTCTTGCTGTTACACAGCAACTTCTGTGTCACAAAAAAAATTTCTACATCTCTTTTTTTTTTTATAAAGGCATTTAAGATGATATAAATATATATGTATAAACATATTTTTATTTCCAATTTCTGGTATTCAACAATTAAAAAAAACAAAGTATATCAGACTTATTAACTAGAAATAGAATGATGAAATAAAGCAATTATATATATATATATATATATTTATATATATATATATATATATATATATATATATATATATTTATATATATATATATATATATATATTTCACAAACTTATTTTTCAGTATAAAATAAATATAACACAGTTTTATCAATCAGAGTTAAAAGATGATCTAGAAACCCAGATTATGTATACATAAGTTTATCCCTTTTCTTTTCTTTTTTTAATTTGCTGGGAGTAAATTATTAGCATAACACAGATTTCTCATTCCCATGCAGGTTCAATTTCTAAGAAATACAGCTAATCTATCTAGAATGTAGAGGAAATTTTTGAATTCTCTGAGTATAATTTTCTATTCAAATCTAACTTGCAAGCAATGTTTCTCTTTTTTTTATTAATACAGAAGCGTTTAACTCAAAGATTAAGGAGATATTGATTCTGGTTGTTTGCAAATGCAAAGCTACACACACATATAGAAGAATGCATCTATTTTCCTTAATATCAAATCTGCAACTTCAAGCACCTCACAATAACAAGGGCAAGATTTCCATGGGTCTTGAGAGAAACTAAATGTTACAGGTCAAGTTGAAGCAACATCTAAACCACAACTTTACATCTAGGCAAATAAATAGTTTCAAGTAGAATAAAATAGATGATTATATTACACAGATCAGAAAATGCATTTCTTTCCTTTATCTACAACAAATCTAAATAGTGAACATAATTTTATTTCTCATACTACCAAACAGATAACTAAAGCAAACTTTCACAATTCTTTTTTTTGACAGTAACATTAAAAGTTTCTAACTTGCTCTTTTCTTCACAACAAGGTCTAATTCAGCAGTGAACATGATTACATACAATATCTGAATGTTCATACTCTAGTAACTAACACATCCTTCTCTATGGCAAACTTCTTAACAACATTTACAAGGGTTTACATGGCAACAAGTCCACAAGGACCAAGGACAATTCAGCCACTTCAATACTACATGGGGAACCTTTAGAGCACCATAATGAGCTACCAAATAGCTCCACCTCTTCACATAACAACCTGCAAATAAACACAGCAATGCAACAACCAAGAAAATAGCCACTGAGAAAGGAAAGCTCTCCTCCCTACCGTAGACCCGCAAGTGGGTCACCCCTGAGCTAGGGAGGTAGGGGATTTCACACAGGTATACCAAATCACAACAGAATTTCAAACACAACTAAACACAAAACAGATATATCCCATAGGATTAACACATTACATCAACTCATAAAAATGAGTTTGGTGAGGGTAGGGAATAGACCTCTCAACTTAAAGGGGCTCACAATGAAAATGAAGATCTCAACACATGGCCTC
Source organism: Cunninghamia lanceolata (assembly GCA_027924645.1). Taxonomy (NCBI): domain Eukaryota; kingdom Viridiplantae; phylum Streptophyta; class Pinopsida; order Cupressales; family Cupressaceae; genus Cunninghamia; species Cunninghamia lanceolata. Next base: position 543,829 of record BSBN01000501.1, on the reverse strand, counting down.
AAGCCAAAAATCCCTGAATCACCACAATACACAAGAATCTCACACCAATTTTGCTCGGCACTCTTGCCATATAGATAACTCCTCCTTAGATGATAATAGGCCCTCAAGGCATAAACACATAACACAAACTGTGGGTGAGCCCCCAAGGATTGTTCCTCTCCCCTACCCAAAAAAGTTGAGCATTTCCTCCACTGGAGGTGCTCTCACCATGACAACCCAACCCAACATCAAATGCAAAAAGAAAACAACACAAAACAGACAACTTACAATTAAGATTCAAACCATGGAATATCATAAAGCAAAGAAAAAACAAGATAAGAAGCCTACCTTCAAAACCTTGGCAATGGAAGTGGAATTTTGGTGAAGAGCTCCTAGCTTTCCCAAGCCTTCCAACCTTTCAGATTTTCTCCCCAACTTTCTCTAACTCCTCCAAACTTAGTAAGGAAATCCAAATTGCAAGAAGTCTCTAAAAATCCAAGAAAAAACAATAGGATGGAAGAACCCCCACTCCTCTACAAGAGGAGCTATTATAGGCCCTCTCTTTGGCCTTGGGAGAATGAGGTGGTGACATTTGTCACCATCTCTTCCCTCCACCAAGGCCACTTGGAATTAGAGAGAAGGTAGGAGGATGACAAGTGTCCTCTCCCTTTACCTCCATCTCCACCTCATCCACTTGTGCTTGCACACAAGTGGGAGGGGGACAGATGGTGAGTTGGATTCCCACTCACCCTTCCACAAGACAATGGCCTTGAGTGGTGTCCCCACTCACTAGGGAGCTTGGGAGGACTCTTGGAGACCTCCCAAGTCCTCCTTGGGAATGTTTCCCAAAACTAGGGATGGGAGAGGTGCTCTTCCCAAGACAAGGCCCATCCCCATCTCCCCTTTTCCCCATTTTCGTCACTTTGACTCAACCATGGGTTAGGGTGACCTAAGGTGAGTCAAAACTAGGGTTAGGTGGTCCAAGTTGACCCTAGACTCATGGTTGACCACCTAGGGTAACTTTTGGGGCACTAGGGGTCATGAAAGGGGTCAAAAATCCACATATAAATGGCCCAAATAAAAAAAATACCATTTGACATAAATCAATGAAAATTTTACAACACATAATATTAATCAAAATAAGAAAAAGAGGGAGTACTAAGGCTTAAATAACAATAATTAAAATTAAACCAAGCACAATAAATCATCATGCAATTTCACACGTGATCCTTATCCCTCTTGGGAACGGATCAGCTTAACCGGGAATAACATGGTGTGAATCCTCTACCTCCGATTTCCCATGGCTAGGGAAAGTAAAACCTGCACATCTCGATCAAGTGTCAGTTCTGTTAGGAAAATGATAGCCGAAGCAACTGGAATTAAATTCATGCAAACAATACAACAATATCCATCAATACATAAATCCAAATTAACTGCATATCCATCACATGTCAATTAATTCCAATCACCTAATCAACTAGAATCTCATAACAAAATAACATCTAATATAAATCCATATATTAAACCAAAGCATATCATCAATATGACCGAATCAAATCACATATATCAAATCAGTGAGATAAAACATCAAGTCTACAATATGAAACATAATCACTACTGAATAGCACAATGATCAAAATATAGGAGGTAAAATAGTTGGCCTCACATCCTCCCCCCCTAAGACTGAACTTCCTCCTAGAAGTTGTAAAAAAGGTGAGGATATAGTGCCCTCAAACTAGTTCTATCCTCCCATGTCACCGTGACCTCGTCGTATCGATCCCACTAGACCCTAACCTGGTCCAGCTCTCGACCTCGAAGGCCCAGCGTCCGATGAGCCAATATCTGAATTGGCTCCAACACCAACTGCCCGCTTGCCTCTACCTGTAAGGCACTCCAGTCCATAACGTGAGATACATCTGCTATATACCATCACAAAACAGAAACATGGAAAACATCGTGGATACATGACAGGCTAGGTGGCAAAGCTAGATGATAGGCAACTGGTCCTATTCGCTCCAAAATCTCAAAGGGACCTACGAACCGAGGTGCGAGCTTAGAGCCCTTTCCATAATGGATTAGACTCTTGTGTGGCCGCACTCTAAGGAATACCTTGTGTCCCACTGAGAAGCTCTGATCTATCCTAATAGCATCAGCATACTTCTTCTGCCTATCCTGTGCCTCCTGCAACCTCTGTCGAATCAGTGTGACCTGCTGCTCCATATCCTATACTAGCTCTAGACCAATGGTGACTCTGTCCTCAATACGGTCCCAACTCAATGGTGTCCTACATGGCCTGCCATATAAAGCCTGAAAGGGAGGCATACCTAACGAGCTGTGATGCCCATTATTGTAGGCAAACTCAACTAGATAAAGGTACTCCTCCCATCTAGACTGATGGTCCATAACATACATCTGAAGCATGTCCTCCAATACCTGATTCACCCACTCTGTCTGCCCATCTGTCTCTGGATGATAAGCGGAGCTAAAATTGAGCTGTGTGCCTAATGCCTGCTATAAGGCTCTCCAGAATGCTGAAGTGAACACTAGATCTCTGTCTAAAATAATGTGGTGAGGTACCCCATGTAGTCTCACAATGTCATCCAAGAATACCCTCACCACAGCTGGCGCATTGTATTTCATGCGCACAGGAGAAAAATGAGCCACCTTGGTCAACTTGTCGACTGTCACCATGATGGCATCATGGCGACGCGAAGACATAGGAAGACCAACAATAAAATCCATGGAAATGGTGTCCCATTTCCACTCAGGTATATCATGTGGGTATAAGAGGCCTGCTGGATGCTGATGCTCGGCCTTGACCCTCTAGCACTCAAGGCAACGAGCCACAAACTCTGCTATGTCACATCTCATACCTGCCCAATAGTATAGCTGACGAAGATCGGCACGCATCTTCTTCACCCCCAGATGTGCCGCATATGGTGCTCTATGAGCCTCTGATATCACTATAGTGCACAGGTCACCTGCGTGGGGTACATAGATGCACTGTCGATGTCGAAGCGAACCATCTGTGTCCAGTGTATACCTTGCAAACTTGCCCACAAGGGCCCTCTGTGATCTGATCTCCTACTACACCTCTAGATACCACTCATCCTCTAGCAGATGCTATATAATGCGGTCCCTCAAGTCCACTCGCAAAGTCAAGGTCAAGAGCTCATGGCGCCTCCGACTTAATGCATCAGCAACCAGGTTCTCCTTCCCTTTGATGTAGTGGACATCAAAATCATACTCGCAGAGGAACTCCATCCAACGCCGCTGACAGGCATTTAGATTCAGCTATGTGAATATATAATGAAGGCTATGATGGTCGGAATGGAGCTCAAAATGACGGCCCAACAAGAAGTGCCTCCGACGGACTAGAGCATGAACCACTGCTGCTAACTCCAAGTCATGAGTGGGGTAGTTCAGCTCATGGGTTTTGAGCTTTTGCAACTCATACGCGATCACTCTACCACCCTGCATAAGTACTGCTCCCAATCCCTCAAGTGATGCATCCGTGCAAACCACAAAATCTGCTGCAGGATCAGGAACCACCAAAATAGGAGCGCTGGTAAGATGCTCCTTGAGGACCTTGAAGGCCCTCTCGCACTGCTTAGTCCAAAGAAAACTCTTCCCTTTCCGCTGAAGGGAAGTGATGGGGTGCGCTATCTGAGAAAAACCCTCAACAAAACGATGGTAATAACAAGCTAACCCCATGAAACTCCTGACCTCTGTCACACTAGTGGGTGTTGGCTAGTCCCTGATAGCTCTGATCTTCGATGGATCTACTGAGATTCCATCACTGGAAAGGATATGTCCTAGGTACTGAACCTCTGTCCTAAAAAATGCACACTTCGCCAAATTCCCATAAAGTTTCTGCTCTCGCAAGCACTGTAGAACTTGACGAAGGTGCTCCTCATGCTCCTCCTCAGTCCGTGAGTAGATCAAGATGTCATCGAGGAAAATGATCATGAACCGATCTAAATATGTATGGAACACCTCGTTCATGAGACTCATGAACACTGTAGGGGCATTCGTCAAGCCGAAGGGAACCACTGTGAACTCATAATGCCCATAACGAGTCTGAAAGGCGGTCTTATGGATATCTGCCTCTGCGATGCGTAATTGGTGGTACCTGGACTTCAGGTCTATCTTAGAGAACACCCTGGCCCCCTGCATCTGGTCAAAAAGATCATCAATCCTGGGTAAAGGATAACGGTTCTTCACCGTCACCTTATTCAACTACCTGTAATCCATACATAAACGAAGAGACCCATCCTTCTTCTTCACGAAGATGATAGGAGTGCCCCAAGGTGAAACGCTCAATTGGATGTGCCCCTTCTCTAGCAAGTCCTCCAACTGAAGCTTGAGTTCAGTGAGCTCATGTGTCGTCATCCTGTAGGGTGCACGAGACACTAGCTCGGCACCCAGCACTAAGTCTATATGAAAGTCTACCTCACGTCAAGGAGGCATCCCCAGTAACTCTGCTGGGAAAACATCGGCAAACTCTCTAAGGATGGGATGATCATCCAATGATGCCTCTGGCTCGTCATCTGATCTATCGCTCACTATGATGGTGAACATCTGACATCCCTTCCGCATGCAGTGCTTAAGCTATTGAGCGGATATCATACGTACTGTAGTGGGCTTCTGCATGCCCACAATCTCAACTGATGCACCATGATCGTCCAAACAGCTGATCACCTTTCGGTGACAATCTAGCTTGGCTCGATGAGCCACAAGCCAATCCATACCCAACACCACATCATAGGATCCTAATATCATGACTCTAAGGTCGCATACTGTAGTGAAGGGTCCAAAAGCAATCTCACAGTCACGGACTAAGGTATCTACTGTCAGTTTGGCTCCTGAAGCCAACTCAACCACCCACCTATCACCCTACCTAGAGTCCACCAGCCTGCAACGCTCCACTAACGATGGAGATATAAATGCATCAATAGCACCAGAGTCAAATAGAATAGAAATGGGGTTTCCCCCAATCATACCTGACGTCTCAATCATAGACGCTTGAAAATCTGCCTGGCAGTTGTCTACCACTGCAAACATACGGTGGGATCTACCCACATCACCCACTGTCTGCTCTGAACCTCCTGCACGAGGCTGTCCCCCTGCTATGTACCCATGTGCACACTCTCTAGCTAGGTGTCCTGCTCCACCACAAACATAACAAGGGCCCCTAACCTGTACCTGTACGGACTGGGTCCTACCTGTCTGCTGCTATCTTGATCTGCTAGTAGACCCCTATGAACCCCTATAAGACTGTTGTGTCCTCGCGGGTCCCGCAGGTGGTCTTTGCTGCCTCTGATCTCTACGTGGGCCCTGCTGCTGCCAACCTCTACTAGGTCACCCCTGTGTCCTCTGCTGTGTCCTAGCTCTCTGCTGCTGCTGTGGCTGCTGCTGCTGTGAGGGTCTAGGAGGTAAAGATACTGAACTGAATCCTCCTCTGTGAGGTGGTTGTGGTGGCCTACGGAAGTTCTGCTAATGCTGCTGCTGTCCTCGATCCTGAAACTGAGGGCGAGAACTCTGCCCTCGTCCCTCGATCTCCTCGGTGATGTATGCCTTCTCGACAGCATCACTCAAAGTCTGGGGGTATGCCATCCGCACAGGCCCTGCTATACTATGATTAAGCCCTCTGATAAACTTGTGCACTAGGAGTTTCTCGTCATGGAGATACTCCGCATATCTAGATAGCTTTGTAAACCTAGCCTCATACTGAGCCAAGTTTTTAAAACACTGGGCTTGTTTTAGGCACATTATTGTTTCTGCAACTATGATTGACTTGTGGCTACCTCGTTTTGTAGGATGCCTCCCAGATGAGTTTGGCGAGCGCAGACCCGCCGCACTCCACCCACAGAGGTACGCACTGATTCATCAGCTATGGGACCGGGACAGCCGGAACCACAGGGTCAACCAGATCCACAGGGTCAGCCAGAGCCACATGTACAGCCAGATCCAGAGGTTTAGCCACTCTTACAGCCACAAGCAGTTCCTCAGGCACCACAGGCACCACCGGCCCCACCAGATATGGGACCACAGATTTTACAGGCCTTACAGGCTATTTTAGATAGGCTCCCACCAGTAGTAGCAGAGCCATGTGTCGAGCCCTGCGAGGATCCGCGAGAGGAGCCCCGTGTGGAGCCGCATTGGGCACCACGTGAGGAGCCTTACATCGAGCTACCAGAGACAGAGGAGGTTGGTTCGGCCAACAGGGCCAGTAGCAGGAGCCCCCCACATTGGGCTAGATAGGATGAGATAGTGCGTGTAGAGCACTTAGGTCACAGGCCTTGTGAGTATCATGCAGAGGAGACTATTAGAGGGCACAGAGACAAAGGGGATCCCATCAGGGACATATTGAGGCTAAACCCTCCTACATTCATCGGGACCATGAAGGGAGCCGAGGCAGACCTGGCTTATCAGTTTGGATAGGTGCTTTGCGATGCGTCCTTACGAGGGCAACATGAAGTTCCAGGTGGTAGTACACTTACTACGAGATGCAGCAGCTACTTGGTGGCGCACTGAGGAGTACAAGTGCCACCTATCTTTAGACACCCTCACCTGGGAGACCTTCATTGAGTGCTTTAATGCGTGCTATTTATTAGACCACTACAGGCAGCATCTACGTGTGTCATGTCCACATTTGCCATGTGGTCATGACACAAACTGCGAAAAAAATTTCTCCCTACCCTAAGAACCACCTCGCATGCGCTGGCGTGCTCGGTGGCATTACACTTGAGGCGTAAACTTGACAACATGTTCGGAGAGGCGTAGGCTTTCTAGGGGTGTGCGACATGAAGTGTGTCGCTTCAAGGGTTAGATTAAAATAACCTGAACCCTAAGCTTCTTCCTAGGAGAGATGGATTTCCATACACATCATAACATGACTCAGAATGGAGGGAAAGATTAATTTTGGAGTCAAGATGGCGCTCGATTAAGTTTTGGATGATGGAATGAAACAATTAATTAACACATAAGTGAACCCTAAAATTTAGTGAAAATCCGGCAGCATTTCGCATTATCAACATAGATGCAAGGTTCATTTAACTAGGTTACTTTGTTGACCTGCATCTGGTTGTTCTATGCAAGACTAGCTATCGTCGTTAGGAGTCACCTACGGGGTCTTCGCTTGGGGGTTATAAAGATTAATGGTAGGTGGAACAACTCTGTTTCCAATATTGCCTACTACATTTTCAAAGAAAAGATAGATACAATTCACCCTAATTAATTTAGTTGTGCTGTGAGACACTGAGGGGTGATTATAATCTCCTACCTAAAATTTTGCTCTAAGAGGTCACCCCCTTTTTTTTAATTCGGATGTTGGTAACCACATAATGAAAAAAATAAAGCTTTTATACTATAACAATGCTAATGCCATACAAGTATATTTAATGGTATAAATGAAATTAACTATTGGTTAATACATTATATATATATATATATATGTGTGTGTGTGTGTGTATATATATATATATATATATATATATGTATATGTATGTATGTATTTATATATACCATGTTTAAATACTTTAAATATATAATTATTTCATTAGTGGGGTATTATATAAATATATTCCTATATATATATATATATATATCTATATTATTTAAACCATATGTTATAACATGTTAAAATAAGTCTCTCCTAATGAGAGTATTAACTTAAATTAAGGGGTAAGGAATGCATCCCTATCAAAATAAAATAAGAGTTTAAAAAAAACATGCAAATTAAAATATCACATCTAACCCTAACACAATTTAAAACTAATTTCAAAACACAAGCTGCCCTAATAGCATTTTTTATTTCTACACTCCTATTGCCCTAATCTCATTTGTATTCCTTTAGTATACTCTAATGCCCTAATTTTTTTGTTCTCTTTCTTTTGTTTTGTTTGTTTCTCCTCAAATGTGTAGGCTTAGGGTTTGGGAGTCCATGGAGGCCATGATTTTCTTTCTCAGCCTCCACAGAGGTATGATCAATATTGCAGAGTACCCATTCATTTTTTTTTTGTGTGTGTGTGTATATAATATATAAATATTTATTGTTAACAATGCTCGAGGAGTGGATTAAATTTACAATGTGCTGTGTTAGGGAGGATGAAGGTATTGTAGAGCCGCCGCTATCGGAGGAGGACCGAGGGGAGAGTTGGCGCGGCTGCTGGCATGGACGGAGTGGGTGTTGGTGTATGCGAATTGCGGGCAAGGCGAAGAAGAGGGCTGAGGTGCCACTGTGGGCAGCGGGGACTGAGCTACGAGTGAGGGAAGCTCGGCAGGTGGTATAAGGGATCGCGGGCAGTATGCAGGCCGCGGGGGCCGATGGTGGCTATGGTGGTTATGGTGTGGGTGGGGTCTCTGCCCCCTCCCCACACCCCCTGTAATAAACCGCGGGGGAGGGGAGTATGGGTGGCGACGGCTGTCATGGCCGCTGTCCCCCATACTCCCTCCTCTATAATTTATTTTATTTTATTTTATTTTATGCCATACTCTTGCTGTTACACAACAACTTCTGTGTCACAAAAAAAAATTCTACATCTCTTTTTTTTTTATAAAGGCATTTAAGATGATATAAATATATATGTATAAACATATTTTTATTTCCAATTTCTGGTATTCAACAATAAAAAAACACAAAGTATATCAGACTTATTAACTAGAAATAGAATGATGAAATAAAGCGATTATATATATATATATTTATATTTATATTTATATTTATATATTTTTCACAAACTTATTTTTTAGTATAAAATAAATATAACACAGTTTTATCAATCAGAGTGAAAAGATGATCTGGAAACCCAGATTATGTATACATAAGTTTATCCCTTTTCTTTTTTTTTTCTTTTTTTTTTTAATTTGTTGGGAGTAAATTATTAACATAACACAGATTTCTCATTCCCATGCAGGTTCAATTTCTACGAAATACAGCTAATCTGTCTAGAATGTAGAGGAAATTTTTGAAGTCTCTGAGTATAATTTTCTATTCAAAGCTAACTTGCAAACAATGTTTCTCTTTTTTTTTTTTTAATACAGAAGCGTTTAACTCAAAGATTAAGGAGATATTGATTCTGGTTGTTTGCAAATGCAAAGCTACACACACATACAGAAGAATGCATCTATTTTCCTTAATATCAAATCTGCAACTTCAAGCACCTCACAATAACAAGGGCAAGATTTCCATGGGTCTTGAGAGAAACTAAATGTTACAGGTCAAGTTGAAGCAACATCTAAACCACAACTTTACAACTAGGCAAATAAACAGTTTCAAGTAGAATAAAACAGATGATTATATTACACAGATCAGAAAATGCATTTCTTTCCTTTATCTACAACAAATCTAAATAGTGAACATAATTTTATTTCTCATACTACCGAACAGATAACTAAAGCAAACTTTCACAATTCTATTTTTTGACAGTAACATTAAAAGTTTCTAACTTGCTCTTTTCTTCACAACAAGGTCTAATTCAGTAGTGAACAGGATTACATACAATATCTGAATGTTCATACTCCAGTAACTAACACAGCCTTCTCTATGGCAAACTTCTTAACAACATTTACAAGGGTTTATAGGGCAACAAGTCCACAAGGACCAAGGACAATTCAGCCACTTCAATGCTACATGGGGAACCTTTAGAGCACCATAATGAGCTACCAAACAGCTCCACCTCTTCACATAACAACCTGCAAATAAACACAGCAATGCAACAACCAAGAAAATAGCCACTGAGAAAGGAAAGCTCTCCTCCCTACCGTAGACCCGCAAGTGGGTCACCCCTGAGCTAGGGAGGTAGGGGATTTCACACAGGTATACCAAATCACAATATAATTTCAAACACAACTAAACACAAAACAGATATATCCCATAGGATTAACACATTACATCAACTCATAAAAGTGAGTTTGGTGAGGGAAGGGAATAGACCTCTCAACTTAAAGGGGCTCACAATGAAAATGAAGATCTCAACACATGGCCTCAAGCCAAAAATCCTTGAATCACCACAATCCACAAGAATCTCACACCAATTTTGCTCGACACTCTTGCCATATAGATAACTCCTTCTCAGATGATAATAGGCCCTCAAGGCATAAACACATAACACAAACTGTGGGTGAGCCCCCAAGGATTGTTCCTCTCCCCTACCCAAACAAGTTGAGCATTTCCTCCACTGGAGGTGCTCTCACCATGACAACCCAACCCAACATCAAATGCAAAAAGAAAACAACACAAAACAGACAACTTACAATTAAGATTCAAACCATGGAATATCATAAAGCAAAGCAAAAACAAGATAAGAAGCCTACCTTCAAAACCTTGGCAATGGAAGTGGAATTTTGGTGAAGAGCTCCTAGCCTTCCCAAGCCTTCCAACCTTTCAGATTTTCTCCCCAACTTTCTCTAACTCCTCCAAACTTAGTAAGGAAATCCAAATTGCAAGAAGTCTCTAAAAATCCAAGCAAAAACAATAGGATGGAAGAACCCCCACTCCTCTACAAGAGGAGCTATTATAGGCCCTCTCTTTGGCCTTGGGAGAATGAGGTGGTGACATTTGTCACCATCTCTTTCCTCCACCAAGGCCACTTAGAATTAGAGAGAAGGTAGGAGGATGGCAAGTGTCCTCCTCTCCCTTTACCTCCATCTCCACCTCATCCACTTGTGCTTCCACACAAGTGGGAGGGGGACAAATGGTGAGTTGGATTCCCACTCACCCTTCCACAAGACAATGGCCTTGAGTGGTGTCCCCACTCACTAGGGAGCTTGGGAGGACTCTTGGAGACCTCCCAAGTCCTCCTTGGGAATGTTTCCCAAAACTAGGGATGGGAGAGGTGCTCTTCCCAAGACAAGGCCCATCCCCATCTCCCCTTTTCCCCATTTTCGTCACTTTGACTCAACCATGGGTTAGGGTGACCTAAGGTGAGTCAAAACTAGGGTTAGGTGGTCCAAGTTGACCCTAGACTCATGGTTGACCACCTAGGGTAACTTTTGGGGCCCTAGGGGTCATGAAAGGGGTCAAAAATCCACATATAAATGGCCCAAATAAAAAAAAAATACCATTTGACATAAATCAATGAAAATTTTACAACACATAATATTAATCAAAATAAGAAAAAGAGGGAGTACTAAGGCTTAAATAACAATAATTAAAATTAAACCAAGCACAATAAATCATCATGCAATTTCACACGTGATCCTTATCCCTCTTGGGAACGGATCGGCTTAACCGGGAATAACATGGTGTGAATCCTCTACCTCCGATTTCCCGTGGCTAGGGAAAGTAAAACCTGCACATCTCGATCAAGTGTCAGTTCTGTCAGGAAAATGATAGTCGAAGCAACTGGAATTAAATTCATGCAAACAATACAACAATATCCATCAATACATAAGTCCAAATTAACTGCATATCCATCACATGTCAATTAATTCCAATCACCTAATCAACTAGAATCTCATAACAAAATAACATCTAATATAAATCCATATATCGAACCAAAGCATATCATCAATATGACCAAATCAAATCACATATATCAAATCAGTGAGATAAAACATCAAGTCTGCAATATGAAACATAGTCACTACTGAATAGCACAATGATCAAAATATAGGAGGTAAAATAGTCGGCCTCACAGTTTCTTATCTTTGATTTCAAAAACCCTAATGCACTAAAAACTCTCTCATCTTCCACTGAACCCAATATCATTGTTTGACATAAATCAGCAAGTTTGAAATATTCTGATATCGAATCACGCAATATTTCACTCTGACCCAAGTTTTTCTAGGCCTTTGTTATTGATCCTGTTTCAAAGGGATTCTCCATGGCATTAAACTGGTCTATCATACTTCTTGCAAACTGACTACATTGTCCTTTAAGCTTATTTCCATCTATAATTCCTTCTATTTGTTGTCCATTGTATTCTACACTTTTCAAAAAGTGTGCGGTCAACGTAGTTACGTTTTTATGAAAAAAGCTTGGGCTATCTCGGTGGCCTTGAACCCAAAATTGAGGATACACAATAGACATGGCATCAAGTATTTCATCTTGAGGGAATCGATTATAAATCTCTGTTGAAAGATTGCTTGCAATTTCCTTCAAATTACTACTAATAGATTTAACAATGCCATCAAAATCATCCTTTCTAACAGGTACTTCTCTGATAGAGTGCCTGACTATCTTACAATGTTGCATTGGTATCTCAAATCCACGTATAAAGACACATAACTCCCCACTTGCCTAAACTATAAATAATTTTTAGGATGATTCAAATCTGTAATTATCTACCACCTATAAAAATTTGGGCTTTGAGAAGTTAGATCTAGATATAGATTATCGAGGGCCATGCATGTCATTCTACGTAGTTTGCTATACTAATAAATATACATAGTTCTGTCTTGGGCTTTCTTCACAAGATTGTTCATTTCATTCAGCATGGGGAGAAGACTAGCTAAAGTTAAGAGTGTCTCTATATTGCTTAACCTATGTAAGAGGTCAGGAGCTTTGTCTACTGTGTTGCGATGCTCGTACATTGTTCCAATCAAGGATGGATATTTTGAAAGAACTCGTTGAGCTGGTCCATGCAAGGAGATCCATTTGGTATCAACATCCTTAAGTAGCTTGTTTCCTGTTGTTATTCCCTGAGCAAAATTTTGAAATTCCGTAAAGTGTTTGGGACTTCGGCAAAAGTATGCGTGGAGCTTGCGGACTAGATTTTCAAGTTTTGATACTGTAGAAAACTTGCTTACAATTTTAAATGCTAAATTCATTCTGTGGGCCATGTAGTGAATGGCAAGCATGTATGGTGCACATGTAGTTTGTAATTTTGTACAAAGACTGGTCCTATGACCTTGCATTACTGCAGCTCCATCAGCTCCTACACACACCAACTTTTTGGCAATTGTCAAGTCATCCATACCTACAATTTGATTCAAAGACTTCTTAACTAGTTCAAATATATGTTGTGATGTTGAACTGTCCTTCATTTTATGAACATAGAGTAGATGAGCTCGGCGTACATGTTCTTTTATAGTATACACATGCATACAGACCCAAGAAGTATTATCTACCACAGTAACTTCATCTAAAGATAATGCAATGAAGTTTGACTCTTTTACATTCTCCTTTAAATCTTGCTTTTCCACCATAGTGAGACAGTTTGCCCATTCCTCTCCAACGTTTATTGACTAATGTGTGCTAGGATAGTGAGGAACACTCAAAAAAGATAATAAATTACTATACTTTGGGTAGTCTGTCATAGGACACCTTCTGGACAAAATATGGAAAACAACACTCATCTGAACAATTTTTGCCAGTTGTGCTCCTTCCATTGCTTTTCCAAATTGAGCCTTGATTGTACCTCCACTTGCAGCAAGCTTTGTCATTCTTTTCTTGTGCTCATCATATTCCACAGCATACTTCACATGAAGACATTCTTCCTTTGATTTCCATCTTACTACTGATGTTTCCTTTCCATCTATGATTTGTTTTTCATAAACTTTACCTATATGCTTTTCTATAGTGTCAAGCTTTAGGTGCAATTTCTTCTCTTTTACATTTCCAACTACAAATCACACACTTGCATTCTGTTGGTTGTTCATCTTTGTTTGCTTTCTCGACTGGTTCAATGAATGGGTACTTTGACACCCAATCAAGCTGAAAATTTCTTGACATTTCCCACTCGCGCCCCAGTTTTGAATCTTTTGATTTGCCTTTTCTTTTCTTCTTGCCAACATCATCTATAGCGCCAACATTTTATTTTTCATCCAAGTCAATTATCTCAATCTGGCTAACTAGGGTATCCCTTGGAACATCTTCGGTGGTATTGCCATCCTCATTCTGGTTAACCAGGGTATCCCTTGGAACATCTTCTACGGTATTGTCATCCTTAGTCTGGCTAACCAAGGTATCCCTTGGAACATCTTCTGTGGTATTGTCATCCTCATTCTGGCTAACCAGGGTATCCCTTGGAACATCTTCTGTGGTATTGCCATCCTCATTCTGGCTAACCAGGGTATCCCTTGGAATATCTTCTGCGGTATTGCCATCCTCATTTAACTCAATGGCAATCCCACCTTCTGGTGGTGGTGAGGTATTGGGAATGGCTTCTTCATTATTATTTGGTGCAAGAGTTAATGGTGTAGCTCCATCTTGATTTGATGGATCAGAAACATTGCCAGTTCCAAAGTAAGACTGTTTACTAACTCCACCTTTTCTACGTTTTGTTGCCCTCGCAGTCTCTTCACCACCCTGAGGAATCTTACCCTTGTCGCTCAACATCTTGATCTCCCACTTCGAATAAAAGTTGGAAAAATGTCTTCTCGTTTAAGGACATACTCATAGAATATAGATCCCATTCCCTACTAAATATCTTCTTCAAGATTGAATCAAGAATGGAAGAGGGATAAAGCCATAAAGAAATCTTAAAACACTAATACTATGAAGAAATGATCACTCACCTTTAAGTTCAGGTTTTCACTGACTTGTTATTCGCTAATGCAGGAATGCCTGTGTTGTAAGTTTGTAACTTTGCCTACGATCAACTTCAAGGTACCAACTCCAACTTCCAAAATCTAAATTGAGAGCTCACAAGTCACAAGTTTAGAACTGAACAAAATGTGTAAGAATAAATTAGAGTTTTGATTGTATTTATATCATTCCATATTTGATGAATTCCACTGGAATTCTATATGGTACATCAAAAAGATTTGGCGAATCCCGTGTGATTATATAAGGAATACATTTAAGTGTCGACGAATCAAACCTCGACGAACTACATACATTGAATATTCCAAGTTGAATATGGCCCTAAGATTAGCGCGGAAGTGTCATGCAAATTGCCGAAATGGTCCCTCATAATCAACTACTTGTAAATTTTAATTGGTGAAATGGGCCCTCACACGCAGTGACCATGTAATGGGGTTGGTGAAATGAGTCCTCATGCACAGCGACCATTTAATGGAGTTGGTGAAACGTGTCCTGATACACAATGTTGTTTTAATAGTATTGGCAAATATATAGGTGATTTAGTACTTGCTTCCAAAATTCCAGGCAAAAATATTAGTCAGCCCATTTGAAACACATAGTTTGTTATGGCGAAAATCTTACTTCATTGATTCTCATAAAATAAATCAATGGTGAATGGATATGGATTCGACAAATAATACATAAAAACTAGGTGATTTGACCACACTATTGGATGTGATTTATTCACCAATTCTGACTTGGCCGATCGGTGATATTCACCAATTGGCGAATATTCGCCACTAAAAAAATCTCTGGTCCTATGCTGACATCTCAAGTTTGAATTATGAAATTCTTAGTGGGAATCTTTGTAGTTGAATATATAAGCATGATTAGGTTTCATTTGCAAACTAGATGGACATTAGATGGAAATTAGTTGAGCATTGTGATTTTGTGAAAGTGATTCAAGGCATTCATTGTGTTGCAGAGTAGTACTTTGTTGTTATTGTGTTTGCATTTGCAGATTTGACTCCATCTCCTCATGGCATGAAGAGAATCTTCCTTCCTTGAGATCTACACTTCAAGGTGATATCTATTGTGTTTTCAATCATTTATCATTTGGATTTTTGCCCCTATCCCACCGAGATATGTACTCTTATCTGACAATGGTGTTCAGAAGACTTGAATGTCTCTCTGGGCTTGACTAAAGCAAGCCTCTAAACACCACAACCCCCTCCCACACTCCTTTGTGATTATAGGTTATAGGTACCAAGATTTGTGCAGTGGAGTTGTAGAAAGGGAGTGGCAGACATCAAAGATTTAGGATATAAGAAGCAGAGGACTCTGCTAAACTTTCCTAGACTAGGGCTCTAGTCCCTATGTCCTCCATTTTTCCTAAGGTAGAAATAGAAGTTGTAGTGCAGTTTAGTGTCTAGAGAAGTTCCAAATTTTGTGATGAAAAGTGCACCTTGGACTTGGGCACTAGTCCCTATGTCCCCAACTTTTCCACTTTCCAAATTTTGAAAAATAATGAATTACATATCTGTCCTTCACCTTGGTCTGAAAGGATTTTCTATAATTTGATAAATTATTTACTGTTTTGTATATTTAGGGTTTTAAGTGAAATTGAGAATTAAATTGAGACATTGTTTGATACATCTAAGCTTCCATATCATTCCAAGTGGTAGCCTAACTTGATAGGTGAATGCTCCTACTAGTGGAGATTCAACTCGGTTGATATGCCCTTGAATGTTTGGTGAGAAGGGAGGATCTGCCTTTGAAACTTAAACCAAAACATTTTCCCCCTTTTCAACCCTTAAACAATGGGAAATTGTCCTATTGCATGGAATGACACAATTTCTCATAGTTTAGCTCCTCTCCTTTGGTGTCCTTTCACCTTGTTTGTTTCTGGCCTCCCTAAACCCTGATTGACCTATATTATAACTAACTGAAGAAATGTCATATTTTGAAGCAAATGATGAATGAACCTAAAAATGGACTTTGGATTTTGGACATCTTGGACCTCCTAAATGTAGATCTGATGGAAAAATCAGGGCCTGGACATGGGTGCTTGCACCCCTATCTTGCCCTATTTTTCTAGATTTTGAATTTTGACGGGGTATTGGCTCTTGTCGTACACCTCAGGATTCTGATTTCCAATTTTTGGTTTTTGTGCGATGTTAGCATGTTATTTCAAATATTTGAATTTCTAAGGTTAGGTATTTAAAGAGAATTGAAAATCATTTTATCACACACAATCTACATGTAAGTTTTCTATGCCAAAATGGTGCAGGAGCACCCAGTGGATTTCATGCCTCCATGAGGCCATTATGTCATTTTTGGTTTTAGTTTTTGGTCTTGTTCATGTAATAAGGTCCATGAGACCATTTTGGACTTGTTCTTGCATAGGTGTAGTCATTTAAGGTCATGTTTAGTCATTTTTGTAAATATTGAAAAAAAGTTGCAATTGTTGTCAATGCAACTTTGTATTTTTGATGTAAGTGGAAGTTGAACGGTTGGATTTCAAAAGGTAGTTAGTTTTTGGTGGGAAGTGGTTAGAAATGTTATAAAATTCCTTTGTATGGTCGACCACAGTGGGGGGGGGGGAACATGTAATAAAAATTTTGATGAAGAAATAAACACAATTTTATGAGTTTTACCACATTTTTGCTCATTCTCTTGATTTTGTATGATCTATACAGAATTTTTGTGACCTGAACATGATTGTATCTTGTAGAGGAATGAATCACTTTTCATTTGCAACTAGTTTGGTGGTTTTCATTGAGTTTGGAGAAAGTTATAGGTGATTTACTGAAAACTGTCTAGAACCCTGGTTAGGGTTTCTAGTGGACTTCAAAATGTAATTTCTCTCCATTCCCATAGTGAAAAAATCTGAAATCTTGTGAGATGGAGTATTTTTGTTTGTATTTACTTATTCCAAGATTCCAAGATTGCAGGTTCCAGGGTTTTGTTTTTCATGTGTTTTGGTGATGCCCTAGGTCAGATTTCCTTGTGTTTTTGGTCTAACTGGTAGGAGAAAAGTCAATTTTTGAAGGTCTTGGTCCCAAACACCTCCACTTGTACTTGAAGTATGTTTTTTAAGAGGATAATGGGTATCCAAAATAGTTTTTAGTTCATGAGTTTGAGTTTTTTCCTTCAAATTATGTCAAAAACACCCCTTTTACTGTCCTAATTGGCCTAATACTGAACGGTAGCAGTTAATTTTAGAGAGTTTTATTCCAAAACAACCCTATCCAAAATTTTGATATGTTTCCAAAGGGCATAAAGGGTATCTAGAATGGTATTTTGTTTTTGGGTTTGAGGCCCTCTCTGAAAGTTATGGTGAAAAAACCTTGTTTGGAGTACTACTAGGGAAGTTGAAGAGTTTGTGAGAAAACCCACCAAGTTAGGGTTCCAAAGTTTGTTCATTTGAGATTGTGTTGTTAACCTCCACCTGGATCTACATCACAAAACTCTGCCATTTTTTCTATTGAAGATCAGTACTTTGTTGAATCTCTTAGATTTATTTGAAGTTGCTATCATGTAGATATTTGATGGAGATTAGGAATCAAGATCTTAAGACTATCTTGCCCTTCCTAGGGTTTTATCAAACCTTTTGTATGATTGGAAGGAGGGTTGAAGCCTCCAACTTGAGCTTGGGAATCCTTTGTAAATACGGCTACCTCACCTTCTTGTTCTACAGTCTTCATTGCTCTCATCTCTTTGAGGTGATGTTGTTGTTGTTTCCTTGAGTGAAGCAATGTGTTAAACTTTCCTTGATGCTTGAGTCATCTAGGGTTTTACATTTCTGCATACACATATGATATATGAGCACACACATCTATAGATCTTTATCATTGGCTATTATTGAGGTAGAAATACCAAAGATAGGGCTTGATTGAGGCAATTTCTTATATAGCCACAACCATCTTTATCCTCCTTTTGTATGTGTAGGTCATATTCAAAAAGATCTGATAGAAAGGAGAGGAAGAAAGATAGATATTGCAGATATAGTTGCCACAGAACTTTGGATTTCAGTATCATGAAATATTCAAGACAAAAGAGCAAGCACCCCAGTCTAATTAGGCATTTAATTCTTGATCTGGGAATATCTGAGGATGTTAAACTGCACTGGACAACTAAGAGGGGGGTGAATCAGTTGTCCTAAAACTTTAGCCAATTATGAACATGAAATTATCAATTACTTATCACCATGAAAGCATGAAATGAGAAGCTCAACACATTAACTTAATCAACATAGGAGACATCAAATTTTTACGTGGAAAACCCTAAAAGGGAAAAACCATGGTGGGTGTTATCCCACAAAATATATATGATATAGCAATATCAAAAAATAGAGGCTCACTACGTACAGGGCTCACTACCCAAAATGCTCACTGCAAAAATGACTCACTACCAAAGATTGGTTCACTGCATAAGATTGGCTCACTGCCGAAGATTGGTTCACTGTATAAGATTGGCTCATAGCCGAAGATTAGCTCACTGCCCAATTTGTGAATTGATTGAATAGCATCTATTTCATGTCAGGGTTCAGTTCCATTGAAGCACAAATGACTCCTCTTCTCTGCTCCTTTGCACCTTCACACTTATCTCTTCATATTCACATCTCATACATTTTTTTGCAACTTGGTTACATGCTTTTATACAATTCATCAACCTTGGAATGTACATCAACCATTGGAACAATCTCCAAGGTCAGAATTACAAACATTCATAAAATAGGTCTAGACCTAATACAAATTTAGCTAAGGAAAATATGTAAGAATGTATGTAGATCATGCCACGTCTTAGTTGGGACTCAAACACAATCCTCCATGCCACGACATGCTTCTACAATCTTCAATGCTTCTTCACAAATAATGAATTCAACTAGGTCGGCCAAGACTAATGAGAGCACTAGGTCTACCAAGAACATTCTTCATTCTGTTGAGTACTGTTCTTGGTCAAGAGTCCTTTGTTATCGGCCTGACAGAATACTATCAGCACACTTATGTTGGGCTTTACTGATGACATGTGTTTCATCGATGGTAGTGGCCATTGGGTAGACTTCTTGTATTGGCAGGAGTGAGGAGTCTTTGGGTGATATGCAATGTTACACCAATGAAGGGCAAGCTATCAGGATGACATGCTCTATCAGGCTTAGCTGAAGATCTCACTCCGATGCTTTTGTGTCTGCCCGATGGTGGTTTGGTTCGACGATGTACTATCGGTGAAACGAAGGTCTTCGGCGAAGTCTTGTGTTCTCTCTCCAATTGCCTTGTGTTTCTCCAATGAACTATTGGCGTCGGCACGACTATAACTATCGGTGTAGTTTCGAAATGTCTCTCCATTGTCAAGGTCTTCTCAATGTTCAGTGAGCGGTAGACTACTTTGTGTTGTCAGCAAAAGTGTCAATGGTTATCTTACATGTGTTCGGGTATATAAACCTGGATGTCCAACTCGAACTAGTGCATGTGGCACTAATGGGTTCTCACGGATATGCGAATGGTTAGAAACGATAGTTTCGATGGTTGAACTAAACTATAACTGAATCGATTGGTTGTTTGGTCAATTGCATGAGAATTTGATAAGATTGCAAAAGCAATGGGGATCGAAAGGTAAGTTCATGAGTTCAATTTGAAAGCTCTTTCTTCTTCTTCAGTGAAGTCCTATGCTGTATGTTGTACACATCATGATAACAGTATGTGAAGGGACTGAATTGAGAGGAAAAACAACAGAGTTTGTGTGTAGGGTGATGTTCTATACTGTGTGCTATTTGTGGCATGATAACAGTATGAAGGACTAACCTGAGTGCTGGAGAACTTTGTACAGGGTTGTGCTGTCAGTTATTCTTCCAGAAGAGCAAGATGTAAATCTTCATGAAAGGCTTAGTGCCAGATTTGTATTGTAACTATATTTTCTGTTGCTGAATAATACAATGGTGATCTGGGCTTTTGGAGTGGGGTTTTTTACCCATAAGGGTTTTCCCCATGTATATCTGTGTCTTCTGTTTTATCTTTTGTGTTAGCATTTTCTATTGATGAAATTAGATCTTGTTGCTTGTATTTCCTCTAAGGGTCAATGTTGGAAATGTGCTGTCTATTTCCTCTTTGTGGCATAGTTGTGCGTGTTTTTGAAGCAATTGAAAAGAATTTAAATCTGTCGAAGACACCACTGTTCTTAGAAATACATTCTGAGATGCTCTCATTTCCTTACAAGTGGTATCAGAGCCTTCTTCTGGATATGGTTTGTTGCGCACATATGTACATTTGTGTGCTGCATGTGTTTGCATGTAAGAGTTCCTGGTGTATAAGGTTTGGGTATTCCTTCTGTGATGATTTCTTAGTGTGACAGGCTTAAGGAAATCTGAAGGAATCGTCTGATGTTTAATCCTTGTTTTGAGTGAAGTCTGGTAGTTGATCCTATTTTCCTATTTCAGCAATGCTTGAAGGATGGTGAAGATGAAGTGACTGGAGCTGGTCATGATGTGACCTGAGGTTATTAGTTGACATTGTATAATCCTATTGCTTGGGGTAGAATTTTGCTTTATGATTGTGTTGTTGCAGTAACTTTCATATTGGGTGTCTGTGTGAGAGGCTCTCTGATGATATGAAGAAGTTTGTGTTGCTGCTCAGCCATGGAGTATTGTGCTTATGCTGGGATTTGTTCTTGGTATTGGAAGGTACTGATTATGTGATGCCCCGGTTGCATTTTGGTTATGAAGTTGATCCTTTTAAGGTCTGGAAGCTTCTGATATAACCTGATTTTCTCTCTTGGATGCTTGTACATGATGGTGATCTTGGAATTGGTCTGAATTAGGCTTGTAGTTCCTAGATTTTCTTAATCCTTATGGTTATTTTGTATTTGCATCGGAAGGGTTTGATAGATTTTCGTTAAAATCTATGATGCTCATCTATGTTAATCTTTTTCTGGTTTGAATTGTTATGGTGTTTTGAATTCTGAATATAGAATCTACTAGATGTGAAGAAGGTATGGATGTACATGAATGGTTTTGCAGGTTTTACACGGTTAAGAAAAAAAAACTTGTGGTTTTGTGAAGCTGTAGTTAAGCTATTTCTAGACCCTGGCTTTTAGGGTGTTGTTGGATGATATAGTTGTAGTTTTCAATACATGCTCTATGCATGGTGTGAGGAGGTGAAATGTTTTCTCTGCATGGGAGTAATGGTAAGTGATATGTCACTTAGTATTTCTATGGTAATGCTTCTAGTTTCTTGACTATGGTGCTCAGGTTGTGGACATGTTTGGCGAATCAAATTTGTAAGTAATCTGGTGCTTGATTCATGTTGTCTACATTGTTATCTATTCCTTGAGATCTCAGTTTTGTAGTTTTTAGTGCAATAGTGAGTTTGTGTAATGCATTGATTGGATCTACGAGTTATGTAGTTTTTTAGGTGTGTACAGATTATTGATTGCAGTGGGATAACTCAGAAGTGGACGGTCTATATCCACAAGATTGATTATGTGATTATGCAGATTTCTTAGCTAGCCTTGTCTGTGGTCACTTGTGCATTGGTGTGACTATTTTGGAATGAGAGGATGGATGTTGTAAAGTACCTGAATAGTCGGTTAAGGGGACTTGTAGCATGTGTATCATGATGTCGTGAATAGCTTTGATTCACAGGTTTGTGTAAGCTATTGATAGTGATAGTTTATTTCCTTGGTTTGGAGGTCTTGGTGCCACTTGGTTTTATTGTCACATGGACATGTTAATGTGTGGACCTAGAGGATTTTTAGATTAGGAGATGTTTGGTCAGGATGCTTGGAAAGCTCAGTTGTTACAGTTCAGTGGGATCTTTAGCATTGACTGTGTGTTCATCACTTAGTGGTGGATGATCTTCTTTAGTGTTGCAGATGTTAGGAGGAGCTCTTAGATCCTGTTGCTGCAGAAGGGTTCTTTCACATTTGCAAGGGCACTATTTCAGGATGTGTAACATCTTGGAGTCATGGAGGATTCATGAAAACCTTGGCTGAGGTGTTGGTGGTGCTTGACAGGTGATGTTGGTTTAAGAGTTTAGTTTGTTTCATGTCATGATATACTCTTGTTTAAGCATTTGAGTTTTGGCATGATATGTTGCTCTTGAGACTTTGGTTAAGTTCACCTAGAGCATGGAATCTCCTAAGGGAGATGGTAAGATCATGATGTCATGAAAAGTTCCTGATTCAGATGATTGGACCTTTGACAGTGGTCTAGTAACTTCTCTGTGTTTGGGTACATTTATTATTTGCTTGATTACTTCATAGTGGTGTAGTGATGCAGTTGGAGTTTAGCATGAGGTGATTGCTTGTAGGTACTCATGGATACATGGAGAATAAGGTGAGACTGTATATGTTGTGCTTAATCAGAGTTTGCAGCTGGAAGTTTGAGGAGTCTTTACCTTGGTTGAATGTGAGTTCAACAAAAGATCTAGAGGAGATTGTTCTTGGAGAAAGTCTTTGGGACTTGGATATCTTGGAAGAACATTCTCATTCCCCACTCTTGGTCTGCTCAGCAGTTTATTACTTGAGAGGTATTGCCCATTGTTTCTCTCAGGTGTGTTATGCTTTCTTTCATAGATATGGATCTTGAACTGCTCATAGATGGTTCTAGAGGATTCATTGTGAGAGATGGATAGCATGTTTATCTCCTTTTGCATTTGTTTAAAGATATCATACATTGATGAGAATTGTTAGGAGATGGTTTTATGGGCTGATTTCCTGAAATGGGAAATGAATTACTTTGATCTTCTTTGGTTGAGAAGCTTACATCCATGTTAGTTGCATGATTACATATGCTAAATTTGATCTCTTGAGATTGAGTGTTTGTTTGGGTGTTGCTATGTTGTTTCTTTTTTGGGGTGTTGTGAAAGAGATCATAGTTGACACAGTTGGCACTTAGAGGTGTAGAAGGATTTTCTACAGGAATATGATGTGCAGAGTTTCTCTTGGTCTCAATTATTTTTCTGATGGTGTGTTTCACATTACATTGTTTTGGGTGATAGAAATGGTTCTGTTATCTCTTTCATTGTTGGGTGTCAAGAACTTGAGAGATTTCTGGACTGGTGGTGAGATGTATAGGTTATTGACTTACAAATTTTGCATATCATGGTGGATGTTTCTTTGGTACTACATGATATTGGTGGATTTCGTATGCCATGATCTTTTTCAGATCTTCATTACCCATGCAGTGGGAGTTCTTGAAGTGTTTGGTCTTCTTCAACTAGTTCACACATGGAGATTGTATTTGCAGTTGATGGGTGTCTATGTAGGTGGCATGAGTCTGCTGATATGAATATCTTTGAGGTATGTGTGATTGGATGAGTTAGTACTTGCCATGTGTGCTATTTTTTAGTCATGTGGGTTTTTGTTCAGTTGGATGGTTGCAGTCAATTTCTGATTGTTGATCTAGCTGATGTTCTATCTTATTTTTTGGAGAATGGTTACATGGCTGTGTTCTAGAAGTTTCAAAGTTGGAGTTTCTATGTAGCTTGTGATCATAGTGGAGTGGTGGCGGTATCAGTTTTGGTTCTATGACCTGAAGTGTTGATGGTTTCCTGTAATTCCTTCATCAAGTGGGAGAATGTTGAGTAATCGTGACTCAAATTATAGGCATCAGTAAGAGCTACTCTGTGTCTCAGCTTGTTCTTGGTCGAGAGTCCTTTGTTATCAGCTTGATAGAATACTATCAGCACACCTATGTTGGGCTTTACCGATGACATGTGTTTCACCGATGGTAGTGGCCATCGGGTAGACTTCTTGTATCGGCAGGAGTGAGGAGTCTTTGGGCGATATGCAATGTTACACCAATGAAGGGAAAGCTGTTGAGATGACATGCTCTATCAGACTTGGCTGAAGATCTCACTCTAATGCTTTTGTGTCTCCCCGATGGTGGTTTGGTTCGACGATGTGCTATCGGTGAAACAGAGGTCTTCGGCAAAGTCTTGTGTTCTCTCTCTGATTGCCTTGTGTTTCTTCGTTGAACTATTGGTGTCGGCAAGACTATAACTATCAGTGCGGTTTTGAAATGTCTCTCCGTCGGCCAAGGTCTTCCTGATGTTCGGTGAGTGGTAGACAGCTTGGTGTTGTCGGGAAAAGTGTCGATGGTTATCTTACATGTGTTCGGGTATATAAACCCAGATGTCCAACTTGAACTGGTGCATGTGGGACTAATGGGTTCTCACAGATATGCGACCAGTCAGAAATGATAGTTTCAATGGTTGAACTGAACAGTAACTGAATCGATTGGTTGTTTGGTCAATTGCATGAGAATTTGATAAGATTGCAAAAGTAATGGGGATTGAAAGGTAAGGTCGTGAGTTCAATCTAAAAGCTCTTTCTTCTTCTTCAGTGAAGTCCTATGCTGTATGTTGTACGTAGCATGATAACTGTATGTGAAGGGACTGAATCGAGAGAAAAAAGAATAGAGTTTGTGTGTAGGGTGATGTTTTGTACTGTGTGCTATTTGTGGCATGATAATAGTATGAAGGACTAACCCGAGTGCTGGAGAACATTATACAGGGTTGTGCTGTCAGTTATTCTTCCAGAGGAGCAAGATGTAAATCTTCATGAAAGGCTTAGTGCTAGATTTGTATTGTAACTGTATTTTCTGTTGCTGAATAATACAATGGCGATCTGGGCTTTTAGAGTGTGGGTTTTTTTACCCGTAAGGGTTTTCCCCACGTATATCTGTGTCTTCTATTCTATCTTTTGTGTTAGCATTTTCTGTTGATGAAATTAGATCTTGTTGCTTGTATTTCCTCTAATGGTCAATGTTGGAAATGTGCTATGTATGTTTCCACTTTGTGGCATAGTTGTGCATGTTTTTGAAGCAATTGAAAAGAATTTAAATCTGTCGAAGACACCACTATTCTTAGAAATACATTATGAGATGTTCTCATTTCCTTACATATTCATGATCCAATTTTCTCTTTGCAGACCAATCCAAATGTAGGAAGATGATCAAGAGGCATCCACAAGCACATTGTAATCATTAGGAACAATTGCACAATCACTAACAACTTTATCAAGAAGATTCTTTAAACCAGAGCACAAGAACAACACTAACAACCACTGTAACTTGTGCTGAGAAACTCAAGCATCTGCACCAAACAAACGTCTAATTTCATGTCCTATTAGGCTAAGTAAATTATGCATGTCCTTCATTGGGATCAATCGAGCACTCTGACAAAGAACTTCAACTTGTCAACCTTAATTACTACAATAGAAGGGATCACTTTGATCCAAATAAGGTGATGGAGAGGTTTGTGAGTAAGAAATTATTCCACAAGATGCATATAGAGGACTTTTGGGCAAATTGTATGGATGATTATGAGGTCATGAAGAAAGCCCATTCCAGATTATCTCTGGCTTTTATAAGGAAATTCCATATCATTGCAGTTCTTGACCAATTAGAAGATGATGACAAATTGGTGCCGTATACATAATGCTTCACATTCTGAGTTCACATGTCAACTTTACCAGGTAGCAGTAGAGGAAGTGCAGAGACAATTAAAAATTCCCATTGTTCCAAATAAAGCACCAGCTGTTGCAAAGAAGGAAGAGCCTTAGCCTCAGCCTGATAAGAAAAGATCAACAAAATAGGATTACAACAATAAGGATTTCTACCTCTAGACCTTGAGGTTTGATGGATCTAGATGTAGACAAGGGTCTAGGGTAGGCATCAAGTTGATCAATCACACTAGGAGCTCATATCTAGCATCACACAGACTACAATTTCCCTGCACAAATAATGCAACCGAGTATGAAGATTTGGTGCAAGGATTACTGATGGCACTCTAGAAAAAAGTCAAAATTCTTCAAGTATTCAGAGATTCAGAATTAGTCATGAAACAAGTAAGGAGGCAGTACTCATGCAATAATAAGAGGTTGAAGATGTATAGAAATCAAGTGTGGGATTTGATCAAATGCTTTGATGGTTTTAATATCCAGTTGATCCCTCGAAGGCAGAATCGTGTTGCAGATGCTCTAGCTCAAACAACAAGTACGTTAGAGCCAACATCCATGGTAGGACTGAAGAAGTTCACTGTTGAATTTGTTGCCACCCCGTCAGTACCAGATAATGTCACGAATTTCCAAGCCTTTGAGGATGACAAACATATAATTAACTTCCTTACTTTGTCATACATTTTCACTGCTCAAATAATAGATGAAGAGGAAATGGAACCTGCTGAAATGGATTTAGGAGTTCTCAATCTCAAAACAAATATGATTCCACGAGGGATGGTTGAATTAGAGTGATTGTTTGCTAACAAGATGGGAACTCAAAGGAAAGAAGGAGAATCTCCTAGAGGACAGTGTGATCCATTTAATCTGGGAATAGAAGAACAGATTAAGAATGTGTTTATTGGGAAGGTTAGTACTGAAGAAGAAAAGACTAGCATCATTCATGCATTAAGGGACTATCACAAAGTAATAACATGGAGTTATGAGGACCTTAAGATGTATGATACATCAATCATTACTCACACCATTCTGCTGAAGCTAGGAGCAAAGCCATTTAGACAAAGACAACGGCCTATGAATGTTCTACTAGAGCCTTTGATTTTCAAAGAAGTACAGAAACTGCTATCAGTAAGAATAATATTTCCTGTCAGACATTCTGCGTGGGTGGAAAATTTAGTTCTAGTTTGGAAGAAAAATGGAGAAATCAGACTTTGTGTCGACTTTAGAAACTTGAACCAAGCATCAAAGAAGGATAAATATCCACTGCCTTTGTTAGATGAAGTGTTACAGATTGTTAATGGATCCCAGATGATGTCTTTCTTAGATGGATATTCAGGATACAACCAAGTAATGGTCGATTACGAAGATAGATTGAAAATATCTTTTACATGTAAATGGGGAATCTATGCATACCGCAGAATGTCATTTGGGCTGATAAATGCTGGTGCCACATTCCAAAGAGCAATGGATGTTGCCTTTAAGGGATTAGTTGGGAAATGCATTATAATAAATATGGATGATCTCTCAGTGTTTTCAAAGAGGCGAGAAGACCATGTGGCTGACTTGAGGAAATTATTACAACGATGCAAAGACTATGGTATCTCAGTCAATCCTAAGAAGTGCATATTTGGAGTGACTGAAGGGAAGTTTTTGGGACATGTAATCTCTGAGCAAGGTATATCAATTGATCTAGATAGAGTAGAAGCAATTCTCAAAATATCTCCCCCAGCCAGCAAGAAGGAACTCAAGTCCTATTTTTGTAAGATCAACTTTGTATGCAAGTTCATTATAGGTTTCACTAAAATTGTTCAACCTCTCAATGTCATGTTGAAAAAAGATGCTAAAATGGGTTGGACTCCAGAAGCCAAGATTGCCTTTGTAGAAATTAAACAAGTTATAGCTAATGCACCTGTATTGGTAAGTCCAGATTATGCACTACCATTCCATATTTACTCATTTGCATCCGAACACACTTGTGCAGCAATGTTGACACAGAAGAGGGCAATCAATGATGAAAGGCCCATTGCTTTTATGAGTACTCTATTGAAAGACGTAGAGTTAAGGTATCCTAATCTGGAAAAAGAAGCCTTCGCTTTGGTGAAGGCAGTCAAGAAGTTCCATCACTACATCGTAAGGAGTCAAGTAATTGCCATAGTCCCAGATGCAGCAGTTAAAGCACTATTGATGTAAAGTGAACTTGGAGAAAGGAGAGGAAAGTGGGTCACCATCCTGCAGGAATTTGATATAGACATTCAACCCATGAAGTTGGTAAGAGGTCAGGCATTGACTAGAATGATGGATGAAGTGGGGCCAAGTTTAGTTTACCAGCGATACATGTTAGAAGATGTCTCAAAGGATGAATGGTATGGGGATATCATATTTTATCTACTCAAATAACATTGTCCACCTCAGCTAAATTCAGTTCAAAGAAGAGAACTCAAACTGAAGAGTAACAACTATATGATAAGATGATCAATTCTTTACAAGAAGAATCACAAAGGGATCTATCTGAGATGTCTGGACAAGGCAGAAGTGGCTCAAGTGTTAACCAGTTTTTAGAAAAAGTTTGGGATAGGTCATGGATTAGCTCACTCAACTATTAATCAAATTCTTTGGGCTAGGTATTATTGGTCTACCTTATTCAAAGATGCTTATTCACATGTGAGAACTTGCCACACCTGTCAGACTGCTGCAACTAGGGAATGAAATGCTGCTATGCCATTGCAACCAGTCATAGAGGTAAGACCATTCGTATAGTGGGTCCTTGACTTTATCAATATGATCAATCCACCCTCCTCTGTAGGCCACAGGTATATTCTGACCATTACTAATTACTACACTCGTTGGTATGAGGCAATAGCTTGTAAACAATGCACCACAGAGGTAGTCATCGAGTTTGTTGAAAAACATATTATTACCAGGTTTGGATGTCTATTTTCTTTAGTTTGTGATAATGGTCCAGCCTTTTTGTCACTACATTTCTCTAACTGGGCATTTGATTATGGAATTATTCTGAAGTTCTCATCTAATTACTATCCACAAGGGAATGTGGTAGCTGAATCAACAAACAAAAATATGCTTGAGGTAATTAAGAAACTATTAGATAAAAACCCTAGGGACTGGCACACCCAACTCAAATTTGCCTTATGGACTGATAGAATTAGACACAAGGCTGCATTGGGAACATCACCCTATCATTTAGTTTATGGGACTGAGCCTATCTTTCCTATTCACTTGAGGATTCCCATTCTACAATTCATGCAAGACTATCTTGAGACTGATGATCAACTGTCTTCCCGATTAGCCCAATTACTGCACCTTGAAGAGAAACACGACACTGCTATAGAAAACTTTGCTAAGCACTAGGGTGTTGTGAAATGATGGTTTGACAAGAGAGCCAAGGTAAAAGCCTTCCGCATTTCTGATTTAGTTCTGTATTGGGACAAAGCTCATGAGAAAAAGTGTGAGCATGGGAAGTTCGACAAACTTTGGTTGGGTCCATATCAAATCTTTGAGATTCTTGGTGACAACACATACCAACTTAAGAGCCTTACTGGTGAGGAGCTCCCATTGCCTGTCAATGGCCAGTTCTTAAAGCACTACTTCTAGGCTTGAAGAGGCAGTCTCGCCTCCTCTTAGTGTACATAGTTGGGCTACTTGTTTGCTTTGGTTAAATTAGGTTGTTGTTAGATTAGGATTGCTTTCCTACTTTCACTTTCCGTAGCTATTAGATATTTTTACTTTTCTTAGTTAGTTGTCCTTTATGCTTTTCTTCTATTTGTTGCACTTGCTTTTGTGCGGGGTCTTTGTTCCTAGAATGTGGTGGCAACTATGCAGACCTGCAAATGTTTCTTTGTTGGGTGAGTATCTAAAGTATTTCTTTGAGAAGCTGACATTCTTCTTAGGTCTTGCTATGGGTTCCGCTGTTATACCAGGGAGTATGATGTCTGTTCATGGGAAATGAGTCATTAGTTGGTGCACCTGAAATATTTTCTAACCATATATCTTTCACACATTAAATGATACCAGAATAGCTAAGCGAGTCTAGGTGATCTTGTGTTAAGTGAAAAAAGTTTAGATCCTCATTTTACCACCCACACCAGTGCTATGGATCTAGATGAAGATGGTAGGTGGTACTAAGTATTGCTAGCCTATATTGGGTGAAAATAAAAGGTGTTTTTCAACACTGGACACATTACAAAGAATCAAACATGAAGATCATCATTTGAAAACTTTCATATGAGGAATATTGTATAAGGATTATTAGCATCAAATATCATTACATCAGAGGTACTACTGGAAGAATCACTATTTGCTTCCTTCAAGGCTCATAACATCTCAACATTAGAGCATTCTCTTGGTGGTAGAATGATCTCAATTTCATAGCTTACCGCAAAGGATTTTGGATGAACTTAGTTACTAAAGGATGGGAATGAATGCAATTGTACACACTCAGGTTTTCAGGATATGGATGGTTGCACCAGTTAGTGGTCTTTGATTCTTTGATAGGGTATCATGCTTTTTCATCTAATGTGTGGGAAACACAGAGATTCTGGGTTCGAACTGAAAGTTTATCATTGAAATGTGTTGGGGCATTTCCTAGCAGAGTCACCATTTGTTGTGCCTTGCACACACGCCCCATTTCAAAAAATAGGGACCCCCTCTTTCAAATCTTGGCTTAGAATGTCAAGTAGATTTCCCATCTCCTTAGTAGTCAAGTGGTCAAAATGCACTTTTTGCCATGTTATATATTTGATGTCGAAAGGCCATTCCAAAATCTGCTAAAGTCCAAGTCCATGCATTTCATCAAAAAGGTCTGATAGTTCATTTGCGCTAAAATTGATCCCAACCGACCTTTGCGCTAAAACTACTTTCAACCGACTTTGCGCTAAAAAGTCCTTTGTCTGACTTCTGTGCTAGAATCCTTTGCCTCTGACCCTGCGCTGTTTCCTTGCTTGACTAACCTTAATGCTGGATCTAGTTACTATTGACTCTGCGCTGCAATGCGTATGCACTGACTAAGTCAGAGGGTGGTAAAATCCCCACTAGTCCGAGGAAACCCAAACTCCTGCAAAATGCACACAACTAGATCGATCATCTTGTGCTGAAAATATTATCCACCGATCGATTCAGTAACACCCCGAAACCCCACCAAGTCAGATGAGACCTAATGTTGCGCAAACCCTAATATTCTACCGAATCTCGCAACTGACACTACATATAGTCTGCATTAATGGTGATTGATTCAGAAGGAATAAAAGGAGATTTTTGTGGTTTTGAAGCTCATTTCACATTTTACAAATACCTGGAGAGCTTTTGGTGACATTTAAAATGATTTCCCTACATAACCCGTGGACTCGACCCGAAAACCTCTTGCGTGTTTGCACGCTTCAACTCTTTCCACCTCACGAACTAGGTAGAAGCTCGTTTCTTCACCTAGGGTTTCCATTTAACTAGGGTTTTATCTTTTAATTGACTGCATTTCCTTTCAAAAGCACAACAAACACATGAATGATATGAATTAGGGCACGAAGGTTAGGGTATTCATTTCTAAACTGTTCATTTTTTTATAAACCCTAGTTTAAATCTTCAAGGAAAACACATTTTTCAAGCACCATTCAGAATCCCTCCCATAGGCAAAAGGAAACTAATAATTTGTCAAACCCTAGCAAACAAATCAAACTTAAACGCGTTTAAACCGATCCACAAAGTGAATGAAAATAGTTCTTGCATCAAAAGTTGTCCGATTGACTTTCAAAAATCTTGTGATCAATCCGGTCAATTGGTGGCCCTGAAAATCTCTGTTAGGATTCAGAACTAGTTTTGCACTAAAAAATTAGTCCACTGACTCAACACTAAATGGTCACCTCTCTGACCTAGGCCGGATGCACATGAATATCCCGCAGGTCCATGATGCCTAAAACCTTTGCCAAGTATCAAGAGAACACACTTTGTGCTAAAACCTACTCCCTCCGACCTTGCGCCAAAATGTACTATCACTGACTTAGTCGGTTGACCACAAAAACCCCACAAGGTCAGACAATATCTAATCATGTGAAAAAGTGGAAATGTTTGTTCTGATCACCTTCGCTGAAATTGCAAACAACTAACCTAAACGTTTAAACATAAGTCGGTCTTATCTCAAACCCGCACAGGTTGGTCGACTATAAAATCTGCGCAAAACTTTGTAAAGGCATGAGCATAGAAGGACTAGTTGGTCGAAATGTCCCAATTTCTCTGCTGAGGTCGGATGAGCTCAAAATTAGCACTTTTGTCTCCTGAGGGTCAGTTGACCCCAAATTTAGCACAAAATGGGTAAAATGACTATTTTTAAGGAATTTTCAAAAGGAGAAATGTTTGTCAGGGTGAAATAATGAAGTATTTATTGCATGATTTGGTATAGGATTGCTTTATTTGATCATGTGATAAGAGCAATAGTTGGTGAATTTCAGACTTCTGTTTTCATTAGCATGCTTTGGTAACTTAGTAGACTCATGTTAAGTTCATTGGTTATAACATGGTTTGATAGTGTAGTGGTCAACTTGATAATCATAGACTTTAAACTTAGGAGTTAGAGAAAACATCCCAAGGTATCAAAACTTATAAGGTCTAGTCCTGCAGGTTAGATGAATGCACGAGCTCAAGTCATGAGGTACGAGTTCAAAGGTATCCCCCAGAAATGAAGATTTCTACTGGATGGAAAGACATTGGAGAGATAGACTTAGGTCATATTGACCTTGATGATTTCAGACTTAGAGTATTTGGCCTAAATCTAACCCCTAGGGCCAAGAAAGTGAAAGACAGTGGGATATTTTAGCTGACTTAAGTCCACCCTCCTTGGCTGAAACCTTTGACATTCCATGGCATCGAGTGATGACCATGCCAGATAAGGCAGGATCAAAGGCAACTTATAAGAAAGATGTAAATGGATGCATGAAACACATGAATGAACAATGGGTAAAAAGTAGAAGATCTATCTTGATCAAATTCCCTCAGGTGTTGTACAGGAGTGACTTGCAAGATGAAATAGGAGACCTTGTAACTTTGTGAAGTAGAATATATGGGTTGCCTACAACATCTTCCTTTGAGGAATGGATGTTTTTTATAATTGGAGAAATATTAAAAGGCACTAATTTTCACTGGGTACAAGTTTTAAGTGACAATATTCACGAAGCATTCAGTAACTTCAAGGAGAAGCAGTTTTTCAGGTGGACATCCTATGTTGTTTATGCATTGGCAAGAAGGAATCATTATGCTGGATTGTCCAAGGTGGGAGAAGTAGGAAATGATGAGCAAACCCAAGTTAAAGTATATGAATGCTATACACAACTCACATTGCCATAGTCTCTAATGCATTTTACGAGGGTCAATGACACCTTTACTATGTACATAACAAGATTATTGCAAGGCAACACAACCCTGAGAATATCCACAAAAGCTATGAATGAGATTACTAAGCATGGAAGGTGGTATATTCAGTTTGAAAAGTTCTCATAACTAAGAATACAAGGCTTCACCAGGGTGGCTTATAGACTCCCTAGATATTCTACAGCTAAGATAGTGCTCTTGGAATTATCTTGACAACTAATAACTTGTGCTTGTTTAGGGTGAAAAATGATAGTTTATTTACTAAGTTAAATACTACCATCTCCCACTGCTAAGCATTGGGGAGACAAGGATCGAGCTTGGAACAGGATTTTAATCACTTTGCCTCCCTTTTATGCTCGCGTGGTTATGAAACCTAAGGCACTAATAAAGATTTTATCAAGTATTGTGTTTTCAATCTAGTAAAACCCTAATTATGCCTTAAATCAAAAATATACAAAAACTGATGAAGCAACTGGTAAAAATGATTACAAAAGTGTAGAGAAGGGGTTTCAGAGACATAGTACCTAGATTTTGAGGGCTACCTGGACTAGGACACCCGATCCAATGTCCTGCAATTTTTTGAATAGAAAAACCTTCCACACAGGGTGTCTGAGACTATAAAATGGCTTCTAGATCTTAGAGGAAACACCCGGTTGGACTAGGGTGCCTGGTCCAATGTCCAACAATTCTCAGAATCTAAAAATCTGAAAGTCTATCGTGACTATACCCAGAATATCCTTCTTCTTGTAGCTTCTTTACTGAAACCTACGAAACACGATCTGCACATACAAAAGAAGGAAATTGTTGTGGCTATATAGGAGCTTGCCTCAGTCAAGCCCTGTCTTTGGTATTTCTACCTCAACAATAGCCAAAGGAAAAGATTTGCAGAAGCGTGTGTACACCTAACAATGTCTTATGGATAAAATCAAACCCTAGATGTCTCAATCAAGGGAAGATCAACAACTTGCTTTGCATCAATAAACACATACAACTTCACCTCAAGGAGATGAAACAAATGAAGACTTGCATAAACAAGAAGGCAAATCAGCAATGTCCACGGAGGATCTCCAAGCTTGTTGTTGGAGGCTTCAACCCTTCTCCTGATCATGCAAAAGGTGTACAAACCCTAGGAAGAGCAAGATAGCCTCAAGATCTTGATTCCTAACCTTCATCCATTGTCTCCAAAATAGAAAATAAAGAATACTTCGAATAGCTTCAACAAGTCACCGATCTTCAATGGAAATTTTAGCAGAGTTTTGGCATCAATCTTGTATAATAATTGTGTATGATAAAATGATTTGCTAATGTCTTTTTATACCAAGATTTAGGGAATTCAAATTTTGAAATAACATCTCAATATCACGTGAAAACTGAGAATTTGAAAACGGAATCCCGAGGCACTCAACAGGAACCGACACCCTACCAAAATTCAAAATCCCATGAAATCGTGGAGGACTAGGGCACGGGCGCCCAAGTCCAAGCCCCCAATTTCAGCTCAGAGCTACATTTTTGGGGGTCCTAGGGACCCTATTCTCAAATCTCTTTCCGAGTTCTATCAATCAGTTAA
Source organism: Cunninghamia lanceolata (assembly GCA_027924645.1). NCBI lineage: Eukaryota > Viridiplantae > Streptophyta > Pinopsida > Cupressales > Cupressaceae > Cunninghamia > Cunninghamia lanceolata. The sequence goes on along the minus strand of BSBN01000501.1, from coordinate 508,988 downwards.
CTCAAAAAGTGAATAGATTGCTCCTAGACTAAGTCAATTAGGGTTTTGGGAAGGCTAAAAAAGAAAAGGTTGAGAGACCACCAAGAGTGAGGAGCTAAAGTGAGGGAAATTGTACCATTCCATACTAGAGGACAATTTCTAACATTACATTTAGCTCCCACTTTAGTGGCCATATGACACTACGTGCATATGCAACTAAAGGAAAGTAAATACATCAATTATGAAAAGGATACCCAAAAGGATACTGTAGAGGAAGCCGAAGCATTGTTGATGAATAGGAAGAAGCCCCCAATTCTGCAATCCTATAAGACCACAAAGTCAGGAACCACAACCTATAAAGGAACATTTGTTAGAGAAAATCAAATCAACCTGCAACCACCACCAATGAGTCAGTATCCAAATTCTAAGGGGGTTGAGTGCTGGAACATGGTGAGGGAGGAAATCAAGGGAGATATATGCCCCCATTATTTCTGTTTGCTTAGTCCGAGAGTAGAAACAAAGAGATATCCACGCATCAATTTCGAGGGAAATGTGTTGTGAGGGTTATTTGAAGGAACAAGGCTCAACACAACATATTGGGTAAGGATAAAGTAGAACCAAGATTCCAATACGATAGATGACACTGGAATCAGAGTTTGACAGCTCACGAAAAGGGCTCCAAAGTGAAAGAGCGCACTTTTGCACCTAGTTAGGGATAGGATTTCTCACTCACTTACTTTATGTAGAAGGGAGTTGTCACTTACCACTTAACTTATTCCTGTTTCTTGTTATTATAGAGAGAGAAGGAGAATAGGAGAATGACCATGCCAAGCTGACATCTATACCATCCATCGCGACTAGAGATGCTCCGAGCCCGAATGGCAGAGAGACGCTTCAAGGCTGAGGTAGGGTCTGAATTCCATCCCTCTATCATCTTTCATCATATTTTGCTTTTCACATTTATTGATGTCTGTGCCAAGAGGGGAGGGTGGACAAGGTTCCCAAATAGGGGCGCCCTAGTCCACCTAGGGTGCCAGAGTCTCTCTAAGGCGCCCTAGTCCCACAGGAGCACCAGTGTCACTCTGGGGCACCCTAGTCTTCTTGGGGTGTCCTGGTCCTCAGAGGACACATGCCTTAGGCTCAGGCATTCTATTCAGTTTTTTATAGCTTATTTTAGTTTCTAGTGGGGATTCTGATACTCTTGCTTTCTTTTCAATCTACAGAATGTCCCTGAGATGCGTGAGCACATAGGTGGTCATCTGATGGCACTTCTATGAGAGCGTGCTAGTGCTTTGACAGCCACAGAGAGAGAGCACTTACAAATGGTGGGCCTATGGTGGGTGATTGAGATGCCCACAATCAGATTCCACTACATGATGCTTATGGCACTGATGGAGAGATGGGATACAGATACTTCCACATTCCATTTATCGACTGGTGAGATGACCAGCACACTAGAGGATGTATTCAGGATCCTTCAACTACCAATCTGAGGAGAGATAGTGAGGGTTGTTAGACATCGCTCAGAGGAGTACACTCATGAGAGTCAGTTATACTACTTGGGTCACACTGTGTCATAGGCAGAGCAAGGACATATTCAACTCTGGTTGCTAGAATAGGGATGCAAAGACATTCCCTTACTATGGAGGATCATGATTGTCAAAGTCACACTAGCTATCACACCAGATGGACGAGGCACTCACCTTCATGGGGGTCTCGTTCATACTATCAGAGTGATGGAGGAGCATCAGACTGTCTATGCATGGGGGTGCAGTATGCTTGCGCACCTATATTGTGACTTAGGGCGATATGTCCACTACGAGATGCAGAGTCTAATGGTTTGCACATTATTACAGGTTTGGGCCTTTGAGCACATCAGGTGCACATGACCGATGGGTTATGCCATAGAGGCAACATTCACACATCCGCATGTCTATGCCTACCCACTAGTCAAGTATTAGAGGCACAGAAATCTGTTATATTGTAGAGTAGTATTTGATAGATTACAGCCTGGTGACATCATCTGGAGACTGTATCGTGGCTTCATCAGATGGCCTAGCAAGAAGAGGTAGTTAGCTCAGATGCAGAGGAATCGGATGATGGCTGGTCAGCTTAATCATGTTGTATCTTGGTTCTACTATGATAGGGTGGCACAACAGTTTGGATAGGTACAGGATGTTCTTGTAGTTCATCTAAGCTATGCACTTGCAGCTCGAAGTGCAGTCAGAGCCAATACTATCCGATGGCTAACTATAGTAGATGTACCGCTTAGCAATGACGAGGATCCTGAGGATGCAGAGCTGGTATTAGGTGCAGATGATGTCAGGTGTACCTAAGCATATCGAACCTGGTGGTACACAGCACGGCCTACACCTATCTTCCCACCCGGGCACCCTACAGGAGATGCTCGACCTTAGCTGGGTCATGCTAGTGACACAGGGGTGGAGGACGATGTCAGTGACTTCACAGGATACTACGATCTTGAGGAGGGTATGGAGGAGGATGAGGATGAGTCCAAGGAGGTCCCGTCATAGTACATCTTCAGAGTGAGATCGTGATAGAGCTAGCAAGAGGCAGACACTAACGAGGAGACCGAGTTGAGACTATGGTCCAAGGCTTGTGGTCCTACTCCTGCAGATGATGTGAGGCCTAGTCAGATAGAGTGAGGGGAGAGTAGCAGGCCCATGCACCCAGCCACAAATTAGACAATAGAGCTCATCACACCGTCAGCAATCTAAGATCCATCCTAGCAAGATGGCGATCTAGGTAGGTTTGGTTTATTAGTTTTTGTGTTTTTGGTATAGTTTACTATTGATGATTTTTATATGGGAGTCTAACATCTATCTCACTCTTTATCTTATAGTTGGGATAGATGCATGGCAAGACTTTGTGAGTCACATCATAGGAGACATGTTACTGATAGATACTTTAGTACAGCGGGTGCAGGCAGATCATATGCCACGATCATCCATTGGGCGGCATGCTGAGATATTTATGCCTATCGCCAGATATAGGACTAATATAGAGGCCATGTTAAAGCAGTCTACATGAGAGAGAGAGAGGAGTTTTGATAGAGAGCTGAGAGCACTGAGGCTAAGCTTAGGGCATAGTGAGAGCAGATGGTAGCGGTTCCTACATCAAGGGGAGAGCCAACTGTCAATGAGTTCTTTCTGTGGGAGGTCCAGCAAGCAAGAGTTGACAGAGACAGTGCTCAGGCTGAGAGAGACCAACACCAGAGGATGTACCATGAGGCACATGAGTAGATGATAGAGATAAGAGGTGAGATTAGGGGGTTATGATCATGAAGTGTCTCTAGGAGTCATTCGCGATCCATAGCCACACATGGTCAGGCTTCTATCAATTGTGCACCACGAGGGCCTAAGGGTATTGGTGATCGAGGTTCTGCTATGTGATTCCTAGACATTAGGCACTATGACATCCCATTTTGCTTATAGGGATAGTCAACTCTGGTGTATGCATGAAACTAAGATATATACATATATAAACATCATATATATATAAACATCATATATATATATATATAAACATCATATATATATATGATGTTTACTTCTTTTTATCTGTGTAATGGCTTTTGATCTATCACATGTGATTTTTGTAAAATGCAACTGGTGATGGTGTCTAAATGCTATAACTAATGCTATTATGATATACTAACAATTCTAAAAAGAACATGTAGTAACAAACACAATGATTAATTATTTAACACATATCTTTAACTTGCATGCTATATTCAGTTAATACAAAAGTGATCTAAGCAATGACTACTTAAACATGATGCAACAATGACTAACTGAACAAAGATATAATGCAAAATGAATTAAGACAAAACAATAATAGCTTGTCAAAATTGAAGCTAATCTATGTACTAAATTAGCTTATAAACATTTAACATTAAATCTTTAAGCATAAAATCTTTTGAGGTGCGCCGTGTTGATAGGTTCCTTGAGCGGCATACCTTGCTCATTAGCTAATTTATACACTCTGGATCCAAAGGTCTCAGTAATTATATACGGTCCAAGCCAGTTAGGGCTGAACTTACCTTTTTCACTAGGCAGTGCGTTTACATTGCATTGATTTTTGTAAAGAACCAAGTTCCCAATGTTAAATGAACGTTGTATGAATTGTGCATTATAGGTCTATTGTATTCCTTTTTGATAAGCGTTGAGATGTTCAAGAGTGTTAATACATCTTTCATCAAGCATATCAAGTTCTTGTAACCTTTCTCTCATTCTATGTCATCATCCATAATGTCTCTTAGGGAAATTCGCAGGGAAGGAATTTCTAACTCCAAGGGCATTATCGTGTCTACGCCATAGACAAGATTATACGGTCTGTTACCCGTAGCTATTCAAATACTTGTTATGTAAGCCCATAGTGCATAGGATAATTGCGTATGCCAATCTTTTTGATGTTTATTCATAGTTTTCCTTAGAATCTATCTAATTACTTTGTTTGAAGCTTCTGCTTGGTTGTTTGATTGAGGATAATAAGGCGTAGAGAAGCAATGTTGTATATGATATTTTTTGAGGAACTTTTTCACATCCTTGTTTTTGAATGGCGTACCATTGTCTGACACTAAGGAGGAAGGTATTCCAAATCAAGAAATGATGTTATCTTGTATGAATCGACAGATTACATCAGCGGTCATGGATCGCAAAGGGACCACTTCAACCCATTTTGTAAAATAATTAGTAGCAGTAATTATGAATGTATGTCCTTGAGAGGAGGGTTGGGAAATCTTTCCAACAAGATCCAAGCCCTAGATAGAAAATGGCCATGGTGACACCTAGGCATGAAGCTCTTGAGTAGGAGCATGGATGAGGTGTTTATGTTGTTGAAATTGCGGGCATCTCTTGATGTAAGCGAAGGAATCTTGTTCCATATGCTGCCAATAGTACCCCATACATAACAATTTTTGCACCAATGATTTTCCACCAAAATGCCCCCCACAAGCACCAAAGTGAGCTTCTTCTAAATCTATCAAAATCTCTGCATTACTTAGACATCAGAGTAAAACACCATTATAGCTTCGTCGATACAAGACATTCGATAATATAATGTATTGCGTTGCTAGTTTTCATAAACAGAGTCAGGCATTCTTAGATGTCCAGTTTGAATAGTTTCGTCGCATAAATAGTTGAATATGTAGGAGAGCCATTCATCAGTGTATGTATTACAACATATTTATGAATTCACAACTATAGGACTTTCAATTATTGGAGTCTTTAGATTGTGAACAATGAAGGTAAATTCCTCAAGAGAACCATCAGGAGACATAAGAGAAGCTGCACTCGCCATTGCATCTGCATGCTGGTTATCTTTCTTGGGAATGGTATCGATCGTATATGATTTGAATTGTTTTAAAAGAGATAATGCAAACTCTCGATACTGAGATAACTTATCATGCTTAGTTTGATACGATCCTATTATTTGTCTAACAATTAACTAAGAATCACTGTATATTGTAATGTTCTTAATGTTAAGAGCCAAGGTTGCATGAAGTTCGGTGATGAGAGCTTCGTATTTAGCTATATTGTTCATGCATAAGAAATCTAAATGGTAAGATAAGGGGATACACTTACCAACATGAGGTATTAATATAACACCAGCCCCGGAGCCAGATCGACATTTAGATCTGTCAAAGTATAACTCCCATCTTTCATCCATAGAGATTGTTAAGATCTATTCATCAGGAAAAACATCGACATTTTGTATAGAAAAGGGCGAGGGAGCTTCAGCTAACTGACCGACTATCACTTGCCCTTTAATTTCTTTTTGTGAAATAAATTTAAGATTGAATTCTGTTAATAACATAACCCATTTGGGAAGACAACCTAATAAATCTGTTCTTGCAAAGAGATGTTTCAATGGGTCAAATTTTACCATGACGTGCACTTCAACATTTAAGAGGTAATGTCTAAGCTTTTGAGTGGCAAACACTAAAGCTAGGCAATGCTTCTCTATGACTGTGTATTGCACTTCATAATCGAGCAAAGGACGACTGATGTAATAGACAACACACTCTTTGCCTTCAACATTATGTTGTGCTAACAAAGCTACTAGGGCATTGTTAGATGTTGAAATGTATAACAAAAATGGTTTATCAAAAACATCAGGTTGCAACACAGGCGGATTAGCTAAGTAATCCTTTCGATCATCGAAAGCTTTTTGACATTCAAGATTCCATTGGAAGCGAGAATCTTTCTTTAGTAGTTGTGCAAAGGGGTGGGTCCTATCCGTGAGTTGTGAAACAAATCGGTGAATGGCTTGTATCTTTCCCTGCAAACTACGAAGTTGAGATATGTTCTTTGGTATTGGCATATTAACGATCTCATCTATCTTTTTTTGTGTCAACTTCTATACTGCAATTTGAAATGATAAATCCAAGTAATTTTCCACTGTCCACACCAAAAACACACTTACGAGGACTCAATCGCATATTATATTTTCGAATGTGCTCAAATATTTGTCAAAGATTTGTAACATGATCCTTACAATGGATAGACTTTGCTAGGATGTCATCAACATAATCTTCTAAAATATTGTGCATGTAGTCATGAAATATAAGAGTTATCGCACATTGGTAAGTAGCTCCTACATTCTTAAGTCCAAACGGCATGACTACCCAACAAAATGTACCCCAAGGTGTTATAAAGGCTATTTTATACTAATCAAGAGGATTTATAAGGATTTGATTATATCCTGAAAATCCATCCATAAAAGATAGCAACTCATGTCCGGCTATAGAATCAACAATCATATCGATATTAGGGAGCAGAAAATCATCTTTTAAAAATGCCAAATTTAAATCTCAGAAATTTGTGTACATTCTTATACAACCATAAGGTTTAGCCATAATGACAATATTTGAGATCCATAGAGAGTAATCAATAGGTTGAAGCTAGCTTGTAGAAGTTTTTCTATTTCAGCTTTAACAATCTGAAAAGCAATCTTAGGATTCATCTTGCAAATCTTTTTCTTGAAAGGCTTAACATCTGGTTTCAACATGATATTATGCGTTACAAACTGAGGATCTATACCAGGCATGTCTAAGTAATTCCAAGCGAACAATTCCAAGAATTCATTCAATAATTTAATCATTTCTTCTTTTTCTTCCGCATCTAAATAATCACCAATAGGGATAACTTTTTCAGGATTATCCTTATCCATAACAACATCGATAGTCTTTTTGTTAAGGAGAGTACTATGGTCTGGGGGATTGTAAGATTGTAATTGTTCTTCAAATTCTTCGTTATGCTCTACTGTAGTAGTTATTGTGCTAGTTGTCTTTCCAAAATATGCATCATTGTTGAAACAATAAGGTAGGCCACATTTGTGGTGATAACGAGGAATACCATCATAAGCACCTAAGAATTCCATTATCGCTTCATCCACTGTAAACATATCTAATGGAAGTGCTCCTAGAGGACAATTGATATCAATCATCTCAGGGAATATCAAACTGAGTGTTGATATTGTATTCACATTTAGAGTAGGGCATTTGAGGGCTTTGGATTCCTTAAAGGGATTGTATCCAATACCACTAGAGTAATGTTGCGAAGTGGATTCTATAGGCACTTTGATTCCTTGTTGATTTATGCCACAACCCTTACCTACATAGTCACAATTTTTGTAAAGGATTCAGAATCCTCTGCCATAAAGAGAGACCATTTCTTTCAACTAAGGTGGAGCTTCATATGTCTCATAATTAGTAGTATAACTAAGAGTATTATCTTTATTTGTCAACAAAGAGATCTTGTGTTTATCATTCAAAACATGCGATGCGATAGATGCAATATGTGATGTTTCAGGGATGGGTTTGTTAAGTTTATATTCTCCTATGGAGGAGGATGCAAAATCTAACGCACCCCAGTCATCACGAACAAATGCATTTGATTGTTTGGACTCTTGCATAACATTTTTAGAGGCAAGAGGAACAGACAACTCAACTTTCAGATTGTTCAAAATCTTAGGACCAACAACATGTTTATTCACTTCCATTTGTAAACAATTATCAGGTTCAGGATCTGAATGGATAGTATGCAATTTTCCTTTAAATATAAACTTTATCAAATGGTGTAAAGTAGAAGTGACTTCTCCTAATGCATGTATCCAAGGTCTACCCAGAATCATGTTATAAGATAGAGAACAAGGCATTACATGAATCAAGGTAGGCACCATCACAGGTCCAACTTGTATAGGTAAAGTTATAGTACCCACAGATTGTTGTCCAACATTATCAAAGCCACGGATACTTAATGATTCCAGTTTGATAGCAGATATATCAACTTTAACCTTGTGCAATAAATTAATGCCACAAACATTAAGAGTTGACCCATTATCAATCATAACTCTCTTAGCCAATGTTTTGTTGATCATAATAAAGATAACCAAAGGATCATACTACTTCTGAACCTCAAGAGATGGTAACTTGTGTGTTGAAACAAAATATCTATTTTTGTTGCATGCATACAATCTAGTAAAGCGGCAACATCATTTGGTTTAACAGCAGGAGGAACAATCACCTTTTGTAAAGATTCTTGTAGCATTCCATGGTAGGTAGGTGAAGTTTGTATAAGTTCCCAAAGAGATATTTTCGTAGGGGTAGCACGGTGTTGCTCTACAAGATCATAGTCTTTACCACCTTTATATGTTAAACGAGGTACTTGAGGAAGCATAGGTTGAGAGGCTGGGAAAGATATCAAAATATTTGTTTGTTGTGTACTCTATTTATTATTCTGAGTGTTATACGCATGAACAACTATGTTATGATTAGTTTGTGAGTCTTGTTTCGCTATTTGTTTTGCATAATCATAAATGTGATCAGGAGATTGAGAAGAGGATGAAAGACCTTTAACAAGAAGCACAGGTTTAAAAGGTGGTTGAACCACATTTGCGCATAGAGTGACCACAAATTTTAGTTTTTCAATCTCTTCTTTATGTTTAGGAACATAAATCATATTTACAATCTTTGAAATAGTGATGGCTTGGAGGCCGTATTGGAATGTTCAATCAAGATAAAGTCCTCAAGGGATTCATCTAACATATTGAAGTCATCATGACTAAACAGCTCAACATAAGCATGGAAATCTTGCAAAAAATAATCTGACATTCTAACATGCTCTATTTAAACCAAGATTTAAATGCACAATTATAGCCTTTGCAAATTAAATACAATATCCAACAATAAAGAATGTAATCACAATCTAACATATGCAAATTTCACTAAAGGGTTTTTCCAATCCAATTATGATTTAGAGAAGCAAATTGTTTCAAATCTAAAGTTTAAAAGGAATGCAAATTTGTTATATCTTGGGTTCACCAAAATTTTTAGGGTGAAAAATGATAGTTTATTTACTAAGTTAAATACTACCATCTCCCACCGCTAAGCATTGGGGAGACAAGGATCGAGCTTGGAATAGGCTTCTAATCACTTTGCCTCCCTTTTATGCTAGCATGGTTATGAAACCTAAGGCCCTAATCAAGATTTTATCAAGTATTGTGTTTTCAATCTAGTAAAACCCTAATTATGCCTTAAATCAGAAATATACAGAAACTAATGAAGCAACTGGTAAAATTGATTACAGAAGTGTAGAGAAGGGGTTTTAGAGACATAGTACCTAGATTTTGAGGGCTACCTGGACTAGGGCGCCTGCTCCAATGTCCTACAATTTTCTGAACAGAAAAACCTTCCGCACAGGGTGTCTGAGACTATAAAATGGCTTCTAGATCTTAGGGGAAACCCCTGGTTGGACTAGGGCACCCGCTCTAATGTCCCGTAAGTCTCAGAATCTGAAAATCTGAAAGTCTGTCATGACTATACCTGTAATATCCTTTCCCGTAGCTTCTTTTTGCTGGAACCTATGAAACACGGTCTACACATACAAAAGAAGGAAATTGTTGCGGCTATATAGGAGCTTGCCTCAGTCAAGCCCCGTCTTTGGTATTTCTACCTCAACAATAGCCAAAGGAAAATATTTATAGAAGTGTGTGTAAACCTAACAATGTGTTATGCATAAAATGAAACCCTAGATGTCTCAATCAAGGGAAGATCAACAGCTTGCTTTGCATTAATAAACACATACAAGTTCACCTCAAGGAGATGAAACAAATGAAGACTTGCATGAACAAGAAGGAAAATCAGCAATGTCTGTGGAGGATCTCCAAGCTTGCTGTTGGAGGCTTCAACCCTTCTCTCGATCATGCAAAAGGTGTACAAACCCTAGGAAAAGAAAGATAGACTCAAGATCTTGATTCATAACCTTCATCCATTGTCTCGAAGATAGAAAATAAAGAATACTTCGAATAGCTTCAACAAGTCACTGATCTTCAATGGAAATTTCAGCAGAGTTTTGGCATCAAGCTTGCATAAGAATTGTGTATGATAAAATGATTTGCTAATGTATTTTTATACCAAGCTTTATGGAATTCAAATTTTGAAATAACGTCTCGATATCGCACGAAAACTAAGAATTTTAAAACAGAATCCCGAGGCACTCGGCGGGAACCGACACCCCACCAAAATTCAAAATCCCATGAAACCAAGGAGGACTAGGGGGCGGGTGCCCAAGTCCAAGCCCCCAATTTTAGCTCAGATCTGCATTTTTGGGGGTCCTAGGGACCCTATTCTCAAATCTCTTTCTGGTTTCTATCAATCAACTTGTTGGTTTTTCCTCTGAATCAGCATTAGGGTTTGCCACTTCTAATGCACAGGCAGATTCAGCCAACTAAATACAAGAGGTTGCGTGAGCTGCCTCCCCTTCACCTCTGGTTCTACCGCACCAAGGGGGGTATCCCTATAACTCAAGATGTAACCTTGACTAGCTCAAAGATAGAAAGATCTAACTTGACAACAACAGGCAGAATACTCTCATGTATGGACCAAGATCTGTATGATAGATCACAAGGCTGGCAACATTCTTGGACATGATGTCTGGTTGGGTATGAGAGCATGCAGGGGTTTCCTACTCCTACTCCTACAACTAACAGATGGAAGGATGAGATGGTTTGAAATGGTGTTTGGATGCAAACCTGGACCTGGTGTATAACCTCAACACAGAGCTAGATTGGTGCCTATCCAGGGCTTGGAGTCGGTAGACATACACCTGTGAATGATCAGCATGAATAGCTAAAACTAGATTTCAGGGGGATACACATGATATCTGCCTTACAGATATCTCCCAATAAAGAGTGTTAAGCTGTCTCTACTTATGGCATCCCTATTGCAGTAAGAAAGATACATACAAAACTGGAGACAGAATCAGCATAACACATGCAAACATAGCATTATTCATATAAGATTAACCATGAAATCAGTGGATTCATGCCAAATCGTACAACAGGAGATACATAAACTCACAAGTTTTGCTGTACAGAGCAACCAAAACCAGTTGTATCTTCTTACAGAGCCAAAATGTCCAGTTTTCAACAACCTCAAATGGGCCACACTTCCTGCTTATAACAGCAAGGTAGTGTACCACAGCAATTAATTACATGGTTGACCAAAAATCCCGCCAGATACACAGTATCAGAAAAATGGCGCTCAAACATGAATGCAGCAGGTAGGGGAGGAGACAGGAAGATATCTCGAGCCTTGCGCCGCCGTCCGCTGATGTACACCTTCAATCGGGTACCAGATCCGCCCATACCTCTGCAACCTTCGCCATTAATGGCGCACCAACCCGCAGCCTCGGGAAAACATCAATTCTGCATCGCAACCATTTCCCGCCGAGATTCATCATCATGATATTTGAAAATATGCAGGATATCAATTATCCCACATGCACCCCACAGCAACCTCTTTAACACTTTATATACTAGGTCATGAGCATATGCGATGTCGGTGCTTTTGCTCCTGACGACACTAGTATAAGACTTCATCATCATCATCCTCCAGCAGCATGATATCCTATCACTTGAAATATCACCCTGACGTCAGCATCATATCGCAATATAACCTGCATGATAATCGCCTTCATCCGCACAACCTGATCCATCGGAAGAACATCCTCCTGCTGAGCCTATACCAAAAGTCTGGCCGATGAACATCCTGATGATGTCATCATCATATCCTACTGACGTCATCAGCATATCTGCCTACTGCGCACCTCCTCATATCCGGATGACGTCATCATCATATTTTCAAATATCGGGGGATCTCCACAAGATGATCAGTATTAGAAATATGACCCCCCCGGACCTTGATGACGTCATCATCATATCGACATCAGGATGATATTCGGAAGATAACCGGATATTTGGAAATATCTTCCTGATGCACAAATATCATGTTGCACTGTAGCTCCACTATAAGATCGGGGCGATAGATGAATATGATGATGCTTGAAAAGATCACCCCCCACTAGATAATGCACGAAGCCGGCAGGCGGATATCTCCTTGATATCAGCATCATCATGACGCTGGAACAAACATACATCCGGGTGATATTCAAAAATGAAAATATCACCCCCTCCTTCAGAAATATCATGATGCAGACCAGCAGAAAACCGGATATCACCTTGACGTAAGAATGATGTCAGCATCATCAGGATGATAAAACAACGAACACGAAGTGATACAACATCATCAGGATGATATTGACTAAGATCAGCCTGACGTTCAAATATGATGACCCCGGTGAATATCGGGTCATACTTAGAACTCTTCAGCAACATCATCAGGATGATCTTAACCAAGATCACCCGATGTTAAAATATCACCCCAGCGAAAGATCATGTAGGCAGAAAATATGATGACCCTCGCAAGCAACATGGTGATAACCGGAAATATGATGATGATGATGACGACCCTTAAGAAAGAACAAGTTAGGTCGAACAACTCAAAGAATAACCCCTTCAGAATATCGGGGCAACATCATCATCATGTTTGGGCAAGGTGATAATTGGAAGATCACCGGATACTTGAAAAATCACCCTCCGCAAGAAAACTAAGGCACATTGTAGCTCATCAGCAGGATCGGGATGATATCAAAACATCACCCAATATTGAAATATGATGATCCTGATGAGAAACAAGTCGACAGAAAACATGATGATGATGACCTCCTCTTCGAAGAAAATATGATGATGCAACTGAAAAATGCTGAGGAGGCCCAGAGACTTAGAACATTTTTGGATTTTTAGGGAAAGTGCCTGCATGAAAATTGCTCAAAAATTGTCAGTCAATTCAAGCACTAACACTGGCTCTGTCTGGGGACGTGCAGGTGCAAGACTGCAGCGAGAACCCCAGATCTCTGGGATGCAGACCAGTCCTTTATCCATTGGGCACAGAGTCAAATACTGCACCGACCTGCATCACCAAACACATTATTTTTAAACATTATTTTGGCGGCCCCGGGCAGCCAAAAAGGAAAAACCATAATTTTTTCTTGTCAAATACCTGATTCCAAACTGGAATATCCCAATCCCAACTGAAAAGATTGGCATAATCTGCCCATAATGTCATCTGCTTAAAAAGATATTCCACCAGTTTTGAAAGCTTGCCACCATCATTTTCAGCTCTGTCATTTTGGATTTCAGAATTAGACATGTAACCATACACATAATATTCTTCAACATTAGGCAACACATGTATGTTATGTCCCTCAGACAGTACATCATACTGCTCTTGGCACTCTTTATCATTTATCTGGCTGCTGCACATTATCAGGCACTCATCCAGCTGATCCAACACTTCAAAATACTCAGAAAATATGAGATCCCTAATATCTACTGATATTGAAAACAAAACCTGATCCACACACCCAATGTTGCACATGTCTGAATCAAGTGATGATGAACATTCATTATTCACAGTTTGCAAATCAGTATCATCATCTTCAAACAAAGGGTTAATCATGCACCAATGAAGGTCACGACTCACAACAAAATATGCATCAGCAGGCTCATCATAAAGGGGATTAACACTCACTGCAAAGGCCTCTGCTTCTTCTTCATGACATTCCAATTCTTCTTCATTACTATCAGATCCAGAGTCATAAGAAAAACAAACCTGATCCATGCACTGGTCATGGATATCATTTTTATCATCTAATTGCCCCGCATACAAGATTGCTGCTGTTTCAATGCACTCTGAAGTTGAACAATCTGCATCATTTTCCAGCCCTCCAATGCTTCCTGATGAAACTGATATTGATTCTTGATCCATATGATCACAACTCTGCACAACTGGATCATTTAAACACGAAGGCTCTTTGTTTAGGACTGATATGCAAATATTACTTGAAAAATTATTATTTTCAACTTCACCTGCTGGGCAAAAAAGGACATCCTCCTCTATAATAGAAATATCATCCACTTGGAATGATGCAAAAACTGGGACAACAGGGGTGTGAGTGCTATGACATTCATTGTCAATTCCTGAATTAAAACTTTCATCAACATTGGGGGCTGCAGGAGAACAAAAATTTTCAGAAAAATAACCCTTTTGAATTCCATACCTCCAATTGTTTTCAATATCTATTGCAAACTGATGTGCCTGATGCAATGTGGTGGGCTCCTTGTCTCTCAATCTATAACTCATTTTTTTGTCAAAGGCTCCCAAATAGACGACTAAGCACAGTGCATCATTAGGTCTCATACATTCTGGAATTCTATTCAATGCCCTCATAAATCTGAGGTTAAAGGCTAGGATCAACTCATCTTCTTCAATATGGATGTACATGAAGTTACTAATAACTGCATATTCAGAAATTCTTTCACCATATTGTACTAGAAATGCAGATTTAAAACCATGCCAAGAGCTGACAGAGTGAGCTGGAAGGTAGGAAAACCAGTCCCTTGCATCTTCATCTAGAGATTGAACAAATAATCTCATAACCACATCCTCATGGTCAATCTCAAAGTCATCTATCACATTCATAAACTGCTGCAAGTGTCTCTCAGCTGATTCATCCTTTATACCCTTAAATTTAGGCAAAAATTTTTTGATTTTAGGTGGAAAAGCATTTGGATAGCCACAAAAGCCACTAAAATTTATGGGCTTATATCTATCTATGTTGAAACTTCTTTTATTACATGGTTGGGATTGACTGTTATACATTTTTGCATTTGACACTTCACAAGGGTGCATAGGCAGATAATACATCCTTTATGTTTTTGCAACCCTCCTCTCTACTCAGATTTTATACTAACAATGACTTTAGGCACTCAAAATTCAAACTGTTTTTTCAAACTTTCCTAAAGTCCTTTAAATGAGTCTTTTGAACAACATTGCATGCCCTTTGAAATACAGGGTAAGTTCTAATAAAAGCATGCAAGCTCTGTTTTCACCAATGTTCCCTTTTAACCAGTGCTATCTCACCAAATAGGGAGTCTGTCAAACAATATGAAATACCTGGATATGTTGCAGGAGCTGCAAATTCTTCTCTGACTGATTTTGTTCTTTTATCAGGTTCTTTGATGCAGAGTCGCCACCTCCTTGAAGAGGAATGAGCTTCAAACAAGCTGAAGCTGCAAATTGATTTCTTTCTTTCTAGGTCATCCACCAGCAGAGTCACATATACAACCTTTTTTCTCTGCTGCAACAAACAATTTCCAGGTCTAACTTTTTAATCTTGTAGACTCAAACTTTCATGGATATGACATTGATCTCCCCAGCAGAGTCGCCATCTTTGTTGGTGACTCGGATGGGTCACAGATATATTACTGGAGATGATTAGATAGTACTTTTACTTCTCAATCCCCAGCAGAGTCGCCATCTTGTTGGTTTTTCCTCTGAATCAGCATTAGGGTTTGCCACTTCTAATGCACAGGCAGATTCAGCCAACTAAATACAGGAGGTTGCGTGAGCTGCCTCCCCTTCACTTCTAGTTCTGCCGCACCAAGGGGGGTATCCCTATAACTCAAGATGTAACCTTGACTAGCTCAAAGATAGAAAGATCTAACTTGACAACAACAGGCAGAATACTCTCATGTATGGACCAAGATCTGTATGATAGATCACAAGGCTGGCAACATTCTTGGACATGATGTCTGGTTGGGTATGAGAGCATGCAGGGGTTTCCTACTCCTACTCCTACAACTAACAGATGGAAGGATGAGATGGTTTGAAATGGTGTTTGGATGCAAACCTGGACCTGGTGTATAACCTCAACACAGAGCTAGATTGGTGCCTATCCAGGGCTTGGAGTCGGTAGACATACACCTGTGAATGATCAGCATGAATAGCTAAAACTGGATTTCAGGGGGATACACATGATATCTGCCTTACAGATATCTCCCAATAAAGAGTGTTAAGCTGTCTCTACTTATGGCATCCCTATTGCAGTAAGAAAGATACATACAAAACTGGAGACAGAATCAGCATAACACATGCAAACATAGCATTATTCATATAAGATTAACCATGAAATCAGTGGATTCATGCCAAATCGTACAACAGGAGATACATAAACTCACAAGTTTTGCTGTACAGAGCAACCAAAACCAGTTGTATCTTCTTACAGAGCCAAAATGTCCAGTTTTCAACAACCTCAAATGGGCCACACTTCCTGCTTATAACAGCAAGGTAGTGTACCACAGCAATTAATTACATGGTTGACCAAAAATCCCGCCAGATACACAGTATCAGAAAAATGGCGCTCAAACATGAATGCAGCAGGTAGGGGAGGAGACAGGAAGATATCTCGAGCCTTGCGCCGCCGTCCATTGATGTACACCTTCAATCGGGTACCAGATCCGCCCATACCTCTACAACCCTCGCCATTAATGGCGCACCAACCCGCGGCCTCGGAAAAACGTCAATTCTGCATCGCAACCATTTCCCGCCGAGATTCATCATCATGATATTTGAAAATATGCAGGATATCAATTATCCCACATGCACCCCGCAGCAACCTCTTTAACACTTTATATACTAGGTCATGAGCATATGCAATGTCGGTGCTTTTGCTCCTAACGACACTAGTATAAGACTTCATCATCATCATCCTCCAGCAGCATGATATCCTGTCGCTTGAAATATCACCCTGACGTCAGCATCATATCGCAATATAACCTGCATGATAATCGCCTTCATCCGCACAACCTGATCCATCGGAAGAACATCCTCCTGCTGAGCCTATACCAAAAGTCTGGCCGATGAACATCCTGATGATGTCATCATCATATCCTGCTGACGTCATCAGCATATCTGCCTACTGCGCACCTCCTCATATCCGGATGACGTCATCATCATATTTGCAAATATCGGGGGATCTCCACAAGATGATCAGTATTAGAAATATGACCCCCCCCGGACCTTGATGACGTCATCATCATATCGACATCAGGATGATATTCGGAAGATAACCAGATATTTGGAAATATCATCCTGATGCACAAATATCATGTTGCACTGTAGCTCCACTATAAGATCGGGGCGATAGATGAATATGATGATGCTTGAAAAGATCACCCCCCACTAGATAATGCACGAAGCCGGCAGGTGGATATCTCCTTGATATCAGCATCATCATGACGCTGGAACAAACATACATCCGGGTGATATTCAAAAATGAAAATATCACCCCCTCCTTCGGAAATATCATGATGCAGACCAGCAGAAAACCGGATATCACCCTGACGTAAGAATGACGTCAGCATCATCAGGATGATAAAACAACGAACACGAAGTGATACAACATCATCAGGATGATATTGACTAAGATCATCCTGACGTTCAAATATGATGACCCCGGTGAATATCGGGTCATACTTAGAACTCTTCAGCAACATCATCAGGATGATCTTAACCAAGATCACCCGATGTTAAAATATCACCCCAGCGAAAGATCATGCAGGCAGAAAATATGATGACCCTCGCAAGCAACATGGTGATAACCGGAAATATGATGATGATGATGACGACCCTTAAGAAAGAACAAGTCAGGTCGAACAACTCAGAGAATAACCCCTTCAGAATATCGGGGCAACATCATCATCATGTTTGGGCAAGGTGATAATTGGAAGATCACCGGATACTTGAAAAATCACCCTCCGCAAGAAAACTAAGGCACATTGTAGCTCATCAGCAGGATCGGGATGATATCAAAACATCACCCGATATTGAAATATGATGATCCTAATGAGAAACAAGTCGACAGAAAACATGATGATGCTGACCATCATCAAAGAAAACATGATGATGATGACCTCCTCTTCGAAGAAAATATGATGATGCAGCTGAAAAATGCTGAGGCCCAGAGACTTAGAACATTTTTGGATTTTTAGGGAAAGTGCCTGCATGAAAATTGCTCAAAAATTGTCAGTCAATTCAGGCACTAACACAACTAACTCAAAAAGTGAGTAGAATGCTCCTAGACTAAGTCAATTAGGGTTTCGAGAAGGCCAAAAAAGAAAAGGTTGAGAGACCACCAAGAGTAAGGAGCTAAACTGAGGGAGATTGTACCATTCCATACAGGAGGACAATTTCTGACATTACAGTGCTGAGAAACTCAAGCATCTGCATAGAACAAACATCCAATTTCCTATCCTGTTAGGCTGAGGAAATTATGCATGTCCTTCATTGGGATCAGCCGAGCACTATGACAAAGAACTCCAACTTCTCAATCTTCATTACTACAATGGAAGGGATCACTTTGATCTAAATAAGGTGATGGAGAGGTTTGTGAGTAAGAAATAATTCCACAAGATGCATATAGTGGACTTTTGGGAAAATTGTATGGATGACTATGAGGTCATGAAGAAAGCCCATTCCAGATTATCTCTGGGTTTTATAAGGAAATTCCATATCATTACAGTTCCTGACCAATTAGAAGATGATGACAACGTGATGCATAGAGGAGCTTCGAAAACTCAATATCACCAACCAATTCTATTACCTAATTGGGCTAATGCTGAGGAAAGCTCTCTTGATGCTGTAATGAAGGAACCAATCAAATTAAGCAAAGAATGGGTAAGAGGCCAAATTGCTACCTTGGAGAGACAAGGGGTGCAAATCACATACACAACACTTGAATCAGAAAAAGAGTCTGGAGGGGAAAAAGATGAACCTATAGACATTACTGATGATGCAAAACTAGCTCAAGGACAGAAATCTGATAGTGAGGATCATATACCCTTGGCAGAAAAAGCTAAGGCACATAAGGGTAAGAAGGCTTCTACAAAGACATCTAAGAAAGATATACCTCCTTCTACTAGGACAAGAGCTTCAAAGAAAAGAGACATGCCTAGTGGCCTTGGAGAAGGATCTAAGGCAAAGAAAACCAAGGTGAAGACTGTTAGTCAGGCTATAGAAATTGCTGCTGCTACAACTCATAATGACACTAGCCTGCCAGTTTCTCCACCCCCTACTACCTCGAATGATCATACCACTACTACTATTTCTATTTTTTCTCCTTCTTCCTTAGCAACCATTATTCAGGATAGTGCCTTTGCTATTTCTCCACCTGCAATTACTATTGCAGCTATCTCTTCTTCATTAGCAGTAGCCTCTGGTGCACCAAATAGTCCCATTCCTTCCATTGCTTCCCTGTCCTACTCTTCCACTACTTCCACATCCATACCCTCCATATCCTCTACTTCACTTTCCACTTCCCTTACATTGCCTCCCATTTCTACTATTCTTTCACCTACCTTGCCCTCTTTGCCTATCACTTCACCCACAGTCATTTCCTCTGTCTTGCCAACTTCTTCCATCCCATTAGCTTTGGGGTCGACTATGCTTACCAATTTGACACAAGTGAATTTTTCTTCAGTTGTTGTGCCTTTATTCTCTGCTTCTCCTATCTCCCAAATATCCATGGACCAATATTAAACTCCCTTGGTTGTGCCATTACTACCAGGTATTGATAAAGTATGTACTGAACTAGGTCTTCAAGAGAAAGAACTGGAGAAAGATGCATTCATTGAGGCAAATAATGTGGTAGTTGATGAACCATTGGTTGAAACAATTAGTGCAGAGATAATTGAAATATCTTATAGTCCTCCAGGGAAAGATCAAATAGAAGAAATCCCCAAGGCATCTTAGAAAGATATAGTGATAAATTGGAGAAATCTTACCAATGAGGGAGATAAAGATTTAGATAAAGTCCCAAAACAAGAGCATGGATTACTTGAAGGTGCTCCTAATACAAATAGTGAGAATCCTAATGGGTCAAGTAAGCCTCCTTCCTCAACACCTGAATGGCTGCAAAATAGAGTGGCATACCTAGAGCCTCAGGTAGAGATAATGAAATTAGACTTGAGCACGATTTTGTCATAGGCTCAAAAGCCAAGGAAGAAGAAGAAAGCAAAGGTACAATCAAGGATCTACAAAGATGAAACTGGATCTAGGATAGCTGAGATAGCTATTCCACTGGCTGATACAAACAAGGAACATGTTAGAGCCAAGGATTATGCCATAATGACTATCAATTTAGGACCAACTACACGTGCACAAAGAGTTGATGAGTTCAAGGGGTCCATCACTTCAATCCTAGAGTAGCTAGATAAAGATGAGATTTCAAAGAAACAATTGAAGCAGCAAAACAAGGAGCTTCAGGCCTGCTTGTAATTTCTGATAAAACTAGTAGATTCTGATGGAGAGATAAGGACAGTGCCCACCTTTTTGTCAAGAGATGAAATGGCTAAGCTTGGTGAGGTTCGAACTATTTCGAAAGGTACCCAAAAATGGATGATCAAGGTATGTGAGAATGGGTTTGAGACAATTGACACTGCAGCTGAATCACACAAGAGTTTAGTTCAACTTCATGAGCAATGGAAAGACCTACGGGAAGAGTGTGATTCTTTTGAGGAATATTATTCTCATGTATTTCCTAGGGTTAAAGATATTAGAGACTTTCCTGCCCAAACATTATTGGCCGAGAATATTTTGACTGGTGACAAATTATACAAAGCCACCGAATGGTATCAGCAGTTGAAGTTGAGGAAAGAAATTTTTGATAGCATCAAGGAAGCCTACAAACCAACAGATGAAAACATTTTGGCTTTGATATATGATATACATGATACTTTGAGGGACTGTCTGGTGGAGGCCTACAATGATTTTACACCATATGATGTGGAGGGATGCAAAGATAAATTGTACAAGATAATTTTTAAGAATGCTGAGTTGGATATAGAGGTCAGGTTGGATAAGGTCAGTGACCTTAGAGCATAATTCAATGCATTTCATAAGGCAAAGGCAGAGATAGAAAGAATATACAATTGATATAGCCAAGAGTTGGAAATGTTTAGATATTGGGCTAATCATTTTAAGAATCTGGACCCCATGGATATCAATCAGGCACTTTCAGCCTGGGTTAGCTACCGTAACAAGCTGGCAGAAGAAGACAAAATAGACTTGGATGGGGAGTCTTAATATGCTTTCTTTGAATATTTTGAAATGTAATCCCGTCACTAATATAAATTGCTATATTTAGAGTGACATGTGAGACTATTTTGTCTTTATTATGCCTCAAAAATGAGCTTTTCTATATATATATTCAGTTGGGTAGTCAAAATGTCTAGATTCAATGTATCTGGGGGCTGTTTTTTGTCTTTTTCATAAAGGACAAAATGTAATCCGGGATTTGTTATGAGCTGTAAGGGATGCATTTAATGTTGTAAATCTAGACCATTGGTGTTGCATTAATATTCACCATCCATTCAAAAACTTAGTATGGCTCCTCCTCTATAGAAAGGGCTACCATTTCCATTATTTGTAAGAGAGAATTCTTGATGCCGAATTGTTGATATTTTGCCATTTGAAGTAATACAAAGCAAGTTTTTGTAATTATTTTGAGAATTTGTGTATTGTATTGACTTATTTGGTTTCATGGTTTGCTTCTTGCTCTCCCATAATTAATTAGTTGTGCTTTTGCAATGTTCATGGTTTGCTGAAAGTATCTGATGAATGCTCTTAGTCCATACTTTTAGTTATTTGCTGATGGTAGATAACTATGTAAAGTTAGTCTAGGTTGATTAGTTGCACTTAAGTTTAATTGCATTTCATAAGTTAAATTGTGCCATTTATTGGGTGTTTGATGAATGAATGTAATATGAAAATCTCTTAATTTCCATTGAAGATAACATCATTTTCTGTAGTGCTGTAACATTCATTTTTAGTTTGGTAACATAGAAAACTAGTTAAATTTTAGAGTGTTTGTCTACTTACAACAGTCCACACATTGTGAATGTCACTTAGGATTTCCTTAAAACCCTATTCCCTTTTGTATTTTCTTTAAAAATAGTTGTTAGTTTAGGAATTTTAGTAGCATTTCATATTTTTTTATCAGCTGAAATCATAAAGGGTTTGCATGTATTACTGTTCCAATTGTTGAAATCTGTAGATTGCATGTAATGCCCCTTGTTGGCAGAGCTAGAAAATTCCAACTGAGAGATTCCAAGCACGCTAAGATCTAGTTGTAGAAACCTTGGAGTAGTCTTACCTAGGTTAGGATACTTTTCAAGAGAAGTGTGATATCAATGATCATACCTGCATTGTTGAGTGCAAAAACACCCATCAACAAAATTGGTGCTAGAAGGAGGGCTTGAACAAAGAATTACTTCCCTCAACAAAAATTAGCAAGTCTGGGGATCAGATAAATATATACCAAATCCAGCTCAGCTGGAGAAGAGCTGTTATCCTTGACAGAAATTAGGTGAACAAGAAGGGATCAATGGATACCAAGAGCACCAAGAGCTCAGTCTGCCCCAAGGAACGTAGCTGCAGCTCCTTTCAATCCTCCAGTCATGGCCTTCTTTACAGCAAATAACTAGTCCCCATTCCAGTTTAATGATTACCATGATATGCCATAAAACCCTGATAAGTTTTGTTCCAAGTTCAAGGTGAATGATCCAGACAAGACTACAGATGAGCATATCAAAATCTTTGAAAGTAACATGTTTATGCTACAAGTACAGTATAAAGATGTGGTATGCTAATTGTTTCCTTACTTTTTACAAGATGAGGCTTATTATTGGTTTTCTAACCTCCTTGCAGCATCCATAAACTCATGGTAGAATCTGAAAAATGCATTTCTAAATCAATTTCGAATGCCCACTACTCTAGCTGATCTCTACCAGTCCTTTGTAGAAATTCACCAAGGTGAAGGTGAGCTAATAAGTTCTTTTAATAAATGATTCCAAAAATCCTTTAACCATATACAAGCTCCTTATGCCATAGGGCAAGACGCAGCTTTGCCAATCTATTATGTAGCCTTAGATAAACTCACATCCATGTTCGTAAGAAGAGCAGATCCAGCTCCTGCTACAGTAGCTCAAGCATACACCGAAGCTGTCACTGTGAGTACTCAGCTAGGACAAACAACCTCTTGTCCACTAAACCACATGGGCATTGCAGCCATGTCAAATCAAATACCCCTAATTAACCAATCCTTGGCCAACCATATCCCTATAATGAATCCAATTCCTAACCCAGCTGCAACACAAACTTTGGTAGTTCATCCAAGAAACCCAGTAGCTGAAAGGCCTCCTCCCCAAATGCCTTTTCTTGAATCTTCAAAAGTAGCAAAGGCAAAGGAAGATAGAGATAATATCAGGGAGTTAGTTGAGCAGATGAAGAAGCTCACTGCAGAGGTCACTCACCTAAGGGATCAAAATGCTTATCTACAACAGAGGGGTCAAAATTAGAACCAATTTCAGATTCAGAACCAGAATCAGTATCAAAATTAGTTTCAACAATGATCAAATCAGTCTTGGAACATGAGGCCCAATAATGGAGGAGTGCCTTTGCCATTGGAAAATTAGAACAACGATACCGATCTCCTGGCCGCGTGATGTTGGCAGAGGCAACTTTGTCTACTTGGTGCAGACTACACAATACGAATGCTCACTATGAGCTAGACTGCCCAGAATTTTAGATAGCTTCCAGTATCTTCCAGATGGAGAGCCAAAACGTTGAAATTCAGGAGAATCCACCAACGGGGTATAAACTTGTTCCTTCGCAAAGGTATGACACTACCCTAGTCCTTGATAGTTATACCTTTCCATTTCAAGATGATAATCATTGTAAGGAAGAAGAGTCAGATTAGGTAAATGCTTATCAGAAGTATAACAAAACCCCATATAATTTGTGTAGTAAGCTAAAGGGTCCTTTCACCACCTCCATTCCTCTGAATAGCGACCAAATCCCACCAGATCCAAATGCTTCCAATAATCTCGAACCCCCAAAAGCCACACCTTAGTCAGTATATCAGGGGGTGTTGCTGAGAATTCTCAACGGTCTGATGTAGCAAAAATGGGGCAGTATGTTGCTGAGGAGCTCAAGAAGATGAAGCTTAGTTTGTATGTTTATGAGTTGCTTAAAATACCTAAGATTAGGACAACCTTCTTCTAAGATATGGGTGCACGTATCAAAATAGATTCTTTATAGAAAGAGGCTCTCACGAAGGATAACACTAATAAAGGGAAAGAAAGAGTGTATGTGACTGATGTTGAGTAAAAGATGACGATGTACAAGGATAAGAGGGAGAGCCTCTGTTTCCTCTTGACACTTGGGATATTCAATAGAAATCTTCATAACTATTTGGTAGATTCTAGTGCTTCGACTAACGTAATGCCATTATCAATTTGTAAGGCATTGGGTCTCACTTCGGCCAAGTCTTCCAAGAAAGTGACATAGCTAGATAAGACTGAGGTTAACGTAGTGGGCAAATTAAATAGGATACATATGTAGCTGGCTTTTGATCCAAAAGTATAGCAGCATATAGACATTCAGGTGGTGGATATCCCAGTTTAGTATGGTATGCTCCTCAGTAGGGACTGGTCCAGAACTTTGAATGGTTACATGGCAACAAATTTTTCTCATATGTGGCTACCATGGAAGAGATTGGTAGACCAGATTTGTATTGAAAGGGAACCCAAAACGAAACATATGATTACGAAGTATAACTAGACGAATGAGATTCTATTTTTAGAAGTCGATTTGGGAGTTTATCTACTCCATGTTGACCAAACCAAGGAAATACTTATGGTAAGTTGCCATTGGCCTTGAAAAGAGTATCAAGAAACCACAAAAGTGTGTGTACAGTTAGTCCCTGAATCTTCCTCCGAAGGAGAAGATGAAGAACCAAGAATATTTGAAGGATTCCAGGATTTTATAGCTAAGTTTACGAGTGATCAAACAACAATGGTTAAGCAAGTTCAGATGGAGGAATTACTGCTGCCAAATTGTTGTCATATACATAATGCTTCGCATTCTAAGTTCACATGTCAACTTTGCTAGGAAGTAGTAGAGTAAGTTCAAAGACAATTGAAAATTCCCATTTTTCCAAAGAAAGCACCAGCTGCTACAAAGAAGGAAGAGCCTTAGCCTCAGCCTGATAAGAAAAGATCAATAAAATAGGATTACAATAGTAAAGATTTTTGGCTCTAGACCTTGAGGTTTGATGGATCCATATGTAGACAAGGCTCCAAGGTAGGCATCGAATTGATCAGTCCCACGAGGAGCTCATATCTAGCATCACACAGACTATAATTTCCCTACACAAATAACATAACCGAGTATGAAGCTTTGGTGCAAGGATTGTTGATGGCACTCTAGAAAAAAGTCAGAATTCTTTCAGTATTTGAAGATTTAGAATTAGTCGTGAAAGAAGTAAGGAGGTAGTACTCATGCAATGATAAGAGGTTTAACATGTATAGAAATCAAGTGTGGGATTGATCGAATGCTTCGATGGTTTTAATATCCAATCATGTTGCAGATGCTCTAGCTCAAAAAACAAGTATGTTAGAGCCAACATCCATGGTAGGACTGAAGAAGTTCATTGTTGAATTTGTTTCCACCCCTTTAGAACCAAATAACGTCATGAATTTCCAAGTCTTTGAGGATGACAAGCATATAATTGAATTCCTTACTTTGTCAGACGTTTTCACTCCTCAAATAATAGATGAAGAGGAAATGAAACCTGCTGATATGGATTTAGAAGGAGTTCTCAATCTCAAAACAAATATGATTCCATGAGGGATGGTTGAATTAGAGCAATTGTTTGATTCAGACAAGCTAGGAACTTAGAGGAAAGAAGGAGAATCTCCTTGAGGGCAGTGTGATCCATTTAATCTAGGAACAGAAGAAGAGATTAAGAATGTGTTTATTGGGAAGGCTAGTACTGAAGAAGAAAAGACTGGCATCATTCATGCATTAAGAGACTATCACGAAGTAATATCATGGATTTATGAGGACCTTAAGACATACAGTACATCGATCATTACTCGCACCATTCTGCTGAAGCTAGGAGCAAAGCCATTTAGACAAAGAAAATAGCCTGTGAATGCTCTAGTAGAGCCTCTGATTTTCAAAGAAGTACAGAAACTGCTATCAGTAAGAATAATATTTCCTGTTAGACATTCCGCGTGGGTGGCAAATTTAGTTCTAGTTCAGAAGAAAAATGGAGAAATTAGACTTTGCGTCGACTTTAGAAACTTGAATCAAGCATCACAGAAGGATATCAATCCACTGCCTTCATTAGATGAAGTGTTATAGATTGTTAATGGATCCTAGATGATGTCTTTATTAGATGAATATTTAGGATACAACCAGGTAATGGTCGATTACGAAGATAGATTGAAAACATCTTTTACATGTAAATGAGGAATCTATGCATACCGCAGAATACCATTTGGACTGATAAATGTTGGCGCAACATTCCAAAGAGCAATGGATGTTGTTTTTAAGGGATTAGTTGAGAAATGCATTATAATATATATGGATGATCTCACAGTTTTTTTGAAGAGGGGAGAAGACCATGTGGCTAACTTGAGGAAAGTATTACAAAGATGCAAAGACTATGGTATCTCACTCAATCCTAAGAAGTGCATCTTTGGAGTGACTCAAGGGAAGTTGTTGGGACATGTAATCTCTAAGAAAGATATATCAATTGATCCGGATAGAGTATAGGCAATCCTCAAAATACCTCCCCCAGCCAACAAGAAGGAACTCAAGTCCTATTTTCGTAAGATCAACTTTGTATGCAAGTTCATTATAGGTTTCGCTGAAATTGTTCGACCTCTCAATGCCATGTTGAAAAAAGATGCTAAAATGGATTGGACTCTAGAAGCCAAGATTTCCTTTGCAGAAATTAAACAAGCTATAGCTAATGCACCTATATTGGTAAGTCCAGATTATGCACTACCATTCCATGTGTACTCATTTGCATCCAAACACACTTGTGTAGCAATTTTGACATAGAAGAGGGTAATCGATGATGAAAGGCCCATTGCTTTTATTAGTACTCCATTGAAAGATGCAGAGTTAAGGTATCCTAATGTGGAAAAACAAGACTATGCTTTGGTGAAGGTAGTCAAGAAGTTCCGTCACTACATCCTAAGGAGTCAAGTAATTGCCATAGTCCCAGATGTAGCAGTTAAAGCACTATTGAAGCAAAGTGAACTTGGAGAAAGGAGAGGAAAGTGTGTCACCATCCTGCAGGAATTTGATATAGACATTCAGCCCATGAAGTTGGTAAGAGGTTAGGCATTGACTAGAATGATGACCGAAGTGGGGCCAAGTTTAGTTTCCTAGCAATACATGTTAGAAGATGTCTCAAAGGATGAATGGTATGGGGATATCATATTTTATCTACTCAATCAATGTTGTCCACCTTAGCTGAATTCAGTTCAAAAAAGACCACTCAGATTGAAGAGTAACAGCTATATGATAAGAGGATCAGTTCTTTACAAGAAGAATTACGAAGGGATCTATCTGAGATGTCTGGACAAGGCAAAAGTGGCTCAGGTGTTAACTAGTTTTAACGAAAAGTTTGGGACAGGTCATGGATCCACTCACTCAACTACTAATTAGATTCTCCAAGCTGGGTATTATTGGCCTACATTGTTCAAAGATGCTTATTCACATGCGAGAACTTGCCACACCTGTCAGACTACTACAACTAGGGAACAAAATGCAACTATGCCATTGCAACCAGTCATAGAGGTATGACCATTCGCATAGTGGGGCCTCAACTTTATTAGTATGATCAATCCATCCTTCTCTGCAGGCCACAAGTATATTCTGACCACTACTGATAGCTTGTAAACAATGTACCATAGAGGTAGTCATCAAATTTGTTGAAAAGCACATTATCACCAGGTTTGGATGTCTATTTTCTTTAGTTTGTGATAATGGTCCAGCCTTTTTGTCACTATGTTTCTCTAACTAGGCATTTGATTATGGAATTATTTTGAAGTTCTCATCTAATTATTATCCACAAGGGAATGGGGTAGTTGAATCAACAAACAAAAATCTGCCTGAGGTAATTAAGAAACTGTTAGACAAAAATCCTAGGGACTGGCACACTCAACTTAGATTTGCCTTATGGGCTAATAGAATTAGACACAAGGCCGCATTGGGAACATTGTTGTCATGCCCACATTTCTCACGCAGTCACGACATGCAACACACGTGTCATGTCCACATTTGTCATGTGGTCATGACACGAAATATCAAAAACTTTTCCACATGTCCCTAGAAACCCCCTCGCACGCGTCAGTGTGGTTGGTGGCAATATGCATAAGGTGTAAACATGTCAATAAAACTCAAGGATGAGGGTTTACATATGCAATCCCCTGCATGATGATAGCTGACTATGGGGTTATGTGACACGAGGAGCATCGCTACTAGGGTTAGGATCAAATGGACCCGAACCCTAAGTCTCCTAAGTGAGTGAACTGATTTTGATAGGAGTCAAAATCTAACCCTAATTCTAGAGCATTAAAATAGATTGAAACAAATGCCTTCATTAAAATAATAATTGCAATGCCAAATAAATGTTAGTTAATAACAAGGAAATTCATTTACAGAACTACCCTACGTCTCGGGAAATTTTGGCAGCATAACGCGTTTTTAATGTTTAAAGTAAATATTTTAAAAAGAGTCTCCCTTGAAAACATTTAGGAGAAAAATTAATAAAAAGATGAAATTAAATTTACCTAAATAGCATTATAAAGTTTACCTCCCAAATAATAGAATAACAATCTAATTAAATTAAACTATTAAATAATAAATGCCAAATTAATAAAGGTCTACGAATAAATATAATTTCCATAATTATATTTATTCCATTAAATCGAGGTAAAATTAAAATTAAAAATTAATGTTATAAAGTTTTCCTTTCATCTAATAGCTCATTAAATTAAAAAGAACGATTAAGTAATTAATTATTCCTAAGCAAATACTATAACCCAACTAATAAAATAGCCCAACCCATTACATTTATAGATAAAGTAAAATATAACTTTCCCCTAAACAAATAAAAATAAAGGAATGAAATTAGAAATTTCCCCACTCAAATCTAAGTCCAAAGAGTGACCTATCTTAAACAAACCCCATGAGAATAGAAGAGGGAAATTCAAATTCACGTTCACATAAAAAAAAAACAAGGCAAAATAAAAAGAAACAATTAAATAATAAAAGTTTCCCTCAAAAGCCCTAAAAACCCTCTTCTATTATTTTATTGTTTTCTTTTCCTTTTGCCCTAACCCTATCTCATTCTTTTCTCATTCTTCTTTTCTTTTCATTTTGTTTCCTCCATTATTGTTTTCTCTTTTTGTTTGTTTTGTTGTAGGTAGGGTTTCAGTTATGCCCATGGGCAGCGATGGAAATTTTGCATAGTGAGGTATATACATCAAATATATACACTCGTTTCTTTTTGTTTATATATATATATATACACACACATAGATATATATAATAGTACATTTTATTTTTGCAGATCTGAGAGAATAGATATATATTTTTTATTTCTGTTTAAAAAATAGAGGGTGATATATATATTTGACAACAAAAATTTTATATAAAAAATGCAGATATAAACCAAGTTTTAATGGCAGGTGTGGAGGATAGCGGTGGCGGCTAAATTTGAGAAGGTAATGTTGACCTATTTTCCTCTGTCCAGAGTTAAATAGTTCACCTTGTATTTTCCTTGAAAATCCATTAGAAATGACCCTTCAAGACTTAAATCCTTTAAATGATTCATGCTGTGCCTTGCAAAAAATCCCAAAAATCTCACCTTGACATCTTTGCCAAAAACCCAGAAAAACCCAGAAATCTTTTAGTTCCAAGTATTTTCCATCGCAGGGATTTCTCAGTTTCATGCTTAGTATTTTGTATGCATTTTCGAATGTATATTTGCATATACACTCGCCATTGTATGTTCGAACATACAAAGGTGAATGTACATCGGTGACATACAAGGGGGACATACAATTGTATGAAGGCAATGTATGTTTGCACATACAAAGAAAAGATACAAGGAGGGGGACATACAAGTGTATATCGCAAATGTTTGAAGGCATTGTATGTCCCCCTTGTATGAAGCTTGTATGCTAAGTGCATGTATATGCATATATACAAAAGGGGTCCACCAATTGTATATTTGTGATTGTATATTTGCACATACAAAGAAAAGATACAAGGAGGAAGATGCAAGTTTATACACAAGCAAAAAGATACAAAGCCTGGGGCCCACCAAGCGCACATACAAAAGGTAGGTACAAGTTCTAAATGCATGTTTGTATGCAGGGTTTGTATGCATGTTTTCCTTTGTATATTTTGCGTTGTATGTTCGCACATAGAAAGGGTCATATACAATTGCGATATACAAGGCCAACATACAGGGGATTTCGGCAAGATTGTATGCATCGGTGACTCATTTTTTGATCTTTGCGATAGTCGATAGGGGTTGCAGTTTTAGTGATGGGTCCCAGCTTCAATTCAATGACCAATCAGGTGGTGCCACGTGTCAGGGGTGATTCAAAGGCCAATTCAAAAGGTAAAGCCCATGATTGTATAAAGGCATATGCAAAGTGATTTGAATATGCAAAGAGAAAGAGAGTACGGTTGTACCAAGTGAACTTAAAGGCGCGGTTGCATTGTATATACAATGGAACATACAAAAGCATATACAAGCGCACAGATGCAAAGAGATATACACAAGCAATTGACCATATCCTTGACTGTGAATATCTTGCTCATCCTAGCAAATTTCAACATGCTGCAAAAGGCAAAAATGCTTATTTTTGCCTCCTCTTTTATTTGGCGGGCTTTTGAGGGAAATATTTTTACTTTCAAAATTTGGCCTTAGATTTGCATCTTTTAGCGACTGGACGTTTCAGCGACTGATTTAGCATATGCAAATGTAGATATTTGTGGCATTTATGGGTGCAGATTGATGATTCAGCAGCTTACATTGAAGACCAGAAATATCTCTCATCTGCCCTGTTCTAGATATCTCACGCCATAACTTCTTGCAAATGGATGTCCCTTCAGGCAGATATTTTTTGACAGAGCCCATGGGCGAAGTTGATCGTAACCGACTGAGGTCAAAATGTAAAATGCTATATATACATGTAAAACAGATGTCTATGGTTGTTGGTTGTTCTTCTGGGCTATTTTGTAATGGTGACTTAGCCTCTATAATCAATAAAAATTGGTATTTTTGCCTCTCTTTTATTATTTTAGCACTATGTCTGTTCTTTGGATTACTGTAGGCTATGTATTGTGGACAAAGGTCCCTTTCATCCCTCCATAATTCTGTCTTGACCTCTGTTAGAATTAATATGAGTCTGTGTAAGTCTTTCCAGCTGTGAGATTATTGTTGTGTCGATTCAGTTGCAGCCAAACACATTTAAATCTGGTGTATCACTTATTTTCATTTCAGCATTCCTTGTAACCCTTTTCCCAGCAAGCATTAGCACTAGGTTTAGATGCATTTCTCTTAGCATTAGGCTTAGAAAGAGGAAGTCAGCCTTCTCCAGAGGTCTGATCTCAATTTGCAAGGTCCCACACTTTGAGATCATTCCCATGTTTCTCCAAATTGCTAAAGTTTTACAACTGCAACAAAGGGTGCAAATCTGAGAGACAACAATTTTTGGCATGCCTAGTGGGACTAGTTCGATGAACTTCTCATCAAGATACTAAGAGATTTGGTGTTTCTCCTAGTATTACCAGCATTTAGAGGGAATACAAACAACATCATAGTGACTCTACTGAACAAATCTACTAGTGAAAACAGCCCAAGCGCCGAAAATTTCATCAAAGATCAGGATTTTGGTGGTTTTCCTAGTCTATTCAGCTTATAGATGCATTTCAATCACCTGGCGACTCCCTCTCTAGTATGTATCCAGTTTCTCTTTGGTTGCAAACCTATTTCTCTCTAATTCTGACATTTTTATGATTATCTAGCATTTACATGTTATAAAATGTCAGAATTTTATGGGAATCATGGCTTTTCCCCTACCCCTAATCCAAATACAGGCTATTGGCCCCCATATAAACAATACCAGGCCCCAAATGCCTCTGTGTTTATGCCATACAGCCCTACCACTATAGGATATCAACATCCTCATGATGCTTATTCTCAACCCCAAGAGGGGGGTTTTAATGCCAAACAACATGACTATTCAAACAGTCAGCCTCAAAAACACCCTTACTAGAATGTTTTAGATCTGATAAAAAAGTTTGACTATTTTTTACGGGATTTGAGCCAAAAGCTTGAACTTATGAAGATCAGTGATATTAATAAGGAGTTCTCATGCATGTCCTGGATGTTGGTTCAAATTGAGAAGCAAAAAGAGATTACCTAGCAGTAGCGAGAGTTGGCTAAGTGATCCATCATTTATAATCAGGAGAGGGTGACAAAAAGAGTTCAGTTTGAAAGAAGTCTTGAAGGAGCGATAGCTGCTAAAAAGGAGCAAATTAAGCTTTTGTCTGCTCAGGTGTAAAGTAGTCGAGCTTACTCAGATTATCAATGCCAAAAATGGTGTGAAACCGAAGCAGTCCCCTCTTTTCCCAGTTTCAAACATCCTCTCCCTTTCACACCTCTTCAGCCTGCTGTTGAAGAAGCCCCAAAATTTAAGATTCCAAGCTTTAGACAAGATAATCCATCTGCGCCTCCAAAACTACTTCCCAGTTTTAAAATTCTAAGTTTTAGAGGGTCTCATCCACTGAAAGAAGCTATACTTGAACAAGAGCAGCCTGTATGTCTATAAGAGACCAAGCCAATTCCTAGGGTTTCCTTGTTACATCAGCCTTCTTGCCCTTTTACTATCTGTATGTGTCCGGGTGGACCTGTTGTCTACCAAGATAATTGGAAAGATGAGCCAAAAGAAAAGGTGGAAGAAGATAAAACTAATGAGGAGCAGTTTGTTCCTACACTCATAGATATAGAATTGTTTGAACCTATTGCACCTGTGAGTAATGTTAACCCAAATAAGGGATTGAGCCCACTAGACTTTAGTTCTTTTGAGGCCTTTTCTCATGCATCTGATCAAGAAAACAAAGTTGAAATGCAAAGAGTGTATGGGGAAAGCCTCCAGCTGCAGAGGCAACTTAACCAAAATCTAGCAGAGCTGTAGTCAAATGATGGAGGCATAGGGGAAAAAGTTGTTAAGGTCACTACAGAGTTGGATGATGCTGCCCTACTTCATGAGCTACTTGATTATGTTGACGATGAAGAGAATGAGCAGCTGGTTGTGGATATGTAGCAACAAGAGAACAATGAAAGTAATGATAAATTGCTGCAAGTTGAGGCTGATGACGCTATTTTGCAAGATCTCAGTTGGTTGGAGGAGCTTCCTTTATGTTGTATAGAAGAGTTTGTGGCTGATATAGTAGATGAAAGTCTCCAGGAAGAGGCTACCTCATTATTTGAACTTTTGCCTTCCTTTATTGAAGAAGAAAAGCTTGATTTGGAGGGCACTTCTTTGAGTAATAATGGGAATTTTGAGCTTGACCCAACTGTTTGTAAGGGTCTTCTAAGAGCTGATAGCTTTGATGAGCTTCTGGCTGTCCTAGTAAAGGAGGATGTTCCATTGACCATGGAGGAGGAATTGACATGGCAAACTATAATGCAAGATGAAGATGATGATGTTATTTCTGAGCTTTCAAATTATCTTCTCTATTGTTCATCCTTAGCCATGAGCCAGGACAACCATGAACAAAAGGCAGAAAGGTTTGAAGAATGCAGCCATGATAACATTATATTAGCTTTCTTGGGTTCTTTAAAGGAAGAAGGAGAAAACCATGAAACCCCAAGTCAGCTGTTTCACACACAAGAGTAACATGAGAGTCAAATGGAAGGCACCATCATACCAATTGAAGAGAAAAAAGAGAAAGAATCAGAGCAGAAACATGATATCAAACAAGATGATTTGCATGTCACTTCAAGGGGATGCCCAATCAGGCATCTAGCCCAACTGGAGACACATCAAGAGAAGTCACCACTTGTCATGCTTACCTCTAAGCATGAAGTTGAGCATCACAATGAGTGGGATCAACTCATTTATTCACCACAAGTTAGTAGCATCAACAATCAGTCTAGGTGGATAGGTGAGTTCATCTCCATTTTGGGGGAGGTGTTTTATCAATTTGTCATATGAATGAGAAACATTGTAAATTGTTAAGGAAGGGCAGTTACTTTCAAGAACCAGTTAATGACTTTGTTTAAGGTCACTTCTGACTGGCTAGTTTAGGTTTAGAGTAGGTTTTATTTTAGTTTTAGGTTTCCTTTCAATAAGTGCCCTTGCACTCTGTTGTATTCTCATTAGGAGATACATGCTTGCTTGTTATTTTTTGTTTTGGCTTGGTAGCTTGCCCAGTGTTGTAGTCTTTTTGACTCCATGCCCAATGGATGCACAAGGCCACTAATCTAATGTTTAACAGGCAAACATCCCTGAGAGGTCGCCAAATTGTTGACCTATTTTCCTCTGTCCAGAGTTAAATAGTTCACCTTGTATTTTCCTTGAAAATCCATTAGAAATGACTCTACAAGACTTAAATCCTTCAAATGATTCATGCTGTACCTTGCAAAAAATCCCAAAAATCTTACCTTGAGATCTTTGCCAAAAACCCAGAAAAACCCAGAAATCTTTTAGCTCCAAGTATTTTCCATCATAGGGATTTCTCAGTCTCATGCTTAGTATTTTGTATAGATTTTCAAATGTATATTCGCATATACATTCGCCATTGTATGTTCGAACATACAAAGGTGAATGTACATCGGTGACATACAAGGGGGACATACAAGGCTGACATACAAAGGCAACATACAAAGGTGACATACAAGAATACATCAGCGAAAAGATACAAGGCGAAAGATACAATGCCCGATGCATATGCAAAGGAAAAGACATACAAGACCGACATAAAAGGATCATATACAAAGGAAAAGAGATACAAAGGAAACATGTAGGGAAAATATAAAAGGCACGCATGCAAAGACAACATACAAGGAGGAGATGCAAAGGATGGGGCCCACCATTTGCATGTATATGCGATTGTACATTGAAAACATACAATCTACATATACATTACAATATACATTCCTGATATGCAAGCCCGGACCCAAAATGAATATACATTCTGGTTAATAAAGGCAAAAGTCTGATTGTATGTATGTTTTTGCTTGTATATTCACATTATACGTGTGATATACAAGGCAAAGATACATCGGTGACATACAACCCGGATGCGATTGAAGAATCAAATGCAACTGATATTCTTTTTGGAGTCCATATTTTGTATATAGAAGCACATTGTATATGCGATATACAAAGCTGATATACAAAGGGAAAACATACAACCCAGACCTGACTGGAAGATCAAATTTAGCAAATTCAGCGTTGAGGTCCGAAGCTTGTATGTTAAGTGCATGTATATGCATATATACAAAAGGGGTCCACCAATTGTATATTTGCGATTGTATGTTTATACATACAAAGAAAAGATACAAGGAGGAAGATGCAAGTTTATACACAAGCAAAGAGATACAAAGCCTAGGGCCCACCAAGCGCACATACAAAGGGCAGGTACAAGTTCCAAATGCATGTTTGTATGTAGGGTTTATATGCATGTTTTCCTTTGTATATTTCGCGTTGTATGTTCACACATACAAAGGGTCATATACAATTGCGATATACAAGGCCAACATATAGGGGATTTCGGTGAGATAGTATGCATCAGTGACTCATTTTTTGATCTTTCCAATAGCTAATAGGGGTTGCAGTTTTAGCAATGGGTCCCAGTTCAATTCAATGACCAATCAGGTGGTGCCACGTGTCAGGGACAATTCAAAGGCCGATTCAAAAGGTAAAGCCCGCGATTATATAAAGGCATATGCAAAGTGATTTGAATATGCAAAGAGAAAGAAAGCGTGGTTGCACCAAGTGAACTTAAAGGCGCAGTTGCATTGTATATACAATGGAACATACAAAAGCATATACAAGTGCACAGATGCAAAGCGATATACACAAGCAGTTGACCATAGCTTTGACTGCGAATATCTCACGCATCCTGGCAAATTTCAACATGCCGCAAAAGGCAAAAATGCTTATTTTTGCCTCCTCTTTTATTTGGCGGGCTTTTGAGGGAAATATTTTTACTTTCAAAATTTGGATCTAGATTTGCATATTTTGGCGACTGGACATTTCAGTGATCGATTTAGCATATGCAAATGTAGATATTTGTGGCATTTATGGGTGCAGATTGATGATTCAGCACCTTACATTGAAGACCAGAAATATATCTCATCTTCCTTGTTCCAGATATCTCACGCCATAACTTCTTGCAGATGGACGTCCCTTCAGGCAGATATTTTCTGACAGAGCCCATGGGCAAAGTTGATCGTAACCGACTGAGGTCAAAATGTAAAATGCTATATATACATGTAAAACAGATGTATATGGTTGTTGGTTGTTCTTCTGGGCTATTTTGTAATGGCTACTTGGCCTCTATAATCAATAAAAACTGGTATTTTTGCCTCTCTTTTATTATTTTAGCACTGTGTCTGTTCTTTGGATTACTGTAGGCTGTGTATTGTGGACAAAGGTCCCTTTCATCCCTCCATAATTTTGTCTTGACCTCTATTAGAATTAATATGAGTCTGTGTAAGTCTTTCCAGCTGTGAGATTATTACTGTGTCGATTCAGTTGCAGCCAAATACATTTAAATCTGGTGTATCACTTATTTTCATTTCAACATTGCTTCTAACGCTTTTCCTAGCAAGCATTAGCACTAGGTTTAGATGTATTTCTCTAAGCATTAGGCTTAGAAAGATGAATCAGGCCTTCTTCGGAGGTCTGATCTCAATTTGCAAGATCCCACACTTCGAGATCATTCCCATGTTTCTCTAGATTGCTAAAGTTTTACAACTGCAGCAAAGGGTGCAAATCTGAGAGACAACAGGTACATCGCCGAACACCCACGAAATATGCAGGGGTTTTATTTTATAAAGGGGGGCTTTGGGTGTGGGGAGGGGGCCGAGCCCCCACCCACACCCTCGGCCCCCTCCCCACACCCCACGTGAAAGACAGTCACCATGGTGGGTGGCGGCTGTGGCCGCCGTCCACCACAACCACTATTTTTTTTCTTAACTTTAAATCCTACGCACATTATAGGGTTCGGCCCAGCATTACTTAAATTCCTTTTCATTTCTTTTTTTTTTCTATTTTGAAATATGTGAACTTCAATCAGAACTAAATGTTATTTGGTTATTATTTGAAATCTATTTCACTAATATATATATATATATACACTGGTTTACACAGCTTTGTCAGTAGGTTTAAAATATATTTTTAATCAGATATATATATATATATATACACTAGTTTACACAGCTTTGTTAGTAGGTTTAAAATATATTTCTAATCATATATATATGATTAAAAATATATTTTAAACCTACTGACAAAGCTATGTAAACCAGTGTATATATATATATATATACAATTTTACACAAATAACAGAAAATTAAACTAACATAAAATCTAACAGATAGGAGAGCTTTTAGGAACAAATTTTTTTTTTGACAACAAGATAAATATGACACTTTCATTATTTTTTCCTTCTTTCTTTGAAACAGTAAATATTATGAGGAATAAACACATTTTTTTTTGTTTCCTTAAGAACCTTAGCAAATAGAACCTATGTATTTTCCTTTCTATTCTAGCTTACAACTAAAATCAGAATAGTAACATATGCTCTTTTTTTTTTCATTTGAAATATAAAATGGCAGCATAGATATATTTTCTTTTAACCAACTTTCTCCTAGCCACATACACACAAACAACAACTTATAACACATTTTTAAAATCACAACACTATGTATTACACATTAAAAATCATTTCAACATGTACAATGGAGAGTACTATATTTTTCTGCCAAATACAATAAGGTCTCCATGACCATGGATCACAAAATCAGCTAACAAAATAATGCAAATAAGACCACAATGGCCATTCTCCAAGGCTCCAAAACCACCAACATAACCTACAATAATATAAACAAAAGGAGGGGAAAGCCAAGCCACAAAAATTGCCCTCCTCCCTACCATAGACCCGCTAGTGGGTCACCCCTGAGCTGGGTGGTCGATCTCACATAGGTTTTAAACACTCCACAACAAAAATCACAATGCAACACAAAATCACCCATGATTTATACACAACACAAAACTCATAGGAATGAGTTTGGAGGGGTAGGGGAGTAGACCCCTCAACTCAAGAGGTCACTCTAAAACTCATAGTCTCAACACCACAAGGCCTCAAGCCACAAATAATATCTCCATGAAGCACAAAATCACCATGGCACTCATGCCAACCAAAATAATCCCACACTCCATAAGATGCCCTCAAGGCTATAAATAAACTAACACTAGGAGGTGACCTCGAGGAGATTCACTCTCCCCCACCCCACACAAGAGCATTTTCTCCAAACGGAGAGGCTCTTACCAACACCTAAAACCCACACACAAGAAAATAACACCCAACACAAATTCAAGCACAAGCAAAAATGAAACAAGCATAAGGAATGGCTAAATGCCATAGGGCTTACCTTAAGAGCCCAACAATGGATGCAAGTTGAAGAAGAGCCCACAAGCTTTTTCCAAGCCTCCAATCCTCCAAGTTTTCTCTAACTCTTTCCCAAAAACCTCCAAAGATAGAAATTTTTTAAAAAGCAAGAACCCCCAACTCCTCTCCAAGAGGAGATAAAATAGGCCTCCAATCTAGGCCCTGAGGAATGAGAAGGTGACACATGTCACCTTCACCTTCCTCATCCCATGCCACTTGCAAGGGAGAAGGAATGTGAGGGTGAAAAGTGTCACCCTCTTATCCATTCAAACCCTCACCTTCTCTAGTTGTGCTCTCACACATGTGTGAGAGCCAAACTGGAGAGGTGACATCTCTTCCCATGGCTCCATGAGGATAAGGGATGACACATGTCATCCTCTTATCCTCCAAGAGAGCCCCCTCTCTCCATGATGCTCTCACACATGTATGAGAGTCTTGGAGGGAGGTAGAGATTTTTTTAGTGGCGAATATTCACCAATTGGCGAATATCACCGATCGACCAAGTTAGAATTGGTGAATAAATCTCATCCAATAGGGTGGTCAAATCACCCAGTTTTTATGTATTGTCGGTCGAATCTATATCCATTCACCATCGATTTATTTTATGAGAATCAATGAAGTAAGATTTTTGCCATAACAAAATACACGTTTCAAATGGGCTGACTAATATTTTCACCTGGAATTTCAGAAGCAAGTACTAAATCACCTATATATTTGCCAATACTATTAAAACAACATTGTGTATCGGGACATGTTTCGCCAACTCCATTAAATGGTTGTTGCAAATGAGGACCCATTTCGCCAACCCCATTACATGGTCATTGTGCGTGAGGACCCATTTCGCCAATTAAAAGTTACAAGTAGTTGATTATGAGGGGCCATTTCACCAATTTCCATGACACCTTCATGCTAATCTTAGGGCCATATTCGCCTTGGAAATTTCAATGTATGTCATCCGTTGAGGTTTGATTCGCCGACACTTAAATGTATTCCTTATATAATCACGTGGGATTCATCAAATCTTTTTGATATACCATATAGAATTCCCGCAGAATTTGCCAAATATGGATTGCTATAAATACAATTGAAACTCTAATTTATTCTTACACATTTTATTCAGTTATGAACTTGTGAGCTCTCAATTTGGATTTCAAAAGTTGGAGTTGGCACCTTGAAGTTGATCATAGGCAAAGTTACAAACTTACAACACAGGCATTCCTGCATTAGTAAATAGCAAGTCAGTGAAAACCTAAACTTAAAGGTGAGTAATCATTTCTTCATAGTATTAGTGTTTTAAGATTTCTTTATCTCTCTTCCATTCTTGATTCAATCTTAAAGAAGATATTTAGTAGGGAATGGGATATATATACTATAGACTATGAGTATGTCCTTAAACAAGAAGACATTTTTTCCAGTTTTTATTAGAAGTGGGAGATCAAGATGTCGAGCCACAAGTGTGACAAGCGTAAGACTCCTCAGGGTGGTGAAGGGACTGGGAGGCCATCAAAATGCATAAAAGGTGGAGTTAGTATATAGTCTTACTTTGGAACTGGTAATGTTTATGATCGCCATTCACAATACCTCACTACCACCAGAAGGTGGGATTGCCATTGAGTTAAATGAGGATGGCAATACTGTAGAAGATATTCCAAGGGATACCCTAGTTAGCCAGAATGAGGATGACAATACCGTAGAAGATGTTCCAAGGGATACCTTGGTTAGCCAGAATGAGGATGGCAATACTGCAAAAGATGTTCCAAGGGATACCCTGGTTAGCCAGAATGAGGATGGAAATACCACAAAAGATGTTCCAAGGGATACCTTTGTTAGCTAGACTGAGGATGACAATACCGCAGAATATGTTTCAAGGGATACCCTGGTTAGCCAGAATGAGGATGGCAATACTGCCAAAGATGTTCCAAGGGATACCCTGGTTAGCCAGATTGAGATAATTAACTTGGATGAAAAAGAAAATGCTGGCACTGTAGATGATGTTGGCAAGAAGAAAAGAAAAGGAAAATCAAAAGAGTCAAAAGGCAAATCAAAATATTTAAAAGACAAATCAAAAGATTCAAAACTGGGGTGTGAGTGGGAAATGTCAAGGAATTTTTAACTTGATTAGGTGTCAAAGTACCCATTCATTGAACCTGTGGAGAAAGAAAACAAAGATGAACAACCAACAGAATGCAAGTGTGTGATTTGTAGTTGGAAATGTAAAAGAGATAAGAAATTGTAGCTAAATCTTGACACTATAGAAAAGCATATAGGTAAAGTTTATGAAAAAAAAATCATAGATGGAAAAAAAATATCAGTAGTAAGATGGAAATCAAAGGAAGAATGTCTTCATGTGAAGTATTCCGCAGAATATGATGAGCATAAGAAAAGAATGAGGAAGCTTGCTGCAAGTGGAGGTACAATCAAGGCTCAATTTGGAAAAGCAATGGAAGGAGTACAACTGGCAAAAACTATTCAAATGAGTGTTTTTCATATTTTGTCCAGAAGGTGTCATATGACAGACTACCCAGAGTATAGAAATTTATTATCTTTTTTGAGTGTTCCTCACTATCCTAGCACACATTGGTCAATAAACATTGGATGGGAATGGGCAAACTATTTTGCTGTAGTGGAAAAGCAAGATTTAAAGGAGAATGTAAAAGAGTCAAACTTCATTGCATTATCTTTAGATGAAGTTACTACGGTAGATAATACTTCTTGGATCTGTATGCATGTGTATACTGTAAAAGAACATGTACGCCGAGCTCATCTACTCTGTGTTCATAAAATCAAGGACAGTTCAACATCACAACATATATTTGAACTAGTTAAGAAGTCTTTGAATCAAATTGCAGGTATGGATGACTTGACAATTGCCAAAAAGTTGGTGTGTGTAGGAGATGATGGAGTTGTAGTAATGCAAGGTCATAGGACTAGTCTTTGCACAAAATTACAAACTACTTGTGCACCATACATGCTTTCCATTCAATGCATGGCCCATAGAATGAATTTAGCATTTAAAATTGTAAGCAAGTTTCCTACAGTATCAAAAGTTGAAAATCTAGTCCATGAGCTCCACGCATACTTTTGCCAAAGTCCCAAATGTTTTGCGGAATTTCAAAATTTTGCTGAGGGAATAACAGCAAGAAACAAGCTTCTTAAGGATGTTGATACCAGATGGATCTCCTTGCATGGACCAGCTCAATGAGTTCTTTCAGAATATCCATCCTTGATTGGAACAATGTATGAGCATCGTAACATAGTAGACAAAGCTCTTGACCTCTTACATAGGTTAAGTGATTTAGAGACACTTTTAACTTTAGCTAGTCTTCTCCCCATGCTGGATGAAATGAACAATCTTGTGAAGAAAGCCCAAGACAGAACTATGTATATCTATGAGTATAGAAAACTACATAGAATGACATGCATGGCCCTCGATAATCTATATCTAGATCTAACTTCTCAAAGCTCAAATGTTTATAGGTGGCAGATAATTACAAATTTGAATCATCATGAAAATTATTTATAGTTAATGCAAGCGAGGAGTTATGTGTCTTTGTACGTGGATTTGAGATACCAATGCACCATTGTAAGATAGTTAGGCGCTCTATCAGAGAAGTACCTGTTAGAAAGGATGATTTTGATGACATTGTTAAATCTGTTAGTAGTAATTTGAAGGAAATTGCAAGTAATCTTTCAACAGAGATTTATAATCTATTCCCTTGAGATGAAATACTTGATGCCATGTCTATTGTGTATCCTCAATTTTGGGTTCAAGGGCACCGAGATAGCCCAAGCTTTTTTCATCAAAATGTAACTACGTTGACCGCACACTTTTCAAAAAGTGTAGAATGCAATGGACAACAAATAGAAGGAATTATAGATGGAAATAAGCTTAAAGGACAATGTAGTCAGTTTGCAAGAAGTATGATAGACTAGTTTAATGCCATGGAGAATCCCTTTGGAATGGGATCAATAACAAAGGCCTGGAAAAACT
Source organism: Cunninghamia lanceolata (assembly GCA_027924645.1). Lineage (NCBI taxonomy): Eukaryota > Viridiplantae > Streptophyta > Pinopsida > Cupressales > Cupressaceae > Cunninghamia > Cunninghamia lanceolata. The sequence goes on along the minus strand of BSBN01000501.1, from coordinate 466,191 downwards.
TGGGTCAGAGTGAAATATTGTGTGATTTGATATCAGAATATTTCAAACTTGTTGATTTATGTCAAACAATGATATTGGGTTCGGTGGAAGATGAGAGAGTTTTTAGTGCATTAGGGTTTTTGAAATCAAAGATAAGAAACAAACTAGACAAGAATTTGGAAAATTGCTTGAGGGTGCTAGGAAGATCGTATAATGTCAAAAAAATTCCTTATGAAAGGGCGCTTACAATCTGGAAGTCCATATGTGAAAGAAGAGGGTTGTGCAACACTTCAAGTTCAAACGCTGGTAGTGGTGGGACAAATGACAGTGACACAGTGACGGATGAATTTGACTTTGGGACTCAGAATCAAGATGAAGAAAATGAAGACCAGACTCAAAATCAAGATGACTCTTTTTCTTTATCTGAACATCAATTTGAGGACCCTGACGTAATTTGGGAAATGGAAGTGAATTAGTAATTTTTAGGTATTTATATTGCATTTCATGAATTATACTCCAAAACTATAGTTGATGATATTTTAAATTTGTATTCCTTGAAATTGTGAATCAAATTGAATACATTAACATATTAATAATTATTTCATATTTTAATTGTGTCATACTGATAAGTTTTACATGTACTCAGTGATTCATCATTCAACTCAATGCTTAATAATTCCTTGCTAAAGTTTATTTGTGCATAAAACATAAAATTTGCAGTAAAGTAGAATTTTGGTTTTTGATTTGATATGGTAAATAAAATTAGTTTAACATATTAACAATAGTAGGATATAGAACAATGAACATCAACAATCGTTGAATGTGTATTTAGTAGTTGAAACCAAAGTTTATTTTTAATTGATAAAATAAATAATACAGAAAATTGAATTTTCTATTGATTTTCAAATGAAAGAGTACATAGAGGCAATGAAAAATCTTGCTCAAGAGTCAAAGACAACTCCGCACAGAGCTGAGTTGGAACTCAAAAAGTTGAAATTCATAATATCAATATCAAATCATTCTAACATTTTTTTTAGCAAATTCCACTGTTCAGGTGGTGGAATTGTCATTTCTTCTAGTTGATGTTGTTTGACTTGAATTTTTGTTAATGATGTATGATCAAATTTCAATTTGGATCCTAGGTCTGACTTGAATGTTTTAGCCAAAGATACATTCAAGAGTATCAGTTATTTGATGAAATCCAAAAAGTTTGCCTCATTTGGGTTCCCAAGAAACTAGTCCAAATCAAACTTCCTTGCATGCTCCATCTTCTTTCTGAAATTATCCTTTCCAATGAATCTATCATTTGTGTCAAAACCCTGTGGCAAACCAAGTTTTGTCAAGTTCCTTACCTTTTCATCCTCCTTAATCTTTGTTGCATCCTCAATCACAAATTCTATTGTTTCACACATTCTTGAACACTTTTTAATGATAGATGTCACCTTCATTACGACTTCAATCCGATTAGTAATGCCTTTTGAAATCAATTCATTGTCATTGGCTTTGTAGACTGTTTCTAGAACTTGATTTGCAGATTTCTCTTCTGCCTATAGTTGTAGATTTGTGTTGTCCATTAAATATTTGTTTAGCTTATCAAGATGTGTCTCATGGCATCAATGAATTGAAAGAATTCACACAATTGATCAAACCTCTGCATTATTTCTTCCCAAATCTTTTGTTTAATGTGCCTGATTGTTTGTCTACAAAATTTAGTTAACTTTTTTTGACAAGATTTTATTTCATTTTTTGCTTCCATAAGCTCTGCTACCAATGTTCCATTTTTTTGCCTCTCTTTCTCCAATTTTTGTTCCCACTGTTCATTTGCTTTCCCAATGCTTTGTCTTAATTTTTCTGAAGTGGATTTTTCCTCATTATATTTCTTTTTGATCTCATCTAACTCTTTGCTTCAGTCCATTCAATTCCACCTCTGTTTGTTTATCCTCTTTGCTTGTTGATGTAGAAGCAGACTTTTTAATTCTTTTTTCTAATTCATTGCTCTTGTTATCTGCTGCTTTCCTCTTTGCTTTCTCATTTTCTAAATCTGCCTGTAATTTTTCTATTTGATTCTGCAACTTTTTTTTCTCTCTATCATGCTTTAGAAATGACGTGTACACCAATTCATTGTTATTCTTTGATATATTAATTTTATCAGTATTTTTTAATCCAGAAAAATCAAATTGCAAACTGCTCACCTAAAATTTAGATCAATCCATATGATTTTCTAGTTTATTTTGAACTGTGGGAACAACAATTGTGTACTCCATGATTTCTGTATTTGTGTCAAATGTGGGTAATATCATGGTTGTTGCAGGATCTAAAGTTACAGTAGACACACTCTCCATCAGTTTCTTCTTATTGTTTTTATACAATTCTAATTTCTTTATAAAATCTTGAATGTAATCAAAACCTGGGGACGCAGGAATAAGGGAATGTTTGAATGGTGAAGCAATAGGAGTACTTGTAATTTTTGTTATAGCCACACTAACTGGGGGAGTGCCTGGAAATAATTCCTTTGTAGTGGAACTGGTAGTTGGACTTGGACCTGCCATAATCCTTTATCTCTTCTATGTCCCTTGATCACTGAGTGTTTGTGTGGTATCTTGTATTGGTGTCCTCTTGTGTGTAACTTGTTGTTGGACCTATTGTTGTAGCACATGTTGACTAAGTTCTCCACCAGTGGCAGTGCCAGTCACACTAGGCTCTCCACCATGGGCATGTCCAAGTTGTGATTGCATCTGACCATGAGGATTAGGATTTGAATATGTAACAAAATCAATTCTTTCAGTTCTACTTGTATGACCTTGGTGTATTTTATCAGTTGATTCAGCTCCAAGGCCTCATTTATCAAATGGTTTTCTGGCAGTGGTGACTACATCTATTGGTTTCCAAATGCCTTATCCTTGGGACCCCAAACCACCACCTTGATAACCCAACTTTTTAGATATGACTGCTCCTGAAGTATATGATTTTTTTGTGTTCTGACTTAAACCAAGTTTGTAAATGCTTTGTTCATCCCTATCATCATCGAGTTCATCATCTCTATCACTTTTAGTTTCTTCATCTTCACATTCATTGGGATGCTCTATATTCCACAATTTGCTAAACTCTTCATCTTCATCGATTTCTCCATAGTCTGCATCAGTTCTCGGTTCACCTAGATCCTTCCTCATAGACCAAAATGCAGCAATTTCTAACCATGTCCAACTTTTTTTTGTAACAAAATCATCTAGAAAATATGGTATTTTTTCTCTAATAGATGGTTTATCACTTTTTCTATAAAAATTGTTGTACCTCCTAATTTCATTCTCTACTGGTGCTCCTGTAATTTGGACCTGGTGCAATGCCATAATTTTTGCTGACAACTGTTCAAAAGAAATACCTGTCTCAGCAGCAGTTTTCTCCATTACAATTTTGACCTCATCCCAGGAATCCTTGTTTCTCAAGTTTTCAAGCAAGGGTTTACTTTGATGTTGAATTCTACTTGCAGCATTCCTATTGGCCACAATCATTGTTTTAATGGTGTCACATGGATCATACTGCTAGTCACAGACAACATCAAAATTAAAAAATTTCAAAAGATCTTGTGCCACCTTAAATGCTTTTCTCTCGAATGTGAACCCTCCACATGAAAAAGGTAAAGAAGGAAATAAGGTCTTCTTTTGTTGACCGACAAAGTGTAGTTCTTCAGTACTCTACATCTACCTTACATATTCCAATGCAAAAACCCTTTCTGTCACATGTATTGGAAGTTTGTATGGCTCTACTTTTGATCCATAAAATCTTAGCACATTATATTCTTCCAATAAGTACCAATCAACCAATTGTATTTCTTTTCCTAGTTGAATGAAATCTCTACATGATATAGGCAATCTAGGCATTGGACTATTTGTAATTGCTTGATGCAATGGAGCCAAAAAGTAGTCTACAAAATGATTGTAGTTCCTTCGAGAATCATGCATCCTTATCTTAGTGGTCCAATCATATACTAGAGCCATTTTATTTTCCTCAGCATTGCTATAGGACTAAATCTGAAGCTTGTTGTTTTGAAACATTCCACTAAATTTGAATAGAAAAAAATAGCACAAGTATGTTGTGAACCTAAATGTCTTGGTGGAACATCCTTTAATCATTAAAAATTGTTTATGCCTGGATTCTACAATGTGCTTAATAAATTTATATTTTACATGTACACCATTACCATAATGAATATTATATACCATTTCAAGGAGGCTTGCATCCACTTCCCAATTGCTATCCAGTCCGAGGCAAAATGCTAGCATGGAAATAGTATCCTGAGCCCATGATTTAAATTTTTTTCAAATGATAAGGAGGCTTATGGTTATCTTTCAAGATATTTTTTTCTTCAACTATTTTATTTAGGAATAATTTTTTCTGCTTTAATCCACTACTTCATAATCACTAGTAATCTTTTCTAGGTCAATGTGGACATCTCCAAATTCTTGGGTTGTAAACCCCAACACTTTTCCCAATTCTTCCGCATTAATGGATAAAATTTCTTCTTTAGTATCCTTATTTACAATTGCTCTTTTGTTACCATCATAATTGTGGGCACAGACCATGATAAACTTTGGGCAAGGGAAAACCTCATGTAACATCATTTGCCCTAATCCAGTTACACATGGTACATTGATACTATCAACTTTCTTTTTCTTGGCAGCCTTATTCTCACATGAAAATTTGAGTTCTGAGATAAATCTACCATACATGTTAGGATCATAAATATCATGGTATTCATCAGTCAAACATGAGGTTTTAAGCAATCCAGAATAATCTATTTTTTTATCTGTACTTGCTCTGCCTTTCCCAAAAACTTTGTCTAGCTTGCTAGTGGTGGTAGACATGCTTATATAGTGTGAAATTTTTCTTAAGTCTTTCAACCCTAAAGGCAAAGTTTGACACAACCCTGGTGTACTGTAATGAGCAATATGAAATCTCCCTGATGCCCCATGTGCTGACCCTCTCGGCTCTCACTTAAAAATAAAATCACTTGGCGGTAAAAAGTAGAAACTAGAAAGTTTACTTTTTTTATGAAGTGACTTTTTAAGTGAATGAAATGTCAAGTCAAGTTTCAATATGTCACTATTAGTACATGTCTGACAGCTGTCCTGCATTGACAGCTCACAGCAATCTCTAAACCGTTGATCTTTGTAAATCTAAGGGTTTAGGGTGATTTCGAAGATTTAAGTTTGCAAGCCTAGTGTTCTGTGCATTTCATTCCATAATACAACTAGAACTATCCATCAAATGTTCATCGAACGACGAGTATTTTATGATTTAAATAATAAACATAATCTGCATTTCTTCATTCATTTAATTACAGTCACACTTTTCATTTAATTACATTCTATTTAATATTAATAAAAAAATTATTCACAGTGTTTTGGTCTCGTGGACGTCAACTTTCATTCATTGATATTAATTCAAAGAAATTGTTATAGCTTGGGGATAGCTACGTGCCTATGCCCCTGGCATATCATTATGTTACAAAAAATTCCCATACATATTCTTTACCATGATAATATAATATATTACATCAAAATTAAACATTCAACACAGAGAGCCCATGTTCGAGAATCCTGAATAACCTTGAGCTATTTAGATTCAGAAGAAAAACACACACAACTTGGAGACATATAACCATATACATGCAACAAAGCATTACTCATTTAAAAACAACATGAAACTGGTAAATTTATGCCACCTAGCAAGACTGTATCTTATTATTCCTTCAAAATATGCCAAGTCTAAAACAACCAACCCTATGAAATGACTCAATAAGCAAGACAATTCCTTTATAGATCAAGAATGTGCTCTCAGCATTGAATACATTATACTTCAAATTGTTACAGATATAGAGAACAAAATCTTGTCAATCCTCAGTTCCATATTTGTCATTCCACTCATCGTATGTCTGCTCTGTCGGCCAAGGGAATGAAAGTATTTCTTCAATCTGGCCATTATGGCTGACATACCTAGCATCCAGCATACTTTTACATGGTTACAGAATGTAGAAAAATTCCTTTCAAGAGTGTTCAGATTGTCTAACGTTAAGCTCAGTACTTACATACTCATAGTTGGATCACTTTCAATTACATCACAACAAGTGGGAATTAATCGATAAAAATTGCCTACAATCTCCTTTCTCCACTTGTCCAAGTCTTTTGTTTTGCCATCACCCTCCAAGATGGGAGGTGACCACTTAGTGTCCAACCTTTCAAAACCCCACAACCTTTCTTTCACAATTGAATCAAATTTCAACTGGAAACTAGCCACATCCTGAAAACACTTCAACATGTTAAACACCTTTTATATGTCAGGAGGTGCATTGGAATCATACCTGGCCCACCTCATAAATTCTTTAACTTTTTCAGTTCTATGTAACCATTTTTTTTAAGCTCAATAGTCTCTGTTTGTCAAATTCATGCTTTTCATAGGCTGGTCTCAACTGTGAGTAGGATTTCCATGTCTCATCAACTCTGGTCAAAATATTTGTCACCTCGTTCTTGATCAAGTTGGTGACCACCTCTTTAACCTTGTTATCCTTTTCCTCCTTCAATCTCCTGTTATCCTCCTTCAACTCTCTAATCTCTGCAAGGAGAGGCTCTATATCCACTGGAAGAGATTCTGTAGTTGGGATCACTGGAGGAGGGGCTGAAGTACTGGCTACCAATGATAGTTGCTGCTTCAACATGTTTATCTCTATAACTACCTAAGAATAATCAAGTTGTAGCTAATTGTAATCCTTTTGCAATTAGTTAGCAGTTGCTTCTGCAAATTGTGCAATCTGTACATTTAGGCTTGTAGCCTGAGGAGCAGGGGTATCAGATACTCTTTTTATTATTACATCCCCTATCAGCTCTCCTAATTGAACCCTGGACTTTTTGTTGTTTGGGGCTAGAGCCCATATTACCAATGTTTCAAATTTAGGGTTGAATGCTGCATCAAAGAGGGCCTTTTCAATCTCTTCCTTTTTCACATCTGAATCATCTTTGGTGATTGTATCAAATGGAATGGCATCTAGTAGAGTCCAGTGAGGTAGAAGCAGAATATTACTTTTTGCCACCAATACTCTCCCTTCCTCTGGAGTCATTTCACTTATAGACTGTTGTACTTCTTTTAGGACCCTCTGAGTAATAACATCATACTCCTTTGGGTCTACTCCAGCCTTGGCATCTTTAATTTTCTTCTAAAATTCCTCACTCACTTTCAAAACACAACTCCTAAATTCAGGAGTGTTGACAAATTCATCATCCTCCATAAACTTGTCACAGACCATCACCCTAACATCTTCAATATCAACAGTAAGGTTTCTCATTACTCTCACTACCCTATTCTCTGGGGATGAATAAGGTCTCAGTCTGTCAGGTGAATAAGGGCCAATTTCTTGTGCATGTTCCTCCTCCCCCTCTAGGTCAACTACCTCTATCTGCTCTGGGTTCTCCAAATCAATAATCTTGGCCCTTTTAGTAGGGGAGGGGCCAACTGATTCCCTCTTTACATCATACTCTCCACTTGAGCTACCAGGCTCATAAGCATATCTCTATTCTCCTGTAGGGGTAGAGGCAATCAACCGTTCTGTATTATCCAACATTTTCTCAATTCTCTTGATTGGGTCTTGCACTTCTACAAATGCACTAGGATATGCAGGATTCATGTTTCTCTTCATATTCTCACTGGCCATGATAGTAGCCCACTTGATCGTCAAGTGGTAGACTTCATTCATTGTAAAACAATTCCTGGCAATGTCCTCATCGTAATCCACCTTATGAAAGTTCTTGAGCCTTCCCTTGTAGTTGTTGACTCTAAATCTAGTTTTGCTGATGAAGCCCTCAGGGTCAAAAGACCTTGGTTGTTCCAAATACATTCCAAAACATTGCATAACTGAATAAATTTGGTTCAACCCACTCTTATCAGGGATCAAGAAATCACAAAATTTGATGGAAGAAGGGAAGAATGAACCTTTCTTGCAGTTCGTAAAGTGCACTTTGTCAGAATCATTTAACTGCCTTATAACTTCTAAAAATGCCACCCTCTTTGGCACATATTTGGGCAGTATGTGAGGTGCAGTCTGGAATCCATAGACCCTGATGCAAGTAGTATGCTCATGATAGAAACAATCACCCCAATTGTGATCAATTCCAAGGTGGGGATTCCTATCTAGAGGTCATAAGAAATCCATTACATCAGGATGCAACCTTTTACCCTCTGGCTCCAAAAATTCAAGGATTCTCCTCACAAAATATTCTTCAAGGATGACATAATCTACTGACATAGTGCATATCTAACATACATGTCGATACTTGCATTGGCAACTTGTTCTCTGAATCCTTGACATGTAGATTCTGGTGCCACTTCCTTGATAAAGAAAATAAGTACATATGACACAACAAGGAGTACCATGTGAATTCAACATGGACATCTAGTTTTATACAAATTATTTTTGATCTTTGTCATCTGATCATGCATATGGTCAGCTATGAAATTGGCATAATCATATAGTTCCTTGACACCTGGGTTCTGAATATCAATAGCCATCATCATCAAAGAAATAGACATTCTATCTAAAGCATCTCTGCCTAATACTTAACACAGACTGTGATAGGTTCTGAAAAAATATTCATTAAACATACTGCAATGAAAAGGCTCCTCCTCATCATCTAAAATCTTTACCAATTTTCCACCAACACCCCTTGGCCTATGCTTTGGTAAGTTATATTCCCTGTAATGTCGTTTCACAGTCTGGTATTTTTTCTTGAAAGCCCTGAGGTTAATTTGTTTGCCAGCTACAGGGTCCAAGTTGAATACAGTGGCAATGTATCCTTTCGTATGCTTGATCAATGTTGAATGATTTCCATCTATTACTGTCCTAGTGGCTAGATTATACCTTAATGCTGTTGATCTAATTAAGTCAGGGTTGGGGAAAACATTGGAACAAATTAGCTTGGCTAAATCAGATCTCTAGGTATGAAAAATAGGGGCCTTATAGTCCATCCTCTTATGCCAATGCTCAAAGAGGATCCAACCTGGGACAGGTAATTGGCATCTCGACAATTATAGCAGTAGTCAAAAATTTATCTTGGGAACTGCTTGGGCCATGAAATTTCAAAATTGTTCTAGTGGAACTAGGGAGTTGGATTATAAGATCCTCATCTAAGCTTCATTTTGAAGTGGAAGGCTGGCCTGACTGACTCATTTTTCTTTTATGAAGGTAGCTTAAGGTTTTTATGGTTTACAACGGCCCTAAAAGCTTCAAAATAGACCTACAGTTGGAAAAACCAGGCATAAAGGAGGAACGGTTACTAGTTTTCCATGCTTGCAGAAGCTTGAGATTACTTTTTCCTACTCGTTCTAATGATTTCTTCTAAATGCAGTCACACTCTCGAGAATGCCTTAATCCTTGAATTCTTGCACAATTCTCTATATTAATGAACTTCATGCCGTGAGAATTCCTATACAATTCTCTATATTAATGCACTTCGTGCAGCAAGCACTTCAAAAACTTTCTCTTTTGAAACTTTGAACTTGGGCCATTGATCTTTTCCTTACATTCTGATATCCACAGCCCTGATTAGCTGACTAGATTTGACAATCTTCATCGCCATTCAAAATATGTATGGGTCAGATATGTGGCAGCACCTCGCAATGTAACAACCTGTGATGGCCCACCTCTTACCTACCTCGTGCCCCAGCACGCCTCACTTCTCAAAAAAGAGAATGCCACATGTTGCAATCTCATGACCGTGTAGCACAGATTCCAACCTATGAGATTCTCCTTGCGATGATGCGCAACCATTGGATCAAGTCTTTTGCCAGCTTAGATTTTTTGACATGTGTCATTCTGTCACAGCCGTGCAGTGAATATTCTCTCTTGACAAATTCCTCATACACCCTTGCACGACCATTAGATTTTGCCCTTCCTACAACCATTGGATCAAGTCTTTAGTGGGATAGGATGCCAACTTTGATTTTTTGACATGTGTCATTCTCTCGTAGCCGTGTAACAAATATTCTCTCCTGACAGATTCCTCATGCGTCCTTGCGCAACCATTAGATTTCGCTCTTCCTGCAATCGACGACAGCGGGTAACCTCTAGAATCCTAGATTAAGGGGCCAATCAACTTACGAATATTAGGACATGAAGTCATGACTTCATTGACTGACAACGTGCTTGCATATTAACTTCTTAAACAATTAAAAAGTGGACCTTGCTAGCCTACTAGGTTAACCCATTCCCCACCAAGCAGTGACCGACAAGATTAGGTATAAGGGGCTGGTAAACAACACAATTTTGATGGCTCAGGTTTCAACTTAGACAACCAGCAACCGGAGGTAGAAAGTCAACATAAGATTACGCAGAGAGTTTCTCGTATGAAATGTCAACCATTGATATTTGGAAATCTAACAGTTCAAGTGTTAAAACCTAATTATGCAAATATTTCAAGCATCATGCATGTAGACGAACTACACTATCAATAGAAAGTGTAATTTTACTTCATATAAAATTTCGTAATTAATTCTATCTAAAAACAACCAAATTGAAATCAAATTAAATCCAAAATGATTGAGAGTTCACATATATTATAGCTATCTTAGTTGTGCCTGTCTCAAGAGTCAAAAAGTAAACAAATGCCAAGAAACATTAGCAACCTCTAACCATAACAGAGACCATCACCAAATCCATGTCAACATATATAAATTAAAGAAAAGATATAAGAAGCAACATTAGAAACCTCTAACCATAACAAAGACCAAATTATATTAATACAAAAACGATTTACACTTGGGTAATTATATTAATACAAAAAGATTTACACTTGGGTAATTATATTAATACAAAAAGATTTACACTTGGGTAATTATATTATTACAAAAATATTTACACTCAGGAAATTATATCAATACAAAAACCACTCCAAGAGTCCAGCAGCCAGCCCATGCTCCAAAAAACACACAGCCCCTTGACTGTGCGACTCCTCAAAAACTTGCCACCCTACCACCCCAGCAGGCTAGCATGGAAATCACCAAAAAAGTGGCCTGGGAGCCCGACCACTCCTACGGCCACTGCAAGTAGAATCCCCCCCATTCACAATGGCTACGAAGTATTGAGGCCATACCAGAGTATCATCTCTGTCCATTCCAATTGCCCGCTGAAGAAAGTGTCTCCCATGTGCTGCCCAAAGCTTGTGCCTTCTGAGTTGTTGCTCATTCATGTTTAGGAGGAATGGCTGCCTAACTATGCCCTTCTGTAGCTTCTCTAGGTCTCTCGGCCACGGGATACCGACCCCCAATTCTGCATCAATCACCATGTCTAACTCATCCAAAAGAATATCTGGAGTGAATACCCCCCATAGAAGGATCAGTGCATCCACCTTTGCCTCTCCTAGGTCCAACAAAGAAGCCAGGAAGCATGAGGAAATATCTAAATTTACCCTATATCTATCCTCAGAGACCAAGAAGTCTTTACCGAGGACCATCTTCACTGCCTCAAGGAAGAATAGGTTTTACTGGGTACAAACGTTCATCAATCTACCATCTCTAATACGGCCCAGAAAGGTGACCTGGCACTTATTGTAGCAGAGCCTTATGGGAGTCTCCATGCTATATTTTGAGCAAGCTAGCCGAGTGCCATTTTGCTGGAGACCTCCAAGATTTAAAGGAAGATCGTTAATGAACACACGATTCAACTGACATGCATTTATTCATTTTTTAGATTTTTTGTAGTAGTGTCAATCTTCGGCTCATGTAATGATTGATCATTACCAAAAGCTATTTAATAACTTGTCATAACTATTTAATAAATTAAAAATCAATGCTTGGGAAAAGTATTTTGTATGCCACCAAATGAAATCGATATCAATGATTCAATATATAAATTTATAATAATATCATATTTTATATAATATAATATATAATTTTATATTGAAAATTTCATTCTTTGAAACATCTATGATCTGTATACATTACAATTTCAAACTGTAATTACTTTCAAACTGTAATTACTTCTATATTATTTAGTAAAATTTAACATCACCCTTCAAAAAGATTGGGGAATTACATCGTACATGAACCTCTAACCAACCTCACAGTTCTAAACAAAACTCCTATCCTTTGACCTTCAAACCTTGCTTTGATCCTCTAAAGTCTTTTTGGTTCCTCATTTTGATGACGCGTAACGAATATTTCACTGTAGTCCATAATTATCTTATTAATAGGCAATGGATCCGTTGAAAATTTAATTATGTGCTCATTCACAATGACAGTCAATGATTCACTATAGAACCTTGTTTTATATGTACAACAAACCACTAGGCATGGGAAACAATAAGGCTAGTAAAGGAGAATTAAATTGATTTTCTTGAGGTCACTGGCAATTGAGTTGCAATACCAATTCCATGCGTCAATTCCAATTTCCATTTTCTCATACATCCATGCATGTGTGGGAGATTCAACCCACCACCCATAATAGAATGCATCATTTGCAAATGTTAAAGTGTTGATTCTTGACACAATTTATTCCACTTGACGAATGCTCGTATTTCTTCATTCCAAGACATGCAAAGCAATAAAAACCTGCATAGCCACACACAAACAAAATTTTCTTTCATCTTAGATCCTATTACTATTCTACATCTGTGAACTAAGAACTCTGTCACATAGTTAAAATCAAAATCATGAATGATCACAAAATAAATACTTGGTAACTTACTTTCTTCGTACAACTGCTGTAATGAAAGCCATTACTTTGAACTTTTATAGTCTATTGATTCTTGACCTCTCTGAAACTTAGTAATGCAATATAAGTTGGAAACACTAAAGACTATCATATATACATTACATGTATGTTCATGACAAATGGGTAATAAATAATAAGCAACTCCATTTGATTCATATTGGCTAATCTGTGCGGTTTGTCACGACTCAGTACTCACTTGCCATTAATGAACTTAATTGAGCATTGGCTAATCTATGTGGTTAAGTGTGTTCAATCAAATCAATCATACCACCGCTAACCATTTGATGCACCCTAGAATGAAAGATGAACGGTTGTAGTTCAATTCCGGAAGGTAGATGTCCAATGCTACACATTGCTAACAAAATCCTCTGAAATCAACTAGTATCTATTAGATATTATAGATCAATAGTTGACATATATATAAAATATATAATATATTTTATTAATTATTGGGCAAAGGTGGCAGCATGACAGAGCATAAGTCCTCCGTTGTACAACTACAAATTTGAGAAATTGGGTGTGTCAGTACTTATGCCGTCGATTTGAGATCATCTGACAATCAAAATGTATTAGAATATTTTTCATTTAATGACATCTATGCTCGAAGTGACCTCTGTCCTTTCATACATGATCCTTATCCCTCTTGGGAATGGATCGGCTTAACAAGCAAACACATAAGTGTGAGATCTACCTTCAAATTTCTATGACCTGGAAAATCACCTGCGCACTCGATCAAATAGTCAATCCAACATAGATATTGTTCGCAAGAGACACTATGTGGCTTCATGACTGTTCTCATTAATGGCAACAAAGTCTATTCCACACATTCGCAGTACATAGTATGCCTATACCGAAAGTTAGAGTGAAGATTGTTTTGTATGCAACAAGGTCTAACAATCAGGTCTGGATCTCTTAGATGGTGTAACTCAGCAAGTTGCGGACTTAGATAAGTCAAGAGGGGTATCATGACTACTATATTCTAGAGATTTAGCCTCCGGTGATAAAGGATGAAAAAGACATGAGCATCTAAGTGTTGGGTTCCAGACAGGTAGAGCAGACAAAGAAAGAACTGACCGAGAGCATTAGACTTCAATCCGAATGAGTAAAAGTGTTGATCAAGCTATTTGGGGGATTATACATTGTTGGATGACATGATTAAAGACTTCTATGCCCATGTGTTTGATATGCATCACAAATCAAGCATGGATTCTACCGACAGATCAGTAACTTGCAAATATCTTGAAGTGTTCTTGTTGCTGAATAGGAAGTTGATGAGAAACCTTTATGCGGATATATATACCAGATGGATTCCAATATGTAGGTGTGTGGTGTGAAGTAGGATGAAATAAAGTGTGAGAAAAGTAGCAATTCAAGTTCGGTATGTGACAGAGCAACAACACTAAAACAAAGGAAGAATGAAGTGCATCAGATCAGTGTATTGTGCCTAACTGGAACTGAACTCTTGCATTTGTAGATGCCTCTCATCAGTTCAAACACCTAATTACCTTTTGTAAGTTTTGTAGATAGTGAGTTTCTTGTAGGCAGTGTGCTTCTTGTGAGCAGTGAGCCCTAATTGGCAAGTGCCATTTTGTACTCCATTATTCTTTTAACAGAGAATACAATCTTGGATTAGTCACCCCATGGTTTTTCCCTTAACAGGGTTTTCCATGTAAAAATCCTTGTGTTATGTGTGTTGATTTTATTTCTGTTCTTATGATCACATATGCTTATATGTTTTGATGTTGCACTAATTATTAAAGAAGAAAAGAAAGTTAAAGTAATTTAAGATAACTGATTCACCCCCCCTCTTGGTTATTTGCCTTGTTTCCAACAATTGGTATCAGAGCTAAGTTCCTCTGAACAAAGCATAACAGCTTGAGGAAGATCTGGGAATCTCAATGGATATATATGGTATGAAGGAACAACTGTAGTCTACCCTAGATGACCTTGAACAATCCCACTCTAAAGTCAATAATTTGAGAGAAAGACTCACACAAGCTGATGATTTCATAAATGAGCTAAAAGAAAAGCTTAGTATCTCTATGAAAAAGAGAAAGGAACTACTTCAAAAATTAGCAAATCAGAGTGAAGCCAATGACACTAATGAAGATCTGGATGAGAAAAATAAGCTATGTGAGAAGCTGTCAAAAGAAGTCATTATGGTAAGGAATGAAATGGAATCAGGGGTTATGAGATTCACCCAAGAAATTGAAGAAAAGAGTAAAATTGAAGATAATCTAAAATAATCCCTCAAGGACAAAATAGAGGACTGCCACAAAATGGATAGAATAATCAGGCATCTTGAATTAGATCTTGAAGAAGCTAGAAAGAATGAAGAACAACTTGAGAATCAGATAGACACTCTTAAACAAGATCTTCAAATAGCAAATGAATACAAAGAGAAATTCAAGATAAGCTCAGCCCAACTTGAAGTTCTTCTTGAAAGCCAAAAGAGGGTCGATGATAAGCATGGCTTGGGATATGAGAAAGGTGAAAGCTTCAAATTCGGTCAAAAGAACTTTGGATCAGGAAATCAAAGAAATAGGCCTAGAAGACCTCCGGTAAGGCAACCAAATGCTCAAAGATATCCATCCTTCAATGTATACTGCTTCAATTGCAACAATTTCGGTCATAAAACAACTCAGTGCAGGAGGAGAATGAATCAGACTAATCCATCCTTCTCCAGACAATGTTTTAACTGTAAAAGGTATGGTCACAAATCTCATGAATGTAGAAATATGCAAATAAAAAATTCATTCAATGGTAGATGCTTTGCATTTAATAGAATAAGACATATGGCTAATCAATGCAGATCAAAAGGATATCAATCAAATAAGCAAAGAAATGTTGTCTGCTACAATTGCAATAGATCCGGTCATATTGCCAAATTCTGTAGAAATAGAAATCAGGATAGAAAAGGTCCGATGGAACATAATCAGAAATAAGATAAGGGCAAATGTAAAGTGAATGCGGATGAAGTTCAAAATGAGATGAGCAAGATTTGGGTAAAGAAGAGTACAGAAAATATTGGGGATGAATTCGCACCAGAATCTGGTGCTGATATTCCTTTTAGAAACTAAAAAGGTGAGCTCTGGCTTAGGGGGGGTCATAGAGAAAACCAAATTCCCCCAGCCAGTCAATTAGTGCCTAAATTTGGCACATGGAATGCTGCAGATTAAAGAGTTCTCAGAAAAATATCTAAATAACCCTCAATAAAAATATGAAAGATCTGCATGGAGTTTTGCAAGAATTTAACCACTCAAGTTGATCCGGTTTGACAGCCATCCGGTAAAGTAGGATTTTCACAGACAGATCCAGTGTGATTCAGAATTGAAATACTTTGATCTACGGACCCATGGCATGATTGAAGAAAAGAAGATACTTTGTCAATCCTCATTGACAATGTCTAAGATCAACACAATGATTCGAGAATATCTCTCTTAAAATAGGGTAACCGGATAACTTAAGTTGTGCATTTATTACAAAATGAAATTAGGGTTTACGCAAGAATAAAAGGGTTCTTTCACTCATCATTTGTACACTTGCATTTGCGAAGAAGATAAGAAGAGCTCTGCAATGATGTTTCTATAATTCACTCAAAGATCAACTGGAAAATCGAATTCAACCAGCAATTTGTTATAGCTCCTATTTCAAACTCTAAAGCGTAAAAAGGTACTTCCATTCTGAAAATCTCTCTCTAAATCTTTTGTAAGATGGCTACCCCAATGGTTGTAAATATCACTAATAGGCCACATCCTAAATTAAAGAAACAACCCTATAAATCTCTAGAAGTTGATCCTTTAGGTGCATTTTCTAGCATTCTGCATGGGGTATTGCATGTAGAAGATGTTAGGGTCTATATCCATGCCAACATTGAGGAGTTTGGAGACTCTAAATTGATGGACATCTATCACAAATAGCTAATAGATGAGAGTTTTGAACTCAAACCTCAATTCAAGGCCCTCCGGGATAAACACTTCAGACATTGCATACACTTTCCCTATTTTGTAGAAGATGATTTGGTCCGGTATGTCCTAAGCAAGATGCATGATAATTTCATGTGGTTAATGAGGCCCTTCAAGATAACAAAAGATGCCATCAGGGCAGTGATTGGACTGCATTCTTCCAGTGGGCTACCTGTACTTAAATTTGTTAAGAACCAGATAGTAACTGAAGCCACCAGATCTAAGTTTGACAAAAGAGCAATGACCATAGATGACATCACAGATCTGGATGTCAAGTTTGCCTCAATGATAATTGGGTATAAGATCTATCATTCTAGCAGGGAGAATTCTGTGTCTAGTACAACAATCTATGCAACATATCAGATGTTGAGGGAAGATACAGATTATGACCTATGTGAGCTTCTCCTAAATCAATTGTTAGAAAACCTATAGAAGATCAAAAAGGATAAGAAGAATTCCTTTAAATATGGTTGTCTAATGCTGTGTCTATTCTTCTATTACATGAATGAGATACCCAGATCAAGTGGTTAGGTTTGGAAAAATGACAAACCGGTTGCAATCCAGATTAGAGATTATATGTATGGACTTGGCGATGCTAAAGCTCAAAACATAGCTCTCTTGGGTTACTTTAAGAACTCCCAAAGCATGATACAAGCTAGAGAGAGAATACCTCAATCCATAGTTGAGAAATACAAGGATATAGTGTGCTTCATAGTTGACACTGATCAATGCCTAATGGAGGTAGTTGAACCCAGAACAGTGTGGATAATGCCTATGGGATACGAGGTCAATGAGAAAATATTGGAGTTATATATTCAACACCTGTTGAGCTAGCCTAAGGACCCTGAGGTAGAAAGGTTTGGAACCTTTCAAGAACTAAGTGTAAAAATACATGTTGAGTTAAGACAACTAGAGATAAAGAGGAAAGTAAGAAGGGAAGTTGAGGAAATTGCCAAAAGATTTGGCTTATCTAAAGAGGCAGTAGATGCAAACAGAGAGAAAATGGAGAAGGCTAAGAAAGAGAAACAAGAAGAAAGAAAGGAGATGTTCTGGTACAAGCCTCCTCCCAGACTAGATCTTCCAAGAGCTCTATACCTACCACTCCTAAAAGCTCAAGGGCCACCAAACTAGAAGTCAAGACATCTGAAAAAAGAGAAAAGAGGATGAAGACCAAAGCCACAAGGTCATACACAAGTCTTAAAGATGATGAAGAAACAGAATCTGATGAGGAAATCAAGAAAATGAAGAAGAAGAAAACATCCAGAGAATTCTCTGTCAGTAAAAATAAGGAAGAAAAGGTAGAAGAATTTGTTGAAAAGCCCACTCTTTCCATTGATGACATCATCAAGGTAGTTACTGTGGATGGGAACCTGCAGCTAGTAACAGAGTTCTATGATGAATATAGTGATACTGACAAGAGGATTTTGGAAGAAGCTACTGTCAGGTACCTAAATATTTACAATAAAGCTTTCATTGAAATCATATCATTAATTCCCAAGAGTTTGGAAAAGGTACTTGAACTTAGAAAAGAGAATGCAAAGGTAAAAGACCTAGAGATTCGGGAACAAATAATGATTCAGCTTTATCCTTCTATCACTCCAAAACAAATGGATGTAATTTTTAAGGATTGTAGGGATGAGTTCTAGAGTAAGGCAAGAATGAATAAACTTATGCTTGGAGAAACTGACCAAGTAGGAAGAGAAACAAAAGACATCCTCTGGAATGCTTTCAAAAGATTCAATCTTCCTATTGTAGAGGAAACAGCTGAAGAACCCTCTACCATGGATGTTGAAGGATTAAATGTAACCAATGAAGAAACTTCTGAGGTAGAAGGATCAAAAGAGATAGATGAAGAGAAGTCTAAGGACTTGGATTGCTCTATTTTGGAAGAGGAAGTTCATGAAGCAGTAATCTCAGGTGACATCTCTCCTCTAGATCCCATTGCAGACATTCTAGATTTTGAAGTTAAAGGAGAAGGAAGAAAAGAGGAGAAAGTAAGTCAAGAAGAAGAGGTTAGAGGAAAAGAAGAAGAACAAGAAGAAGAGACTAATGTTGACTGTTCTGATATCTCAAAAGAAAAGAAGACCCAATCACCGGCAAGGGACACTGCAGAGGGAGTGAAGAATTTCTTGAATAAAGAAATGATGGAGATAGATGAACCTAAGCTATTTCAAGGGCCACTAAATTTTGACTCGCTCTCTTCGGTCCAGACAATGAAAATAGCATCTTTTGCTCAAGCCAAAGCAAAAGAAAAACTCTTGAAATCTCACATGGAAGACTGTGAACTATTGGAGATGGCATCCAGGATGCTGGAGAAGATCATGCCATCATTCCAAAAGGATCCTTTAGCCTCACCATCTAGCAACCTAAAATCTTTGGTAAATTTTGTTACCACTCATTTTTAATCTCTATAAAAATTAGTAGAAGCAAAGGTCCAGAAGGAGTTTCTAGGAAAAAGATTCACGGAAGTACAGTGACTCATTGCTAATGATAGGAGGACCCTAGACATTGGAATAAAGAGCCTTGAAAATGCTCTTAAAGATGGTGGGGACATGTACAAATTTTGTCTATCTTGGCCCAAAGTGACAAAAGATATTGACAAGAAGGTGAAAGAATAAGAAGGTAAAATGTCAAGTTTATCTCAGAATTTTGATCCCCTTACTACCTCTTTAATGAATCAAGAATGCTAGGCCATGTTGTGTGGTTACACAACACGCCCCATTTTGACTTGGCAAAACAGGGACCCAGCTTTTGTTTTGGCTTGTGTTGTCTGTTTCTGGCGGTTTGGTAAAAGTAAGTCAGGTACATCATCATCATGAAGGTCAGGATGAGGTAGGTTATCATCATGAGGTTAGTTTTTCAAAGTTCATATTTTGTTTCTATGACATCATGGTTAGAAAGAGCTTGAAATTTCATGCAGGTTTGCCTTTTGCATCACTTGAAAATTCGTCCATATGAGGGAGTTGTGAGCGGTCAAAGTTTTGGTCAAACCTGATAATTGCTGTGTGAACATCATCATCATGATATTTGGAAAGCCCCCCGATAATATCCTGAGGTCGAAACATCCGGACGTCAAGTTTAAGTCGTAGTAGGTTCTCCCCGTCAGACGGTCTTTTATATCGCCAAAGGTCATCATCATGATCTTACTTTATCACCTGATGAAAATCATGCAGTCCCGAAACATCCGGACGTCAATCTTAAATACTGGTGTGTTTTGCCCGTCAGGCGAGCATCATGATATTCTCACATTGCGAGCATCATCATGATATTCCAACATCACCCGATATTAGAATATCATGATGATGTTATAATATCACCTTACTTAAAGAAATCTGCCATCTGCATAATTTGCGCGCGCACGACCAAGTCTTGGTGATCAACATCATCATGATATTTCGAGACCCGGCATTTCCTAATATCCTCCTGACCTCCTTTTGCGTGATCATGATGATCACCTTATCTTTCGAAGCGGAGGGTGTTTTTCATGTCTTAGGTCATGGTCAACAAGATCATCATGATCTTGTTCGTCTCTCCCAACAGTTCGTAATATCATCCTGCCGACGAGTATAACCTTTTGCAAATATGATGATGACGATGACGTCATCATCACCTTCTCCTTCGACAGGATATTTTCCAGGGTATGATCCTGTTCGCCAACATGATGATGACGATGACGTCATCTTCGGGGATTAACACAAGCCCCGGATATCCTGATGACGTCATCAGGACTTTCAGCAGGATCATATTTTTGATCACCCAGTGCCAATATGATGATGATGTTCATCATCATTTTGATCTTTCGAGCGGATTGCCTTGGCCGAATGGGGTCATATTGCTTTCATGACCTGATCATCTTCCTTAGAGGGAACCCGATATTCCATTTACCTCCTGATTTTCACGAAATATGACGATGACGTCATCCCTTTGCATTTTATTGAAGCCTGATGATGACGATGACGTCATCATGATTTTCCTCAGCGGCAGGATCATTTTCCGAGTCCTCCTGTTTGTCTTCATCATGATGATGATGACGTTGTCTTTCTTTCCCGAATGTGCAAGAGCAAAACATCCTGATGTGCTATTCATCAGAGCATTAGGAAAGGAGGATCATCATATTTTATGATATCCTGCGGCCGCTTCGAGTATACAGTTGGTCATCATCATGATTTTTTTTGGGCGTCGGTATAACTGTTGCCGTCGGCCTAAGGTAAAATTGTCACCCTGATCATATGTAGTCACGCCGATGCAAATATGATGATGATGCAAGGCCGGTTTCTAAGGATGGTTGAAAGGCGGTTATTTTCTTGTATAGTCTGGGTCATCATCATCATATTTCGAACCCGATATGCAGAAAATGGGCAAAAACATGAAGCGATGGGAATCTGAAAGCCCGACCACCTGATTTTTGGTCAACGAGGGTTGACCTGGTTGTTTTCATGCTGTTTATGCATTTAGTGCATATTTTCACAGGTAAGACCTGTTTGCCTGTAGCTGCACATGGGGAGGTATGTTTAATAAAGTGTTTACTTCCTGCTGTTTATCATGATGATGATGAACCTTATGTTTGTCTGTTTACTTGCAGGAAATCATCATGATGCTGCTGAAGCTGAGCATGGAAATCATGATGATGCTGCTGAAGATGAATATTGAAGTCATGATGCTGTTGAAGCTGAGCATTACAAAGTTGCGCATGGAGTCAACATGGGCCAGAAATGAGGAGGATATTGTCAAATATGCTGTTCGCCAGCTGGAGACCGAATCAAGTTGAAGATGCTGGAATATTCTGTGCCAGCTGTACATTTGCTAACTGACGAAGCATGTGCTTTTCGTCTGGGCCGTTGTTTGTTATGGGAGGATCCGGATCCTTGGATCATTGTAACCGTTTTCTGGCAGTTGCTCTATATAACATCCAGAGCTTGTCATTAAAAAGAGGAGGGAGAAATAAATTAGAATACATAGACGCATCTGGCGCAAAGAGTCAATTACGGTAGAATAAGTTAGGAGATCGGATTGCTGAGACTAATGAGGATAGAATTGTTGAAATGTCAAGGTTCTTTCTTCAGATCACTGTAAATGTACCTGTTCTTGAGCATACTGAATGAATATGAAGTTCCAGATTACAATCTTATTGTAAATTTTACGTAATCTTCTGTTGATTTCTGGATATGTACTGGTGAATGCTGTGTTCAACTGGAAGCGCTTTCATTTCATTACATATAGTTGTCAACTTTCCTTTGAAGCTTTGCACTAGATCATGCGGATTTGTGGAATGTCCTGGTGAAGTATGATTTCTAGTTTTCCTTCTTTTCATTGCAAGTATGGGGGCTGGTATGTGAATCAGTGATCTAAGTCCAGTAATTTTAGGAATCTCACTCTCTAACCCTTTTCCTTTTTTTCAATTTCATTAATTCATCACCATAACTGCAAATCATGATAAATAACAAGCAGAAACAGTGAAATATGCTGAAATCCCGTAGGTAACTGAAGATCCTTAGCATATTTGAGTTAAATGCATGTAGTATTGAAAATATCATGCAGAGAATCATAAATAATGATAAAAATCATGCAAATATCAGCCTGTATGCACATTATTTGACTAAATTTACAGTGCAGAGGTAGAATTATTGAAGACTGATGCAGAGCGAACATCCAGAGCAGGATATTTGAAGAAGATGATGATGAACAGTGCAGAAACACGTAAGGCCCCTGAATGGAAAACAGCAACGCACATCAACCACTGAATAACGTCAGTAGATTAAGACCTAATCAACGGAGACTTGGGATCATGAATTCTTTGAATTCATCGTATCTTTCAAGATGAGTAAAGGTTGTTGTGTAACTTTTATTCTATGTTTGTAAATGAATAACATCATGACCAACATAAAAATGGCGCTAGAAGGAGGGCCAAGGATTGAAGATCACATTCATCATCAGTATTTCCAGGTTTGATAACGCTCAGAGTAAGGTAACTTCAGATCGTTTGTGAATTTCATCAAATTGCGTAAATATTTGCTGCGACAAGTTTGTATTTGCACATTCTGTGTAAAGATTTCCAAATTTCACATAAATATTGCAAGCTTTGCAGTAGATTTCTTTAAATTCACTAAATATTGGCCAAAGATGCATAAATTTGTTCAAGCTTTGAGGATTTGAGCCTTAGACGCGTGAGATCTGGTGCTACCGGTCGAAATATCCCAATATCCTGTCATATTTGCAGTATCTTCGCAAATATTGCGCAAATATTCAGTCTGATTTACAAGTTGACCGCAAATATCACCTCGTCCGGTGGAATCCAGCCAATATTTGCAAAGTTTCAGCTAATTGGCCTCCAAATCGAGAAATCCTGGCTCACAGGATAAATACCAGGTCTAGACATAGTGAAATTTTCGAAGAATTGCCTGTCAGAGGTTTTAGACCTAAGACTGTAGACGTTCACCATACTCCAGAGTCTAGTGCGTCTAGAACTTCCCCAGGATCTCCTCCTATAACTCCTGTTGGTTTGCAAATACCTTCAGGTATACCAGTGACACCTCCTGTTCAACCTCAGGGTATACCTTTAGTCCAACCTCAGCCAACTGCACCACCAGTTCAGCCCCCTCAGGTTGCAATGTCGTTCTTTGCAGCAGAATCACCATTGACCTTTACTGCGTATCATGAGTTACCAAAGTATCCGGACAAGCTTTGTCCAAAATACCATCCTTATCAGGATGCGGATGATCATATCAGGACGTTTAAAGAAGCTTGCTGCAGAGCCAGAATAGAGCATCAGGATGTGGTGTGCAGATTATTCCCTTTTTCCTTAGGAGAAGAGGCTTATAATTGGTTCATCAGTCTTGGTCAATCTTCTGTAGGTTCGTGGGCTGTCTTAGAGAAGGCCTTTCTTGACAGGTTCAAGGTCCCTATTGATCCATCCATGAATTACCACCTGTTTGCCACAATCAAGAGATTGGAGCATGAACCTATTGCAAATTTCAATGCTAGGTTCCAGAAAATGTTGTCCAAGCTAGTTACCCCATATGTGGTGGCTGATGATGCTGCTAGAAGTATTTATTATTCAGCCTTGGATCCATTAACCGCCATGTTCATCAGGAGAACACATCCTGCGATCACCACATTGACAGGAGCTTTTCAAGAAGCTATCAAGGTAAATCAACAGCTGATACCTGCTCCTACTCCAAATATAGCATTCCCTGCTTTGCCTGGCATGCAGTCACAATATCCAGCACAGTATCCTGCAGCTTATCCTTCACAATATCCTGCACAATATCCAAATGGAGCAGTGATGCCCCCAGCAATCATGCCTGCACCTTTGCAAGTACCTCCATTGAGTATCATGCCTCCTCCTAATGGAAATGGCCAATTGCCACAATATCCTGCACATACTCAGACACCTCAGGGTACAGATCTATCCCACAATAACCATGGATCTTTTTTTTTCCAGCCTCAGCCTGAAAATGTAGTGGCCAAAGTTCAAGAGGAGAAAGAGGAAATCAAAGAAATTGCTGCTCAGTTGAGAAAGCTCACCATAGAAGTAACACACTTGAGAAATCAAGGGTTTTATTCACAGTCAGGTCAGAATAGGAGTTATTCTAATGACAGACCAAATTACCCTGACAGAGGATACAACAATAACTTCAACAGTAATGCTGCAAATAACAATAATCCTCCTAGGCAGCCTAGAGTGTGGAACTCCAGGCCAAATAATGGTTCATTACCATCACCCCTAGACAATCAGCCTCCTGGTGAAGCCAAACAGACTACTAGAGTCAATCTTGCTGAGGCAGCCCTTACCAATTGGTGCAGGATCCACAACACCAATGCACATGCAGAATTAGATTGTCCACAATTTAGAATTGTTGCCAGCATCTTTCAGACTAAAGTGTCTAATACTTCTGGAAATCCACCTCAGGCAGAAGGAAATGAAATAGTTCCTTGTGGATATGACTCAGCTTTTGTGCTGGAAACATACACTAATCAGCCTCATCAGGATTATAATCAGACCTGTGAAGAATCTGCCTTAACCTTTGAAGCGAAATATGTCTTCCCTTTTGAGGATGAAAATGAACCTACAAGAGAGCATGAGGAAGTACATGCATACCAGCAGCAATACCCTGGTAAGCATAATTATAACCTGAGGAGTAATGCCAACAGACCTGCCGGTCCATTGACATCATCTCTACCTCCAAATAACTTCAACACACCTCCTGATCCTAAGGCTAGCAATAACCCTGGGTTCCCTAAGGTGAATGCTCAGTACTTGTCTCCTCAAAACACAGGAACAAAAGTTGCAAATGCACCTCATGAGTCTGACAGGTTAGTCAGCTATTTGGCTGATGAAATGAAGAAAATCAAGATCAGCCTGTCCCTATCTGAGTTACTGAAAACTCCTGCCATCAAAAGGGCATTCATGAAGTCGCTGGATGATCCTGCTTCTAAAGAGGATAATCACCTTTCGAGTCAATCCAATAGCAGAGATCATACTGCTAAAGATAACACTGTCAAGCCCAAAGTGTCAGCCACAGTCCAAGCTGCTGAAACCTCTCACATGACCTTGTACAGAGACAAAACTGAATCACCTCCGTTTCTCCTCAGCATAAGAATGTTCAGTAAGAATTTGCACAACTGCTTAGTTGATTCAGGAGCCTCAACTAACGTTATGCCTTTGTCAATATGCAACGCATTAGGACTGCATCCTGCTAAATCCTTAAAGAAAGTCACTCAACTGGACAAAACAGAAGTAAGTGTCGTAGGAGAACTCACTCATATTCACATGCAGCTAGCGTCTGATCCCAGGATCCAGTATTACATTGACATTCAGGTAGTTGACATACCTGATACATATGGGATGTTGCTTAGCCGGGACTGGTCTAAAACGCTTAACGGATACATGTCAACAGACTTCAGTCACATGTGGTTGCCATGGAAAGGTATACCTAATCAGATCAGGATTGATGCTGAGCCTAGGATGAAACATATGATCACCGAATATAACAGAACAAATGAGATCATGTATGTAAACGTAGAACCTGGAGTTTATCACATCAGGCCGCAAACTGTCCAAATAGAAGAGGTCCTGATGCTTGATGTTCATCATCATCATGATGACGATTATCATGAGGATATGCCAGTTGTAGAACTTAATAATGATCCTGATAATGACAACGAAATAGATCGCTTCAGGGATTTTCAGATGCATTTATCTACTCAGATAAAACGTTGTCAATTATTAAATATACCTGCTAATGATATCTTGATTGACGGATGGTGCAGATTGCATGGAGAAGCACACTCGGAAAAGACTTGCGAACCATGCTTGGACATGATCATGCTGGAGCAGACGTATAGTGAGGCATCATCATCATATTCCGAGGTGAGTGCTACATCCGATGATGATGCTGATACTAATTTTTATTTGTCTTTTGCAGGAACAGAAGAGTCGATGGATCCTGATGAAGATCATATCCGAAAAACAGAAGAGAATCTGGTGTCCAATCGGACAAATGATGCGAGAAAGGAGAAGATCACTCCTGGTAGTGATTGCTTCATGGAACCGGATTACGAGTTGTCTGATGAGGATAAAGGCAGTGACCTGACGAAGTTCGAAGAATTTCTGGTTAAGGAAATAAAAAAAATGACACAACAGTGTAGATCTCCCCAGGAGGTTTTAATCAAAAGTTGGTGTAGGCTGCATGAGGCGCCTCACTCAGAAACCACTTGCTCACTGTGCTTGCACATTTTGAAGAAGCATGCAGCTGTATGTGCTGAGCATCATCCTCCTGCTAGGATGGAAGAGAAAACAGAAAAGCCATCAGGCTCATCAGATAAAGGAAAGAAGAAGCTTGAAGATGACACACCTAAGTTAAGGTGGATATCAGGCGGAGCAGCAGCCAGAGCTGCAAAGAAAAAGGAAGGTTCAAATAAATGTCCTGTTGAAGATAAGCCTTGGATCCTGAGGTTTGATGGATCCAAATCTAAGCAAGGTTCTGGAGTAGGGATTGATCTTACTGATCCATCAGGGAAATCCCATTTAGCAGCTTACAGATTACAGTTCCCCTGCACTAATAATGTCACAGAGTATGAAGCTCTGATTCATGGACTGTTGTTTGCACATAAGAAGAAGGTGAAGATCCTGCATGTCTTTGGAGATTCAGAACTAGTTGTGAGGCAAGTAAGAGGAATCTACTCTTGTAACTACAGAAAGCTGTCAAATTACAGACATCGTGTGTGGGACCTGATTGAAGACTTTGATGCCTTCAACATCGTTCACGTGCCAAGAGAACAGAACCAAAGGGCAGATGCACTTGCTCAGGCCGCCAGTACGCTGGAACCACTGTCTATATCTGGCCTGAAGAGATTTTCAGTAGAATTGGTGTCAGTACCTTCGGTACCTGACAATGTGACCAATCTCCAAGTGTTTGATGATGATCAACACATCCTGGACTTCATATCAAACAGGGATGTATTTGAAGCTCAGATCATAGATGAAAATGGTATGGAAGATCATGTCTGGGAAGAAGATGAGATTTTAGAGTTGCCTGGCAACACAATTCCCAAAGGTATGATTGAGTTAGAAAGAGCCTTTGATCTGGATAATATGCTCAAGCATAAGGATCTGCCTAAGGCAGATGGAGGTCAATATTCACAGGTGAATATTGGACAAGCTGATTGCAAGAAGAATGTCTTGTTGGGTAAGGTTTGTACACCTGAAGAATTAGATGGAATAACTCAAGCCCTTAAGGATTATATACATGTAATTGCATGGACTTATGACGAGCTGAAGACGTATGACACTTCTGTCATAACTCATACTATACCCCTCAAGCCAGATGCAAAACCCTTCAGACAGAAGCAGAGGCCAGTCAATGCTTTGCTTGAGCCCATCATCCTTGAAGAGGTCAAGAAGTTGTTGAATGCCCGGATAATATTTCCAGTAAGGCACTCCACTTGGGTGGCAAATCTGGTACCAGTCAGGAAGAAGAATGGAGACATCAGATTGTGTGTGGATTTCAGGAACCTGAACAGAGCATCAGAAAAGGATAATTATCCTTTGCCCTCTTTGGATGAGGTTCTGCAGATGGTAAATGGAGCCAAGATGATGTCCTTCTTGGATGGGTTTTCAGGATACAACCAAGTGATGGTTGACAAAATTGACAGATTAAAGACTGCCTTCACCACAAAATGGGGGATATTTGCATATAGACGTATGCCGTTTGGATTGATAAATGCTGGAGCTACATTCCAGCGAGCAATGGACATAGCCTTCAGAGGCTTAATAGGAAAATGTATAGTCATCTACATGGATGACCTGACAGTGTTCTCCAAAGAAAGGGGAAATCATGTTGCTGACCTCAGAAGTGTGCTAAAGAAGTGTGAAGAATATGGAATATCTTTGAATCCCAAGAAGTGCATATTCGGGGTAACAACAGGAAAGTTACTAGGCCACCTAATCACAGAAGATGGGATTATCATTGATCCTGACAGGGTGGAATCTATTATGAAATTACCACTTCCAGGAAGCAAAAAGGAGCTTAAATCTTATTTTGGTAAGATAAATTTTGTGAGGAAGTTCATCACTGGCTTTGCTGAGATTGTCAGACCACTGAATGCCATGTTGAAAAAAGATGCACAAATTGACTGGACACCAGAAGCCAGAGCTGCTTTTGAAGATATAAAGAAGGCCATTTCAAATGCTCCTGTCCTCATTAGTCCAGATTATACCAAGGATTTCTACATCTACTCATTTGCTTCAGAACATACTTCTGCAGCAGTGTTAACTCAAAGAAATGAAGATAAAGAAGAGAAACCAATTGCCTTCATGAGCTGTCCTTTCAGGGATGCTGAGTTGAGATATGTAGATGTTGAAAGACAGGCACTTGCATTAGTCAGAGCAGTAAAAAAGTTCAGACATTATATACTGAGAAGCAAAGTGATTGCTGTGGTACTAGATGCAGCAGTAAAGATGCTGCTGATGCAGAGTGAACCTGGTGAAAAAAGGGCCAAATGGATTACGGTACTACAAGAATATGACATGGAGATCACACCCATGAAGCTAGTAAGAGGACAGGCTCTGAGCCAGATGATATCTGAAACTGATCCAAACATCATCAGTCAGCAGTATGTGATAGATGAGAAAGACAATAATGAATGGTATTCAGACATCAGGCACATCCTGATCACTGGAAGATGTCCTTTGAGGATGCAGGCTTCACAGAGAAGAGCCTTGAAGATGAGATCCCAGAAATATATGATGAAGGGAGGAGCCCTGTTTAAAAAGAATTATGAAGGGATATACCTGAGATGCTTAGAGAAACCAGAAGCTAATAAAGTTTTGACAGAGCTACATGACAAGTTTGGAACTGCCCACGGGTCAGCGTTGGCCACCACACATGCAATCCTCAGAGCAGGATATTACTGGCCTACAATTTTTAAAGACACAGCTGATCATGTTAAATGTTGTCATGTTTGCCAGGTTGCTGCCAACAGAGAAAAATATGCTGCACAACCATTGCAGCCGGTGATGGAGGAGCGCCCATTTGCACAATGGGGCATGGATTTCATAGGACCAATCAATCCTCCATCTTCTTCAGGCCAGAGGTATGTCCTAACAATCACTGATTATTGTACCAGATGGACTGAGGCTATCAGCAGCAAAACTTGTACTGCTGATGATGTCATTAAATTTCTGGAAAGCAACATTGTCACCAGGTATGGAACTCCTTATGCATTGGTAAGTGATAATGGTTCTGCCTTCATTTCCACTAAATTGTCAAGTTGGGCTTTTGATCATGGGATCATACTTAAGTTCTCATCCAATTACTATCCCCAGGGAAATGGATTAGCAGAATCCACCAATAAAAATTTACTGAGTATCATAAGAAAATTGATAGAGAAAAATCCCAGGGAATGGAATTCACTTCTGAAGTATGCCTTATGGGTAGACAGAACTAGAATGAAAATTGCATTAGGAAACTCACCTTTCCAGCTAGTATATGGGGTAGATCCTATCCTCCCTGTAAACTTGAAAATTCCTACTCTGCAGTTTGCCCAAGACTATCTAGGCATAGATAATAAACAAGAAGTCAGGTTGCTTCAGTTGATGCATCTGGAAGAAAAACGAAGCCAAGCAATTGACCAATTTGCAAAACATCAGGCTGTTGTCAAACGTTGGTTTGACAAGAGAGCCAAAATTAAAGCTTTCAGGATATCGGATTTAGTCCTGATGTGGGATAAAGCCCATGAAAGGAAAGGTGATCATGGTAAGTTTGACAGACTATGGATAGGTCCCTTTCAGATTTCCGAAATTTTAGGAGACAGCACTTATAGGCTTAAGAACCTGACAGGTGAGGATGTCCCATTGCCAGTCAATGGACAATTCCTCAAACATTATTTCCAGGCCTGAGTGACCTCATGGCAGTCCTGTGTAGTGTGTTGTATATAATTTTGTAGGTTAGTTGTTTGTACAGTGTTTGCTTGTTGTTGTTGTTGTTTTGTTGGTTGGGACCTTGTTCTGGTAAGTCAGGATGATGCACTTCATCACCTGAGAAAATAACTAAATTGTTAGGATTCAAGTGATGAGATCAGATTTAGATATAGATTGTAATTCATTCTGATAAATACTCATGATCAGGTTTATGATGTCTTTTCATCAGGGTACTTTTTCTTGTCCAAAGTGAATCAAACACAATGAAACACCTAACAGCCTTGGGTTTGTTGAAGATATGAGTATAGGTGTTAAGTGAAAAATCTAAAGGGACTCCCTTGCTACCAATACAATCTCCAACCTAAAGCTACAAGTGACTACACCTTGTACAAATGAGCAGACATGATGATATCAAATTTAAATTTTTAAAGGAAAATCAGAAACAAAATAAAATTAGGCCATCTAAGTAACTCTACCGGGGCTATAGACGCCTGCTGGCAGTGGGGCTCTACTTAGGGAGATTGTATAGATAACCTTGCCGGGGTTATAGACACCTGCTGGCAGCAAGGCTCTATCTAGGTTGGCTATGAGGGACGATCTCCAACTATGTAGTTTAACACCAGTTACTTATGTTTTCAACTTACTTTCAAGATGAGGATAATTAATCATATGCACACACCTGATCCTTTGTTAGCTTTATCACCATAATGAAATTTTATCATTCAAAGATCATGATGATTTACTTAGAGAGAATTAGAATGCTATAGATGAATATGATCATATAACTTGAATCATTTGAATTTTGTTGTTTTCTTTGGTGGCAAGTTGTTGTGTGGTTACACAACACGCCCCATTTTGACTTGGCAAAACAGGGACCCAGCTTTTGTTTTGGCTTGTGTTGTCTGTTTCTGGCGGTTTGGTAAAAGTAAGTCAGGTACATCATCATCATGAAGGTCAGGATGAGGTAGGTTATCATCATGAGGTTAGTTTTTCAAAGTTCATATTTTGTTTCTATGACATCATGGTTAGAAAGAGCTTGAAATTTCATGCAGGTTTGCCTTTTGCATCACTTGAAAATTCGTCCATATGAGGGAGTTGTGAGCGGTCAAAGTTTTGGTCAAACCTGATAATTGCTGTGTGAACATCATCATCATGATATTTGGAAAGCCCCCCGATAATATCCTGAGGTCGAAACATCCGGACGTCAAGTTTAAGTCGTAGTAGGTTCTCCCCGTCAGACGGTCTTTTATATCGCCAAAGGTCATCATCATGATCTTACTTTATCACCTGATGAAAATCATGCAGTCCCGAAACATCCGGACGTCAATCTTAAATACTGGTGTGTTTTGCCCGTCAGGCGAGCATCATGATATTCTCACATTGCGAGCATCATCATGATATTCCAACATCACCCGATATTAGAATATCATGATGATGTTATAATATCACCTTACTTAAAGAAATCTGCCATCTGCATAATTTGCGCGCGCACGACCAAGTCTTGGTGATCAACATCATCATGATATTTCGAGACCCGGCATTTCCTAATATCCTCCTGACCTCCTTTTGCGTGATCATGATGATCACCTTATCTTTCGAAGCGGAGGGTGTTTTTCATGTCTTAGGTCATGGTCAACAAGATCATCATGATCTTGTTCGTCTCTCCCAACAGTTCGTAATATCATCCTGCCGACGAGTATAACCTTTTGCAAATATGATGATGACGATGACGTCATCATCACCTTCTCCTTCGACAGGATATTTTCCAGGGTATGATCCTGTTCGCCAACATGATGATGACGATGACGTCATCTTCGGGGATTAACACAAGCCCCGGATATCCTGATGACGTCATCAGGACTTTCAGCAGGATCATATTTTTGATCACCCAGTGCCAATATGATGATGATGTTCATCATCATTTTGATCTTTCGAGCGGATTGCCTTGGCCGAATGGGGTCATATTGCTTTCATGACCTGATCATCTTCCTTAGAGGGAACCCGATATTCCATTTACCTCCTGATTTTCACGAAATATGACGATGACGTCATCCCTTTGCATTTTATTGAAGCCTGATGATGACGATGACGTCATCATGATTTTCCTCAGCGGCAGGATCATTTTCCGAGTCCTCCTGTTTGTCTTCATCATGATGATGATGACGTTGTCTTTCTTTCCCGAATGTGCAAGAGCAAAACATCCTGATGTGCTATTCATCAGAGCATTAGGAAAGGAGGATCATCATATTTTATGATATCCTGCGGCCGCTTCGAGTATACAGTTGGTCATCATCATGATTTTTTTTGGGCGTCGGTATAACTGTTGCCGTCGGCCTAAGGTAAAATTGTCACCCTGATCATATGTAGTCACGCCGATGCAAATATGATGATGATGCAAGGCCGGTTTCTAAGGATGGTTGAAAGGCGGTTATTTTCTTGTATAGTCTGGGTCATCATCATCATATTTCGAACCCGATATGCAGAAAATGGGCAAAAACATGAAGCGATGGGAATCTGAAAGCCCGACCACCTGATTTTTGGTCAACGAGGGTTGACCTGGTTGTTTTCATGCTGTTTATGCATTTAGTGCATATTTTCACAGGTAAGACCTGTTTGCCTGTAGCTGCACATGGGGAGGTATGTTTAATAAAGTGTTTAC
Organism: Cunninghamia lanceolata; assembly: GCA_027924645.1. NCBI lineage: Eukaryota > Viridiplantae > Streptophyta > Pinopsida > Cupressales > Cupressaceae > Cunninghamia > Cunninghamia lanceolata. The sequence goes on along the minus strand of BSBN01000501.1, from coordinate 433,414 downwards.
TTCCTGCTGTTTATCATGATGATGATGAACCTTATGTTTGTCTGTTTACTTGCAGGAAATCATCATGATGCTGCTGAAGCTGAGCATGGAAATCATGATGATGCTGCTGAAGATGAATATTGAAGTCATGATGCTGTTGAAGCTGAGCATTACAAAGTTGCGCATGGAGTCAACATGGGCCAGAAATGAGGAGGATATTGTCAAATATGCTGTTCGCCAGCTGGAGACCGAATCAAGTTGAAGATGCTGGAATATTCTGTGCCAGCTGTACATTTGCTAACTGACGAAGCATGTGCTTTTCGTCTGGGCCGTTGTTTGTTATGGGAGGATCCGGATCCTTGGATCATTGTAACCGTTTTCTGGCAGTTGCTCTATATAACATCCAGAGCTTGTCATTAAAAAGAGGAGGGAGAAATAAATTAGAATACATAGACGCATCTGGCGCAAAGAGTCAATTACGGTAGAATAAGTTAGGAGATCGGATTGCTGAGACTAATGAGGATAGAATTGTTGAAATGTCAAGGTTCTTTCTTCAGATCACTGTAAATGTACCTGTTCTTGAGCATACTGAATGAATATGAAGTTCCAGATTACAATCTTATTGTAAATTTTACGTAATCTTCTGTTGATTTCTGGATATGTACTGGTGAATGCTGTGTTCAACTGGAAGCGCTTTCATTTCATTACATATAGTTGTCAACTTTCCTTTGAAGCTTTGCACTAGATCATGCGGATTTGTGGAATGTCCTGGTGAAGTATGATTTCTAGTTTTCCTTCTTTTCATTGCAAGTATGGGGGCTGGTATGTGAATCAGTGATCTAAGTCCAGTAATTTTAGGAATCTCACTCTCTAACCCTTTTCCTTTTTTTCAATTTCATTAATTCATCACCATAACTGCAAATCATGATAAATAACAAGCAGAAACAGTGAAATATGCTGAAATCCCGTAGGTAACTGAAGATCCTTAGCATATTTGAGTTAAATGCATGTAGTATTGAAAATATCATGCAGAGAATCATAAATAATGATAAAAATCATGCAAATATCAGCCTGTATGCACATTATTTGACTAAATTTACAGTGCAGAGGTAGAATTATTGAAGACTGATGCAGAGCGAACATCCAGAGCAGGATATTTGAAGAAGATGATGATGAACAGTGCAGAAACACGTAAGGCCCCTGAATGGAAAACAGCAACGCACATCAACCACTGAATAACGTCAGTAGATTAAGACCTAATCAACGGAGACTTGGGATCATGAATTCTTTGAATTCATCGTATCTTTCAAGATGAGTAAAGGTTGTTGTGTAACTTTTATTCTATGTTTGTAAATGAATAACATCATGACCAACAGGCCATTGTCATCATAAATGAAATAAAGAGGTTGAACAAAGAAAAGAAGGATATAATAAACATAATGAGTGAACTCAGAGGGATAATTATCCCTAAGTTAGAGGAAATGCATGAGGCCTTGACAGATGCTCAAACCAGAGCCCAGACCAGTGATCCGACAGATTTAAGAAGGGTAGAAGCAAATGCATTTTTGTTGAGTGGTCACATCTCCATTTTGGACAGGATGAAGTAGAGCTAGGCCATAAAGTTTGTACAGTTGAAGGCCACTTTTGCAGATATACTTAAGTATATGTAAGTATAACATTTATATATATACTTATACGACCATGTATAGGACAATTTTTGCAAAATTTTGGTTTCCGGATTCCGCCTTTGCCATTGATGTCAAAGGGGGAGTGAGGAGTAGTGGAAAATGTAGAATCTAGCTAAGGGGGAGCTCCAGTAAAATAGTGCAAAAGACAGAGCATCAACCAAGGGGGAGTTTACTATGACACTTAGCCATTTTTCATTAAGTGTTGCCATCAATGCCAAAGGGGGAGATTGTTGGCAAGAGACACTGTGTGGCTTCATGAGTGTTGTCATTGATGGCAACAAAGTCTATTCCACACATCTACAGTACATAGTATGCCTATACCGAAAGTCAGATTGAAGATTGTTTTGGTCCGGTGAATAAGAACAGAGTATGCAACAAGGTTGGACAATTAGGTCCAGATCTCTTAGATGGTGTAACTGAGCAAGTTGTGGACTTGGATAAGTCAAGAGGGGTATCATGACTACTATATTCCAGAGATTTAGGCTCTGATGATAAAGCATGAAAAAGACATGAGCATCTGAGTGTTGGATTCCAGACAGGGAGAGTAAACAAAGAAAGAACTAATCGACAGAGCATTAGCCTTCAATCTGGATGAGTAAAAGGTGTTGATCAAGCTATTTTGTGGGATTATACATTATTGGCTGACATGATTAAAGACTTCTATGCCAAGGTTTTTGATATGCATCACAAATCAAGCATGGATTTTGCCGACAGATCAGTAACTTGCAAATATCTTGAAGTGTTCTTGCTGCTGACTAGGAAGTTGATGAGAAACCTTTATACAGATATATATACCAAATGGATTCTAGTATGTAGGTGTGTGGTGTGAAGTAGGATGAAATAAAGTGCAAAGAAAAGTAGGGATAAGTGTGAAAGCAACAATTCAAGTCCAGTATGTGACAGAGCAACAACACTAAAATAGAGGAAGAATGAAGTGCATCAGATCAGTGTATTGTGCCTAACCGGAACTCAACTCTTGCATTTGTAGATGCCTCTCATCAGTTCAAACACCTAATTACCTTCTGTAAGTTTTGTAGATAGTGAGTCTCTTGTAGGCAGTGTGCCTCTTATGAGCAGTGTGTTCAGGTAGTGAGCCCTAATTGGCAAGCGCCATTTTGTACTCAATTATTCTTTTAATAGAGAATACAATCTTGGGTTAGTCACCCCGTGGTTTCTCCCTTAACAGGGTTTTCCACATAAAAATCCTTGTGTTATGTGTGTTGATTTTATTTCTATTCTTATGATCACATATGCTTATATGTTTTGATGCTGCATTAATTATTAAAGAAGAAAAGAAAGTTAAAGTAATTTGAGATAACTGATTCACCCCCCTCTCAGTTATCTGCCTTGTTTCCAATAGATATATCATAGCTGAAGCAACAGAATGTAATAATCATGGCATCGCATAATTCATACACAACATTAAACAACTCGCATCATAATTAAGATTTAAAATTGCATTTTCTATCTAATATCTCTGAATTAAAATCAAATAAAAAATCCATATAATCAGCTCATAATCAACATCAATAATCATCATCAAATGTATCTCACATGTCTAGCATCACAAGAGCATCAAAATGGAATCTAATCAAATCACCACATAAGTAATGAAAGCTAATCCAAAATCAGGAGATAAAGTCTAAATCTACATAATGGAAATTAATAGTCTCTAACTTTCTAGACATGTCTCCAACTATCATACGAAATGATCAAAATAGGGAAGTGAAATAAATTAGCCTCACATCCTCTCCCCTATGACTAAACTTCCTCCTGAAAGTCGTAAAAAATGTGAGGATAGAGTGTCCTCAATCTAGCTACATCCTCCCATGTTGCCGTGACCTCATCATAACGATCCCACTAGACCCTAACCTGGTTTAGCTCTCAACCTCAAAGGCCAAGTGTCCAATGAGCTAATATGCAAATTGGATCCAAAGACAACTACTTGTCCTCCTCTACCTGTAGAGCACTCCAGTCTAATACATGAGATAAATTAGATATATATCACCATAATATAGACACATGAAAAACATCGTGGATGCATGATAGACTAGGTGGCACCACTAGATGGTAGGCTACAGGTCCTATCCGCTCCAAGATCTCAAAAGGTCCTATGAACCATGGTGTGAGCTTAGAGCCCTTTCCATAACGGATTGGAGTCTTGTGTGGCCGCACTCTCAGGAATATTCTGTCACCAACTGAGAAGCTCCGATCTAGTCTCTTAGCATTGGCATACTTCTTCTATCTATCATGTACCTCATGAAGTCTCTTCCTAATCAGTGTGACTTGTTGTTCCATATCTTGAACCAACTCTGGACCAATGGCAACTCTATCCTCTATCTGATCCCAACTCAAAGGTGTCCTGCAAGGTCTTCCATACAAAGCCTGATAAGGAGGCATACCCAACAAGTTGTGATGCCCATTATTGTAGGCAAACTCAACCAGATACAGATGCTCCTCCCATCTAGACTGGTGGTCCATAACATACATACGAAGTGTATCCTCCAACACCTAATTCACCCTCTTTGTTTGCCCATCTGTCTTAGGGTGATAAGCAGAGCTAAAGTTGAGCTATGTGCCCAATGCCTACTGCAAAGCCCTCCAAAAGGCTGATGTGAACATTGAGTCCCTGTCAGAAATGATGCAGCGAGGTACCCCATGTAATCTCATAATGTCATCCAAGAATACTCTTGCCACTATTGGTGCATTGTACGTCATGCGTACAGGTTGGAAATGCGCCACCTTGGTCAACTTGTCAACTGTCACCATGATGTCATATGGCGACAAGAAGACATAGGAAGAGCAAGAATGAAATCCATGGAAATAGTGTCCCATTTCCACTTTGGTATCTTGTGAGGGTATAAAAGACCCATTGGATGCTAATGCTTGGCCTTGACCCTCTAGTACTCAAGGCATCGAGCAACAAACTCTACAATATCTTGCCTCATACCCACCCAATGGTACAACTGTCACAAGTTGACATGCATCTTCTTCACCCCTGAGTGTACTGCATAAGGTGCTATGTGAGCCTCTGATAACACTACAGTATGTAGGTCTCCTGCACATGGTACATAGATGCACTGTCGATGACAAAGTAGCCCATCTGTCTCAAGTGAGTATCTTGCAAACTTGCCCACAAGGGCCCTCTGTGACTGGATCTCCTGCTGTACCTCAAGAAACCACTCATCCTTAGGTAGATGTTGAATAATGCATCCCCTCAAGTCCACACTCAGAGTCAAGGTCAAGATCTTGTGCCACCTCTGACTCAATGCATCAGCAACCACATTCTCCTTCCCTTTGATGTAGTGGACATCAAAGTCATACTCACAAAGAAACTTCATCCAATGTTGCTGACAGGTGTTTAGATTTGGCTGCGTGAATATGTACTGAAGGCTATGATGATCTAAATGAAGCTCAAAGTGACTACCCAATAGGAAATGTCTCAAATGAACTAGAGCATGAACCACTGCTGCGAGCTCTAAATCATGAGTGGGGTAGTTCAACTCATGGGTCTTGAGCTTTTGTGACTCATAAGCGATTGCTCTACCACTCTGCATAAGTACGGCTCCCAAACCCTCAAGTGATGCATTAGTACAAACCATAAAATCCACTATTGGATCAGGAACCTCTAAAATGGGAGCACTGGTAATATGCTCCTTGAGGACCACAAAGGCCCTCTCACACTGCTTAGTCCAAGTAAAACTCTTCCCTTTCCATTGAAGGGAAGTGATGGGGTGCGCTATCCTCAAGAAACCCTCAACAAATCTATGGTAATAACTAGCTAACCCCATGAAACTCCTGACCTTTGTCACACTAGTGGGTGCTGGCCAATCCCTAATAGCCTTGATCTTCGATGGATCTATGGGGATACCATCGCCAGATAGGATGTGCCCCAAATACTGCACCTCTATCCTGAAGAACACATACTTCACCAAGTTACCATAAAGATTCTGCTCCCTTAAGCACTGCAAAACATGACGTAGGTGCTCCTCATGCTCCTCCTTGGTCCATGAATAGATCAATATATCATCAAGGAAAATAATCACAAACTGATCCAAGTAGGTACAAAACACCCCATTCATGAGACTCATGAACAGTGCAAGGGTGTTCATCAAGCCAAAGGGTACCACAGTGAACTCATAGTGGCCATAATGAGTCCAGAAGGTAGTCTTATGGATGTCTTCCTCTGTGATGTGCAATTGGTGATAACTAGACTTCATGTCTATCTTAGACAACAGCCTGGCTCCCTGCATCTGATCGAAGAGATCATCAATCCTAGGTAGAGGATAACAGTTCTTCACCATCACCTTATTTAGCTATCTATAATCCATGTACAGATGAAGAGACCCATCCTTCTTCTTCACGAAGATGGCCGGTGTGCCCCAAGGTGAAATAGTAGGTCAAATGTGCCCCTTCTCGAGCAAGTCCTCTAACTACAACTTGAGCTCTGTGAGATCATGAGTGGTCATCCTATAGGGTGCACGAGACACTGGCTCAGCACCGGACACTAGATTAGTATGAAAGTCTACCTCTTGATGGGGTGGCATCCCTGGTAACTCTGGTGGAAACACATCGGCAAACACTCTCAAGATAGGATGGTCATCTAGCAATGCCTCTGGCTCATCATCATATCTCTCGCTAATAGTGATGGTGAACATCTGGCATCCCTTCCATATGTAGTGCTTAAGCTGCTGAGCGGATATCATGCAAACTTCTGTGTGCTTCTGAATGCCCACTATCTCAACTAATGTACCATGATCGTCTAAGCAGCTAATCACCTTTCAGCAACAATCTTGCTTGGCTCTATGAATCGCAAGCTAGTCCATGCCTAGTACCACATCATAAGATCCTAAAGGCATAACCCTAAGGTCATATAATGTAGTAAAGGCCCCCAAAGATATCTCACAGTCATGGACTAAGGCATCAACTGCCATCTTGGCCCCTGTGGCCAACTCAACCTCCCACCTATTGCCCTGCCTAGAGGCCACCAGCCTACAACGCTCCACTAATGATGGAGATATGAATGAATCAACAGTGCTAGAGTCAAATAAAATAGAAATGGGGACATCCCCAATCATACCTGAGGTCTCAATCACTGATACCTAAAAATCAGCCTAGTGGTTATCAACCACTGTGAACATATGGTGGGACCTACCCACATCTCCAACCATCTGCTCTGATCCTCCTGCATGAGACTGTCCCCCTACCGTAAAGCCCTGTGGGCACTCTTTGGCTAGATGTCCCACTCCACTACAAACATAGCATGGGCCCTAAGCCTGTACCTGTTCAGACTGAGTCCTACCCGGCTGCTGCAGTCCAAATCAACCTGTGGACCCCTGTGAACCCCGATAAGAATGTTGTGATCTCACAGGTCCCGTAGGTGGTCCCTGCTATCTCTAATCTCTACATGGGCCTTTCTATTGCCAACCTTGATTATGACCCTTGTGTGCCCTCTATTGTGTCCTAGATCTCTTTTGCTGCTACTGTGGAGGCCTAGGAGGTAATGGAGCAAAACTAAATCCTCCTCTTTGAGGTGGTGGTGGTGGTCGACAAAATCCCTGTTGCTATTGGCTATGATCCTAAAACTGAGGGTGTGAACTATGACCTCATCCCTGTATCTCCTCAATAATGTATGCCTTCTCGACAGCCTCACTCAAGGTCTAGGGGTCTGCCATACGCACAGGCCCTACTATCCCATGATTCAAACCTCTGATAAAATTGTGGACCAGAAGTTTCTCATCATGGAGATACTCCACATAACGTGACAACTTGATGAACCTACCCTCATACTATGCTACAATAAGCCCTCACTGTTGTAAATCATGGAATTCATCAATGCGACGCTGCCTCTAGTGGTCTGATAGATATTGCGCATTAAAGCATGCAATAAATGTATCCCATGAAAGTGTATCCAAAGATAAGCGACGCTTGCACTCCTTAGTGTGCCACCAAGTCGCTGTCGCATCCTCAATAGGTGGACTGCCACGTGTGCCTTCATATTGCCCTCATGAGGATGCAAAACAAAGGACCTATCTAAACTGATAAGCCAAGCCTCAGCTTTGGCTCTCTCTGTTGTCCCTACAAAAGTAGGTAGATTCAGCCTAAGCAAGTCTCTGATAGGGTCTCCTCGGTCTCTATGGCCTCTAATGGGCTCATCCACACCATAAGCGAAGGCCCGTGATAAACCTGCTCTACTCTCACTGCCTCCTCTCACCTCGCCTGGTGCGGTGGGCTCGTGCTATGACCTCTATAAGATGAACAAACCTCCTCCACATTAGTGTCAGGAATCTCCACAAAAGGCTCTACTTGTGGCACCACTCGTGGCTTGACATGAGGCTCGGCACGTGGCTCTACACACGACTTAGCACATAGCTCCACACATGGCTCCTCTCATGGATCAACACGAGGCTCAACGCACGGCTCTGCTATCGCTGGTGGCAACCTCTCTAACACTATCTATAATGCATGTAAGATCTATTGTCCAATATTAGGTACTAGAAGTGCCTGCGGTGCCTGTTGCTCAGGTGGAGCTGGTGGTCTCTGACCATCTACTGTAGAGTCCTTCTCATTCCATATCTCTATGGATGCTGTGGTGCGTGAGCATGCTTACCGAACTGATCGGGGAGGCATCTTACAAGAACAAGGTATTTACAAATCAATCAAAATTGTGGAATAAATAATGTGCCCAAACAAGCCTAGTGTTTAAACTTGGGCTCTGATACCAAATGTCATTCCCAAATTTCCCATCCGGTCATGACACGCAACACACGTGTCATGTCCACATTTGTCATGTGGTCATGACACGAAATATCAAAAACTTTTCCACATGTCCCTAGAAACCCCTCGCACACATCAGCGTGCTCGGTGGCAATTGCATAAGGCGTAAACATGTCAATCAAACTCAGGGAAGAGTATTTACATACACAATCCCTTGTGTGATGATAACTGACTAGGGGGTTATGCAACACAAGGAGAGTCGCTACTAGGGTTAGGATCAAATGGACCCGAACCCTAAGTCTCCTAAGTGAGTGAACTGATTTTGACAGGAGTCAAAATCTAACCCTAATTCTAGAGCATAAAAATAGATTGAAACAAATGCCTTCATTAAAATAATAATCGCAAGGCTAAATAAATGTTAATTAATAATAAGGAAATTGATTTACACAACTGCCCTAAGTCTCAGGAAATTTTGGTAGCATAACGCATTTTTAATGTTTAAAGTAAATATTTTAGAAAGAGTCTCCCTTGAAAACATTTAGGAGAAAATTTAATAAAAAGATGAAATTAAATTTACCTAAATAGCATTATAAAGTTTACATTCCAAATAATAGAAAAATAATCTAATTAAATTAAATGATTAAATAATAAATCTCAAATTAATAAAGGTCTATGAATAAATATAATTTCCATAATTATATTTATTCCATTAAATCGAGGTAAAATTAATAATTAATAATTAATGTTATAAATTTTTCCCTTCATCTAATAGCTCATTAAATTAAAAAGAACAATTAAGTAATTAATTATTCCTAAGCAAATACTATAACCCAACTAATAAAATAGCCCAACCCATTACATTTATAGATAAAATAAAATATAACTTTCTCCTAAACAAATAAAAATAAAGGAATGAAATTAGAAATTTCCCCACGCAAATCTAAGTCCAAAGAGTAACCTATCTTAAACAAACCCCATGAGAATAGAAGAGGGAAATTCAAATTCATGTTCACATAAAAAAAAAGGCAAAATAAAAAGAAACAATTAAATAATAAAAGTTTCCCTCAAAAGCCCTAAAAGCCCTCTTCTATTATTTTATTGTTTTCTTTTCCTTTTGTCCTAACCCTATCTCATTCTTTTCTCATTCTTCTTTTCTTTTCATTTTGTTTCTTCCATTCTTGTTTTCTCTTTTTGTTTGTTTTGTTACAGGTAGGGTTTCAGTTATGCCCATGGGTAGCCATGGAAATTTTGCACAGTGAAGTATATACATCAAATATATACACTGGTTTCTTTTTTGTTTCTATTCTGAAATATGTGAACTTCAATAAGAACTAAATGTTATTTGGTTATTATTTGAAATCTATTTAACTATTATAAAAAAATATGTATGTGTATATATATACACTAGTTTACACAACTTTGTCATTAGGTTTAAAATATATTTTTAATTTTATATATATATATATATATGTATGTATGTATATATATATATATATATATATATATATATATATATATATATATATATATATATATATATATATATATATATATATATATATATATATATATATATATATCATACAATTTTACACAAATAATAGAAAATTAAACTAACATAAAATCTAACAGTTAGGAGAGCTTTTAGGAACTAAATTTTTTTTTTGACAGCAAGATAAATATGACACTTTCATTATTTTTCCTTCTTTCTTTGAAACAGTAAATATTATGAGGAATAAACACATTTTTTTTGTTTCCTTAAGAACCTTAGCAAATAGAACCTATGTATTTTCCTTTCTATTCTACCTTACAACTAAAATTAGAATTGTAACATATGCTCTCTTTAATATAAAATGGCAGCATAGATATATTTTCTTTTAACCAACTTTCTCCTAGCCACATACACACAAATAACAACTTATAATACATTTTTAAAATCACAACAATATATATTACACATTAAATATTGTTTCAAAACATGTACAATTGAGAGTACTATAGTTTTCCACCAAATACAATAAGGTCTCCAAGACCATGGCTCACAAAATCAACCAACAAAATAATGCAAATAAGGCCACAATGGCCATTCTCCAAGGCTCCAAAACCACCAACATAACCTGCAATAATATAAACACAAGGAGGGGAAAGACAAGCCACAAAAATTGCCCTCCTCCCTACCATAGACCCACTAATGGGTCACCCCCGAGCTGGGAGGTAGATCTGATATGGGTTTTAAACACTCCACAACAAAAATCACAATGCAACACAAAATCACCCATGGTTTATAGACAACACAAAACTCATAGAAATGAGTTTGGAAGGGTAGGGGAGTGCACCCCTCGACTCAAGACGTCAGTCCAAAACTCATAGTCTCAACACCACAAGGTCTCAAGCCAAAAATAATATCTCCATGAAGCACAAAATCACCATGGCACTCATGCCAACCAAAATAATCCCATACTCCATAAAATGCCCTCAAGACTATAAATAAATAAATAAACTAATATCAGGAGGTGACCTCGAGGAGGTTCACTCTCCCCCACCCCACACAAGTTGAGCATTTTCTCCAAATGGAGAGGCTCTTACCAACACCTAAAACCCACACACAAGAAAATAACACCCAACACAAATTCATGGACAAGCAAAAATGAAACAAGCATAAGGAATAGCTAAATTCCATAGGGCTTACCTTAAGAGCCCAACAATGGATGCAAGTTGAAGAAGAGCTCACAAGCTTTCTCCAAGCCTCCAATCCTCCAAGTTTTCTCTAACTCTTTCCTAAAAACCTCCAAAGATAGAAAAATTTCAAAAAGCAAGAACCCCCAACTCCTCTCCAAGAGGACATAAAATAGGCCTCCAATCTAGGCCCTCAGGAATGAGAAGGTGACACATGTCATCTTCTCCTTCCTCATCCCATGCCACTTGCAAGGGAGAAGGAATGTGAGGGTGATAAGTGTCACCCTCTTATCCATTCAAACCCTCACCTTCTCTAGTTGTGCTCTCACACATGTGTGAGAGCCAAAGTGGAGAGGTGGCATCTCTCCCCATGGCTCCATGAGGATAAGAGATGACACATGTCATCATCTTATCCTCCAAGAGAGCCCCCTCTCTCCAAGATGCTCTCACACATGTGTGAGAGTCTTGGAGGGAGGTTCCAAACACTTGGGGGTCTCCCAAGTCTTCATGGTGGAGGAATCCCCAAGTCTTGGGAAGGGAGATGGGCCTTTTCCAAGGCATGACTCATCTCCCACCCTTAGCCATTTTAAATTTTTGCCACTTTTACTAAACCCAAGTTTAGGGTGACTAGATGTGAGTTACCCTAGGGTTTAGTAAGTCCAAATGGACCCTAGACCCTAAGGGTACCACCTAGGCTAAGTTTCGACCTCAAATAAACAATTAGGGAGGTGTAAAATCACATTAAATGGCCCAAAAATAAAAAGAACACCAATTGGTGTGAATTAAAGCACAAGTTTTACTACACATCAATTAAATTAAATAAAAGTGGTGAAGTAGGCTAAATAATTAAATCAAGCATTTCGCAAAAACATCATTCGATCATACATGATCCTTATCCCTCTTGGGAATGGATCGACTTAACAAGGAAATACATAAGTGTGTGATCTGCCTCCGATTTTTCATGGCCTAGAAAATCAGCTGTGCACTCGATCAAATGGTCAATCCAACCTAGATATATCATAGCCGAAGCAACATAATGTAATAATCATGTCATCACATAATTCATACACAACATTAAACAACTCACAACATAATTAAGATTTAAAATTACATTTTCTATCTAATATCTCAGAATCAAAATCAAATAACAAATCCATATAATGAGCTCATAATCAACATCAATAGTCATCATCAAATGTATCTCACATGTCTAGCATCACAAGAGCATCAAAATGGAATCTAATCAAATCACCACATAACTAATCAAAGCTAATCCAAAATTAGGAGATAAAGTCTAAATCTGCATAATAGAAATCAATAGTCTCTAACTATCTAGAAATATCTCCAACTATCATACGAAATGATCAAAATAGGGAAGTGAAATAAATCAGCCTCACAATCACCCTATCATTTAGTTTACGGGACCAAGTCTATCTTTCATATTCACTTGAGGATTCCCATTCTGCAATTCATGCAAGACTGTCTTGAGACTGATGATCAGCTATCTTCCCAATTAGCCCAATTACTGCACCTTGAAGAGAAACGCGATGCTGCTATAGAAAACTTTGCTAAGCACCAGGGTGTTGTGAAATGATGGTTCAACAAGAGAGCCAAGGTAAAAGCCTTCTACATTTCTGATTTATTTCTATATTGGGAAAAAGATGATGAGAAAAATGGTGAGCATGGCAAGTTCAACAAACATTGGTTGGGCCCATATCAGATCTATGAGCTTCCTGGTGACAACACATACCGACTTAAAAGCCTTACTAGTGAGGAGTTCCCATTGCCCGTTAATGGCCAATTCCTAAAGCATTGCTTCTAGGCTTGAAGAGGCAGTCTCACCTCCTCTTAGTGTACATAGTTGGCCTGCTTGTTTTCTTTGGTTAGAGTAGGTTGCTGTTAGATTAGGTTTGCTTTCCTGCTTTAGCTTTTTGTAGCTGTTAGATGTTTTTTCTTTTCTTAGTTAGTTGTCCTTTTTTCTTTGCTTCTATTTGATACGTTGGCTTTTGCACGGGGTCTTTGTTCCTAGAATGTGGTGGCAACTATGCAAACCTACAAATGTTTCTTTGTTGGATGAGTAATCTAAAGTATTTCTTTGAGAAGCTGAAGTTCTGCTTAGGTCTTACTGTGGGTTCTACTGTTATACCAAGGAGTATGATGTATGTTCATGGAAAATGAGTCATTAGTTGGTGCACCTAAAATATTTTCTAACCATATATCTTTCACACTTTAAATGATCCTGAAATAGCTAAGCGAGCCTAGGCGATCTTGTGTTAAGCGAAAAAAGTTTGGATCCTCATTTTACCACCCACACCAGTACTATGGATCCAGATGAAAATGGCAGACAGTACTAAGTATTGCTAGCCTATATTGGGTGAAAATAAAAGGTGTTTTTCAACACCAGACCCATTACAAAGAATCAAACATAAAGATCATCATTTGAAAACTCTCATATGAAGAATATTGTCTAAGGATTATTAGCATCAAATATCATTGCATCAGAGGTACTACTGGAAGAATCACTATTTTCTTCCTTCAAGGCTCATAACTTCTCAAAATTAGAGCATTGTCTTGGTGGTAGAATGATCTCAACTTCATAGCTTACTGCGAAGGATCTTGGATGAACTTAGTTGCTAAAGGATGGGAATGAATGCAATTGCACACACTCAAGTTTTTAGTATATGGATGGTTGCACTGATTAGTGGTCTTTGATTCTTTGATAGGGTATCATGCTTTTTCATATAATGTGTGGGAAACATAGAGATTTTGGGTTCAAACTGAAAGTTTATCATTGAAATGCTCTGGAGCATTTCCTAGCAGAGTCTCCATTTGTTGTGCCTTGCACACACGCCCCATTTCAGAAAATAGGGACACCCTCTTTCAAATCTTGGCTTAGAATGTTAAGTGGATTTCCCATCTCCTAAGTAGTCAAGTGGTCAAAATGCACTCTTTGCCATGTTAGAAATTTGATGTCGAAAGGCCATTCCAAAATCTGCTAAAGTCCAAGTCCATGCATTTCATCAAAAAGGTCTGATAGTTTATTTGCGCTAAAATTGATCCCAACTGACCTTTACGCTAAAACTACTTTCAACCTACTTTTGTGCTAAAAATCCCTTTGTCCGACTTCTGTGCTAGACTCCTTTGCCTCTGACACTGCGCTATTTCCCTGCTTGACCAACGTTAGTACTGGATCTAGTCGCTACCAACTTTGCGCTGCAATGTGTATGCATTGACTAAGTCAGGGTGGTAAAATCCCCGCTAGTCTGAGGAACCCCAAAATCCCACAAAACACACACAACTAGTCTGATCATCTTTGTGCTGAAAATGTTATCCACCGATCGAGTTAGTAACACCCCAAAACCCTGCCAAGTTGGATGAGACCTAATGTCGCACAAACCCTAATATTTTGTTGAATCTCACAACTGACACTACGTACACTCTACACTAATGGCAATTGATTCGGAAGGAATAAGAGGAGATTTTTCTGGTTTTCAAGCTCATTTCACATTTGACAAATACTCAGAGAGCTTTTGGTGACATTTCAAATGATTTCCCTACACAACCCGCGGACTCGACCTGGAAACCTCCTACGCATTTGCACGCTTCAACTCTTTCCACCTCGCGAACCAGGTAGGAACTTGTTTCTTCACCTAGGGTTTCCATTTAACTAGGGTTTTGCCTTTTAGTCAACTTCATTTCCTTTCAAAAGCATGGAAAATGCATGAATGATATGAATTAGGGCACCAAGGTCAAGGTTTTCATTTCTGAACTGTTCATTTTTTTTAAACTGTAGTTTAAATGTTCAAGGGAAACACATTTTTTAGGCACCATTCAGAATCCCTCCCATAGGCAAAATGAAACTAATAACTTGTCAAACCCTAGAAAATAGATCAAATTTAAACACATTTAAACTGATTCACAAAGTGAATGATAGTTCTTGCATCAAAAGTTGTCTGATTGACTTTCAAAAATCTCGTGATCAATCCAATCAGTCAACGGCCCTGAAAATCCCCGCTAGGACTCGAAACTAGTTTTGCGCTAAAAACTTAGTCCATCAACTCAGTGCTAAATGGTCGCCTCTCTGACCTAGGTCAGATGCACATGAATATCCCACAGGTCCGCGATGCCTAAAATCTCTGCCAAGTACCAAGAGAACACACTTTGCACCAAAAATCATTCCCTCTGACCTTGTGCCAAAATGTGCCATCACTGGCTTAGTCGGTTAACCTCAAAAACTAGGCAATGTTAGACGATATCTAATCTCACGCAAAATTGGTAATGTTTGTGCTAATTACCTTGCACTGAAATTGCAACTGACTAACTCAAACATTTAAACATAAGTTGGTCTCATCTCAAACCTGTGCAGGTCGGTCGACCATAAAATCCATGCAAAACTTTGTAAAGGCATGGGCATAGAAGGACTAGTTGGTCGAAATGTCCCAATTTCTCAGCTGAGGTTGGATGACCTCAAAATCAGTGCTTTTGTCTCCTGAGGGTCAGTTGACCCCAAATTTAGTCTAAAATGGGTAAAATGATAGGTTTTAAGGAATTTTCAGAAGGAGAAATGTTTGTCAGGGTGAAATAATGACTGCACTTGGTAAATTATGATTTTTTACATGTTTTAAATGGGATTTTTGTAGCATTGAAGTATTTATTGCATACTTTGGTATAGGATTGCTTTATTTGATCATATGATATGTGCAATAGTTGGTGAATTTCAGACTTCTATTTTCATTAGCATGCCTTGGTAACTTAGTAGACTCATGTTAAGTTCATTGGTTATAACATGGTTTGATAGTGTAGTGGTCAACTTGATAATCATAGACATTAAACTTAGGAGTTAGAGAAAACATCCCAAGGTATCAAAACTTATAAGGCCTAGTCCTGCAGGTTAGATGACTGCATGAGCTCAAGACATGAGGTACGAGTTCAAAGGTATCCCCCCGAAAACAAAGATTTCTACTGGATGGAAAGACATTGGAGATACAGACTTAGGTCATATTGACCTTGATGATTTCAGACTTAGAATATTTGGCCCAAACCCAACCCCTAGGGACAAGAAAGTGAAAGACAGTGGGATTGCACAAGCTGCTGCTTTCCCTACATCTGTTCAATGTGTTGAACTATTAGTTGCCTATGTAGATAGGTATGTTGTCATGACCCATACAATACAAACTACCAGTGGGGATATTTTAGCTGACTTAATTCCACCCTCCTTGGATGAAACCTTTGACATTCCATGGCATCTAGTGATGACCATGTTAGATAAGGGCAGGATCAGAGGCAACTTATAAGAAAGATGTAAATGGATGCAGGAAACACATGAATGAACAATGGGCAAAAAGTAAAAGATCTGCCTTGATCAAATTCCCTCAGGTGTTGTACATGAGTGACTTCCAAGATGAAGAAAACCAAGGTGAAGACTGTTAGTCAGGCTACAGAAACTGTTGCTGCTACAACTCATAATGACACTAGTTTGCCAGTTTCTCCACCCCTTGCTGCCTCGAATGATGGTACCGCTACTACTATTTCTATTGTTTCTCCTTCTTCCTTAGAAACCATTCTTCAAGAGAGTGCCTCTGCTATTTCTCCACCCGCAATTACTACTACAGTTGTCTCTTCTTCATTAGCAGTAGCCTCTAGTGCACCAAGCAGTCCCATTACTTCCATTGCTGCCCTGTCCTGCTCTTCCACTACTTCCGCATCCATAACCTCCATATCCTCTACTCCACTTTCCACTTCCCTTACATTGAATCCCATTTCTACTATTCTTTCACCTACCTTTCCCTCTTTACCTATCACTTCACCCATAGTCATTTCCTCTATCTTGCCAACTTCTTCTATCCCATTAGCTTTGGGGTCAGCTATGCTTACCAATTTGACACAAGTGAATTTTTCTTCAGTTGTGCGTTTATCCTCTAGTGCTCCTATCTCCCAAATACCTGTGGACCAAGATTCGACTCCCTTGGTTGTGCCATTACTACTAGGTATTGATAAAGTATGTGCTAAACTAGGTCTTTAGGAGCAAGAACCAAAGAAAGATGTATTCGTTGAGGTAGATAATGTGGTACTTGATGAGCCATTGGTTGAAATAGTCAATGCAGAGATAATTGAAATATCTGATAGTCCTCCAAAGAAAGATCAGATAGAAGAAATCCTCAAGGTAGCTCAGAAAGATATAGTGATAAATTGGAGAAATATTACCGATGAGGGAGATAAAGATTTAGATAAAGAGCCAGAATAAGAGAAGGTATTACTTAAAGGCCCTCCTAATACAAATAGTGAGAATCCTGATGGATCAAGTAAACCTCCTTCCTCAGCACCTGAATGGCTGCAAAATAGAGTGGCATACCTAGAGCCTCAGGTAGAGATAATGAAATTAGACTTGAGCATGATTTTGTCACAGGCTCAAAAGCACATGCACAAAGAGTTGATGAGTTCAAGGGGTCCGTCACTTCAATCCTAGAGTAGCTAGATAAATATGAGCTTTCAAAGAAAGAATTGAAGCAGCAAAACAAGGAGCTTCAGGCCTGCTTTCAATTTCTAATAAAACCAGTAGATTCTAATGGAGAGATAAGGACAGTGCCCGCCTTTTTGTCAAGAGATGAAATGGATAAGCTTGGTAAGGTTGACTATGTCAAAAGGTAACCAAAAATGGATGATAAAGGTATGTGAGAAGGGGTGCGAGACAATTGATGCTACAGCTGAATCACACAAGAGTTTAGTTCAACTTCATGAGAAATGGAAAGACCTGCAGGAAGAGTGTGATTCTTTTGAGGAATATTATTCTCATGTGTTTACTAGGGTTAAAGGTATCAAAGACTTGCCTGCCCAAACATTATTGGCTGAGAACATTTTGACTGGTGACAAATTGTACAAAGCCACCGAATGGTACTAGCAATTGAAGTTGAGGAAAGAAATTTTTGACAGCATCAAGGAAGCCTACAAACCAGTAGATGAAAACATTTTGGCTTTGATATATGATATAAATGATACTTTGAGGGACTGTCTGGTGGAGGCCTACAATGATTTTACACCATATGATGTGGAGGGATGCAAAGATAAATTACACAAGATAATTTTTTAGAATGTTGAGTTGGATATAGAGGCCAGGTTGGATAGGGTCAGTGACCTTAGAGCAAAATTCAATACATTTCATAAGGTAAAGGAAGAGATAGAAAGAATATACAATCGATATAGCTAAGAGTTGGAAATGTTCAGATATCGGACCAATCATTTTAAGAACCTAGTGTAGATTAGATAAGCAAATAAGGTAGAAAACAATAAACTAAATGCAAATAACACAAACTTATACCTCACATGCAAATCCAATCTCATCAGGGGAGGAAGAAGCCTTTGCACCCAAAACAAGCTCCTAAGACATGATTATCCCTAGATAATAGATTGAATGTGAAATGCTACTCTAATTTGCAACTCACTATTCTAGCTCAAGAGTGATTTTGGCATAATAACTTTGCATAAACTTGGATGATGATAATGGATTGTGAGAGGTTCTATTTATAGACTTTTGGAAGGGATTTTGATCCAATGGTGGAGATTGATTTGGAAGATCAATGGTGGAGGATAAAAGTGATGTGGAGGGCTAGGAATAAAAGTGATTCTTTTATTCATTTTGGGAAAAGGGATTATTAAATGAGCATGGGGGTGAAAGATTATTTTGGAATTAAAGATTCATATGGGGGAATGTAAATGAATTAAAAATTCATTTGGGGAGAAGTGGTAATAAATAAGTATGGGTGTGTAAGAAAAATTAAATGTGATGTGGGATGTTTTTAAATAAAAAATTGACTTATGTGGATTTAATTCAATTTTTTATTTGGAAGATGTGGGGAAGGGTGTTAAACAAGGTTTGACCACCCAAATGAAGGGGTTAGGATTGATTAAACATAGGTTTCATTTAATTAATCCTAGGGCTAGGATGAGGTAGGCTAGGGTAGGCAATTAAATAATAGCTATTTAATTGTTTAGGGTAGGGATAGGTCAATTATAGGCTGAATTAATTAGTTAACATGGTTTTAACTAATTAATTAGATTTAGTGGAAAAGGGGAAATTGATTTAATAAATTTTGCATATTTATTAAATCAATTGGCTAAGGTTTGGACTATTGAATTAATGAAATTAATTCAATTTTGGGGATAAAATGGTGTGAGTTTAGAAAATAAAAGGGGTAATTAATTAAATACAAAATTTAATTAATTGATTAGAATAGGATTTAGTCTTTTTAGGGATGTCGGGAGTCAGTTTGATGGTAAAAGACATTTTTAGGTGTCTACATTTGCCCCTCTTTGACGTGGCATCAGGACCTAGGAGAGAAGTGGTGTTAGGTCGAAGAAAAATATGCCCCAGCTGTCGGGAAGGAATAAGATGGATAAGGGATGCCCCCTTGAGAGGTTGGTGGGAAAATAAGAATTTTTTAGGTGATTTCTTGAAAAGGATGCGACGGGAGTGAAAATTAGATAGGGGATGGAAAAAGAGGATGACGGGAAGAAAAATGGAGGAAAAATGCTGAGATCTGCACCCTGGAGGGAAAAAGAGTGTTAGATCTAGGGCACACAACTGAGAGGGGGGGTGAATCAGTTGTACAAAAACTTGCTTCCAATTCAAACACTTAAATCCTCTTGTTATTTAATAGCATATCAATTAATCACTCATGAAAGCATAAAGCATAAACACCAGAGCAGATACACATCAACACATGAGACACCAAGATTTTGATGTGGAAAACCTGGTCAAGGGAAAAACCACGGGGTGATTAACCCAAGGATTATTATCTGTTAGAAGAATAAGAAAAATAGATGGCACATGCCAATTAGGGTTCACTGCCCAAGCACACTGCTCACAAGAGGCACACTGCCTACAAGAGACACACTGTCTACAAAGTAACAAGTATTACAAACTTGAACTGGAGATTGACATCTTTACCATGTTTAGATCAGTTCCATTTAAGCCTGAAAACTCTTGCTCTACCTTTTGCTCTTCTTCGCTATGCCACACTCATCCACACCAAGACACACTTCAAAATGAATTTACAATCCCTTATTTATACAAGGCATGAACTTAGGAACAATCATCTAAATCAGCAAACACCTACAAGATCATTTGCAAAATGTGTAATACATCCGGTCGGCCAGTCTCAAGAAGAACACCAATATCCATGGTTATTCTTCAAATACACACTCTAAATTTAATGCAGATCACCGTCATTAACTAGACATGATCCAATGATCATAATAACCTTCCCCGAATCACCAAACACATCCGCACTTTATCAGCTTACTGGAATTCTTTTGTTCTTCATCCGAAACTTCAAGAACGCAGTCTATCATTACTGTCATAATGAAAAAAGTGCTTCTAGACCTCCAAACCATGAACAAATCTAGTTGTCACTTCACACGAACTTCTTCAACACTCTCTCCCACAGAATGAGATAATGCAATTCCGGATCTCACCAGACCAATCTGTGACACTCTATCACCACTGAACACCTGCCAGAACTGGTTCTACTTGAGTGACCATAACTTCTTTAGATCTTCATGTGGACCTCTGAAACCTTGACTGGAGCATCTCAAGACTCATATCTACAAACCCTTTAAACCACATCCTCTGATCCTCAACCTATTGAGGAATTTTGCCTTCTTCTCATCACTGTTCTTCACTATTCCTGATTGAGACTAATTTCCTCAATATCCTCAGCACACAGCTCATTCAATCCTTCTCATTAATGCAATATGAGTATGTTGACATCAATGACAACACTAGTTAACCTCATACTTGCAACAATCTCCCCCTTTGTCATTGATGGCAACATATGATGTGAAAAACCATCAAGACAAGAACTTATCCTTTCTGTCATAGCTCCCCCTATCAGCAACAACTCTTCACGTCTTCTCTTTCTTTACTGCTCCCCCTTTGATCATCAACCACTTGTTTTTCACATGTCTTCTCTCCCCCTTTGACATCAATGGGAAAGGGCTTATACTTGCAACTCTAACACATTAGAATCATGCCAGCTGCTCCCCCTGAGTAGCATCTCCCCATCATCAATTTGGATCACAAGATATGACTATGATATCCACTAGACTGATGCACATCAGTGCATCCTAGTTCATCACTAGAGGGGCAATAACCCCTAACTTCTCCCTGAGATACTTAAAAGAGTCCTTGGGAAGAGGTTTAGTAAAAATATCTGCAAGCTAATCCTTGGAGGGCACATACTCCAATCTGACTTCACCCTTGTTCACTTGCTCTCTTAGAAAGTGAAACTTGATAGATATATGCTTAGTCTTAGAATGCAACACCGGATTCTTAGAAATATTTATTGCACTTGAATTATCACAGAAAATTGTGATAGGCTCCTCATATTCTACTTGAATATCTCTTAGCATTTGCTTCATCCATAAAAGTTGAGTGCAACTTCCTGTTGTTGCAATATATTCTACTTCAGTTGTAGATAGGGATATTGCTTCTTATTTCTTGCTTAACCAAGAAACCAACCTTTTTCCCAAAAAGAATGCTCCTCCACTTGTACTCTTCCTATCATCCACATCTCCTGCCCAATCTGCATCTGTATATGCATGAAGAGAAAAATTATGATCTCTAGGATACCATAGACCATACTCAACTATTCCTTTTAAGTACCTAGAAATTCTTTTGATTGCCATGACATGAGATTCCCTAGGATCAGCCTGGAATCTCGCCACAAGACCAACAACCTGCATTATATCTGGTCTAGTCTGAGTGAGATACAATAATCCTCCAATCATTGATCTGTACTTGGTCTGATCTATCTTAGGAGAGTCATCATCTTTGTTCAACTTACATCCGGTTGTCATGGGAGTGTTCATTGGCTTTGAATCTTCCATTTCAAATTTCTTCAACAATTCTTTCACATATTTGGTCTGAGAGATAAAGATTCCTTTCTTTGACTGAGTAATTTGTAGACCCAAGAAGAAATTTATTTCACCGAGCATTGACATTTCAAACTCACTTTTCATTTGATTTGCAAAGGTTTTACACATACTGTCTCTTCCTCCAAAGATGATATCATCAACAAATACTTCAATAATCAAGATGTTTTCATGATCAATTTTGAAATATAGGTGAATATCAGCAGTACCTTTATTGAACCCAATCTTCAAAATATGTTTGTCCAGCCTTTCATACCATGCTCTTGGAGCTTGCTTTAGACCATACAATGCCTTCTTTAATTTGCAGACCATATCACCATGCTCAGATAACTGAAATCCATCTGGTTGTTCAATGTACACTTCTTCTTCTAAGTCATCATTCAGGAAAGCAGATTTGACATCCATCTAATACACTTTGAAATCTTTGAAGGCAACAAATGCAAGAAATAGTCTAACTGCTTCAATTCTTGCCATCGGAGCAAAGGTTTCCTCAAAATAAATCCCTTCTATTTGAGAGTAGCCTTTGCAGACTAATCTAGCTTTATTTCTGATTACTTCACCAACTTCATTTAGTTTGTTCCGGAAGACAGATTTGGTTCCAATCACATTCTTGTTTCTAGGTCTAGAAACAAGATCCCAAGTGTGATTTTTCTCAATTTGCATCAACTCTTCCTCCATTTCTTTGGTCCAATTTTTATCATTGCAGGCTTCATTTATTGTCTTAGGTTCAATCTTTGAAATCAGACAACATTCATCTGAATTTTGAGCAACATTCCTTCTAGTTTGCACACCTTTGCTTTTGTCACCTATGATCTGATCTTCAGAGTGGTTCAGTCTTACATACCTCGAAACTTTGGGAGTTTCTTGCACTTCTGCTTCTTGATCATGCTCATTCAGACCTGTCTCTTCTTCCTGATTTACCGGATCAGTTTGAATCTGACTTTTAGGAGAGGATGGAGCTTCTTGAACCAGAACATCATTCTGATCATCTTCATCATACTCATAAAATCTTGAGGGCTTCTCAATACCTTCATCAACCTTCACATTTTTACTTTCTATCATCTTTCTCAGTGTCTTATTGTGACACCGGTATGCTTTGCTTTGAGTGGAGTAACCCAAGAAAATTCCTTCATCACTTCTAGCATCAAACTTTCCTAGATCTTCATCTCTTTTAATGTAACACTTGCTACCAAATACTCTAAAATATCTCATAGTAGGAGTGATGCCAAACCAAAGTTCATAAGGAGTCTTATTGGTATTGCTTCTGATTTGAACTCGATTGAGAGTGTAGACTGCAGTGCTGACAACTTCTTTCCAAAACATTTGGGGAACATTTGCTTCTATCATCATTGTCTTGGATGCTTCCTGGATGGTCTGGTTCTTTCTCTCAACTACTCCATTCTGCTGTGAAGTCCTAGGGGTAGATAACTGTCTCTTTATACCATGCTTCTCACAAAAATCTATGAATTCACCACCTCTATCAGACCTCAGACATTTTAGTTTTAATTTGGTTTGATTCTCTACCATAGCCTTGAAGATTTTGAACTTCTCAAACGCTTCTAATTTCTCTTTCAGAAAGGTAACCCACATCAATTGGGAATGGTCATCAATCAGTAACATGAAGTATCTATCACCTTGCATACTCTTGATTCTTGTCGGACCACATAGATCAGTATGAACTAACTCCAATAATCCAGTAGAGGACTAATCCTTGCTTTTGAATGAGACTCTGCTTTGTTTACCTAGCTGACATTCTTTGCACAAACTATTTGTAAGTTTTACCAATTTTGGAAAATCTCTTACAGCCTGAGTATTGCTTATCTTGATGATATTATCAAAATTTACATGACACATCCTTCTATGCCATAACCAACTATGATCAACTTGAGACAACTTTTATTAGAACCAACCAAGTGGAAGATATTACCTTTAGTTTGAGTACCGGATGCAATCTCTATTCTGGATCTTTCAAGGATTTTGCATTTTCCATCCTTGAATCGGAGATCATAGCCTTTGTCCACCAACTGTTCAACACTGAGAAGATTGTGCTTCAAGCCTTCAACATATAGCACATTACTAGTTTTGTTTCTTCCATTAAAAGAAATAGTTCCTCTTCCTTTGATTCTACCAGCAAAATTATCACCAAACTTTACCACTCCTCCTTCATACCTTTCCAAATCTAAGAACTTGTTCTTGTCACCTGTCATATGGTGAGAGCATCCACTGTCAATAACCCAATCATCCTTTTCTTCAACTTGGGTAGCTAAAGCTCTTTCTACAACCTTATGATTGACAGATTTAGAGGATATTGGATCTTCTTCCTTGATGGCAATAAACACCCATTCATTTCCGGATTTGTTTCCTATCTCTGATTCATCATATGTTACTCCTTCATTATCATCTTCTTCATGAACATAATAACAATTCTTTTGGAACCTTTGTCTGTTAGAATTTGACCTTGTAGATCTTTCTGGACATCTTGAGGCAAAATGACCAATCTTATTGCAGTTGGAGCACTTAAAGGGTAATTTTCCTTCATACTTACCGGATCCTCTTGGCAGTCTCTTTGCAAAGAGGGCTTCAAGTTGAGCTGTTTCTGATTCTTCCACTTCCATGTCTCTTCTTGTTTGATCATACCATGACAGCTTCCTTGAAGAGTTTTCTCCTGGATCAAATCTTTGTTTACCTTTCATAGAGGCACTAGCTTTGAATGCAGATTCAGTCTTGGGGGGATCGTCTCCAAACTCGGTCATTTCAAATGCAGCCAGTTTGCCAGCCAATTGGTCTCTTGTGACAGTTGTATGGGCTCTGAATTCATCAATGGTAGCAACCTTGATTTTGTAGACAGCAGGAAGGGATCTGAGAATTTTGCCAACAATCTCATTTTCATCCAAAACTCCACCAGCATTCTTGATTCCACACACCAGCTCATTTACTCTTGGCATAAAGGTAGTAATATTTTCATCATCTCTCATTTTCAGTCTTTCAAATTTTCCTTTGAGACTCTACAACCTTGCACTCTTAACATACCCATCTCCTTCATGCAGAAGTTCCAGTTTAATCCAGATCTCATAGGCAGTTGGTAGGTCAATAACATTTGAAAGCTCTGAGTTAGTTAATGCGCTTAGAAGAGCCTCTTTGGTCCACAGATTGTTTTCAGTATCTATGATTTCATTTAGAGTTGTCAGACCACCCTGTGGAGGTGTATATGCTTTTGTGACCATGGACAAGTATGCCTTTCCCATACACTCCAAGTGACATTTCATGCGGCCTTTCCAAAGAGTGAAGTTGGTTCCATCAAACTTCAGACTGTCCTTCTTGTATGATGACATCCTGGATCTCCCATGTGGTTAAGCTTTTTTTAGAGGAACTTAGCTCTGATACCAATTGTTAGATCTAGGGCACACAACTGAGAGGCGGGGTGAATCAGTTGTATAAAAACTTGCTTCCAATTCAAACACTTAAATCCTCTTGTTATTTAATAGCATATCAATTAATCACTCATGAAAGCATAAAGCATAAACACCAGAGCAGATACACATCAACACATGAGACACCAAGATTTTGATGTGGAAGGTCATGGGAAAAACCACGGGGTGATTAACCCAAGGATTATTCTCTATTAGAAGAATAAGAAAAATAGATGGCACATGCCAATTAGGGCTCACTGCCTGAGCACACTACTCACAAGAGGCACACTGCCTACAAGAGACACACTGTCTACAAAGTAACAAGTATTACAAACTTGAACTAGAGATTGACATCTTTACCATGTCTCGATCAGTTCCATTTAAGCCTAAAAACTCCTGCTCTGCCTTTCGCTCTTCTTCGCTATGCCACACTCATCCACACCAAGACACACTTCAAAATGAATTTACAATCCCTTATTTATACAAGGCATCGACTTAGGAACAATCATCTAAGTCGGCAAATACCTACAAGATCATTCGTAAAATGTGTAATACATCTGGTCGGCCAGTCTCAAGAAGAACACCAATATCCGTGGTTATTCTTCAAATGCACACTCTAACTTTAATGTGGATCACCGTCATTAATTAGACATGATCCAATGATCATAATAACCTTCCCTGAATCACCAAACACATCTGCACTTTGTCAGCTTACTGGAATTCTTCTGTTCTTCATCCGAAACTTCAAGAACACAGTCTGTCATTACTGTCATAATGAAAAAGGTGCTTCCAGACCTCCAAACCATGAACAAATCTAGTTGTCACTTCACATGAACTTCTTCAACACTCTCTCCAATCCACAGAATGAGATAATGCAATTCCAGATCTCACCGGACCAATCTGTGACACTCTGTCACCACTGAACACCTGCCGGAACCGGTTCTACTTGAGCAACCATAAATTCTTCAGATCTTCATGCGGACCTCTGAAACCTTGACTGGAGCATCTCAAGACTCATATCTACAAACCCTTTAAATCGCATCCTTGGATCCTCAACCTATTGAGGACTTTTTCCTTCTTCTCATCACTGTTCTTCACTATTCCTGATTGAGACTAATTTCCTCAATATCCTCAGCACACAGCTCATTCAATCCTTCTCATTAATGCAATATGAGTATGTTGACATCAATGACAACACTGGTTAACCTCATACTTGCAACAAAGAGGGGGTGGAAGAATGACATGGCCCACTATATTAGGCAAAGTGGGCCCTTAGAGTGCCACATTTGCACACTTTTGACCTTGGAGAAGAAGCAGCGAAGGAGAGATGGCCGACCGTAACCCCTAGTTTCCACTGCTTCGACACATTTTAGAGTGGTTTCGAGTGTTTGGGTGGGCACTGGAGGCTGGACCTCAGGTAGGGTCTAACCCTAACTTTGTAATTTTCTTATTTTACGTGCATTTTTTTGAGGTTTTGGGATTTGGGATTGGAGTGCGTAGCGCCAATGGCAAGGTAGATTAGCGCCATCATCTGGTTTGGCGCTATCCACCAGGGTAGGGTTAGGGCGGTTTGTTGCCATTAGGTAGGTGTTTTTGCGCTATCGTCCGGATTAGCGCTATTTGTAGAATAAATAGGATCCTGGCATTTTGGTGCCAAATTAGGGTTAAAGTGGCACTATTCTCTAGAATAGCACCATCCTTGGTAAGAGTGCTATTGTTAATTTTAGCATGATTTAGGGGATTAGCGTAATTGGGGTAATTGGCGCCATTGTGCTAATTATCACCAAAAGGTAGAGTGACGCCATTTGGAAAAATGGCGCCATGTATAGCACGCAGTAGCACTATTTTTTGGATTGGCGCAAAGAGGTATGCGCAGTGGCACTATTTTCTGTATTAGCGCCATTTAGAGGAAAATGTAGCACCATTGTAAAAATGGCACAAGGGGTTGTCTGTTTTGGTGCCACATGATGTTGGCTTTTTTAGACATTTAGAAGAAAAGGTTGGTTTAGAAAAAGATAGGTAACCATAATGTTGCGTATGCAGGATACTCGCTGCTTTATATTGTAGTCACGAGAGCAACGAGTTCCATTCATGATGGCCTTGTTTGATGGTTTTGATGCTGCTATGCGGGCTCAACTAGCGAGGTTGGGGCTTCTGACAGTGGCATTGATGCCAGTTCTGTGAGCTCATAGAGCTCTGATGATAGCAGTTGTGGAGCGGTATCGCTCTGAGACCTGCAGCTTTCTGTTGCCGACTAGTGAGATTACCATTACACTTGAGGATGTTTATCACATCCTCAAGCTACCTATTCGAGGCCGACATGTTAGATATGACATGAGGATGGGGCGGAGTGCCCTGATCAGACTATTTGGAGTGTACCACATTATTCTCTCAATGGATGGGAGAGAGATGGACTATGAGGGGACACTGGCTGCAAGTGTAGATCCCTTTGCTTTATTCCTATGTGCTTTGATTGGAGGAGTTGTGATGCCCTATAGGTGAGGCAGGGGTTTTCCAGTTGGCTGGGGGGTGATAGAGGGGATGGTGAGGCATGAGACCGTCTATGCTTGGGGACCAGCTATGTTGGGGCAGTTATACCACGAGATGCACATAGTCACCTATCTGCATGATAGAGCATTGTCAGCTGGAGTCACTCTGCTTCATGTATGGATCTGGGAGCATATCACAGTTACTAGGCCGATATGTGGGTATTATCAGCGGCCGTTTGAGGCCTTTATGTTTTTATACCAGGATGCAGAGTATACATACACTGGACAGGTGTGGTATTGGAGGAGGATATTGGATGATGTGATTAGTGTGACCTGGTGATCATATATCGACGTAGAGCCATGGCCAGATGATGATATTCATCTCCCTTTTATGTTTCAGTAGCGGTACCTTATGGGTCGAGGAGACCATACCATAGATATGTATCTACCTTCGTGGGTCATGTGACAGTTTGGTTTGGTATAGGACACTCCACATCAGATGGCGATATTCACGCAGACACCTCAAGATGCAGCCTTCTGGCCTACAGCCATATAGCCACAGGTCACCCTAGGCAATTTTGGAGCCCTACGGCTAGTGTGGTGGGATTGGAGGAGCACAGTGAGGGATGTAGGGACTATAATTGCATATGATATATGGTGGCAGATGCATCGTCCCACTCAGTTGACAGATCCAGTGGAGGACGTAGCAGGGTTAGGGGGGATGATGATTCTGATGATGATGGAGATGACTCAGAGGGGGATGTCTGCTTGGAGGAGGGGGAGGAGATCATTGAGGATGTCCTCATGGAGATTGGAGATGATGGAGAGGAGAGGTTGGTTGGTAGGGACGGCTAGCTGATAGATGTGCTGGTGGTGGTGGTAGCAGAATAGGGGCAGGTGGGGCAGCAAGTACCTGTGTAGCAAGTTCCTGTTGAGCAGGTGCAGGCTGGAGTAGGGTGATAGCCTAGAGGACCTCGGCGGCGTGGGGGACAACCGAGGGTGGATAGGGGTGATCTACCCCCACCACAGGTAGCGCAGCATCAGGCAGTTGGGGGAGGGAAGCAGGTAGCAGGATAGCAGGTAGGCCCCTCAAGGACAGATGGAGAGGTAGAGGTTGAGAGGTTGACACCTCGTCGGTGGCCTCGGGATGAGGAGGAGGAGATGGAGACCCTATGGGCCCAGGTGGCCAGCTTAGAGGAGGCACTCGAGAGCCAAGATGCAGAGTTGGTGTAGTTGCGGGAGGCATTGGCTTTATTAGATGGGGCAGATGGACAGGTGGCTGCGTTGCAGGCACAGTTAGCCCAGGTGCAGGGTGTTGACTAGAGAGCGGGATACAGTGCTCACTAGGGCCCAGCAGGCAGAGACTTCATTAGGTACCCTACAGGCTTCAGGGGCTAGGCTAGCCCCAGTTTTGACATTGATGTAGACACAGCTATCCCAGTCTCAGGTTCAGATGTCTCAGGCACAGACACAGTCGTATCAGTTACAGGGATAGTTGAGTTAGGCACAGGGGCAGCTGATTTAGGTACAGGGGGATTTGATAGAGGCTAGGGCACGGGTGGAGTATTATCGGGGCCTGTACTATGTGGCCGTGCCAGCAGCGCAGTATGCCCTGAGCTATAGTCAGGTCAGTAGATCAGGGGCATCGAGATCACATAGATCAAGATTTATTTAGTTAGTTCAGCAGATGATGCCTCCTCCCTCATACGTGCCCCAGTAGGTTCCTCAGCTGCAGGTACAGCCACAGCCGTAGCCACCGACAGGATCACAGGCTTGACCGGGGTCAGAGTCTCCCACTCCATCAGAGAAGGGATCCTCTATGTGATAGCCATATCATGATAGCCCTTGGAGGTATTTTGTATCAGGACATTGTATTTTTTGATGTATATATGAGCGATGTACACATTTTTTTTTGCATTGATTTTATATGATACGATGCTTTTTGATGGTTTATGATGTTATGATTATGATGCTTCTATTATGATGATGCCTATGTGATGGATGCAGTATTTCTTTATGGATTTATATGCTTATGGATGTGTTATGTTTATGCAATGATGTTTATTAAATGCAGTTATATGATGATGTAATGTGACTAAGTGTTGATGAGATGGTATATGGAATGTAGTGTAAACGTGATAATTTATTGATTGTTTATGCAATTTAAATGATTTGGAATGAATCTAAATGATATGCATTTTAAGTGCTTTAAATGAATCTAAATGATATGCAATTTAAATGATTTAAAATGAATCTAAATGATATGCAAATTAAATGGATTTAAAATGAATCTAAATGATATGCAAATTAAATGGATTTAAAATGAATCTAAATGATATGCAAAAGGATTTAAAATGAACCTGAATGACATGCAAAATGGATTAACATGAACCTAAATGATATGCAATTTTAAATGGATTAAAATGAGCCTAAGTGATATGCAATTTTAAATGGATTAAAATGAGGCTAAGTGATATGCAAATTAACTGGGTTAAAATGAACCTGAATGATATGCAATTTAAGAGATTCTAAAAAATGAACCTAAATGATATGCAATTTTAGATGGATAAAAATGAGCCTAAGTGATATGCAAATTAACTGGATTAAAATGAACCTGAATGATATGCAATTTAAGAGATTCTAAAAAATGAACCTAAATGATATGCAATTTTAGATGGATAAAATGTACCTAAATGATATGCAATTTAAATGGATAAAATGCACCTAAATGATATGCAACTAAATGGATAAAATGCACCTAAATGATATGCAACTAAATGATCATGACATGTAGTTGAATGATATGCTAGATGCAGTTTAGGTGATAGGTGGTATGCAAACTAGGTGATAGGTGGTATGCAAACTAGGTGATAGGTGGGATGATCCAGTCTTGATACACATGATGTTCTTTGTTTGACCCTAAGTGGTGAGGCTGTGGGAAAGGGGATTAGGTGGGGAGAGGGTAGGGGTGTACGAGTGGTGTATGGATAGGAATGGAAGTGTCTAGAGGATGGCAGTGGGGAGACGAGAGGATTGTTAGGTCATAAGACACCATGTCATTGAGGGGAGATTTACTTTGGTTCAGGATGTGTTGAGTGGAAATACGGTGGGGGAATGGGATTAGTGAGGGGATTGGTGTGGGGTGGGGGAAAGTGATTATCAAATCTAGGCCAAGATGGGATAGTTGAATGAGTGATTAGGATGATGATTTTGAGCTAGTAACAGTAGTTGCAAAAGATTAATTGAGACCATTTCTTAGTTTACTGTAGCAATGTAGGATACAGTTCACAAAGGTATGAAATGACCTAAGTGATGATGTATATCCTACGATTGCATGGACTAGACCCACAAACAATAGGTTGATTTCATGCATGCCCAAGGTAGTATAATCTTGTCTAGCCTAGGAAGGGGACTCATAGCAATGAGTGCGAATACTGCATATAAGGTTTTGATGCCTATATATGCAAATGGGACACATCATACTAGAACCGACCCAGACTTCAAGATATGAATACTATTCCTCGAGTAATGAAAACTGACCCACAAGCACAGCATACAGAAACAATGACCATGTCTACTCTAGGTGTTGTCCACCACTTGCCATGATATAATGAGATCAAGGTAGCTTTGGAGATGACCTAGAGTGAGACAAAAAGATAAAAATCAATAATCAAAAAGACCAACAAAAAGATACAAATAACTTTTGTGTACTCTTGCCAAGAGATGTGATGATAGAATGATAGATTTTTGTCCATTGTAGGAAAGATATATCCTAGGATGCAGATCAGTTGGTGTTGATTGGAGAATTTTTGGAAGATGGGCAAAAGAACAGTCTGGCCATGTGTAGGATTATGGTTGGTATGTTGATTGATGATTTTTGCGTTAGGGGACCTATTTGGAGTGTATACATAGCATGTGTTTCATTTATTAGTTCCAGAAAGCTTAGTGAATGGGGACCATCCAAACGGGTTGGATGGGTGCATCTTAGATACCTGAGTAGTGGAAACATCCTTCGTATTCCAGACTGCCTACATACCCTGTGTCCATGGGATCAAGGTACTTTTAAGATGCGGGTGAAATGAATATGTAGTTATGGAAAGACTTGATGATGTGGGAATGGTTTGGGATGGGTGGGATGTGATGAAGATTGATGTATGTTTGATGATTGCGATGAGATGTGTTGAATTGTGTTGTGTTTTTAGATTTTCTGTATTTTCTATTATTTTTGGATGTTATGATTTTACGATGTTTTTGGATTTTTTGAATTTGTGTTGTTTTTGGATTTTTTGATTTTGCGACTGTAGAAATGGAAGCTTACAAGGATCCTCATTCCATGGTTAGCCTTGGGATGGGATAGGTTGGGTGATAGGACTTGCTGTTTCAGAATTCCAAGCCATGGGATGTGTGCGATATGGAATGTGTGATGGAAAGAGGACTTATTAGATGGTAGAACCGGCCACTACGCATGGCACCTAAAACAGGTTTTCACCATGGTACTTATCCAAAGTGTCACCGAAGTGATTTTCACCATTGGAAGTTTTTATTGCACTCTAATTTTTCTTGATTTCTTGATTTTTTGACTTGGGCTACCGGATGGGCTATGCATAAAATTTCTTCAGATGGAGGATGTTCATTGGCTCATCTAGAGGCTGCCCCTCAGGTGTTGCAAGCTGATAAGCTCCTAATCCATAGTTGATGGTGACAACATATGGTCCTAGCCAATTGGGTTCAAATTTTCCTTGCTTAGGACACTCTTGCAGGTTCTTCTGATTTTCCATTAGGACAAGGTCGCCTACTTTAAATTTCTAGTTTCTGATCCTCTTGTTGTAGCTTCTTCTGAGGCAGTTTTGGTATGCCTGTAGGTGATTCAATGCATTCATGCATTTCTCATCTAGCAGTTCTAGTTGATGCAACCTTACGACGCAGTATTCCTCATCATAGATAATGTTTTGCAAGGATACTTGGAGAGATGGGAGCTTGACCTCTATAGGTAAAATGGCTTCAGAACTGAACACTAGTGAGAATGGAGTGGCTCCTGTTGGAGTACAGATGCTTGTACGGTAGGCCCAAAGGGTGGGGTTGAGTTGGAGGTGCCAGTCACGGCTAGCTTCATTGACTGTCTTCTTGAGAATGCGGAGGATGGTTTTATTAGAAGCCTTTGCTTGACCATTTCCTTGAGGGTGATAGGGCGTGGAGAAATGATGTTTGATGTCAAATTTTTCACACAAGGTGCGAACTTCTTGGTTTTTGAAGGGCTTTCCATTGTCGGTGACAATGGAATGAGGGATACCATATCAGCAGATGATATAGTGAAGGATGAATTTTGAGATTTGGATGCTGGTGGTGAAGGTGAGTGGTATTGCTTCCACCCACTTGGTGAAGTATTCGGTAATAGTGATAATGAACTTATGGCCATTGGAGGATGGAGGATGTATTTTCCCTACGAGGTTGAGTCCCCACTGTGAGAAAGGCTAAGGCATTGTAATAGGTTGCAGCTCCTGCGCTGGCACGTGGATGAGATCACCATGCTGTTGACATGGGAGGCATTTCTTGATAAACTAGTAAGAGTCTTTGTCCATTGTAGGCCAATAATATCCGGTCCTGAGGATCTTTTTAGACAACACAGGTCCACTTGAGTGTGCCCCACAGATACCTACGTGTACCTCTTCCAAGGTGATTAGCTTCCTTAGAGTCTAAACATCATAGAAGCGTACCATCAAGACTCCTTTTGTATAATGTATCGCCTACAAGGATGAATCAGGAGGCTCGACGGATGAATGATTTTCTTTGTGAGGTGGACAGATTAGGGGGGAGCATGTTGTCGTGGAGGTATAAGTATGTTTCTTGGTACCACGGGGATAGGGGACCAATGACTTCGCACACTGGTTCTAATGGAGGAACGTCATATGCGGGGATGGGGAGTTCTTTGATCAGGAACTCACATCTCTTGCTGTCTTTCTTCATGTCTACCAGAGATCCGATGGTTGCCATGGCATCTATTGCTTTGTTGTTGAGCCTTGGGATTTGCTCGAAGTGGATGTCATCGAAGTAATCTTTGAATTCATCGACCATCTTCTTATAGGGAAGGAGCTTGTCATCCTTGGTTTTATATTCATTATTTACCTGCTTGATGACTAGTTGAGAGTCGCCATACACAGTTATCTTTTCAATTTTCCATTGGATGGCCATGCAGAGACTTGCGATGAGGGCCTCATACTCTGCTACATTGTTGGTGCATGGAAATGTGATTTTGAAGGATTTTCAGATTGTCGCCTTGAGGGGTAACAAATAGGACACCTTCCCTTGAGCCTTTGTGAGTGTATGATCCATCAAAATACATCTTCCATGCGTCTGTGTCTGGTGTGATTGTCAGGATGGCCTCGTCTGGAAATTCTACAATTATAGGATGTTCTGTAGGGATAGGTACTTCAGCTAGCTGATCTGCTATAACTTGTCCTTTGATGGCCTTTCTCTCAGTGTAATCTATGTCAAACTCAGTGAGAATCATGACCCATTTTGCCATTCTCCCTATAAGAGCAACTCTGTTTAGTAAGTATTTTAGTGGGTCGATCTTAGCAATGAGCTTGGTCTTATGATTGAGCATATATTGTCTTAACTTTTGTGATGTAAAGACAAGGGCTAGGCATGCTCGTTCAATTTGGGTATAGTTGAGCTCATACGAGATCAAGGTGTGGTTGATGTAGTAGATGGCTCTTTCCTTCCCCTGTTCATCAAGTTGTGCTAGCAAGGCCCCGATAGCTGTCTCTATTGCGGAGATATAAAGCAGGAGGGGTTCGCCTTGCCTTGGTGGAGTTAGCACAAGAGGATTAGCCAAGTATTCTTTTAGTTGGTCAAAGGCACCCTGACACTAAGTGTTCCATACAAAAGCTATATCTTTTTAGAGTAAGTGCTGGAATGGTTGACATTTATCAGCAAGTTGGGCGATGAATCAACGGATAGACTGGAGTTTTCCCTGCAGGCTTCTCAGCTATTTCAAAGTTTTCAGAGGAGGCATTTCTTTTATGGCCTTGACCTTTGCGGGATCCACCACAATTCCTCGCCTAGAGACTATGTATCCCAAGAGTTTGCCGGAAGTCACCCCAAAGACACACTTCTTTGGATTCAGACAGACACTGTATTGGTCTAACTGATTGAAGATCTGGGCCAATACATCCAGATGTTCTTCTCTTGTCTTTGATTTGCCTAGTAAGTCATCGACGTAGTCTTCCATGATGTAGTGAAAGAGGTTGTGAAAGATGACGGTCATTGCTCTTTGATAGGTAGCTCCTGCATTCTTTAGGCCAAATGGCATTACCACCCAGCAGTATGTCCCCCATGGGCATATGAAGACTGTTTTGTGCTGATCTTCTTCGGCAATTTTTATTTGGCTATATCCTGAAAAGTCGTCCATAAGGGATAACATCTCGTGTCCTGCTGTGAGATCCACTATCATGTTAATGTTTGGTAGTAGGAAGTCATCTTTCAGGTAGGCCTTGTTGAGGTCTCTGAAGTTAGTACAACAGTAGATTCTGCCATCTGGTTTAGCAACCGGTACTAGATTTGAAACCCATTCAGGATAATCAATTGGGCATATGAACCCAATATCCAGTAATTTCTTTATCTCCGCCTTGACAAGGAGGGTCACCTAAGGATTCATCTTTCTAAGTTTCTGCTTGACTAGTTTGGCATTAGGACGTACTGCAAGATGATGGACGACTAAAGCGGGATCTAGCCCTGGCATATCTGCATAGGTCCACGCAAAATTGTGATTTCTGCATGTGAAGAAAGACAAGAAGTTCTCCTATTCCTGTATGTTGAGAGATTCTACTCTATATGTGATTTTCAGCTCTTCCTCTATCCCAAGATTCATTTCCTGAGCTGGTTCGACCAAGATGGGTGATCTGTCTGGATAGACTTTGTCTATCTCAGGGAGGCCCATGCTTCAATCTCCTAGCACCTCGTGGAGGTTTTCACTAGGAGATACGTCTTTTATTTTTACTTTTTTGGGATCTGCTACTGCCATAGAATAGTTTTCACCATCAGATCCATTTTTGATTGTTATGTTTTTGTGACTGGAAGCAGGGGTTCTCTCCCTGAAATAGGCATCCAGATTAAGTTCCATGATGTATCCTGCTCGATGATCTCCTAGGGGGAAGTGATCTCTGACCCCCATCATTTCAGCGATGGCCTCATCATTAGGTGCTATGTCGAAGACAGGAGGTCCCCGTTGGTCCCAATCGATGAGGTCTGGATATACTAGTGGTAAGTCATTAGATGATGAGGCTAGGGTGGTGATGGTATGGATGGTGCATATGGATGAGTCAAAGAAGTTGGCAAAATCACTAAAGGAGTCTTGATGATCCATTTCATTGATGTTATCGACATTAGGGGAAACCATAGCAACCTCAGCTAAGATACATTCACCAGTAGTGAGGATACGTTGTGGTTGACCATACCCTAACCCTTGAGTGTAGGGGTTTCTTGTTGCTTGTAGCAGTTCTACGATCCCCTATTCATAAAGGCCAATACTGCCTTGTCCTTTATAGCTCATGCTTTTGACAATTTCAGAGCCTTTGCCATAGATTTATGTTGGGATTGTGGGAGCGTCTTGTTCTATTTCCTTGTCCTTATATAGCTAAGATGATATGTCCTCAAGCACGTCCTGATCTAGGAGATGTTTCTTCTCAAAGACGGGTGATGGTTTGCACTTGATGATGACTGTGTTGGCTATTTCTATATTTGGGATGCCAAATGTCTTAGGATTGGGTAATGTGCCCACACAAAATGTACTATATAGGTCGTATTCCCCACATCCCATGTCACTGAACTTGATCTTGACCTCAGGTGGTGGAGCTGCTTGGGATGAAGTGGTGGCAATGTTGGTGGGGTCGATGTATGAGGTGGAAGCTGTAGGAGGGGTTTCAGTGGTGGCTTTGTTGTATGGGTAGAAGGTTTGGTTGTGGCCTTCTAGAAAACTATAGTATTGGAAGGGGCGGGGGTCAGCATAGACAGTGACTTTTGTGCCATTGTGAGGGAATTTGAGACATTGATGGAAGGTGGATGGGACAGATTACATGGCATGAATCCATGGTCTACCGAGAAGAATGTTGTATGGGAGGTCAAGATCAAGGACCTGACATTTCGTTTCAAGTATTTTCTGTCCCACTTGGATGGGGAGCTTGATGGTGCCTTCGGAGAGCTGTTTAGTGTCATCATAGCCTTTGATTGTGATACACTCGCTAGTGTCTACAACCACATCAGAGTACCCCAAGTGTTTTAGCAGTTTAAGAGTGCAAATGTTTAGGACGGAGCCACCATCTATCAAGACTCTTTTAATGATGTGTTTGTGGATACAGACTTCCATGTATAAGGCGTCGTTATGTAAGTGATTAGAAGCGGGGAGGTTCATTTCTAAGAATGTGAGGTGGTGAGATGCAGTGATATGTCCTACCATGGCTTGGAATTGGGTCACATTCAAGTTGGCGAGTACCTGAGTTTCCAAGAGGGCTTTGTTGAGGACATCTTTGTGAAGGGGGGATGTGCGGAGCAACTCAAGTATGGATATTTGTGCAGGGGTCTTTCCTAGATGTTCTAGGAGGTTATACTGATTGGTGGGTGATGGACATGTTGAACGAGAAGGTTGGGGATCGGATGTGGATGCAGGCCTTTGATCGGTGGGAGGGGCTGTGCGGATAGATACACGGCCATGATGGGTTGTGACAACTCAATCGAGTGCTTGTGCCCGAATGGTGATTGTGTTGACATGATGGGATGATGGTTCGATCCATCCTACGATAGAGTCATAGGACGCCGGTGGTGGGGTGGCATTGTATGCTTGGTTGGATGAGGAGGCTTTATTATGATTAGGTAGGGGATCCTTGTAAGCTCTGAGGTTGGCATTTTTTGATGGTTGGGCGCTGTGATCGAGGCTAACTAGATTTTGTTCTATAAGGTCTTGGATGCAATGTTTTAGTTGCATTCTGTCAGCTGTTTTATGACCCGCAATGCGATGGTATTAACAGTAGTCATTCTCGTTGTACTACACGGATTTTAGTTCATTCTCTTGACGGGGTCTAACGGGTGGGAGCGTGATCAAATTTTGCTTGAGACATCTGTTAAGGATGTCTTTGACGGGTTCCCCTAAGGGTGTAAATTGTCTGCGAGGTTTACATGGTTTAGTTGGACCCCTCTGGTTATTTACATTTGTTGCATATGTATGCACAGGTGTTTGGTTTTGTATATGTTGGATGGCTTTCACATCCGTGATGCCGTCATTTAGATTGTTCTTGTTCTTCCCCCAATAGCGTGATTTGTCATTTGATTACGTGTTGGTGTTGTTTTTTGTATTGGGGGTGTTATTGGATTTGTAGTAGTAGTAGTTGTTGTTGTTGGATTTGTGGTCATACAGTTTGATGGAGCCCTTGGCAATGAGGGCTCGTTCGATGGTTGTGCCTTTGTTGATGACCTCTTCAAAGGTGGATGCACAAAGGATTTGTAAATGAAACCCTAATTCCTGGTTGAGGTTGGCCATGAACATGGTGACGAGTTGTTTTTCAGGAATTGGCCATGGGAGTTTGCTTGCTAAGCCTCTCCATCTTTGCAAGAAAGAAGCGAAGGCTTCTCTGTTCTTTTGTTTGGTGTTACAAAGGTCTGTCATAGACATTTCATGCTCAAAGTTGTAGGAGAAATGGTTTACAAATTTCTCCGCAAGCTCAGGGAAAGTTCTAATGCCTAGGGGAAGATGTGCGAACCATTCAGTGGCTTGACCGCCAAGGCTTCTTGGAAAGAGTCTCATAAGATATGTATCATTATTAGAGACTTCTAGGCAAGTGATGTAGAACTCCCTAAGGTGATCTCTAGGGTCTCCCTTTCCCTTGTATTTGTCGAATTTAGGTGTCTTGAAGTTCTTGGGGAAGGGGGCATATATAATGTGCGATCGAATGGATAGGGGCAAATGTCCTCAAAGGAATAGTGCTTTCTCTTTCCCCCAGTTTGTAGGTCATCAAATTTTTGGATCAAGGCATGTACAACATTTGTGAGGTCTTGTGGTGGCTGTGGTTGTTGCATGTAGGGTTGTTGATTGGTGAGATGTTGGAGATGGGGTGGGATTTGATGTTGGGGGTTGGTTTGATTGAGGTGTTGGTATTGCGGGTTGGTGTTT
Source organism: Cunninghamia lanceolata (assembly GCA_027924645.1). Taxonomy (NCBI): domain Eukaryota; kingdom Viridiplantae; phylum Streptophyta; class Pinopsida; order Cupressales; family Cupressaceae; genus Cunninghamia; species Cunninghamia lanceolata. The sequence goes on along the minus strand of BSBN01000501.1, from coordinate 394,365 downwards.
TGGTTGATTGGTGCTTGATGTTGTTGATGCACGTAGAGTTGTTGGAGAACATGTGGTGGTATTTGGGGATTGGTTTGATGTCGTATAGATGATGTTATGGGGTTATGTGGATACGTGATAGTGGATGGATTGACGTTGGGTAGGTGGACGTTGGATTGGTTAGATGTGTTGTGAGGTGGTTGTGAGAATAATTGTAGTAGGTATGCAATGGTTTGAGGGTTGGGTGGGGGCACACTCATGGATGTACTTGCTTGTGTGATGTTGCCTTGTATGCCCATGGTGATTTGTGGCATGGAAGGGTTTGGGATGGTTGTGGTAGTGGATGTGGTAGGGTTGGAGATATTCGTGGAAATGGTAGATGTGGTAGAGGTAGAGGTTGTGTTGGCGGTAGATATGGTGGGTGTTGACGTTTGAGAGATAATGGGTTGGGTGTGTGATGTAGATGCTTGGCTATTTGATGGGGTAGGGACAATGTTAGAAGTGGATGGTTGTGATGATGTCGTGATGGGTGGGAGTTGAGCACCAATTTTGAGAAGATGATCGAGATATCTACTTGGGTCCGACCTTAGGATTTTATCAAGTAGGTCCATGTTATCGGCATCTTGCGTGAAGCTCAAGACAACTAGATCATCTTGGGATATGGTGGGGATGTTTTGTGTTGGTGGTGGTGGTGGTGGTGGTGGTGGTGGTCGTTGTTGTAAGTAACTGAAGGGATTTTCATTGGGACCAATGGGGGGATGTAAGAGTACGTAGGTGGGTTTTGATTGATGGGTATGTTGCTGCTGTTGGTGGCAGGCATTCCTATACCGCCATATTGCCAATATTCTACCATTTTTTGATTCTTTTTGTGTTGTGATCTTGTGACGAGCATGCACATATATGCAATTGATTTCTAGAAGTAGAGTGAGATGGGGATGGAGACCTTAGAGAATCTGATTGATTATGTTGGACCCAAAGATAGATGTGGTAGTGAGATGGAAGAGAGGATGTGGTGGAAGATCGATATGTATTTCTAGAGGTGTTGATCTAAGGGTGGTGTGAGTGGATGATATTGATTTTCTACACAATTTTTGGACCAAAAGATAGGTGATGGATTTTGTTTTGAAGAGATTTTGTTGATGTTTGATTTTGATGTTTGATATGGATGATTTTGATAGTCAACAAATTGAACTTAGGTAGGACCTAGATTTGTGGTTGCATAAAATGGATGTTTTTCTTTGTTTAGGGTAGACTAATGACCTTACGCAAAGAGGGATAATGATTTCACTTGGAAGGTAGACTATTGAATTTCCAAGCAAGATATGATGTGAAGGATGAAATCTAGATCTAACTTCAGCTCAAAAGGATGACAGATTTTGATGATGTTTTGATTTGGGAGATTTTGGGGATTTTTGGAATGATTTTCTTATGACAAGGACTTTAGTTTGGTCCAAAAGGTATGCAAAAATCAATAAAGATGAGGTGGATATGAATTTGAGTGGGTTTGATATAGCAAGTGGTCCAACAATGATGGTGATTTAATCCTCTAAGGTCAAAGAGAAGGTGTGATTTTGGAAAATTTTGAAGAAAATGGATGTACTATTATCAGATTTTTTGGGATGTGAATATGGATTATGGCAGAGAAGATGGTGAAAATCACAACTGGATAGGTCTTTGTTTTAGGCAAGTCAATCTGAGAATCGCGCCAATCCACAGGTGAAATGGTGCCAAAATCAGATAGATATGGCTCTAAAACAAGACAGTGTTTGTCGCGGTCCTAAAAAGACAGATTTTTTATGGCAATTTTGGATTTTTCTTTGTTTGGAATGTGATCAAATGATTTGGTTTGTCTCTTGGCAATGTTGTTGCAAACAATTCAAGCACAATAATCACACAACAATCAAGATTTTACTTTTGTTTTGTAAAAAGATGTGTGATTTTATTTAACAAGCACTTTGAACAACCTCAGGTGAGGATGTGACAATATTTATTGAATCCCCTAGCTGTGCCTATTCAAAGCGGGTATCTCTAGGATCTTGGTAGAACTAGCTCCTCCTTACAATTGCACACACTTCTCATGCATACCAAGATCTAGGTTTCTTATAAGGCTTGTCCCTCACCAAACCTTTAGATTATCCCTGCTACCTCGGCTAAGAACTACATGAATCGGGGCCACTTCAAAGGTTTCCCTTCTGCATCAAAAAATAGAAGGATTTTGGCTTGCTAAACAATGGTTCATAGTAAGGGCATCTATTCAGGTGGTTATACATGTGGCAGCACTACTCTCTGTTATGGAGTCTCCCAGCCTCCAAGGGTTACACCTTGGAGGGTTTTGGGGGAGGTTGGCTATCGATATAACACAACAAGACCTGTTGCTTGAGACTTTCATCCCAAAAGCCTTATTTTATATAGAGGATTGGAAGAGCTTGGCTTTAGCTTGATGCCACTTGGGTTGTTCCCACCTTTCGAAGCGGGGTGGCAGGCCCTCTAAGGATTAACAAAAGCAATACAAACACAAAAATACTTTTGATCCCCAAGTTCATACAAAGATACGAGGGGAGAGCATACGTATTATTTGTGTTTGCATCACACTAAACATAGTTCATTTTATTTCTTTGGATTTAGATTGGGGGTGATTAATGCAAGTTTAGTGAGAAGCTTTTGATTCCCAAGGTCACCAAAAAGGTGTGAGGGAAGAGCATATGCTTTTCACACCACAAACACAACCATGAAAACACTTCACACAAGCTACTTTGATTTTCTTGATTAGATGCATGAATGATGCAAATTGTTGTTCTTTTTAACCCAATGACTTCAATTGATGCAATTTGTGGTTCTTTTTAAAGCCCAAAAATTGAAGTGTTTGATAGTTGTGGCACACAATAGTAGATTTTTAGAACACCAAATTTTAAATGTTTTGGCACACACACGCACATAAAGATATGTTGTTGTTGTTCAATTTTATGGCACCAAAATCAAAGTGTTGCATAACTAACATGTAAAGGGCTCATTTTTTAGATTTCCAAAGTGAAGTGTTTTGCTAAACTAGAAATACAAACATCCTGCAAAAGTTTGTTAGTATCCACAATATGACTTGCAAAACACTTGTCAGTACCTGCATAGACAACAAAGTTAGTTTCAGAAATAGTGCTAAAACATAGTTACAATAGCGCTATTGTGGAAAGAAAACAGACAAAACTTGACACTTTTACAGATGGTGCTAATTCATAAGATAGTGCCAATACAAGACCCTAAAGGTGCCACAATAGAAGATGGTGTCACAATATTACAATTAAGGCGCTAATAAAATACATAGCGCTAATATAAGACTAGACTAGCGCTAAACTAGGAAATAGCGCTAAAATAACTCCATGAATGCGCCATTGTGCAACTTGTCACACAGTCTGTTTACACTTGAGGATAACGCCAATCTGAGGGATAGCGTCGATATGGGACTGAATGCATCTGACCTGCAAAAATGGGTTTTATAACAAAAACGGAGGGTCAGGTTACACACAGTAGATGTCCCATTAGCATTGTTAGTGTTGATAAATGGAAAACAAGACAAAAGAGAAGCCCAAAGTGCATGTGTAAATTTTATGAAAAATTTGGCATAACTTCCCCTTGCGTTTCCTATTATTCCTACAAAACAGAGAGTAGTTTAGGCACAAAAAATAGCAGGAAGACAGTTAGAAATGAGACATGTGAGTTGGAGGTTAGATCAAGAATGAGAAAAATGCTCTGCAGGGATGGCGCTAAAATAGAATATAGCGCCGATATCAACCAGAGATAGCGCCACTGCATGGTATGGATGCCGCTACACCTACAAAAACAAGTAACTCACACCAAAAACTCACAAAATAGATTAGACTTGGACCTTGTGGGTCCCACCAAGCGTGCCAATGTAGATTAGATAAGCAAATAAGGTAGAAAATAATAAACTAAATGCAAATAACATTGGTGACTGATCCTTGGGGCAGACTGAGCTCATCTGTAGTCACCAATCTGTAGTCACCCCAATAAGTTCTGTTCCAAGTTCAGGGCGAATGATCCAGATAGGACTACAGATGAGCATATCTAAATCTTTGAAAGTAACATGTTTATGCTGCAAGTACAGTACAAAGATGTGGTATGCTTATTGTTTGCTTACTCTTTACAAGATGAGGCTTATTATTGGTTTGCTAACCTCCCTACAGCATCCATAAACTCGTAGCGGAATCTAAAAAATGCATTTCTAAATCAATTTTGAATGCCCACTACTCCAGCTGATCTCTATCGATCCTTTGTGGAAATTCACCAAGGTGAAGGTGAGCTAATAAGTTCTTTTAATAATAGATTCTAGAAAGCCTTTAGTCATTTGCAAGCTCCTTATGTTGTAGGGCAAGATATAGCTTTGCCAATCTATTATGTAGCCTTGGATAAACTCACATCCATGTTCGTAAGAAGAGCTAATCCAGCTCCCGCTACCCTAGCTCAAGCATACACCGAAGTTGTCATTGTGAGTACTCAGCTAGGATAAATAGCCTCTGGTCCACTAAACCACATGGGCTTTGCAGCTATACCAAATCAAATACCCCTAATTAACCAAGCCTTGGCCAACTATACCCCTGTAATGAATTTGATTCCTAACCCAACTGCAACACAAGCTTTGGTAGTTCATCTAGGAAACCCAGTAGCTGAAATGCCTCCTGTCCAAATGCCTTTTCTCTAATCTTTAGAAGAAGCTATGGCAAAGGAAGATAGAGATGATATTAGGGAGTTAGTTTAGTAGATGAAGAAGCTCACTATAGAGGTCACTTACCTAAGGAATCAAAATGCTTATCTGCAGCAGAGGGGTAAAAATCAAAACCAATTTCAAAATCAAAACCAATTTCAGAGTCAGAACCAAAATTAGTATCAAAATTAGAATTTTTAGCAATGATCAAATTGGTCTTAGAATAGAAGAACCAATAATGGAGGAGTGCCTTCACCATTGGAAAATTAGAACAACGATTCCCGACCTCCTGGCCACATGATGTTGGCAGACATAGCTTTGTCTTCTTTGTATAGACTGCACAATAGGAACGCTCACTCTGAGATGGACTGCCCAGAGTTTTAGATAGCTTCCAATATCTTCTAGATGGAGAGCCAAAATGCTGAAATTTAGGAGAATCTGACAATGGGGTATGAACTTGTTCCTTCGCAAAGGTATGGCATTGCCCTAGTCCTTGATAGTTATACCTTTCCATTTCAAGATGATAATCAGCTTGAGGAAGAAGAGTCAGATGAGGTAAATGCTTATCAACAATATAATAAAACCCCGTATAATTTGTGAAGTAGTAAGCCAAAGCGTCCTTTCACCACCTCCATTCCTCTGAATAGCTACCAAATCCCAGCAGATCCAAATGCTTCCAATAATCTCGAAACCCCAAAAGCCACACCTCAGTTAGTATATCAGGGGGCTGTTGCCGAGAATTCTCAACGGTCTGATGTATCAAAAATGGGGCAGTATGTTGTCGAGGAGCTCAAGAAGATGAAGGTTAGTTTGTCTGTTTATGAGTTTCTTAAAATACCTAAGGTTAGGACAACCTTCTTCCAAGATATGGTTGCAGGTATCAAAATAGATTCTTTACAGAAAGAGTCTCTCACAAAGGATAACACTGATAAAGGGAAAGAAAGAGCGCATGTGACTGATATTGAACAAAAGATGATGGTGTACAAGGATAAGAGGGAGAGCTCCCCTTTCCTCTTGACACTTAGGATATTCAACAGAAATCTTCACAACTGTTTGGTAGATTCTGGTGCTTCCACTAATGTAATGCCATTATTAGTTTGTAAGGCATTGGGTCTCACTCCGGCCAAGTGATGCAAGAGCATCCAGTAGTGTAAGGGCAATCTTGCATCACCCAAAAAAAAAAGTGTTTCAAAATTGTTGATCTTCTTCCCATTTCTTCTCAAAATCTGTGGTTCTGGTCCCATAATCGCCTGAATAATAATGTAGAACTTTCAGTTTTCCCAAACTGCTAAAAATAGTAAACTGCTATTTTTAGAAAGTTTGCATTTGGGCACGGAATGAAGTCAAAATTTACAGGAAGTTACATAATGGAAATATAAGACCTTTGGCGAAGGAATCATACGAAGATCATTTGCAAGCTAAAAGATATTAAAGTTTCCGTTTCCTGAAAAATGCCTGAAAATTATTCAAACTCAGGTTTGAGGCACTAAATGGCCCTGTACAAGCCCCAAAATGGCCAGAACTGGCAGAGCAAGTTCTTAGCACGTAGAGCACTCCGCGAGCTTTCTGACGCATAAAACGGTTCGTCAATCAGAGTCCCGAATCAAAAGTTATGGCTCCCGGAAGTTGACCTATTTTTGGAGGGAGATGTAAAATTCGAAATTAGGTTGTTGGCCGCCAAAAAGGCTATTAATAACCATTTTTGGGAACCCTGGGTAGTAGTAGAGTGAAGGGGGCCAGTGTAGAGTCAAGAATAGGTGGGGAAAATAGAAACCCTAGCTGATTTTAGGGTTACAGAAGGCTAAAGATTCAAGAGTCTTGAGGTTGGGAAAGCTGTAATGTGTTGCAGCCAGTAGAGAATTCATCCTCTGATTGTAATTGAGCTTCTGTAATGTAATGAGTTGCCCAGTTCAATAAAAGAAAGTTCTATTTGCTGTGTTCAATATATGTTATTGTGTGTTTTGTGATTTACCCCCTTCATCAAGTGGTATCAGAGCAAGGGTTCCTGAGTGTGTAGACAGATCGCCAACCATGAGGCAGTTTGCACCAGGACCTGAGGTTGTGGGTTTGCTGCGAAGACCAAGATGCCTCCATGAAGAAATCATGTTGGGAGGAATGCTTTGACAGAAGAGGGTTTTAGAGCCCTACAAAGACAAATTGATGCATTGCAAGAGGAGCTACAAAGAGGGTTTGAGCCGAGGGTAAGAAAAGAAAGTGAAGATGAAGCTGAAGAAGAGATATTTGAGGAAGAACAAGAAGCCACCAGAGATGCTGTAGAAGTTAGGTTGTTGAGGGCCATTTCGAAGATTAGAAAGAGGCCCAGGATCGAAGTTTCTACATATTCTAGAGATTTGAATCCAGAACAGCTTATTGATTGGATCAATGACATGGAGGAGTATTTTGAGTATGAAGATGTGGAGGACCCAGATCGGGTTAAGTTTGCAAAAGCAAAGTTGAAGGGCCATGCCAATATTTGGTGGAAGGAGGTCCAATTAGAGAGGAATAGAAGAGGAAAAGGAAAGATCACCAGATGGGATCAGATGGTGGAGAAACTGAAGAAGCAGTTCATTCCTGTGGACTATGAGATGGAGTTGCTGAAGAAGATGCAAGGACTAAAGCAAGGTAACAAGTCTGTTAAGGAGTATACAGAAGAGTTTTATAAAATTACTATCAGGATAGGCCATGCAGAGCCCAACAAGGAGAAGGTAGCCCGTTACATTAATGGGTTGAGGCCGGGTATTCAAGAGGAGTTGAGCCTAGTAAGAATGACCACCATAGAAGATGCATACCAGTTTTTCCTGAAGGTGGAAGAGAAGCTAAATAAAAGATTTGACAGCAAGCAAAGGGGAAGAGGTCAAGGTGAAAGGACTAGTGGAAGACCCTATGGGGGCCGAAATGAAGATGCAAAGAAAAGTGAAGAAGCTAGTACCAGTCAAAATCAGAGAGGTGATAATACCTACCGCCCTCATGATCAGAACAATGGTGAGCAAAGAGGAAGAGGAAGAGGCAGACTTGGGCAAGGACCTGGAAGAGGAGGTTTCAGAGGAACCTGTTTCCAATGTGGAGAAGAAGGGCATCGAGCATATGGGTGTCTGCAACATCAAGGAAGGATGAATAGAAGACCTGAAGGTAATGCACGAGTTGCACATGTGGATGAAGATGCACAGTCTGAGCACTCTGAAGATGCAGAAAGGGGAGAAACCCTAGTTGTCAGAAGAACTTTGTTGAATGAGGAGAAAGAACCCAATCAGAGGAAGAGTTTATTCTGCACAAGGTGCAAATGTGAAGGTAAGTGTTGTGCTATTATTATTAACAGTGGAAGCACTGATAATCTTGTTTCAGAGGAGATGGTTGACAAGTTGAAGTTGACAAGAAGAAAGCATCCACATCCATACAGGATTGCATGGTTGCAAAAGGACCATAGAGCTTTGGTCAATGAATAGTGTTTAGTGAAGTTCAAGATTGGTGACTACCATGATGAGGTGCTATGTGACATCATACCAATGGATGCATGTCATATGTTATTGGGGAGGCCGTGGTAGTATGATAGGAGCGCTGTCCATGATGGCCATGCAAACACATATTCCCTAACAAAGGATGGAGTTCATCATAAGTTGAAGCCCTTGAAGGAGGTGGAAGAAAAGGTATGTAGCACTGCCAGAATTTGCTTGGTAGATGGTAGAAAGTTTTTGAAGGGAATGAAGCATGAGCATCATTGCTTTGCATTGATTCCCAAGATTAGTCAAGAGAACTGTGAAGATGTACCAGTAGAAGTTTCAGATATGTTGGAAGAGTTCCAGGACATTATCTCTGATAATGTACCAGAAAGTTTACCACCAGTAAGGAAGATAAGTCATCAAATGGATTTGATACCAGGAGCCAGTTTGCCAAACAAGGCAGCCCACAGAATGACCCCTGCAGAGAATGAAGACCTGAACAGACAAGTTCAGGAGTTGTTGAGGAAGGGACTGATAAGGGAGAGCCTAAGTCCATGTGCAGTAACTGCAGTACTAGCACCAAAGAAAGATGGAGAATGGAGGATGTGTACAGACTCTTGAGCCATCAATAAGATAACGATCAAGTATAGATTTCCATTGCCAAGAATGGATGACATAATGGATTGTTTGAGTGGAACCAAGTACTTCACGAAGATTGATCTGAAGAGTGGGTATCACCAGATTCGAATCAGAGAAGGAGATGAATGGAAGACAGCCTTCAAGACAAAGGAGGGTTTGTATGAGTGGTTAGTCATGCCATTTGGGCTAACTAATGCACTGAGCACATTCATGCGGCTCATGAACAAGGTACTAAAAGAATTTTTGGGAAGTTTTGTTATTGTTTATTTGGATGATATTTTGATTTTCAGTAAGACTTGGGATGAGCATTTGATGCATATCAGAAGAGATCTAGAGAAGCTGAGGGAGGAGAAGTTGCTGATTAATCTGAAGAAATGTAGTTTTGCAAAGAAAGAGTTGGTATACCTGGGATTTGTTGTCTCAGAGGAAGGTCTTAAGAGGGACCCAGAAAAAGTAAGGGCTATCATTGAGTGGTCTATGCCAAGGAGTGCAACGGAGGTAAGATCTTTTCATGGTTTGGCAAGTTTTTACAGAAAGTTTATCAGGAATTTCAGTAGCATTTGTGCACCTCTAACTGAGACAATGAGAGGGGATAGAAAAGAGTTTAGATGGACTAAAGGAGTAGACAAGAGCTTTGATACATTGAAGCAGAAAGTTGTAGAATAACCTGTTTTGGCACTTCCAGATTTCAATAAGGTATTTCAGGTAGATTGTGATGCTAGTGGTAGTGGTATAGGAGCTGTTTTGAGCCAAGAAGGTAAGCCCATTGCCTATTTTAGTGAGAAGCTTAATGATGCCAAGAAAAAGTATTATGTTTATGATCAGAAATTTTATGCAATAGTTCAGGCTTTGAAGAAATGGAGACATTATTTGTTGCCAAAAGAGTTTGTTTTATATACTGATCATCAGGCTTTGCAGTATCTTAATAGTCAAGGGAAGTTGAACCAAAGGCACTTAAAATGGGTTGAGTTTTTGCAAAGTTATACCTTTGTTTTGAAGCACAGGAGTGGGAAGTCCAACAGAGTTGTAGATGCTTTGAGCAGAAGGCAAATTTGATGACAGAAATGAAGATAGAGGTTGTTGGGTTTGATAAGCTCAAAAGTTTGTATCTTGAAGATCCAGATTTTGCAGAGGCTTGGAAAGCTTGTCTGGAGCCTGTTACTTTGGATAGGACAAAATGGTTGGATTTCATAATCCAAGATGGCATGTTGTTTAGAGGAAGCCAATTGTGCATTCCGAGGAGTTCCATGAGAGAGAACCTGATTAAGGAGAAGCATAGTGGAGGATTGGCTGGACACTTTGGTCGAGATAAGACCATTTCTATTGTTGGTGAAAATTATTATTGGCCACAGCTATAGCAAGATGTGAGGAGGTTTGTGTAGAGTTGCAGAGTATGTCAGATGGCAAAAGGAACAAGTCAAAATATAGGATTGTATCAACCATTACCTGTACCAGAGAAGCCATGGGATGATATTAGTATGGATTTTGTTCTTGGTTTACCAAGGACACAGAGAGGGCATGATTCTATTTTTGTGGTGGTGGACAGATTCTCAAAGATGGCACATTTTATTCCTTGTAAGAAGACTAATGATGCTATTCATATTACAGAGTTATTTTTTAGGGAAGTGGTGAGATTACATGGTCTACCAAAGAGCATAGTTTCAGATCGAGATACCAAGTTTGTTGGTTATTTCTAGAGGACATTGTGGAAGAAGTTGAAGATAGATTTGAAATTTAGTTCTGCACACCATCCATAGACTGATGGACAAACTGAAGTGGTGAATAGGAGTTTGGGTAACCTGGTACGATGCTTAGTAGGAGATAAGCCCAAGGGATGGGATTTGATTTTACCACAGGCAGAATTTGCTTACAACAATTATGTCAATAGGAGTACTGGTAAATCACCATTCCAGATTGTATATGGCAATAGTCCAAGAAATGCTTCAGAGTTAAGGAATCTGGATACGGGAGAAAAGACAAGTGCCGAGGCTGAAGACTTTGCAGAACATATGAAGAATTTGCATGAAGAGGTGAGAAAGCACATTAATAAGATGACTACTCAGTACAAGGTTAAGGCAGATGAGAAGAGGAGGTATAAGGAGTTCCAGGTGGGAGATGAAGTCATGGTTCACTTGAGAAAAGGAAGGTTCCCTATTGGAACATACCATAAATTAAAAATGAAGAAATTTTGATCATGCAGAATCTTGAAGAAGCATGATTCCAGAAATGCATATGAGGTAGAGCTGTTGAGTGGGATCAACATTTCCCCTATTTTCAACATCACTGATTTAACAGAATATCATGAAGGTGGAACAGAGGATGGACCAACAGAAGTGCAGTGGAGTATTCTGGCATCTACTTCAATAGAGGAGATAGAAGAGATCTTGGATAGCCATGTGGGAAGGAGTACTCGAAACAGGCAATATGAAAAATATCTAGTGAAATGGAAAGGAAGGCCTGTTCAAGATTCTTCTTGGTTGTCTAAGGCAGAGGTTGACCGTTTGGGTTTTCCTCACACAAACACCTGAGACGTGACAAGGTCACTTCTCAAATTACCCTGGGTGTCTGATGCAGGAGCATCCAGTGGTGTAAGGGCAATCTTGCATCACCCAAAAAAAAAAGTGTTTCAAAATTGTTGATGTTCTTCCCATTTCTTCTCAAAATATGTGGTTCTGGTCCAATAATCACCTGAATAATAATGTAGAACTTTCAGTTTTCCCAAACTGCTAAAAATAGTAAACTGCTATTTTTAGAAAATTTGCATTTGGGCATGGAATGAAGTCAAAATTTATAGGAAGTTACATAATGGAAATATAAGACCTTTGGGGAAGGAATCATATGAAAATTATTTGCGAGCTGAAAGATATTAAAGTTTTCGTTTCCCGAAAAAATGCCTAAAAATTATTCAAACTCAGGTTTGAGGCACTAAACGGCCCCTACAGGCCAAAAAATGGCTGGAACTGGCAGAGCTAGTTCCTAGCACATAGAGCACTCCGCGAGCTTTCCAACGCATAAAACGGTTCGTCAATTGGAGTCTCGAATCAAAAGTTATGGCTCTCGGAAGTTGACCTATTTTTGGAGGGAGATGTAAAATTCAAAATTAGGTTGTTGGCCGCCAAAAAGGCTATTAATAACCATTTTTGGGAACCCTGGGTAGTAGTAGAGTGAAGGGGGCCAGTGTAGAGTCAAGAATAGGTGGGGAAAATAGAAACCCTAGCTGATTTTGGGGTTATAGAAGGCTGAAGATTCAAGAGTCTTGAGGTTGGGAAAGCTGTAATGTGTTGCAGCCAGTAGAGAATTCATCCTCTGATTGTAATTGAGCTTCTATAATGTAATGAGTTGCCCAGTTCAATAAAAGAAAGTTCTATTTGCTGTGTTCAATATATGTTATTGTGTGTTTTGTGATTTACCCCCTTCATCACCAAGTCTTCTAGGAAAGTGACACAGCTGGATAAGACTGAGGTGAGTGTAGTGGGCAAATTAAATAGGATATATATGTGGTTGGATTCTAATCCAAGAGTGCATCAGTATATAGACATTCAGGTGGTGGATATCCTAGATCAATATGGTATGCTCCTTAGTAGGGACTGGTCCAGAACTTTGAATGGTTACATGGCAATAGATTTTTCTCATATGTGGCTACCATGGAAGGGATTGGAAAACTAGATTCATATTGAAAGGGAACCCAAAATGAAACATATGATTATGGAGTATAACCAGAAAAATGAGATTCTATTTTTAAAAGTCAATTTGGGAGTTTATCTACCCCATGTTGACTAAATCAAGGAAATACTTATGCTAAGTTGCCATCAGCCCAAAAAAGAGTATCAAGAAACCACAAAAGCATGTGTATAGTCAGTCCCTGAATCTTCCTCCGAAGGAGAAGATAAAGAACTAGGTATATTTGAAGGATTCTAAGATTTTATAGCTAAGTTTTTGAGTGATCAAGTAGCTGTGGGTAAGCAAGTTTAGATTGAGGAATTACTACTGCCAAATTGGTGTCGTATACATAATGCTTTGCATGCTGAGTTCACATGTCAACTTTGTGAGGAAGCAGTAGAGCAAGTGCAAAGACAATTGAAAATTCCCATTGTTCCAAAGAAAGTACCAGCTACTGCAAAGAAGGAAGAGCCTCAGCCTTAGCCTAATAAGAAAAGATCAACAAAACAAGATGACAACAGTAAGGATTTCTGCCTCTGGACCTTGACGTTTGATGGATCTAGATGTAGACAAGGGTTCGAGGCAGGCATAAAATTGATCAGTCCCACTGGGAGCTCATATCTAGCATTAGAGGAAAGAAGGAGAATCTCCTAGAGGGCAGTGTGATCCATCAAATCTAGGAACAAAAGAAAAGATTAAGAATGTGTTTATTAGGAAGGCTAGTACTGAAGAAGAAAAGACTGGCATCATTCATGCATTAAGAGACTATCACGAAGTAATAGCATGGAGTTATGTGTACTTTAAGATGTACGATACATTGATCATTACTCACACCATTCCACTGAAGCCATGGGCAAAGCCATTTAGACAAAGACAATGGCCTATGAATGCTCTACAAGAGCCTCTGATTTTCAAAGAAGTACACAAACTGCTATCAACAAGAATAGTATTTCCTGTCAGACATTCTGTGTGGGTGGCCAATTTAGTTCCAGTTTGGAAGAAATATGGAGAAATCAGACTTTGCGTCGACTTGAGAAACTTGAATCAAGCATCAAAGAAGGATAACTATCCACTGCCTTCGTTAGACGAAGTGTTACAGATTGTTAATGGATCCCAGATGATTTCTTTCTTAGATGGATATTCAGGATACAACTAGGTAATGGTCGATTATGAAGATATATTGAAAACATCTTTTACATGTAAGTGGGGAATCTATTCATACTGCAGAATGTTGTTTGGGCTGATAAATGTAGGTGTGACATTCCAAAGAGAAATGGATGTTGCCTTTAAGGGATTAGTTGGGAAATGCATTATAATATATATGGATGATCTCACAGTGTTTTCAAAGAGGTGAGAAGACCATGTGGCTAACTTGAGGAAAGTATTACAATGATGCAAAGACTATGGTATCTCACTCAAGCCTAAGAAGTGCATCTTTGGAGTGACTCAAGGGAAGTTGTTGGAACATGTAATCTCCGAGAAAGGTATATCAATTGATCCGGACAGAGTACAGGCAATCCTCAAAATACCGCCCCCAGCCAACAAGAAGGAACTCAAGTCCTATTTTGGTAAGATCAACTTTGTAGGCAAGTTCATTACAGGTTTCGCTGAAATTGTTCGACCTCTCAATGCCATGTTGAGAAAAGATGCTAAAATGGATTGGACTCCAGAAGCCAAGATTTCCTTTGCAGAAATTAAACAAGCCATAGCTAATGTACCTATATTGGTAAGTCCAGATTATGCACTACCATTCCATATGTACTCATTTGCATCTGAACACACTTGTGCAGAAATTTTGACACAGAAGAGGGCAATCGATGATGAAAGGCCCATTGCTTTTATTAGTACTCCATTGAAAGATGCAGAGTTAAGGTATCCTAATGTGAAAAAACAAGACTACGCTTTGGTGAAGGTAGTCAAGAAGTTCTGTCACTACATCCTAAGGAGTCAAGTAATTGCCATAGTCCTAGATGCAGCAGTTAAAGCACTATTGATGCAAAGTGAACTTAGAGAAAGGAGAGGAAAGTGTGTCACCATCTTGCAAGAATTTGATATAGACATTCAGCCCATGAAGTTTGTAAGAGGTCAGGCATTGACTAGAATGATGACCGAAGTGGGGCTAGGTTTAGTTTCCCAGCAATACATGTTAGAAGATGTCTCAAAGGATGAATGGTATGGGGATATCATATTTTATCTACTCAATCAGTGTTGTCCACCTCAATTGATATCAGTTCAAAGAAGAGCAATCAGACTAAAGAGTAACAACTATATGATAAGAGGATTAATTCTTTACAAGAAGAATCACAAAGGGATCTATCTGAGATATCTGGACAAGACAGAAGTGGCTTAGGTGTTAACTAGTTTTCATGAAAAGTTTGGGACAGGTCACAGATCAGCTCATTCAACTACTAATTAGATTATCTGGGCTAGGTATTATTAGTCTACCTTGTTCAAAGATGCTTATTCACATGTGAGAACTTACCACACCTGACAGACTGCTACAACTAGGGAATGAAATGCTGCTATGCCATTGCAATTAGTCATAGAGGTACGACCATTCGCACAGTGGGGCCTCAAATTTATCAGTATGATCAATCCGCCCTCCTCTATAGGCCATGGGTATATTCTATCCACTACTAATTACTGCACTCAGTCTAAGGTGATAGCTCTTAAACAATGCACCATAGAGGTAGTCATCAAATTTGTTGAAAATCATATTATCACCAGGTTTGGATGTCCATTTTCTTTAGTTTGTGATAATGGTCTAACATTTTTGTCACTACATTTCTCTAACTGGGCATTTGATTATGGAATTATTGTGAAGTTCTCATCTAATTACTATCCAAAAGGGAATGGGGTAGCTGAATCAACAAACAAAAATCTACTTGAGGTAATTAAGAAACTATTAGACAAAAACCCTAGGGACTGGCACACTCAACTCAAATTTGCCTTATGGATTGATAGAATTAGACACAAGGCCACATTGGGAACATCGCCCTATCATTTAGTTTACAAGACCGAGCCTATATTTCCTATTCACTTGAGGATTCCCATTCTACAATTCATTCAAGACTATCTTGAGACTGATGATCAGCTGTCTTCACGATTAGCCCAATTACTGCACCTTGAAGAGAAACGTGACACTGCTATAGGAAACTTTGCTAAGCACTAGGGTGTTGTGAAATGATGTTCAACAAGAGAGCCAAGGTAAAAGCCTTCCGCATTTCTGATTTACTTCTGTATTGGGACAAAGCTCATGAGAAAAAGGGTGAGCATGGCAAGTTCAACAAACTTTGGTTGGGTCCATATCAGATCTATGAGATTCTTGGTGGCAACATATACCGACTTAAGAGCCTTACTGGTGAGGAGCTCCCATTGCCTATCAATGGCCACTTCTTAAAGCACTACTTCGAGGCTTGAAGAGGCAGTCTTGCCTCCTCTTAGTGTACATAGTTGGGCTGCTTGTTTTCTTTGGTTAGAGTAGGTTGCTGTTCGATTAGGTTTTCTTTCTTGCTTTTGCTTTCTGTAGCTGTTAGATGTTTTTTCTTTTCTTAGTTAGTTGTCCTTTTTTCTTTGCTTCTATTTGATGTGCTTGCTTTTGTGCGGGGTCTTTGTTCCTAGAATGTGGTGGCAGCTATTTGGACTTGCAAATGTTTCTTTGTTGGGTGAGTAATCTAAAGTATTTCTTTGAGAAACTGAAGTTCTGCTTAGGTCTTGCTATGGGTTCCATTGTTATAACAAGGAGTATGATTTCTGTTCATGGGAAATGAGTCATTAGTTGGTGCACCTGAAATATTTTCTAACCATATATCTTTCACAGATCCCGAAATAGCTAAGCGAGTCTAGGTGATCTTGTGTTAAGAGAAAAAAGTTTAGATCCTCCTTTTACCACCCACACCAGTACTATGGATCTAGATGAAGATCGCAGGCGGTACTAAGTATTGCTAGCCTATATTGGGTGAAAATAAAAGGAGTTTTTCAACACCAGACCCATTACAAAGAATCAAACATGAAGATCATCATTTGAAAACTCTCATATGAAGAATATTGTCTAAGGATTATTAGCATCAAATATCATTGCATCAGAGGTACTACTGGAAGAATCACTATTTGCTTCCTTCAAGGCTCATAACATCTAAGCATTAGAGCATTCTCTTGGTGGTAGAATGATCTCAACTTCATAGCTTATCGCGAAGGATCTTAGATGAACTTAGTTTCTAAAGGATGGGAATGAATGCAATTGCACACACTCAAGTTTTCAGGATATGGATGGTTGCACCCATTAGTGGTCTTTGATTCTTTTATAGGGTATCATTATTTTTCATTTAATGTGTGGGAAACATAGAGATTCTGGGTTCGAACTAAAAGTTTATTATTGAAATGCTTAGGAGCATTTCCCAGTAGAGTCACCATTTGTTGTGCCTTGCACACATGCCCCATTTCAAAAAATAGGGACCCCCTCTTTCAAATCTTGGATTAGAATGTCAAGTGGTCAAAATGAACTCTTTTCCATGTTAGAAATTTGATGTCGAAAGGCAATTCCAAAATCTGCTAAAGTCCAAGTCCATGCGTTTCATGAAAAAGGTTTGATAGTTTGTTTGCGCTAAAATTGATCCCAACTGACCTTTGCACTAAAATTGCTTTCAATTGACTTTTGTCCTAAAAGCCCTTTGTCTGAATTCTATGCTAGAATCCTTTTCCTCTAACCCTACACTACTTCCTTGCTTGACCAACCTTAGCGCTAGATCTAGTCACTACCGACTTTGCGCTGCAATGTGTATACACTGACTAATTTGGAGGGTGGTAAAATCCCCACTAGTCTGAGGAGCCCCAAACTCATGCAAAATACACACAACCAGACTGATCATCTTTGTGCTAAAAATGTTATCCACTGATTGATTTAGTAACACTCTGAAACCCCGCCAAGTCAGATGAGACCTAATGTCACGTAAACCCTAATATTCTACTGAATCTCACAACTGACACTACATACACTCTACATTAATGGTGATTGATTCAGAAGGAATAAAAGGATATATTTTTAGTTTTGAAGCTCATTTCACATTTGACAAATACTCTGAGAGATTTTGGCAACATTTGAAATGATTTCCCTGCACAACCCGCAGACTCGACCCAAAAACCTCCTGCACATTTGCACACTTCAACTCTTTCTACCTCGCGAACCAAGTAGGATCTCATTTCTTCACCTAGGGTTTCCATTTAACTAGGTTTTTTCCTTTTAATCGATTGCATTTCCTTTCAAAAGCATGACAAATGCATGAATGATATGAATTAGGGCACAAAGATCAGGGTTTTCATTTCGAAACTGTTCATTTTTTTATAAACCCTAGTTTAAATCTTCAAGGGAAACACATTTTTCATGCATCATTTGGAATCCCTCCCATAGGCAAAACAAATCTAATAACTTGTCAAACCCTAGCAAATAGATCAAACTTAAATGCATTTAAACTGATCCACAAAGTGAATGAAAATAGTTCTTACGTCAAAAGTTGTCCGACTGACTTTCAAAAACCTCGTGATCAATCTAGTCAGTTGGCGGCCCTAAAAATCCCCGCTAGGACTTGAAACTAGTTTTACGCTAAAAACTTAGTCCATCAACTCAGCGCTAAATGGTCGTCTCTCCAACCTAGGTCAGATGCACATGAATATCCCACAGGTCCGTGATGACTAAAATCTTTTCCAAGTATCAAGAGAACACACTTTGCACCAAAAACCGCTCCCTCTGAACTTGCGTCAAAATGTGCCATCACTGACTTAGTCAGTTGACCTTAAAAACCCTGCAAGGTTAGACGATATCTAATCCCATGCAAAAGTGGTAATGTTTGTTTTGGTTACCTTGCATTGAAATTGCAACCGACTAACCCGAACGTTTAAACATAAGTCGGTCTCATCTCAAACCCACACAGGTCGGTCGACCATAAAATTCGTGCAAAACTTTGTAAAGGCATGAGCATAGAAGGACTAGTTGGTTGGAATGTCCCAATTTTTCTGTTGAGGTCGGATGACCTCAAAATCAGTGCTTTTGTCTCCTGAGGGTCAGTTGACCCCAAATTTAGCACAAAATGGGTAAAATGACTATTTTTAAGGAATTTTCAAAAGGAGAAATGTTTGTTAGGGTGAAATAATGACTACACTTGGTAAATGATGATGTTTTACATGTTTTAAATAGGATTTTGTAGCATCGAAGTATTTATTGCATGCTTTGGTATAGGATTGCTTTATTTGATCATATGATAAGTGTAATAGTTTGTGAATTTTAGACTTTTGTTTTCATTTGCATGCTTTGGTAACTTAGTAGACTCATGTTAAGTGCATTGGTTATAACATGGTTTGGTAGTGTAGTGGTCAACTTGATAATCATAGACTTTGAACTTAGGAGTTAGAGAAAACATCCCAAGGTATCAAAACTTATAAGGTCTAGTCCTGCAGGTTAGATGACTGCATGAGCTCAAGTCATGAGGTACGAGTTAAAAGGTATTCCCCCCGGAAACAAAGATTTCTACTTGATGGAAAGACATTGGAGATATAGACTTAGGTCATATTGACCTTGATGATTTTAGATTTAGAATATTTGGCCCAAATCCAACCCCTAGGGCCAAGAAAATGAAAGACAATGGGATTGCACAAGCTACTGCTTTCCCTACATCTGTTCAATGTGTTGAACTATTAGTTGCCTATGTAGATAGGTATGATATCATGACCCAGACAATACAAACTACCAGTGGGGATATTTTAGCTAATTTAATTCCACCCTCCTTGGATGAAACCTTTGACATTCCATGGCATCCAGTGATGACCATGCCAGATAAGGCAGGATTAGAGGCAACTTATAAGAAAGATGTAAATGGATGTAGGAAACACATGAATGAACAATGGACAAAAAGTAAAAGATCTCCCTTGATCAAATTCCCTCAGGTATTGTACAGGAGTGATTTCCAAGATGAAATAGGAGATCTTGTAACTTTGTTGAGTAGAATATATGGGTTCCCTGCAGCATCTACCTTTGAGGAATGTATGTTTTTTATAATTGGAGAAATATTAAAAGGCACTAAGTTTCACTAGGCACAAGTTTTAAGTGACAATATTCATGAAGCATTCAGTAACTTCAAGGAGAATCATTTTTTTAGGTGGACATCCTATGTTGTTTATGCCTTGGCAAGAAGGAATCATTATGCTAGATTGTCCAAGGTGGGAGAAGTAGGAAATGATGAGCAAACCCAAGTTAAAGTATATGAATGCTATACACAACTCACATTGCCACAGTCTTTGATGCATTTTATGAGGGTCAATGATGCCTTTACTATGTACATAACAAGATTATTGCAAGGCAACACAACCCTGAGAATATCCACAAAAGATATGAATGAGATTACTAAGTATGGAAGGTGGTATATTCAGTTTGAAAAGTTCACATATTTGAGAATACAAGGCTTCACTATGGTGGCTTATAGACTCCCTAGATATCTTATAGATAAGATAGTGCTCTTGGAATTATCTCAACAACTAATAACTTGTGCTGAGAAACTCAAGCATCTGCATAGAACAAACGTCTAATTTCCTATCCTGTTAGGCTGAGGAAATTATGCATGTCCTTCATTGGGATCAGCTGAACACTCTGACAAAGAACTCCAACTTCTCAATCTTCATTACTACAACGGAAGGGATCACTTTGATCCAAATAAGGTGATGGAGAGGTTTGTGAGTAAGAAATTATTCCACAAGATGCATATAGAGGACTTTTGGGCAAATTGTATGGATGACTATGAGGTCATGAAGAAAGCCCATTCCAGATTATCTCTGGCTTTTATAAGGAAATTCCATATCATTGCAGTTCTTAACCAATTAGAAGATGATGACAACGTGATGCACAGAGGAGATTGGGAAGCTCAATATCACCAACCAATTCCATTACCTAATTGGGCTAATGCTAAGGAAAGCTCTCTTGACGCTGTAATGAAGGAACTAATTAGATTAAGCAAAGCATGGGTAAGAAGCCAAATTGCTTCCTTGGAGAGAGAATGGGTGTAACTCACATACACTGAACCTGAATTAGAAAAAGAGTCCGGAGGAGAAGAAGATGAACCTATAGACATTACTGATGATGCAGAACCAACTCAAGGACAGAAATTTGATAGTGAGGATCATATACCCTTGGCAGAAAAAGCAAAGGCACATAACGGTAAGAAGGCTTGTGCAAAGCCATGTAAGAAAGATATGCCTCCTTCTACTAGGACAAGAGCTTCAAAGAAAAGAGACATGCCTAGTGGCCCTGAAGAAGGATCTAAGGCAAAGAAAACCAAGGTGAAGACTGTTAGTCAGGCTATAGAAACCGCTGCTGCTACAACTCATAATGACACTAGTCTACTAGTTTCTCCACCCCTTGCTGCCTCGAATGATGGTACCACTGCTACTGTTTCTACTTTTTCTCCTTCTTCCTCAGCAACCTTTATTCAGAAGAGTGCCTCTGTTGTTTCTCCACTCGTAATTACTGTTGTAGCTATATCTTCTTCATTAGCAGTAGCCTTTGGTGCACCAAGCAGTACCATTCCTTCCATTACTGCCCTGTCCTACTCTTCTACTACTTCCACATCCATACCCTCCATATCCTCTACTTCACTTTCCACATCCCTTACATTGCCTCCCATTTCTACTATTCTTTCACCTACCTTGCCCTCTTTACCTATCACTTCACCCATAGTCATTTCCTCTGTCTTGCCAACTTCTTCCATCCCATTAGCTTTGGGGTCGGCTATGCTTACCAATTTGACACAAGTGAATTTTTCTTCAGTTGTTGTGCATTTATCCTCTACTGTTCCTATCTCCCAAATACCCGTGGACCAAGATTTGACTCCCTTGGTTGTGCTATTACTACCAGGTATTGATAAAGTATGTGCTGAACTAGGTCATCAAGAGTAAGAACCTGAGAAAGATGCATATGTTGAGGCAGATAATGTGGTACTTGATGAGCCATTGGTTGAAATAGCCAGTGCAGAGATAATTGAAATATCTGATAGTCCTCCGAAGAAAGATCAGACAGAAGAAATCCTCAAGGAAACTCAGAAAGATATAGTGATAAATTGGAGAAATCTTATCGATGAGGGAGATAAAGATTTAGATGAAGAGACAGAACAAGAGCAGGGATTACTTGTAGGCCCTCCTAATACAAATAGTGAGAATCCTGATGGGTCAAGTAAGCCTCCTTCCTCAACACTTGAATGACTGCAAAATAGAGTAGTATACCCAGAGCCTCAAGTAGAGAAAATGAAATTAGACTTGAGCTCAATTTTTTCACAGGTTCAAAAGCTAAGGAAGAAGAAGAAAACAAAGGTACAATCAAGGATCTACAAAGATGAAACTAGATCTAGGATAGCTGAGATAGCTGTTCACCAGTTGATACAAACAGGGAATAGGTTAGACCTGAGGATTATGCCATAACGACTATTAATTTGGGACCAAGTACACATGCACAAAGAGTTGATGAGTTCAAGGGGTCCATCACTTCAATCCTAGAGCAGCTAGATAAAGATGAGCTTTGAAATAAAGAATTGAAGAAGCAAAGCGAGGAGCTCCTGGCTTGCTTGCAATTTTTGATAAAATCAGTAGATTCTGATGGAGAGATAAGGACAGTGCCCACCTTTTTGTCAAGAGATGAAATGGCTAGCTTGGTGAGGTTTAGACTATGTCAAAAGGTACCCAAAAATGGATGATCAAGGTATGTGAGAAGGGGTGCGAGACAATTGATGCTGCAGCTACATCACACAAGAGTTTAGTTCAACTTCATGAACAATGGAAAGACCCACGGGAAGAGTGTGATTCTTTTGAGGAATATTATTCTCATGTGTTTCCTAGGGTTAAAGGTATTAGAGATTTGCTTGCCCAAACATTATTGGCCATGAATATTTTGACTGGTGACAAATTGTACAAAGCCATCGAATGGTATCAACAGTTGAAGTTGAGGAAAGAAATTTTTGACAGCATCAAGGAAGCCTACAAACCAGCAGATGAAAACATTTTGGATTTGATATATGATATAAATGATACTTTGAGGGACTATCTGGTGGAGGCCTACAATGATTTTACACCATATGATGTGGAGGGATGCAAAGATAAATTGCACAAGATAATTTTTGAGAATGCTGAGTTGGATATAGAGGCCAGGTTGGATAAGGTCAGTGATCTTAGACTAGAATTCAATACATTTCATAAGGCAAAGGCAGAGATAGAAAGAATATACAATCGATAAAGCTAAGAGTTGGAAATGTTCAGATATAGGGCCAATCATCTTAAGAACCTAGACCCCATGGATATCAATCCGGCACTTTCAGCCTGGGTTAGCTACCACAAGAAGCTGCCAGAAGAAGACAAAATAGACTTGGATGGGGAGTCTTAATTTGCTTTCTTTGAATATTTTGAAATGTAATCCCATTGCTAATATAAATTTCTATATTTAGAGTGACATGTGACACTATTTTGTCTTTATTATGCCTCAAAAATGAGCTTTTCTATATATATATATATATATATTCATTTGGGTAGTCAAAATGTCTAGATTCAATGTATTTGGGGGTTGTTTTCATTTTTTTCATAAAGGACAAAATGTAATCCAGGATTTATTATGAGCTATAAGGGATGCATTTAATGATGTAAATCTGGACCATTGGTGTTGAGTTAATCTTCACCATCCATTCAAAAACTCAGTATGGCTCCCCCTCTATATAAAGGGCTACCATTTCCATTATTTGTAAGAGAGAATTCTTGATGCCAAATTGTTGACATTCTACCATTTGAAGTAATACAAAGCAAGTTTTTGCAATTATTCTAAGAATTTATTTATTGTATTGGTTTATCTAGTTTCATGGTTCACTTCTTTCTCTCCCATAATTAATTAGTTGTGCTTTTGTAATGTTCATGGTTTGTTGAAAGTATCTGATGAATGATCTTAGTCCATACTTTTAGTTATTTGTTGATGGTAGATAATTGTGTAAAGTTAGTCTGGGTTGATTAGTTGTGCTTAAGTTCAATTGCATTTCATAAGTTAAACTGCACCTTTTATTGGGTGTTTGATGAATGAATGTAATCTGAAAATCTCTCAATTTCTATTGAAGATAACATCATTTTCTATAGTGCTGCAACATTCATTTTTAGTTTGGTAACTTAGAAAACTAGTTAAATTTTAGAGTGTTTGTCTACTTATAGTAGTCCACACATTGTGAATGTCACTTAGGATTTTCTTAAAACCCTATTCCCTTTTGTATTTTCTTTAAAAATAGTTGTTAGTTTAGGAATTTCAGCAGCATTTCATATTGTTTTATCAGTTGAAATCATAAAGGGTTTGCATGTATTGCTGTTCCAATTGTTTAAATCTATAGATTGCATGTAATACACCTTGTTAACACAGCTAGAATATTCCAACTGAGAGATTCCAAGAATGCTAAGACCTAGTTGTAGAAACCTTGGAGTAGTCTTACCTAGGGTAGGATACTTTTCAAGAGAGGTGTGATATCAGCAATCATACATGCGTTGTTGAGTGCAAAAACACCCATCAACAAAACCCTACAGAAAATTTCCTATTGACATAAACTAGTTCCTTGTTGGATCTATTGAGAATGCAAGAAAGGAAAAGGCAGAGTGGAAAGATTTAAATCTAAAGTTATTCCCTCTAGCCAGAGACTATGATCCTTATCATAGGATTCAACAAAGGTTCAACAAAAAGTACAAGCATAGTGTCCATCTTGAAGATTATTGGGCAGATTGTGATGATGAACACGAGGTAAGAAGGAGAAAATATCAAAGTTTGACCTTAGACCAAATGAGGACAATAGGGTAACCTGAAGTGCCCTTCAAATTAGAAAAGATGATGATGATCTCATGATCCAGAATATGAGAATCAAAAGATATATAATGATACCATTTCTATCCTAGACCTAACACAGAAAGATGAAACTTCTATAGATGCTCTCATAGCCCAAGTTATGGCTAGGATAAAGAACTGGGTTGCTAAAAGGATCAATGAGCTTAAAGCCAAAGGGGTGGCAATTACTAGTGATAGGAAAGGAAAGAGAAAAGAAAGAGAGGAACAAGGGTATTATGATTTCCTTGTAAGGAAAAGGCAAATCCTTGGAACAAAGGTGCTTGAACCAATGTCATCTGCAGTAGTAGAGGAGATCACATCTGAAGGAGTGACTCTCACCTATCAGCCCTTATCACCTCATATAGGGCCAGTGCTTAGAGCTATTCCTATGTTTAAACCCCAAATGTCCATAACACAAGGGGAGACTTCAAAAGAATAGGGGCAGAGTCTAGTTGAGACTACTACAGAAGGAGATGATGATATTGAAGAGGATCAATTACCCATTGAGACATTAATGAGGAAGAAGAAAAGTGATGTACTTTAAGGTGTCAAAGTACCCAGGTAGTCTAGATATCAATCCCTGAATGAGAGGCTCTATTTCACCGGTAGTAGCTGTTGCATCATGATTAGTAGACTTACCATCTGCCAGTATAGTTAGAGAGCTACAACATGAAATGCCATTGAAAAGTATCATCCAAGTAAAGAAAAATTTAGCCCAAGAGGTTAAACATCAGGCAATGGAGAAGGAGACTGATAAACCCCTCCCATTAAGTGCCACAATTGACCTAACAGAGGAGGATTTGGTAAAAGATATCACCAATCACCCTATTGAATCCTTGCTACAACATACAGAAGCAAACGATAAAGATGATATAGCAGGGGAGTCACATGATGGAAGAGGAGAAAGGGAAGAGACTCTTGAAGAAGAAGTACATATGGGGTCCCTTGATACATTGATTGAAAATGTGACCAGTCCAGCTATAGTGGACTTAACCTATGTTCCTAAAGATGGGAATGTAGAGGAAGAGATCACCAAAACTTACCAAGCTCAAGAGGAAAGAGTCCCCATGGAAATAGATAATAAAAAAGATAATGTACAAGAATAAATGGCACAATAGGATATCCTAGTGGATAAACCTAAGCAAGAGAAGGTATCTAAACCACCTACAACTACATGAGAAAAGGGTGATGAGCATAAACAAGATAGCCATCAAGATGAGCAAGAGAATAAAGGTTGAGAGCCTAAAAATGATGAGGTTCCAAAGGATCAAGATGATTTGACACCAAATAATCAACCTCCTCTAGAACAAAGGCAAGAGGAACAATTGCGTGAGGAAGAAAATTTGGATGCTAGAGATGGACACCAAGAAAATGTGCAGGATCTAGGTGATCAAGAAAAGGATCAAGATAAAGGAACCCAAGATGCTCAAACTAAGCAACCAAATCAAGATAGAGGATCACAATCAGGTGTAGTGACCTTGATTTCCTCAGAGGTAGGCCAAGAACAAGCACAATAGGTACCTTTTGAGTTTAAGTATTTGTTTACTCTTGATCCCACTAAAGCTAAATGGAGAGCTAGAACAGTCTCCAGCATTAAAAGAGATCTAAAGACTGGAAAGAGGATGGCTCAAATTGTTGTGCCCCTAATAGATAAGGCCAAAAGATAAATTAGGCTAGAGGAATTCCAAGTGACACAGATTGACTTGGGTCATGCCACCACAGAGCAGGAGATATAAGAACATCCTGAGAGCACTGAGGCAATAGTGGCCAAAATGAAGAGACTTAAGGCCAGAAAGAAAGAGCTGAAAGAGCAGAATGTGTAATTGCAATAGTTTATATAGGGGTTGGTGAAGCCAAATAGCTTGGCATCCACCTTACAGGCTACTAAGAAGCCTGTTGTATTGACCTTAATAAGTGAAGCATAGATAGCTGATCTGGATATCTAGAAACACCAAGCTCACATAATGGATAAATGGTTTTCCAAATTCATGACCTCTGGAGAAAAGTTAATAAGGATATCCATATCCAATTGGGACACATTATCCAAGATGAAGGAGGCCATTGATTCTTTAAAGAGTGAATTCACTCAAAGGATACAGAAGTGTAACTATGCAATGGTGAGACTCAAAAGAGCCAAGGTCATGACAGATGATGAACTATTAAAGAATAAAGTTGTTACTAATGTAACTTTGCCACTCATGGATACATGGATGATATAGATGGATAATGAGCTGAGTGTATTAAAGGCTAACATGACTAAAGTAAGAGACATTCAAACTTGTAACGTCAGAAAATGTCCCCTCAGGGGATTTTCCCTCGTAAGGTTTAGCTCTCAGGTCTTTGATATGCATTTAGGACATCTTGCATCATATTTTGACATCCCGATGAAATGAACCCTAAGTTTCATGGTAGATGGGACCTAAGGAGATCCCTTGAACTAATCCCTAACCAAAATAGGGAGGGAGGACATGGGTGCCTGTGCCCTAGTCCTGCCCTATTTTGGGTCATGCCCAAATTTTAAGTGTCAGCTTGTGAGCATTATTTAGGTTCTATACTGACACGGCAAGTTTGAATTATGAAATTCTTGGTGGGAGTGACTAGATGAGAATTGGCATTCTAAAGGTGATTCAAGACATTCATTATGTAGCAAGAGCAGATTTGTGTTGTTTATGTGTTTGTATTTGTAGATTTGATCAATCATCTCCTCATGGCATGAAGAGATTCTTCCTTCCATGAGATCTTCTGGTGCAGGAGCACCTACCTGACAGCTGGCCTCCATGAGGTAGTTAGTTTGTTTTAGGTCTGGTTAATGTTTCCAAGAAGGTCGTATAAGACCAATGCATGTAATAAGGTCATGTTGACCAGACTTTACTATTTTTAGCTAGGTTGTTAGGATAGCTGTAATGCTGTATGTTCGGTTGGATTCCCCCCAGCCGCTTGGAAGCTCCTAGCCGCTGGGAATTGAGTGGTAGTACTCGCAAGCAGATCCTATTTATGTATTAGGATCAGTTGGTATTGGATATCATCGATCACCGATCAGACTTTGCAGAGAGTGAGATAGAGGGAGAGATTGAATATTGTATTTGCATCTTTTGAAATCAATAAAGAGATCCTGTTGTGTCAATTCTCTGTTTTGAATTCCATTGTGTAATCGAGTTGCTATCCTGGTGGTTTCATGGATTCGCTGATCCATTCCACCGGTTGATTCGTCGAATCGGTGGAATGGCCATGCACAGTAGTTTAGGATTTAGTTTGCATTTTCTGTGTGTTCATGTGCATGTTTGCAGGATCGTCATCGAGATGTGTTGAGAACCCTAGCATGGGCATGTGCTAGGTCGTGCTAGTTGTTAGAGTCTGGAAAGTTGTCCAAGAAGCAGATCGGGTCACCTCAGGAGGTTTGGCGGATTCAAAATTTGCTAAGGTTGGAAATTCGTTACAACGACATCATCAAGATATTTCTGTGTATATCCTGCAGTTACTTCGGGCGTCATCCGAGTAGATGGTGGTGAGCATGATGCAGTCGATTGCATAAAGTGAATGTGCATTGGGGTGATCATCATGAGGTGTTGCCGAGGAGGAGCGTATCAGCATAAGGTAGAAGATCGGGTTGATAAAACCATCATGGGCCGATAATGTTAAGTTTGGCCGACAGCAGGATATTGAAGGAACTGCATGTGACGTCATCGTCATCAAGATAATCATCATCAGGATATCGGGGCAGCAGGATATTGAAGGAGCTGCATGTGACGTCATCGTCATCAGGATAATCGTCATTAGGATATTGCGAATATCACCCGATGCAGATTTATCCTGCTGACGTTAAGTGTTCAGCATCGGCAGGAGTAATAGCATGGGGGAGATCCTTTTCGGCTCGGCCGATAGAAGAAGTGTTGCCGATAGGCAACCTGATCGAGGAAAAGAGTTATCGGGGTGATGTGGGGATCGGCGTGACCTTTTTCCAAAGGTGCCGATAGTAATTGTCTCACCGATAGGAAGTGAACAGTAGTCCGCAGGAGGATATTTCATGCCTCTTCGAAATATGATGATGCTGACAATGTTAGCAAGAAATATGATGATGATGATGAAGGGTTGTAGACATACATGCTGTATGTCAAGGTTTTAGTGTGGATGCCTCTGCATCATAGTGGTATCAGAGCTCAGCAAAAGGTCTGGGCTGTTGTGTGTTGATTCTGTCACTGAAAGGACAGAGGTAGAGGAGTGAGAGGTTGACAAAATGCCTCCGAAAGGTAATGGTACTGCAAGGGAATTGCAGGAGATGAAGGAAAAACATGCCAGAGAGATGAGGAAGATGAAGGAGCTTGCTGAAGCACTTCAAGCCAGGCTTGTAGCCTTGGAGAAGAACAAAAAGAGGGAAGTGGACGACAATGAATCAGAAGAAGATGAAGATGCTGTTGAAGAGTATGAAGAGGTAGCTGAAGATCTGGATGCTGAAGACCAGAGATTTGCAAAACTGTTAAAGGAAGTGCAGAGTGATAAACCTAAGGTAAAGGTTGATGTTTCCAAGTATAATGGAAGTTTGAATGAAGATGAGTTACTGGATTGGATTGCTGCACTTGATAATCACTTTGAATGTGAAGATGTTGCTAAGGATCAGAAGGTAAAGATTGCAAAGACCAAGTTAGGAGGTCATGCTTTGGTATGGTGGGATTATGTACAATCCGAGAGAAGGAAACAAGGGAAGTCAAAGATCACTTCATGGGATAAAATGGTAGCAAGGATCAAAGGTAAATTCTTGCCCAAGGATTATAAAATTCAGATGTTTAAGAAGCTGCAATTTTTAAGGCAGAAGGAAATGGATGTGAAGGTATATACTAAGGAGTTTTATAAGTTGAGTATGAGATCTGGTCATCATGAGAATGAGGTAGAAAAGGTGGCTAGGTACTTGGCTGGTTTGAGATTGAACATACAGGATGAGTTAGTTTTAGCTAACCCTAAGAGTGTGGAGGATTGTTACCAAATGGCAATCAGGATTGAAGAAAAGATGAATAGGAGACAAGATAAGTCTATGAGAGGAAGAGGAAACAATATGAGGGGAAGAGGATTAGCCCCTACAACAAGGCAAACCAATGAGGGTCAAGAAGACACTGGTAAAGGACAGGGACAGTCTGATTTCAGAGGTGGATGGAAAGGTAATAGAGGCAGATTTGGAAGTGGTAGAGGTTCTACTACATTTTTAGGAAAGTGTTACACCTGTGGTGAGTTTGGTCATCCATTTTTCAAATGTCCAGAAAGCAAAGGTTCATCATCCAGAAATGATAGAACTACTGACAAGAGAGTACAACTTGTGCAAGAAGAGAAAGTAGAGCAAAGTGTGCAAAGTTCGAACACTTATCAACAAGATAGAGTTCCTGACAGTTATGGGTATCCTGAGGAGGGAGAAGCATTGATGCTAAGGAGAATTAGTTTGCAGACATCAAAGGATATGATGCAAAGAAAAGCTCTTTTCAAGACCACATGCAGGAGCAAAGGTAAGGTATGTAAGGTTGTCATTGATACTGGTTCAACAGACAACATGGTATCTCAGGAAATGGTGGATAAACTAAATTTGGAAAGGATTCCACACCAACACCCTTACAAGGCATCTTGGGTGAGTGATAGTCAATCACTTTTTGTCTATGAACAGGCATATGTTGATTTTTAGATTGGAGCATATCATGATAGAGTTTTGTGTGACATTTTGCCCATGGAATGTTGTCACCTACTGTTGGGTAGACCATGGCAATTTGATAGGAGGGTACTGTATGATGGGTATGCTAATACCTACACCATCAAGAAAGATGGGAAAACTATTATGTTGATGCCATTACAGGAAGCAACTGTAGTACAGAAGGCAACAAATATCATTTTAGTGGGAAAGAAGGAATTTGTGCAGAAGCCTATAGCAGCAGGCATAAAGGTAGTTGAGGACACTGCAGGGAAAGAAGTTGTTATGGACAACAGTTTGAAGAAAGTTTCAGTTTTGACTGACAGAGGTCAGCAGCAGGTTCAACAACAGGTTTGCAAACAGCAACCAGTTGAGAGAAATGACAAGGATGTTGTCATAGTTGGGACTATTGTTTGTCCTATAAAGGTTGAAAGAAAGACAGAGTTGAACATTACAGAAGTTCAAGAGGCAGTTCAGACAGAGGTTCTGGTCAGACAACCTGACCAACACAAGGTATGTGAGAGAAGGGCCTACATTGACAGGCATGAGGATTTACTTGCAAGAAAGCAAGTTATAGTTCAGAAGTCTTGGAGCAGCCGAGAGCCAGCAGAGGACAAAGCTGGAACAGGTCAAGACACTGCAAAGGCAAAGTGTAAAGGTGGAGGACTTCCACAACCTAACTCATGGGACATGAGTTCTTTTCTGTTGGGGAGTATGGTGCAGGAGCACCTACCTGACAGCTGGCCTCCATGAGGCAGTTAGTTTGTTTTAGGTCTGGTTAATGTTTCCAAGAAGGTCGTATAAGACCAATGCATGTAATAAGGTCATGTTGACCAGACTTTACTATTTTTAGCTAGGTTGTTAGGACAGCTGTTATGCTGTATGTTCGGTTGGATTCCCCCCAGCCGCTTGGAAGCTCCCAGCCGCTGGGAATCGAGTGGTAGTACTCGCAAGCAGATCCTATTTATGTATTAGGATCGGTTGGTATTGGATATCATCGATCACCAATCAGACTTTGCAGAGAGTGAGATAGAGGGAGAGACTGAATATTGTATTTGCATCTTTTGAAATCAATAAAGAGATCCTGTTGTGTCAATTCTCTGTTTTGAATTCCAATGTGTAATCGAGTTGCTGTCCTGGTGGTTTCATGGATTCGCTGATCCATTCCACCGGTTGATTCATCGAATCGGTGGAATGGCCATGCACAGTAGTTTAGGATTTAGTTTGCATTTTCTGTGTGTTCATGTGCATGTTTGCAGGATCGTCGTCGAGATGTGTTGAGAACCCTAGCATGGGCATGTGCTAGGTCGTGCTAGTTGTTAGAGTCTAGAAAGTTGTCCAGGAAGCAGATCGGGTCACCTCAGGAGGTTCAGCGGATTTGAAATTCGCTAAGGTTGGAAATTCGTTACAACGGCATCATCAGGATATTTCTGTGTATATCCTGCAGTTACTTCAGGTGTCATCCAAGTAGATGGTGGTGAGCATGATGCAGTCGATTGCATAAAGTGAATGTGCATTGGGGTGATCATCATGAGGTGTTGCCGAGGAGGAGCGTATCGGCATAAGGTAGAAGATCGGGTTGATAAAACCATCGCGGGCCGATAATGTTAAGTTTGGCCGACAGCAGGATATTGAAGGAACTGCATGTGACGTCATCGTCATCAGGACAATCGTCATCAGGATATCGGGGCAGCAGGATATTGAAGGAGCTGCATGTGACATCATCGTCATCAGGATAATCATCATCAGGATATTGCGAATATCACCTGATGCAGATTTATCTTGCTGACGTTAAGTGTTCGGCATCAGCAGGAGTAATAGCATCGGGGAGATCCTTTTCGGCTCGGCCGATAGAAGAAGTGTTGCCGATAGGCAACCTGATCGAGGAAAAGAGTTATCGGGGTGATGTGGGGATCGGCGTGACCTTTTTCCAAAGGTGCCGATAGTAATTGTCTCACCGATAGGAAGTGAACAGTAGTCTGCAGGAGGATATTTCATGCCTCTTCGAAATATGATGATGCTGACAATGTTAGCAAGAAATATGATGATGATGATGAAGGGTTGTAGACATACACGCTGTATGTCAAGGTTTTAGTGTGGATGCCTCTGCATCATCTTCACTACAAGGTGACATCATGTGTGTTTTCAAGCATTTATCATTTGGTTTTTTCCTCTGACTCCCAAGGGCACACACTCTCTCTTTGACAACAGTGTTTGGAAGACTTGAATGTCTCTCTAGGGCTTGACTGAGGAAAGCCTCTAAACACCACAATCTCCTCCCCATTTTTCTGTAATTGTAGGTTATAGGTTGAAGAAGTAGGAAAAGTGGAGTTGCAGGAGAGTGTTGTAGAGTGTTAGATTTGTAGATCAGAGTTGAAAATAGGGCTCTGGACTCAGGTGCCCGCTCATTAGTCCTCTAGATTCTGCAACAGAGAAATCTCTGAGACAACTGGAACAGGTTGCAGATCAAGTTCCCAGATGACTAGGGTGCCCGCTCATTAGTCCCCAACTATTCCACTTCTTGAACTTCAAAATCTGGTACACATTTATCTATCATTTTACATCTTCTTGTAGCAGCATTTTGAGTAATTTGTCTGTTCGCTTCCATACTTGCATAATTAGGGTTTTGATGTATAATTGAGCATAATTGGCAATCAAATCACACAAATTCAATCTTCCCAACATTCTATAGTGATCAAGTCCTGATAGTGCATTGCCACTTGACCCAAGGTCCTTGAATGTTAATGGTGAAAGGAGGATAGGCACAAACTCAACAAACCATCTAATCAACCCTATCCAAATTTCTCTATTACATTTTGGTGAACCTGTGTTGTTGGACTTTTTGGCACCTTGTTGAGTGTTTTATTTCAGATTTATAGTTATTTAATTCATTCATATCATCATTCATCTTATTGCATTAGAAAAATTACAAAAAAAATGAAAATTTTTAAAACATTGCATTCTAGGGTTTGCATGTTCATAAAATTTTGCATCAATTAATTTAAATTTCATTAAATTTTTTATTTTTTCATTAGATCTGAGATAAATTGCAGAAAATTACAAAAATTAAATCATTTGCATTGCATTTTCATTATCAAATTGTTAGGGTTTTGTTGGAAATTTTGAATTTTTCATATAACCTAGTAATTTCAAAAGTTAGGGTTTGTAGGTAAAATCTTGTTTCAAATTTTTCTACTGATATTAGGAACTCATTCAAATTTGCATTTGGCTATAGTTTTTCATTTTAGTATAAATTTCTATTTAGATTTCAAAAATTTGCATGTTTACATAGAAAATTTCAACAAAACTAGCATTTTTCATTAGATTTGCACTTGCATTTTGCATTGTAGGGTTTGAAAATAATTTTTAGATCTAATTAGAATAAATTTTCATCATAAATCAGATTTCAAGACATTCATATAGCATTTTGCATTAAGATCCCATGCCTAGGGCTTGAAAAACCTTGATTTTCACTAGATTTGACCTTATCAACTCTCTAGATTGGCACTACAAGTGTGTTGTAAAGAATATTTTTGCACTAATAGGCTGTTATTAGGGTTATTATCTTCTTCCCCTCCACAAATTATTTACAACACCTATTTATCGGGCCCTTGTATTGAAAATTTGGTGAAAAATTACACTTTTTTGCTATATTTGCCCTAGGGTTTGACCTAGATTTGCACTCCAAGCATGTTGTGACAAGTTTTATGGATTGAGGTGACTGATATCATTTCTATTATTTTCTGCACCTCCTAAAATTCATTACAATACCTCTTTCATTAGGTCTTGGGATTGAAAAATTGTGAAAAATTACATATTTTAGGGCATTTTCACTAGGTTTTGACTTGTCATCATCTTAGATTTCCATCAAAAGCGTGTTGTGAAGGGTTTTATTGCTTCATTGGACTGAAAATAGACATATTATTTTCTTCCCCTAATCAAAGTCTTTACAACACCGTTTCTTTCATATATTTGCATAAAAAAAGTATAAAAAATCAAGCATTTTATGTCATTTTTGCATATAGTTTTTTACTTGTCTTTTGCATAAATTTGGAAAAGATTTTAAAAATATGATCTTGAATTTGAACACTTAAACACATGGCTTCTAATCACAACAACAACAATAGGTTCCCTCCTAGGCCTTACCTAAAAAGAAAGGTCCCCGAACCTGAAATTGTGTTTACACCTCATGATAGAGCAATTGGAAACACTGAAGGACCTCTTTATATCACTGTAAAAATAGTGGGAAACCCTGTGGATGGAACCCTTATTGATCCTAATTGCATGACCAATATAGCTACTGAAGAGTTCCTCTTTTCACATCAATTAATGCAAGGATCTTATGACCCTTCGGATATGATGATTAAGACACATAAGGGAACCTTTATAAACATTTCTGGGAAGATATCATTGTTGGTCATTTATTTGAGAAACATGTAGAACAATGGTTTGATGTTGTCCCCGTTTTTGACATTTTTCAAATAAAAATTGGGACACCCATGGTTAAAGGCTATGAAAGCTGTCCCTTCAACAATTTATAAATGCGTAAAATTTCCTTTGAATGGACAAGTGCAAGCTATTCATCAAAATACGTATAAGCCTTTAATTACAAGACAAAATTGTACATTGGATTACTTTTGGGAAAGATCTGAAAAAGAATCAGAGCCATGAACAGACTTGAACTTCTTGAGCTATAAAAATTACAAAGCAAAACTGTTACATCAAGTGGCCGGTTCTTCTAGAAAAGAAACAACAAGAGACGAACAACCCACATTTGAAGAGAACCCTAGACCGAAGGCAAAAGGACCCTATGCTAAGGTTCCTCCCCCATCATCCTTATAAGGATCAGGAGGTAGTCATCGAAAATAAAACATTCCACTGAGACAAATGAAATTTGATCCCAGTGCTCCCTCCTCTAAAACACAAACACCTATGAAAGGGAAAAACACTCTTACGAGAGATAAGTGGTAAGACAAAAGGAAATATAAAAGCAAGAGAAATGAGGAGGAGACGACAAGAATATGCCCAACAACTTTCATCTCAACAAGAAAACATTGAACCAAACAAAGATGATTCTAAGAATGGACAACCTGAAAACAAGAACAAGAGTTGGGCTATGGTACCTTATGTCCCACTTTCCTCTAACATTCAGGAGTGGGAAGATGACAATGATTTTCTTGATGACAACACTTAGTTTGATGATCTTCATAGGTAAGTATTTCTAACCCTTTATATCTCATGATGTGTTTCCCTGTGATTTGTTATGTGTTGTTTAGGCCTCCTAGGGTGACCCTTGATTCTCTTGTAAGGTCTGGGATACCAGGAGACTGCCTCTATTGTGACCTTCTTCTATTTGTATCATCATTCTTCTATATTTCCTCTCTCTATTTTCATCATTATGTGTTGTGTCTTATGGACATAGCATTGTGGTTGGTGAATTGGGGGCACCCTCCTATGTGACTGTCCCTAAGGCACTTGTTTCTCCTCTCTTGATTTATTATTTCCCTTCCTCTAGTGTTTCTA
Organism: Cunninghamia lanceolata; assembly: GCA_027924645.1. Taxonomy (NCBI): domain Eukaryota; kingdom Viridiplantae; phylum Streptophyta; class Pinopsida; order Cupressales; family Cupressaceae; genus Cunninghamia; species Cunninghamia lanceolata. The sequence goes on along the minus strand of BSBN01000501.1, from coordinate 358,876 downwards.
TCAAGCAGGTGGATGACGAAAAACATTTATACTTATACAGACCTAGCGTCCCTTTAGAGAGAAATTAAAATTTGGACTTAGTTCCTAATATGACGATGGGGTTGTAATATATTATCCGACGTTTGGCTAGTAGAAGTACTCTGTGCTTTCTACATAGTGATTTTGATGATGTTTTTATCTCACTTAAAAAACATAACAATATTGCTGCTTTGTACACTTTGTTTGTCTTTGAATCTCACCTTGGTGACATTTAGTTTTGAGATTTTCGTAGTATAGCCTCAAGGCTATACTCGATATCCTAATTCGTAGTATAACCTTGGCTCTTTATGTGATTAATCATATGCATTGATGTTGTTGTTTATCATGATTATGTGGACACTAACATGCTTCTTGCAGGGATGTGTTTGTGGAAACATTTGGCGATCGTAAAGTACATGTCACCTCCAAGAGGCATGGGCTTTGCGAGAGTCTATGTTCCCTTGTGTGTTTTCTTCCTACCTTAACATGCTTGATACTGATGTGTTATATCAACCACCTTAAGGTGGGGGCATATATAAGGTAAGCTATCTATTGTATATGTTAGCAATGTGCTTGTCCTCAGGTGCAGTTTAAAGACTAGTGCAATGAGTACTTCCTATACTCTGAGTTTTTTTGCAATCAATCAATCAATTATCTTAAGCCCTCTATGGAGGTGGGGGTGGTGTACCTCTTGTGGAGAGTGCCCATCTTGTCATTTTCAAGAATTTGTCACTGCGAGGCGGGGAGTGGTTCTGTGACTAACTCAACCCTTAAGTGTGTCTTTGGTGATTATTGTGGTGCAGCACAATCATTAGTGTGTGCCTGTAATGTACCTGGGATGGTGATGAACCTAGAAATAGGAACACTCCATTGCTTGTCTGTCATGTTTTCTCTGTGTCTTTAAAGTGTGTGTGTTTGGCGTGTTTGTTGCCCCATGTGTAGTTTAAAGACTAGCGTGATGAGTGCTTCCTGCATTATGGGAGGTTTGGTGTGTCTTGCATGTGCGTTGCCCCATATGTAGTTTAAAGACTAGCACAATGAGTGCTTCCTACATTATGGGTGGTTTGTTTATTTTCCTTGTACTTGCATATGCATTTCATATATATATAAGAAAAAGAAAAAGAAAATAAATCATTCATGTCTTCTATGCATTCACTATCTTCTATGCATTTGCTATCTTCTCCATGTTTTGCATGACTTTAACTATCTTCTTCTTGTTTTGTGTGCCTGTTACTGTCTTCAATGTGATTAGCATGTCTTCTCCGTGCTTGGTGTATTTGCTATGTTTGTTGACTGTACTTTAATGCATGTATTGGCCTTGCGTTTATACATACATTAAAGTGGGGGCTAAATGTAACATAACAAAATGTTCCCTTGGGGGATTTTCCCTCATAAGGATTGGCTCTTGGGTCTTTGATCTGTATTTAGGACATCTTGCATCATATTTTGACATCCTGATGAAATGAACCCTAAGTTTCATTGTAGATGGGACCTAGGGGGATCCCTTGAACTAATCCCTAACCAAAATAGGGAGGGAGGACTTGGGCACCCATGCCCTAGTCATGCCCTATTTTGGGTTAGGCCCAAATTTTAAGTGTCGGCTTGTGACTGTTATTTAGGTCCTATGCTGACATGGTAAGTTTAAATTACGCAATTCTTGGCAGGAGTGTTTACAATTGCATATATAAGCATGTTTATGCATTCATTTGTAGACTAGATTACAACTAGATGAGCATTGGAATTCTAAAGGTGATTCAAGACATTCATTGTGTAGCAAGAGTAGATTTGTGTTGTTTATGTGTTTGTATTTACAAATTTGAGAAATCATCTCCTCATGGCATGAAGAGCTTCTTCCTTCCATGAGATCTTCACTACAAGGTGATATCATTTGTGTTTTCAAGCATTTATCATTTGTTTTTTTCCTTTGCCTCCCAAGGGCATGCACTCTCTCTGACAACGGTGCTCAGAAGACTTGAATGTCTCTCTGGGGCTTGACTGAGGCAAGCCTCTAAACACCACAACCCCCTCCCCATTTTTCTATAATTGTAAGTTACAGGTTGAAGAAGCAGGAAAAGTGGAGTTGCAAGAGAGTGTTGTAGAGTGTTAGATTTGTAGATCAGAGTTGAAAATAGGGCCCTAGACTCGGGCGCCCACTCATTAGTCCTCCGTATTCCACAACAGAGAAATCTTTGAGACAACCGAAATAGGTTGTAGATCAAGTTCCCAGATCCTAACAAAAATCATGGCACTGGACTAGGGCACCCGCTCATTAGTCCCTGACTATTCTGCTTCCCAAACTTCAAAATCTAGTACACATTTATCTGTCATTTTACATCTTGTAGCAACATTTTGAGTAATTTGTCTATTTGCTTCCGTACTTGCATAATTAAGGTTTTGATGTATAATTGAGCATAATTGGCAATCAAATCACACAAATCCAATCTTCCCAACATTCTACAGTGATCAAGGGCCTGATAGTGTATTACCACTCAACCCAAGGTCCTTGAATGTTAATGGTGAAAGGAGGATAGACACAAACTCAAAAAACCATCTAATCAACCCAATCCAAATTTCTCTATTGCAAGACTAAGGCCCATGATTTGTTAGCTAAGGAGTTAAAAGTGATGGAAGAATTATTAGATGATGTTGTAATAGAAGAGGCAGTGCTAGAGCTGGATGAAGCCATCTAGATCTTCAAAGACAAGTTTAAATAAGTGGCTGAGGATCCTAGGGAGCTCTTCACTGAGGATGTTATGGATGAAATGGTTGAGCTGAATGTGAAAGTAAAGACATACAATAAGGAAGTAGATAGAAGGACATCCATGCTGGGACCCTTGGATGAGCAAATAAAAGCATTGAAATATGCTAAGTTAAGAGCTACCACAAGCAACAAATTCTAGGTAGACACCTTTGTGCAAGCATATGATGCTTATAAGAAGGTAGACATAGGGATGTAGGTACATGAAGAAGATCCATCTGAATGAAGAAGGAATTGCATTATGTGTCCTCCAAGGCATTTTTTCCATATTGTCACTTATAGTCTGACTAGATAAAATTGAAGATCATAAAATATTCAAGAAGGATAGCTATACTCCACCAGAAGATTACCAACTAGCAATTTGTGCCATGTGTCTTATATGTTGACTTTGTCAAAGGAGTATGAACTATTGATGCTAATAGATAAATCTTGATCATAGGATCTTTTGTAACTGCCTCTTATCCTTAATCTATAAAAGGAGATGGAGTGCACTTTGTAAGATTATTAAGAGCTTAATTGAGATAGGATTGTTGAATTTCATGGTACTTTCTCAAGACCAAACTATAAATATGTTCACATTTTGAATACTTAATGCAATAGAGAAACAGATTATAGCTACATAATAAATCTTGAGTAATCTTCTGGATATCATCTTGACTTGTTATTGTGGTGTGTTGCATCCCTTGGAGTGCATATCAACTAGTTCTTGTTTTTGATTTCCTATTCCTTTGAAGATTAGCACTAACTATGTGAAATTGTGGAATGTCCTGGCATAGCATGGTTTGGTTTTCATCTCTATTTCATGAAGTATTGAATTGCACATATATAGCAATGGTTGAAACTCATTCATTTCAGTAAAATTAGAAAGCATTAATTCAAATTTCTTTAACCTCATTTGAATCATCATCATACCTGCAAATACAAAGATAAATGGAAAGCAGAAGATAAAATATGTAGAAATCCATATACACATGAAAATCTGTAGCATATTTTAAACGGAGTGCATACAAAATAGAAAATATCATGTAAATAAACATAAATAATGGTAGGAAGCATGGAAATACCTACTTATAGGCACACCATTTGAATAAATTTACAGTGCAGAAGTGAAATCAAGTGGAAATTAGTTCATGATAAGTGGATTGAAGATAGTTTTAGAAAAAGTAAACAAAACCATCATGAATCAATTTAACAAGAATAATATGTAGAAGACTTGATAAAACTTACATAAATATCTGCATTTAGATACAGTAGGATTTAACCTTGTTTGTTGAGAATTCATAGAAAGCAGGAAAAACATAGCATATTCAGATATGAATCACTCCAAAGTAGAAATGTAAGGCCCCTAATGGAAATCAACAATTCACATCAAACTAACTAAGATATTATCAGAAGGTCAAGACCTGACTAATGGAGTCTTCGACTTATCAATTCATCCTGAATTGATCATACTCTTCAAGATGATAAAGGTTTGTTTTGTGAATTCTTTATCTATGTTTATTATGACTAATATCATGATCAATAGTGAAGAGTCAAACTTTTACACTTTTGATAGGTCTTATATACCAATTTGATATATGTGGTTGTTATCATCATCATTGTATTATATTTGGGAAGTTTGAAACTAGGTGAAGCATTTACATGTGCCCCCCCTTAACCATTAAACTACAACTCCTTGGGTAATTCAATTGGGTTCTACATAACCTACAAAATATTTTACATTTCCAATAACCTCCACACAGACATTGCCCCTATTTAAATGATGGAATGATTCTCATCCTTCACCATAATTTCTCTTGTAACAATCTTGCAGATAAGTTTTGTTGTAGTGTGGAAATCAACATGTGCTTGAAGGTTCTTAACAACTCTAATAGTTGTTCTTTAGGGCATGCTTAACAAATCAAATACAATTGCCAACTTTTAACTATGATGGCAGATAAATAATTCTTTCTCCTTCTCTTCCATAGCATTAAGTAAATGTATTGAATCTAGAAAACACCCTATTGTCTTCATCATCCAAACCAATTTCCCCCTTTGCATAGATCTCCTGCATCTATGGATGTGACATGTCTCCTACATGAAGAGTGTGTACCATTTTATGGCCTTAAATCCAACTACATCTAGAGATCTTTTTAATTCCTCTATCTTTCATCAATCTCCTTACCATTTGAACCTCACCACACCTTCCCACTTCTGGATATATGTTTGAGAGAAGAACATAAATCATGCAATATTTTTAGTGTCCATATATATAAATAATAAGAGCAGTGTCACTGTAGATACTCCTAAGCCTATTTTCATGTGTAAACTCACCTAATCAATTAAATGCATGTAAGTCAACACAAATTAACCTAGATGAGTTGGCTAGTGTTTCTATGAAAATGAGCATACACACATATAGTTGTACAGGGAAATAATACATACATTAAAGATATTATTATATAATATATTAAAATAGATGCATGTTGGACATAGTTCAATCACATGAGTAACCCTTATTGCATTACAACTACAGTTGATAATGTCATTCAACTTATCAAAACACCATAAAAAGATTCACAGCCTAAGAAAGGACTCAAATATATCCTTACTTATCGTCATAGTCATTTCCTTTAAAAGATTACTGAATTGTGTGGTAGAAAGAAAGTTGTTGCTTGCTATGTCTATTTAACATAGATAATCTAAATGATCTTCTCTAAATTAGTTCATTTTTCATAAATATTTCAGTTTGTGTGCTACTTTAATGACATTTTTGAACAAATTGTAAATCATACTTATGACCATGTAATTTAATTTTGTCCTCCTCAATATCTTAGATAATATTAGCATATGGGTTATGTTCTAGCATATAGATTATGTTCAAAGGCAAATTAGATATGTAGGGTTTTGCAAGGGAATCATTATCATGATCTATGACATAGATGGATTTGTTTTAAATATGTATAGTAATGGTATAGTTTGTAATGTCCCCATTTTTGGGTTCTCTTATAGTACAGTTGGAGCTGACTTTTTGTGTTTGTGACAGCCTAATCAGAGGAGTATTTCGATGTCACCAATGTGCTTAGGTGATCTAGTGGAGTTGTATGACAATTTCTAGAGGGATTTCAAACAACTTGTCTATACTTAATATTTATAGTAAGTTATTGCATAGCAATAATCTTTTTGGGTTTTTTTGGTTTTTTCTCTTTGGTCTTCGAAGAACACTACTATTTATAGTAAGTGTCAGTCTGACACTATTTTTGGTGATTTGGTAGTTCAGCCATTTAGATATCTCAGGTGTTGCATCAAGCTTAGAGTTGTCAGGGGTTTTGTGGTGATGCTTTCAGAACCATTCTTGGACTCTTTTTCCGCATTTGGTATTTTTAGCAGGGTCACTATTTCAACACCGTCTTCGTCATGCGGCATCGGTAACGACTTGTCATGATAAGTTCCTTCATTGATTGTTCATTGGTGTCTGTTTATGGATGGAGTTGATATATTTAATTATCATTATGCAATTTAAGTAAAATTAAAATTTAACTTATGATAATTAAATATTATTAAGGTGAGTTTATTTTATTACACTTGGGTGCCCATTTGAGAATTAAGCGTTATTTCATAAAGTTAAAATTAAATATCTATTTGAGGTGTCCCTTTGAGGGTGTGTTGTGATGTTCACAACATGCCCCATTTTACCTCTTAGCAAAATGAGGACCCCTGCTGTGGCTGTTGCTTTTTGTTTATGTGTGGTCTTGCTTGGTGGTAAAGGGAAAAAGAGGTAAGTATTACAAACCATGTTTAAAATTGAAAATACCTAGTAGTGAGTACAAGGTGGGAGTAGTGGTGACTTCCTTGTGAAAAATGAGTTAAGGTTATTTCTTAAACCAGTGAGAAATTCCCAATATTATGTGAGATATGTGTTTTTTTTGGGTAAAATGCATCATTTTGGAGGTTTGTATGTCATATACAAAGTCATTTGTATGTGAAGTCATTGTATAAGTCATGTTGAGTACAATCAGGTTTTGTATCAAGTGGTTTGCATGCATATACTCAATGTTTAGATCCTTTGTATACAAGTCAGACCTAATAGGTTTTCAAAAGTTGAATGAATAAAGTGTCAGATCTGCATTGTATGTAGGTTTGTATGTATGTTCAATCTAAGTGTGAATGATATACAAGGTGATATACATGCACGGACCTGAGGGAAGTATACAATGTGGTATATTAGGGTGAAAAAGGCACTTCACACAGTTTGTATTTTTGTATGTTTCAGCTTTGCATCTTTAAGATACATACAATTATGGACTCCAAAAGTTATTCAAATCTAATGTAAGCAATGCATTGTTTCTTAATGCATTCCGAGTAAGTATGCATTTGCTTAATATACATGCACGGACTTGAAAAGACTATGCAATTTAGTTAATGAAAGTCAAAAGTCCAATATGGTTGTATAAAAGTTTGCATGTATGAGAGATTGTATCTAAGTGCAGATACAATTATTGTTGCTTTGAAAAGATACAAGCAGGTAAGTAGAGTGGACCCCATGATGGTATCTCGTGTTGTATATTGCATATACAAAGGAGAGATACAAAAGAAAGATACAAGAAATGAAAAGGTAAAACTTGATGTAGATTTCAAAAAGGGATGAAATAAAATTAATATTCTTGTATGTATGAAAGATTGTATACATACACTCCTGATATACAAAAAGATAAAAGTACACTGTTAGGAAATACAAGTTAATGGTTTGTGTATGTTGCATTTGTATAATGGTTTGTATCTATTTTTATATACATTACGACATACAAACAGAAGATACAAAGTTGAACATGTTGTTTTATCACCCATTGCATATTTAGGCTTGTATATTAATGACATACAAAGCGATATACAAAAAATGATATACAAGGTGACATTCAAAAAAATGATATGTATGCAAAGGGAAGATTAAAGGATACATGTTCAAAATAGAAGGTTAAAGTAGAGAGCCGAAGCCGTATGTGCGTTGAATGCAAAACTAATAATTAAAACGATGAATTTAGCCTATTAGGGTAAATAAAGATAGTTTTTCTTTCAGAATTACATTGTGAAAGCTAAAATTTGTAGAGAAAGGAAACTATTGCACAAATTGAACAAACAGTCCATAACTGAACAGAATTTTAGAATGGGAATGACTTTGAAAAAATGATAAAGTGGGTCAATGCTCGTAGAGTTGAGCTGTCACAAATACATGTATGTTTCTTAAACACTGTTACAATGCAGTTAATAAAAAAATGCCAATTTATTATGAGTAATTTCGTTAAAAAAGGTAAGAAAATGTCAAATTATTGTATCTGATTAGAGAGATTAGCTGATTGTGTTAAGTAGCATGAAATTTAAAATAGAAGAGGACAAAAGCGGTTAGGGTAAATGTAAAATGTAAGAAATTCATGGTAAAACCCTAGGTAAATGGAGTAAAATAGGGAGTTAAATATGCATTTTTTCATAGGATTGCTCCAAAACAAAAGAAAGTAGATCCAGGGGGTGAAGAAAAAGTAAAGAAGGAAAGAAAGCTGCAGAAGGAAACATAAAAGAAAGAATTGCCACTACACAAAGGATATTCAACCTTGCTTGGCACGAGTGGAGTCGGAACTGATACGAATGTAGGATCCTATGATGCAGAGGGTATTCTTTAGAAGATTATAGCATTAGACGCTACCCTTGATATGAAGTGCATTTGGGATAGTGGATTATATAGAGCTACAGGATTCCCATTGGCCATGGAGGCTAAGGATCTAGTTTTGGAGTGCATATACAAATATGATGTAAATACCAAAAAAGTAATACATGAAGACCGGGTTATTACAGATTTAACCACAAAAGGGATAGCAAGGACATTTGGTCTAGAAATTCAAGAGAAAATGGTGGATATAGACAAAGACCAATACACAGAAGACTTTAACAGCAACGAAAGAGATTGCAAAAGAAAAATCTTCTACAGCTGGTACAATGTTGGAAAACAAACCTAAGGATGTAGCAAGAGTGCCAAGGAATCTTCATAGGATAGATTTTAAAGAAGAGATATATCTAATGATTACCATGTTGAGTAGACTAGTAGGGTTGAAAGATGCAACAAAATGTGAACCCTGGATGTTCACTATTATTCAATTTATGAGGGAAAAAAAAAAGGAAGATGGACAAATTCACTGGGTGAAGGCTATCACTACAGCCATATGGAAGTAGGCCATGTCGAGAAAGTAGAAAATGATGCCTTTTTATTTGTCATCATATGTGTTATATTCATGTGCATCTATGATTCATCCATACATAATTCGAATTAACAGAGTTGGGACCATGGGGAATGGCCCAGATAAGAAATTAGTTTACAATCATTATCCAGATTTGCAAGAGGATAATGCATTGAGAAAGTATGCTTTAGTGAATGATGTATTTTATACTTACATGGTAACAGTTTTAAAGGGAGAAAAAGATAAAAGGTTATCTAAAGATGCAGAGAACACTATTGGGTTACACAATTCGTGTTATATACAATTCCCAAATTTTACATATATTAGAACTAAAGGTTTTGAGGAGAAGCCATTCATGTTCCCCAGATATCCATCAAATAAATTGATTGTATTAGAGTTTTCAAGACAAAACCTAAATGCTTTAAGGATGTACAAGAAGAAGTGGAACAGTGGAAATATTAAACTTCCTTGGGCAATTAGTAGATATTATTGCTATAGTGAAGAAGTGGCTGGTTATTCAAAAAAGGAGTTGAGATACTATGGTTTTGAGAAATTTGAGTTGGTAAGACGCTTTGATCCTTTCCATAGGATCCAAAGAACTATTGATCCTAAATACAAGCATCAAGTGCATATTGAAGACTACTGGTCAGATTGCAAAAATGACAAAGAAGTGAGGAAGAGAGCTCATAAGAGGTTGACAATAGAACAGATGAGGACTATGGGGAAAATTTATGTGCCTCTAGAGGTTGAAGATGATGATAAGTTATTACACCACAGTTACGAGAGTGTAAGGCTTTCTCCAATTGGTGAGCCTAATTGGACACATCCATGGAATAAATCTGTAGACACCGAAAATTGGATTGCTCTGCAAACCAATTTCTCATACCTCTACACTAATCCACTCTCCCCATCTGCATATCCCTGGTGATCAATTAATTCACCTAATTAATCCATTTAATCTTACAACCCTATCCTATCAATTGAATGAATATTCGTAATATTTATTTAGTTGATTTATCCATTTCGCTAATCCCTGTTAATTAGATAAATTCTACTTATCTAATTAACCTAGACTTAAATTAATTAAGATAACACTTAATTAACCCTGCTTACCTCATCATCCACTCACTGAATTTAAAATTTAGTTGTCCCCCACTATCCTCCACTCACTAAATTTAAAATTCAGTGGTCCCCCACTATCCTCCACTCACTAAATTTAAAATTTAGTTGTCCCCCACTATCCTCCACTCTTCCCAAAAATGAATTATTAATTCATCCACTATCCTCTACTTTTCCCAAAATGAGAATTATTAATTCATCCACTAGGAATAAAAGATTCACTTTTATTCCTAGCCCTTGATCTCATCAACTGAATCCTCACCCTCCATCCTCATCTCCAAAATTCTATAAATTGGACCCCTCTCTAGACCATTAGGGGAGACCTCTTCATGCATTAGACCTCTGCCCAAATCACTCCACAATCTCCTCATCTCATCAAACCTTTGCCAAAATCACTCTAATCATTTCCCATCTCCATCCAAATCAGGCATCAAACCACTTGTCTCTCATCTTACATTGTGTTGAGCACTTGAGCAATCCACATCTTGCATCATTTGGGTAACATCTGAGGAGCTACGTAGGTGCAAACTCCTTCTTGCATGGATCCGTGAGTTCATTTATGAAGGTATAATCATTCTGTTTTGCATTTGATTTACTTATAAGCTTCATTTTGATCTCATTGATTACACTAATCATTCTTATATATGCAACTATTAAGATTCCTGCCAAGAATTTTGAATTTGAAACTTATGATGTCTTCCTGGAGACCAAATAACGGTCACAAAACTGACATTTCAAATTATGGCAGACCCAAAATAGGGCTGGACTAGGGCACTAGAGCCCTTGTCCACCCCCTTGTCTTTGTTCAATGATCATCAACATAATCCCCCTTAGGTCCAAATTTCCACAAGACCCATGGATTTTCTCATCAGGAGTCTGATTTAACATGCAAAATGCTCTAAATGCAAATCTAAAGACCTGGGAGCTAAACCTTTAGGAAAAAGCCCCCAAGGGTGCAATTTTCTGACATAACATTTAGCCCCCACTTTAATGTATGCATTAAATGCAAGGCCAATACATGCATTAAAGTAGGTCAACAAACACAGCAAACATGCCAAGCACGGAGAAGACATGCCAAACACATTGAAGACAATGACACGCATGCAAAACATGGAGAAGACAATTACGGGCATGTAAAACATGGAGAAGATAGCATTAAAGATATGTAGAGCACAAATAATATACTGGATGCAGTGATTATTTTCTTTTTTATTTTCCCATATGAAATACATAATGCAAGTACAAGGAAAGTAAACAAACAAATCCCAAAAGAGTGTAGAGGAGCTCATCGCCACCGATCTTGTACCTTTTGAGAACAGACATGCCAAACAAAATCCTAAGGTGTAGAGGAGTTGTTCACGACCGATCTTGTACCTTGAGAACAAACATGCCAAACAAATCCCAAAGTGTAGAGGAGCTCATCGCCACTGGTCTTGTACTTTGAGAACAAACATGCCACACACACACACACTAAAGACATAGAGAAAAAATGACAGACAAGAGATGGAGTGTTTATATTTCTAGGCTCATCACCATCTCAGGCACATTACAGGCACACACTAACGATTGGGCTTCACCATAACAACTGCCAAAAACATGCTTAAGGGTTGAGTTAGTCACAAAACCTCTCCTCGCTGCACAATGAGGACTTTTGAAAATGATAGGATAATGCAATCTCTCCGAGAAATACACCATCCCCACCTCGCTATGAGGGCTTAAGATAAAAGGATATGCTTGATATCCTAACTCCGTAGAGGGCTTAAATGATTGATTTGATTTCAGATTGTTCAAACATGCTTTACTATGATCTAAAGTAGACAACTTATCTTATATATGCCCCCACCTTAAGGTGGTTGATATCGCATATCGATATCAAGCACATTAAGGTAGGAAGAAAACACACAAGGGAACAGGAGCTCTCATAAAGCCCATGCCCCCTAGAGGTGACATGTACTTTATGATCACTGAATGTTCACACAAACACATCCCTGTAAGAAAAGTGTTAGTGCCTACATAATCATGATAAACAATAATGCATATGATCAACTACTGAAAAAGCCAAGCAAGGCAATATTCATGATAAACAGAGTGCACAAAGTAGCAGTATTGTTAAAGTGTTTGTTTAGCAAGATAAGATAACATCGACATCAACATCAAGATAGAGAAATCATAGAGTGATTCCACTAGCAAAGCATTGGATAATTTGTTACAACCCCATTGTCATATAGGAACTAAGTCCATTTTTTATTGCTCTTGAAAGGGACACTAGGTCCACATCAGTATAAATGTTTTTTCATCATCCACCAGGTAGATGGAAACACTAGAGGAAGGTAAACAATAAATCAGAGAGGAGAACAAGTGTCTTAGGGATAGTCACATAAGAGAATGCCCCCAATTCACCAACCACAACGCTATGTCCGTAAGACACAACACACAACATTGAAATCAGAGGAGAGGAGATACAGAAGAATGATGATACAAATAGAAGAAGGTCACAATAGAGGTGGTATCTTAGTATCCTTGACCTTATGGGAGAATCAAGGGTCATCCTAGGAGGCCTAACAACACATAACACATCACGAGGGAACACATCACGAGAGAGATAACGGGTTAGATATACTTACTTGTAGTACTATCATACTAGATTTTGGAACTTGTGAACCTCTTTGAGAGGTATTCAACCATGTTTTGTGAGAATCTCAGGTGATTCTTATTACGTTGTTGGTTGTTATCAGAGAGTCCATGCGATACTTTCTCAACACTTTCTTGTTTATGTGAGATCTTTCGTTTCTTGTGAGGAGGAGAACCACTATCATTTCCAACTGATGATAATCTTTTGGCTCGTTTCTAATTTTTATTTCTCTTGTTCTATTGGTTCTATTTATCATAATGACAAGGACTTACTTGTATTGTTTCAACCTTTTCTATTGTCATAATCTCTTGCTTCAATTTTTCCATTTGTCTTTGTGATATATGTTGATTATCTCCTGATCCTTGAAGGGATAACGAAGGAGGAATTTCAAATTAGATACCTCTTCCTTGTGGATGAGGGGATACTTGAGTATTTTCCTTATCCACTTCAATTGTAGAAATTATTTCATCATAATCTAAATAATCCTCTTCTACCTATAGTGTACTTTGTTCCATCAAATTGCTATTTGTATGCTTAGGGAAAGGATTGGTGAAGATCTATAAATTCTAATTTGGTGGAGCAACTGACTTATTCCCATTACCATTCATACCAAATATCTGTATAAAATTCGAGTTGATGAGGTCTTGTATTTCATGTTTAAGACACATACATCGTTTAGTATCATGTCCCTATGTCTAATGATAGAGACAAAAGGCATTAGCATCAAAATAAGATCCTTGCATTCTCTTAGGATCCACTAGTTTAATAGGGGGAAGCTTCAAGAGATAGTTACTCAGAGCTTGATTCATGATAGAATGATAGGACTCATATATTGGAGTGAAATTTCTTTGCTGATATGGTGCCTTCTTTAGATTAGTGATCGCAGACACTTGAGAAAACTTATTCGGCCCATTATCCTTGATAAAAGTCTTGTTATTGTTCCTCTTAAAGTTATTTTGTGATGACCCACCCTCAGATTGGCCAACTTGAGCTGATGAGTTTTGATTTCATACTTGCTAGACAAAAGTTGGTATTCTCGAAGGGCAGTGCATAGGTGTTGAAAAGAGTTATACTTCATCAATAGGATCTTATCACGAATGTGAGGCTACAAATTTGTTATAAATATCTTCTAAACATTGTCATCTTTCATCTGATATTGAATTTGTGCATAAAGTCCTTGATACCAGCTAATAAACTCAGTCAATTTCTCTTTCGGACCTTGATTGCAATGCACCAAATCAATAAGAGAGACTTGTGGTCTGATGTTTGCTTGGGAATATTGTAGAAATTGATCAATTAACTGTGAAAAGGAATGTATTGAATTCAGAGGCAAAGAAAAAAACCATTCCAAAGCAGTATCTTTGAGAGATTGTTGGAAAATCTTTGCTAACAAATCCTCTTCAAAGTAGAAATTAGACATATCCATGAACACCATCACATGAGTATTAGGATTTTTCCACCATATTTTTCAAAGCACAGAGTTTCAAACTTATCAGGCATAGGATAAGGGATTACGAGCATGGTAAGTCGATATATTCAGCTGTGAAGCATTTGATAAGCTTGTCACTTTTTGTTGTAAAGAGGTCATACCTTGCAAAACTTGATTTATAATGGCATCATTAGGAGATGTAGTTTGTGGTGAGGAATTGGAACCAAAGTGTGGAGGAGATGGAGCATGGGTAGTGACCAGTGGAGGTTGCAAATAATTAGGTGGTTGAACATAGCGATAGGTGGAAAATGGTTGAGAATAGGTAGATTGAATGGGTTGAGAATTATATGAAGACACTTTAGGGGCAAGGTTTTGATAATTGAATCCGACAACTCTGTAATTTTGTGAATTAGTGCCATTAGATACTCCAATACCAATGGTGGCGTTATTACAAGCATTTGTGTTTGTTGCCAAAATATTTGATGTAAATGTAGATATTCTCGTGGTCGGTATAGGTACCGATACTTGCGTATGAGATGGTGACAAAGTGTTATTTATCACTTTTGCATATTCATTCACTGGCATAATGTTGGTTTGTACAATATGTACTAAACCATGGATTGCATTAACACCATCTTGTCCTTCTTTGATAAGTTCTCATATGTTATGAATTGCAAGAATAGCTTCTTCAGCTATTCTTTCATTTTCCATAAATGCTTGAAAATCAGCTAACTCTTTATCTATTTTATCTATTTGCTCGTCAGATACATGTCATTTTGCCTCAATAGTATCATCAACATCATGAAAAGTTTTCTCTTCCATTGTACTTGTGATAGGTATAGTATCTTGCAAAGTTTGTGTCTCTCCTTTTGTAAAGAAAGTGTTCAATGTACCAACTTCTTCAAGAGCACTAGATCCCATGTGTCTTATGCTTCTTCTTAGGGGAATATTTCTATTAGGGCACTAAGTTATGATACTCTTGCAACAATATGCACAAACTAATAGAATAAACCTTAGGAGCTTGATATATTAAAGGCGAAAATGCTTGATTTTTCAACTTTCCTGAATGCAGACAGCTAAAAGAAGAGGTGTTGTAAGGATTTTCAAGAGGGACAGAAAATTATATGCCTAAAAACAGCCCACTAATGCAATAATACCTTTCACAACATGCTTTTGAAGCAACTCTAGAAAGTTTATAAGCCAAAACCTAGTGGAAATAGGCCAAAATATGAAATTTTTCACCAATGCAAAAGGTTATGGCAGCAGGTGTTGTAAGGAAAATGATGATGGAAAGAAACTTATAACAGTACTAGCAGCCACCTAATGCCAAAAAATCCATTACAACATGCCTATAGTGCCTCTCTAGACCAAACCCTAGTGCAAAGATAGCAAAAATATGCCCATTTTTCTAAAATTTCAATGCAAAGGCTCAAAATAAAGGGAGTTGTAAGGAAATTGAGAAGGGGTAGAAAATTATAAGGATAATAACAGCCAATTAGTGCAATAAAATCCCTTACAACACACTTGGACTGCAAATCTAGCAAGATGATAGGCTCAAATCTAGTGAAAAATGCAAGTTTTCAAACCCTAGGCATGGAATTTCATAAGGAGGGCACTATAATGCAAAACTACAATTAGAAATCAGACCTAATGAGTGTTTTGACAAGGTAGTAAAATCTGTGACAAGATTTTGACCACAACCCTAGCTCATGCAAAACTAGGTTTTCATGAAAATTTCAAAATTTCAAGCAAATTTTGACAAATGACTCATGCAAATGAAATGCCAATGAATTGTAAATGATAAATTTCTATATTTTGGATTAGATCTAATGTAAATGACAGAAATTAATTTAAATTAGATGCCAATTAATTCAAATTTCACAACAATGCAAGCCTAATATGCCATTTTTTGTAAAATTTTTAATTTTTTTGTATTTTTTTGAATGCAATATTGAAAATAATGAATTGAATGATGATGAATTTCAGATCTGATGTAAAAATTAGAGATTTAATTAAATGCAATTAAATGAATGCAAACTATGTCAAAAATTAAACCCTAGAATGCATTTTTTTCAATTTTTCCAAATATATCAATTTTTTTTTTGTAAGTTTTCAAATGCAATAGAATGAATGAATAAAAATCCATCAAACAAAACTCAGCAAGGTGCCAAAAGTCCAATAACATAGGTTCACCAAAATGTTTTGTGTGGGAGAGTTTTAGATGGTTGATGTTTTCTTTAGTTTGAGTCCTCCTTTCCACAAAACATTCCAAGGGCTTTTCAACCGAGTGCTTCTCCTATCAAAAGGAGAGTCATCTATTAGATTTGAGTTGCCACTTGGTTTTCTACTGGGAAATTCATATATGACCAAAAAAGTTTGACAATTAATGCTTTTATGTCCTTGAAACCCTAATTTAAGTAAAATAGTAATCAAATCTATGAATTATGGCAAATTCCATAGGAAATAAGCAGAGGACAGAGAATCTTAACTAACTATTTTTTGCAATTAGAAAACAGAAAAATCTGGGACAATGGTGATGGCACGCTAGTCCAATGTGCCACTTTTTCGCACAGTCCCGATCTCTTTCCGGTACTGATTCTTTCTATGTCTTCTATTTCCTGTGATCTGAATAGGGAGGACAAGCTTGATGGCACCCTTGTCCCAAAAAGTTGAACAATGTCCATTTCTTTTTAGATCTAAAATCTTTAGTGTATGCCTTCCTTCTCTACAATTCCACTTTCTCTAGATCTGACACCTGTAACCTGCAATCACAAGGAGTGTGGGAGGGGGTTGTGGTGTTTAGAGGCTTGCCTTGGTCAAGCCCCAAAGAGACATTCATGTCTTCCAAACATTGTTGTCGGAGAGAGAGAGAGTGTGTGTTCCCTTGGAAGGCAAAGGCAAAACCTGAATGATAATGATTGATAAAAGCACAATAAATGATACCATGATGATGAAGCTCTCATGGAAGGAAGAAGCTCTTTAATGCCATGAGGAGAAGATGTAATCCAACTTGCAAACAAACACAATAATAATGCTATGCTCGGCAACACAATGATAATCACAAGTATGCCAATAGCTCATGAAAACAAAATTGCCATACAAATGAACCCTAATCATGCATATATATGCAACTATTAAGATTCCCACCAAGAATTTTGAATTTGAAACTTATGATGTTGGCCTAGAGATCAAATAACAGTCACAAAACTGACATTTCAAATTAGGGCAGACCCAAAATAGGGTTGGACTAGGGCACTAGCGCCCTTGTCCACCCCTTGTCTTTGTTCAATGATCATCAACATAGTCCCCCTTAGGTCCAAATTGCCACAAAACCCATGGGTTTTCTTATTGGGAGTCTAATTTAACATACAAAATGCTCTAAATGCAAATCTAAAGACCTGGGAGCTAAACCATTAGGAAAAAGCCCCCAAGGGTGCATTTTTCAGACATAACAATTCCTATCTCCTAATCAAACTTCATAGATTCTTTAGATCCTTCATAATGACTTAGTTTGATCAATCTTGTTTGTTCTTATATGGGATTGTGTGTTTTATTGGATTCATGTATTCCTCTAGTTCCTAGAGGTGGTGGGTTTGTGGAAAACCTGCTTTTGTTTCATCTTATGGGCTTTAGTCACAATTGTATTTGTTAGGAAATCTTTTTTGTACTCTTTTCTAGATTATTAATGAATATATTTATCCTTTTTATCAAAAATTTGGAGAATGTGTCTACATTATAGCAATTACATTTGACCTACATAGACATTCTAAACAATACATGAGATTATGGGTAAAGAGCAACAATTACTATCAATATTAATGACTAGAAATTGTATCAATTATCAAGGGGAGAAGCTATTGTAGATTCAAAGACAACAATAAGTGTGATGTTAGGCATTAGAGAAGGAAGGTTGACAATCTAGAAAGGAATGCCCACATTGCATCCATGTCCTTGTTCAATCTTCTACTGAATTCCACATAGTTCCTTTTCATCTTGTAAGCACTAAAAACATGCATGAGCCTACATGGTAATCTGATGATGAGATTTGATCCTAAACATGTACATATGTAAGCATGTAATAATACCCTCTCATTAGTGTTCCTCTTGGTGACACATGGATTGAGGTTATTCATCTTGTTTGTGTTCCCCCAACCCCCTAGCTAACTATTTGAGGTCCTATTCATTATTCACTTCCCCTTTGTCGTCACTTCTTCTATTTCACTTTTTCACCTTATTGGTATTGTCCTTTAGCAATGTAACTTGGGAAATTTAGCTTCCCTGTGTTGAACACATAGATATACTGAGAGTGGGGTGAATCAATATATATTCAAATCTTTTCTCTTTAGATCAATTCAATACAATATATAAACATTTAAACCATATGAAGCATAAGAACACACACACACACATAACACTAGATTTACGTGGAAACCCAAGATGGGAAAACCCACATTGAATCAGTTGCTTGGATCTACTGTCCAAATCCAGCCTCAGAAAAAAAAAATGAAGTATACAATGATTTTTATGGGCACCAACCTAAAGGAGACACCAATCACCTATTTTATGAGCACCAACTCAAAGGAAGCACCAACTCCCTAATACAAATTTTATGGGCACCAACCCAAAGGCAGCACCAACTCTCTAATGTGCTATAACACTTACAATATGAGGCACTGTTATCCTCAAATTCTATCTTGCTCAATTCATGGGATAACCCCCATGAAACTTGTTCATTTCGTAGCCCACGCCCTCTAAGCATGCAAATAAAGACATTTCTAGGTCATCTCGGACATGGTTCAATCCCTCAAAGAACCTCTCTGATTTAGATCATTGTTCATTTTTAGTTATTTGTGAGAGTTTGCATTTGCAGTGTTAGTCTTTTTTGTAGGTTTTCATGTTAGGGCACTCAAAATCCACGCAATTACATAAAAGATGTAATTGTAAAAAAATTTTCCACAATTACACTCCTCTTGCAGCATGTTTGGCCATTAATGGCCATTTATGGAAGATCTTGCAAATATTTTTATCCCTTTTATCATTGCTTTTTGAGTTATTTTTCTTCATTTTCTTAACTATGCGTTGCTCCCCCATTCTCCTCTATACCCCAAGCAAATCACCATCCACAGTTTTCGTGTGTACGCCTTCAGATTTGACATTTTGTTTCTAAGTATGTATTTCTTGTTTATTCCTCTATGTTTTCATTATTACATTTTTGTTCTGTGTTGCTCGTTGTTTCTTTCGAAACCCTAGCTCTGTATGTCTTTAAAACTAGGTTTTGATTTGTCATTTTTCCTTTCACTGTGTTGTATCTAGTCTTTGATCTATCATATTTTCATGTTTCGTCGTCTCTATAAACCCTAGGTTTTTGTTTAGTGTTTAGTTTGTAGTTTCTTGTTGAGGTCACATTGTTCAAAGTTTAATCTCTGAACAACACAATCAAGAGATCATATGTTGTTTAGAGATTATACTCTAAACAACCGTATGATCATCGCCACCCATCCCATCTTGTAGGATGTCGTGTGAAGTTTGAACTCTGCACAACATCCAGTGTAGGATGTTGTGCAAAGTTCAAACTCTATATGACATCCTTAGACCTGTTTACTCACAACAATTTAGATTGTTCTACAGAGTTAAACTCTGCACAACACTTGTAAGTGATGTGTTGTCCAGAGTTTAAACTTTGCACAACAATCTCTAAGACCATGCAACATATCTATTGTTTAGATGTTGTCTAAAATTTAAACTCTACATAACACCTAATTTTAGATTTCGTTCATAGTTTAAATCTCGTACAACATCTCTTGACCATCCCTTCACTACAAACACTTTACGTTTTGTCTAGACTTTAAACTCCACACAACACAGTTAATCATGTGTTCTACAAAGTTTAAAGCCTGCACAACACATCCCTTTCAACCCCACCCTCAAAGACTAAGTCTACCAGTTTTGTGAAGGGATGCATATCAGAGATTTTTCTCTGATTTGCATCTTATTTGTTTGAATCTTTCTAACACTAGAAAGTGATACAAAGTGCTTGAAGAGGAAATTTTTTCTGGTGTTGCATGTGAATTTTTCTAAGTGCAGAAGTGTTGATTTTTCCTGCAATTACACAAAGGTAGAATGCGTGAAATTTTTCTCTCTAGGAAATTTCTAAAAGTCAAATTTTTGTAGTTGTTTTCTAGATGTCTGAATCCTCCCCAAAGAAGAAGATGAAGTACAAATTTCAAGGTGTCATTCCAGCAACCTCTGTAGAGTCAAACATTGATGACATCAAAGACATAGAGATTGGACACATGGATATGTCTAAATTCTTGGAAAGGGTAAATCAGAAACCAATGCCATCACACATGCAATGCATTCTAAAAAGTGATATTCGTTTGGTCTCCACATTCCTAGTATCTAAACAAAACCCTGATTTCATATTGTCTATGGTGGGGAAATTTGACAAAAATACCAAAAGCATATCTGATGTAGATGGTAAGGTTATCATACAACTGGATGCTAATTTCTTTGACATAGTCTTCATGTGTCTAGATATTGAAAATTATGTTGATCTTACAATTGAAGAGGCACAAAAGCACTATGAAACTCATATAGAAAAGTGCAAGAGAATTATTAACACTAGATGGCTCAAGAATCCTATGCCTACAATCTCAAGATGGCCTAAGAACATCTTCAGGAGTGAGTTTATCAAAGAAATGGGTGATCTCATAACCGACCTCAACAGGGTAAAAGGCATTCCTACATCAAATACTTTTCAGGAATGGATGTATCATTGCAGTCATGTCATTAAAAAGGGGAATCAAAAGATATGGTGGGGGCAGCAGATTAGTGATTCCATTTGTGAGAAACTGTCAAAGGTATCAACAACATTGAATTTCTACATGACTTCATACTTGGTATATGTTGTTGCAGCTATGAAACATTTCCTAGGACTTACATTAGAAGGAGATAGGAGGGTGATTCTTGTATATGAGCACTATCCCTAGTTAACCCTAGAAGAGAGCATCAAACATTTTTGAAGGGTAAATGATGCATTCTTCTACAACTACATCTGCATGTTAGAGAAAGACATTGACAAGAAAAGAGTCTCAAATGAGGCATGGGAACAAGTAAAAAAATTTAGATGCATATTCTTACAATTCCCCACTTTCACCTACATCAAAGTCAGGTGTTTTAGTGGACAGCCATACATGCTTCCAAGGTATCTAGGTGATAGATTGATTTTAATGGAATTGTGTAGACAGGTTATAGATGTACATATCAAGCACACTAGATCTCACAGAGGTGGCTTTAAGCTTCAATTTCAAATTGGTAGATATGGTATTTCCATGACTCCCAAGGAAAAAGAAATGGAAAAAGAATTGAAATGGATTACCTTAAAGAGATACAGGAAAAGATTGGATTTTGATTACCAAGGGATGAAGGACAAGTTGAAAGGTAATTACATCCATGTCCATAAAGCTGAAGATGACTGAGGAAGATGTAAGGCGGGTGGATTTTAGTTGGCTCTCTTTGGATCAAGTGACGAATTTTCAATTGGCTGATATACCAAAGGATATGCAAGATGAAAGTGATATAGTTGAAGCTGTGCATATGGGCAACAAGATTGTCGATACTCCTCTTCCAACAATTCAATGGTCACAAAAGGAAATGATCTCGATAAGAGAAAGGTTTCACCACATTCTTTCTAACACCATTGTCTAGTTATAGAAGAAATGTATAAAATTGAAGCCCTTTAAAACATGATCTAAGGAAGAGTAGACAGAGGGACCTATAGGCAAGAAAGGGGAGTTGAGGACAAAGAATAAAGAGGACACACCTACTAGTGGGAAAAAGCCCAAGTATATTTTTAGAGCAAGAGATAAAGGAAAAAGAATGGAAAAGGAATATCTACAAAACCAGATGTTGATCAAGAGGAGATAGCTGCAGAGGAATCACAAGAGCTTCATGTCTACTCTCAAGTGGAATCTACATAGGTGACACTGTTGGATTTAGGGCACACAACTGAGAGGGGGGGTGAATCAGTTGTATAAAAATTTCTTCCTTTTTATGTACTTAACTCCACATTGTTAATTAGCAGCATAATAGAAGATCAATCATGAAAGCACAATGTAGCAAATCAATAGCAGAAACACATCAACACATAAAACACCAAGATTTTGATGTGGAAAACCCAGTTAAGGGAAAAACCACAGGGTGATTAACCCAAGATAATATTCTCTGTTAGAAGAATAGAAAGAACAAATGGCACATTCCAATTAGGGCTCACTACCTGAGCACACTGCTCACAAGAGGCTCACTGCCTACAGGAGACACACTGTCTACAAAGGAATAAGTATCACATACTTGAACTGGTAAATAGCATCTTCACTATGCTTGAGTCAGTTCCATTTAAGCTTAAACCTTCTGCTCTACCTTTCGCTCTTCTCTTCGCTACCACACGCTCGTCTCCACAAAAATCCACATGTTGAAATGACTTCGCAATCCTTTATTTATACACGACATTAACTTCGGAACAAACATCTAAGTCAGAAAACAACCACAAGAACATTCGCAAGGTGTATAATTCATCCGGTCGGCCAGTCATAGAAAGAACACCTTCATCCGGAAGTATTTCTTCAATTCTGGGCTCCAACTCTAATGCAGATCATCAACACAAACTAAACACAATCCAAGGACCTCCACAAGATTTCTTGAATCACCAGGAACATCCGCACTTCTTCTACTTACTGACATCCTTCTCTCCTTCATTTGGAACCTCAAGAACACAGTCTGTCATCACTGTCACAAAAGAATAGGTTCTTTCAAACCTTCAAGCCACAAACCAATCTGCTTGACACTTCATACGGATGTCCTCAATACTTACTCCAATCCGTAGAATGGGATACTACATTTTTAGACCTCACCGGACCTATTTGTATCACTCTGTCACCACTGAACACCTGCTGAAACTAATTTTACTTGAACAGTCATAACTTCTTCGTATCTTCATGCGAACCTCTAAAATCTCGAATGGAGCATCTCAAGACTTATATCTACAAACCTTTTAAACCGTATCCTCTGATCCTCAACCTATCTTGGACTTTTACCTTGTTGTCATCACTGTTCTTCACTGTTCCTGATTGAGACTAATTTTCTCAATATCCTCAGCACACAACTCATCCAATCCTTCTAATTAATGCAACATGAGTATGTTGACATCAATGACAACACTGGTTCAACCCATACTTGCAACAATCTCTCCCTTTGTCATTGATGGCAAAATATTATGTGAAAAAACATGAAGACAAGAACTTCTCCTTACTGTCACAGCTCCCCCTATCAACAACAACTATTCACATGTCTTCTCTTCCTGTACTACTCCCCCTTTGATCATCAATGACTTGTACTGTCACAGCTCCCCCTATCAACAACAACTATTCACATGTCTTCTCTTCCTGTACTGCTCTCCCTTTGATCATCAACCACTTGTTTTTCACATGTCTTCTCTCCCCCTTTGACATCAATGGCAAAGGGCTCATACTTGCAACTTTATAATCATACCTACTACTCCCCCTGAGTAGCAGCTCCTCATCATCAATCTGGACCACAAGATATGACTATGATATCCACCGGACTAATCCACATCAGTGCATCCTAGTTCATCACTGAAGGGGCAATAACCCCTAACTTCTCCCTGAGATACTCAAAAGAGTCCTTGGGAAGAGGTTTAGTAAAGATATCTGCAATCTGATCCTTGGAGGGCACATACTCCAATCTGACTTCATCCTTGTTCACTTGCTCTCTCAGAAAGTGAAACTTGATAGATATGTGCTTGGTCTTAGAATGTAACACCGGATTCTTAGAAATATTTATTGCACTTGAATTATCACAGAAAATTGTGATAGGCTCCTCATATTCTACTTTAATGTCTCTTAGCATCTGCTTCATCCATAAGATTTGAGTGCAACTACCTGCTGCTACAATGTATTCTGCTTTAGTTGTAGACAGAGATATTGCTTCTTATTTCTTGCTTAGCCAAGAAACCAATCTTTTTCCTAAAAAGAATGCTCCACCACTGGTACTCTTCCAGTCATCCACATCGCCTGCCCAATCTGCATCTGTATATGCATGAAGAGAGAAATCATGATCTCTAGGATACCATAGACCATACTCAACTGTCCCCTTTAGATATCTAAAAATCCTCTTGATTGCCATAACATGAGATTCTCTAGGATCAGCTTGGAATCTAGCAACAAGACCAATAGCCTACATAATATCTGGTCTAGTTTGAGTGAGATACAACAGTCCTCCAATCATTGACCTATATTTTGTCTGATCAAACTTGGGAGAGTCATCATCTTTGCTCAACTTGCATCCGGTTGCCATTGGAGTGTTCATTGGCTTGGAGTCTTCCATCCCAAATTTCCTCAACAATTCTTTCACATATTTTGACTGAGAAATGAAGATTCCTTTCTTTGTTTCAGTAATTTGTAGACCCAAAAAGAAATTCATTTCTCCAAGCATTGACATCTCAAACTCAATTTTCATTTGACTTGCAAAAGTTTTACACATACTATCTCTTCCTCCAAAAATGATATCATCAACAAGTACTTCAACAATTAAGATATTTTCATGATCAATTTTGAAATACAAATTATTGCCAGCAGTACCTTTATTGAAACCAATCTTCAAGAAATGCTTATCCAATCTTTCATACCAAGCTCTTGGGGCTTGCTTCAGTCCATACGGTGCTTTTTTAATTTATAGACCATGTCACTATGATCAGACAATTGAAATCCATCCGGTTGCTCAATGTACACTTCTTCTTCCAAATTACCATTTAGGAAGGCAGATTAGACATCCATCTGATACATCTTGAAGTCCTTGAAGGCAGTAAATGCAAGAAATAATCTGACTGCTTCAATTCTTGCCACCAGAGCAAAAGTTTCTTCAAAATCAACTCCTTCTATTTGAGAGTAACCTTTGCAAACTAATCTAGCCTTATTTCTGATTACTTCACCGGCTTCGTTCAATTTGTTCCGGAAGACCCATTTGGTTCCAATCACATTTTTATTTCTTGGTCTGGGAACAAGAACCCAAGTGTGATTCTTCTCAATATGCAGCAGTTCTTCCTCCATTGCCTTAGTCCAGTTTTCATCATTGCAGGCTTCATTTAATGTCTTAGGTTCAATCTTTGAAATTAGACAATACTCATCTGAATTTTGAGCAATTCTCCTCCTTGTTTGCATCCCTTTGCTTTTGTCACCTATGATCTGATCTTCAGAGTGGTTTAGAGTTACATACCTGGGAACTTTGGGAGTTTCTTGCACCTCTAACTCTTGATCAGTCTCATTGAGACTTGTCTCTTCTTCCTGTCTTACTGGATCAACTTGTCTTTGTTCCTCAGAAGAGGCTTGGATACCTTGAATCTAAATACCATTCTGATCATCTTCATCATACTCATGAATTCTTGAGGTCTTTCAATTTCTTCATCAACCTTCACATTTACACTTTCTATGATCTTTCTCAGTCTCTTGTTGTAACACTGGTATGCTTTGCTTTGAGTAGAATAACCCAAGAATATTCCTTCATCACTTCTAGCATCAAACTTTCCTAGATCTTCATCCCTTTTGATGTAACATCTGCTACCAAAAACTCTAAAGTATCTCACAGTGGGAGTAATGCCAAACCAGAGTTCATAAGGAGTCTTACCGATATTGTTTCTAATTTGAACTCGATTGAGAGTGTAGACTGCAGTGCTGACAGCTTCTCTCCAATAGATCTGAGGAACATTTGCTTCCATCATTATGGTCCTGGATGCTTCCTGGATGGTCCGGTTCTTTCTCTCAACAACTCCATTCTGCTGTGGAGTTCTAGGGGCAGACAACTGTCTCTTTATTCCATGTTTCTCACATAAGTTTATGAACTCACCGGATGTGAATTCTCCACCTCTATCAGACCTTAGACATTTCAATTTTAAGCTGATCTCAATTTCCACCATAACCTTAAATATTTTGAATTTCTCAAGGGCTTCTGATTTCTCTTTCAAAAAGGTTACCCACATCATCCGGGAATAGTCATCAATTAGCAACATGAAGTATCTATCACCTTGCACACTCCTAATTCTTGTCGGACCACATAAGTTAGTATGAACCAAGTCTAATAATCTGATAGAAGATTGTTCCTTTCTTTTGAATGAGATTCTGCTTTGTTTTCCCAACTGACATTCTTTACACAAACTATTTGTAGGTTTTACCAATTTTGGAAGGTCTCTTACAACCTGAGTATTGCTTATCTTGATGATATTATCAAAGTTCACATGACACATTCTTCTATGCCATAACCAACTCTGATCAACTTGAACAAATAAACAACTTTTACTAGTACCAGCCAAGTGAAAGATGTTACCTTTTGTTTGGGTACCGGATGCAATCTATGTTCCAAAAATTTCAAAGATCTTGCATTTTCTATTCCTGAATCTGAGATCATAGCCTTTGTCCACCAGCTATCCAACACTGAGAAGATTTTGCTTTAATCCTTCAACATACAGTACATTACCGGTTTTGTTCTTTCCATCAAGAGAAATAGTTCCGCTACCTCTGATTCTGCCAGCAAAATTGTCTCCAAACTTTACAATTCCTCCATACTTTTCCAAATTTAAGAACTTATTCTTGTCACCTATCATATGGTGAGAGCATCCACTATTAATGACCCAATCATCTTTTGCTTCAACTTGAGTAGCTAAAGCATTTTCTTCAACTTCATGATTGACAAATACAGAGGATATTGGTTCCTCTTTTTTTATGGCAATAAACACCCATTCATTACCGGATTTGTTTCCTGTCTCTGATTCATCATCTGTTACTCCTTCATTATCATCTTCTTCATGAACATAGTAACAGTTCTTTTGAAATCTTGATTTGTTAGGATTTGGTCTTGAAAATCTCTCCGGACATTTTGAGGCAAAATGACCAATTTTATTGTAGTTAAAGCACTTGAAAGGTAATTTTCCTTCATACTTATCGGATTCTCTTGGCAGTCTTTTTGCAATAAGAGCTTCAAGATGAGCAGTTTCAACTTCTTCTTCTTCCAAGTCTTTTCTTACTTTTTCATACCATGATAGGTTCCTTGAAGAGTTTTCTCCTGGATCAAACCTTTGTTTCCCCTTTACAGAGGTACTGGCTTTGAATGCAGATTCAGTCTTTGGAGGATCATCTCCAAACTTGACCATTTCAAAAGTAGCTAACTTACCAACCAATTGATCTCTTGTGACTATTGTGTGAGCTTTGAATTCTTTGATTGCAAAAGCTTTGATTTTATAAGAGGCAGGAAGGGATCTGAGAACTTTGCCAACAATCTCTTCTTCACTTAGGATTCCACCTGTATTTCTAATTCCACAAACTAGCTCATTCACTCTTGGCATAAAAGAGGTAATATTTTCATCATCTCTCATCTTTAGTTTTTCAAATTTTCCTTTTAGACTTTGTAACTTTGCACATTTAACAAACTGATCTCCTTCATGCAGAAGTTCCAGTTTCCCCCAAATCTCAAAGGTAGTTGGTAGATCAATAACATTTGAGAGATCTGAGTCAGACAATGCACTTAGAAGAGCCTCTTTGGTCTGCATATTGTTTTCAGCATCTGTGATTTCATTTAGGGTTGTTAGACCACCTTGTGGAGGTATATAAGCTTTTGTAACCATGGACCAGTATGCAAAACCCATACATTGTAAGTGACATTTCATACAACCTTTCCAAAGAGTAAAGTTGGTTCCATCAAACTTCGGACTATCCTTCTTGTATGACGACATCCTAGATCTCCTCAAGCAGTTAAGCTCCTTTTAGAGGAACTTAGCTCTGATACCAATTGTTGGATTTAGGGCACACAACTGAGAGGGGGGGTGAATTAGTTGTATAAAACTTTCTTCCTTTTATGTACTTAACTCCACATTGTTAATTAGCAGCATAATAGAAGATCAATCATGAAAGCACAATGTAGCAAATCAATAACAGAAACACATCAACACATAAAACACCAAGATTTTGACGTGGAAAACCCAGTTAAGGGAAAAACCACGGGGTGATTAACCCAAGATAATATTCTCTGTTAGAAGAATAGAAAGAACAAATGGCACATGCCAATTAGGGCTCACTACTCACAAGAGGTTCACTGCCTACAGGAGACACACTATCTACAAAGGAATAAGTATCACATACTTGAACTAGTAAATAGCATCTTCACTATGCTTGAGTTAGTTCCATTTAAGCTCAAACCTTCTGCTCTGCCTTTCGCTCTTCTCTTTGCTACCACACACTCATCTCCACAAAAATCCACACCTTGAAATGACTTCGCAATCCTTTATTTATATGTGACATCAACTTAGGAACAAACATCTAAGTCGGCAAACAACCACAAGAACATTCACAAGGTGTATAATTCATCCGGTTGGCTAGTCATAGAAAGAACACCTTCATCTGGAAGTATTTCTTCAATTCTGAGCTCCAACTCTAATGCAAATCATCAACATGAACTGAACATAATCCAAGGACCTCCACAAGATTTCCTGAATCACCAGGAACATCCGCACTTCCTCTACTTACTGAAATCCTTCTCTCCTTCATCTGGAACCTCAAGAACACAGTCTGTCATCACTATCACAAAGGAATAGGTTCTTCCAGACCTTCAAGCCATAAACCAATCTACTTGACACTTCATACAGACATCCTCAATACTTACTCCAATCCGCATAATGGGATACTACATTTCTGAACCTCACCGAACCTATCTGTATCACTCTGTCACCACTGAACACCTACCGAAACCAGTTTTACTTGAACAGCCATAACTTCTTTATATCTTCATGTAGACCTCTAAAATATCGAATGGAGCATCTCAAGACTTATATCTACAAACCCTTTAAACCGCATCCTCTGATCCTCAACCTATCTTGGACTTTTACCTTGTTGTCATCATTGTTCTTCACTGTTCCTGATTGAGACTAATTTTCTCAATATCCTCAACACACAGCTCATCTAATCCTTCTCATTAATGCAACATGAGTATGTTGACATCAATGACAACACCGGTTCAACCCATACTTGCAATAGACACCTCCTCATTCCTCTCCTTTAGATTCAAGTGTTCAAACTCATATACCACCTATGTCATCAAGTGCACAATAGTTACCATTTATTTCTATGAATCCCGATTCATCCAATGTGTTGATACACTCTATTTATTCATCCCCTTCAACACTTAGTAATGAGTCATTGTTTGATCATCCCCTTGACAATGTTGGTAATGTTTTTGGTTCTCTTTCATCCATACCTAGTTTATCTCATGTTCCTACTTTATTGATTGATCCAATAACACAATCAAAATTTGAGAAGTTTTTGTCTTATATTTGTTCCAAATTGTCATTGGATGTTAACCCCTCTACCATACAAACACAAACTTTGGCTATTGTTACTCACACCCCACTTGTGTCCTCACCAATACAAGAGTCTTCCATTCTACCTATATCACAAGTACCTACAATTCCTCCTATGTCTTCCCAAACTCTAATGATAGAAATAAGAGGTGATTCTTTTGTCCTTCCACCATGGCTTATGACACAAAAGTCAAAAAGAAAGAAACAAGTTGTGTCCTCCAAAGATTTTGATTTTGGTTAATTAGTTCTAGTAAAGTCAAAAGTGACCAAGAAATCCAAGACCATATCCAGGGTTCTTATTAATGCATCAAGAAACAAATATGATGAGGTAGTTGTGCCTCTATTTGACAAGAGTATCATAGAAGTTTGGGCTAAAAATTGCACTATATTAAGAGTTGAGCTTAGCAAGCAAACACATAAAAGTGCAAAGGAAGATTTGTTAGCACAATTGTTTTCTTGCTAGATAGATATGATAGAGACAAAGCAATCAAGGATCAAATTAAGGTACAAGTGGATTAGTTGAAATAGTACTTCTGAAGATAACACAATCATCAGAGTAGGTAGAACCTATTGAGACTAGTATAAAGAATGAAACCATTCAAAAGGCTGACAGGATTGGTGCTAAGGGTCAAGAAGTTGATGCTTGGATTGAAAGAGTACTTGCCCAAGGTTTGAAGTTGATAAAGTCATCAATTAAACTTTATAATAACCTGGACAAAGTAGGAAAAGAGATCAGCCAGACACTTGACATCCTTTCTCAAGATATGCATCTCGTTGAACAAGATTTGGACTCATGGAATAAGCTATAGGAATTCAAAATAGAAGTGTTGGTTGAGATTGGGGTAATCCCCAACTGAAAGAAATATGTAGAATATAGGGAGGCCATGGTTCACAAGAAAGAAATCATTGAAGGCCTGATTCAAGATTTGAACAAACATTTGGAAATGGGAGAAAGTAAAGATTTAGATATTTTAGATGAGTTGGCTAAGCTTCCTTGTCATATGCTAGACAAAAACCAGCAAACACTCCCAGAAGATGCAGTCATTCAAGAATTTACCAACCTGATACAAACAGAGGTAGAAACATAAGACTTCACATTTGCTTCAATTGATAGGTTGGCAAAATTCCAAACAACTCTGAATAGGCTGTAGAAGATATTGAATAAGCACGAGCGTGTCAGACACCCTCACGAATTCCATCACCTAAGTGCTTACTATCTCCAAACATACACCAAGGCCTAATAGTAATGAAGTCCAGGCCACCATGAAGAGATATGAAGGATTTCTAGAGAAAGATCAAGATGATGAAGAAGTGTCTGAGGACACTTAGTTATTTTTCCATGCTTTAGTTATGTATTTTGTAATTTGTAGATGACAAACTCCATGACTTTTTATAAAATCAGATTACATGAAGTTGTGAGGCAAAGTCTTAAGTCAATTGGAACTCTAATTTTGAATAAGGCAAAATAGTTGTAATTTCCCTATTTTTTCTCTTAACCTCTCCCTATAAATAAATAGGGACTCTATGTAAATATATCTTTTATCTATTGAAGAGAAGCACTGCCATTTTGAAGAGCAAATTGAAACTTTGAGTTCATATTGTAAATCATTTTTCAATCAATACAAAGAAAGAAAGTTGTCATCCAATCTTTGTCTTAGATCAAGTTTGTGATGTTTTAGAATTGTTCTTATGTCTATTCTATTACATTATCTTGTGCACATGGTTGAATTGTAATCAAGTATTTAGAAGGTGCTCCAAATCTGATTTTGTAGACATTGGGCTGCAATATTGTCTTTGGAATTGTGTTTATGTCTGTGATTGAGAAGATACTTGAGAGACTTTGAGCTGCTAGTAATCTTTTATTTTCATTTGATCTCATCATAGCATACGGTGAAGACTTTGGGCTGCACCATATTCTGTACCTTTTCAACTTCAAGTTTGCATAAGAAGAAACAAAAGGCTTTGTACTTTTGTGGGTTTCTTGGTATTAACACATTATAGTATCACCTTGATTATTCTTACATCTATTCAATTTAGATATCAGTTATTATTGTTCCAACAAGTATTTTTTAGTTTATCACACTTTGTAAGAATCAAGAGTCTGTTATTAAGAGTTTGTAAGTGAAGATCTTTTCCAAAATAAGAGAAATAGATGATATGGCAACACCCATAGGTTAGTTTTAGTGTAAAAAACATAGTTAAGTACTTGTTGATTGTAAAGATAAATAAGAAGGGAGCCTCCCTTTTCTAAGAGGAGAGATTATATCTCATCACACTATGGTTGATATAACCATTTTGTTATCAGTTAGTTGATAATAAAATATTCACCCAACAGGCACCAACCTCTTCTCTAAAACTTTTGACTAATTCTGATGGTTCAATCACCTTGGCAACATCATCTTTGTTAACACCTTGACATCTTTGACTTATTCTAATGACCTAAACCATTCACACTATCATCTCTATTATCTTCCTTGTCATTTGATTGATTTTGATGGCTCGATCATCTCCACAATAATGACTCTGTTATGAGTTATACATCATATCTTATAGAGTTACTATTCTATCTTTAGATCATTCTCCCTTTTATCAAATCCACATCATATACATGCAATAATTTTTTTATCCTTCATATATATCCTTCACAAGCCTTTTGAATATGATTTGTGTTGGCATCAAGGTAACATGTATCATGAAACATGTAACCGGTCTTACTTGTCAGCTCCCAAATCATCTACGGTAATGTAGGAGTGAAATCCCATTATGTGGTTCACACCAAATGATCTCTAGACCCAATTTCCTTCCTCCCAAACTTTCTTTCTAGTGCACATTTCCAAACACAAGGTGCAAGCACTCAACTACACCATGTTAGCTCCGCAAGTACTTAGCCTTCCATACATTAGCTCCATACCCTATGTAGTAATGAAGGAGTGAAATATCATCAAGCAGTTCATACCATGAACATTATGGGACCTAAAAAACCTTCTCATAAACTCCATTTTCTAGCCCATGCTTATACTTGTTGGTGCAAGCATTCAAACATTGATATCAGTAATCTTTACATAATCCGGTCTCATAATCTGAACTCAGAACAACATTTAAAACATTTGCAGCAATTTATACCCTCTAAAACTTGAATATTATTGGCAATATGTGTTGTCATTGATGTCAACACTTAGAGTGAGGTCAACAATCAGATTGTGATGATGATATACCAATATGGTAACAAGGATGCAGTGAGATATAGTGGTGATGTTGTTATTTAGGGTTGCTAATATTCAGTGATCCTCCTAATGTTCAAGGTTACTGATATTCAGTGATGTTATTGATGGGTTGTTGATGTTCATGGTTGGATGTCATGCCTAGATAATATTAAATCAAGTTGTTTCAAGCATGTGATATTCCTGATGTTCATGGTTGGATGTCATGCCCTAATCAGTGTCAATTCAAGTTGTTTTTAGCATGCTTATGGTCAGAAAAGATGATTTCATGATGAAATATTAAGATGGGAATTAGAAGCACTAAGATGAATGATGAAATATTAAGATGGGAATTAGAAACACTAAGATGAATGATAATACATTATGCTATGTTGAGGATGATAATATGTTATTAAGGACCTATGGTATGTTGTATGATCCTTCCTATTGTTCCTAAGGATGTATGTGCTGTCATATGAAGGTTTTGGCCTCCGAAAGTTGGTGAAGGTTTCTGCTATAGAGAATTGCTTTAAAGACTTCTTGGTAAAATGCTTTGAATTCCTCTACATTTGAATATATGGTCATGTGGTTCAACATTCAAGTCCAGTATCATGTAAAGGTGCTAAATCTAAAGTTTTAGATAATTTTTCCCTCCGCAATGAAAGTTATGAAAGACAGAGTTCTATTCTATGCTCTCATAGAATCAAGTGATGATGAAGACTATTTGAAATGCTCTGCATTCCTCTGCAATGATAGATATGGCTGTGTGGTATTGATGATATGTTCACAATAATGTATGAGTGTGTACATATGAGTTTTAGGTGTTTTGAAGGTCTGCAAGCTTAGTTTTTAAATGACAGTTGTGATACAGATAGTTCTAGATGCCTAGCTATTCTCAGGACATATGCTTATGATTTGTGACAACATGCTATGGCTTGAAATGATAAATTTACTGATGTAAGATAGTGTTTATGATCCTATGTTGTCTCCTATTGCTCTGTAAGGTGGTTTTCTACTCTCCAGAATTGATTGTGGTCTGCAATGATGATATTGCTAGGTTATGCCTCTGTCTGGCTAATTGAAGAATGTTGAAGGTATGCACCACAATGTTGTTATTGTGCAGAGTTCAAAGAATGTTTGGAGATATTGTATAGGTTTTTCTAACTCATCTGGAAGAAGATAAAGCAATGTTCAATCACTCATGACTACTGCCAAGTTGAAATGACCATTGTGCTACAAGCTCCATGTATTCTTGCTTAAGGGTGACCTAATTCAAATTTTTGAAGCGTGTAGATGTTATTCCTTGAATAATGATGATGTGAATGATGTTTAGGATTGGGATCTGCAAGGCATGTGTTTCCTTCTAGAGTAGTGTGTTGTTCATGATAGGGCTTGCCCTATGCATGTTTCATGATGTGATCTCTACACAACTTGAAAAATGTAATAATCTTGTTGTATTGGCCGACTTGTAATGAAATCAATGTAATGCCATGTATATATTGTAAACCTAGTTGGTCTAGGTAATGCATGATTGTGAAAATGAAAATATGAAATTGTAAAGAGTAGAGTATGAATATTATATGCATTGTGATGTGTGACTGAGGGAGAACGAGGTGAAGTGTTAGAGGCTATCCTGATTCATCTTGAAGACATTTTTGTGATAGGAGGGAAGTGAAGAGTGTACCTAATTGATCCAATCATCAGAAGAAGAAAAAGTGCAATCATCAATGGTGTGAGCTTGAATTTCCATTTTTAGGCAATAGAAGGACTCTCATATTGTAATCTTTCCTAAGTTTTTTCTCAGTTTAGGGAGTAGTTGCTTCCTTGGGAGTGACCCTAAAATAAAGTTTGTAGGGAGTTGTAGCTTCCTTTGGAGTGACCCTAAAACAAATTTTTTGGGGAGTAGTAGCTTCATTGGGTTGTAGCCCTAAAACACAGTTGTAATTATGAGTTTCATATATTATTAGTTAATCCTCACTGTGGTTTTTCCCTTCTTAGGTTTTCCATGTATATCTGGTGTTATGTGTTGATGTGTATTGTGTTGATCTTTCATGTTTATGTTGATGTTGTAATGATTAAATTTTAATTTGTTCCAGAGGATTTGATGTTTCTTTAAATAATGATTCACCCCCCCCTCTCAGTATCCTGATGTGTTCAAAAATTGGTATCAGAGCCAATTACTCAGAAGAAGCTTAATCACTTGAGGAAGGTCCGGGATGGCTAATAATGGATCTCTCAAGGTACCTGTGTTCAATGGAAAAAATTATTCTTTTTAGAAGCTAAGGATGGAAAACTATCTATCTTGATCTCTAGGGTATGGAATTTGGCAATCAATCAAAAAGGGTTACATTATTCTTACTAATGATCCTACATATACAAATGAGATTAAGTTGTAAGATAACAATTCCAAGGAAAAGAATGCTATCATGAGTGGACTAGCTAATTCAGAACTTGTGAAGGTGATGGGTTGTACATCTGCTTAGGATCTCTAGAATAAACTTGAAAGTATTTATGAGGGAGATAGTAAAGTGAAGCAAGCCAAGATGCAAATTTTTAAGAGTGAGTTTGAGATCCTGAGGGTGATAGAAGATGAATACATTATTAGTTACATCCTCCGGGTAGATGAAATAGTCAATGGCATCAGAAGTCTTGGTGGGGAAGTGAAAGAAGATGATATTGTGAAGAATGTTTTGACATCTCTTCCTAAATCTTATAGTCATAAGGTGTTTTCCATTAAGGACTCTCAAGACTTAGATAAATATACAACAGATCAATTGTTTGGCTCTCTCACAGCCTTTGAAATGAGACAATTTGACAAAGGTGCTCTAAAGAAGGAAGCTGCATTCAAAGCAAGTAAGAAGAGAGAAGATGAAGTAGCTGATCAAGATGATGAATTTGGTGAGGTTGAAGCAAACTTTGAAGAAAGCAACAAGAAAATACAGAGTAAGTTACCTTTCAAATATTTCAATTGTGGAAAGATTGGTCATTTTGCTTCTAAATGTCCTTTTAAAAAATCAAGGGGTGGTAACAAGAGAGACAAGTTTAAAAGAAGCCTGTATTCCATAGAGACTAATTGTTATTCACAAGCAAGCTATGAAGCCGAATAAATCACCACATTTTTACAAAAAAAAAAGGTCTTAGTTAATCCGCCTAAGATTTATTTTTTAAAACTAATAAGTTGAACTATTTCACCAAGTAAATGACGCAAAATTAAAGCGGATTTGCTAGTAATTTATAATATATTTAAAAATGTTGACTATATTCACAATTAATAATATATTTCAGCCATTAATTTTGGACCATATTCACCATTAATAATATATTTCAGCCATTAATTTTGGGCAATATCGCCATTATCATGTACTTTAGGGTTGTTTCTATTTTTCATACAACTTTATTCATTAATGTTGACTATAGTTTTGATCTAATGGTTATTGGTTATTGTTTAATTCTGGGAGACAAAGAACACATGCCTTTTAAAAGGCTTGCTAAGCCCTGGAATTGATTTTGGGCCACAAGATTGGATCCAATCTTGTGGCCCAAAATCATTTTTAGGGCTCAGCAAACCTTTTAATAGGCATCTGCTCTTTGTCTCCCAGAATTAAACAGTAGCAGATCGTGCAACTCAAGGCTCAACAAGAAAGACATGGAATTTTCTTATACTTATTTTTAATTTAATTTGTATTTTAATATTATTAAAATATTTAATTTATGTGTTTTTGTATTTTCAAATCATTCCTAATAGTGTATTTGTGCTTAGCTTGACTGAATATTTTGAGATAAATATTTTCTCGAAGCATTCATCCTTTTATTTCATGGAAGGAAAACAAGAGTTACAAAAGGAAATAAGTAAAGGATTTATTCCTTTTTACCTTCTGAAAAAATACAATCTCTGAAAAACCTTGCATGCAACCCAAAATAATAAAACCCTATACAATCCTCTGCATGCAATCCAAAATAATAAACCCTGTACAATCTCTGAAAAATCTCTGCATGCAACCCAAAATAATGAAACCCTATAGCTACAATACAATTGTCAATTAGATCTGTGGAAGATTTCTTTTACCCTGCAAGCAAAGCAAAAGAAAAACATGGACAATAAAATGAGAAGAATAAAAAAATAGGAAGAAAGGAGAAACCCAAATGAGATCTACAAAATATAAGATCAATTGAAATTACCTTCCACTTGCATAACCTCCTTCTCTCATGAAAATAAAACTTCACACCAAAATGATTATGAGAAAATGAAAGGGTTAGGTAGCAACAAAAATATTTATGCAATATTTTATTAGTTTAGCAAGTTTTTAATATAATAGAAATTACATAATTAGCTCATAAAATGTAGTTGAATTCACTTTAGTTGAGTATCATGCTTTTTTAATTATTTTAAAATAGTTGCACTCATAGTATAATTTGTTTTAGAGTTAGAAATAAATTTTCATATTTATATTTTATTATTCGATATATAATTGAATTTTAAATATTTATTGTATTTTAAACATGAAACATAATTATATCTTATTAGCTTTATTAGATTTATTCTTTTTTATTAGCTTTATTCTTTTTCTATTAGTGTAATGAATTTTTAATTATTATTATTTTATTTGACTTAGTTGACTTCACCTTTAGTGGAGTAGCTTGATTTTTTAATTGTTTTAAAATAGTTGCACTCATAGTAGTATTTGTTTTAGAGTTAGAAATTCTGGGAGACAAAGAGTACATGCCTTTTAAAAGGCATGTGCTCTTTGTCTCCCAGAATTAAATAGTAGCAAATCGTGTAACTCAAGGCTCAACAAGAAAGACATGGAATTTTCTTATACTTATTTTTTAATTTAATTTTTAATGTGATATTTTTAAAATATTTAATTTCTATGTTTTTGTATTTTCAAATCATTCCTAGTAATGTATTTGTGCTTAGCTTGACTAAGTATTTTGAGATAAATATTTTCTAGAAGCATTCATTCTTTTATTTCATGGAAGGAAAACAAGAGTTACAAAAGGAAATAAGTAAAGGATTTATTTCTTTTTCCCTTCTAAAAAATAAAATCTCTAAAAAACCTTGCATGCAACCCAAAATAATAAAACCCTATCCAATCCTCTGCATGCAATCCAAAATAATAAACCCTATACAATCTCTGAAAAATCTCTGCATGCAACCCAAAATAATCAAACTCTGTAGCTGTAATACAATTGTCAAATAGATCCGTGGAAGATTTCTTTTACCCTGCAAGCAAAGCAAAAGAAAAACATGGACAATAAAATCAGAAGAATTAAAAAAAAAGAAAGGAGAAACCCAAATGAGATTTGTAAAAAATAAGATCAATAGAAATTACCTTCCACTTGCATAACCTCCTCCTCTCATGAAAATAAAACTTCACACCAAAATGATTATGAGAAAATGAAAGGGTTAGGTAGTAGCAAAAATATTTATGCAATACTTGATTATTTTAGCAAGTTTTTAATATAATAGAAATTACATAATTAGCTCATAAAATGTAGTTGACTTCACTTTAGTGGAGTATCATGCTTTTTTAATTGTTATGTCGAGAGACGTTATACAGTCACATCGGGGTGGGGATGAGAGCACTCATTTTTTCTACCTAAATTATAAGAAAAAAAATTAAATACCAAAAAGGAAATAAAAAATAAAACTTAAGAAAAAAAAAAAAAAAACCTTGAAGTCACAAAAACTATGGAACCAAAGGAAATTAGAAAAAATAAAAAAATCAAAACTAAAATCAAAGAAACTATGGAAAAAAGATATCCCTCAGTGTTTTCGATATACTTTTTTAAATATAAATATACTAGTTTTAAAATAGTTGCACTCATAGTAGTATTTGTTTTAGAGTTAGAAATATATATATATATATATATATATAATTTTATTTTATTTTTTTGTACCTGGTAAACTTTTTTCACGTGACCAATGACGCTGGCACGACACGTCCTTCGGTACCATGGGGACAGGGGAGACTGGACCTTGTGACCATCTTTACCGCAACAAAATTACTTACCCAATCGAGCCAGGGCCCCCGTCCCCTTTTCATATTTATATTTTATTATTTGATATATAATTGAATTTTAAATATTTATTGTATTTTAAACATGAAACGGAATTATATTTTATTAGCGTTATTCTTTTTTATTAGCTTTATTCTTTTTAATTAGCTTTATTCTTTTTATGTTAGTGTAATGAATTTTTAATTATTATTATTTTATTTGACTTATTTGACTTCACCTTTAGTGGAGTAGCTTGATTTTTTAATTGTTTTAAAATAGTTGCACTCATAGTAGTATTTGTTTTAGACTTAGAAAAAAATGTTTACTTAGTGTAATTTTCATATTTGTATTTTATTATTCCATATATAATTTAATTTTAAATATTTATTGTATTTTAAACATGAAAGGGACTTATATTTTATTAGCTTTATTCTTTTAAGGTTAGTGTAATGAATTTTTAATTATTATTATTTTATTTGACTTATTTTGTCATTTTAAATTGCCTTAGGAAAAGGGTTAAATTTTAGAATTTAATTATAAATTTATCTATTAGTTACAAATTTTAATTTAATTTAATTTATTTCTTAAATGTTTAGACTCTAGATGAGACATCCTTTTTGTAGGAAGAGTACCTATGGTTAAATTTTTTTGGTCAAAACTCATTAAACTTTAGTTGATATAAAAAAATTAGGATGTAAACCAAACTATCCTTAGGTGGGAAAACTATAATCTAGTGATAATTATTAGTTTATAAAATTGTGTCTTGCCCCCACTTCAAAATTAAAAAAAAAGAATATATGGGGTTGACCAAATATGTAAATTCTTAAAGTAAGGATTCGCAATTCTAATTAATTTCTTTAGTAATTATTCACTAAAATTTGCCATTGTTTTTATTTTTTTTAGTGAGTATTTACTAGGATTCGTCACAATTTTATAACTTTAGTAATGTGCATAGATTTGCCAGGAAAATTAATATTTTTTTCAAAAAAATGAAAGATTCGCCAAGAAAATTAAAGCACTTAGCTAAGATTTACCAGGATTTTATAACTTTTTTAGGGGTCTTTTCTTAAATTTATC
Source organism: Cunninghamia lanceolata (assembly GCA_027924645.1). Classification (NCBI taxonomy): domain Eukaryota; kingdom Viridiplantae; phylum Streptophyta; class Pinopsida; order Cupressales; family Cupressaceae; genus Cunninghamia; species Cunninghamia lanceolata. Next base: position 319,022 of record BSBN01000501.1, on the reverse strand, counting down.
CCTGTTTAGGAGAGGAGGATCATGATGATTCAAATGATGAAACACTTTTGATGGCCTTGAATGTTGGTGACAAAAATGATGATATTGTAAAATGTGAAAAGATTGATACCTTGCAAGCTGACCAAAACAATGATAGATCAATGGTTGTATGGACTGCCTTTCATGAAAAAGAAGAAGCTAAGGATTGGGTAATTGACAGTGGTTTCTCTAATCATATGACTGGTGACAAAGAGAAGTTTATTAGCCTTAAGAAATGGAATGGTGGAGCTGTTAAGTTTGGTGGTGATGAGTCAGCACAAATATGTGGAAAGGGTGCTATAAGTATTGATGGGGAGAACAAGATTGAGGATGTCCTCTATGTCAAAGGGCTAAAGCACAATCTTTTTAGTGTTAGTCATGTTGAAATGTACAAGACAACTAAGAGGGGGGGTGAATCAATTGTCACAAAACTTAAACAATTTATGCATCTTAAACATCATCCACTTATTTGTTGTTATGATTAGAATATGAAAAACTCAGAATCAAAAATTCTAACACAATAGCAAGATCATACACAATAGACACCAGATTTTTACGTGGAAAACCCTGTGAAGGGAAAAACCACAGTGGGGGTTAACCCACAAGATTTTCAAGTAAAGCACAATACCAAAAATCAAAGGCTCACTGCCTAGAGCTCATTGCTCAAAGAGGCTCACTACCAAGGGTGGATCACTGCCAAGGGTTTTAAACTAAGATAATAGCATCTACTCCATGCCTGAATTTCGTTCAATTAAAGAACAATACTCTTCCTCTGCCCTGCTCTGCTTTCTCCACTCAACTTCACATGTTTCTTACAAGGACATCTTTTTCACGACTCAATTACAAGTATATATATCAGTCATCAATTTTGGAATGTACATCAAGGTCAGCATTACATTCATCAACTGTTGGAACAATCTCCAAGGTTAGCATTACAAACATTTACAAAATAGGTCTTGATCTAATACAAAAATATGCTAAGGAAATGTCGTAAAGATGTATGTAGATCACGCCACGCCTTAGCTAGGACTCAAACATGATCTTCCATGCCACAACATGCTTCTACAATATTTAATAGATCTCCACAATCACTGGAATTAACCAAGTCGGCTAAGACCGGTTACATGCTACATTATCTGGGGATAATCTTCAAACACGATCTCAATTCCTTAACGCAGACCAATGTAAAGATACGAACATGATCAAAAGGCATCCACAAGCACGTTGTAACCACCAAGAGCAACTGTACAAACTCTAACAACTTTATCAATGAGATTCTTCACACTAGAGCACATGAACTTCACTGTCCTCAACTGTCATAAAAGAAGGATAGCTTGCGGACCACCAAATCATGAACTAGTTTAGTTGTAGGTACTTATCATCATCCCATACTTCTCTCTAGAACCACAGAGAAAAATACTTCAATGCAGTGGAATGCAGAGCAAAATACTTTCTCTCTATCACCAGTGAATAATCAGAAAAAGTAGGTTTTACTCTGGTGAATAAAACTCACTCAATTCTTTATACCGAAGGCTCAAACTTAGGAATTAGCATCTTAAGGTATGCCTCTAAATAACTTCCAATCCGTAGATCAAGATCTTTAATCTACAAGAAATACAGAGCAATCTTCTAGACTATTCTTCATTATGCAACTCACTGTCTTCACTATGATTCACTATTTCCTTTCTGATTCTCCTGGAGGGGCTAATTTTCTCAATGTCCTCAACATGCAAGGCTTCTAAACAAGTAACAAAATAAGATACAGTTGACACCAATGACAAAAAAGATATGTTGACGTCAATGACAACACTGATTAGGCACATACCTGCAACAATCTCCCCCTTTATCATTGATGGCAACATATGATGTGAAAAAATGCGACTACCATCAAGACAAGATTCTCCCCTTATCTTCTTGCACATTAGTATTCCTTTCTCTCTGAGTTTTTCACATGATTTCTCTCCCCCTTTGACATCAATGGAAAAGGACACATACTTGCATTCTGTTGATCTGAACCAACTCTCTTCATCTGACTACCCCCCTAAGAAGTAGCCCTTACAATCATCAATCCAAATTTGGAGGTAGAACTCTAATCACCACCAAACTGATGCACTCTTGTGTATCTTTGTTTAGAGAAGGAGGGGTGATGACCCCTAACTTTTCTCTAAGATACTTAAATGTATCCTTAGGCAGAGGCTTGGTAAAAATGTTTGCAATCTGAGCTTTTGTAGATACATACTCCAACTTGACTTCATTCTCTGTCACTTTTTCTCTTAGGAAGTGATAGCTTATGGATATATGATTTGTCCTTGAATCCATTACTGGATTCTTTGATATGTTTATTGCACTTGTATTATCACAGAAGATTGCAATTGGATCTTCATACACAACTCTGATGTCCTTCAATGTCTACTTCATCCATAACACTTGAGTGCAACTACATGCTACTGCAATGTACTTTACTTTTATAGTGGACAGAGATATTGAGTCTTGTTTCTTGCTTAACCAGGATACCAGCCTTTTTCCCAAGAAGAATGCACCTCCACTTGTACTTTTCTTGTCATCCACATCTTTGGCCCAATCTGCATCAGTGTATGCACTGAGAGTGAAATCATTGTCTTTTGGGTACCACAAACCATAATCAATTGTGCCTCTCACATATCTCAGAATTCTTTTGACTGCCATCACATGTGACTCTTTAGGTTTTGATTGAAACCTTGCCACAAGACAAAATACATGCATTATATCAGGCCTGGTTTGAGTCAGATAAAGTAATCGTCCAATCATAGATCTATACCTTTTATGATCTGCCATAGGAGAGCGATCATTTTTGCTCAACTTACAACTAGTTACCATGGGAGTACTTACCAGTTTAGAGTCTTCCATTCCAAACTTCTTTAACAACTCTTTCACATATTTAGACTAAGAAATGAAGATACCTTTATCTGATTGATTGATTTATAGACCTAGAAAAAAATTCATCTCACCAAACATGGACATTTCAAATTCTTTTTGCATTTCCTCAGCAAAAATCATGCACATACCTTCATTGCCTCTAAAGATAATATCATCAACAAAGACTTTAATAATTAGGATTTGTTCATCATTGATCTTGAAATAGAGATTGTTGTTGGTAGTACCCTTACTGAATCCCAGTTGTGTTAGATATTTATCCAATCTTGCATACCAGGCCCTAGGGGCTTGTTTCAGTCTATATAATTCTTTCTTCAATTTGCATACCATGTCACCTTGATGTGATGACTGAAATCCTTCTAGTTGTTCAATATAGACTTCTTCCTCCAATTCTCTATTTAAGAATATAGACTTCACATCCATTTGATATACCTTAAAATCCTTGTAGGCCGCAAAAGCTAAAAACATTCTTATTGCTTCAATCCTTGCCATAGGTGCAAACATTTCCTCAAAATCTATTCCTTCAACTTGTGAGTATCCTTTGCATACCAACCTTGTTATGTTTCTCACCACTTCACCATTCTCATCCATTTTATTCCTAAAGACCCATTTGGTGTCAATTACATTTTTATCTATTGGTCTAGGAACAAGATTCCAAGTCTAATTCTTTTATATCTGCATTAGTTCTTCTTTCATAGCCTTTACCCAATTCTCATCATTGTAAGCTTCATTCATAGTTTTAGGTTCAATCTTGGAAATCAAATAGAAATTTACTTGTTCTTCTACAGCTCTTCTTCTGGTCAGAATTCCTTTGCTCTTATCTCCTATGATTTGATCTTCAGAATGATTTAGTTTTACATACCTTGGTGTCTTGGTGACAATTTCTGGAGCTTGTTCTTCTTCATTTGAACTATCTTCATGTTGTACCACTTGTTTGCTTGCTGGAACATCTAGTTCATCTGATTCATATCCACTTGATGCCTTTTCTTTCCTTTCATCAACTTTCACATTTGCACTTTCAATGATCTTCTTCAACTTGTTATTGTAGCATCGGTAGTCTTTTCTCTTGGTAGAATATCCAAGGAAGATACCTTCATCACATCTTGCATAAAACTTACCTAGATCCTCATCTCTTCTGATATAATACTTACTACCAAAAACTTTGAAGTATTTCACAGTGGGAACTTTACCATGCCACAAATCATAAGGAGTCTTTGAATGGTTACCTTTGACTTGAACTCTGTTTAGGATGTATACAACAGTGTGAATTGCCTCTCTCCAGTATATTCCTAGTAGGTCAGCCTCCTCCATCATTGTTCTAGTAGCCTCTTTAACTATCTTGTTCTTCCTTTCAGCTACTCAACAAGTTAGAGCAGAAAGTCATATGGATTATGAAGTGTTAAGCTCGCAGTTAGGAAACTACAGAATTCAGTTAAAGCAAACTGAAGACAAGATAGATCTTGTCAACCATGAAGTCCAACAAGTCAAGGAGACTACTGTACAAGTAAAGGATTCTATTGTTCACGAATCCTCATCTATTCAGACTCTTGTGACAACCATTCAAGTACAGTCACAACAGAGAAAAATGTTGAACTTTCCATCTAGTGCCCAAGGATATCTACAGGCTCAACATGAAGGCCCTAGGCTTAAGGTTCATCCTAAACAGCCTATAATTGAAAAGATATTTGATCCCTCAACTGGAACACTTAGAGAAACCACTGAGTTAGAACGGTTGGCTAGTAAATTCTAGATGGCCCGTGGTAATGGAACAAATTCAAATGGTTCCAATCTAGTTGACCCATTTAAGAACATCCAGTCTTTTAAGCTAGATACTCCTCCCCTAGTTAACTTTGACAGTTTTGAGGAGATAGAAAATATGATAGGAATTGACGCCTTATGCGCCTGGATCACCAACTATATGTCTACCAATGCAAGAGCTGATGAGGCTCAGGTGATCAAACAAGCTCTCAATTCTCTAACTGGACTAGCCAGAAATGTTTGGGATCATCTTGAGAACGGATACAGAGAACAATTAATCAACAGTGGCACTGATCAGGTGTGTGCTCATTTGACTCGTCTGTTTGTAGGAAAAATAGATACTAGAGAGAGACTTGCCTACAACAAATTCCTCAGAGGCAAGTGTAAAGATTTAAAGTGTTTCAGAGAATATTGTGAAGACCAGTACACAAACCTGTATATTTCTGGACATGAACAAAATAAAGATTTTATGTTCACAACTTTCTTGAAAAGTTTTGGCCCTGATTTGGGAGACTTCTATCATAAGAAAATTCTGGAGAATATGGTCCATGAAGGTTTAGAGTTAAAAGAACTGACCTTTCCTCAACTAGTTCAGTTCCTGGTCGAAATCAAAGAGACAATATGTCAAGAAACACAGCAAAGAAAAGAGATAAAGAAAGTCAAGCCTATGATCTCCTCTTCTATTTGTTATCAGCTTTTACCCTCTTCACAGTATGATAAATGTACAACATGTCAGCCTTCTTCTAAAAAGCAATATTTTGATAAGAATAAATATTATAGGAAAAAGAAGAAGTCGTACAGTAAGTACCCTAAGAAAAAAGGATACTTTCGAAAGAAGAAGAATGATAAAAGAGGCTCTGGTAAAAAGTGGGAACCTACTTGTTATATCTATAAAGGAAAACATTATGCTAATAAATGTCCAGATAGAAACAAGAAGAAAAACAAAGGTAAGGTTCGTGCAGCCAGAGAAGCTGGACTTGATAATGATGAATATGAATTCATCAATGACTATCCCTCAAATTCTGATGACATCATTCTTTCTGATATATTAGACACAGAATCTGATGAGGCTGAGTTCTTGTCTGCGACTGAGCAGGCCAATGTCAATATTATCACTAGTCATCCAAAGGATTTAGAATTTGCTTCCAGTGACTCTGAAAATTCCTTTTTTTGCATGATGCTCCGTAGAAATACTAGAGTCGAATTGGATAAGACAATTGAAGAGATTATCCAAGTAGAAAGCAGAATAGTTGGAATGAATATGGGACCAGAAACATGGAGAAAGCTGAATAACAAGTTAGAATAGCTTAAATCCAAAAAATATTTCTTGTTAAAAGAAAATGAACCCCCTAGCCCAGTTATCAGAAGAAGTCCTATGCTAGACTATACACCTAGGCCTATCTCACCTAGAGAATCCACTATGCCTATCGCACAGCGAAGTATTGAGATTGCTCCCTCTATAGGAAGCATGGCTAGAAGGTTGTGGAGAAGACAGAGAAAGATTTTTCTGGAAAAAGTAATTCAACAAGCCTATGCTGAGATCAGTGAAATAGAGGAAGAAGAAAAAATTAATCTTGTTGAAGAAATGGAGAAATCCCCTGAGCTAGATCGATATATCAATCAATATAATTCCTCTTCAGGAATCCAGCTTCCCAAAGATATTTCTCCTCAAGAGGAACAATTATTTTGTCAGGAAAAGGTAGAATCAGAACAATTACTCTGTGAAGAACAATCTTTCAGCCCACAGGTAATAGAACCAGCTCAAAGCCCAGTTCTTATTCAAAATAAAATTCCTTATTTAGATGAAGGAAGTAGTAGCACATTTAGAACAGCCCAAACTGTTTATACTACTACTTGTCCTGGAGTTATTCTCAATATTCATCCTCCAGGTATAAAGATGTATCCTTTAGCCTTCTTGTGGGATACAGGAGCTGATATTAATCTTGCCAGATATCAGTGTTTTCTAGCCAATCTCTGGATAAGGGGAACTACAGAAATAGAATTTGGAAAAGGCAAATTTATTTCTCAATTTATCTGCAAGGTTCCTATTCAATTAGGAAAAGATTTCTTTGATGAACTGACCTTTGTTCATTACGAAGTGAATGGCTATGACGGTGTCATTGGTAGTAGAACCATGCAAGGATGGGAACCCATCATTATGGATTCCATGTTTATTACTCTCCTTGGTACATTTCAGATGCCCCGTTTACATCAGAATGTGGCCTTCACCATACAGATTGAATTCTAGAAAAAGAAGAAAAGAACAAACACTATCTGGTTAACACAACAGATTGAAGCAGCAGCTACAGACTTGGAACAACTTAAAGCAGCATACTCCCAGACTGTGATGACTAAAGACCTGAAGAAACAAAAGAGATCTCTCACTTGTTCTCTTCCTCTCAAAAAGGATGCTTCAGGTAATGACATTGTTCCTAAGGCTAAAGCTAATTATTTTTTGATGAGCATGGCAGAAGTCAAGCTTTGCCGTAAAGAAATTATAGAGTTAATTTCTTTAGATATTATCCAAAGATCTAGTTCTCCTTTCTCTTGTCATGCCATGTATGTTCCTAAATTTGATGAAGATGGTGTTGAGTTAACAGAGAAAAGACTTGTGGTTAACTATAAGCCTCTCAATGAATGTCTTGTTGACAACCAGCATCCTCTTCCAAGTAAAGACCATATATGGCAAGCTATTCAAGGCAGTAACATTTATTCCAAGTTTGATCTGACAAAAGGTTTTTGGCAGATACAGATGAATCCAATGGATATCTATAAAATAGCCTTCTCTGTACCACAAGGCCTGTTTGAATGGAAGGTTCTTCCATTTGGAATTAAAACTGCACCTTCTATTTTTCAGCAAGCTATGGATAACATCTTTTATCAATTTGCTAAATTTATCTAGCCATATATTGATGATATCCTTGTCTTTAGTCAGGATATGAAAAAGCATTTAGAACATTTGCAGGTATTTCTGTAGATTTGTCAATAGCATGGCTTAGCCATTAATCCTACCAAATCTCACTTTGCTCAGTGTGAGATTATTTTAATTGGCATCAAACTTCTCCCAGGGGGGAAAATGGAAGCACAACCACATATTCTTACCAAAATCTAGAATCTTCAGGTAACCTCCGTCAAAGAACTTTAATGTTTTCTGGGTCTGGTCAATTATATTGCTAGCTTTTATAGTAAATTAGCAAAAGATAGAATTGAGTTGAATGCACTGCTAGGAAAGGATCCACCACCATGGTCTGCTAAGCATGATGCCCTGATTCAACGAATCAAGAAGAAATGTGCTGACTTACCTCCATTAAGACTTCCAGGTCCAGGTTTTAAAACCATTGAGACAGATGCTAGTGATTGTGCATGGGCAGGAGTGTTGAAAGAAACCATGCCTAATGGGAAAGAGAAAATTGTCCAATACATCTCAGGAAGCTTTAAAAATAGTGAAATTAATTATCATAGTACACATAAGGAAATCTTAGCAGTTATTAATACACTGAAAGCATTTCAAATGTTTGTTGTTGATAAAAGATTTCTCATCAAAAGTGATTTGCAGAATCTCAAAGGATTTTTTAAGAAAGAATCAAAGGATAAGGTTGTTCACAGAAGGCTTCTCCATTGGGCTCAGTTCTTAAACACCTTTGATTTTGATATAGCTCATCTTCCTAGATCCTCTAACATCTTTGCAGATTTTCTGTCACGCAAAGGTCATAAAGCACCCATACTGGAACATGATGTTCCTATTCTTCCACCACTTGCTAAAGGATGAGTAAATGTTGTCTGTGTTCGTGAACATTGGTGGTATGAACCCAGTTGTATGGAATGGAGCACAAATCCCTTTGCTATGAGGGATCATCATAATTTTTATATGGCTAATGATTTCCTGCATGACAGGTTTAGATGTCTTGTTGTTGCTCAACAATTGACACAAAGTGGTTTATGGACAAATCATCCATTCTTTGAAATGTCCGCTCTTTCAGAAGATATTGATCCTAAAATCAAAGCTGTTCTTCAACATTGGTGTGAAGATAATTGGCAACTTCCTATCAGGTTTTGTAATCCCTTAATCATTCGACCTGATTGATGGTTAGATCATGAAGGTGGAAAGAATCTCATTCGAGATTTATTTCAAGGACCAAATACTGCAGTATCTGAAATGGATTTCCAAGGAACATCTTCTTATTCAGGATGTTTATTCAAATTAACATTTGCCTCTTTCACTGAAAATCTTATCATTAGGCATATGATGCAGACCTATGGCCCTACTAGTTTTGGTTCTCATTTTCAATACTGGAATATTCCTAGTAAATTACAACATTTGTATGTAACAAAGATGCCCTTGTGGATCCACACCAAAACCTACTGGATTGACCAAGCTAATGCCACTTCCATTAGCCATGGAATGTATGGAGCTCATAAGCTCAAAGTTCTTAGTATCATATGGAAGGAAGATCCTAAGGTGCCTATTCCACCTATTGATCCTGTTCAGCCTTCTGGCTCACAATCACATTAGGGACTTTTACCTGGTTGTACTCCTCATCCTGTTTGGGAACAATGTGATCATTGTCACTACTTTGAGGAACGAGCTGGAGAACACTCAGATGATGTTGGCCCCTCACAAATAGCTGTTAAAGGAAAAGAAAAAGACCATCATGCTCCTAACTATTCACATGACATTAAACATTATTGCGAAGGATGCCTGAATTATGCTCCCATGAAATCAAGTGACACCAGCACCAGCTAGTGGATGTGGCTTGTCATCCATCGAAGATACTTATCTCTTCATGTCAAAAGATAAGTGTGGGCCCTTCCACAGTAAAAGGGGAAAGCATATGTGCCTACAGTATGCACGGGTTAACCTTCCCATGATCAAAAAGATGACATGTAAAGTTTGTCAGTTCCCTCTTATCTTGTTCACAGACTAATTGGTCCCACCCGAGGAATCTTTTCCTCACATGGGTAGTCCTTCGGATAAGGGTTGCACGTGTCAACCTTGTATGGTCGGATTTCAAATCTAGATTTGAGAAGAAAGGTTAAAGATCTACCTCTCGTAAGATCTATAAATGCTTGAGAGGCCGCCTCATTCTTCAAGCAAGTCTTGGCAAGCAAAGTCTCCAAGTAAGGTCTAGAGAGTCTTAGAAGTTTAATTGTTAGTTATGAGTCTATAAGAAAAAGAGTACCATTATCTCTGGTTCACTCTCTGCATACAGGTCTGTCTATTGTTTTCATTCAGTGTTTAGTTTATGCTATGTAGCACGCAAAGAATATGAGAATGTATCTATCTTCCACCATTAATAATATATGCAGTAGTCAGAATTATACTGTATTTGTTGCAATTATCCAATTTGATTCTCATTTGCAGCTATGAGAAAAGTTGGTATCAGAGCTGAGTTATAGTACTTTTGTGTTATAACTCTTAGTCTGCTTTCGCTAAATACAGTCTTTGTGTGACTATATTAGCTTCAGATGAATAAACAAAACCATTAATGTATGTATTGCTCATACTGTCACTCTATGTTATAAGTCCTATTGTAAGTCTCGTCAGAAGCTGTGGTAGGTGTTTTGGGCAGTCAAGGCTATTATCTGGTATTTCGAGCACAAATTAGAGCACATTCACTATGGATCAAGCTTCTACATCTAGAGCTGAGATAGCACCTGAAGATCACACAAAGGATCACAGTGCTGAGGTTAGTTTCACTAATTTCTTTCCAGACTCTGAGCAAACGTTTTCTTTACCTGCTGATACTAGCAATGTCATAGATGAGTTATCTAGTAATAAGTTTGCTAATGAAGAATTTAAAGTCCCTGCGATAAAACCCTTTGAAATATATAGAGATATACCTGACAGTCTTGTGTCAATGATTAGTCAGTCTAAGGGTTTAAAAAACTTCTTTGGTTATACCTCTTGGTAGAAATGCCATATAGCATCTTTACAACATACTATCACAGGAGGATCCGAAGGAAGTTTAAATCTGTTCAATGATAAAGAAATTCAAAAATTTAAAGCTCAGGCTATAGCCAGTTCAAAGAACCCCTAGTTCATGCATCTATCCTATGTTAGAATAGGAGTTACATAACATTATAGGAAGGGTCTTCCTATAATAATGATGATGATGCTAAAAGATTCAAGGTTCTTTAAAACTTCCCATGCTCTTTTAGGCTGTGCTTGTGATTCCATGTTTGAAGGACCAATCTATCTGGATTGTATCCTAGATTTCCCTGTTAGTCTTAAAGATGGTAACCTAGATAAAGTTCTTACATATGAATTCAATACCATGAATCTGTTCATGAAAGATAATTCTGTAGATCATTCCCTTGTCTTTTTGGTTCATTATCGTCTGTATAATAAAGTTCTTCCTTTAATGACGAATCCCAGACAAGCCCAGGGAATAGAAGGATTTTCTACCATCTGGAAATCTACTTCAGAGCACACCCAGTTAGTAGCCCCTAAAATTGTTAAGCATAAAGACATTAAGTTACCAGAAGAATGGGCTATCTCTCTTTGGGAAAAAAACTATAAGCCTCCTGAATAGAAATCTCCCCAGTTACGTGGTGTAACTCTTGAGGAAATAGATGACCAAGTGGTTATTTGCTTCTCCTCTGGACATCCTTCATCCATGAGAAAGGAAAAATCATTTAACTATAATAACCCTTCGCCATTTGTGTATTCTAGATCGTAAAGTGTACATCTTCAACCATCAAAAGGCTTTGAAGATCTGTTTAAAATTCCTGTTGTTAAAAAACCTATACAGGGAAACCCTGGTGCTAGTTCTTCTCATGCACCTGTGTCGAATCCATGTCCCCATGACTAGTATTCTGCCCTGGATAATGGATTCTTTCAATGTGAAAAATGTTCCTTCATTTTTCATCCACCTTCTGGCAAAGTAAATATGTTGTCCGATAGACCTGCTATTATCCCAAAACAAGATATTAAAGAAAATACTGAAAAGGCTATTTCTATCCCTTCTGGATCTTGTATTGTACCCGACATGATTCCTCCATTCAAGGGTTTCATGCTCAAAGATGTGTCCAGTCTATATCAAGCTGACTTCTGGCCTTTGCATGTCACCCCTATAGGCGAAGTCCAAGGATCCAGTCAGAGTAAACTTTTGAATTGGACCAACATGTGTATCAATAAAACCCTCCTATTTGTTCATGATAGGAAAACCCAGGATGAGATACATGCTCTTCAGTAAGAAACAGTTGTTATCTTTGCAAGCCAATATGCATGCTGTCATTGTCGCTCTAGAGTGACTCGAAAAGGATCTCTTACAACAAATGAAAGATGAGATTCTAGAGCTGAAAGCTGCTTATCTCCAATTCAAAACGCATGCTGAAGTGTGGTGGATCGATCAACAACGTGCAGCTGATACACATAGAGAAACGCTGTAACACACATTTCTTCTTGATTCGTTGAATCAGGGCATCATGTTTAGCAGACCATGGTGGTGGATCCTTTCCAAGCAGTGCGTTCAACTCAATTCTATCTTCTGCTAATTTACTATAAAAGCTAGCAATATAATTGACCAGACCCAAAAAATGTTGAAGTTCTTTGACGGAGGTTACCTAAAGATTCTGGATTTTGGTAAGAATATGTGGTTGTGCTTCCGTTTTCCCCCCAGGGAGAATTTTGATGCCAATGAAAATAATCTCACACTAAGCAAAGTGAGATTTGGTAGGATTAATGGCTAAGCCATGCTGTTGACAAATCTGCAGAAAGACCTGCAAATGTTCTAAATGCTTTTTCATATCTTGACTAAAGACAAGGATATCATCAATATATGGCTGGATAAATTTAGCAAATTGATAAAAGATGTTATCCATAGCTTGCTAAAAAATAGAAGGTGCAGTTTTAATTCCAAATGGAAGAACCTTCCATTCAAAAAGGCCTTGTGGTATAGAGAAGGCTGTTTTATAGATATCCGCTGGATTCATCTGTATCTGCCAAAAACCTTTTGTTAGATCAAACTTGGAATAAATGTTACTACCTTGAATAGCTTGCCATATATGGTCTTTACTCGAAAGAGGATGCTGGTTGTCAACAAGACATTCATTGAGAGGCTTATAGTTAACCACAAGTCTTTTCTCCGTTAACTCAACACCATGTTCATCAAATTTAGGAACATACATGGCATGACAAGAGAAAGGAGAACTAGATCTTTGAATAATATCTAAAGAAATTAACTCTGTAATTTCTTTACGGCAAAGCTTGATTTCTGCCATGCTCATCAAGAAATAATTAGCTTTAGCCTTAGGAACAATGTCATTACCTGAAGCATCCTTTTTGAGAGGAAGAGAACAAGTGAGAGATCTCTTTTATTTCTTCAGGTCTTTAGTCATCACAGTCTGGGAGTATGTTGCTTTAAGTTGTTCCAAGTCTGTAGCTGCTGCTTCAATCTGTTGTGTTAACCAGATAGTGTTTGTTCTTTTCTTCTTTTTCTGGAATTCAATCTGTTTGGTGAAGGCCACATTCTGATGTAAACAGAGCATCTAAAATGTACCAAGGAGAGTAATAAACATGGAATCCATAATGATGGGTTCCCATCCTTGCATGGTTCTACTGCCAATGACACCATCATAGCCATTCACTTCATAATGAACAAAGGTCAGTTCATCAAAGAAATCTTTCCTAATTGAATAAGAACCTTGTAGATAAATTGAGAAATAAATTTGCCTTTTCCAAATTCTATTTCTGTAGTTCCCTTTATCCAGAGATCGGCTAGAAAACACTGATATCTGGCAAGATTAATATCAGCTCCTGTATCCCACAAGAAGGCTAAAGGATACATCTTTATACCTAGAGGATGAATATTGAGAATAACTCCAGGACAAGTAGTAGTATAGACAGTTTGGGCTGTTCTAAATGTGCTACTACTTCCTTCATCTAAATAAGGAATTTTATTTTGAATAAGAATTGGGCTTTGAGCTGGTTCTGTTACCTGTGGGCTGAAAGATTGTTCTTCATAGAGTAATTGTTCTGATTCTACCTTTTCCTAACAAAATAATTGTTCCTCTTGAGGAGAAATATCTTTGGGAAGCTGGCTTCCTGAAGAGGATATATATTGATTGATATATCGATCCAGCTAAGGGGATTTCTCCATTTCTTCAACAAGATTAATATTTTCTTCTTCCTCTATTTCACTGATCTCAACATGGGCTTGTTGAATTACTTTTTCCAGAAAAATCTTTCTCTGTCTTCTCCACAACCTTCTAGCCATGCTTCCTATAGAGGGAGCAATCTCAATACTTCACTGTGCGATAGGCATAGTGGATTCTCTAGGTGAGATAGGCCTAGGTGTATAGTCTAGCACAGGACTTCTTCTGATAACTGGGCTAGGGGGTTCATTTTCTTTTAACAGGAAATATTTTTTGGATTTAAGTTGTTCTAACTTGTTAGCCAGCTTTCTCCATGTTTCTAGTCCCATATTCATTCCAGCTATTCTGCTTTCTACTTGGATGATCTCTTCAATTGTCTTATCCAATTTGGCTCTAGTATTTCTACGGAGCATCATGTAGAAAAAAGAATTTTCAGAGTCACTGGAAGCAGATTCTGAATCCTTTGGATGACTAGTGATAATATTGACATTGGCCTACTCAGTCGCAGACAAGAACTCAGCCTCATCAGATTCTGTGTCTGATATATCAGAAAGAATGATGTCATCAGAATCTGAGGGATAGTCATTGATGAATTCTTATTCATCATTATCAAGTCTAGCTTTTTTGGCTACACGAACCTTACCTTTGTTTTTCTTCTTGTTTCTATCTAGACATTTATTAGCATAATGTTTTCCTTTACAGATATAACAAGTAGGTTCCCACTTTTTACCAGAACCTCTTTTATCATTCTTCTTCTTTCGAAAGTATCCTTTTTTCTTAGGGTACTTACTGTATGACTTCTTCTTCTTTTTCTTATAATATTTATTCTTATCAAAATATTGCTTTTTAGAAGAAGGCTGACATGTTGTACATTTATCATACTATGAAGAAGGTAAAAGCTGATAACAAACAGAAGAGGAGATCATAGGCTTGACTTTCTTTATCTCTTTTCTTTGTTGTGTTTCTTGACATATTATCTCATTAATTTCGACCTGGAACTGAACTAGTTGAGGAAAGGTCAGTTCTTTTAACTCTAAACCTTCATGGACCATATTCTCTAGAATTTTCTTATGATAGAAGTCTCCCAAATCAGGGCCAAAACTTTTCAAGAAAGTTGTGAACATAAAATCTTGATTTTGTTCATGTCCAGAAATATACAGGTTTTTGTACTGGTCTTCACAATATTCTTTGAAACACTTTAAATCTTTACACTTGCCTTTGAGGAATTTGTTGTAGGCAAGTCTCTCTCTAGTATCTGTTTTTCCTACAAATAGATGAGTCAAATGAGCACACACCTGATCAGTGCCACTGTTTATTAACTGTTCTCTGTATCCATTCTCAAGACGATCCCAAACATTTCTGGCTAGTCTAGTTAGAGAATTGAGAGCTTGTTTGATCACCTGAGCTTCATCAGCTCCTGCATTGGTAGACATATAGTTGGTGATCGAGGCGCACAAGGCGTCAATTCCTCTCATATTTTCTATCTCCTCAAAACTGTCAAAGTTAACTAGGGGAGGAGTATCTAGCTTAAAAGACTGGATGTTCTTAAATGGGTCAACTAGATTGGAACCATTTGGATTTGTTCCATTACCATGGGCCATCTGGAATTTACCAGCCAACTGTTCTGACTCAGTGGTTTCTCTAAGTGTTCCAATTGAGGGATCAAATATCTTTTCAATTATAGGCTGCTAGGATGAACCTTAAGCCTAGGGCCTTCATGTTGAGCCTGTAAATCTGTTCAATGATAAAGAAATTCAAAAATTTAAAGCTCAGGCTATAGCCAGTTCAAAGAACCCCCAGTTCATGCATCTATCCTATGTCAGAATAGGAGTTACAGGACATTATAGGAAGGGTCTTCCTATAATTATGATGATGATGCTAAAAGATTCAAGGTTCTTTAAAACTTCCCATGCTCTTTTAGGCTATGCTTGTGATTCCATGTTTGAAGGACCAATCTATCTAGATTGTATCCTAGATTTCCCTGTTAGTCTTAAAGATGGTAACCTAGATAAAGTTCTTACATATGAATTCAATACCATGAATCTGTTCATGAAAGATAATTCTGTAGATCATTCCCTTGTCTTTTTGGTTCATTATCGTCTGTACAATAAAGTTCTTCCTTTAATGATGAATCCCAGACGAGCCCAGGGAATAGAAGGATTTTCTACCATCTGGAAATCTACTTCAGAGCACACCCAGTTAGTAGCCCCTAAAATTGTTAAGCATAAAGACATTAAGTTACCAGAAGAATGGGCTATCTCTCTTTGGGAAAAAGACTATAAGCCTCCTGAATAGAAATCTCCCCAGTTACGTGGTGTAACTCTTGAGGAAATAGATGACCAAGTGGTTATTCGCTTCTCCTCTGGAAGTCCTTCGTCCATGAGAAAGGAAAAATCATTTAACTATAATAACCCTTCACCATCTGTGTATTGTAGATCGCAGAGTGTACATCTTCAACCATCAAAAGGCTTTGAAGATCTGTTTAAAATTCCTGTTGTTAAAAAACCTATACAGGGAAACCCTAGTGCTAGTTTTTCTCATGCACCTGTGTCGAATCCATGTCCCCATGACCAGTATTCTACCCTAGATAATGTATTCTTTCAATGTGAAAAATGTTCCTTCATTTTTCATCCACCTTCTAGCAAAGTAAATATGTTGTGCAGTAGACCTGCTGTTATCCCAGAACAAGATATTAAAGAAAATACTGAAAAGGCTATTTCTACGCCTTCTGGATCTTGTATTGTACCCAGCACAATTCCTCCATTCAAGGATTTCATGGTCAAAGATGTGTCCGGTCTGTATCAAGCCGACTTCTGGTCTTTGCATGTCACCCCTGTAGGCGAAGTCCAAGGATCCAGTTAGAGTAAAATTTTGAATTAGACCAACCTGTGTATCCGTAAAACCCTCCTATTTGTTCATGATAGGAAAACCCAGGATGAGATACATGCTCTTCAGCAAGAGAAACAGTTGTTATCTCTGCAAGCCAATATGCATGTTGTTGTTGCCGCTCTGCAGCGACTCGAAAAGGATCTCTTACAACAAATGAAAGATGAGATTCTAGAGCTGAAAGCTGCTTATCTCCAATTCAAAATGCATGCTGAAGTGTGGTGGACCGCTCAACAACGTGCAGCTGATACACATAGAGAAAAGCTGCAACAAGTTAGAGCAGAAAGTCATATGGATTATGAAGTGTTAAGCTCGCAGTTAGGAAACTACAGAATTCAGTTAAAGCACACTGAAGACAAGACAGATCTTGTCAACCATGAAGTCCAACAAGTCAAGGAGACTACTGTACAAGTAAAGGATTATGTTGTTCATGAATCCTCATCTATTTAGACTCTTGTGACAACCATTCAAGTACAGTCACAACAGAGAAAAATGTTGAACTTCCCATCTAGTGCCCAAGGATATCTACAAGCTCAACATGAAGGCCCTAGGCTTAAGGTTCATCCTAAACAACCTGTAATTGAAAAGATATTTGATCCCTCAACTGGAACACTTAGAGAAACCACTGAGTCAGAACGGTTGGCTGGTAAATTCTAGATGGCCCGTGGTAATGGAACAAATCCAAATGGTTCCAATCCAGTTGACCCATTTAAGAACATCCAGTCTTTTAAGCCAGATACTCCTCCCCTAGTTAACTTTGACAGTTTTGAGGAGATAGAAAATATGAGAGGAATTGACACCTTGCGCACCTGGCTCACCAACTATATGTCTACCAATGTAGGAGCTGATGAAGCTCAGGTGATCAAACAAGCTCTCAATTCTCTAACTGGACTAGCCAGAAATGTTTGGGATCATCTTGAGAATGGATACAGAGAACAGTTAATCAACAGTGGCACTGATCAGGTGTGTGCTCATTTTAGTCGTCTATTTGTAGGAAAAATAGATACTAGAGAGAGACTTTCCTACAACAAATTCCTCAGGTGCAGATAATTATCTCTTTATCCCTTGTTCCTCATAGAAGAGATTAAACTCATTTGATGTAAACTCTCCACCTCTATTAGACCTCAAGCAGTTGATCTTCAAATCTATCTCATTTTCAATAATTGCCTTGAATGCTTTGAACTTTTCTAAGGTTGATGAGAATAATCATCAATTAACAACATGAAATACCTATCTCCTTGCAGACTTCTTACTCTGGTAGGCCCACATAGATCTGTATACACTAATTCCAGTAAACCTTCAATAGATTGATCCTTGCTCTTGAAGTTCGTTCTTGTCTGTTTTCTAAATTGGCACCCTTGCACAATGTATCAACAGGCTTCACAAGTTTGGGCAAATCTCTTATAGCTTGAGTGGAACTTATCTTCATAATGTTGTCAAAATTGATGTGACACATCCTTTTGTGCCATAGCCATCTTTCATCAATTTGAGCCAACAAGCCATAGTTATAATTTCCTTTCAGATGATAGATATTGCCTTTAATCTTTTTACCAGTTACAATTACTATTCTGAAGCTTTCCATGATCTTGCATCCATTGTCCTTGAATCTCAAATCATAACCTTTGTTACACATCTTACCAACACTCAAAAGATTGTGCTTTAACCCTTTCACATACAAAACATCTTCAGTATTATGTTTGCCATCAAAAGAAATGGATCATTTTCCATAGATCTTACCAATTGTGTCACCTCCAAACCTAACCAGTCCTCCATTATATCTTTCCAGACTTACAAACTTACTTTTGTCACTGGTCATGTGATGAGAGCATCCACTATCAGTAACCCATTCATCTTTATCTTCAATAACCTGAATAGCCAATGTACTTTCCACTGGTTTTTCTTCCTTCACATAGTTAGTAGGATTAGTAGATATAGGTTGTTCTTTAATAACAATAAATAAGCATTCATTACCAGAAGTACTAGCATTATCTGGTTCACTATCTGATACGCCTTCATCATCATCAATATCTTCAACATAATAACATTTCTTTGGATTCCTAGGTCTATCAGGTATTGGCTTAGAAACACTTGTGGGGCATCTAGAAGCATAATGACCAACTCTACCATTACTGAAACATTTAAATGGTAATTTGCATTTGAACTTACCAATACCTCTGAGTAGACTATTAACAAAGTTGGCTTCAAGTTCTTCAAGCTCATAATCTAGTTCCACCTTGTACTTGTCAGATCTAGGTGTTCTTTCTAAAGTGTTGGCCTTGAAAGTAGTCTTTGTCTTCGGAAGAGAATCACTAAGTTCTCTCATTTCAAAGGCTGTCAACTTTTCGAGCAGCCGATCTTTTGTAATCTTTGTTACTGTCATTATTTCTTCAATTATGGCCACCTTATGACTAGATGATTTAGGTAGTGATATGAGAATTTTGTTCACAACTTCAACATCCTCAGTTTTTCCTCCCACACTCTTAATGCTACTCACAAGTTCATCAATCTTCTACATGAAGAATGTTATGTTGTCATCTTCACTCATCTTCAAACCTTCATATTTCACCTTCAAACTATACAACTTGGCACTCTTCACATATTCATCTTCTTCATATATATTCTTCAGCTTGTCCCAGATTTCATAGGCAATTTCTAGCTCCATGATCCTTGTTACTTCAATGTCAGATAGGGCGCTTACCAAGGCATCTATGGCTTTTATGTTGAACTCGAATTGCTTGATCTCATCTTTAGTTTGCAGACCATTCTCTAGTATTTCATACTTATCTTCAGTTATTTTCCAAACACTATAACCCAAGGAGAGGAGATGGGTTTTCATGTGAATATTCCATATGGAGTAGTTTGTCCCATTGAACCATGGACTTTCCTTTTTATATGACATCTTGGATCAGCCTCAAGCGGTCAAGCTTTCTTTTGAGTAACCTTGCTCTAATACAAATTGTTGAAATGCACAAGACAACTAAGAGGGGGGGTGAATCAGTTGTCACAAAACTTAAACAATCTCTGCATCTTAAACATCATCCACTTATTTTCTATTGTAATGATTAGAATATGAAAAACTCAGAATCTGAAATTCTAACACAACTGCAAGATCATACACAATAGACACCAAATTTTTACGTGGAAAACCATGTGAAGGGAAAAACCACGGTGGGGGTTAACCCACAAGATTTTCAAGTAAAGAATAATATCAAAAATCAAAGGGTCATTGCCATTAGGGCTCACTGCCCAGAGCTCACTAATCAAAGAGACTCACTGCCAAGGGTTTTGAACTGAGATAATAGCATCTACTCCATGCCTGAATTCAGTTCCATTGAAGTGCAATACTCTTCCTCTACTTTGCTCTGCTTTCTCCACTCAACTTCGCATATTTCTTACAAGGACATATTTTCCACGACTCAATTTCAAGTATATATATCATTCATCAACCTTGGAATGTACATCAAGGTCGGCATTACATTCATCAACCGTTGGAACAATCTCCAAGGTCGGCATTACAAACATTTACAAAATAGGTCTTTATCTAATACAAAAATATGCTAAGGAAATGTGGTAAATATGTATGCAGATCATGCCATGCCTTGGCTAGGACTCAAACATGATCTTCCACGCCACAACATGCTTCTACAATCTTCAATAGATCTCTTCAATCACTGGAATTAACCAAGTTAGCTAAGACTAGTTACACGCTACATTATCTGGAGATAATCTTCAAACATGATCTCAATTCCTTAATGTGGACCAATGTAAAGATAGGAACATGATCAAGAGGCATCCACAAGCATGTTGTAATCACTAGGAGCAACCACACAAACTCTAAACAATTTATCAATAAGATGCTTCACACCGGAGCACATGAACTTCACTATCTTCAACTGTCATAAAAGAAGGATAGCTTGTGGACCACCAAATCATGAACCAGTACAGTTCTAGGCACTTATCATCATCCTAGACTTCTCTCTAGAACCATAGAGAAAAATGCTTCAATGTAGAGGATTGCAAAGCAAAACACTTTCTCTCTATCACCACTAAATAATTAGAAAAAGTAGGTTTTACATTGGTGAATAAAACTCACTCAATTCTTTATACCGAAGGCCCAAACTCAAGAATTAGCATCTTAAGGCATGCCTCTAAATAAATTCCAATCCATAGACCAAGATCTTTAATATACAAGAAATGCAGAGCAATCTTCTAGATTGTTCTTCATTATGCAACTCACTGTCTTCATTGTGATTCACTGTTTCCTTTCTGATTTTTTTGGAGGGGCTAATTTTCTCAATGTTCTCAACATGCAAGGCTTCTAAACAAGTAACAAAATAAAATACAGTTGACACAAATGAAAACAAAGATATGTCGACATCGATGACAACACCGATTAGGCACATACTTGCAACAAGTCAGATGTGCAGTAAAGCATACAATATTACTTTTCATGCCAAATGTTATGAAATTAGGAAGGCAGAGTCTGAAAAACTAGTTGTAGAAGGCATCAAGTCATATGGTGATATCTATCATCTGAAGGAGGTAAATAGAAGAGCATTCTTATTGTCTTAATCTAGTGAGTGTTGGCTATGGCACAAGCGAATGGGACATACTAACTTTGACAATATGGTAAAGATCAGCTCTATTCATGCAGTGAGAGGCATACCTAAAATAACCAAGCTTATAAATACATTATGCAAGGAATACCAAATGGGAAAGTAGACAAAGACAAATTTTAAGAGAAAGGAGTATTCTTCTTCAATGCCATTGGAGATGATTCACACTGATCTATGTGGCCCTACAAGAGTAAAGAGTCAGCAAGGTGATGTTGATAGTAAGGAATACTGACAGGAGGGGGTGAATTAGTATTCCACAAAACCACTTCTTAACAAATTTGTTAATCTAGTTTCCAAAATTAATAACATCAAAATAGAGTAAGCATGAAAACAGCAACCACACAGACATAACACATGAACACCAGATTTTTACGTGGAAAACCCAAAAAGAGAAAAACCATGTTGATTGTTAGCTCACAATATATTATTATAGCACAATACTGGATTACAATAAGGTTCATTGCCCTGAGAAATGCTCACTGCAAAAAGGCTCATTATTAAAATAGGCTCACTACCTAAAGAAAGAAGAAGAAGAAGAATGGATCACTGCCAAATTAGCTACTCAAATTGCATCTATCCATGCATGGTTATAGCTTCAATGAAGCACTAAAATACTGACTCAAAGCTCTTCATCTCTGACTGCTCTGTTTCTTTGCTTTGGTTTTACATAGGAACAAGATTTCTCTTCTTCTGCTCTTCGTCACTTTCACAAAATCATCTTGCTTCACATGTCACACACATATTCATTCACATTCATATCGTATGACAAAATACTGAATTTGATCCATTATATATATCCGCAACACTTGATATCTTCATATTAGGTTGGCCTAATAAAATGAGATGTGTACTCATACCTTAAGTAGCTTGTCGGCCAAATTCATATGCCAAAACTCCCAGAAGACTTAGACAACACTTGAATTGCATTCACATATGTCAACCTAAACTATTTAACCACTTAGGATTAAGTTCTAAACAATAGAACTTACCACATACAATTCAAACTTGTCATGTCAGCCTCTAACTCAGACTTCCATTGATTTACTTTATCTGTCAGACTACATCTTTTACTACGGACCATAGAGCTTTCTCAAAATCATATCAAAGACTCCTCAGACATCACCAATCATACCTTCAGAACTACAAATGAAAATATCTTTTAGCGGAAAAATGCAGACCATCAGAATTCAGACTCTGTCACAGTCAAACTCTGTCAAATAGTGTAGCGATACTCAGTAGCTTGTAACTATCTTTCCATTGGACTTTAGAACTTGCAAGTCTAGATTTAGACACTTCATACAAGTTTTTGTAACACCCTAAAACTGCACATCAAGAAATGCAACACTGGAGGAATGCGAACTAAGACAACTGAGTGTTCTCCTCTGAGTAGCACTATATTTTACTCTACTGGACTTAGGCCATTTGATGATATACTTCCAACCAATGCCATTCCAAACACTATTCTGTTGTCGCTTCTTTTATATATTGCCAATACTTAGCCAATATGACTAAGTCTTCTTTACCGAACTAAAAAATCTATTCCAACCTTGTTCCTTTTCTTGTTGCCATCGATGACAACACTTAATTCTTCAACATAGCAGTGTCTCTTGCCAACAATCTCCCCCTTTTGAATTGATGGCAACACTTAGTGAAAAATGCTTTTGACTGCTCCCCCTTTCTATATACACTCAACATTTCTTCTCCCCTTGAGATGTTTGCCCATTTTTCACTGATCTTCTTCTCCCCCTTTGACATCAATGGCAAAGGTGGGGGTTCCGGAATCAAAACTTGTCAAAACTACAAAAATTTGTTGTACTCTACCACATATGTACAAGTATGCATTTGCATCTTAATTTACAATTGAAGGTAAAATATCATTATAGATATCCTTTATCTGAGCTATCTCTCCATTCCAACTAATTCTTGTAGTCTCCAAAATATGGATGTGGCTATTTATCAAAAAGACTAGCTTTTCTGCCTTCTGCACATCTGATGGTGTACCAATTAATGCTTGTGATTTCAAGGCTTCATCTACTAGATTGGTCATGGAATCAATTTTTGGACTTAAAAGATCCCTTAGATGGCACAACTTGTCTTTGATTTCTTCCCTTTTCTTCATTAGAATGCTCAAATCACTGTGAATATTTACAACCTGTGTCTCTTTGGTACTTATTAACTCAACTGCTAGATTATATGTCTTAGAAATACTAAGCAGCTTGACTTCCATGTTTTTTATTTTATCCTCTAATTCCTTTGTGACTTCTGGCCAAGATAAATAGAATTTGTACAAGTCACAACCTTCTTTTATGACACTTTGTATACCTCTTATTCCTTGATCCAAAGAGATCTTATCCTTGATCAACATGGTTTTCAACTCGGCTAGTCTTTTCTCATCAAATTCTCTTCTGACTTTTATTTTTGCATATTTTTCAAAGGATTCAAAATGATTTCTAATTAATTTCATCATACCTTTTAGTTGATCAGTAGAAGATATCGATGTATCTTTCTAGTATTCATGCATCAATTTTCCTAGTACCTCAGATACCGTTGAGATGAGCTTGTTGTCTTGCATGTGAGTTTTCATCAATTCTTCCTATGTCTTTGCTTGGGCAAATGATACTAATTCAAATTTATATTCTGGAGACAGAGAATTTAGATTTATTGGTTCTTGAAGAAACTTGGGTAGATCTAGGATTTGTACACTTTGTAGCTTCTCAAAGTGTTTTGCAATAGTGTCTCTTGCTACATTTTCTTCACAAAGTGAAACTTTCTTACCTTTCTCTTCTTCAGTTGAGTCTTCTGTAATGGATGAAGTCCTTATTCTTTTTCTGGGACTAGATGCTGGTCTCTCCTCTTCAAATTTCTTATCTTTTCTTTCTGGAGTGCTTGATGTACATTCTACCAGAGCACCTATGGATTTTGATCCTTCTGATTTAGTTTTTTCCTTACTTAAATAGTCATCTAAATCTTTCTTTGATAGTACAAGTTCCATTAACATTCTGGAAGATAATTCTGAGAATGTCCCAAATCTGTCCTCTTTGGGATCATTAGGTTTACTTAGTAGTGCATTAGCTAATTCTATCAAGATGTCTTTTGTAACTTCATAACCAAGTGCAAGGACCCATATAGTTCTTGGTTCCATAGCTTACATGAAGCATTTGTCTTTATCCACCATGAATACAATCCATTTTTCATATTTTGTCACTATATTTTTGGGTATCTGAAACCTTCTTAACATTTTCTTTTGAAAATCTTTGAAATATTGCCATAAGATTTCATCTTGCTTATCTGTATTACCCAAACTCTATAAGTGATTTCTTATTTGAGAAGATATAGGTGTGTGATCAATCCAAACAATGTTTCCTAAACTAGGTAGCTCATTTAGGAAGTAAAATAGTAAACATGTAATCAATGTTCCATATTTGAAAGGTTGATTAGTTTCCTTTGATCTTTTCAAGTTCTCCATTAGTTCACTTTGGAGCAATTCATAGAGTTCATACTCCGTATTGTTCTTGATCATGTCATATGCAATGTCTATGGCTGATGCAGACACAAAATTTTCTTTGTTGGAAAAGCATATTTTGTATCCAATAATCATTGATGCAAATCTGATAGATGAATCCTTAATATCATTTACTGTAAGGGCATTCTTATCTAGTTTGGCTCATGTTAGCTACATTACCAAATTGTTCTTCATTTTCTTTATGCCTAGAACCCTTCCTGAGGATCTCATACCTATTACCACCTTGATAGATTCTTTAGTTATCATATAGGGTTCATCAAGCCATAGAAATTCATCATGAATTCTGCTTAGAATAAGCTTGACCCATTCATCATTCAGAATTGCGGAAAAATCCAACATGGAGTCAAATTTATTTTCCCCAAAATCTTTATATTCATCTCTCAATACAATATCCACTGTAGTCAATTCGTCCAAGTACAATTTTCCTAACTTAATGTGATCATATTCTTCTAGACTGATACAAATGTATGCTCTAACATCTTCCATATGCATAACCCCATGAGGTGTAATTGAGAATGCCCCTAACGGATCATTTTCTAGTGGTTTGAAGAATTGTTTCTTGAACTTAGGGTCTCAATTAAATGAGGAGTAAACATTTTACAAAATAATTTAATTTTCACATAAGGGTTTTCAGATTGTAAATACCTTTTTCACCGAATTAGGGTTTATGTGGTCTTGTCTTGATTCACTTAGAGAACACTGTGGCTACCTTGAATGTTTCTTTTAGTTGCTTTAGACACTTGAGAACTTTGAGAAATGATTTTTCTTTTGGATACAATTCCTTTTAAACCTCGCATGCCAAGACCTAAGTGTCATTAATGTCACTCTTTTAAAAAAGCTGACAAGTACTCTCCTGATAATCACAGATACTCTAGATTACTCCACAAATCTCCACAATTGATTCTTTTCTTTCGGTATTTACTTCAAAAGATCTACGATAAGATTGTTTTCATCATATCTTCGTATTGGATTCTGGCACAAACTATCTGGCTGGGGGTTTTGGATTTTCAACGCTACTCCCCCTGAGCCAGAGTTCCCAAATTACTTCCCAGAGGAAGTACCTGCACCAAAATCTAGTGCAAATCCATCCTTAACATTTTGAACATCCTTCTTAACCCAAATTTTGTCCATTTCTTTCTTTTTTTCAACCGCATCAACCTTTTCTTTTCCTTTATCATTCCTTTGTTTCGTTTTCCTATTTTCAATATGGTACTTTCTTTTCACACTTTTGCTTCTACAGACTCTAGCAATATGTCCATACTTGTTGCAATTGTAGCATACCACATTCCTTTGTCTTTGATTCCTTCTATTGATCAGATTTGATCTACATTGATTAGCCATATGTCCAAATCTGTTGCATGCAAAATATGTTCCATTGAATGATTGACTATTCCTTGCAATGTAGAAACCATTCCTTACCAGCTTTCTGCATTCACTTGATTTGTGACTAATTTTCTTGTAGTTAAAACACTGACAAGAGAATGATGGAACAATTTGGTTTACTCTATTTCTACATTGAGTAGCCCTATGACCAAACTTATTGCATTTGAAACAATGGCCATTGAAAGATGGATACCCTTGAGCATTTGGCTACCTTACCAGAGGTCTTCTTCTTTGATTTCTAAACTGGTTCCCTTTGTTTTGATTTACCTTAGTGTTTTTTTGATTAGGTTTTGAACTTTCACCTTTCTCAAATCCCAATCCTTTCTTATCCTCGAAACTCTTTTGACTGGCAATCATCTCATCAAGATTTGCAAAACTTATCTTGAACTTTTCTTCATAGCTCTTGGCTTTTTCCAATTCTGCTTTCAGGCTCACAATTTCTTTTTCAAGTTTGACACAATCTTTTGATTTTCTTTTTACCACTAGATTTAGATTTTCTTCTACTTTTGGTGTTTCCACTACTTCCACTTCCAAATCATTCAGGGTTTCATTTGTTGATATCAATTGTTCACATACTTCTTTGTATTTTTATTTAAATTTCTTGGCTTGCTCTTTTAGTTTAAAGATACATTCCTCAAGTTCTTTCATGTTATCCTTTAGATCTCTGATTTCTGCTTCAGATCTTTCAATATAAAAAAGAGATGTTTCTAGTCCATCAATGTTTGAGACATTTTCAGATCTCCTAGCTGCCATGAGTGAACTCTCCCAGATCTTCCTCAAGCTGTTAGGCTTCTTCCAAGGAAACTTGCTCTGATACCAGTTATTGATAGTAAGGAATACTGAGAGGGGGGTGAATCAGTATTCCACAAAACCACTTCTTAACAAATTTGTTAATCCAGTTTCCAAAATTAATAACATGAAAATAGAGTAAGCATGAACACAACAACCACACAGACATAACACATGAACACCAAATTTTTACGTGGAAAACCTAAAAAGGGAAAAACCATGGTGAGTGTTAGCTCACAATGTATTATTATAGCTCAATATTAGATTATAATAAGGCTCACTACCTTAGGGCTCACTACCCTGAGAAATGCTCACTGCAAAAAGGCTCACTACGAAAACAGGCTCACTGCCTAAAGAAAGAAGAAGAATGGCTCACTGTCAAAATTAGCTACTCAAATTGCATCTATCCATGCATGGTTATAGCTCCAATGAAGCTCTTTGTCTCTGACTATTTTATTTCTCTACTCTACTTTTACATAGGAACAAGATCTCTCTTCTTCTGCTCTTTGTCGCTTTCACAAAATCATCTTGCTTTGCATGTTGCACACAAATTCATTCACATTCACATCACATGACAAAATAATGAATTTGATCCATTATATATATTTGCAACACTTGATATCATCATATTAGGTTGGTCTAATAAAATGAGGTGTGTACTCATACCTTAAGTAGCTTGTCGGCCAAATTCATATACCAAAACTCCCAACTGACTCAAACAACACTTGAATTGCATTCACATATGTTGGCCTCAACTATTTAACAACTTAGGATTAAGTTCTAAACAATAGAACTTACCGCATACAATTCAAACATGTCATGTCAGCCTCTAACTCAGATTGCCATTGATTTTATTTATCTGTCAGACTACATCTTTTATTACGGACCACAGAGCTTGCTCAAAATCATATCAAAGATTCCTCAGACATCACCAATCATACCTTCAAAACCACAAATCAAAATATCTTTTAGCGGCAAAATGCAGACCATCATAATTCAGACTCTGTCACAGTCAAACTTTGTCAAACAGTGTAGCGATACTTAGCATCTTGTAACTATCTTTCCAGTGGACCTCAGAACCTACGACTCTGGATTTAGACACTTCATACAAGTGTTTGTAACACCCCAAAACTGCACATCAAGATATGCAACACTGAAGGAATGCAGACCAAGACAACTGAGTGTTATGCTCTGAGTAGCACTGTATTTTATTCTACCTGACTTAGGCCATTTGACGATATACTTCCGAATTTGGTCAACTGCTGAAACCTTAGATATAAGATCACCTGAGAGTTAGAAACATCACACCAGAATTGCAAAACTTGATCTTCAACTGCGGACCAATGCCAGTTCAAACACTATTCTTCAGTCACTGCTTCTGTATATTGCCAATACTTAGCCAATATGACTAAGTCTTCTTTACCAGACCAAAAACTATGTTCCAACCTTGTTCCTTTTCTTGTTTCCATCAATGACAACACTTAATTCTTCAACATAGCAGTGTCTCTTGCCAACAAGTGAAAGGTATTTCATGTTGCTCATTGATGACTATTCTAAAATGACTTGGGTTACTTTCTTAAGAGAAAAATAAGATGGCTTTGATAAGTTTAAAATTTTCAAAGTGATGGTTGAGAATGAAATGGATACTAAGATCAAATGTTTAAGGTTTGATAGAGGAGGTGAGTTTACTCCAAATAAATTTGTTAAATTTTTTGAGATCATGGTATTAGGAGACATCTATCAGCTCCTAGGACCCCTCAACAAAATGGGGTAGTGGAAAGGAAGAATAGGATTGTGCAAGAGATGGCTAGGGAAATGTTGAAAGATGCATATCTGCCTGACATGTACTAGAAGGAAGCAATTCACACTATCATCTATCTAATTAATAGAGTGCAACTAAGGATCAATAGCACTAAGACCCCTTATTAGCGATGTTATGGAAGACCTCCCACTGTTAGATACTTCAAGCTCTTGGGTAGCAAATGCTATATCAGAAGAGATGAAGAAGACATGTGAAAGTTTGATTCAAGAAGTGATGAAGAGATCTTTATTGGTTACTCAACCAAAAGCAAGTCCTATAGATGCTACAAAAAGAGATTGGGAAAGATGATTGAAAGCACAACTGTCAAAGTAGATAAAGATTTGTATCAAATCTCACAAGAATTAGAGGACTCTAGTTCTGACATCTTTCCATGCATTAAAGATGAAGAAGAAGATAAAGAAGAAAAGGAACAAGAACTAGAGAAGATACTTAAGCCTCCAACAAAGTATGTTCAAAAGAACCATTTAGTAGATTAGATCATTAGAGATAAGAATGAAGGTGTGTAGACCAGGAGATGGTTTGAAAATTAGGCATATGAGCAAGTAAACTTGTGTTTATTATCAAAGGTAGAACCCAAAACCTCTACTGATGCTAGCAAATATGATGGATGTATAAAGGAAATGGAAGAAGAATTGAATTAGATTGAGAAGAATCTGACATGGGAATTGGTTCCTAGAGCAGCCAATAAGAATGGTAAAGGAACAAAGTGGGTGTTCCAGAACAAGCTGAATGAGGATGGTGAAGTTGTGAGGATCAAAGCAATATTGTTGTGTAAGGGCTATTCTCAAGTTTTTATCTTCTCTAGATGGTCCTTGACTTCCACATGTACCTTCTTCATACATTTATTGAACTCCTTTCCCTCCACACTCCACTTATCTCCCTATGCAATGTCCCTTATTTTTTATACGTTCCTTAGGTTGTTGCCATTTACAATTTGGAATGGTATCTTTTTGGTGATCCTGTTAGATTCAGGGCAGACAACTGAGAGGGGGGGTGAATCAGTTGTCCAAAACTTTCTTCCAATTAAACACTTAAATCCACTTTGTAATTTAGCAGCATAATAATAAATCAATCATGGAAACATAATGCATTAAATCAAGAGCAGAAACACATTAACACATGAGACACTAGGATTTTGACATGGAAAACCCAGTTAAGGGAAAAACCACGGGGTGACTAACCCAAGAATGTATTCTCTGTTAGAATAATAGAAAGAACAAAATGGCACATCCCAATTAGGGTTCACTGCCCGAGCACACTGCTCACAAGAGGCTCACTGCCTACAAGAGACACACTATCTGTAGAATAATAAGTATCACATACTTGAACTGGAGAATAGCATCTTCACCATGCTTGAATCAGTTCCATTTAAGCCCAATACTTCTGCTCTACCTTTCGCTCTCCTCTTTGCTACCACACTCTCATCTCTCCAAGATGCATTTGAAATGACTTTACAATCCCTTATTTATACAAGACATTGACTTAGGAATAATCTCTAAGTCGGGAAACCTCTACAAGATTATTCGTAGGATGTGTAACTCATCCGGTTGGCCAAACTTAGGAAGAACACCATCATTCAGAAGAACTCTCCAATTGAGAGCTCAAACTCCAATGCGGGCCACCAACACAAACTAGACATGATCCAAAGACCTCCATAAGCTTGCCTGAATCACCAAGAACATCCAGACAACATCTGCTTACTAAAATCCTTATCTCCTTCATCCGGAACCTCAAGAACATAGTCTGTCATCACTGTCACAACAGAATAGATGCTTGCAGACCTCCAGATCATGAACCATTTGAGTTGTCACTCCACATGGACTTCCTAAACACTCCACTAAATCCACAGAATAGGATAATGCATTTTTGGATCTCACCGGACCTATCTGTGTCACTCTGTCACCTTTGAGTAGCTGTCGGAACCTGTTTTACTTGAGCGGCCACAACTTCTTCATATCACCATGTGGACCTCTGAAATCTTTACTGGATCATCTTAAGACACATATCTACAAACCCTTTGAACTGTATCCTCTGATATTCATCTTATCTAGGATCTTTAGCTCACTGTCTTCACTGTTCTTCTCTGTTCCTTATCATTAATGCAACAAGAGTATGTTGACATCAATGACAACACCGGTTAGGTTCATACTTGCAACAATATCCCCCTTTATCATTGATGGAAACATATGATGTGAAAAAATGTTTTAACCATCAAGACAAGAGCTTCTCCTCACTGTCACAACTCCCCCTGTCAGTATCAACCATTCACATGTCTTCTCTTTCTTTCTTGCTCCCCCTTTGATCAGCAACCACTTATTTTTCACATGTCTTCTCTCCCCCTTTGACATCAATGGAAAAGGGCACATACTTGCAACTCCATCACTTCAGCTGCTTCCCCTGAGTAGTAGCTCCTCATCATCAATCAGTCCACAAGATATGACTATGATATCCACCAGACTGATGCACATCAGTGCACCTTAGTTCATCACCGGAGGGGTAATAACCCCTAACTTCTCCCTAAGATACTCAAAAGAGTCCTTAGGTAGAGGTTTAGTAAAGATATCTGCAATCTGATCTTTAGAAGGTATAAACTCGAATCTGACTTCATTCTTGTTCACTTGCTCTCTCAAAAAGTGAAACTTGATGGATATATGTTTGGTCTTTGAATGCAACACCAAATTCTTAGATATATTTATTGCACTTGAATTATCACAAAAAATTGTGATAGGTTCCTCATACTCCACTCTGATGTCTCTTAGCATCTGCTTCATCCATAGGACTTGAGTGCAATTACCTGTTGCTACAATATATTTTGCTTCAGCTGTGGATAGAGATATTGCCTCTTGTTTCTTTCTTAGCCAAGAAACCAATCACTTCCCTAAAAAGAATACTCCACCACTGGTACTTTTCCGGTCATCCACATCTCCTACCCAATCTGCATATGTATATGCATGAAGAGAAAAATTATGATCTCTGGGATACCACAATCCATACTCAACAATCCCTTTTAGATATCTAAAAATCCTCTTGATTGCCATGACATGAGATTCTCTAGGATCAGCTTTAAATCTAGCAACAAGACCAATAGCATTCATAATGTCAGGTCTAGTTTGAGTAAGATATAACAATCCTCCAATCATTGACCTAAACTTTTTCTGATCAGCCTTAGGAGAGTCATCATCTTTGCTCAATTTACATCTGGTTGCCATGGGAGTACTCATTGGTTTTGAGTCTTCCATCCCAAAAAATTTTAACAATTCTTTCACATATTTGGTCTGAGAAATGAAGATTCCTTTCTTAGTTTGAATGATTTGCAGACCCAAGAAGAAATCCATTTCCCCAAGCATGGACATCTCAAATTCACTTTTCATTTGATTTGTAAAAGTTTTGCACATACTATCTCTTCCTCCAAAAATGATATCATTAACAAACACTTCAACAATCAAGATATTTTCATGATCAATTTTGAAATATAAATTACTGTCAGCAGTACCTTTGTTAAAACTAATCTTCAAAAGATGCTTATCCAATCTTTCATACCAGGCTCTTGGGGCTTGCTTCAGTCCATACAGTGCTTTCTTCAACTTGCAGACCATATCACCATGATCAGACAATTGAAATCCATCTGGTTGCTCAATGTATACTTCTTCTTCCAAGTCTCCATTCAGAAAGGCAAACTTGACATCCATCTGATATACTTTGAAATCCTTGAAGGAAGCAAAAGCAAGAAATAATCTGACTACTTCAATTCTTGCCACTAGAGCAAAAATTTCTTCAAAATCAACTCCTTCTATTTGAGAGTAACCCTTGCAGACCAATCTGGCTTTATTTCTGATTACTTCACCAACTTCATTCAGTTTGTTCTGGAAGACCCATTTGGTTCCAATCACATTCTTGTTTCTAGGTCTGGGAACAAGATCCCAAGTGTGATTTTTCTCAATTTGCATCAGCTCTTCCTCCATTGCTTTAGTCCAATTTTCATTATTGCAAGCTTCATTCACTGTCTTAGGTTCAATCTTTGAAATCATACAATACTCATCTGAATCTTGAGCAATCCTCCTTGTTTGTACACCTTTGCTTTTATCACCTATGATCTGATCTTCAGAGTGGTTCAGTCTTACATACTTGGGAACTTTGGGAGTTTCTTGCACTTCTGATTCTTGATCAGGCTCATTCAAACTCATCTCTTCTTCTTGATTTACCGGATCAGTTTGAATCTAAATTTTAGAAGGGGCTTGGGCTCCTTAAATCAGAACACCATTCTAATCATCTTCATCATATTCATAAAACCTTGAGGGTTTCTCAATTCCTTCATCAACCTTCACATTTGTACTCTCTATAATGTTTCTCAGTCTCTTGTTATAACACTAGTATGCTTTGCTTTGAGTAGAGTAACCCAAGAATATTCCTTCATCACTTCTAGCATCAAACTTTCCTAGATCTTCATCTCTTTTAATGTAACATTTGCTACCAAAAACTCTAAAATACCTTACTGTGGGAGTGATGCCAAACCAAAGTTCATAAGGAGACTTACTGGTATTGCTTCTGATTTGTACTTGATTGAGAGTATATACTACAGTGCTGACAGATTCTCTCCACTACAGAATGGAGTAGTGAAGAGAGAATCTGTCAGCACTACTCCATTCTGCTGTGGAGTCCTACGAGCAGACAATTGTCTTCTGATTCCATTCTTCTCATAGAATTCTATGAACTCACTGGATGTGAATTCTCCACCTCTATCAGACCTTAGACATTTTAATTTTAATCCGGTTTCATTCTCTACCATAGCCTTGAATATTTTGAATTTCTCAAGAGCTTCTGATTTCTCTTTCAGAAAAGTTACCCACATTATCCAGGAATAGTCATCAATTAATAACATGAAGTATATATCACCTTGCACACTCCTGATTCTTACTGGACCACATAGATCAGTATGAACTAAGTCCAATAATTTGGTAGAAGATTGTTCCTTGCTTTTGAATGAGACTCTACTTTGTTTACCCAACTGACATTCTTTGCACAAACTATTTGTAGGTTTCATCAATTTTGGAAGATCTCTTACAGCCTGAGTGTTGCTTATCTTGATGATATTATCAAAATTCACATGACACATCCTCCTATGCCATAACCAGCTCTGATCAATTTGCACAAATAGACAACTTTTACCAGTACCAACTAAATGAAAGATATTACCTTTTGTTTTAGTACCGAATGCAATCTCTGTTCTGAAACTTTCAAAGATCTTACATTTTCTATTCTTGAATCAGAGATCATAGCCTTTTTCCACCAACTGTCCAACACTGAGAAGATTGTGCTTCAAACCTTCAACATATAGTACATTACCAGTTTTGTTCTTTCCATCAAAAGAAATGGTTCCTCTACCTCTAATTCTACCAACAGAATCATCACCAAATTTTACCACTCCTCCTTCATACCTTTCCAGATCTATGAACTTATTTTTGTCACCTGTCATATGGTGAGAGCATCCACTGTCAATGACCCAATCATCCTTTTCTTCAACTTGAGCAGCCAGAGCTCTTTCTACAATTTTATGATTGACAGATTCAGAGGGAATTGGATCTTCTTCCTTGATGGCAATAAACACCCAATCACTTCTAGATTTGTTTCCTATTTCTGATTCATCATCTATTACTCCTTCATTAGCATCATCTTCATGAACATAGTAACAATTCTTTTGGAACCTTGATCTGTTAGGATTTGGCCTTGAAAATCTTTCTGGACACCTTGAGGCAAAATGACCAATCTTATTGCAGTTAAAACACTTAAAAGGCAATTTCCCTTCATACTTACTGGATCCTCTTGGCAGTCTTTTTGCAATAAGGGCTTCAAGTTGAGCAGTTTTAGCTTCTTCTTCCAGGCTTTTCTTGCTTTTTCATACCATGATAGTTTCTTTGAAGAGTTCTCTCTTGGATCAAACCTTTGTTTTCCTTTTATAGAAGCACTAGCTTTGAATGCAGATTTAGTCTTGGGGTGGACATCTGCAAACTCGGTTAGTTCAAATGCAGCCAATTTACCAACCAATTGATCTCTTGTGACACTTGAATGGGCTCTGAATTCTTCAATGGCAGCAACCTTGATTTTATAAGAAGCAGGAAGGGATCTGAGAACTTTGCCAACAATCTCATCTTCATCCAAGACACCACCAACACATCTAATGCCACAAACAAGCTCATTTACTCTTGGCATAAAAGTAGTGATATTTTCATCTTCTCTCATCTTTAGATTTTCAAATTTCCCTTTCAAACTCTGTAGCCTTGCACATTTAACATACTTGTCTCCTTCATGCAAAAGTTCTAGTTTTTCCCAAATCTCAAAAGTAGTTTGTAGGTCAACAACATTTGAAAGCTCTAAATTAGACAAGGCACTTAGAAGGGCTTCTTTAGTTTGCAGATTGTTTTCAGCATCTATGATTTCAATTGCGATTTTCAGGCCATTCTGTGGAGGAGTATACTTCGTTGTAGCCATGGTCCAGTACTGCATTCCCATACATTGCAAGTGACATTTCATGCGACTTTTCTAGAGATTAAAATTGGTTCCTTCAAACTTCAGACTATCCTTGTAGGATGACATCCTGGATCTCCTCAAGTGGTTAAGCTCTTTTAGAAGAACTTAGCTCTGATACCAATTGTTAGATTCAGGGTAGACAACTAAGAGGGGGGTGAATCATTTGTCCAAAACTTTCTTCCAATTAAACACTTAAATCCACTTTGTAATTCAACAGCATAATAATAAATCAATCATGGAAACATAATGCATTAAATCAAGAGCAGAAACACATTAACACATGAGACACTAGGATTTTGACGTGGAAAACCTAGTTAAGGGAAAAACCATGGGGGGACTAACCCAAGAATGTATTCTCTGTTAGAATAATAGAAATAACAAAATGGCACATGCCAATTAGGGCTCACTGCCTGAGCACACTGTTCACAAGAGGCTCACTGCCTACAAGAGACACACTGTCTACAGAATAATAAGTATCACGTACTTGAACTGGAGAATATCATCTTCACCATGTTTGAATCAGTTCCATTTAAGCCCAATACTTCTGCTCTACCTTTCACTCTCCTCTTTGCTACCACACTCTCATCTCTCCAAGATACATTTAAAATGACTTTACAATCCCTTATTTATACAAGACATTGACTTAGGAATAATCATCTAAGTCGGCAAACCTCTACAAGATTATCTGCAGGATGTGTAACTCATCCGATCAGCCAAACTTAGGAAGAACACCATCATCCAGAAGAACTCTCCAATTGAGAGATCAAACTCCAATGCGGACCACTAACATGAATTGAACATGATCCAAAGACCTCCACAAGCTTGCCTGAATCACCAAGAACATCCACACAACATCTACTTACTGAAATCCTTATCTCTATCTGGAACCTCAAGAACACAGTCTGTCATCACTGTCACAACAGAATAGATGCTTACGGACCTCCAGATCATGAACCATTTGAGTTGTCACTCCACATGGACTTCCTAAACACTCCACCAAATCTGCAGAATAGGATAATGCATTTCTGGATCTCACTGGACCTATCTGTGTCACTCTGTCACCTCTGAGTAGTTGTCGAAACCAGTTTTACTTGAGTAGCCACAACTTCTTTAGATCACCATGCGGACCTCTGAAATCTTTCCTGGATCATCTTAAGACATATATCTACAAACCCTTTGAACCGCATCCTCTAATATTCATCTTAGCTAGGATCTTTAGCTCACTGTCTTCACTGTTCTTCTCTTTTCCTTATCATTAATGCAACAGAAGTATGTTGACATCAATGACAACACCGGTTAGGCCCATACTTGCAACAGATCCTACTCATGGTTAAGTTATTATACACAAATGGGTGATGTCACAATAGTGTCTCCCACTTATGAGACATGCTAATTTTTTGTCTGAAATCACATTTTTTTTAGAAAAATAATGATTTAAGCCTTGAGGGGTTCCATCTAAAGGGTTTTAATTAAAGGGTTCAATAAAACCCCTTTAGATTAAATCCCCTTAGAAAGAACCCCCCTAGTCTTAAATCAAACCCTCGATGGAGTCTCCTCCTCACCTATCAAAATATTAACAAAAATAAATTTTACTTCACCTTTTGCAGGATCAAATGAAGTCATTTAGAAATTATATTTTGTAAAAACGCATCCCTTAGTATAATCTTTCCAAAAAGTATGATTTTGAATATGTTTCATTTGATTTTATATTTATTTTCTAGTTTCTAGTAAACGTAAGTTTTTCACTGAACATCAATGTCTCTATTCTAGACATGTGGAAAAATAAAAAATAGAGAAAAAAAGTTCTAAATTTTTTTTGTGCACTAGGTATTGATGTCCTTGTTTCACGAAAAAAAGAAAAATTAAATTTTGATATATACACAACAAGTTATGATTGATGACATACACCTATGTCCAAATTATAGTTACCCTAACTTCAAAAATAATTTAAAAACACAATATGTAACAAAAAATTATGAAAAAATATCCATGCACTAGATATTGATGTTAAAAATCTATATTTTAGAAAATTAGAATTTTATCCTTTCTAGAAAAAAAGTTATGTTGGATGACATAAATGTTACTTTCTGAAAATGTTGTTTACTATTAAAACTAGTTATTAAAAGAGATGTTGAAAGATTATGATTTATTTTACAAAAAATTAAAAAAATATTTAGAATCTACAAACAAATAACCACAAATCACTAGTTTGCATCTTCTCCAAATTCTTAAAGATTTGGCTTCTATAGGTCTCAAAAAGTGAAGATTTAGTTTAAAATGTTTTTGATAATATAAGGCAGAAAAACCAGGGGCTGAACCCTTACAAAACAACCCACAGCAGGGCCAAAAAAGGCTCACAAACAAAAAGAGCCACTAACAGCAAAGACAACAAAAACCTCCAAAAAATAGCATATGGTAAGAACCAGCAGTCTGACAGCAAACAAAAAAAGAACAACAGAAACAAGGCTAATTGGGAACATCCTCCCATCCTTTAGCAAGAAACTTATACATATTATCAAAAGCTTTAGCTTTCTCCTCATCAGCATCCTATGTGAAAACCTCCAATTCCTGTAATAGAGCCAAGTTAACCAAAGTTGGGTGGTGAAGCATGCTGTTTAAGGGGCAGCCAAAGGTGGAAAGCCTTTTTTCTAGAAGATCCACATGATTCTTCAAAATTGAGATGTCCTCCACTTGTATGATATCTTCCTCCTCCTCCACAAACATCTTTCCTTCTTCAGGTTGTTTCTGGTCAACAGGAACTGAATCATTACCAATGTCCTCAGAGTGAAATTCCTAAGTTTCTTTCTCTTCAAGTTTCCCAGTCTCATCAGAATCAAACTCTTGTACCTCAGAGTCATCTCCCTTAGTTAAAAATGTTGATATCAATGTCCATCTTGGCCAAAAGGGTATGTACAGGATTATGATGGGCCAAACTATACCACTAAGTGGCAATGAAAATACAAAAAATCAGACTTAATCAAGTTCATGTGAAAATTTGAATGGATTATCTACATAATTTGAAAAAGATATAAGAACAATATTTATAGAGAATTGAATCTAGTTTATGGGCTACTATTTTTTTTAATAAAAACTAAATTTACTTAGTGAAGAATGAATATTTCAATGAACAGCTATTAAATTTTTTAGAAAAAAATAAAAAGTGGGTGTCATTCTAGCCAACCTAACTATGAGCAAAAAGATTTTTTTTTTTGAAACTTTCAAAATAAGTAGAGGACTCATGCCCGGACATGACACATATTTTTTGAAATTTTTTTCAATAAAATAATTAGTTATATTTTTTACTATGACTTTTTTAAAAAAACTAAAAAGTAATTTTCCAGCCAACCTAACTCGATCAAAAAAATTTAGAATTCAATTTTTTTAAATTATAGCTAGAAAAGCATAGAGTGTGATGTAGCTTTCAGATCTCAAAAAGGTGAAACAGTTTGAAAGTTGTGGATGTTTTTCAATCAGTGTGTCCAGTAGGATTTCAGACACACACTATATAGAAATTATTAATAATTATTTAATAAAATGATAACCTAACAAATCTTACATTTTTAGAATGCTCTCTCTCTCTCTCTCTCTCTCTCCATTTCCATGCACATACCCATTAGGTAGGCTATTTTGCATATGGTGGTCATATCCTTTAGGTCTAATCACCTCCAAACTTCACAAATAGATGTAGAGCATAATTCTAAGCATCTTTCATAAAGACCACTTCTCTACACAGGTGCAACTAATACCACTTTTTCAATGTTTTCCACATTTAATACTTATTCTTTTCCATTTTCCAAGTCCTACATGTGTCCAAATTGTATTGTTTGTCATGTTTTTAGTCTAATTGTTAGTCCTATCTCTCATGATTATTAAAATGTTAGTATAGTTAGATTTATCCTTAGGTAACATTAATTTACACATTGTTGCACAAACAACCACACTCAAAAATAACCTTACCTTTAATTAAGGTTAACCTTTAAGGTTCTTTCATTTGGTGAGCCTAACAGATCCAACTAGTTCAATCTTCTTATAGTCCATGCTTAGCCTTCCAAGAGAGTTCATG
The DNA here is from genome assembly GCA_027924645.1 of Cunninghamia lanceolata. Classification (NCBI taxonomy): domain Eukaryota; kingdom Viridiplantae; phylum Streptophyta; class Pinopsida; order Cupressales; family Cupressaceae; genus Cunninghamia; species Cunninghamia lanceolata. The sequence goes on along the minus strand of BSBN01000501.1, from coordinate 279,630 downwards.
CCATGCTAACTTTGCATTATGTCCTCACTTTCCTCTTGCTAGTTGTAGTACTTTTTTTTTCTAATCCTATCCCTATATCATACTATTGTTGTTTACTTTTCTTTCCATCATCATCATAGTCCTAGTTATCCTATTTTGAGCCTAACATTTATCCTTATCCATGTCTTGTACTTATTTTATTCATGTCAAATTTAAAGACCTCCAAATTTTCCATAAATTCTTCTCCACCAAACCCTAGACCCTCACCCAAATCCTTACTTTCCTAAGAAAAGACCTTCCCCAAACATCATTTGATCATGTGGCTCCTTCCTTCACTACATAGGTGCCCCTACTTTCCATTATTCATCCAATACAATCCCAATGTCATAGCTCACATTCCCACACCTACATTCATAGACTCCATTCCCCCTATCAACACCATCATTGATAATCATTTTAAGGATTTTCCCTTGAATAATCATTAAACCATGGATTATCCCATATCTCAATCTTACACTTTCCTCACCTTTGAACCCTTAGAAGATGACATTTAGCTATCCCCACCATTACCAATCACAGTTTCTAGCAATCCCACATAAGACACCTTACCCATCACTTCACCTAGGTCATCACCAATTAAATCACCTCACTACTCCATTCAACCATACCCATATCACTCCTTTCTCACTCCACAACCTGTATTAATGCATGATTCACCCCATGACATGCTACAGTTACCATAATGCCTATTCACTCTACCATCATTCTTCATATTATCTTATGAATCACCATCCTTTCTTCCCATTCCTTGAGACATCATACCATGACACACATCCCTTCCTCCATTACATCCTCTCCAACCCTTTCCAAACATTGATAGCCCACTACCCATGCCACCTCCTTTTCATAACACATTTGACCATATAACATTGCCACAACAATCATCACTCATCTTGACACCATCCCTCCACCATGTGACATTTATCTAACACATATTCCTAATTATAATTATATCTACACAAAACTCAAGGTGTTGTAAGTGCAATTGGAAGACCTTAACCCTCCTCCTCCTTCTTCCTCATCAATAGGATGGATTAAATCACCACTATCAATTGACATCATCTTACAACCATCTCCTCCTAAAATGGTCTTTCTTAAATTTGATAATATAATGTCCAAGGTAATCTCATTGCACATATGAGACACTTCTTTGTCCAAGCCACAATTTTCACCATTGATGATTATGTCCTTGCTAAGAATTTTCCCTCCACATTGATATAATATGCCCTTGTGTGGTTTGACACATTACTACTTGGTTCTATGAATTCAATTTAAATCTCATGCATAGCTTTACCAACCACTACCAATTCAACATCAAGCCTAAGGTTTTCTTAGTCCATCTGACACATTGCAAACAAGACACACTTGTTGCAAATATGTGCCTAAGCGGTGTTGTCATTGATGTCAACATATTCTTATTGTCATTAGTGTTAACTGTGCCTTATTTTGTTGCTTGTTTAGGAGACTATAATGTTGAGGATATTGAGAAAATTAATGAAGACTCAATGCTCACAGACCTTATGGTTGTATAGACAATTGTTAGAGGTTGGTCCAGTCAAAAATTGAGAAGTCCACATGAATATTTGAAGAAGTTATGACCATCTAAATAGAACCGGATCTTGCAGTATTCAGAAGAGATAGAGTAACAGTAAGTTGGTTTGGATTTATCCACAGTGAAATATTATGATCTATGGATCTGAAGGCATGTTTGGGAAGTAAGTGTGTATCATTAACTCCAGTGGTTCATTAGTGAAGAAGAATCTAGGGCAAAGAAAAGGTTTTGTGAGCATTCATTGAAACTGAACCAAGCATGAAGTAGATGCTATTTCTCAGTTAATTCTTTCTGTTCTTAATAAATTTTGTAGGTAGTGAGCCTCTCTTTTGAGTAGTGAGCTCTAGGCAGTGTGCTTGAAGGCATGTGTCTTCTATTTTTCTAAAGTACTTTTAACAGGGTACAAATCGGGGTTAACCCCCACAATGGTTTTTCCCTTAACCGGGTTTCCACGTCAAAATCTTGGTGTCAAGTATGTTGATTATGTTTCTGCTCATATGTTGTTGATCTATGCTTTAATGTTTACATCATTAATTTGGTAGTAAGATAATAAAGAAGGTTAAAAGCAAAAAAAGTTTATATTGTGTGACAACTGATTCACCCCCCCTCTCAGTTGTCTGGTCTAATTCCAACAATTGGTATCAGAGCTAGATCCTCTTTTAAAATCCTGACCTCTTGAGGAGATCCAGGATGTCAACCTACAAGAAGGATAGTCTGAGATTTGATGGAACAGATTATTTTGTTTGGAAGAATTGCATGGAGTGCCATTTGTAATGCATGGGTGATGCCTATTAGGTGATAACCAGTGTTGAGTATAAACCTTTGGAGAAAGGTCCTTCAACTCCAGATCAAGTCAAAGATGCTGAAAAATAACCTTCGAGCTAAAAAAGCCTTGTTGAGTGCCCTAACTAATTTAGAAATGACAAATGTCTTTGGTCTAAAAACTACTTATGAAATCTGGAAAAAGTTGGAGAAGCTGTATGAAGGCAATAAATTTGTCAAATGTGCCAAGCTGCAAAGTCTGAGAGGAAAATTTGAAACTCTGAGGATGAGCGAAGATGAAAACATCACAATCTTCATGCAAAAGATAAATGAACTTGTGTGTGGTATCAAGTGTACTGGTGGAACTTTGGAAGAATTAAAGATTGTATCAAAAGTGCTTAGATCTTTACCTAATTCATACAAACATAAGGTTGCTACTATAGAGGAGATCAGGATTGTCTCAGAAGTTACAAGAGATCATTTGGTTGGCAAAATTTTAGCTTTTGAATTAAGTTAGTTTGGTGATTCTCTTCCCAAGTCTGAATCTACATTTAAGGCCAGTGTATATGGAAAACAAAGATATGATCCGGGCGAAAGGTCTTCTGCAAGATCAAACAAATTTGTAAAGACGAGGAAGGATCTTGAAGGTGTTGAAATTGAAACTGCAGATCTTGAAGCTCTTCTTGCCAAAAGATTGCCAAGAGGATCCGATAAGTATGAAAGAAAATTGCCACTCAAATGTTTTGCTTGTAATAAGATTGGCCATTTTGCATCAAGATGTCCAGAGAGGTTTTCAAAACCAAACCCTAACAGATAGAAAAATCAGAACAAATGTTACTATGTCCAAGAAGCTGAAAAACAAATCACAGATGATTAATTTGATCATGGAGGTTCCTCCGAAAATGATTGGGTGTTCATTGCCATCAAAGAAGAAGATCTGGTGTCTACTAAATATGCTAGCTATGAAAATATGGAAAGTGCCTTGGCTACTCAGGTTATTGAGAAAGATGAATGGGTGATTGATAGTGGATGTTCACATCATATGACTGGAGACAAGAGTAAGTTTGTGAATTTTGAAAATTATGAAGGAGGGCTTGTGAAATTTGGAGATAACTCAGCTGGCAGAATCTGGGGCAGAGGATCCATCTCTTTTGATGGTAAGAATAGCACCAATGATGTTCTGTATGTGGAAGGAATGAAACATAATCTTCTTAGTGTTGGACAGTTGGTTGATAAAGGTTATGATCTTCGATTCAAGGATGGAAAGTGCAAAATCTTGGAGAGTTTCAGAATTGAACTTGCATCCGGTACTCAAAGTAGAGGTAACATTTTTCATTTAAGTAGCTCTGGAAAAAGTTGTTTGATTGCTCAGATAGATCAAAGTTGGTTATAGCAAAGGAGGATGTGTCATGTAAATTTTGATAACATTGTCAAAATAAGTACCACTTAGGTCATAAGAGATATTCCAAAACTTGTGAAACCTAATAGCATGTGTAGAGAATGTCAATTGGGGAAACAGAGAAAAATTTCTTTCAAAAGTAAGGAACAAGCTTCAAATGGATGATTGGAACTGGTACATACTGATCTCTATGGTCCTACTAGAATTAGGAGTGTGCAAGGAGATAGATATTTCATGTTGTTGATTGATGATTACTCCAGGATGATGTGGGTAACCTTCCTAAAAGAAAAATCAAAAGCTCTTGACATATTTAAAGTGTTCAAAGTGATGGTGGAAAATGAAATTGGTGAAAAATTGAAATGTCTTAGATCTGAAAGAGGTGGAGAATTTACTTCTCATGAGTTTGATGCTTTTTGTGAAAACCATGGCATAAAAAGACAGTTATCTGCTCCTAGGACTTCCCAAAAAAATGGAGTTGTGGAAAGAAAGAATCAGACCATTCAAGAAGCTGCCAGGACCATGATGATGGAAACAAATGTTCCTCAAGTTTATTGAAGAGAAGTTGTAAGTATTGCTGTCTACACTCTTAACCAGGTGTAGATCAAAGGCAATTCTGGTAAGACCCCTTATGAACTATGGTTTGGTCATCCACCTACTGTGAGATATTTCAGAGTTTTTGGTAGTAAATGCTATATCAAAAGAGATGAGGATTTAGGCAAGTTTGATACAAGAAGTGATGAGGGAATATTTTTGGGATACTCTACTCAAAGTAAGGCTTACTGGTGCTTTAACAAGAGGTTGAAAAAGATTGTTGAAAGTGCTAATGTTAGAGTTGGTGAGAGAAAGGAAGGACATTCCAAGTTCTACGGATATGATTCAGATGATCAAAATGAAATCAAAGTCAAGGAAGGTTAGTTCAAACTCTGACTCAGATTCAGATTGATCCGAAAACTCCAGAAACTCAAGGAATTAGTATAGATATTGAGGAACAAGCTCAAGAAATAGAAGCTCAAGCAATTCCCAAAACCCCTAGGTATGTAAGAATGAATCATCCTGAAGATCAAATCATAGACGATAGAAATAAAAGTGTTCAAACTAGGAGAAGAGTTGCTGAAGATCAAGAAGAGATTTGTTTGATTTCAAGGATTAAACCTAAATCAGTTAGTGAATCTTGTACTGATGAAAACTGGGTAAAACCAATGGAAGAAGAATTAATGCAAATTGAAAAGAACCACACTTGGGATCTCATTCCTAGACTTGAGGACAAAAATATGATTGGAACCAAATGGGTCTTCCAGAATAAACTAAATGAAGATGGTGAAGTTGTAAGAAACAAAGAAAGGTTGGTATGCAAAGTCTATTCTCAAGTAGAAGGAATTGATTTTGAAGAAACTTTTGCTCCAATGGCAAGAATAGAGGCAGTTAGATTATTTCTTGCATTTGCTGCTTTCAGAGATTTTAAAGTGTATTAGATGGATGTCAAATCAGCATTCCTAAATGGAGATTTGGAGGAAGAAGTCTACATTGAGCAACTGGAAGGATTTCAGTTGTCTAATCAAAGAGATATGGTTTGTAGACTGAGAAAAGCCTTGTATGGACTCAAGAAAGCTCCAAGAGACTGGTATGCAAGATTGGATAAATATTTGCTTAAGATAGGTTTTAGCAAAGGTACTACTGATAGTAATCTTTACTTCAAGATTAATCATGAGGACATCCTGATTGTTGAGGTATTTGTTGATGATATCATTTTTGGTAGAAATGAATGTATGTGCAAAACATTTGCTGATCAGATGAAAAGTGAATTTGAGATGTCAATGTTTAGAGAGATGAATTTCTTCTTGGGATTGCAAATTGTTCAGTTAGATAAAGGTATCTTTATATCTTAGTCCAAGTATGTGAAAGAATTGTTGAAGAAGTTTGGAATGGAAGATTCAAAGCCAGTAGGTATACCTATGATAACTAGATGCAAGTTAAGCAAAGATGATGATTCCCCCAAGGCAAATCAGAAAAAGTATAGATCAATGATTGGAGGATTGCTCTATTTGACTCAAACCAGACCTGACATCATGAATGTCGTTGGACTTGTTGCTAGATTTCAAGGTGATCCAAAAGAATCCCATGTTGTGGCAGTCAAAAGAATTTTTAGATATCTCAAGGGGATAATTGATTATGGATTGTGGTATCCAAAGGACAACGATTTCTCTCTTCATGCATATACAGATGCTGATTGAGCAGGAGATGTGGATGATAGAAAAAGTACTAGTGGTGGTGCATTTTTCTTGGGAAGAAGATTGGTCTCTTGGATGAGCAACAAACAAGAGGCAATATCTCTGTCTACTGTAGAAGCAAAATATATAGCAACAGCAAATAATTGTACTCAAGTTCTATGGATGAAGCAAATGTTGAAGGACATCGGATTTGTGTTTGAGGAGCTAGTCACAATCTTTTGTGATAATTCTAGTGCAATAAGCATCTCAAAGAATCCAGTATTGCATTCAAAGACAAAGCATATATCTATCAAGTTTCATTTCTTGAGAGAGAAGGTAAATGAGAATGAAGTCAAGTTGGAGTTTGTGTCTTCCAAAGATCATATTACAGATATCTTCACTAAGCCTCTTCCCAAGGATACCTTTGAGTATCTTAGAGAGAAGTTAGGGGTTATTACCGCTCCAAATCTAAACTAAGATGTACTAAGGTGCATCAGTTCGGTGGAATTCTTAGTCATATATTGAGATCCAGATTGATGTTGAGAAAATGCTACTCTAAAGAGTAGTTAGTATGCAAACCTTGGAGATCAATCTAAAATAAAAAGGGGTAGTAAAGATTGCAAATATGTGTCATTTTCCATTGATGTCAAATGGGGAGAGAAGACGTGTGAAAAACTAATTGTTGATGATAGGGGGAGCAATGAAGGAAGTGGTTGCAGAAGTCAAGGGGACAAGTTTTTTTCATGATGGTTGAATTAGTTTTTCACAACATATGTTGCCATCAATGACAAAGGGGGAGATTCTTGCAAATATGTGCCTAAGCAGTGTTGTCAATGATTTAAACATATTCTTGTTGTCATTAGTGTTAATTGTGCCTTATTTTGTTGCCTGTTTAGGAGACTGGAATGTTGAGGATATTGAGAAAATTAATGAAGACTCAATGCTCGTGAACTTTATGGCTGTGTAGAGGATTATCAAAGGTTGTTCCAGTCAAGAATTGAGAAGTTTGCATGAAGATTTGAAGAAGTTATGACCATTTGAATAGAACTAGATCTTGCAGTATTTAGAAGAGACAGAGTGATAGTAAGTTGGTCTGAATTTCTCCATAGTGAAATATTATGATCTATGGATTTGAATGCATGTTTGGGAAGTCAGTGTGTATCATCAACTCCATTGGTTCGTGGTTTGGAGGTCCTCACGCCATCCTTCTAGTTTGGCAGTCATGGTAGATAGTGTTCTTGAGGTTCCGAAGGAAGATACAAATGATTCTAGTAATTTGGTTCAAAGTGGATGTTATTGGTGAGTTTAATGTGCTTATGGAAGTCCCTTGATCATGTTGCTACTATGTTGGAGGTCCATATTGGAATTTGAGCTTGTTATTAAAGATTTCCTCTTCGAAGTTGATGTTCTTCCCAATCTTGGCCGACCGGATATTCCTAGCATGTTGCAGATGATCTAAAGATCATTTTATGAAGCCTGGCATGTTAGTAGAGGAAGATTCAAGCCTCAGTTATGTTTGGTTGATAGTGTAAAGATCTGCATTAAGTTTGGCGGACCTTGTTTATCATTCCAAGGTTGATGAAGTGTATAAATACTTGTTGAAGAGTTGTTAAAAATCATCCTTGAGCAAAATAGATTAAATCAAAATAAAGGATCAAAAATAGAGAAAAGAAGAAAAGGAGTGAGAGCAGTGTAGAGTGGAAAGTTAGTGAAGAAGAATCTAGGGCAAAGAAAAGGTTTTGTGAGCATTCATTGAAACTGAACCAGGCATGAAGTAAATGCTATTTCTCAGTTAATTCTTTCTGTTCTTAATAAATTATGTAGGTAGTGAGCCTCTCTTTTGAGTAGTGAGCTCTGGGTAGTGTGCCTAAAGGCATGTGCCTTCTATTTTTCTAAAGTACTTTTAACAGGGTACAAATCTTTGTGGGTTAACCCCCACCGTGGCTTTTCCCTTAACTGGGTTTCCACGTCAAAATCTTGGTGTCAAGTGTGTTGATTATGTTTTTGCTCATATGTTGTTGATCTATGCTTTAATGTTTACATCATTAATCTGGTAGTAAGATTATAAAGAAGGTTAAAAGCATAAAAAGTTTATATTGTGTGACAATTGATTCATCCCCCCCCTCTTAGTTGTCCTGTCTAATTCCAACATCACTATGGATTACTAGAGAGAGAGAGAGAGGTTCAAATTTTAAAGAGATTTAACTTTGTTGATTGGTTGAAAAGATGTTAACCATGTAACAATAGAAATTTGCAAGTTGAATTGTAAGTTCTATAAGTTATAAGCATACAAACCAATAAAAAGAATAACAAAAAAATACCATTTGTATAGTTCCAGAAATGGATATCTGTTTCTAGAAAATGGATATCAATTTCTAGAAAATGGTTATCCATTTTGGAATGGATATCTATTCCAAATGGATATTTTAAACATACCTATCAAAGTCAAAGTTGGCCAATTCGCGAATTTGGCTAAGTAAAGACATGATTTTTTTTTCTATTGCCACTATTTGGCCCACAATGATCCTGTACATACCCAAAAAGTGGGACTCATTTTTGTGGGATTACCCAAATTCTTCTTGTAACAAGATGATATCCCGATTTCCTATTTTTCCTCCAACCAAACATCTTCATAAGTTACCCAAGCTCCTATTCACTACTTTGGTTTTTGTATCAGTCAATAGATGATATGCTAAGTTGATTTTCAAGGACTTATTTCCATCTTCTTCTATAAGGTCCTCTAAAATTATCCCATAAACTTAGTGTCATTTTTTGAAATATAGTTTTTGGTAAATCATGCAATTTCACTACCTCCTCAAAAAATAAATTTACTATATATATTGTATCATTTCTTTTCCTACATGGGATGAAGTGCACCATATTGGAAATCCTATCTACTCCTACTATGATTTCATCATTTCCCCTTTGTGTCCTTGGTAGTCCTAGCACAAAATACATACTTATGTCTTCATATGGATTCTACAATACTGATAGAGGTTGATATAACCAAACATTATAACTATTTCCTTTAGCAACTTGGCATGTCCTACAACCTTGAACAAATTTCTTCACATATTTATATTTTTGTGGCAAGAAATAGTTCTCGTTAATCAAAGTAATTGTCTTATCTACCCCAAAATGTCTAGCTAATTGTCCACAATGCTTTTCTTTGATTAGGTTCTCTCTCATGGAGATCCGAGGCATACATAATTGGTTTCCTCTAAATATAGAACTCATTCTAAATCAAGTATTCTAACTACTTACTTCTATTTATGCTCACCAATTTTGTACATGCTTGTCATGCCTCTGTAAAAATTGGGATTAGCTATATATAAGTGTTTTATCTCCTCAAAACCAACTACTTCTACCCTCACTTTTGTTATCATATTTGCCTTCTACTTAATGCATCGACAAACTTGTTCAACATGTCTCTCCTATGTCATAGCATAAAAGTCTAACTTTGCATGAATTCTTCCCACTGTATATGCATCTAATTCAACTTACCATAATTATTCAGGTATTGAAATGACCTATGGTCTATGTACAATAGAAATTCTCTAGGCAACAAGTAATGTCGTCATTTCTCTAGTGCATGTATTATGGCATAGAATTATAGGTTGTAAATTGAATACTACCTTTTAGCATCATTCAACTTTTTGCTAAAGTAGGCTAGTAGTCTTCCTTCTTGGATCAATGCTATCACAATTGTATTCCCACTTATGTTATAGTCTACTTAGAATATCTTATTTAAATATAGTAGAGCCAATACCATTTTTTTTTACTTTCTTCTTTAAAAATCAAAGCTCCTATCATTCATTTGAATTCACTTTTATCTTCTATCATTATCTTAGTAGTGCACAAATGCTACTAAAATTTTGGATAAACATGCTATAAAAACTGGCCAATCCATAAAAAGATCTTACCTCCCTTACATTTTCTAGTGTGGGCTACTCCATGATGGATTTGACCTCCAAGTCAATCTTCAAACCTTCGGCTAAGATTGCAAATCCCAAATATACTAACTCTTCTTTTGTGAAGTTACACTTCTTCATATTAATCAACAACTTTTCTTCTCTTAACCATTGTAGTACTAACCTGATATGTTCTCGGTGTTCTTCTGTGGTCTTACTGAATATCAAAATTTCATCTAAATAAACTAACCTTTAATGAATTTCTTCACTTCTTTAAATATGTGTGGCAAGAAATAGTTCTCATTAATCAAAGTAATTGTCTTTTCTACCCCAAAATGTCTAGCTAACCCTCCACAATGATTTTATTTGATTAGGTTCTCTCTCATGGAGCTCCTAGGTATACATAATTGGTTTCCTCTTAATAAAAACTCATTCTAAATCAAGTAGTCCAACCACTTACTTCTATCAATGCTCACTAGTTTTGTACATGCCTGCCATGCCTTTGCAAAAATAGGATTAGCTGCATATAAGTGTTTTATCTCCTCAAAACCAACTACTTCTACCCTCATTTTTGTTAGCATATTATGTGTTCTACTTAATGCATTAGGAACCTTGTTCAACTTACTACTCCTATGTTATGGCATACAAGTATAACTTTGCATCAATTCTACCCACTGTATATGCCTCTAATTCAACTTACCTTGGCTATTCAGGTATTGTAACAGCTAGTTATGTAAAACATAAATTATTTGGGAAACAAATAATGTCTCTGCTTCATTAGTGCATGTATTATGGCATAGAATTATAGATTGTAGATTGACTACTACCTTTTAGCATCATCCAACTTTTTACTAAACTAGGCCACTAGTCTTCCTTCTTGAATCAATACTACCTCAATTGCATTCCCACTTATGTCATAGTATACATGGAATATCTTATTGAAATCTAGTAGAGCCAATACCATTTGTTTTGTTACTTTCTTCTTTAACAACTCAAATCTCCTATCAACCTCTATAATCCATTTGAATTCCTTTTTTATCTTATATCATTGTCTTAGTTAGTAGTGCATAAATGCTACTAAAATTTCTGATAAACATCCTATAAAAATTGACCAATCCACGAAAAGATCTTACCTTCCTTACATTTTCTAGTGTGGGCTACTCCATGATGGATTTGACCTTCTCCAAGTCAATTTTCAAACCTTCCTCTAACATCACAAATCCCAAATATACTAACTCTTCTTTCATGAAGCTAGACTTCTTTATATTAATCAACAACTTTTCTTCTTTTAACCTTTTTAGTACTAACCTAATATGTTATAGGTTTTCTTCTTTGGTCTTACTAAAAATCAAAATTTCATCCAAATAAACTATTGCAAATTTACCTAGGAATTTCCTTGATACCTCATTTATTAACTTCATAAATGTGATTGGCACATTGGTCAATCCAAAAGGCATAATGAACCACTTGTACAAGCCTTCATTAGTCTTGAAGGAAGTCTTCCATTCATCTCCTTCCCTTATCATGATCTGGTGGTAATCACTTTTTAAATTAATTTTTGTGAAGTTTTTTTCTCCACTTAAGTAGTCCATGATATCATCCATCCTTGGTAATGGGAACCTATATCTCATAGTGATCTTATTGATTTCTCTAGAGTTAGTACACATTCTCCACTCACTATCCTTATGTATCACACATAAATCAAACATTTTCTTAGCAACTCCTACACTTGACTATTTAGCTCCTCATTCTCTACTAGTTTCATTCTATGCTACGCTATATTTGATAAATGGGATACTAGAACTAGATTCATATAATGGTTGATGCTTTTTAATGACGGTAACCCTTCTGGCATGTTATTCGTGCTGGTATGTGATGATTGATCATGCAAATACTATACACTTGTAACGTATCCTTGCCGAGGTTTAGTAAGGATATGTATCATGCAAATATGTTTTTCTCCTTTTTTGGCACATTTGGGGTTGGCAGTTAATTTTTTTTAACTAACAAAGGAAAAATAACTTTGTAAAACCCTAATTCTAGAAGCTTCTAAAAATCTTGTTATAAGCAGCTGAGATGTATGTTGTGGGGTGCAGAATTCGTGAGATTGTAGATTTGTTGTGTACTAGATAATAAAATCATTAGATGGATGAGTTTTTGTGGATGTAGCCCATTTTGGGTGAACCATGTTAAAATTTTGTGTTGATCTCTTTTGTGTTATTCTTCATTGTTATATTTGGGTTATTTAATCTGCACATAATTGTTAGTGTTTATTGCTCCAATCTGCCAGAACCCTAACAATTTGATATGATATCCTTATATTTTTTCAATAATTTTATTTTTTTTGTGGTTCTTCCTCATCACCTCTAGTAGTGCTCTCTTCACCTATAGTACTGCATGCCTTGGGAATTAAGGTAAAACAAACATTCTCATGCCTTAGTCCATCTAAAAATTCATTCCATCTACCAAAAATATGTTAGCATTGCTACAAACTTGGTCTTATTTATCCTATAGTGGCATTGACCTATGTCTCTAGCAGTTCCTAGTTAGAGTATATGTGTTCTCCATCCCATCATGTATAACCTTCCAATCAAACTACCATGGTATCCCTAGTAGTAGATGAAACACATCCATTAGCATTACATCACATAAAACTTTGCCATGGTAACTCCCTATCTTGAATCTTACCCAACATTGTTCTTTGACCATTACCTTGTGTTATTTCTACAACTAGGAAATCATGTAAGGGTGCTGCCACAATAATGGGTTACACTTTTTGGGACATCCTGATTTTTGTTAAAATCACATATTTTTAGAAAATATATTGATTTAAGCCTTGAAATGTTCCATTTAAAGGAATTTAATTGAAAAGGGTTTGATCAAACCCCCTTAGATTCAAACCCCCTTGGATAGAACCCTACTAGTTTTAAACCATACCTATAATGGAGTCTCCTCTACACCTATCAAAATTCTAATAAAAAACCACTTTTGATTTACCTTTTGGGGGATCAAATGAATTCATTTAAAATTTATGTTTTGTAAGTATGTAGTCCTTATTATAAGCTTCTGAAAAAGTATAATTTTAAATAAATTTAATTTGATTAGTATATTTATTTTTTATTTCTTGTGAATGTAGGTTTTTCACTGAACATCAAGTTCTCTATTCTACACACATGGAAAATTAGTAAATTAGTGAAAAAAAAATTGAAAATTATCTATTCCATAGTTATTGATGTCCTTGTTTCAACAAAAAAAAATTGAATTTCGATACATATAGAAAAAGTTATGTTTTACAGAATACGCCTATGTCTAAATTATAATTGGTTTGACTTCAAAACTTAAAAAAATATTCAACAAAACATTATAAAACCAAATACATGCCCCATATATCGATGTTACCAATCTAAATTCGAAAGAATCAAATTTTATCCTTTGGCAAAAAAAAGTTATGTGCTACAAAATACACATCACTTTAAAAAAATGTTGTTTACTATTAAAAACTAGTTATCAAAGGAGATGCAAAAAAATTTACAATTTAACTCCAAATTTTTTTAAAAAAATACATTTAGAATCTTCAAAGAAAATATCACAAATCACTAGTTCACATCATCTTCAAATTCCTAATGGTTTAGTAGCTATAGGTGTTAGAAAGTGAAGATTTAGTTCAAAATGTTGATTTTTCAATGTCAAGTTTGGCCAAAAAGTGTAACCCATTATTGTGCCCATGACCCATAAGGGTTTGGGTGCTTGTCTTATTAGATTTAATTTTTTAACCATTTATTTTGATACCAAGTTATCTATATTCATGTTATCAATAATTATCTTCAAACACTTCCCTCCTACCTTTCATCTAGTTTTGAATAGGTTATTTCTTTGTATCAGTCCTTCTTCCTCAAGATGCCCCATCAAATCCCTCCTCATCATCAATGATTCTTCATGTTTAGGGTCATCTAGTTCATGTGATTTTTGAGGTTCCTCTTCTACGAATGTGGCTCTAGCATTGTTCTCTTGTCAATTCCCTTGGTCTTGAAAACATTCAAATGCTCTATGTCCTACTTTGCCACACTTGAAGCATGTTCCCCTAAAGCTCCTCTTTTCATTCCTTATGTATCCATTTCTTCCTCTCCTCCATCTTTGTGAAATGTTTCTCCCTCTCCTTTATCTTTGTAGTAGTAGCTATTGTCTTCCTAGAATTGGAAATGACTTCCATAACTTGTTTCTTCATTGTGGTACACATCCTTACCTTTGTGGAAGAAATGATCAGTCCTACTATCCCCCTAGTAGTCTCTCTGATCATTGTGTCATGATCATTCTCTTTGGGGTATTTCCTCCTTTCATCTAAGTTACTAGTTCTACCGATTATCAAACCTCCTATTTAACTTGTCTTCAACCTTGAGTGATAATTGGTACACTTCCTCTATGGTGGTAAACCTAACCAAACTAATTTCTTCCTTGATACTTTCTCACAACCCATTGGTATACCTCACAAACTTCTCTTTTCTTGTCTCTACATGTCATATCTTGATAATTAGTTTATGGAATTCTTCAATGTACTCCTTCACAGTCCTATCCCTTTGCCTCAAACTTTGTAATTTCCTTATTAGTCCCAATTCATAGTCTATTGGTATGAATTTTCCTTTTAGTTTTTGAATCATCCTCTACCAATTTGTTATTCTTTCCTTTCCATTTCTATTCATTTCCAATTGTGTGCCTCTTTCCACTAGGCAACAACATGTCCCTTCAGTTTTCTTTTCACAAACCTAACCCTCTTTGGGTCTTCTATCTCCTCATACTCAAAATACTCATCTATCTCATTTATTCAATCAATCAATTCTTCTGCATTTAGGTCACTGGAGTAATTTGGAACTCTTATTCTAGATCTCTTAACAATTCTAGAAATGGATTTTAACACCTTCATCTACTTTGACTCTTCTTCTCGATCCTCTAAATCTTATGCATCCTCTCTAGCATCTTCTTTTGCATCATCACCCTCCTTTGGGTTTTGGCCTCTTTTTCAATCCTCTTCTAAGGCTTTTAGTCGAACTCTATTTTTTTTTTTTACCTCATTCAAGACTTCATCCAATTTTCTAAATATGTTAGTGATACCTTGGATTCTCCACGATGGCATCTTTTTCATCCTATTCTAAATTTTCTTTGGTTAGTGGTCCACCCATAATAACCCTTGCAACTCCCTCTTGGTCGATGATTTATTGGAAATCATGTTGTAGGTTGCCCCAATTTGATGGTCTATTCACAAGAAGAACCCATGAAAGAACCACTCTCTTCCCATAGGATTTGAACTTCACTCTAATATCACTTAATGCAGTCATAGTAGGAGGGTATAGTAAAGGATTGTCCCAGCATGCAACCATAGTAAACAAAACACACACAATAATAACTCACAACTAAATAACATAACATGTATCCTAAGAAACCCTCAAAGTGGGGAAACCCTATCCTCCAAAAAATTCATCATTACTTTATGGAATTAGAAGAAGATTACAATCTACCACAAGGGTGTAGGTGCAAGGCTGCACCCCAGTAATAAATAATAGTATTCCTATTCCCTAAACCTTATCCTGAACTCCCATGTCTCTCTTTGTACTATGATGTCCATATATTTCCTTCCCTCCTCCAAATTGTCTATGGACCTCTTATAAATATTAATATATAACCTTTGATATGACCCATGTCAGCCGTGTTAGTGTAGGTTTTTATTTCCTAGTTAGGTTATTATTTTCCCCTATATTCCTAGGTTTTTCCTACACTTCTATTAATCTTGCTTAGGTTAATAAAGAATGTCTTATTAGGTGAGTGGTTGTGAGGTGTCACCTTCCTACATGTGAGCATCCATTAGCTATCTTGGGAAGATACTTTGCTATCTTTAGTTTGATAGATGGTTGCTCCTCATTGGTCGGTGTTGCCACCTCCTCCCTCTTCCTAGTCTATATAAGTATGCTACCTAGTTTGTATTTTGTATCTCTTGCTTTTGCATCCTCTTAATGCTAATTTGCTTCTAGCATTTGCATTACTCTCTTGGAGACTAACTTTGTGTTGCTATTTTGATTTCATATCATTTGCATTCATAGTTTAGATATCTATTATTTGCACTAGTTTTTTGGGTTAATAATCTTTTCAGATTCTAACATGGTATCAGAGCTTTTCTATTTGCAAGAATAGATTTTAGTTTGCATATTTGAGAGATTCAAGGGGGGCTAATAAATCTTATTACAGTTTTTTAAAAAACCCAGTATGCTCTTCTCTTGCATCTTCAGATGATCTTGAGAATCAAAAAGGTTTGACGAAAACTTTTTTAATCTCTGGGGTTTGCATATGTGTTTTATGAAATCTATGTAATTGTAGCATTTCTGGTTATATTGGTAGCATTTCTGACTATTCCAATGCGTCTAGGAGGCTTGAGAAAGTCAGATTTAGCTTTCATTTCACCGAAATCAGAGATCGTCATACATAGTTGCGGAATCAGGGTTTCGAGCTCAAAACTAACAACCAGCTTGCATATTTGGTGTTTTCAATCAATACTGCAGGTTCCAGCATGCCATTGCTTGTCTTAGGTAGCTGATTCAGCCTTTGTATGTCATTTTGTGGTTGCTGGGGTCGTTTTTTGTTGCTAAAGGTATTTTTTTACATTAGAACTACATCTTCTATATATCAAAAAGAAAAACACCTTCTGGGTTTTGTTCGTAGCATAGAAAAACCATCTGGGTATCTTTCCATTTTTGCATGTAGTCTATATTATTTTCAAAAATACACTCAGAAAGCTACAGCAAGACCCCTCTCCATTGGCAGTTGTAGTTTTGAAGGCAGTTTTCAAATGCTTCGTTCTTGCTCATATGGACTCCTTTTCCCATGAAATGTTTTTTGATTTTGGCTATTTTTTCATGTTTTATGCACTTGTACAGACATTTCTTGATTTTGATGCCAAGATTTTTCAAAAATTACAGATTCTCAGTCGTGACATTACACAATTCTCATTTTGGGAACTTCGAAGGATCATAACTTTCACATACGACCTCATATCGAGGAGATTCTTTTTTTGAAAGTGCATAATTTTTTGAGTAGATCGCAGTGGTGCTATCTATTTCTCTGAGTATTGTGCCAAAGTTGTATTTTCAGCATATGCTCTTCATGAGGGTTTTGTAATGCATTGAAATCAAGACCACTTAGTATTTCTTGCTAGTGGCAATTGTAAATGCACTAATATTGCCAAATCATATTTTCTTGGGGGGGTTCTTTGATTGAGTGAAAAGGAGGGGTTGTCTTGGTTGGGTTCTCTTCTTTTTGGCACTTCTTCTCCACATTTCTTCATCATGGATCAAACAAATCTGCCCATCCTAACTCCATACAATTACTTTGAGTGGAAATCACACATGACAATTCACTTAAGGAAAGATGGATTAAATAAGATAACTATGGGACTTGAAACTAAACCTGTTAAAGATGAAGATAAGCCTAAGTGGTTTAACAAATGTGATGAAGCATATGGAACATTGTGTTTGTCTGTTTCTCCTGATTTGCTCTTTCACATTGAGTCTTTGAATACACTAAATGAAATCTGGACAAAGATAGAAAAACTATTTAGCACACAAGATTCAATGAGGGGTCATATGTTGGAAAATGAACTAATTAGTTTAAGTCCAGGCAATTTCAACACAATTCAAGATTTCTTCACTAAATTGAAATCACTAAGGCTGCAGTTAAAACAATATGGAATTGAAAAGAAAGATGAACAACTGATTCTTAGTATTCTGTCTAAGCTAAGTTCATAATATTCTATGTTTGTTTCTACTTTCTATGCTACTAAGGGTGCACTTGGTACTCAATTTACCATGCCATCTTTAGATGATTTTGCTGTCAATCTCACTCAGGAACATGACAAGCTAATTCAGATGGGCACTCTTAAGTCCTCTAAGTCACATGCCTTGGCTACCAACCAAGGCACAAAAGAACAAAAAGGACAAAGTAGTAGCAACAATAGTAAGGATAAGAAATAGAAGAATAGCAAGGAGAAGAAGGATCAGATACCGGTTGCTTCAAAAGCAACTAATGAGACCCAATCTTCCAAGGGCGACAAGCCTAAGAAAGAGAGGGTCTAATGTGCCTATTGTAAAAGACCCGATCATGATGAACATAAATGTTTGAAGAAACAAATTGATCACTTGACACACATTCTTGAGAAGAATAATATCAGTGTTCCTGAGTCTATCAAACAGAGTTCTAATGAGGGGTCTAATAAGGCAAAAGAAAACAACAAGGGGAAAGGAAAGGGCAAGGCCCTTGTTGCAGTTGCTTCTTCACCATCCACTTGGGTTCTTGATTCAGATGCTTCACACCACATGGTTTCATCTAAGGAAGAACTTGCATCTTTGGAGCCGTGTACTATGCCTTTTATTTTGATGGGTGATGACACTCCTATTGAGGTATGTGGGAGAGGGTCTATTAATGTGGAGGATGGCACATTCCATGATGTTCTTTGTGTGCCCTCATTATCAACTAATCTCCTATCGGTATACCAGATCACTCACACAGGTTCAGGCAAGCGGGTTGAGTTCACTCCTGATTCAGTGGAGATTCGTGAGTTACACAGTGGTTCTACAGTTGCAGTTGGGAGAGCAGATCATCAGTCACGACTCTATCTATTTTCTCACTTTGTTCCTAATCCTCCTTTGAGTGTTTTGCTCACTCATTCTGATGATGTGAGTAGATTATGGCATGAGCGGTTTGGCCATCTTAACTACCGCTACTTGTAGCAGCTTAACCAGCAGAGCATGGTACAAGGTTGCCTTCAGTTTAGTTTTTTAGGTGGTGTTTGCCAAGGTTGCCTTCTTGGTAAGCATCCTAAGGAAAAGTTTGACAAAGGTAAGGCATGGAGAGCTTCATAGATACTGGAGTTAGTTCACAGTGATTTGGCTGGTCCATTTCAGCATCCTTCTTTTAGTAGGGCTAGATATGTTCTCACATTCATTGATGACTTTTCTAAATATACTTGGATGTACTTTCTCAAACAGAAGTCTAAGGTATTTGATCACTTTTAGGACTTCAAGACTTTTGTAGAGAAGCAATCCGGGAAAGCCATCAAAGTTTTGCGCACTAACAATGGTGGTGAGTATGTCAACCATCAGTTTGAGAAGTTTTGCACTTCAGAGGGGATTGATTTGCAGCATTCAGTTCCATACAATCCTCAGCAGAACAGTGTTGTAGGATGGAAGAATAGGTCCTTGAAGGAAATGGCAAACTACAAGATTCACTCTAGATCTCTTGCACCATAGTTTTGGGTAGAGGCCATTAACTGTGCTTGCTATATCCAGAACTGTGTTCCTCACTGAGCCTTGAAGGGAATCACTCCTTTTGAAGCTTGGAGCGGTCAGAAACCATCAATTAAGCATTTTCAAGTTTTTGGTTCTCCTGCATGGGCCCATATTCCTGCAGAGAAACACAAGGCCTTGGATCCACAAAGTAGACCTTGCATATTTGTAGGTTATCCTGATTGTGTGAAGGGTTATCGGTTGCTCCACCCTACTACACATGAGTTGTTCATTGAGAGGAGTGTTTATTTTGAGGGCTCTTCAAGCTCACTTTCTATCACTTCTCCAACTCCTACTTTGACATTGGAGTCACTTGGGATACATGACAGATCTTTTGATGAGTCAAATTCACCTGAGTAGTCTTCTATCTCCACTTCCAATGCAAAGAGTGATTCAGAGGACTCACCTCCTTCCTCTCCTAGTCATCATTCAGAGGTTGATGATTCTCCTCCAGATTCTCCATCTTCTAGTCCACTTTGGGCTAGACAGACCTTACAGTCTGTAGGTGATTGGGTTGGGGATCCATCAGACACTAGGTGGACTCATTCATAATTATAGGATACTCCACATGTCTTCATTTCTACTACCTCAAATCCACAGTCCTTTCATGAGGCTTTTGGTATTCCTGAGTGGGATACAGCTATGCAGGAGTATAGTTCCTTGATGAGGAACCACACTTGGGATCTTGTCCCTCTTCCTAAGGGAAGAAAACTTGTTCGATGTAAGTGGATCTATCAGACAAAATTTGCAGCAAATGGGTCAGTTGACAAGCATAAGGCTCACTTGGTCACCAAAGGATTCTCCCAGGTTCCTGGGATTGACTACTCTAAGACTTTTGCGCTAGTTGCCTTGATGAATTCCATCCGATTTGTTCTTGCCATTGCTACAGCTAATCGTTGGGAAGTACACTAGATGGATGTGAAGAGTTCTTTTCTTCATGGTGACCTTTAGGAGGAGATCTACATGGAGAAGCCACAAGGATTCATTCAGGATTCTTCACTTGTGTTCCATCTTCAGAAGTCTCTCTATGGCCTCAAACAGGCTCCTCGGGCCCGGTATGCCAAGATGGACTCCTTCCTTCTATCAGTTGGGTTCGCTCAGTGCCATTCTGATCCCAATGTCTACATTCTATAGTAGGATGATTCACTCCTATTTCTGGTTCTGTATGTTGATGACTTGTTGATCACAGGGAGTTCTTCATCCACCATTGGGGCTGTCAAAACTGTCGTTCATGACAGGTTTTTGATGACTGACTTGGGCTTGTTGCATTACTTTCTTGGGATTGAGATCTACCAGTCTGCTTCTGGGATCACCATTAACCAGTCCAAGTATGCTCTAGATTTGCTCTCGAGGTTTCATATGGCTGATTGCAAGCCTACTCTGACTCCTTTTCTTTCTAGAGTCAAACTTGAGGCTCAGTGTTCTTCTCCACTTGTTGGGAGTCTCATTTATCTAACTCATATGAGACCTGACATTTCATATGATGTAGGCATGGTCTCTCAATTCATGCAGGAGCCTCATGAGCTACACTGGAAAGAAGCCAAGTGGATCCTTCACTACATTTAGGGTACTCACAGTTTTGGGATTCACTATGCAGCAGGCATTGAGCTTGACTTGGTGGGCTACACAGATTCAGATTGGGCAGACAATTCTCATGATTGCAAGTCTACTTCAGGTTATAGCTTCTCACTTGGTTCAAGTCCTGTTTGTTGGTCGAGGAAGAAGCAGTCTGCTATTAGTCTATCTTCTACTGAGGCTGAGTATCGGGGGGCTGTGAAAGCCACCACTGAGGCCATTTGGCTTCAAAATCTTCTCACTGAGTTTGGTATCCAGATTAGACAGCCATCAGTCATATTTTGTGATAACTAGAGTGCCATTCAGATCTCACAGAATCTGGTCCATCATCAGCAGACCAAACACATAGAGGTCCACATGCACTACATCCAGGAGCTCATCCATGGCCACGTCATTGACCTTCTCTACTGTCTGACTTCCGAGCAGGTTGCTGATATCTTCACCAAACCCTTCACTAAGAGCAAGTTCCTTCATTTGCAAGCTTTACTGGGGGTACGGGATGCTTCATCTTTTGGGGGGCTTCTTCCTCTCACTCGAAGTCCTGACTCTCTCTACTTTTGGGGACGTTTCTTCTCTCTCTATTTTGGGGGGGGATTTTATGTACATGGGTACCTCATCAGGCTTGATTTGTCGGGACCCATTTCTACATCCACCTAAGCTTCGCTTATGGGGGGGTGTTAGTGTAGGTTTTTATTTCCTAGTTGGGTTATTTTTTTTCCCTATATTCCTAGCTTTGTCCTACACTTTTATTAATCTCACTTAGGTTAATAAAGCATGTCTTATTAGGGGAGTGGTTGCAAGGTGTCACCTTCCTACATGTGAGCATCCATTATCTATCTTGGGAAGATACTTTGCTATCTTTAGTCTAATAGATGGTTGCTCCTCATTGGTCGATGCTGCCACCTCCTCCCTCTTCCTAGTCTATATAAGCATGCTACCTAGCTTGTATTTTGTATCTCTTGCTTTTGCATCCTCTTAATGCTAATTTGCTTCTAGCATTTGCATTACTCTCTTGGAGACTAACTCTGTGTTGCTATTTTGATTTCATATCATTTGCATTCATAGTTTAGATATCTATTCTTTGCACTAGTTTTCTGGGTTAATAATCTTTTCAGATTCTAACAAACCATATGGTGGCACAAAGTTCTAAACTCCTTAAAATGTGTAGTTGTCCAGTTCAATGCTAATTCTTCAAACCAATGAAATAATGGCAAGTAAAATGGTGTGGTGTCTAATGTCTCCTCCCATGGACCCAATAAGCCTTCATATGTCCTCCTTGATTGTTACAAATTCCAATTTCTCTGGCACCCATGGTTATTCCACAACTATTATGGATGATATTCAGATAAGTCGTTGCATCAATCCATTTTTCTTAAACGTTGATATGTCCACTATGTACATGTCTCAAATGTTATTACAATATTTTAAGGATTAAATGCAAAATGTGATAACTTCTAAAAATGAACCATAGCAATACATGATTGCTCTATTCTTCCAAGGATACTCCTACATCAATTATTTAGTCTAACCTATGGTCCTTTCAAGCTTGGATGTTAAACTTGGATATCTACTATGAACAAATTTGATTTAAAATAAGTTTGTGGTATCCAAATTGACTTAGCTAGAGGATTTTGTCTAACTAACATGAAACTTGGTAACATTAAGTAAGCTAGAACTAAATTCCCTACCATGATGAGTATCCTAAGTGCCTACCACATAGGATTTCTTGACAAGTTGATGCTTAGATTTTACAAATTTATCAAGAAATAGGCTTAATGTAGGATCCATCCAAAAGATCAAGTGTGAATCTAATTTAGATTATCTTTCTGAATAGAGAAGATTGTATTTATTTTTAGTTAGATTGTAGGAGAGGTGAAATTGGTGGAATTGATTATGTAGATATCTCACTTGGTGTCTAATGTTTTATTTTGTGACCTTAAAATTTGATTTAAGGAATTTGGTCTTGAAAGTGAAATCTATGATTAGATCAAAGAATTTAATTGATTTAGCAATAATTAATTATTACAAGATCATTTTTACTATATGTAATAGTACTAGAATGTAGTAGGACCTAATCATATTTTCATTAACAAGAACACTCATCCTTGAAAGAGTAGCATCTCTCAACTGTTGATTGACTAGAAAACATTATAGTGTAGAGAATGGTTCATGTTCACACATATTATTTTAGAGCTCAAGGACATTAATGCTAACTAAGATTGCACATAGACTCATGCAATGAACCAACTTCTTTGAGAATCAACAAGAGGATTATTTATAATCAAAGGAGATTGAGGTGACAAGACTATCAAGCTACAATATAATGATTCTAGAGATTCTATGAATCAAATGAAGGTCATCTACCTTACATAGATAATTATCTAGGCCAATGAATAATTGAATTTCCTAGACAAAATCAAATTAATAAGCCCATGATATGATTTGAGGTTGATGTTGTTCTTTGAGGCAAGTGGTTGAGTGCATATAATGTTGTAAGAATAATCTATCCAATTTTCCTCTGATTTGTTGTAGATGAGATGGATGCTCTTTAGAGCATTCTATATATTGTAATTCTTTACCAAATAAAATGGGTTGAAAAAATTAGAGTGTTGGGACCATTTACAACCAACAAGGCTTTTTAGCATATTCTTATTTTATTTTCATGGATTTTTTCCAAACCATGTCATGATTTTGAGACTACGCATAAAATTTATTCAAAGTGAGATAAATCAAAATTTCAGTGCTTCATAATATATTTTTAGTATTAAGATTTGAGGGGTTTAGTATTTTCAATCTACACATGGAATATGGTGACACTATATGTTGGTCTTAAAAATTGATTCATCCTTGAAAGATTGCACTGAATTAGGCTTTAGTTTTGTGATGACTGGTTGAGCTAAGGCTAGTTTTATATTTATTTTCCTACTTCATAGAATCAGTTACTAGTTTCAAGATAATACATACTCATTCTAAACTATTTTCTCTTCCTTTTATCTTTTTAACTTTCTTTCAAAGCTAGTAGATTTAGGATTAATTTAGTTAAATTTATATTTGATCCACTCTTGTGTCTTGCATTAAGAAGTAAGATTTATTTATTACAAGTCTCTACCATTTGAGTGTTGTGTGAAAGTAATTGAGTACGCTTTAATATTGTGTCATTTTGGAACAAACCCTTAATTATTCTCGTTAGTTTCAATGTAGTCCTTTGAACCAAATAGTTATCATCAATCTTTGAGTTACTTAAGCATGCCAAGACTTGATATAAACCTTGGGGGAAGCAATTGCATTTCAAGTGGAAGTAGTTAATTCCACTCAAATTGGCATGTCAAATGACCCACCAAGTACTAAATAATGGATGAGTGGAATGAGAGAGAAGTAATAACCATTAAAATGTTAAGTAGGCCCAAAGCACTTTTAAACGCAATTAATTACATGAGGTTGATATATGATGCACCATTGTAAAGTTTGGACAATATGGCATAATTAACAATTAAAATGGAGTTGTATTTGTCAAAGTGTGATTAGTTTACATCATCATAGTATGCTGGACTTTCCTTGATTTAAAGTAATGATAGTAGTCTTAATTATATACACGTGAATATATTATTAAATTTTTTCCTCTATTTTAACAAGGCATTTCAGAAGATGATTTTGAGACTTATGAGAAGGTAAAAAGGGTGCATTATTTGTCTTTAATTTCTAAGCCTCTCTTTTTTCTTGTTTTGTTTGTAAATCATAATATATTAAATAATTTAATAATATTTATTTTAAATTAATATTATAAATAAATAAAACATAAAAATTTATTAAGAGCCACTTTTATTTAAAAATAAAAATTAAAACTACAGCTACCATAATTAAAGTTACAATTATATTAGACATAATTAAAATGTAAAAATATAAAAATAAATCAAATCAAATAAAAAACAAAGGGAATAAAATATAATAGGCATACTTTTATGGTTTGAATCAATAAATTAATTTATTTGTGCTATTTTCAACCAAGATTTTTTTATTTATTTCTAAAATTTAAATTTTTATAGCTTAATCATTAAAATACTTCTATTCATAAATTAGATATATTATTTTTAATTTTCTCATTGTAAAAATAAATTTAAATATTATTAAAATATTAATATTCAATAATAAATATAGTATAGTGATGTTATTTAATAATAAAATAGCTCTTAAATAAAATATAAATAAATAAACAAAAGTAAAAATTAAATAAAAGAATTAAGAAATAATGAATGTTTAGTTAGAAACAAAAGTTTAAAAACTTTTTAGAAATAAAAGTAAAATAAACAAGTAAATAAAATAAAATAATTCAGAGGAGCACACAGAATCCTATGCTTTACCCCACATTTTCTAGTCTATTTCCCATGAATATCATGAAAGAAGGGGGCCATGAAGCTGTTAACAACTTATGAAGCCATTTCTAGAGACCGTGTCTGACAACATTTGTAGTGTGATAGGGAGAAAGTATTTTGCTCCACATTTCTTTGTAGTTTGGATTTTAGTCTTGTGGTTCTAGACATAAGTTTATAAAGTCCTTATCTATCTTCATTCCAAAGGATTTGTTATTTGGTGCTATGAAAATCAAGTTATTGATTAGCAGAGTTCGATAGTATTTGTTGTGAGCAATTTGTGATATATCTTCAAGTAATATTTGTTGTCTTCAAGTGAGGTCTGTTGCAGTTGGATTTGTTGTCTCCCAAGTGATTTTATATTGTTCGTGGATGTCTCCAGAATGTATTGAAGATGTGTACTTGATCTGCAAGCTATAATGAAGTTCTTGGAAGCATGTATTTAAGTATTCTTGATGTTTACACTAGTTTTGGCTGACTTGGTTATTTACACTTGTTGCAGAGGTGATTCATAGATTGTAGAAACATCTTCAAGTGTGTGAAGATGTATTTGGGTCCAAGATAAGCCATGAAGCATTCTTCTTTCATTCATTTGATTTGCAAGTTTGTATAAGTTTAGACCTAATTTGATTTATGAATGTATGCCGACCTTGGTGATAGTTCCAATGGTTGTATGTTGTATTGTCAACCTTGATGAATGTTCCAAGGTTGATGATTGGTATAAATATATGTAATGAATCTATAAGTGAGGAGTGCAAATGTGAAGATGTGAAGTTAAAGTGTGTATGTTGTAAATGCAACGAAGGTGAGATATATTGTGCTTCAATGGAACTAAACTCAGGCATGTTGTAGATGCTACTATATCAATTCATGGTAGTGAGCCAACCATCCTGGGTGATTCACCCTTTGGTAGTGAGCCACCCTTCCATAGTGAGCCACCCCTTGACAGTGAGCCTTTTTGTAGCGAGCATTCATTTGGGCAGTGAGCCCTAAGGTAGTGAGCCTCATTGTTATTCGGCATTGTTACTACATTATATTGTGAGCTAACACTCACCATGGTTTTTCCCTTTTTAGGGTTTTCCACATAAAAATCTAGTGTTCATGTGTGTATGGTGTTGATGTGTTTATGTTTTAATTATGCTATTCATGTTTTATCTTCATAATAGATTAAGGAGTTAAAGTAAGGGAATGTGAATGTGATTTTGTTTAAAGAAGTTAATGTTTTTGATACAAATGATTCATCCCCCCTCTCAGTTGTCTTGTGCATTCAACAATTGGTATCAAACCGAGGTTCCTTAGAAGAAAGCCTCATAGCTTAAGGTAGATCCAGAATGGCACACAAGAAAGGCATTCCTCAGTTTGATGAATCTGACTATGCCTACTGGAAGGTATGAATGCAAAGTTATCTTATTTTTATTAGTTATAATGTTTGGAAGATGGTTAAAGATAAATACATAGTACCTAAAAGTGGTCCAAAGACTGATGAAGAGATTAAGGATTTTGAGACTAATCACAAAGCTAAAAATGTTCTATTAAATGGCCTATCTAACACTAAAATGGTGAAAGTTGTGGATCTGGAAACTGCTCATGAGATTTGGGAAAATTGAAGAACATCTATGAAGGTGATGAATTTCTCAAGAAGGCTAAGTTGTAGAACTTGAAGACCACATATGAAACCATGTGAATGGCTAAAGATGAGAACATAACAAGTTACACACAAAAGACTAATGAAGTTGTCAGCATCATCAAGGGTCTTGGTGAAAAGTTAGAGGATATGGATGTTGTAGATAAGATACTCAGAACTCTTCCCAAATCTTATAGTCACAAGGTATATGCCATTGAAGAATTGCTTGGTATGGGTAAGCTTTCAAAAGATCAATTGCTTGGTAAACTGACTACTTTTGAGATGAGAGAGTTTGGTACTATTGATGGCCTTGTAAAAACTAAGACTACTTTTAAGGCCAAGGAAGAAAAGACTGTTAGATCAAATAAATATGTTGTGGAATCAGATGAAGAAGATTTTGAAGAACTTGATGCTAAATTTGCAAGAAAAATGAAAAGAGGCAGCAAAGGAAAGTTCAAAAGTAAGTTACCTTTCAAATGTTTCAATTGTGGTAAAATTGGTCAATGTGCTTCAAGATGTCCTGATAAAGCTTTAAGGATAAAAAATAATGAAAGTAAAGGAAAGATGGTAAGAAAGAGTTACTATGTTAGAGATGATGATGGTGAAACTAATGATGAACCTAATTTTTATGATGGTAATAGTAGTGAATGCTTCTTTATTGCACTTAGAGAAGAACCTATTTCTGCTAATCTTGCATGTTGTGTAAAGGAAGAAAGTCTAGGAGACTTATCTGCATTTCATGCTAAAAAGAAAGATGAATGGATCATTGACAGTGGATGTTCAAATCACATGACAGGAGATAAGAGCAAGTTTGTTAAGTTTGAAAAATATGATGGAGGATTAGTTAGGTTTGGTGATGATGTAGCTGGTAAGATTTGTGGAAAAGGATCAATTACTTTTGATGACAAGCATAATACAGATGATGTTCTTTATGTCAAAGGCTTAAAGCTTAATCTTCTAAGCGTTGGACAAATGTGTGACAAAGGGTATAATTGGGTGTTTAAGGACAATGGGTGTGAGATAAGGAAAAGCTCTGGAACTTTAATTGTTGTTGGTAAGAAGACTTATGGTAATGTTTATCATTTGAAGGGTACTAATAAAATTATTGTTTGTTGGCTTAGACAAATAAAAATTAGTTATGGCATAGGAGGATGTGTCACATTAACTTTGACAATTTGGTGAGAATAAGCACAGTACAAGCAATAAGAGACCTGCCTAAGATTGTGAAGCCTGCTAATGCCATGTGCAAAGAATGTAGGTTTGGGAAGATGATAAAGACTACTTTCAAGAGAAAAGAACAATTCTCTACCATTTTACTGGAGTTGGTGCATATGGACTTATGTGGCCCTACAAGAATAAGATGTCTACAAGGTGATAGGTATTTCATGCTTCTTATTGATGATTATTCCAGAATGACTCGGGTTACCTTTCTTAAAGAGAAATAAGAAGCCCTAGATAAGTTTAAGGCATTCAAAGCTATGGTTGAAAATGATTTGGATTTGAGAATCAAGTGTTTGAGATCTGACAGAGGTGATGATTTTACTTCAAATGAGTTTAATGCTTTTCGTGAAGAACATGGAATAAGAGAAATTTGTCTACCCCCTAGACTCCTCAACAAAATGGAGTGGTTGAAAGGAAGAATAGAATTGTTAAAGAAGCTACTAGAACAATGATCAAGGAAGCAGAACTACTAGAAGTATATTGGAAAGAAGCAATACACATTGTTGTCTAGAACATTCAGAATAGAGTGCTAGTTAGAGAAAAGAAACAAGGACACCTTATGAGCTATGATATGGAAGAACTCCTACTTAAAATATTTCAAAGTTTTTAAAAGCAAATGTTACATCGGAAGAGATGAAGAATTA
Source organism: Cunninghamia lanceolata (assembly GCA_027924645.1). Lineage (NCBI taxonomy): Eukaryota > Viridiplantae > Streptophyta > Pinopsida > Cupressales > Cupressaceae > Cunninghamia > Cunninghamia lanceolata. Next base: position 251,006 of record BSBN01000501.1, on the reverse strand, counting down.
GGAAAGTTTGATGCTAGATGTGATGAAGGCATATTCCTTTGGTACTCTACTAAGAGCAAGGCTTACCGGTGCTACAACAAAAGACTATGGAAAATCATTGAAAGTGCAAATTTGAAGGTAGATGAAGATATTCAGTTAGATAGATATGAGTCAGATGGATCTGTTGATACAGAAAAGGTTGAAAATGACAAAGAAAAGGAAGTTCAGACTGAAGTGTAAGATTCTCCTAAAGAAGAAGAAGTTCAAGCTGAAGCTCTGGAAAGAGTTCCTAAAACCCCCAGGTATGTGCAAAGAGATCACTCTAAAAATAATATTATTGGTGACAAAAGGAAATGTGTGTTGACAAGTAGCAGGGTTGCAGAAGATCAAGTAAATCTCTGTTTACTCTCAAAGGTGGAATCTAAAATAGTAAATGAAGCATATGATGATGAACATTGGGTCAAAGCAATGGAAGAAGAACTAATGCAGATTGAGAAGAACAAGACTTGGGAACTTGTCCCTAGACCTGCAGACAAGAATGTGATAGGAACAAAGTGGGTATTCCGAAACAAACTTAATGAAGCTAGAGAATACATGAGAAACAAGGCAAGACTTGTGTGTAAAGGCTACTCACAAGTGGAAGGAATAGATTATGAAGAAACATTTTCTTCGGTGGAAAGAATGGAAGCTATCAAACTATTTTTGGCATTTGCAGTACATAAAAAATTCAAGGTATACCAGATGGATGTGAAGTCTACTTTCCTAAATGGTGAGTTAGAAGAAGTCTACATAGAGCAACCAGATGGATTCTAGTTATCAGACAAACCAAATATGGTATGCAATTGAAGAAGGATTTGTATGGATTGAAGCAAGCTCCCAAAGCTTGGTATGCAAGACTGGATAAGTACCTATTGCAGCAGGGATTCAGTAAAGGGTCTGCAAATAGTAACCTATACACCAAGATAAGTGGAGACCAAATTATGATTGTTGAGATCTATGTTGATGACATCATATTCAGTAGAAATGAAGGTATGTATAAGAAGTTTGTAGATGAGATGCAAAAAGAGTTTGAAATGTCTATGTGTGGTGAAATGAATTTCTTCCTTTCCAGAGTACAAATCATTCAAACTAGTAAAGGTATTTTCATTTCTCAATCTAAGTATGTTAAAGAATTATTGAAGAATTTTGGAATGGAGCAATCTAAACTGGTATGTACCCCTATGGTTATTAGCTACAAGTTGAGAACGAATGACGAATCTCCTAAGGCTAATCAGAGAAAGTATAGATCAATGATTGGAGGACTGCTTTATCTAACCTCTACTAGACTGGATATCATGCATGCAGTTTGTCTTGTGGCCAAATTTTAATCAGATCCCAGAGAATCACATGTTATGGCAGTAAAGAGGATATTTAGGTATTTGAAGGGCACTCTTGATCATGGCTAATCTTCAGGTAACCACTGTCAAAGAACTTCAAAGGTTTTTGGGTCTTGTAAATTATATTGCTGGATTCTATTACAAGCTAGCACAAGATCAAATTGAGCTAAATAAGTTGCTAGGAAAAGATCCACCAAGCTGGTCAAAAAAGCATGATGCCCTGATTGCTAGAATTAAAATAAAATGTTCTAAGTTACCATCATTAAGATTTCCTGGTACTGGCTTTAAAATAGTTGACACTGATGCCAGTGAACATGCATGGGCTGGTATCCTTAAAGAACAAGTGTCCAATGGTAAGGAAGAAATTGTTTGATATATTTCTGGGAGTTTCGAAAATAGTGAAATCAACTATCATAGCACTCATAAAGAAATTCTTGCAGTAATCAATACTTTAAAGGCATTTCAAATGTTTGTGGCTGATAAAAGATTTCTCATTAAAAGTGACCTCCAGAACCTAAAAGGATTCTTTAAAAAGGAATCAAAAGATAAGGTGGTCAGAGGACGACTACTCAGATGGGCTCAATTCCTAAATACATTTGATTTTGATATTGCTCATCTTCCGGGTTCCTCTAATATATTTACAGATTTCCTTTCCAGAGAAGGACATGTTTCTCCCAAGGTCGAACATGATATTCCTGTTTCCAGACCTCCTGTTAAAGCTACTAGACATGTCAATGTCATTAAAGTACGGGAACATAGGTCGTATGAAACTAGTTGTATGGAATGGAGTACAAATCCCTTACCCATGAGAAATAGACATAATTTTTATATGGCTAATGATTTTCTCCATGACAGGTTTCGCTATCTTATTGCAGCTCAACAATTGACAACAGCAGGTCTCTGGACTAATCGTCCTTTCTTTGAGATGTCTGCTCAGGCTGAACATATTGACCCTGAGGTCAATTCTATTCTTCAAAATTGGTGTGAAGATGATACGCAAATGCCTATCCAATTTTGTAATCCTCATGTCATTAGAACTGATCGATGGTTAGATCACGAAGGAGGCAAAAATCTCATTCAAGGTTTATTCCAAGGTCCTCGCAAAGCTGCCAATGATGTGGACTTCACCAGAACATCATCCTATTCGGGATGTGTGTTTAAGCTTACCCATGAAGCTCCTTCAAATGCAATGATCAATTCCACGAGGTATGGATTGATTGAAAATCTTATCAGTCGACACATGGTGCAAACCTATGGTCCTACCGGACTTGGATCAAGATTCTATTTTTGGAATACACCTAACACCCAGCGACATCTATATTCCACCCAAATGCCTGTCTGGATACATACTAAAACCTATCGAATTGATCAAGCTAACCACACCTCAATTAATCATGGAATGTATGGGGCCCATAAACTTAAGGTGCTTAGCGTCATATGGAAAGAAGAGCCACCTGTCATATTCACTTCATCAAATCCAGATGTACCATCAACCTCACATACACCCATACTCGAAGACAGATGAGCTCCTAACTGTACTCATCTCATCAATCAAATCTGTGAAGGATGTCTGGACTATGCAAGGCGGTGATCCAGTAGCTCTGAAGAATATTCTAGCTAATGGATGTGGCTTGTCATCCATCGAAGTTACTTATCTCTTCGTGTCAAAAGATAAGCATGGGCCCTTCCACGAAAAAGGGGAAAGCATACGTGCCTACAGTATGCACGAGTTATCCTTCCCGTGATCAAAAAGATGTCATGTAAAGTTTGTTGGTTCCCTCTTATCTTGTTCACGGACTAATTGGTCCCACCTGAGGAATCTTATCCTCATCCGGGTAGTCCTTCGGATAAGGGTTGCACGTGTCAACTTTGTTTTGACAGATTTCAAATCCGGACTTGTGAGAAGAGGTAATAAGATCTGCCTTGCCTTCCTATATAAAGGATGTAAGGACGCCTCATTCTTCATTCAAGTCTTGGCAAGCGAAGTCTCCAAGCAAGGTCTAGAAGAGTCTTAGAAGTTTAGAAGTTTAGTTTCAGTCTGAGTCTTAGGAAAGCTGAAAGGTGAGAGTAGTATGCTCTTTCTGCCTTAAGCAAAAATCAGAAACTCAGAAGCCTAACTGCTTTTAGAGTTTGTTTTTGTAAGCGCATAACCCTACAGTACGCATTGTAAATGAGAATATTTCCACCATTGATAATATGATATCTATAGCAGTTGAATGCATACTGTATCTGTTCCAATTTAGTGTTCATTTTCTGTTATATGCTATGGATTCTCTCATGTGTGCAGCTACCTAAAAAGTTGGTATCGGAGCCAAGTTGCTTTAATTCTATGAAAATAGTTTTTAGCTACTTGCACTTAATATAGTCTTTGCGTAACCATATTAGTTTCAGTACAAGTTGTTAATCCATTTCTGATGTATCGCTCTCAGCATAGCTCTCTGTAAAGCTCATATTGTCACTCTGTGTCGTAAGTCCTTGTAGTAAGTCCCGTTGTTTGCCGTGGTTGGCATTTTAGGGCGATTAAGGTTGTTATCTAGTATTTCAAGCACAAATTCAAGCATCGATTGGAGCACATACAGTATGGATCAAGCTTCTACATCTGGAGCTGAGATAGCACCTGAAGATTATACACAAGCACGTAGTGAAGAGGTTAGTTTCACAAATTTCTTTCCAAACTCTGAACAGACTTTCTCATTACCAGCTGAAAGTAGTAATGTGTTAGATGAAGTTTCTTCCAGTAATCAGTTTTTAGATAAAGAGTTTAGAGTCCCTGTGATCAAGCCTTCAGAGATTTATCGTGACATCCCTGATGGAGTTCTCTATATGATAAATAAATCTAAAGGCCTTAAGAATTTCTTTGGATATACTTCCTGGCAAAAGTGTCATGTTGCTAACCTACAGCATGTAGTAATAGGAGGATCTGAAGGAAAGTTAAAATTGTTCAGTGACAAACAAGTTAAGAAATTTAGAAATCAAGCCTTAGCCAGTCCCAAGAACCTGCAGTTCATGCATCTCTCATATGTCCGCATAGGCATAGCAGGCCATTATAGGAAAGGTCTTCCTATTATTATAATGATGATGTTAAAAGATGCTCGGTTCTTCAAATTATCTCATGCTATGTTAGGCTGTGCTTGTGATTCCATGGCTAAAGGATCACTATACATTGATTGTTTATTAGACTTCCCTGTTAGTCTTAAAGATGGTAATCTGGACGACATCTTGACGTATGAGTTCAAGACAATGAATCTATTTATGAAGAAAAATTCTATAGATCATTCCTTAGTTTTTCTTGTTCATTATTGCCTGTATAACAAAGTCATTCCTTTGATGATGAGCCCTCGAAAAGCCCAAGGAATAGAAGGTCTGTCCACCATCTGGAAGTCTACCTCAGAAAATACGTAGCTTCTTGCCCCCAAGATTGTTAAACACAAAGACATTAAGTTACCAAATGAATGGGCAATTGATTTATGGGATAAGGACTATCAAATCCCTGAACAAAAACCTCCTCAGTTACATGGTGTAACTCTTGAGGAAATTGATGATCAAGCGGTTATTCGCTTCTCATCTGGGCATACTCCGTCCATGAGAAAGGAACAAACATTCAACTATAATAACCCTTCTTCATCTGTGTTACCCAGATCACAGAGTGTGCGTCTTCAACCCACATGGTTTTAAAGATTTGTTTCAAATACCTATTGTTAAAAAACTTGTACAACAAACTCCTGGTGCAAGCTCTTCAAAGGCACCTGTGTCACAACCATGTCCGCATAACCAGTATTCTGCTCTGGACAATGGTTTATTTAAATGTGAACTTTGTTCGTTTATTTTTCATCCACCATCTGGTCCTATGTCTGGAACTTTTCCAGAATCTCGTCCTTCTTCTGGCTGTGTCAGTATGTTATCTGGAAAATCTGCTTCCATTCCAGAATAGGACATTAAAGAGAAAAATGAAAAGGCTATTGCTACGCCTTCGGGACCATGTGTCGTACCTGGTACTATTCCTCCTTTTCAGGATTTCATGCTTAAAGACCTTTCTGGTCACTTTCAAGCTGACTTCTGGTATCTACATGTCACCCCTATCGGAGAAGTCCAAGGGTCCAGCCAGAGTAAGCTGTTAAACTGGACAAATTTGTGCATCCATAAACATCTATTGTTGCTTCATGAAAAGAAGACACGGGATGAAGTCCATGATCTTCGTTTGGAGAAACAGCTTCTCTCTCTTTAGGAGAATATGCACACTGTAGTTGCTTCCCTTGAATGTCTAGAAAAAGAGCTAGTTCAGCAACTCAAAGATGAGGTCCAAGAACTGCAGACCTCTTACACCCAGTTTAAAGCACATGCTGAAGCATGGTGGGTCGCTCTTCACAACACTGCTGAAACACACTGAGAAAAATTGCAGCAAGTTAGAGCAGAAAATAAACTTGATAATGATGTGTTAAGTTCACAATTGGTCAATTGTAGAATTCAGATGAAACACACTGAAGACAGGCTGGATCTTGTTCAGCAAGATCTGCATCAAGAAATTCAACATGTCAACAGCAATAGTCTTTTGTTAAAAGATTCTGTCATTCAAGAATCATCTGAGATTAAGTCTTTAGTTGTTGTTCAGATACAGTCACAAGTGCAGAGAACTAAAGTGTTGAATTTCCCATCTAGTGCCAAAGGATATTTGCAGGCTCAGTATGAAGGACCTAAGTTGCTAGTCCACCCTAAGTAGCCTGTCATTGAAAAAATATATGATCCTACAACTGGTAACCTCAAAGATACCACTACTCAGGAAAAGGCATCAGGTAGTTTACAGATGGCTCGTGGTAACAAATCTGATCCTAGTGGTTCTAGACCAGTTGATCCCTTTAAGAACATCCAGTCTTTTAAAGCTGATACACCTCCTCTAGTTAATTTTGACCATTTTGAGGATGTAGAGAATATGAGGGGCATTGATGCCATGCGTGCATGGATTACAAATTATATTTCAACCAATGCAGGAGCTGATGAAGCCCAAGTGATAAAGCAAGCCCTCAATTCCATGACTGGAGTTGCAAGAAATGTATGGGATAGATTAGAGGATCCATATATAGAAAACCTGATAAATAGAGGCATTGATCAGGTGTGTGCTCAGTTAACCCGTCTATTTGTAGGAAAAGTAGATACAAGAGAAACACTTGCCTATAACAAGTATATTAGAGGTAAGTGTAAGAATTTAAAATACTTCAAAGAATACTCTGATGAGTAGTATAAGAATTTCTATCAGTCAGGTCGTGAACAGAATCAGGAATACATGTTCACTACATTTCTGAAAAGCTTTGGACATGAGGTAGGAGAATTCTATTACAAAAGGGTTCTAGAAAATCTCATAACAGAAGGAACTAAAATGAAGGAACTCACCTATCCACAGCTAGTACAATATCTGACTGAAATTAATGAAGAAATTTGTCTAGAATCATAGAAGAAAAAAGACATAAAAAGAATCAAGCCATTAATCTCTTCTTCTGTTTGTTATCAGCTTATGCCTTCTTTTATTAAAGATGAATGTAAAAATTGTAAAACTTCTTCTAAGAAAAAATACTTTGACAAGGATGATAAGTATTATAAGAAGAAGAAGAAAAACAAATACAGTAAATATCCTAAGAAGAAAGGATATTTTAGAAAGAAGGATAAAAGAAAAGGCTCTGGCAAAAAATGGGAACCAACCTGTTATATCTGTAAGGGGAAACATTATGCAAACAAATGTCCTGACAGAAATAAATAGAAAAATAAAGACAAAGTAAGAATCGCCAGAGATGCTAGTCTTGACAATGAAGAATATGAATTCTTCAATGAATATCCCTCAGATTCTGAAGACATTATTCTCTTTGATTTATCAGAAGTGGAATCTGATGAGGCTAAGTTTGTGTCTGCTAATGAGCAGGCAAATGTTAATTTGTTGACTGGACAACCAAAAGAATTAGATTCCACTGATTCTAAAAATTCATTCTTTTGCATGATGCTAAGAAGAAACACTAGAGCTGAATTGGACAAGATAATTGATGAGATTGTCTAAATTGAACAAAAGCTCAGTGAAATGAATATGGGACTTGAAACTTGGAAAAAATTGACAGGAAAGCTTGAGCAGCTGAAATCTAAAAAATCCTTCCTATTAAAGGAACCTGAACCTAGACAACCCATAAGGAGAACTATAGTTCTTGACTATTCTCCCCAACCAGCTATCAGACCGGCTAATACTGAATCCCGCGCTCCAATAGCTCAACAAAGTATGGTAGAAGTACCTGCAGTTGGAAGAATAGCTCGACGTCTGTGGAGACGACAGAGAAAGATTTTTCTTGAAAAAGTCATTCAACAAGCACATTCTAAAATTGCAGAGATTGATGATGAAGAAAACATTAATCTTGTTGATGAAATGGAAAAATCCTCTGAACTGGATACTTATATAAACCAGTACAATGCATCCTCTGTAGTCCAATTACCACAACAAGTTTCCTCCTCCCAAGAAAATGAACTCTTTTGTTCAGAAAAGCCATTCAGTCTTGAGATAATACAACCTTCTGATTGTGAGACTATTCCTCCTAGTCCTGAGCTCATTCCTAATGTCTCTTCCTATCTTGAAGAAGGAAGTAGTAGTGGTTTTAGTCCAAGCCAGTTTCGAACTCTCCAAACAGGCCAAACCACCACCTATCTAGGAATAATTCTCACTATCCATCCTCCAAGCATAAAAGTTTATCCCTTGGCATTTCTCTAGGACACTGGCACAGATATTAATATCGCCAGATACAATTGTTTTCCTAAAGATCTTTGGATTGAAGCCAAAACTGATATTGAATTTGGAAAAGGTAATTATGAGTCTAAACTCATATGTAGAGTTCATATTCAATTAGGAACATGTATAGTAGATGAACTTACCTTTATCCATTATGAAGTAAATGGGTACGACGGAGTCATAGGCAGCAGAACAATGCAGTCATGGGAACCCATTCTCATGGATTCACAGTTCATCACTCTTCTAGGAATTTATTAGATGCCCCGACTTCATCAAAATATGGCATTCACTAAGAAGATAGAGATCCAGAAACAAAAGAAACAAAAGAAGGAAAACAAAGTGTGGCTCACACAACAGCTTGAAGCAACAGCACAAGGTCTGGAACAGATCAAAACTGCATTTGCTCAAACTGTTATGACAAAAGATTTGAAGAAACAGCAAAGAAACCTGACATGTTCTCTACCGCTCAAAAGAGACGCTTCAGGTAATGAAATTATTCCCAAGGCAAAGGCAAATTATTTCTTGATGAGTATGCATGAAACCAAAATTTGCCATAAAGAAATTGCTGAATTACTTACTTTAGATCTGATCAGACATTCTAGTTCTCCATTTTGTTGTCATGCTATGTATGTACCAAAATTTGATGAAAATGGAGTCGAACTCACAGAGAAATGGCTTGTTGTTAATTATAAGCCTCTTAATGAATGTCTTGTGGATAATCAACATCCCTTGCCCAGCAAGGATCATATATGGCAGGCTATCCAAGGTAGTAACATTTATTCTAAATTTGATCTGACAAAAGGCTTCTGGCAGATCATAGTGAAAAAGGAAGATATTCCTAAAACTGCATTTTCTATTCCTCAAGGTCTGTTTGAATGGAAAGTTCTTCCTTTTGGCATCAAAACAGCACCCTCTATCTTCCAACAGGCCATGGATAAGATATTTTATGCTTTTGCAAAATTTATTCAGCCATATATTGATGATATCTTGATTTTTAGTCAGGATATGAAGAAACATCTGGAGCATTTACAAATCTTCCTCCAGATCTGTCAATAGCATGGCCTTGCCATCAATGCTGCCAAATCTCACTTTGCCCAATGTGAGATTATTTTTATTGGCATCAAGCTTCTCCCAGGGGGGGAAATGGAGGCACAACCACACATTCTGACTCGCATCCAGAATCTTTAGGTAACCACTGTCAAAGAACTTCAAAGGTTTTTGGGTCTTGTAAATTATATTGCTGGATTTGATTGTAAGCTAGCAGAAGATCGCATTGAGCTAAATAAGTTGCTAGGAAAAGATCCACCAAGCTGGTCAGAAAAGTAGATGTGTTGATGAAAGAAAAATCACAAGTGGAGGTGCATTCTTCCTTGGAGATAGGGTGGTGTCTTGGCATAGAAAGAAACAAGAATTAGTTTCCTTGTCTACTGCAGAGGTAAGATACATTGTTGTAGCAGCATGCTGTTCTCAAGTGCTGTGGATGAAACAGACCTTGAAGGATATCAAAGGTTAGTATGAGGAGCCAATCCCTATTCTTTGTGATAACACAAGTGCTATAAATATTTCAAAGAATCTAGTGATGCACTAAAAAATAAAGCACATTTCAATTAAGTATAATTTTTTGAGGGAGAAAGTTGCAGAGAATGAAGTTAAGCTTGAGTATGTGCCTACAAAAGATCAAGTTGCTGATATATTCACTAAGGCTCTTCCAAAGGTTACATTTGAGTATCTCAAGGAGAAGTTAGGGGTTTGTGCCCCTATTTCCTTGAACTCGATGCATAAGAAGATGCATTAGTCTAGTGTGCTTCAAAGTATATTTCTCTTTTTGGACTGATGTTGGAAGCTACCTCTCAAGGGGAGCAGGTAGTGGTTTAAGATGACTGTTACAATTAGGGGGAGTAAAGAATGATTTCAGCCTGATCAGAGCAGTAGTGTACAAGTATGTGCAGTGGAAAAGATGTGATACCCTTTGCCATTGATGTCAAAGGGGAGAGCGATCATGTGAAAAACTCAGGTGAAGAAAGAGTTTAGATGTGTAAAAAGAAAGGGGAGTTTTGATGCAGAGTTGTGTCCTAATGGTGGAACGTGTTTTTCACATCATATGTTGCCATCAATGACAAAGGGAGAGATTGTTGCGAGTATGTGCTAACTAGTGTTGTCATTGATGTCAACATATTTGTGTTGTCATTGGTGCAACTAAATCTTCTAATATAGTTGTTTGTTGATTGATTGAGTTATCATGTTAAGGACACTATCTGAGTATTTTAATCTACAATTCCTCTATGTTGAAGATTAGAGTATGAGATTTGGATATGATTTAGAGAAGTGTTTGAACATGCTAAATCCAAAATTTGGTGGCCTGGATCATTGTACAGTAAAATTTCTATTCACCAGTTTGAAGACCGTGCCTGACAGCATTTACAGTGTGACAGGGAGAAAGTATTTTGCTTTGCATTTCTCCGTAGTTTGGATTTTGGTCTTGTGGTTCTGGACTTAAGTTTATAAAGTCCTTATCTATCTTCATTCCAAAGGATTTATGATTTGGTGCTCCAGAAAGCAAGTTATTGATTAGCAGAGTTTGATAATATTTGTTGTGAGTGGTCTGTGATATATCTTCAAGTGAGATCTATTGCGGTTGGATTTGTTATCTCCCAAGTGATTTTATATTGTTCATGGATGTCTCTAGAATGTATTGAAGGCATTTGCTTTATCCACAAGCTATAATGAAGTTCTTGGAAGTGTGTATTTAAGTATTCTTGATGTTTGCACTAGTTCTATCTAACTTGGTTATTTACACTTGTTACGAAGGTGATTCGTGGATTGTAGAATCATTTTTAAGTGTGTGAAGATGCATTTGGGTCTGAGCTAAGCCATGAAGTGTTCTTCTTTCATTCATTTGATTTGCAAGTTTGTATAAGTTCATACCTAATTTGATTTAAGAATGTATGCTAACCTTGTAAATAGTTCCAATGGTTGTTGTTGTATTGCCAACCTTGATGAATGTTCCAAGGTTGATGATTGGTATAAATGTATGTAATGAATATGTGAGTGAGGGGTACAAGTGCCAATATGCAAAGATAAAATGTGTATGTTGTAAAGGCAGAGAAGGAGAGATATATTATGCTTCAATAGAATTAAACTCAGGCATGTTGTAGATGCTACTATATCAGTTCATGGTAGTGAGCCAACCATCTTAGTAATGAGCCACCCCTTGGCAGTGAGCCTTTTTGTAGTAAGCATGCATTTGGATAGTGAGCCCTGGGAAGTGAGCCTCTTTGTTATTCAATATTGTTACTACATTATATTATGAGCTAACACTCATAGTGGTTTTTCCCTTTTTAGGGTTTTTAACGTAAAAATCTGGTGTGCATGTGTGTATGGTGTTGATGTGTTTATGTTTTGATTCTACAATTCATGTTTTATCTTCATAATAGATTAAGGAGTTAAAGTAAAGGGAATTTATGAATGTGATTTTGTTTAAAGAAGTTAAGGTTTTTGATACAATTGATTCACCCCACCTCTTAGTTGTCTTGTGCCTTCAACAAAAAGAGAGGTTTGGAAACTAAAGATAAATAATGCAACTTTTTTACCTTCTCACAAGCTTTAAATCATCTTCTCAAATGTCTTTTTAAAACAAAGGAAACAATTTAATAATATATTCATGTGTATATAATTAAAACTACTGTTAATACTATAAATCAAGGAAAGCCTAACATGCTATGACCATGCAAAGTAATCACACTCTGACAAATACAACTCCATTTTATTTGTTGATTATGGCATAATGTCCAAACTTTACAAAAGGTGGACCATATGTCAACTTTCATGTAATTGAATATGTTCTAAAATGTTTTGGGCATATATAACATTTCAATGGAATGGTTCTTGCTTCTTTCTAATTCCACTTATCCATTTTTTAGTACTTATTGGTGGGTCGTTTGACATGCCAAATTGAGTGAAATAAATTGTTTCCACTTGAAATGGAATTGCTCCCCTAAGGTTTATATCACCAAGTCTTGGCATGCTTGAGTAACTCAAAGATTGATGATAACTATTATGTTCAAGGGGCTACATTGAAACTATAGAGAATAATTCAAGATGCATTCCAAAATGATGCAATATTAAAGCATACTCAATTACTTTCACACAACACTCAAATGAAAGAGACTTGTGATTGAATAAAATATTACTTCTTAATGCAAGACACAAGACCAAATCAAATATAAATTCAACTAAATTAATCCTAATCCAAATTTCAAATAAAGTTCAAAAGATAAAAGGTAGAGAAAAGAGTGTAGAAGGAGCCTTTATTATCCTAAAACTAGTATTCAACTTGGTGAAGTTGACAAATAAATATAAAAATAGTCTTAGCTCAACTAGTCATCACACAACTAAAGCCTAAGTCAAAACAACCTTCAAGGATGAATTAAATTTTAAGACAAACATGTATAGAATCACCATATTCTATTTGTAGATTAAACATACTAAATCCCTCATATCTAAGTACTAAAAATTTATTATGAAGCACTCAACTTTGATTTATCTCAATTTGAATAAATTACAGGTGTAGTCTCAAAAATCATGACTTGGTTTGGAGAAAAAACATGAAAATAAAATAAACAATCGCTAAAAAGCCTAGTCAATTACAAATGGTCCTTGTTAGTTCTCAAACATGTATTCCCACAAATCCTAAAGATTGACTCCAAATCCTAAGGCCAAGGATGATGTTGATAGAGGTAATGGGTGGGACTTATGCTCAAATAGTGGAATGAATGGACCAGTTCTTGAAAGTAGGTAATCTCTCCTTTACTTTCGGCTCAACAAGAAGATTATTAATACTCAAAGAATGAGATTGAGGTGACAGGACTATCAAGCTACAATATCATGACTCTAGAGATTCTATGAATCAAATCAAGGTCATCTACCTTGCATAAATAATTATCTAGGCCAATGATCAATTGAATTTCCTAGACAAAATTAAATTAATAAGCCCGTGATATGATTTGAGGTTGATGTTGTTCTTTGAGGCAAGTGGTTGAGTGCATATAATGTTGTTAGAATAAGATCCAATTTCCCTCCGATTTGTTGAAGATGAGATGGATTCTCTTTAGATCGTTCTATATATTGTAATTCTTTACCCAATAAAAGGATTGAAAAATTAGAGTGTTGGAACCATTTACAATCAGCTAAGCTTTTTTAGCATTTTCTTATTTTATTTTCATGATTTTTTTCCAAACCAAGTCATGATTTTGAGACTACACCTAAAATTTATTCAAAGTGAGATAAATCAAAAGTTCAATGCTTCATAATATATTTTTAGTATTAAGATTTGAGGGGTTTAGTGTGTTCAATCTACACATGGAATATGTTGACTGTGTATGTTGGTCTTAAAAATTGATTCATCCTTGAAAGATTGCACTGACTTAGGCTTTAGTTGTGTGATGATTGATTGAGCTAGGGCTAGTTTTATATTTATTTTCCTACTTCACAGAATTGGATACTAGTTTCAAGATAATACAGACTCATTCTAAACTATTTTATCTTCCTCTTATCTTTTGAACTTTCTTTGAAAGTTGGTAGATTTAGGATTAATTTAGTTGAATTTATATTTGATCCACCCTTTTGTCTTGTATTAAGAAGTAAGATTTATTTATTACAAGTCTCTATAATTTGAGTTTTTTGTGAAAGTAATTGAGTACACTTGTGTCATTTTGGAACAAACCCATAACTATTCTCCTTAGTTTCAATGTAGTCTTGTGAACCAAATAGTTATCATCAATCTTTGAGTTACTTAAGCATGCCAAGACTTGATATAAACCTTGGGTGAAGCAATTCCATTTCAAGTGGAAGTAGTTAATTCCATTCAAGTTGGCATGTCAAACGACCCACCAACAATTACGAAATAATGGATGAGTGGAATGAGAGAGAAGTAAGAACCATTGAAATGTTAAGTAGGCACAAAACACTTTTGAACACTATCAATTATGTGAAGTTGATATATGGTGCATCATGTAAAGTTTAGACAATATGCCATTGTTAACAAATGAAATGGAGTTGTATTTGTTGCAGTGTGATTAATTTGCATCATCATAGTATGTTGGGCTTTCCTTGATTTACAGTAATTATAGTAGTCTTAATTATATACACGTGAATATATTATTAAGTTTTTTCCCCTCTTTTAACAAGGTATTTGAGAAGATGATTTTAAGACTCGTGAGAAGGTAAAAAAGTTGCATTATTTATCTTTAATTTCCAATCCTTTTTCCTTGTTTTATTTGTAAATCATAATATATTAAATAATCTAATAATATTTATTATAAATAAATATTATAAATAAATAAAACATAATAAAATTATTAAGAACCACTTTTATTTAAAAATAAAATTTAAAACTACAGCTAACATATTTAAAATTACAATTATAGTAGACATAATTAAAATTTAAAAATATTAAAAAAAAAAAAAGAAATCAAATCAAATCAAAAATAAAGGGAACATATTTAAAATACAGCTTAATCATTAAAATACTTCTATTCACAAATTAGATATATTATTTTTAATTTTCTCATTTTAAAAATAAATTTAAATATTATTAAAATATTAATATTCAATAATAAATATAGTATAATGATATTATTTAATAATAAAATAGCTCTTAAATAAAATATAAATAAATAAACAAAAGTAAGAATAAAACAAAAGAATTTAGAATTAAGAAATAATGAATGTTTGGTTAGTAACAGAAGTTAAAAAACTCTTCAGAGATAAAAATAAAATAAACAAGTATATAAAATAAAATAATTCAGAGCAACACGCAGAATCCTATGCTTTCCCCACATTTTCCAGAAACGGTCTATTTCGCATGAATATCATGAAAGAAGAAGGGCCCATGAAGCTGTCAACAGCTTATTCTCATTGGACAGTATGAAGCGATTTCCACAGACTACTTCTGTGCGATGTCCAGGCCAACAGTGAAGTTGCGGTGTACAACACTTTTTAAAAGTTGTGTGATATGACGCCCAATTAATTAGCCATCTTCCCTCTAATGGCGTCATATCTCTCAACTGTTTGTAAAGGCATTTATTTCGATGGTGAACCTTGTCACTCGGCAGCATTTTGTTTTAGTGGGTGGAAACATCTACGAGGCGTTGTTCCTTCTTTTGTGGAAGATGCTTTTTCACGTACCCTACCATTCCATACTCAATAACAAAAACGTGACTGATAATGAAAATGGAGAAAAATGCACCTTCAATACATCAAGTTGTCATCATTTTTTTAAATAAAAATATGCTGCCAAGTTTCATCTGGCTCTAAAGCTAGCAAATTAAAAAAATAATCCCTGTTCGTGAATGCTATATGATATGACGCCACTCGCCATTGTTTTTAAAAGTATTGTAACACTGCAACTTTACTTAGTGCGGTGTAGTTTCTAAATCTTCTATGGATTGTAATTAATAGTATTTTAATTGAGAAAACAGCTTTAGTAAAGGTTATAGTATTTTATGGATTGGTCACGGCAACTTTACTGCTGGCCTGCACTACACTTCAAACTGAATTATTATCCTACGATAGTCTCGAGAGAATAAAATCGAAATTTAAACTAGGAGGTTCAAGGAATACGTCGATAGGAACAACTTTACTGCGTGAATTTCTTTTTTCGGCGTGAGACAATTCCAAGCACTATAATACTCACGCATATCGTCTAATCGTGAATCAAACTCATTATTTCGATGGTGAAAGTTGGCACTCCGCAGCATTTTGTTTTAGCGGGTGGATAAAAATAATGCTGCCAAGTTTATCTGGCTCTACAAACAAAAAAATAATCCCTGTTCGTGAATGCGATATGATATGACGCCACTCGACTTTGCTTTTAAAAGTATTGTAACACTGCAACTTTACTTAGTGCGGTGTAGTTTCTAAATCTTCTATGGATTGTAATTAATAGTATTTTAATTGAGAAAATAGCTTTAGTAAAGGTTATAGTATTTTATGGATTGGTCACTGCAAACTTTACTGCTGGCCTGCACTACACTTCAACCTGAATTATTATCCCACGATAGTCTCGAGAGAATAAAATCGAAATTTAAATAATGAGTCAAACTCTTAAAATATGGATTAAGTACTTAGTGCAGTGTAGTTCTAAATTCTTATGGATTGTAATTAATAATATTTTAATTGAGAAAACAGCTTTAGTAAAGGTTATTAATTTTATTATGTTTTTTTACTATCAATTGAATGTATTACAAGATTTTAGACTATAGGGATTTGTGCCTCTATTTATAAGGTTGTCTTCTTACACTTTCTTATTTATTCTTTTGAATTGAAGCTCTCAATCTTGCAAATTTCTTAATTAATTTATTTATTATTTAAACTTTTTTCTTAATTATTTGGAATATTTTATAATGTATTAAATAATTTTACTCCACCAAAAAAGGTATGATGAGTTGTAAGTTATCATAGATGCTCATTTATTGACAAAATATAGACAACGTATTTCTAGAGATTCTATGACAGCTAAGACCCAGAAATAGGGGAGTTATTGGGATTTATTCGAGAATTAAAACCAACTATGACCTTCATCATAAAACACTATTTTATAACAAAAAAATCGAGGATGGTGACCTCTTGGTCAATTTTGATGGGGTTTCCCTATTCACCAAAGTTCACATACATGACTCGGTTAACATTATTAGACGCAAAACTAATGATGAATTTGCCTACCTGGTAGAATTACGCTTGAGATCCACCTTTTTCTCTTTCCAGGGAGTGATCTATGAGAAAATAGACGTTGTATCTATGGGTTCCCCTCTTTCCCCAATTGTGGCAAACCTTTGTTGGAATACTAAGGATCACTGAGAGGGGGGAGTGAATCAGTGATCTGATAAAACTAATTTATTCATCATCCCTTATTCATCATCCCAATATGAATGCAATTAACATCAACATACCAAAAACTTAGAGAGCAACAGAATCATGAAACCATAACACAAATGTTTAAAGTGGAAAACCATGTTGAAGGAAAAACTACTATCCAACCTCACCAAAACTTTATTGGGTCTCACTAACCAAAATCTCACTGATTACATACATGTCTCACTAGCTAGGACCTCACTGATCACACACATGCCTCACTAGCTAGGATCTCACTGATCACATCAACTCCAATCTCAAAACAAGAAGATACACACAAAGTACTACTCTGTTTACAATGAAAACAAAGGTTATAGATGAGTTCTATAACTCTTCTATTTAAACACCTTATCCCTCCTAGATCAACATCTCAATGGGACACATTAATGACATCTTTCTTTTACATGTTATTCAAAGAATGACTAATCAAACATCAATTCATTACAGATGTGCCATTTGGTTTACAAAGGAATCATTTGAACCAAGATTGCCATTTATATACTACTGCAATAATCAAACTCTGCTTCACATCTTATTCACCAATCTTTACAAAAACTTATCATACTCAACTATTACATCATATCAAACCATCATAAAAGGACATCCTATTAAAAATGATACTTTTCAAATATAGAAATCATGGGTATGTGCAGGATCATGATAGGCCAAACTATACCTCTAAGTGGTAATGAAAATACAAAAAATCATACTTAATCAAGTTCATGTGAAAATTTGAATGGATTATCTACACAATTTGAAAAAGACGTAAGAACAAAATTTGTAGAGAATTGAATCTAGTTTATGAGCTACTAATTTTTTTTTTTCTAAATTACTTAGTGAAAAATGAACATTTCAATGAACAGCTATTAATTTTTTCAGAAAAAAATAAAAAGTGGGTGTCTGTCTAGCCAACCTAACTATGAGCAAAAAGAATTTTTTTTTTTGAAACTTTCAAAATAAGTAGAGAACTCATGCCCAGATGTGACGCATATTTTTTTGGAATTTTTTTCCAATAAAATAATTAGTTATGATTTTTGTACTATGACTTTTTTAAAAAACTAAAGAGTAATTGTCCAACCAACCTAACTCGATAAAAAAAAATCAGAATTCAAATTTTTTTTTTAACCTATAGCCAATGGAGCATAGAGTGTGACGCATCTTTCAGATTTGAAAAAGGTGAAACAGTTTGAAAGTTATTGATGTTTTTCAATCAGTGTATCTATCAGGATTACAGACACACAATATATAGAAAATTATTAATAATTATTTAATAAAATGATAATCAAGAAAATCTTATATTTTTAGAAAGCTGACAATTTCCTCTATAAACCCTTTTCGTTTTATCAATTTTGCATAAAAAAAGTCGTCAGCACGAAGGGTGAAGTTCGAAGAAGAGAGTGAAACTTGTAAAAATGTTAGAATTGAGGGAAAGTCAACTATGATAGCCCCAAGCCTACATATAAGGCAAAAGCAAAACAAAATGGATATCCATTTTACTTTGGTGAAATACCATTTTTCCTTTTTTATGTTTTACAAAACGGATATCCATTTTGCTTTACCCTCTCTCTCTCTCTCTAAAGGTGCTCTATCGATATCCCACAATGGTCATAAGAATTCATCTTTAGCTTTGTGTAAAATGCTAAAAAGGTGGTCTATCAATATCCTGCCATATTCTTATGACCATTGCATCTAATGTCATCTATGATCGAAAAGGCTTGTCTATTTTCTAAGTTTTTTAAAGAGAATTGGTAACAAAATTGTAATGTCCATTTTTAGATCCATTTTCTGCATTTCCTATAATCATGGTAATCTATGAAATCACATTTTTTAGGCATTCTATCAAATAGTCAGCAATGCCTTGTCTATGTTTCCATAGTTTTTATAAATATTTACTAGAAAGTTACCAAATATAATATTTGATAAGAATCCCCCTATCATTATTCTTTTGATGGATGCCCATGTACCATTCCTTTGGTGTAAGTAAATAAGATAGTAGAAAAGATCATGGAGTTTGGCTATATACAAGTTGACTACATTTGTTTGAAGATTTTTTAAACTTTTTCAACAAATTTCATTATGTTATGCATTGTAATGTTGGCACTTTGTAAGTTCTTTTTTGAAATGTATGTAAACATAAGAAAAGTCTGCACATAATAGTTGGTCTTTTGGTAAATGAATGTTGTGAAACTTTATGAGGCATGGGGATGTTGAACTTCACTGCAATTTACAAGTTTGTGGATGAGTGCATTAGGATTTTGCATTGATGATGCATAATTATTTTCAAAACCTTCATTTATATACTTACGAGATTTTGGGAAGTGGAGTCATGTTTTCCATCTACAACTTTGCAAAAGTTCCACGTTTCCACCAAATAGATTAACATTACTTTTAATCATGTAAGACTTTGGGAATGTTAAGATAAAATTAAGTTGGCAAAAGTGCACCTTGACTTCACACTTCTACTTTTTCAGATCTCTCTCTCTCTCTCTCTCTCTCTCTCTCTCTCTCTCTCTCTCTCTCTCTCTCTCTCTCTCTCTCTCTCTCTCTCTCTCTCTCTCTCTCTCTCTCTCTCTCTCACTCTGACCTATCTACCTCCTAATTAAATCCTATTCCTATCTTTCCTAGTTTTCCTTTTCCTTTCCAATTTCCTTAGGAGAGAGAGATAGATAGATAGATAGAAAGAGAGTCCTAGTTTTCTTGTTTTCATTTCCTTTGTCAACCTATTCCTAGCTTTCCTAGTTTTCCTTTTCCTTTCCAATTTCCTTAAGAGAGAGAGATAGGTAAATAGATAGAAAGAGAGTCTTAGTTTTCTTGTTTTCATTTCCTTTGTCAACTTATTCCTAGCTTTCCTAGTTTTCCTTTCCCTTTCCAATTTCCTTAGGAGAGAGAGATAGATAGATTGATAGATAGATAGAAAGAGAGTCCTAGTTTTCTTGTTTCATTTCCTTTGTCAATAAGGGAGAGGGAGAGATAGAGGGGAGGTATAGGGAGATAAAGGAATGATAGGGGAGAGAGAGGCAACATTTAGAGAGATAGCTAGAGAGAGAGAGAGAAGATAGAGGGGAGAGATAGGGAGATAGAGAGTGAGTGAGTGAGATGTCCAGAGAGATAGGGAGAAGGAATGAGAGGTAGAGGGATGATAGAGATAGGGACATAAGGGAGAGATAGGGAGATAGAGGTTTAGGGTTGCTCAAGTTTAGGGTTTATAGTTTATGGATTAGGGGTTAGGGTTTAGGGGCATTATTTAGGGTTTTGGGAGAGAGATAGAGAGAGAGAGAGGGTTGCTTGGGGTTAGGGGTCAGGGTTTAGGGGCATTGTTTAGGGTTTATAAGTTTAGGAATGCTCAAGTTTAGGGTTTAGGGGAATTATTTAGGGTTTAGAGGTTTAGGGCTACTTGGGAGACATAGGGAGAGAGATTGAGAGGTAGAGGAACAATAGAGATAGGGAGATAGTGGTTTAGGGTTACTTGGGTTTAGTGTTTAGGGTTTAGGGGTTTGGGGTTTAGGATTTAAGGGTTTATGGTTTCTCAGGTTTAGGGTTTAGGGGTTAGGGGTTAGGGCTTAGGGGAATTATTTAGAGTTTATGGTTTAAGGGTTAGGGGTTAGGGTTTAGGAGCATTATTCAAGGTTTAGAGGTTTTTGGTTTCTCAAGTTTAGGGTTTAGGGGCATTATTTAGGGTTTACGGTTGCATGTCAAAAGAAGTCTCTCTCTCTCTAAATCCCTCAACTCTAAATAATGCACCTAATCCCTAACCCCTAACCTATAACCCTTAAACTCTAAACCTAAGCAACCTTAAACCTCTATCTCCCTATCTCTCCCGTATCTCCCTCTCTCTATCATCCCTCTACCTCTCAATCTCTCTTCGTATCTCTCTAGACATCTCACTCACTCTCTATCTCCCTATCTCTCCCTTTGTCTCATCCATCTCTCCCAATCTATCTCCTCTCTCTCTCTCTACCTATCTATCTCTCCCTATCTCTTGCCTTTGTCTTCCCTATCATTCCTATATCTCCCTATATCTTTGTACATCTCACTCACTCTCTATCTCCCTATCTCTCCCCTCTGTCTCCTCTATCTCTCCCTATTTGTCTCCTCTCTATCTCTCTCTACCTAGCTATCTCTCCCTATCTCTCTATCTTTTGCCTCTCTCCCCCTATCATTCCTATATCTCCCTATCTTTCCCTTATATCTCTCCCTCTCCCTTATTTTTGTACTCTGAAATGCCTTCAAAAGATTCAATCTTCCTATTATAGAGGAAATAGATGAAGAATCTTCTACCATGGATGTTGAAGGATTAAATGCATCAAATGAAGAATCTTCTGAAAAAAATGTAGAAGGGTCAAAAGAGGTAGATGAAGAGAAGTCTAAGGACTCGAATTCCTCTGTTCCAGAAGAGGAAGTTCATGAAGCTCTTAACATCTCTCCTCCGGATCCTACTACAGACATTCCAAATCTAGGAACTGAAGGAGAAGGAAGAAAAGAGGAGAAAGTGAGTCAAGAAGAGGAGGTAAAGGGAAGAGAAGAAGAACAAATAGAGAAGATCTCTGATGACAGTTCTTAGATTCCAAAAGAAAAGAAGACTCAATCTCCGACAAGAGACACTGCAGAGGTAGTGAAGAATTTCTTACACAAAGAGATGATGGAGATAGATGAACCAGAACTATTCCAAGGACCACTAAATATATGATTTTTGTTTGACACTTTTGCATTGAAATTTGATCGAAAATTGCATGTTTTTAGGCTTTTTCACTAGGTTTGACTAGTCAACTCTCTACAAACACTCTAAAGGCATGTTGTGTCTGATTTTTTCTTAGAAGGTGACTGATTACATGGTTATTATCTTATATCAATCATAAAATTTCACACAACACCCTTTCTATAAGTTGTTTGCATGCTTTTATTGTGAAAAATTTGCATATTTTGCTTGATTTTTACTAGGGTTTTACTTGCAAACTTGTTAAACTTGCATGGTATGCATGTTGTGAAGGATATTATTGATATAATTGACTGATATACTTGATATAATCTGCGTAACATCTTAAATTTCATTACAACACTCTTTGTTTAGACATTTACATTCACATTTTGTGAAAAAAATTGCATATTTTTACATAATTTCACTAGTTACTAGACTTACAATCATTTAGGATTGCATTCAAAAGTGTGTTGTGAAGAATATCTCTGATTTAAAGGACTAATATTTCTTTTATTTACCTTCGCACCTCATAAATTTGATCACAACACCTTTGCTTTACATAATTCTCATTGAAAAGAAAAAGCATAAAAATCTAGCATCTTTAGTTCATTTGCATTCATATTTCAAGCATTTGATTGCTTGCATATTTCATGGATTCCTCTTATTATTCAATGAAAGCTTTATTTACCTTTATCTCCCTATTTCTCCCCTATCTCTCTATCACCTTTGTCCCTCTACCTCTCAATCTCTCTCCCTATGTCTCTGGCCATGTCCCTCACACTCTATCTCTATATCTCTCCCCTCAGTCTCCTCTATCTATCCCTATTGGTCCTCTCTCTCTCTCTAAACCTCTCATTACTCCATTCAACCATACCCATACCACCCCTTTCTCACTCCACAACCTGTATTGACGCATGATTCACCCCATGACATGCTATAGTTAGCACAATGCCAATTCACTCTACCATCATTCTTCATATTATCTTATGAATCACCATCCTTTCTTCCCATTCCTTGAGACATCATACCATGACACACACCAATGAAAACAATTAAAAAATCAATGAAAAGAATTAAAAGAAAACATTTTTATAGTTCTAGGAAACAGATATCCATTTCCTGGAACTATAAAAATGGTTTTTTAAACCACAAAACGGATATTTTTAACATGCCTATGAAAGTCAAAGTTAGCCAATTCGTGAATTTGGCTAAGTAAAGACGCGATTTTTTTTCCATTGCCACTATTTGGCCTGCAACGATCCTGCACATACCCTCATACACATACCTCTGCAATTAATGTCTGCAATCTTCCTTATACTCTCTACAACTATCATGTTCTCATACACCACATACACACATATATCAAGGTATCTTCACAAAGCACAACTCTGGCATCCTACTTTCACACACAATTCATAAGTACTACCATACAAATCCTGCTATTCTCTCTTCCTCTGTCGTTTTGTTGTTTCTCACAAATAGATGTATGATATCATTTCATAATAGATGAAATTCAATGCCAATCATCTTCCTTCTCTGTCAAACAAAAACCTCTGCCTCTATCTGTTATAGTACTTAGCAAAACAACTCATTATGCTCTATAATATAATTACCATTCATTATATATATTGTCTCTGCAAAAAAAAGACTTCTCCAAGAACATCACATTGATCTTTTCTAATTTCATAAAACCACGAGATACACTTCTTCAAAGCTATTTGCAATAGCCAAAGAAACATTCGTTTCAAAAATAGTTATAAGAAACTAACAAAAAACTTGTCTCAACCAAAAACACTTGTATGCCCATCAATTTTTTTCAGCAAGACGGCTGTTGTATTTTGAATGTCATTTAAACCCGCACTATATATTATAGACGTCACACCATTGATAGATTAAATAACAACCACCGATTAAGTTTTGGCGCTCGAGTAACCAAGGTATACCAGATGCCTATGTCGGGGGACCGGTTGTCTCATGATCTTGAACCCATAAAGTGATCACTTAAGTGATCTTTAACATGTGATAGCAAGTCATTTTAAAATTAAAACAAAAGTGCAACCCGTCAATACTTAAACTTTTAGCTTTGTCTTCTAGGTTTAGATGATCATTAGGGTTTTAGTCTTAGGTTTTTTCAATACTTCACAAAACCCTAACATGTTATCAAGAAAGAATTAATCTTGATCACCTATAAATATGCCATTTTACTTGACCAACTTTCTTTGAGGCATTTTGTCAAATCTTCTACATTTTGCATCCATGTCTACTAGGACATTTGTAACTACAACATTTGATCCTTCATTTTGCAAACATGTCTACCAGGGCATTTACAACTACCTTTATACTTTGATAAATGCCATACCTTGTTCAAAAGCTCCCATTTTTGGACAATCTATTAAAATGCTGGTAAAGATTACAAAGTCTAATTTTACACCTGCCTACTGATTTTGTTCACTATGACATTCCAGTGACACAAATCCAAGTCCTTTATCTCTTGCATGAAGCAAACTGCCATGAAGAATCATGGTCATCCAATAGATTGAAGCAACTTCTAGATGAGTATCACAACACTGACATTGGTCTGAAGCAACTCCTAATCACTTTGACTTGAAAGGTTCTTTGACATCAAACTCTCAACATCACAGGATGAACCATGACATGAAGCAATGGTCAATCACCATGAAAAGATGAGATGAACCACACGCCTTTGCATTTTGCACCAATAGTACCTTTGTAACATCATGGATGGTAGGTTCCTTTGTATCTGAAAGTTTTCTTTGTAACATCATGGGTACATCTTTGCATCAACCTTTGACAAAAACACCATGGGAACAAGCTTACATCAAATAAGATGATAAACACATACCAATAATGAAAAACATCCAACTATTTACATCAATAACCTTTGACATCAATGACAAACCATGCCAATAACCTCTACATGGAGCATTTCAAGGAAATTGCCCTAAACTACTTCCCCATCAAACCTAGATGGTGGAAATAGTATGTGGATGACACCAATATTTGTTGGCCTCATGGGCTTGAAAAGTTGGAAGAATTTCACTCACCTTAACAACTTAACCCATTGCATCTCTTTCACCAAAGAGATTGACGCTGACAACCATATCCCTTTCCTTGACATTTTTCTCATAAAAAAATCTAATGGTTCCTTAGCTCGATGTGTTTTCTGCAAAGCTACACACACTGACCTTTACCTCCACTCTTCTTCTCATCATCACCCGACCCAAAAAGTGGGTGTACTAAAAACTTTGGTCACAAGAGCGTATCATATTTGTGATGAGGAAAATTTAGACCAAGAGCTTTCCCACCTTAATAAAGCCTTTAAATTGAATGGGTATAAGGGGAAATATATTTTCAGAGCTTTCAACCAAGCCAATTCGTGCCTCTTCTCCAAACCTAGTGTTTCCCAACTGCTTGGCCTCCCTATTGCCTCTCTCCCTATACTGAAAGCCTTTCCAATAAAATCTCTGACTTCCTTTGTAAAAAGGGCCTCCTTTGTTCATCTAATCCTTGTACAACTTTGACAATTCACATTTGTTAGTGTAAATAGTGTCATTATCTAACTAGCTTAGATATCACCTCTTTGAAGGTTTGACCTATTCACACTTAGGCTTAAGTTTACTTAGTCTTTTAGAAGTTTGTCTCATTTTGACATGTGTATTCACACATGTGAGACACCTCTTTCCTTTTGACTTACCACTTGCCCTCACACATGTCATGCGAGTTAGACAAGTGTTACATGCTTGTAGGGGTAGTTAGTAGTTATGTCCTACCTTCCTACCTCCTTCTCCTTGCCTATTTATGTAAGGCTGATTGTACTTTTTTACTATCTCTTGAATATCAATTTTGCTTTGTGTGCTCATGCTTTGTAGAAGTTTATATTGTTTTTCATTTGCAGATCTTGGCTAACATTCTGACATGGTATCAGAGCCATCCAAGTGAAACGCTTCTTGTTTTGAGCAAAATCAATCACTCAGCCATTTCAAGGGTTCAATTTTTAGTGTTTTCTTTGCAATTAGGTGACTGTACTAATCATTTTTGTGTAGAAAAGTTGTAAAAAATTGAAAAAAAATTTAGCAAAGGGCCTTTCAGCCCTCTACTCGTCTACCCATCTTGGGTAAAATTTCCATTTGCAGGCATTAGCTTGTTTTTTATTTGGATACAAATCTAATTTTACAGGATCAACGGTTTTCTAGTTCATTGTTTGATGTGAAGGTCTACACGCTTGCGAGTATTTCATTTGATCGCTATCTCAATATTGTAACATTTTTTGTTTGACTTGTTTGCTTCTTCTGGTGGCTATTTAATTCTAAAGTTTGCAGTCTTTACTCATAGCTCAATCTTCATTCAATAGTCTTCAAATCTTCTGTGTGAGGGCCGATAGCATTCTAAAGGCTTCCACCTAGGCAAAAGTCATCAGATCTATAGTTCGTTCTTCAAAGACTCATAGACTTTGCTAGTTTCTTAAAAGATTTTACAGTCTTTTCCAAGCAGGTTTTTCCATGAAGTCACAGATCACCTGATATAGGAGCATCTGGAAGTCTGATGCAGAAGCATCCAGAAGAATTTAGAATCATTGAGATAGTTGACAGAAGCTTGAGTATGCAGAGAAAGTGACCTTGGAGAATTCTAGATTTTGAGTATGAGAGGCTATGGATCTAGACTTAGCATCTAGACATAGGAAATTACAACATATCAAGAATTCAGATCATTTGGCTTTGATTCTGGATAGTTATCAATGTTTGAAGATTGATTGTTTTTGCAGAATAGAGCCAACAGTGTTTAGTGGAGTCTAATCAGCTTGCGGATCATTACCGTGACTTTTGGAGTGAAAAAAAGAATTGGTTGATTAAGTTTAAGGACCTAGCCGACCTTTAGTGAGGTCTATGTGAAGTTTTATGCGCTTGTGAAGCTGTGCCTTATGTTTAGGCCTCACCTATTTTGTGTACACGTTTCCCTAACTAGCCGTTACAATTAGGCTGGCTTGATGATGATCCAAAGGATTGCGGAGGATATAAATGAAGGATAATGATTTGTTACAAGGTAGTAGTGGGGAAGTGATCAATAGAACGAAGACATGAAGGGAGATCTAAAGTTGTTTTGATCTGGAGGAGTAGTAGAACTGAGTAGAAGGTGGAGTAGGAAGAAGAATGAGTTGCAGAGAAGAGAATTGCATTGTAGAAGAAGGAAATTGTGAAATAATATTTTTGTATGAATCTTTTGTAATCCTTGGGATGTGGCCTAGCATCTGTAAAGCCCTTGAGGCATGTGTAATTTTGATTTAAAGTATAATATATATGAAGAATGAGCTTTGAAGGCTGGGTTTTTCCCTATTAGGGTTTTCCTAGGATACATCTTGTGTTATGTGTTCATGAATATCATTTATCTTTCTATTGATTAGTTGTTAGCTTCCATTGCATATCTATTATGATCATGGTGTTGTTTCGATAAGGTTGCAAGGTTGGACAATCCCTCACCAGACCCTCCTACCTTGACTGCATCAAGTGGTATCAAAGCTGGTTTCAAATCTGCTAGGCTAATTGTGAATTTGTTAGAAGGTGATGAATCTGTTAGAAGGGAGTACAAAACCCTAAAGAATACAAAAATCATCACAGAAGAAAGATCAATGCAAGGAATATTTGGTAAGATTTTCAAATTAAGTTGTTTATTTAATTTGTTTTAGATGGGTAAGATTGGAAAGAGGATGAAGAAAGAAAATGAAACCCTAATGTGTGGAAGGGATATTTTGGAAAGAGAATTGTGCGAAATCAAGAAATGTAATGTAGAATTGTTGGAGAAGATGGACGATCTAGGAGACGACAAGTTTGATGCCCTTGAAGAAGAACTGAAAGATGTAAGAAGCAGAAATGAAGACATAGAGGTAGAGCTAAAACTATTTGAAGATGTTGAAAATGTTGGCAAGAGACACTGTGTGTCTTCATGAGTGTCGTCATTGATGGCAACAAAGTCTATCCCACACATCTGCAACACATAGTATGCCTATACCAGAAGTTAGATTGAAGAGTGTTTTGGTCCGGTGAACAAGAACAAAGCATGCAGCAAGGTCCGACAATCAAGTCCGGATCTCTCAGATGGTGTAAATCAACAAGTTGTGGACTTGGACAAGTCAAGAGGAGTATCATGACTACTATATTCTAGAGATTGAGCCTTTGTTGATAAAACATAGAAAAGATATGAGCATCTGAGTGTTGGGTTCCAAACAGGCAGAGCAGACTGAGGAAGAATTGACTGGCAAAGTATCAGACTTCAATCCGGATGAGTAATTGATGTTGATCAAGCTATTTGAGGGATCATACAATATTGGCCGACATGATTGATGATTTCAATGTCTATGATTTTAATACACATCTCATATCAATCATAGATTCAGCCGACAAATCAGTAATTTGTAAATATCTTGAGTATTTCAGTTGCCGACTAGAAAGTTGTTGAAATCCTTGGTGCAGATATATATAGCAAATAGATTTCAGTATGAAGTTGTGTGTGTGTATAGATGTGATAATATAAGGTGTGAGGAAAGGCACAGATAAGTGTGGAAGCAGTAATACAAGTTCGGTATGTGACAGAACAGCAGCACTAGAGTAAAGGAAGAATGAAGTGCATTAGATCAGTATATTGACCCTAACTAGAACTGAACCTCAGCAATTGTAGATGCCTCTCATCAGTTCAAACACTTGGTTACCTTCTATAAACTTCGTAGATAGTGAGTCTCTTGTAGGCAGTGTGCCTCTTGTGAGCAGTGTGCTCGGGCAGTGAGCCCTAATTGGCGAGTGCCATTTTGTACTTCTTATTCTTTTAACAGAGAATACAATCTTGGGTTAGTCACCCCATGGTTTTTCCCTTAACATGGTTTTCCACATAAAAATCCTTGTGGTATGTGTGATGATTTATTTCTATTGTTATGATCATGTATGCTTATATGTTTTGATGTTGCACTAATTGTTAAAGGAGAAAAGAAAGTTAAGATATTTGAGATAATTGATTCACCCCCCTCTCAGTTATTTATCTTGTTTCCAACAATTGGTATAAGAGCTAAGTTCCTCTAAATAGAGCCTAACAACTTGAGGAAGATCTGGGAATCTCAATGGATATGTATGTTATGAAGGAACAACCTCAGTCTTCCCTAAATGATCTTGAGCAGTCCCACTCTAAAGTCAATAACTTGAGAGAAAGACTCAAACAAGCTAATGATTTCATAAATGAGCTAAAAGAAAAATTGAGTATCTCTGTGAAAAAGAGAAAGGAACTACTTCAAAAATTAGCAAGTCAGAGTAAAGCCAATGATACTAATGAAGATCTGAATGAGAAAAACAAGCTACGTGAGAAGCTATCAAAAGAGGTCATTATGGTAAGGCATGAGATGGAATCAGGGGTTATGAGATTCACCCAAGAAATTGAAGAGAAAAGGAAAATTGAAGATAATCTAAAACAATCCCTCAAGGAGAAGACAGAGGACTACCACAAAATGGACAGAATAATTAGGCATCTTGAATCTGATCTTGAAGAAGCTAGAGATAATGAAGAACAACTTGAGAATCAGATAGACACTCTTAAACAAGATCTTCAAAGAGAAAATGAATACAAAGAGAAATTCAAGATAAGCTTAGCTTAACTTGAAGCTCTTCTTGAAAGCCAAAAGAGGGTAGATGACAAGCGTGGCTTGGGATATGAGAAAGGTGAAAGCTCTGGATCTAGCTAGAAGAACTTTGGATCAAGAAATCAAAGAAACAGGCCTAGAAGACCTCCGGTAAGGCAACCAAATGCTCAAAGATATCCATCCTTCAATGGATACTGCTTTAATTGCAACAACTTTGGTCATAAAGCAACTCAGTGCAGAAGGAGAATGAATCAGAATAATCTGTCCTTCTCCGAACAATGTTTCAACTGCAAAAGGTATGGTCACAAATCTCATGAATGCAGAAATATGCAAATAAACAATTCAGTCAATGGTAGATGTTTTGCATGTAATAGAATGGGACATATGGCTAATCAATGCAGATCAAGAAGATATCAGTCAAATATGCAAAGAAATGTTGTTTGCTACAATTACAATAGATCCGGTCATAGTGCCAAATTCTGCAGAAGTAAAAATCAGGAGAAAAAGGGTCCGGTGCATCATAATCAAAATCAAGATAAGGGAAAAGGCAAAGTGAATGCAGATGAGGTTCAAAGGGAGATGAGCAAGATTTGGGTGAAGAAGAGTACATAAAATGTTGGGGATGGTTCCACACCGGAATTTGGTGCTGATATTCCTTCCGCAAACTAAACAGATGAGCTCTGGCTCAGGGGGAGTCACAAAGAAAAATAAATTCCCCCAACCAGTCAATTGGTACCTAAATTTGGCACATGGAATGTTGCAGATTAAAGGGTTCTCAGAGAAATATCCAAATAACCCTTGGTAAAAATATGAAAGATCCGCATGGAGTTTTGCAAGAATTTAATCATCCAAGATTGATCCGGTTTGACAGCCATCCGATAAAGCAGGATCTTCATAGACGGATCCGGTACATGATTCAAAATTGAAAAATCTTAATCTGTGGATTCATGACATGATTGGAGGAAAGAAGATACATTGTCAATTATCACTGAAAATGATTCTAAGTGCATCTTAGTGATTCGAAAAGATCTCTCTTAGAACAAAACAACTGGATGACTTAAGTTGTGCATTTATTGCAAAAGGAGGTTAGGGTTTGCGCAGAGTTAAAAGGGTTCATTCACTTGTTATTCACACATTTGCTTTTGAGTAGAAGAAAATAAGAGCTCTGCATCAAAGTATCTATAACTCTCTCAAAGATCAACTGCAAAATCCAATTCAACCAGTGATTTGTTCCGGCCTTTTTTTTTAACCCTAAAGTGTAAAAAGGTACTTCCATTTTGAAAATCTCTCTCTAAATCCTTTGCAAAATTGCTACTCCAATGGTTGTTAAGATCACTGATATGTCGCACCCAAAATTTAAGAAACACCCCTATAAATCCCTAGAAGTTGATCCATTAGGCACTTTTTCTAGCATTCCGCATGGGGTACTACACGTAGATGTTAGGGTTTACATCCATGCCAATATTGAGGAATTTGGAGAATCTAAGTTGATGGACATCTATCATAAACAGTTAATAGATGAAAGTTTTGAACTCAAACCTCAATACAAGGCCCTCTGGGATAAGCACTTTGGACATTGCATCCACTTTCACTATTTTCCAGAAGATGATTGGGTACAATATGTTCTTAGCAAAATACATGACAATTTCATTTTGTTAATGAAGCCCTTCAAGATAACAAAAGATGCCATTAGGGCAATAATTGGACTGCACTCATCCAGTGGGTTACCTATACTCAAATCTGTCAAGAACCAAATAGTTACTGAAGTTACCAGATCTAAGTTTAACAAAAGAGCAATGACAATTGATGACATCACAGATCTAGATGTCAAGTTTGCCTCTATGATAATTGGATATAAGATCTATCATTCTAGCAGGGATAATTCTGTGTTTGGGACTACAATATATATAGCATATCGGATGTTAAGGGAAAATGTAGATTATGACCTATGTGATCTTCTTTTAAACCAACTATTAGAAAACCTGCAGAAGATGAAGAAGGATAAGAAGAACTCATTCAAGTATGGTTGTTTAATACTATATCTATTCTTCTACTACATGAATGAGCTACCCGGATCAAGAGGTTGGGTTTGGCAAAATGACAAACTTGTTGCAATACAAATCAGAGACTATATGTATGGACTTGGTGATGCTAAAGCTCAAAGCACAACACTCTGGGGATACTTTAAGAACTTCCAAAGTATGATGCAAGCTAGAGAAAGAATTCCTCAATCCATAGTTGAAAAATACAAGGATATAGTGTGCTTCATGGTTGACACTAATCAATGCCTAATGGAGGCAATTGAGCCTAGAACAGTGTGGATAATGCCAATGGGTTACGAAGTAGATGAGAAAATCTTGGAGCTACATGTTTAACACCTGTTGAGCCAGCCAAAGGACCCTGAGGCAGAAAGGTTTGTAACCTTTCAAGAATTAAGTGTAAAGATATATGTTGAGCTGAGACAACTGGAGATAAAAAGGAAAGTTAGAAGGGAAGTAGAGGAAATTGCCAAAAGATATGGCATATCAAAAGAGGCAGTTGATGCAAACAGAGAGAAAATAGAAAGAGCTGAGAAAGAGAAATAAGAAGCAGAAAAAGGAAGTGTTCTGGTACAAGCTTCCTCTTAGACTAGATCCTCCAAGAGCTCTGCACCTGCCACTCCTAAGAGCTCAAGAGCCACCAAACCGGAAGTCAAGACATCCGAAAAAGGAGAAAAGAGAATGAAAACAAAAGCCACAAGGTCTTACACAAGTCACAAGGATGATGAAGAAACAAAGTCTGATGAGGAAGTTAAGAAAATGAAGAAGAAGAAGAAAACATCCAAGGAATCCTCTGCAGGTAAAAACAAAGAAGAAAAGGCAGAAGAATTTGTTGAAAAACCCACTCTTTCCATTGATGATATCATCAAGGCAGTCACTGTGGATGGGAATCTGCAACCAGTAATAGAATTTTATGATGATTATAGTGATACTGACAAAAGGATCTTGGAAGAAGCTACAGTCAGGTACCTGAATATTTATAATAAAGCATTCATTGAAATCATTTCATCAATTCCCAAAAGTCTAGAGAAGGTACTTGAACTTAGAAAAGAGAATGCCAAGGCAAAGGACTTAGAGATCTGAGAATAGATTGCAATTCATCTCTATCCTTCCATTACTCCAAAGCAAATGAACATGATCTTTAAGGACTGCAAGGATGAGTTCCAGAGCAAAGCAAGAATGAACAAACTTATGCTTGGAGAAACTGATCAAGTAGCAAGAGAAATAGAAGACATCCTTTGAAATGCCTTCAAAAGATTCAATCTTCCTATTATAGAGGAAATAGATGAAGAAGCTTCTACCATGGATGTTGAAGGATTAAATGCATCAAATGAAGAATCTTCTGACAAAAATGTAGAAGGGTCAAAAGAGGTAGATGAAGAGAAGTCTAAGGACTTGGATTCCTCTGTTCTGAAAGAGGAAGTTCATGAAGCTCTTAACATCTCTCCTCCAGATCCTACTATAGACATTCCAGATCCAGGAACTGAAGGAGAAGGAAGAAAAGAGGAGAAAGTGAGTCAAGAAGAGGAGGTAAAGGGAAGAGAAGAAGAACAAACAGAGAAGATCTCTTATGACAGTTCTCAGATTCCAAAAGAAAAGAAGACTCAGTCTCTGGCAAGAGACACTGCAGAGGCAGTGAAGAATTTCTTAAACAAAGAGATGATGGAGATAGATGAACCAGAACTATTCCAAGGACCACTAAATATATGATTTTTGTACTATGACTTTTTTTAAAAACTAAAGAGTAATTGTCCAACCAACCTAACTCGATAAAAAAAATTAGAATTAAAATTTTTTTTAACCTGTAGCCAATGGAGCATAGAGTGTGACGCATCTTTCGGATCTGAAAAAGGTGAAACAGTTTGAAAGTTATTGATGTTTTTCAATCAGTGTATCTATTAGGATTGCAGACACACACTATATAGAAAATAATTAATAATGATTTAATAAAATGATAATCAAGAAAACCTTATATTTTTAGAAAGCTGACAATTTCCTCTATAAACCCTTTTCGTTTTATCAATTTTGCATAAAAAAAAGTCGTCAGCACGAAGGGTGAAGTTCAAAGAAGAAAGTGAAACTTGTAAAAACGGTAGAATTGAGGGAAAGTCAACTATGACAGCCCCAAACCTACATATAAGGCAAAAGCAAAACAACATGGATATCCATTTTGCTTTGGTGAAATACCATTTTTCTTTTTTTATGTTTTACAAAATGGATATCCATTTTGCTTTACCCTCTCTCTCTCTCTCTCTCTAAAGGTGGTCTATTGATATCCCGCAATGGTCATAAGAATTCATCTTTAGCTTTGTGTAAAATGCTAAAAAGGTGGTCTATCAATATCCTTCGATATTCTTATGACCATTGCATCTAATGTCATCTATGATAAAAAAGGCTTGTCTATTTTCTAAGTTTTTTAAAGAGCATTGGTAACAAAATTGTAATGTCAATTTTTAGATCCATTTTCTGCATTTCCTATAATCATGGTAATCTATGAAATCACATTTTTTTGAGGCATTCTATCAAATAGTTAGCAATGCCTTGTCTATGTTTCCATAGTTTTTATAAATATTTAGTAGAAAGTTACCAAATATAATATTTGATAAGAATCCCCCTATCATTATTCTTTTGATGGATGCCCATGTACCATTCCTTTGGTGTAAGTAAATAAGATAGTATAAAAGATCATGGAGTTTGGCTATATACAAGTTGACTACATTTGTTTGAAGATTTTTTTAACTTTTTCAACAAATTTCATTATGTTATGCATTGTAATGTTGGCAATTTGTAAGTTCTTTTTTGAAATGTATGTAAACATAAGAAAAGTCTGCACATAATAGTTGGTCTTTTGGTAAATGAATGTTGTGGAACTTTATGAGGCATGGGGATGTTGAACTTCATTGCAATTTATAAGTTTGTGGATGAGTGCATTAGGATTTTGCATTGATGATGCATAATTATTTTCAAAACCTTCATTTATATACTTACGAGATTTTGGGAAGTGGAGTCATGTTTTCCATCTACAACTTTGCAAAGGTTCCACATTTCCACCAAATAGATTAACATTACTTTTAATCATATAAGACTTTGGGAATGTTAAGATAAAATTGAGTTGGCAAAAGTGCACCTTGACTCTACACTTCTACTTTTTCGGATCTCTCTCTCTCTCTCTCTCTCTCTCTCTCTCTCTCTCTCTCTCTCTCTAACCTATCTACCTCCTAATTAAATCCTATTCCTAGCTTTCCTAGTTTTCCTTTTCCTTTCCAATTTCCTTAGGAGAGAGAGATAGATAGATAGATAGAAAGAGAGTCCTAGTTTTCTTGTTTTCATTTCCTTTGTCAACCTATTCCTAACTTTCCTAGCTTTCCTTTTCCTTTCCAATTTCCTTAGGAGAGAGAGAGATAGAAAGAGAGTCCTAGTTTTCTTGTTTTCATTTCCTTTGTCAACCTATTCCTAGCTTTCCTAGTTTTCCTTTTCCTTCCCAATTTCCTTAGGAGAGAGAGAGAGAGATAGATAGATAGATAGATAGATAGAAAGAGAGTCCTAGTTTTCTTGTTTTCATTTCCTTTTTCAATAAGGGAGAGGGAGAGATAGAGGGGAGGTATAGGGAGATAAAGGAATGATAGGGGAGAGAGAGGCAACATATAGAGAGATAGCTAGATAGAGAGAGAGAGAAGACAGAGGGGAGAGATAGGGAAATAGAGAGTGAGCAAGATGTCCAGAGAGATAGGGAGAAGGATTGAGAGGTAGAGGGATGATAGAGATAGGGACATAAGGGAGAGATATGGAGATAGAGGTTTAGGGTTGCTCGAGTTTAGGGTTTATGGTTTATGGATTAGGGGTTAGGGTTTAGGGGCATTATTTAGGGTTGTGGGAGAGAGAGAGAGAGAGAGAGAGAGAGAGAGAGAGAGAGAGAGAGAGAGAGAGAGAGAGAGTTGCTTGGGGTTAGGGGTCAGGGTTTAGGGGCATTGTTTAGGGTTTATAAGTTTAGGATTGCTCAAGTTTAGGGTTTAGGGGAATTATTTAGGGTTTAAAGGTTTAGGGTTACTCGGGAG
Organism: Cunninghamia lanceolata; assembly: GCA_027924645.1. Taxonomy (NCBI): domain Eukaryota; kingdom Viridiplantae; phylum Streptophyta; class Pinopsida; order Cupressales; family Cupressaceae; genus Cunninghamia; species Cunninghamia lanceolata. The sequence goes on along the minus strand of BSBN01000501.1, from coordinate 215,561 downwards.
ACATAGGGAGAGAGATTGAGAGGTAGAGGAATGATAGAGATAGGGAGATAGGGAGATAGTGGTTTAGGGTTACTTGGGTTTAGTGTTTAGGGTTGAGGGGTTTGGGGTTTAGGATTTAGGGGTTTATGGTTTCTTAGGTTTAGGGTTTAGGGCTTAGGGCTTAGGGCTTAGGGGAATTATTTAGAGTTTATGGTTTAAGGGTTAGGGGTTAGGGTTTAGGAGCATTATTTAAGGTTTAGAGGTTTCTAGTTGGTCAAGTTTAGGGTTTAGGGGCATTATTTAGGGTTTACGGTTGCATGTCAAAAGAAGTCTCTCTCTCTCTAAATCCCTCAATTCTAAATAATGCCCCTAATCCCTAACCCCTAACCTGTAACCCCTAAACTCTAAACCTAAGCAACCCTAAACCTCTATCTCCCTATCTCTCCCTTATCTCCCTCTCTCTATCATCCCTCTACCTCTCAATCTCTCTCTGTATCTCTCTAGACATCTCACTCACTCTCTATCTCCCTATCTCTCCCTTTGTCTCCTCCATCTCTCCCAATTTATCTCCTCTCTCTCTCTCTCTCTACCTATCTATCTCTCCCTATCTATTGCCTTTGTCTCCCCTATCATTCCTATATCTCCCTATATCTTTGTACATCTCACTCACTCTCTATCTCCCTCTCTCTCCCCTCTATCTCCTCTATCTCTCCCTATTTGTCTCCTCTATATCTCTCTCTACCTAGCTATCTCTCCCTATCTCTCTATCTTTTGCCTCTCTCCCCCTATCATTCCTATATCTCCCTATCTTTCCCTTATATCTCTCCCTCTCCCTTATCGATGAAGGAAATGAAAACAGGAAAACTAGGAGATAGAGTTGCTTGTGGTTAGGGGTCAGGGTTTAGGAGCATTATTTAGGGTTTATGAGTTTAGTATTGCTCAAGTTTAGGGTTTAGGGTTTAGGGGAATTATTTAGGATTTAGGGTTGCTCAGGTTTAGGGTTTAGGGTTTAAAGAGAGATAGAGAGAGGGGATTAATAGAGATTGGGAGAGATAGAGGAGACATAGGGAAGAGATAGGGAGATAGAAAGTGAGAGACATGTCCAAAGACATAGAGAGAGATTGAGAGGTAGAGGGATGATAGAGATAGGGAGATAGGGAGACATAGGGAGATAGAGGTTTAGGGTTGCTTGGGTTTAGGGGCATTATTTAGGGTTTAGGGTTTATGATTTTGGGGTTAGGGGTTAAGGTTTAGAGGTTTAGAGTATAGAGAGAGATAGAGGACCAATAGGGAGATATAGAGGAGTCCAGAGTGGAGATAGAGAGATAGAGTGTGAGGGACATGGCCAAAGACATAGGGAGAGAAATTCAGAGGTAGAGGGACAAATGTGATAGAGAGATAGGGGAGAGATAGGGAGATAGAGGCTTAGGGTTACTTGGGTTTAAGGTTTAGGGGTTTGGGGTTTAGGGTTTATGGGTTTAGGGTTTCTCAGGTTTAGGGGCATTATTTAGTGTTTAGGGTTTATTGTTTAGGGGTTAGGGGTTCATCTTTAGAGGTTTAGGGTTTATAGAGATAGAGGAATGATAGGGAGATATAGAGGAGACCGAGGAGAGAGATAGGGAGACAGAGAGTGAGGCACATGGCCAAGGAAATAGGGAGAGATATTGAGAGGTAGAGAGATGATAGAAATAGGGAGATAGGGGAGAGATATGAAGATAGAGGTTTAGAGTTGATTGGATTTAGGGTTTAGGAGTTAGGGGTTAAGGTTTAGGGGCATTATTTAGAGTTTAGGGTTTATGGTTTAGGGGTTAAGGTTTAGAGGTTTAGGATTTAGTGTTTAGAGAGAGAGGACTAATAGGGAGATATAGAGAGTGAGGGACATGGCCAGAGACATAGGGAGAGAGATTGAGAGGTAGAGGAATGATAGAGATAGGGAGATAGGGAGATAGAAGTCTAGGGTTGCATTCTAGGGGTGTTGTAGTGGATTTTGTGGCCTTAGTGGATTTTTATTAGACATATTCCTTGATTCTATCTGATAAACTCCTTACAACACCTTTTCATTTCATGATTGCATTGAAAATTTGATGAAAATTACATGATTTAAGGGTTTTTCACTAGCTTTTCATTGCTTATCTTCACAAGACTACTCTACAAGCGTGTTGTAACAGAATTTGTGACTTTATCAGACTTATATCAGACCTATTTACTTCTTCCCTCAGTCACATCCTTTACAACACCTTTTTTTTGACACTTTTGCATTGAAATTTGATCGAAAATTGCATGTTTTTAGGCTTTTTCACTAGGTTTGACTAGTCAACTCTCTACAAACACTCTAAAGGCATGTTGTGTCTGATTTTTTCTCAGAAGGTGACTGATTACATGGTTATTATCTTATATCAATCATAAAATTTCACACAAAACCCTTTCTATCAGTTGTTTGCATGCTTTTATTGTGAAAAAATTGCATATTTTGCTTGATTTTTACTAGGGTTTTACTTGCAAACTTGTTAAACTTGCATGGCATGCATGTTGTGAAGGATATTATTGATATAATTGACTGATATACCTGACATACTCTTCTTAACATCTTAAATTTCATTACAACACTCTTTGTTTGGACATTTACATTCACATTTTGTGAAAAAAATTGCATATTTTTACATAATTTCACTAGTTTTTGGACTTACAATCATTTAGGATTGCATTCAAAAGTGTGTTGTGAAGCATATATCTGATTTAAAGGACTAATATTTCTTTTATTTACCTCTGTATCTCATAAATTTGATCACAACACCTTTGCTTTACATAATTTGCATTGAAAAGAAAAAGCATAAAAATCTAGCATCTTTAGTTCATTTACATTCATATTTCGAGCATTTGATTGCTTGCATATTTCATGGATTCCTCTTGTTATTCAATGAAATCTTTATTTACCTTTATCTCCCTATTTCTCCCCTATCTCTCTATCACCTTTGTCCCTCTACCTCTCAATCTCTCTCCTTATGTCTCTGGCCATGTCCCTCACACTCTATCTCTATATCTCTCCCCTCAGTCTCCTCTATATATCCCTATTGGTCCTCTATCTCTCTCTAAACCTCTAAACCTTAACCCCTAACCCCAAAACCATAAACCCTAAACCCTAATTAATGCCCCTAAACCCAAGAAACTCTAAACCTCTATCTCCCTATCTCTCCCTATCTCTATCATCCATCTACCTCTCAATCTCTCTCTATGTCTCTGGACATGTCTCTCACTCTCTATCTCCCTATCTCTCCCCTCTATCTCCTCTATCTCTCCCAATCTCTATCAGTCCCCTCTCCCTATCTCTCTTTAAATCGTAAACTTGAAACCCCTAAACCCTATACCCTAAACCTAAGAAACCCTAAACCCTTAAACCCTAAATAATTCCCCTAAACCCTAAACCCTAAACCCTAAACTTGAACGATGCTAAACTCACAAACCCTATATAATCTTTGTCATGGATGGATGCTATTTTTTGAAGGACCTGAGGATTCATGTTGATGAATTTGCAAAAGGTCTCAGGGTCCCTAATGTATGTAAATAAATATTCCATTGAATAACAAGAGGAATCCATGAAATATGCAAGCAGTCAAATGCTCAAAATATGAATGTAGATGAACTAAAGATGCTAGATTTTTATGTTTTTTTTTCAATGCGAATTATGTAAAGAAAAGGTGTTGTGATCAAATTTATGAAGTGCAGAATTAAATAACAGCAATATCAGTCCTTTCAATCAGATATATGCTTCAAAACACACTTTTGAATGCAATCCTAAATGATTGTAAGTCCAAAAACTAGTGAAATTATGCAAAAATATGCAATTTTTTCACAAAATGTGAATGTAAATGTCCAAATAACAATTGTTGTAATGAAATTTAAGATGTGAATCAGATTATGTTAGGGATATCAGTTAATTAGATCAATAATATCCATCACAACATGCATGCCATGCAAGTTTAACAAGTTTGCAAGTCAAACCCTAGTAAAAATCAAGCAAAATATGCAATTTTTTCACAATAAAAGCATGTAAACAACTGATAGAAAGGGTGTTGTGTGAAATTTTATGATGTATATCAGATAATAACCATGTAATAAGTCACATTGTAATAAAAAATCAGACACAACATGCCTTTAGAGTGTTTGTAGAGAGTTGACTAGTCAAACCTAGTGAAAAGCCTAAAAACATGCAATTTTCGATCAAATTTCAATGCAAAAGTGTCAAAAAAAAGGTGTTGTAAAGGATGTGACTGAGGGAAGAAGTAACTATGTCTGATATAAGTTTGATAAAGTCACAAATTCTGTTACAACACGCTTGTAGAGTACTCTTGTGAAGATAAGCAATGAAAAGCTAGTGAAAAACCCTTAAATCATGCAATTTTCATCAAATTTTCAATGCAATCATGAAATGAAAAGGTGTTGTAAGGAATATATCTGAGGGAAGTGAGGAATATGTCTGATAAAAATCCACTACAACACCCCTAGAATGCAACCCTAGAGAGGAATCTAGTGCAAAACCTAGTGAAAATGCAAGTTTCAAACCCTAGGTATGAGATCTAAATGAAATTATGTAATGAAATGGAATGCTACAGGTCAAAATCAGACTTGAAAGAGTGTAAAGGATAGTAGTAAAATCTGAAACCAAATTTTAGCTGCCAACCCTAGCTCATGCACAAACTAGGTCTCATAAAAACACACAATTTCAAGCAATTTTGACCAAATGGACAATGAAAATGTAATACAAATTAGCAATTGATGATGAATTTTTGAATTTTATATCAGACGTTACAAACCCTAAATTCTAACGTTACAAACCCTAAACCTCTAAACCTGAACCCCTAACCCCTAAACAATAAACCCTAAACACTAAATAAACTTGAACCCCTAAACAATAAACAATAAACCCTAAACCTTAAATAAACCCTAAATAAACAATGTAAATGTCCAAATAAAGAGTGTTGTAATGAAATTTAAGAAGTACAGAAGAGAATTTAAGGGATATCAGTCAATTAGATCAATAATATCCTTCACAACATGCATGCCACACAAGTTTAACAAGTTTGCAAGTCAAACCCTAGTAAAAATCAAGCAAAATATGCAATTTTTTCACAATAAAAGCATGCAACCAACTGATAGAAAGGGTGTTGTGTGAAATTTTATGATGGATATCAGATAATAACCATGTAATCAGTCACCTTGTGAGAAAAAATCAGACACAACATGCCTTTAGAGTGTTTGTAGAGAGTTGACTAGTCAAACCTAGTGAAAAAAGCCTAAAAACATGCAATTTTTGATCAAATTTCAATGCAAAAGTGTCAAACAAAAGGTGTTGTAAATGATGTGATGGAGGAAATAAGTAAATAGGTCTGATATAATTTTGGTAAAGTCACAAATTCTGTTACAACACGCTTGTAGAGTAGTCTTGTGAAGATAAGCAATGAAAAACTAGTGAAAACCCCTTAAATCATGCAATTTTCATCAAATTTTCAATGCAATAATGAAATGAAAAGGTGTTGTAAGGAATTTAGGGTTTAGTGTTTAGGGTTATGGGTTAGGTTTTATGGGTTATGGCTTAGGGGAATTATTTAGGGTTTATGGTTTATTGTCTAGGGGTTAGGGTTTAGGGTTTAGAGGCATTTTTTAGGGTTTATGATTGCATGTCAAAAGAAGTCTCTCTCTCTCTCTAAATCCCTCAACCATAAATAATGCCCCTAATCCCTAACCCATAACCCCTAAACCCTAAACCTAAGAAACCCTAAACCTTTATCTCCAAGTATCTCCCCCTTATCTCCCTCTCTCTATCATCTCTCTACCTCTCAATCTCTCTCCCTATCTCTCTGAACATCTCACTCACTCTCTATCTCCTTATCTCTCCCTCTATCTCCTCTATCAGTCCTCTATCTCCCTATCTCTCTAGACATCTCTCTCTCTATCTCCCTATCTCTCCCCTATGTCTCCTCTATCTCTCCCTATCTGTCTCCTCTCTATGTCTCTCTACCTAGCTATCTCTCCCTATCTCTCTCTTGCCTCTCTCCCCCTATAATTCCTATATCTCCCCTCTATCTCTCACTCTCCCTTATCGATGAAGGAAATGAAAATGAGAAAACTATGACTCTCTCTCTCTCAATGCTCTCTTTCTATCTCTACCCCTCTATATGTATATCTCTCCATCTCTATATCCTCTCACTCTATCTCAACCTCCCCTCTCTCTCCATGCACATACCCATTAGGTAGGCTATTTTGCATATGGTGGTCATATCCTTTACGTCCAATCACCTCCAAACTTCACAAATAAATATAGAGCATAATTCTAAGCATATTTCATAAAGACCACTTCTTTACATAGGTACAACTAATACCACTTTTTCATTGTTTTCCACATTAAATACTTATTCTTTTCCATTTTCCAAGTCCTACATGTGTCCAAGTTGTATTGTTTGTCAAGTTTTTAGTCTAATTGTTAGTCCTAACTCTCATGGATATTAAAATGTTAGTATAGTTAGATTTATCCTTAGGTAACATTAATTTACACATTGTTGCACAAACAACCACACTCAAAAATAACCTTACCTAATTAAGGTTAACCTTTAAGGTTCTTTCATTTGGTGAGCCTAACAGATCCAACTAGTTCAATCTTCTTATAGTCCATGCTTAGCCTTCCAAGAGAGTTCATGCCATGTTAACTTTGCATTATGTCCTCACTTTCCTCTTGCTAGCTGTAGTACTCTTTATTTTTTCTAATCCTATCCCTATATCATACTATTGTTGTTGACTTTTCTTTCCATCTTCATCAGCATAGTCCTAGTTATCCTATTTTGAGCCTACCATTTATCCTTAGCCATGTCTTGTATTTCTTCTATTCATGTCAATTTTAATGACCTCCAAATTTTCCATAAATTCTTCTCCACCAAACCCTAGACCCTCACCCAAATCCTTACTTTCCTAAGAAAAGCCCTTCCCCAAACATCATTTGATCATGTGGCTCCTTCCATCACTAGACAGGTGCCCCTACTTTCTATTATTCATCCAATACAATCCCAATGTCATAGCTCACATTCCCACACCTACATTCATAGACTCCATTCCCCCTATTGACACCATCATTGATAATCATTTTAAGGAGTCTCCCTTGAATAACCATTAAACCATGGATTATCCCATATCCCCATCTTACACTTTCCTCACCTTTGAGCCCTTAGAAGATGACATTTAGCTATCCCCACCATTACCAATCACACTTTCTAGCAATCCCACATAAGACACCTTACCCATCACTTCACCTAGGTCATCACTAATTAAATCACCTCATTACTCTATTCAACCATAACCATATGACCCCTTTCTCACTCCACAACCTGTATTGACGCATGATTCACCCCATGACATGCTACAGTTACCACAATGCCAATTCACTCTACCATCATTCTTCATATTATCTTATGAATCACCATCCTTTCTTCCCATTCCTTGAGACATCATACCATGACACACACCAATGAAAACAATTAAAAAACCAATGAAAAGAATTAAAAAAATATATTTTTATAGTTCCAGGAAATGGATATTCATTTCTTGGAACTATAAAAATGGTTTTTTAAACCACAAAATGAATATTTTTAACATGCCTATGAACGTCAAAGTTAGCCAATTCGCAAATTTGGCTAAGTAAAGACACGATTTTTTTTCCATTGCCACTATTTGGCCCACAATGATCCTGCACATACCCTCATATGCATACCTTTGCTATTAATGTCTACAATCCTCCTTATACTCTCTCCAACTATCATGTTCTCATACACCACATACACACATATATCAAGGTATCTTCAGAAAGCATAACTCTGACATCCTACTTTCACACACAATTCATAAGTACTGCCATACAAATCCTGCTATCCTCTCCTCCTCTGTCGTTTTGTTGTTTCTCACAAATAGATGTATGATATCAATTCATAATAGATGAAATTCAATGCCAATCATCTTCCTTCTCTGTCAAACAAAAACCTCTGCCTCTATCTTTTATAGTACTTAGGAAAACAACTCATTATGCTCTATAATATAATTACCATTCATTATATATATTATCTCTGCAAAAAAAAGACTTCTCCAAGAACATCACATTCATCTTTTCTAATTTCACAAAACCACGAGATACACTTCTTCAAAATTGTTTGTAACAGCCAAAGAAACATTCGTTTCAAAAATAGTTATAAGAAACTAACAAAAAACCTGTCTCAACCAAAAACACTTGTATGCCCATCAATTTTTTTCAGCGAGATGACCATTGTATTTTGAATGTCATTTAAACCCGCACTATATATTATAGACTTCGCACCATTGATAGATTAAATAACAACCACCGATTAAGTTTTGGCGCTCGAGTAACCAAGGTATACCAGATGCCTATGTCGGGGGACTGGTTGTCTCATGATCTTGAACCCTTAAAGTGATCACTTAAGTGATCTTTAACATGTGATAGCAAGTCATTTTAAAATTAAAACAAAAGTGCAACTCATCAATACTTAAACTTTTAGCTTTGTCTTCTAGGTTTAGATGATCATTAGGGTTTTAGTCTTAGGTCTTTTCAATACTTCACAAAACCCTAACATGTTATCAAGAAAGAATTAATCTTGATCACCTGTAAATATGTCATTTTACTTGACCAACTTTCTTTGAGGCATTTTGTCAAATCTTCTACATTTTGCATCCATGTCTACTAGGACATTTGTAACTACAACATTTGATCCTTCATTTTGCAAACATGTCTACCAGGGCATTTACAACTACCTTTATACTTTGATAAATGCCATACCTTGTTCCAAAGCTCCCATTTTTGGACAATCTATAAAAATGCTGGTAAAGATTACAGAGTCTAATTTTTCACCTACCTACTACATTTTCTTGCAAGGTGCCTACTGACTTTGTTCACTATGACATTCCAGTGACACAAATCCAACTCCTTTATCTCTTGCATGAAGCAACCTGCCATGAAGAATCATGGTCATCTAATAGATTGAAGCAACTCCTAGATGAGTATCACAACACTGACATTGGTCTGAAGCAACTCCCAATCACTTTGACATGAAAGGCTCTTTGACATCAAACTCTCAACATCACAAGATGAACCATGAAATGAAGCAATGGTCAATCACCATGAAAAGATGAGATGAACCACACACCTTTGCATTTTGTACCAATAGTACCTTTGTAACATCATGGATGGCAGGTTCCTTTGTATCTGAAAGTTTTATTTGTAACATCATGGGTACATCTTTGCATCAACCTTTGACAACAACACCATGGGAACAAGCTTACATCAAATAAGATGATAAACACATACCAATAATGAAAAACATCCAACTGTTTACATTAATAACCTTTGACATCAATGGCAAACCATGCCAACAAACTCTACATGGAGCATTTCAAGGAAATTGCCCTAAAATACTTCCCCATCAAACCTAGATGGTGGAAATAGTATGTGGATGACACCAATATTTGTTGGCCTCATGGGCTTGAAAGGTTGGAATAATTTCACTCTCACCTTAACAACTTAACCCATTGCATCTCTTTCACCAAAGAGATTGAGGCTGACAACCATCTCCCTTTCCTTGACATTTTTCCCATCAAAAAATCTAATGGTTCCTTAGCTCGATGTGTTTTCCGCAAAGCTACACACACTGACCTTTACCTCCACTCTTCTTCTCATCACCACCCAACCCAAAAAGTGGGTGTACTAAAAACTTTGGTCACCAGAGCGTATCATATTTGTGATGAGGAAAATTTAGACCAAGAGCTTTCCCACCTTAATAAAGCCTTTAAATTGAATGGGTATAAGGGGAAATATATTTTTAGAGCTTTCAACCAAGCCAATTCATGCCTCTTCTCCAAACCTAGTGTTTCCCAACTGCTTGGCCTCCCTATTGCCTCTCTTCCTATACTGAAAGCCTTTCCAATAAAATCTCTAACTTCCTTTGTAAAAAGGGCCTCCTTTGTTCCTCTAATCCTTGTTCAACTTTAAGAATTCATATTTGTTAGTGTAAATAGTGTCATTATCTAACTAGCTTATATATCACCTCTTTGAAGGTTTGACCTATTCACACTTAGGCTTAAGTTTACTTAGTCTTTTAGGAGTTTGTCTCATTTTAACATGTGTATTCACACATGTGAGACACCTCTTTCCTTTTGACTTGCCACTTGCCCTCACACATGTCATGTGAGTTAGACAAGTGTTGCATGCTTGTAGGGGTAGTTAGTAGTTCTGTCCTACCTTCCTACTTCCTTCTCCTTACCTATTTATGTAAGGCTCATTGTACTTTTTTACTATCTCTTGAATATCAATTTTGCTTTGCGTGCTCATGCTTTGTAGAAGTTTATATTGTTTTTCATTTGCAGATCTTGGCTAACATTCTGACATGGTATCAGAGCCATCCAAGTGAAACGCTTCTCGTTTTGAGCAAAATCAAGCACTTAGCAATTTCAAGGGTTCAATTTTTAGTGTTTTCTTTACAATTAGGTGACTAATCATTTTTGTGGAGAAAAGTTGTAAAAAATTGAAAAAAAATTTAGTAGAGGGCCTTTCAACCCTCTACTCGTCTACCCATCTTGGGTAAAATTTCCATTTGCAGGCATTAGCTTGTTTTTTATTTGGATACAAATCTAATTTTACAGGATCAAGGGTTTTCTAGTTCATTATTTGATGTGAAGGTCTACACGCTTGCGAGTATCTTCATTTGATCGCTATCTCAATATTGTAACATTTTTTGTTTGACTTGTTTACTTCTTCTGGTGGCTATTTAATTCCAAAGTTCGCAGTCTTTACTCATAGCTCAATCTTCATTCAATAGTCTTCAAATCTTCTGTGTGAGGGCCGATAGCATTCTAAAGGCCTCCACCTAGGCAAAAGTCATCAGATCTATAGTTCATTCTTCAAAGACTCACAGACTTTGCTTGTTTCTTGAAAGATTTTACAATCTTTTCCAAGTAGGTTTTTCCACGAAGTCATAGATTCCCTGATGCAGGAGCATCCAGAAGTCTGATGCAGAAGCATTCAGAAGAATTCAGAATCATTGAGATAGTTGACAGAAGCTTGAGTATGCAGAGAAAGTGACCTTGGAGAATTATGGATTTTGAGTATGAGAGGCTGCAGATCTAGACTTAGCATCTAGACATAGGAAATTACAACATATCAAGAATTTAGATTGTTTGGCTTTGATTCTGGATAGCTATCACTGTTTGAAGATTGATTGTTTTTGCAGAATAGAGCCAACAATGTTTAGTGGAGTCTAATCATCTTGTGGATCATTCCCGTGAGTTTTGAAGCGAAAAGAAGAATTGGTTGATTATGTTTAAGGACTTGGCCGACCTTCAGTGAGGTTCGCGTGAAGTTTTATGCATTTGTGAAGCTGTGCCTTATGTTTAGGCCTCACCTAGTTTCTGTACATGTTTCCCTAACTAGCCATTACAATTAGGTTGACTTGATGATGATCCAAAGGATTGCGGAGGATATAAATGAAGGATAATGATTTGTTACAAGGTAGCAGTGAGGAAGTGATTGATAGCACGAAGACATGAAGGGAGATCTGAAGTTGTTTTGATCTGGAGGAGTAGTAGAACTGAGTAGAAGGTGGAGTAGGAAGAAGAATGAGTTGCAGAGAAGAGAATTGAGTTGTCGAAGGAAATTGTGAAATAATATTGTTGTATGAATCTTTTGTAATCCCTGGGATGTAGCCTAGCATATGTAAAGCCCTTGATGTTGATAACTGAGAGGGGGGGTGAATCAGTTATCCTAATTATTTCTGCTTTCTAAACTTAACTAATAATCAATGTAACATTAATTCAATTGAGCAAACATAACCATGAAATGGAGAGACACATGACACAATATTTTTGACGTGGAAACCCTGTTAAGGGAAAAAACCACTGGGTGATTAACCCAAGATTGTATTCTCTGTTAGAAGAATGGAAATACAAAAATGGCACTTGCCAATTAGGGCTCACTGCCCGAGCACACTACTCACAAGAGGCACATTGCCTACAAGAGACTTACTGTCTACAAAAAGAGTGTTATACAATTCTTGAACTGATTGGGAGCATCTACATATGCTGGAGTATAGTTTCGGTTAGGCTCAGTACACTGATCTGCTACACTTCATCTTTCCTCTTCTTTTATGCTGCTTTCCTTTCACATACCAGACCTTCCTTACTGCTTTCGCTCTTCTCTTCTACTTTTATTCGCACATCACTTACAACCACAACACATAACTAAATCCATCTTGTATATATATCCACACAAGTGATTTCATCACCTTTCTAATTGGCACCCGGAATAGTCAATCTTTTCACAAACTCTGATCTGTCAGCTGAATCCTTGCACACCAAGTAGTGCGAATCAAGGATATACTTGTGGAAATCATTAATCATGTCGGTCAAACATAATTCATGCCTTCATAACCTTTACCAACATCAGTAACACATTCGGAATAATGTCTGATGTTCTGCCAGTCAGTTCTTCCTCTGTTCACACTGTCACTTGGGAACCCGACACTCAAGCATTCATATCTCTTTATCCTTTCCACACCAGAGGCTCAAACCTTGGAATCTATCAGTCAAGGTACTTCTCTTGACTTCCCCAAATCCACACTTTACTGAGATACTTCTGTTGAGAGATCCAGACCTGTCTGTCTGACCTTACTGACTGCTCTGTTCTTGTTTACCGGACCACAACATTCTTCTGGACTTTTTCTTCAGCTGACTTCTCTAGAGAATCAAAATGTGTACTAACACTGCTAACTAGAGTTTTGAGATTACCAGAAGAGGAGGCTGTGGGATCCCTCTGAAAAGATGGCATGATCTTTTCCCAAACTCTGGATTCTACCTCTATAAGCTCATAGTCTTCCGTGTGAGATTTCAGTAGTTTCTCTTTGGCCTTCACATTTGCAATTGAAGCTATTTTCATTGTTTGCATCGGTGATAGAGAGTCAAAGTTTAGTGGCCCTTTTAATAGATTTGGTTCATCAATTTCCATAGTTGCTTTTTTCAAAAAGTCCTTGACTGATTCTGTAGTGTCTCTTGTTGGAGACAGATTTTTCTTTTCTTCTGCAATCACAGAACTGTCTTTTGGATCTTTTTCCCCTTCCACAACCTTTGCACTGATATCTTCTTTTTCCTTCACCTCTGCTTCTTTCTCCTTTATGCTTTCTTCTCCTTTGGATCTAGAGTCAGGAGGGGAAACCGGAGGAGTGATGTTAGTCTGTTCACGAGCCACCTCTTCCTTTTCTGGAACAAAGGATTCTTTATCCTTTTCTGTACCGGTGTCCATTATTTCTTCTGCCATTTTCTCAGTGAACTCTTCTGCAATATTTGTGGCCAAGGGGTCAGCACCAAAGTCCTCTATGATAGGAAGATTGAATCTTTTGAAGGCTTTCCAGAGAATCTCTTCTGTGTCCTTGGCTACCTTGTCAGTCTCACCAAGCATGAGCTGATTCATTCTGGCTTTGCTCCTGAACTCATCCTTGCAATCTTTAAAAATCATATTCATTTGCTTTGAATCAATTGAGGGATATAGCTGAATAGCTATCTGTTCCTGGATCTCAAGGTCTTTTGTCATGGCATTAGTCTTTCTCATTTCTAACTCCTTTTCTAGGCTTTTGGGAATAAGAGATATAATTTCAATAAAAGCCTTATTATATATGTTCAGATACTTAACTGTAGCTTCCTACAAGATCTTTTGGTCAGCCTCATTATAATCATCATAGAATTTGGCCATTGGTTGAAGGTTTCCATCCACAGTGACTGATTTGATTACACTTTCTAAAGATAGGGTGGGCTTTTCAACAAATTCCTCTAATATTTCTTCCTTGTCTTGACTTGTGGAAGGTTCACCGGATCCTTTCTTCTTCTATCTTTTTATTTCCTTTATCCCCTCATCAGATTTAGTTTCCTCATCATCCTTTAGGCTAACATAGGACCTTGTTGCCTTTTTCTTTGTTCTCTTTTCTCCTTTTCCGGATGTCTAGACTTCCGGTTTTGAGCTTCTTGAGCTTTTGGCTGAGACAGGTGCTGATATCTTTGATGATCTTGTCTGGGTGGAAGATTCTATCGGAGCACTTTCCTTACTTCCCTTTGCTTTCTTCTCTTCCTCAACCCTTTGCCTCTTTTCCCTATTGGCATCAAGTGCCTCCTTTGAGATGCCAAAGCCTTTGGCAACATCTTCTACCTCTTTTCTTACTTTCCTTTTGATCTCTAGCTGTCTTAGCTCAGTATGAATTTTCACACTTAGTTCTTCAAAGGTTCCAAATCTTTCTGCTTTTGGGTCCTTTGGCTGACTTAGCATGTGTTGAACATGTAGTTCCACAATTTGTTCATCAACTTCATACCCCATGGGCATGATCCATACATTTCTTGGTTCTACTACCTCCATTAGGCACTGATCAGTCTCAACCATGAAACATACTGTGTCTTTGTATTTCTCAACAAGAGACTGGGGAATCCTTTCTCTTGCTTGCATCATGTTCTAGAAATTCTTGAAGTATCCCCATAGGGTAGTATTTCTTGTTTTGGCATCCCCAAGCCCATGCAAATAGTCTCTGATTTGGATGGCAACCGGTCTGTCATTCTGCCATACCCAGCCATTGGATCCGGGAAGCTCATTCATGTAATAAAAGAACAAGCAGAGTATCAAGCCACCATACTTGAAGGAGTTCTTATCCTTCTTGATCTTTTACAGATTTTCCAATAGTTGGCTGAGAAGTTCACACAGATCATAGTCAGCATTTTCTTTTAGCATTTGATAGGCTGTGTAAACTACAGTTCTCGGTACTGAATTTTCCCTACTGGAGTGATAAATCTTGTAACTAATAATCATGGAAGCAAATTTAACATCTGGTTCAGTGATGTCTTTAATTGTCATAGTTCTCTTGTCAAATTTTGATCCAATTGCATCACTTACTATCTGATTCTTGATAGACTTGAGAACAGGTATTCCACCGGATGAGTGCAGACCGGTCACTGCCCTAATTGCATCTTTGGTGATCTTAAATGGTTTATTCAACCATAGGAAGTTGTCATGCACTCTACTCAACACATACCGGACCCATTCATCTTCTTCAAAACAGGGGAAATGAATGCACTATGCAAAATGCTTATCCCGGATGGCTTTATACTAAGGTTTAATCTCAAAAGAATCCTCTAACAATTGTTTGTGATAGATATCTACTAGCTTTGATTCCCCAAATTCTTCATTATTCGCATGTATGTAAACCCTATTGTCTTCTGTATGCAATATGCCATGCGGAACATAGGAAAATGCTCCTAGGGGATCTACTTCCAAAGATTTGTATGGATGTTTCTTGAATTTGGGGCGGGGCCTATCAAAGATTTTTACAATATTTGGAGTACCCATCATTCAAGGATTTAGAGAGAGATATTTAATAACGGAGAATACCTTTTGCGCCTTTCGGTTTCACAGAGTTGGCCAGATCAATTTCTGGATGAATTGACTTCTGCAAATGATCTCTGATAAACTTGAGGAATTTTGTTGCAAAGCTTCACTTTTCATTTCTTCTTGTATGCGGAATGAACAAGTGATTAATGAGAGACCCCTTATATTGCTCTACAAACCCTAATGTCAGGTAGCTATAAATGGTCGACCTAAGTTATTCCAGTTTGCCTTATTAGGATGACTTGAAGAACTGGATCAAACCTAATCTTTAAACATCTTGCGGATCTTCCAAATCTTAACCATAGTTTGTTTGGATGTTTCCCTTATGAACCCTTCAATTCACAACTCTTCCTGTGCCAGTTCCAACACCAATTGACTGGCTGGGGGAATAAGGTTTTCTTTGTGTCTCCCCCTGAGCCAGAGCTCACTTTTTAATTTTTGGAAGGAATATCAGCACCAGAGTCTAGTGTGGATCCATCCACTACATTCTCTGTACTTTTCTTCACCCAAATCTTGTTCATCTCACTTTGAACTTCATCCACATTCACTTTTTATTTTCCCTTGTCTTGATTCTGATTATGATATACCAGACCTTTTTTGTCTTGATTCTTGCTTCTACAGAATTTTGCAATATGACCGGATCTATTGCAAATTTGGCAAACAACATTTCTTTGCATATTTGATTGATATCCTGTTGATCTGCATTGATTAGCCATATGACCTATTCTATTGCATGCAAAGCATCTACCATTGAATGATTTGTTCATTTGCATATTTCTGCATTCATGAGATTTGTGACCATACCTTTTGCAGTTAAAACACTGTCCGGAGAAGGATGAATTAGTCTGATTCATTCTCTTTCTGCACTGATTAGCTTTATGACCAAAGTTATTGCAGTTGTGGTAGTATCCATTGAAGGATGGATATCTTTGAGCATTAGGCTGTCTTACCAGAGGTCTTCTAGGCCTGTTCCTTGGATTTTCTGATCCAAAATTCTTCTGACCAGATCCGGAGCTTTCTCCTTTCTCATAACCCAAACCATACTTGTCATCTGCCCTCTTTTGACTTCCAAGAAGAACTTCAAGTTGAGCAGAACTTATCTTGAATTTCTCTTTATATTCATTTGTTGTTTGAATATCCCTTTTGAGAGAGACAATTTGAGCCTTGAGTTTTTCTTCATTATCTTTAGCATCTTCAAGATTAGATTCAAGATGTCTGATAATTCTATTCATCTTGTGGCAATCTTCTGATTTCTCTTTGAGAGATTGTCTTAGATTATCTTCAGTTTTTCTTTTCTCTTCAACTTCTTGGGTAAACTTCATAACTCCTGATTCCATTTCATGTCTTACCATAATGATTTCTTTTGATAACTTTTCACACAACTCAGTTTTCTCCTTCAGCTCTTCATTTGCATCATTTGCTTCACCTTGTCTTGCCAATTGCTGAAGTAGCTCCTTTCTCTTTTTCATAGAGAGACTTAATTTCTCTTTTAGTTCTCTCATGAACTCATCAGCCTTTTTGAGTCTTTCCTTTAATTCATTGACTTCAGAGTTTGACTGTTCAAGATCATCAAGGGCAGTCTTGAGTTGCTCTCTTAAACCATATGCATCCATTTGAATTCCCAGATCTTCCTCAAGCTGTTAGACTCTGTTAGGAGGAACTTAGCTCTGATACCAATTGTTGATAACTAAGAGGGGGGGTGAATTAGTTATCCTAATTAATTCTGCTTTCTGAACTTAACTAATAATCAATGTAACTTTAATTCAATTGAGCAAACATAACCATGAAATGGAGAGACACATGACACAATATTTTTGACGTGGAAACCCTGTTAAGGGAAAAAACCATGGGGTGATTAACCCAAGATTGTATTCTCTGTTAGAAGAATGGAAATACAAAAATGGCACTTGTCAATTAGGGCTCACTGCTCGAGCACACTGCTCACAAGAGGCACACTGCCTACAAGAGACTCACTATCTACAAAAAGAGTGTTATATAATACATGAACTTATTGGGAGCATCTACATATGCTGGAGTTCAGTTCCGGTTACGCTCAGTACACTGATCTATTGTACTTCATCTTTCCTCTTCTTTTATGTTGCTTTCCTTTCACATACCAGACCTTCCTTACTACTTTCGCTTTGCTCTTCTACTTTTATTTACACATCACTTACAACCACAACACATAACTAAATCCATCTTGTATATACATCCGCACAAGTGATTTCATCACCTTTCTAGTCGGCACCCGGAATAGTCAATCTTTTCACAAACTCTGATCTGTCGGCTGAATCCTTGCACACCAAGTAGTGCAGATCAAGGATATACTTGTGGAAATCATTAATCATGTCAGCCAAACATAATTCATTCCTTCATAACCTTTACCAACATCAGTAACACATCCGGAATAATGTCTGATGTTCTGCCAGTCAGTTTTTCCTCTGTTCACACTATCACTTGGGAACCTGACACTCAAGCATTCATATCTCTTTATCCTTTCCACACCAGAGGCTCAAACCTTGGAATCTATTAGTCAAGATACTCCTCTTGACTTCCCCAAATCCGCACTTTACTGAGATACTTCTACTGAGAGATCTGGACCTGTCTGTTGGACCTTACTGACTACTCTGTTCGTGTTTACCGGACCACAACATTCTTCACTCTGACTTCTAGTATAGACATACCATGTCCTGCGGATGTGTGGGATGAACATTGTTGCCATCAATGACAACAATCATGAATCCATATAGTGTCTCTTGCCAACACTTGAGGCATGTGTAATTTCGATTTAAAGTATAATATATATGAATAATGAGCTTTGAAGGCTAGGTTTTTCCTGTTAGGGTTTTCCCAGGATACATCTTGTGTTATGTGTTCATAAATATCATTTATCTTTCTGTTGATTAGTTGTTAGCTTCTGTTACATATCTATTATGATCATGGTGTTGTTTGGATAAGGTTGCAAGGTTGGACAGTCCCTCACCAGACCCTCCTACCTTGACTGCATCAAGTGGTATCAGAGCTGGTTTCGAATCTACTGGGCTAATTACAAATTTGTTAGAAGGTGGCAAATATGTTAGAAGGGAGTACGAAACCCTAAAGCATACAAAAATCATCACAGAAGAAAGATCAATGCAAGGAATATTTGGTAAGATTTTCAAATTAAGTTGTTTATTTAATTTGTTTTAGATGGGTAAGATTGGAAAGAGGATGATGAAAGAAAATGAAACCCTAATGTGTGGAAGGGAAATTTTGGAAAGGGAATTGTGTGAAATCAAGAAATGTAATGCAGAATTGTTGGACAAGATGGATGATCTAGGAGAAGACAAGTTTGATGCCCTTGAAGAAGAACTGAAAGATGTCAGAACCAGAAATGAAGACCTAGAGGCAGAGCTAAAATTGTTTGAAGATGTTGAAAATGTTGGCAAGAGACACTGTGTGGCTTCATGTGTGTTATCATTGATGGTAACAAAGTCTATCCCACACATCTGCAGCACATAGTATGCCTATACCAGAAGTCAGATTGAAGAGTGTTTTGGTCCGGTGAACAAGAACAGAGCATGCAGTAAGGTCTGACAATTAGGTCTGGATCTCTTAGATAGTGTAACTCAACAAGTTGTGGACTTGGACAAGTCAAGAGGAGTATCATGACTACTATATTCCAGAGATTGAGCCTCCATTGATAAAACATGGAAAAGATATGAGCATCTGAGTGTTGGGTTCCAGACAGGCAGAGCAGACTTAGGAAGAACTGATCGGCAGAATATCAGACTTCAATCCGGATGAGTAATTGATGTTGATCAAGCCATTTGAGGGATCATACAATATTGGCCGACATGATTGATGACTTCAATGTCTATGATTTTGATACACATCTCATATCAAGCATGGATTCAGCCGACAGATCAGTAATTTGTAAATATCTTGAGTATTTCGGTTGCTGACTAGAAAGTTGTTGAAATCCTTGGTGCAAATATATATAGCAGATGGATTTCAGTATGAAGGTGTGTGTGTGTATAGATGTGATGAAATAATGTGTGAGCAAAGGCAGAGATAAGTGTGGAAGCAACAATACAAGTCCGGTATGTGACAGAACAACAACACTAGAGTAAAGGAAGAATGAAGTGCATTAGATCAGTATATTGAGCCTAACCAAAACTGAACCTCAGCAATTGTAGATGCCTCTCATCAGTTCAAACACCTAGTTACCTTCTATAAACATCGTAGATAGTGAGTCTCTTGTAGGCAGTGTGCCTCTTGTGAGTAGTGAGCCCTAATTGGCGAGTGCCATTTTGTACTTCTTATTCTTTTAACAGAGAATACAATCTTGGGTTAGTCACCCCATGGTTTTTCCCTTAACAAGGTTTTTGTACATAAAAATCCTTGTGTTATGTGTGATGATTTATTTCTATTCTTATGATCATGTATGCTTATATGTTTTGATGCTGCACTAATTGTTAAAGGAGAAAAGAAAGTTAAGATATTTGAGAGAACTGATTCACCCCCCTCTCAGTTATCTACCTTGTTTCCAACAATTGATATCAGAGCTAAGTTCCTCTAAATAGAGCCTAATAGCTTGAGGAAGATCTGGGAATCTCAATGGATATGTATGTTATGAAGGAACAACTTCAGTCTGCCCTAGATGATCTTGAGCAGTCCCACTCGAAAGTCAATAACTTGAGAGAAAGACTCAAACAAGCTGATGATTTCATAAATGAGCTAAAAGAAAAACTGAGTATCTCTGTGAAAAAGAGAAAGGAACTACTTCAAAAATTAGCAATTCAGAGTGAAGCCAATGATACTAATGAAGATCTAAATGAGAAAAACAAGCTATGTGAGAAGCTATCAAAAGAGGTCATTATGGTAACGCATGAGATGGAATCAGGGGTTATGAGATTCACCCAAGAAATTGAAGAGAAAAGGAAAATTGAAGATAATCTAAAACAATCCCTCAAGGAGAAGACAGAGGACTGCCACAAAATGGACAGAATAATCAGGCATCTTGAATATGATCTTGAAGAAGCTAGAGATAATGAAGAACAACTTGAGAATTAGATAGACACTCTTAAACAAGATCTTCAAACAGAAATTGAATACAAAGATAAATTCAAGATAAGATTAGCTCAACTTGAAGTTCTTCTTGAAAGCCAAAAGAAGGTAGATGACAAGCGTGGCTTGGGATATGAGAAAGGTGAAAGCTCCGGATCTGGTCAGAAGAACTTTGGATCAAGAAATCAAAGAAATAGGCCTAGAAGACCTCTGGTAAGGCAACCAAATGCTCAAAGATATCCATCCTTCAATGGATACTGCTTCAATTGCAACAACTTCAGTCATAAAGCAACTCAGTGCAGAAGGA
Source organism: Cunninghamia lanceolata (assembly GCA_027924645.1). Classification (NCBI taxonomy): domain Eukaryota; kingdom Viridiplantae; phylum Streptophyta; class Pinopsida; order Cupressales; family Cupressaceae; genus Cunninghamia; species Cunninghamia lanceolata. The sequence goes on along the minus strand of BSBN01000501.1, from coordinate 194,766 downwards.
AAATGAATCAGAATAATATATCCTTCTCTGGACAATGTTTCAATTGCAAAAGGTATGGTCACAACTCTCATGAATGCAGAAATATGCAAATAAACAATTCATTCAATGGTAGATGTTTTGCATGTAATAGAATGGGACATATGGCTAATCAATGCAGATCAAGAAGATATCAGTCAAATATGTAAAGACATGTTGTTTGCTACAATTGCAATAGATCCGGCCATATTGCCAAATTCTGTAGAAGTAAAAATTAGGATAAAAAGGGTCTGGTGCATCATAATCAAAATCAAGATAAGGGAAAAGTCAAAGTGAATGTAGATGAGGTTCAAAGGGAGATGAGCAAGATTTGGGTGAAGAAGAGTACATAAAATGTTGGGGATGGTTCCACACCAGAATTTGGTGCTGATATTCCTTCTGAAAACTAAACAGATGAGCTCTGGCTTAGGGGGAGTCACAAAGAAAAATAAATTCCCCCAGCGAGTCAATTGGTGCCTAAATTTGGCACATGGAATGTTGCAGATTAAAGGGTTCTCAGAGAAATATCCAAATAACCCTTGGTAAAAATATGAAAGATCTGCATGGAGTTTTGCAAGAATTTAATCATCCAAGATTGATCTGGTTTGACAGCTATCCGCTAAAGCAGGATCTTCATAGACAGATCTGGTATGATTCAAAATTGAAAAATCTTAATCTGTGGATTCATGACATGATTGGAGGAAAGAAGATACATTGTCAATTATCACTGAAAATGATTCTAAGTGCATCTCAGTGATTCAAAAAGATCTCTCTCAGAACAAGACAACTGGATGACTTAAGTTGTGCATTTATTGCAAAAGGAAGTTAGGGTTTGCGCAGAGTTAAAAGGGTTCATTCACTTATTATTCGCACATTTGCTTTCAAGTAGAAGAAAAGAAGAGCTCTACATCAAAGTGTCTACAACTCTCTCAAAGATCAACTTCCAAATCTAATTCAACCAGCGATTTGTTCCGGCCTTTTTTTTTTAACCCTGAAGTGTAAAAAGGTACTTCCATTTTAAAAATCTCTCTCTAAATCCTTTGCAAAATTGCTAGTCCAATGGTTGTTAAGATCACTGATAGGCCGCACCCAAAATTCAAGAAACACCCCTATAAATCCCTAGAAGTTTATCCATTAGGCACTTTTTCTAGCATTCCACATGGGGTATTGCACACAGATGTTAGGGTTTACATCCATGCCAATATTGAGGAATTTGGAGAATCTAAGTTGATGGGCATCTATCATAAATAGTTAATAGATGAAAGTTTTGAACTCAAACCTCAATACAAGGCCCTCCGAGATAAGCACTTTGGACATTGCATCCACTTTCCCTATTTTGCAGAAGATGATTGGATCTAGTATGTTCTTAGCAGAATACATGACAATTTCATTTGGTTAATGAAGTCCTTCAAGATAACAAAAGATGCCATTAGGGCAATAACTAGACTACACTCATCCGGTGGGTTACCTGCACTCAAATCTGTCAAGAACCAGACAGTTAGTGAAGTTACCAGATCTAAGTTTAACAAAAGAGCAATGACAATTGATGACATCATAGATCCGGATGTCAAGTTTGCCTCTATGATAATTAGATATAAGATCTATCATTCTAGCAGGGAGAATTTTGTGTCTAGGACTGCAATATATACAACATATCAGATGTTAAGGGAAAATGCATATTATGATCTATGTGATCTTCTTTTAAACCAACTATTAGAAAACTTGCAGAAGATCAAGAACGATAAGAAGAACTCATTCAAGTATGGTTGTTTAATACTATGTCTATTCTTCTACTACATGAATGAGCTACCCGGATCAAGAGGTTGGGTTTGGCAAAATGACAAACCGGTTGCAATACAAATCAGAGACTATATGTATGGACTTGGTGATGCTAAAGCTCAAAGCACAACACTCTGGGGATACTTTAAGAACTTCCAAAGTATGATGCAAGCCAGAGAAAGGATTCCTCAATCCATAGTTGAAAAATACAAGGATACAGTGTGCTTCATGGTTGACACTAATCAATGCCTAATGGAGGTAGTTGAGCCTAGAATAGTGTGGATAATGCCAATGGGTTACAAAGTAGATGAGAAAATCTTGGAGCTACACATTCAACACCTGTTGAGCCAGCCAAAGGACCCTGAGGCAAAAAGGTTTGTAACCTTTCAAGAATTAAGTGTAAAGATATATGTTGAGCTGAGACAATCAGAGATAAAAAGGAAAGTTAGAAGGGAAGTAGAGGAAATTGCCAAAAGATGTGGCATATCAAAAGAGGCAGTTGATGCAAATAGAGAGAAAATAGAAAGAGCTAAGAAAGAGAAACAAGAAGCAGAAAAAGGAAGTGTTCCGGTACAAGCCTGCTCCCGGACTAGATCCTCCAAGAGCTTTGCACCTGCCACTCCTAAGAGCTCAAGAGCCACCAAACCAGAAGTCAAGACATTCGGAAAAGGAGAAAAGAGAGTGAAAACAAAAGCCACAAGGTCTTACACAAGTCACAAGGATGATGAAGAATCAAAGTTTGATGAGGAAGTTAAGAAAATGAAGAAGAAGAAGAAGAAAACATCCAGGGAATCCTCTGCCAATAAAAACAAAGAAGAAAATGTAGAAGAATTTGTTGAAAAGCCCACTCTTTCCATTGATGATATCATCAAGGCAGTCACTGTGGATGGAAATCTGCAACCAGTAATAGAATTTTATGATGATTATAGTGATACTGACAAGAGGATCTTGGAAGAAGCTACAGTCAGGTACCTGAATATTTAAAATAAAGCATTCATTGAAATCATTTCATCAATTCCCAAAAGTCTAGAGAAGGTACTTGAACTTAGAAAAGAGAATGCCAAGGCAAAGGACTTAGAGATCCGAGAACAGATTGCAATTCAGCTCTATCCTTCCATTACTCCAAAGCAAATAAACATGATCTTTAAGGACTGCAAGGATGAGTTCCGGAGCAAAGCAAGAATGAACAAACTTATGCTTGGAGAAATTGATCAAGTAGGAAGAGAAACATAAGACATCATCTGAAATGCCTTCAAAAGATTCAATCTTCCTATTATAGAGGAAATAGATGAAGAACCTTCTACCATGGATGTTGAAGGATTAAATGCATCAAATGAAGAATCTTCTGACAAAAATGTAGAAGGGTCAAAAGAGGTAGATGAAGAGAAGTCTAAGGACTTGGATTCCTCTGTTCTGAAAGAGGAAGTTCATGAAGCTCTTAACATCTCTCCTCTGGATCCTACTAAAGACATTCTAGAACTAGGAACTGAAGGAGAAGGAAGAAAAGAGGAGAAAGTGAGTCAAGAAGAGGAGGTAAAGGGAAGAGAAGAAGAACAAACATAGAAGATCTCTGATGACAGTTCTCAGATTCCAAGAGAAAAGAAGACTCAGTCTCTGGCTAGAGACATTGCAGAGGCAGTGAAGAATTTCTTGAACAAAGAGATGATGGAGATAGATGAACTAGAACTATTCCAAGGACCACTAAATTTTGATTCCCTCTCTCTGGTCCAGATAATGAAAATAACATCTTTTGCCGAAGCTAAAGCAAAAGAAAAGCTTCTGAAGTCTAACATGGAAGACTGCAAGCTGTTAAAGATTGCATCTGGTATGTTCGAGAAGATCATGCCATCTTTTCAAAAGGATCCTTCGGCCTCTCCATCTGGTAACTTAAAATCTCTATTAAACTTTTTTAGTACTCATTTTGATTCTTTAGAGAAATCGGCAGAAGAAAAGGTCTAGAAAGAGTTTTTGGCAAAAAGGTTCACTGAAGTATAGGGACTCATTACGAATGATAGGAGGACCCTAGATATTAGGATAAAGAGCCTTGAAAATGCTCTTAAAGATGGTGGGGACATATACAAATTTTGTCTATCTTGGTCTAAAGTGACAGAGGATATTGAAAAGAAGGTGAAAGAACAAGAAGGTAAACTGTCAAGTTTATCTCAGAATTTTGATCCCCTCACTGCATCCATAATGAATCAAGAATGCCAGACTATTGCCATTATAAATGAAATAAAGAGGCTGGACAAAGAGAAGAAGAATATAATAAGCAGGATGAGTGAACTCAGAGGGATAATCATCCCTAAGTTAGAGGCAATGCATGAGGCCTTATCATATGCTCAGACGACATCCTGGACTAGTGATCCGGCAGACTTAAGAAGGGTAGAAGCATATGCATTTTTTGTTGAGTGATCACATCTCCATTTTGGATAGGATGAAGCAGAGCTGGGCAACATAATTTGTACAGTTGAAGACCACTTTTGCAGATATACTTAAGTATATGTAAGTATAACATGTATATATACTTATGTGGCTATGTATAGGTTGATTTTTGCAAATTTTGGTGTGTGGATTCCACCCTTTGCCATTGATGTCAAAGGGGGAGTGAGGAGTAGTGAAAAATGTGGAATCTAGATAAGGGGGAGCTCTGGTAAAAGAGTACACAAGATAGAGCATCAGCCAAGGGGGAGTTTGTTGCGACACTTAGTCATTTTTCACAAAGTGTTGCCATCAATACCAAAGGGGGAGATTGTTGGCAAGAGACACTGTGTGGCTTCATGAGTGTTGTCATTGATGGCAAAAAAGTCTATCCCACACATCTGCAACACATAGTATGCCTATACCAAAAGTCAAATTGAAGAGTGTTTTGGTCCGGTGAACAAGAATAGAGCATGCAGCAAGGTCTGACAATCAAGTCGGGATCTCTCAGATGGTGTAACTCAAAACGTTGTGGAATTGGACAAGTCAAGAGGAGTATCATGACTACTATATTCTAGAGATTGGGCCTCCGATGATAAAACATGGAAAAGATATGAGCATCTGAGTGTTGGGTTCCAGACAGGAAGAGTAGACTGTGGAAGAACTGACCAGCAGAGTATCAGACTTCAATCCAGATGAGTAATTGATGTTGATCAAGCTATTTGAGGGATCATACAATATTGGCTGACATTATTGATGACTTCAATGTCTATGATTTTGATACGCATCTCATATCAAGCATGGATTCAGCCGATAGATCAGTAATTTGTAAATATCTTGAGTATTCTGGTTGCTGACTAGAAAGTTGTTGAAATCCTTGGTGCGGATATATATAGCAGATGGATTTCAGTATGAAGGTGTGTGTGTATAGATGTGATGAAATAAGGTGTGAGGAAAGGTAGAGATAAGTGTGGAAGCAACAATACAAGTCTGGTATGTGACAGAACAACAGCACTAGAGTAGAGGAAAAATGAAGTGCATTAGATCAGTATATTGAGCCTAACCAGAACTGAACCTCAGCATTTGTAGATGTCTCTCATCAGATCAAACACATGGTTACCTTCTATAAACTTTGTAGACAGTGAGTCTCTTGTAGGCAGTGTGCCTCTTGTGAGCAGTGTGCTCGGGCAGTGAGCCCTAATTGGCGAGTGCCATTTTGTACTTCTTATTCTTTTAATAGAGAATACAATCTTGGGTTAGTCACCCCGTCATTTTTCCCTTAACGGGGTTTTCCACGTAAAAATTCTTGTGTTATGTGTGATGATTTATTTATGTTCTTATGATCATGTATGCTTGTATGTTTTGATGCTGCACTAATTGTTAAAGGAGAAAAGAAAGTTAAGATATTTGAGATAACTGATTCACCCCCCCTCTCAGTTATCTTCCTTATTTCCAACAGAAAATAAATTTGCAGAATTGGAGGAAGGATTCAAGTTGTTTGGAAAGGTGGAAGAAAGGAGTAGAGATCTAAAAGAAAGTTTGGAAGAATTGAAGAAAGAAAATAGTTTACAGAAGAATGAAATATCAAATTTGAAAGAACAAGTTAATTAGTTAGAGCGGTCACTTGTAGTATGTAGAAAAGAGAATGAAAAATTGAGATCTAAGCATGTATTGTGTGATGTTTCTTGTGATACTAATGACTTGTGTGATGTAGCAGAAGTTTCTTTAGGAAGTGATGATGAAGATGACAGTGTGACTAAACCTAGAGTGGTTGGTGATGGTATTGGTTTCAAAATCATGCAAAGAATGGGATATGAAAGACAAGGATTGGGAAAGCAGCAACAAGGAATTATAGAACCTATTGAACCAATGATCAGATCAAGGAGTGAAGGGATTGGATATGATAGAGCTAAGGAGGTTATGGAAAACTTTAGATCAAATCAAAGCAGAAAAGGTATGTTTTCTTCACATTGTAATAGGCATGGACATAAAGAGGAAACTCATTGGGATATACACCCTTGCAAGTTATGTGGATTGAGGAACCATTCTAAAAAGTTGTGTTGGAATAAGTTAAAGAGAAGAAAGCCTGTAACATGTTGTATACAGAAGAACTATGGGTGGATAGATGGACATGGATGGAGACATGTTATTGGTATGTTCAGAGGAAGATATAGACTAAAGTGTTCATATGTTGGATTGGGATGCAAAGAAAAAAGACCTTATGTGGAGCAGAACAAGGAAAGAAATTCAAACTACAGAGGGAGAAGTGACAGGAGTCATAATTCTTATCATAGTGCAGGATACCAGAAGAATGAAAGATGATTTGCAAGAAGAAGAACATGTTTTCAAGTTTGAAGGAGAAAAGAATCAAGCAAGGAAAGTCATCAAGAACCTGTAACTAAAGAAGTTGATAAAGGATAAACAATAAGTAGTTCAGAGATAGTTTGTGCAAAGGTTGAAAAGCCTGTTGATACAAAAATGATTTGTGTAGAAGAAGAAAATCTAATGGAATCACTAAGTTTAACAAAGGAACTAGAAGAAAGTGATGTAGAGATAGTTTATGCAAAAGAGGAAGGAGAACCTTTTGAATCATTGAGTTTAATAGAGAAATTGGAAGATTTGGTCTTAAGAAGATTTGTGTTATAGAATTGAGAAAGCAAAGAAAGAGAGAGTTGTGTGAACAAATGTGAAGCATAGCAAAGAAGATCCTGTGGTAGAGAAAGAGGGAATGACAAGATATTCTACCAGAGGAAGAAGTTTCTGTACTAGAGTAAAGGAAATGTGGATAAAGAAATAGAGAAAAGTATTGAAGCAGCATATGCAGAGCAGAAAATGTAAGATTCTGAGGTGTGTGAGAGAAATTGTATCTGAGATCAGGATTGGAAAGTGTTTACAGAAGTGTATTGGTTGAATCACAAAGTAACTTGATTGTTCTAGAGGATGCATGAATGAATTTGACAGACATTGATCTTGAGGCAACTTGTAGAGAAGACTTGCTCAGACCGCCAATCATTGAGGCAGTGCAAGACTTGCAGGTAGACCTCCAAACCTAGACCATGACAAGATGATGAACTTGAGGCAGTTTTGCAGTGTGGACTTGAACAAACTACCGACCTTGAGGTATTTGCAAGTACCTGAAAATAGATCATCGAACCTTGAATCTAACTTAATACAGACCTAAGTGAAGAGGCTCACTTTTCAAATAACCCTGAGAGTCTGATGCAGGAGCATTCAGAAGTCTGATGCAGAAGCATCTAGAAGAATTCAGAATCATTGAGATAGTTCACAGAAGATTGAGTATGCAGAGAAAGTGACCTTGGAGAATTCTGGATTTTGAGTATGAGAGGCTGCGGATCGAGACTTAACATCTAGACATAGGAAATTACAACATATCAAGAATTCAGATTGTTTGGCTTTGATTCCGGAAAGTTATCATTGTTTGAAGATTGATTGTTTTTGCATAATAGAGCTGACAGTGTCTAGTGGAGTCTAATCAGCTTGCGGATCATTCCCGTGACTTTTAGAGCAAAAGGAAGAATTGGTTGATGAAGTTTAAGGACCTGGCCGACCTTTAGTGAGGTTCACGTGAAGTTTTATGCATTTGTGAAGCTGTGCCTTATGTTTAGGCCTTACCTATTTTGTGTACATGTTTCCCTAACTAGCTGTTACAATTAGGCTGACTTGATGATGATCCGAAGGCTTGCGGAGGATATAAATGAAGGATAATGATTTGTTACAAGGTAGCAGTGAGGAAGTGATTAATAGAACGAAGACATGAAGGGAGATCTGAAGTTGTTTTTATTCAGAGGAGTAGCAGAACTGAGTAGAAGGTGGAGCAAGAAGAAGAATGAGTTGCAGAGCAGAGAATTGAGTTGTAGAAGAAGAAAATGGTGAAATAATATTGTTGTATGAATCTTTTGTAATCCTTGGACTATGGCCTAGCACCTGTAAAGCCCTTGAGGCATGTGTAATTTTGATTTGAAGTATAATATATATGAAGAATGAGCTTTGAAGGCTGGGTTTTTCCCTGTTAGGGTTTTCCTAGGATACATCTTGTGTTATGTGTTCATGAATATCATTTATCTTTCTGTTGATTAGTTGTTAGCTTCCATTGCATATCTATTATGATCATGGTGTTGTTTGGATAAGGCTGCAAGGTTGGACAGTCCCTCACCGGACCCTCCTACCTTGACTGTATCATCGCCATACTCATTGAAGGTCACAATTTTATCTTTTAACCTACGATCTTCATTTAAGCTCTCGGTACACCTCCAAAGCAGGCTCTACAGTCCTATTTTAGACTCTTTCAAAGGCTTCGATGACTTCTCAGTGGTCTTCAAGTCTGAATTGGACTCTCTATCTAACTATTTGTTCCTCATGCAAATTGACCTCTTCTTCTGGCACCTACTATCTTGTTTCATTATCCATCACACCTCAAATTTAGTTTTTTTCTCCATGTTGGGACTAGTCATCATGTGCAGGCTATGCTGGACAACTTTAAGTTTGTGACTTAGTCATTCTTCTATTTGAATTTTATGTTAGCTATTAAGTATATGTTAGCATTTATTTGTAACCTTTTATGTAATGTTAACTTTAAAAGGAAACAACTAACATTAAAACTGTTAACCCTAGTTTTTAATGCCACCATTAGCTTCAACTATACTAGTTTGTGGTTAATTAACAACTAGAGATAGTCAATTTTATGCCAAAGTCTTGGTCTTGTAACTTTGTAAGGGGGGTCTTGTTTTCAATTTTGGGGAAAATTTGTAATGGAGCTTTGTAAGTGACTTTTCAAAGTCAAAATATATTGTGAACATATAAACTTGACATATAAAGTTAGCATTTAATTGCTAACATTTAAAGTTGGTATATAAAGTTCACATTTTTCTCCTGTCGAAGACGAAGGGTGAGGCCTGGGTTGACAGGTGGTCAATTCCCCCTCACAAATTAAACCCTTTGTAATCTACACTTTGCCCTGATTCTAATGAGTAGTTGGAAGCCTACACTTGCCTCTCGGATAGGGAATTTTTTGGCTTTTCAAGTACTATTTATTACAATACACCATATTTGCGGGAATTTGATATTGTAATAACTTTTGTTCGGTAGCTCGAAATTGAGTGCCGTTTTTTTTGCAAAAGTTCATATTTTTCCATTTCCCATGCATTGCTGAAAATTATTTTGTAAAATGCACTAAGTTATAAAGTGCCAAAAATCTGTGGGGGTCTTTGTTTCAATGTTTTCGGGGGGGCTTCATTACACTATTGCATTTTTGCATTTGATCTTTGCACATCATAAAGACCATGTCTACATGTTGCATAGTCAAGTGTACATATTGTGGGAGCACTGAACATGGGGATGAATTTTGTTCTCATTTCTCTCACACTATCTTTTCACTATTTTGTAAGATTGCAAAACAACCTACTACTATCGTCTTTCCAGATCCGCCACTTTGGGATGTATATCTACCTGACATTTCGTGTCTTTTGATAGAATACCATCTTGTTGATTTGGATGGCACCATTGAGGACATTCGTCTTCTCTTTGATGATAGCTTTGGTGAAGTTGCATCAACCTTGTCTTCTTCAGATATTATTGCTCTTACCTTGCCTACATAAGCTTCTATCATGATAGATTCTATAGTAGTATCAAATTCTTCTAGGTTCAATTATCACCATACATCTATGGTCCCTGTACCTAAATCTATGCATTTGTCACCTAACAACATTGGCTTGGAGATCATTGAGCATTCTTCGAAGATGTCATCGGCATCATTGTCTTTGGATCATGTGCGATATTCAGAGACATTCATCTTTCTTCCTGTATGTTCCTATCTGGAATGGGAAGATTCTATGCACACTTTTGTGGTACTCTTTCTTCCTAAGGGGAGAAACATTGTTTAGCATTCATGGATCATCTTCAGCATCCAATGTTGCGCATCTACCAGCACTACAGGAGTTATTTTGAGGGGAGGCTGCATGGTTATACTTCTGATCTCAGTTTTGGGAGGATCCATCTCTTCTCATGGAGTTCTTTACTTCACATTTTCTGGGGGGTCACATTGGCCATCTCATCTTTTCTCTCCTATTGGGGGATATCTATTGTACTTTAGTGTTAGAAGTAGTCTTTGGGGGGTCATGTATAGTCCTCCTTCTATCTTTCTTCTTCACTTGTACACTTCTATTTGTATCATTTCTCTTTTGGAGGAAATTTTTTTCCCATAGGGTTTTCTTTCTTTCTTTCTCCACTTTATGAGAAATTCATTTGTACATGGGTACCTAACATGGCCTAGTAGCCAGGACCCATATTTGTATTCTTCCTAAGTTGCACTTAAGGGGGGGTGTTAGTGTAAATAGTGTCATTATCTAACTAGCTTAGATATCCCCTCTTTGAAGGTTTGACCTATTCACACTTAGGCTTAAGTTTACTTAGTCTTTTAGGAGTTAGTCTCATTTCGACATGTGTATTCACACATGGTAGACACCTCTTTCCTTTTGACTTGCCACTTGCCCTCACACATGTCATGTGAGTTAGACAAGTGTTACATGCTTGTAGGGGTAGTCAGTAGTTTGGTCCTACCTTCCTACCTCCTTCTCCTTGCCTATTTATGCAAGGCTCATTGTCCTTTTTTATTATCTCATGAATATCAATTTGGCTTTGTGTGCTCATGCTTTGTAGAAGTTTATATTGTTTTTCATTTGCAGATCTTGGCTAACATTTTGACAATATTCCCACTCTCAAACACCCCAAAGACATCCTTGTGGACTCAGGAGTCTACAAGGTCATTTGTTCTTGTGGCACACCCTACATTGGTGAGATTGGCCGCCCTTTTAGCACAAGAATCAAAGAGCATAGTGGCAACATCAAACATGAATGATTACTCAAATCTACCCTCACAAAGTACTCATCCACCACCAAACACCATATCTTCTTAGAAAGCACCCAAATCCTAGCCAAAGAAGACCACTTCTTCAAGAGAAACTCAAATAGGCCACTAAAATTAGCAATCACCCCTCTAACCTTAATCACGATGTAGGAAGAAGTTTAAGTTTTTCTTGGCAACCCTTGTTGTCTAGCCTTAGCAAGCACTCCCCTCCTCCTCATGACCTCCACCTCCATCCCCCCACCCCTGTTCATCCTTTCCCCTAGTTCTCTTTCCTTCCCTTCTCTTTTCCTCTCTCTTGTCATCCTCCTTTGACTGACATATTGCCTCCTCCAGTATTTAATCTCCTATCTCCCCTCTCTTGTCCCTTCAGCTTGCCCCCCTCTCCCCCTCCTTACTTCCTATCCTTGCTGGTACAGGAGCACCCCGAGACATTGAGAATCTGGAGGATTCTATGCATTTTATGTTTTGTCCAAATGTCATATTGTAAGGACCTTAGCACCATGTTGGCCGAGTAACGGCATAATATTGAAAGATTGTATAACATGTCATTAAAAGAATTGTAACCGAACTGTAGGAATGTAATTAAATGGCAGAAGTGGTTCACTTTCCACCTTGTGTAACTGCCAAGATATGAGTCTTTAAATAGTTGAGACTGTATTTGTTAGATAGAGAGAGTAGAGAGGAGGAACAGATTTGTATGTATATTATGGAGGAATAAAGAAATTTTGTGTCCTGGTCTAATTACGGGAATGTAGATTGGAGTCATTCCACTAGTTAAGATTTCTTTGAAATTAGTGGAATGACCTCCATAGTGTTAGTTTGTTTTCTGTTCTGTATGTTAGTTGTTTCTGTGTGTTATTTGGTTACAAATGTTGTTGAGAAGGTTATCGGCTTAAGATTCATGTTCTATCACTGGATATGCAATTGGTGTGTATATCACATTTGTATGCAAGTATCAGTTTGTGTGTATCCTGCAATTGTATATCAGAGGTTGTATGAGTGAATGTGCATTTCGTAAGATGCAAATAGTGACTGGTAATAGTGGTAAGGGAACATTGAAAGTCATGTTATGTTTATACAAGTTGAACCTATCGGCGTATTGGCAAAGAGAAATAAAGTCCTATCGATGTTTAAAGTCCCACCGAAGTCAAATCCTTATGTTGAACATGTCGGTATGAGATAAGATATCGGAAGATCGAACTAATGTTAGGCCGACGGTTATAAGTCTCAGCGAAGAGTTTAATCCATCGGTGTATCGGGAGTCTAGATTAAAGTTTGGACGAAGAAGCAAGTCTGGCCGACGGTGAAGTTTGGTGTTTAGTATTTCGGTATGAGATGTGTTTTTGGAAGATGAGGAAAGAGTTATGCTGAATGAAGTAAGTCTTAGAAAAAGGAAAGTAAAGTTGACCATTGGGAAAAATTGAGGCATTGGAGGAAAGAAATGGAGTTCGCCGATAGTAATGTGTTTGGCCGATGGTTGAACCGATGGTTGAACCGGTTCAATAGTTCAAAGGGTTCAACGGGTTCAATGAGATACAAAGGTTCAAAGGGTTCATTGGTTCAGCAAGCGTTAGTTCAATGGTTCAACCACTATAGTGGTTTGATATTTTGTGCTATTTTAAGTGCTTCTGTTGTGTGCTCTGCATCACTTGCCCTCTCCTACTATACCTCTCATTTTCTGTTTCCTCCTCCTTTTCCCATTAGCCTTGGTTTCCCTCTCTTTTCTTCTCTCTTGTTTCGACACACACACACACACATGTTATGGAATAAAAAGTGGACACATGCCTTTTAACCTCCTAGTTTAGCTCCTAGGTCCTCGTGTTAACACTCTAAAAGCAAAATATTCATCCTGATGAGAAATCTCCCGAAACCCATAACAAATGGGAACTAGGGGCCCATTTAATGCCTTACCCTAGACTAAAAAGGCTCCTTGGGACTTGGGTATCGGTGCCCAAGTCCTCCCTAATTAGTTGAGGAAGAATTTAATTCATGTCAGCATAGGACCTTTAAATTGGTCTCTCCTTGTTGGATCTTTCAATTAAGTTAAAAATGTTTAGTGGGAAAGCATATATAAGTGAGTGTTTGAATTCATTTTAGTACAAGTTGATGATAGAAAGCTTATGATATTAGAGCAAAGACTATTCAAGGTATTCATTGTGTTATTGTTGTAGATTCATGCTTGTATTGTGTATGTTTATTGCAGATTTGGAATCATCATCAACATCCTTATGAGTTGAAGAATCTTCATTCTCCTAAGGACTTCACCTTCAAGGTGACATCATCATTGTTGTTTGAATCATTTCATCATTTGGTTTATCTTTATCCTTTGTCCTGCAAGGACATGCTCTCTCTCTAACAACAATGTTAGGAAGCTTGAATGATATCTCAAGTTTTGACTGAGGCAAATACCTAAACACCACAACCCCCAAACCCATTTTCTTCTTGTGTGCAGGTTACAGGTGCAAGGAATGAAGAAATGAAGGTACAAGGAGGTTGTGCAAGAGAAAGGGTTTCAAGATCCGAAAATAGTTTGCAAAAATTCCTCTATGGAAGACTTGGGCACTTGAACTAGTGTCGTCCTACTAAAACATACATTGGAAATGACATATGGGCAATCTTTACGACATTTCTCTAGTTCTAAGTTTTAGGAGATTTAGAATTTTAGGACTTGTGTGCCTTCTCTGAAGTCCTCTGACATTCCAACTTCTGTGACATAGGTTATGACATCTCACTGATCATCCTGCTACTTTCAGATCCCGAGTTTCTATTGTTGTTTGTCTGTTACAAGCTGATTATCTCATAACTAGGGTTTGGCTCATATTTAACCTAGGGTTTGATAAAATGCTTGGTTAAATCACATCTTTCCATAGCACTCTTGAGAACAAAATCTATAGTTGAGTCTTCTTGCATCTTGTAGTGACTTAGCTTGGTTTTGTCCTTGAATGTTATAGTGAAAGAGGGTTTGATCTAGTGTACAAAAAAATAACTTACATTCATTCAACCCCTTTTTTTCCTATTTAACATTTTGGTGAACTCGTAGCATCAAGCATTTGCATCTTGTTGAGTGTTGAAATCAGATCTTGCATTAATTTATATCATAATTATAATTCTTCATTGAAAAATCTTGCATACATTTGAAAAAAGTGGAAAAAATAAGCATTCTAGGCTTGCATAAAGGCATAGTTTTGCATTATTTTCATTGCATATCATTGGAAACATTTTATTTTTTTAATTTTTGCATCAGATCTGATCTATATTACAATAATTAATCATTTCATTATATTACATCTTGCATTTGAAGATCTCATTTCTCGGGTTTTGTTAAAAACTTGCATTTTTTCCTATAACCTAATCATTTGCAAAGCTAGAGTTTGTAGTCAAAACTTTTTTCAGATTTTGCTGCTATCATAAAAATTCATGCATATCTGATTTTGCATTGTAGTCTTGCATAATTTGACATCCTTGCTTTTTAAAATTTCAGTTACACATTGTGTATTTCAACATTAAGAGTTTTAACACTAGATTTTCATACTTCTTTGTGCAAAATCTTTAAATCATTTATATTACCTTGTTACATACATCACTCTTCAGATCATATCCACTTTGTTTGTAGTAAAATTAGTGTTTTTTTTATCTTCAAAAACATTATTTCCTCAAACTAGTGTTTAGGTGTGCAATGATTTATCATATTTTCATCATGGATGCTTCTTGTTATTCATCTTTGGAAGCTTTGTTTGCATACATCATAGATATTGATAATTTCTACAAGTTCACTTAGAATAAGTATCCTCAAGTCTTAAATCAAATAGCATACATATATGACATTGACATTTCTACATGTTCCACACATGGAATCTTTTGTTATATATCTAACTTTGAAAGCTTCATAACTCTCATGGGAATATATCCTTCGATATTAGACGATCTCACTAAATTCATAGATAATAATAAATATGATGCATCATTTAGTAATGATGACTTCAATATGTTAGATGAAGCCCTAGATGACTTTATCTCTATTGGACATTCTACTACGACTCCTATTGCTAAAGATCGGGATCTTGCCCTAGATCTAGTCTCTAATACATGTGATGGTAACTTAGTTTTAGCTTATGATCTCTCTCCCAAAGTTGTTCCCACTTATGAGGACATTTTGGTGCAAGAGGATGACATCATTGATACATCCCTTAACATCATCCTACCCTCTCTTCATTCCAATGCTCTCCCTTTGAAAGATGAAGCATTAGTGAATGAAGAACCCCCTCTAATGAAGAACACTACATGGATCTAGATAATGAGCATTCATCTACAAATATTAAAAATTCTATCCCTACCATAGTGCATGAAGTCTCTATTGATCATCCTATCAATCTTCCTCCTTTACTTGAATGTTCATGTACCTTGGATATCACTAAGGGAAGATCCTCGATCTCCTCTCGTTGGTTGAGTATCCAAGTCCCTTGGATATCACTAAGGATGCAAAGGCCACGGATAGTTCTCCTTTGGTTGCATGTCCAAACCCTTTGTACATCACTAAAGATATAATCACCAAAAATTCTCCTACCAACACTTTACCTTCCCTTCAAAAGATGAAGTACTACTAGATGAGGAAAGGTTTCTCACATTAAATCCCTTACGGATGGATGTCGAGATCACTCAAAACAATTCACCTATTCCACTTACTAAAGGGATAGTGAATAAGTGTACTAATAATAACACAATATCAACAAGTTCAAAACTAAATATGATATATCCTACGACGATGGACATGGATTATCTGCCAGGAAATATCCCATTGATTTAGGTAAATATTTCTCCCTCATTTAGCCACACTCAATGTAGCACCTATTCCAGTTTCTCTCAAGGGTGGCCTCCTCCTAGATATATATGTTGTTAGCATTGTGTTGTGTTCCCCCATGTTGTGATGTTTAGGTCTCTTTAGATGACCCTTGGTACTCTTGTAATGTCAAGGATACAAGGAGACTGCCTTTGTTTTGACCATTCTTCTATTTGTCTCTCTATTCTTCTATTTCCTCTATTTTATTGTTGTGTGTTGTGCCTTGGGGGCATAACATTGTGGGCATCTTCCCATGTTGTAAACCCAAGTCATTTTTGTCTCCTCTCTCATTTTTATTGTTTCTATTCTTCAGTGACCCTACTAGTTGGCGAATGACAAAAACAAACAAATACTATTAAGGATCATATGTCCCTTCAACAAGAGAGCAAAAATGAACCTAGTCCATATATGAAGATGGGGTTGATATATATTACCAATTCTTGACTAGTAGAATCACTTTGTGTTGTGAAGATTCTTGTAACAAACCTTTGCAATACTTTAAATCTACTTCTATGCACTTTGGATTGTTTTGTGTCTCACCTTGTAGCTACACTCGGTTCTGAGATACCTAAAGTATAACCTCATGGCTATACTTGGTTCAAAATCCACAAGTGTATCCTTGGTCTATTATGTGATATGTTTCTATATAGCTTTCATGAATTGATTTGGTTGTTATATTAGAGTAAGATTTTCTAACTGAAGCTTATATGTTGTTGATTATATTAGAAAATAATAATGGTGTGTTTGTGGGAACATTGGGTGATCATGGCACATGCCACCTTTGGAGGCATGGGATTTGTGAAAGATCTTGTTCCCTTCCATGTTTTTACTTTACCTTAAATGTGCTTGATCCTGGCAAGCAGGATCAACCACTTTAATGTGGGGGCATATATCATGGTAACTGCTTGGATATTTTAGACATTGATAAAGCATGTTTGCATGTACTTCCTTTTTACTGTAAGGCATCTCCATGATGTAGGTGGGGTTGTATACTTTGATCTATTGCATATACCTTCTTTTCACTGTAAGGTGTCTCCATGATGCAGGTGGGGTTGTATACTTTGAGCACCTGCTTCCTCTTCACTGTAAGGCATTTGCAAATGCAGGTGGGGTTGTATTTTGGAACCCTTTCTATAGAAGGTAGGGTGATGTAACTCTTGAGCTAGTTGCACATCCTTTTAACAAAGTCCTCATCACGAAGTAGGGCTAAATCTTGACTCATTCACCCTTAAGCGTGTCTTTGGTGGTTGTGTAGCGTAACTCAACCATTAGGTGTGTTTGGCATGTCTTATATAGTGGAGTTGTGATGAGATCATTCCTATCACCAATGTTTTTCATGTATAAGATGTATAGTGTGTCCATGACATACAATATGATGCTCATGTATTCCGTGTGTCTTCCATGTGTATTCCTTGAATGTCTTGCATGCTTGTGGTGTGGTCTAAAGAGGTGTAGCAATGAGCTCTCCCCATGCTGTGTGTTTTGCATGTTTTTGTATGGTCTAAAGATGTGTAGCGATGAGCCCCCCATGTTGTGTGTTTTACAAGTTTTGCATGGCCTAAAGACATGTAGCGATGAGCTACGCCCACGCTATGTGCTTTATAGTTAGAATTATATATATATATATATGCATAATTGTTCAAATCATGTCTTCTCTTCATGTCTTTTATGTGTCTTGCATGACTGTATTCATGTCTTCTCTGTGTATTATGTGCTTCCACTATCTTCTCCATGTATTGCATGCTTCCTTACTATATTCGATGTGTCTTATGTGACTGTCAAGTGTTTTCTTATGTTTGCCTAAGTCTGGGGGCTTGAAATAGTTTTTGAACTTAGGATGTGTCTTTGTTCTAGTGTTTGATGTGTTTTGATATGCTTCAACCATACTTTAATACATGTATTGAATCGTAAGATCACACACACAATAAAGTGGGGGCTAAATGTTATGGAGTAAAAAGTGGACACATACCTTTTTACCTCCTAGTTTATCTCTTAGGTCCTCATGTTAACACTCTATAAGAAAAATATTCATCCTAATGAGAAATCCCCCAAAACCCATGACAAATGGGAACTAGTTGCCCATTTAATGCCTTACCCCAGACCAAAAAGGCTCCTTGGGACCTGGGAGCCCACGCCCAAGTCCTCCTTGATTGGTTGAGGTAGAATTTAATTCATGTTAGCATAGGACCTTTAAATGGGTCTCTCATTGTTGGCTCTTTCAATTAATTTATGGGCATTTAATGGGAAAACACATATAAGTGAGTCTTTGAATTTATTTTAGTATAATTTGATGATAGCAAACTTATGATATTGGAGAAAAGAGCATTCAAGGCATTCATTGTGTTATTTCTTCATATTTGTGCTTGTATTATGTATGTTTGTTGTAGATTTGGAATCATCAACATCCTTATGAGTTGAATAATCTTCATTCTCCTAAGGACTTCACCTCCAAGGTGACATCATCATTGTTGAACTTGAATCATTTCATCATTTGGTTTATCTTTAGCCTCTATCCTACAAGGACACGCTCTCTCTGTCTAACAATGGTGTTGGGAAGCTTGAATGCTATCCCAGGGTTTGACTGAGGCAAATACCTAAACACCACAATCCCCAAACCCCTTTTCTTCTTGTGTGCAGGTTACTAGTGTGAGGAATGAAGAAGTGAAGGTACATGGAGATTGTTCAAGAGAAAGGGTTTCAAGATCCGAAAATAATTTGTAGTTTGAAATTCCTTTACGGAAGACTTGGGTGCCCACAATGACATCCTCTTGTTGAAATAGACACTAGACTTGGCATCTAGGCAATCTTTATGACATTTCTCCAGTTCTGAGTTTCAGGAGATTCAGACTTTCATGAATTGGGCACCCGCTTCGGAGTCCTCTAACATTTCATCTTCCATGACACATGTTATGACATCTCACTGATCAGCCTGGTACTTTTAGATCCTAAGTTTGTGTTACTGTTCGTTTGTTACAAGTTGATTATCTCATAACTAAGGTTTGGCTCATATTTAACCTAGGGTTTGATAAAAGGCTTGGTTAAATCACATATTTCCATAGCACTCTTAAGAACAAAATATATAGTTGAGTCCTCTTGCATCTTGTAGTGACTTAGCTCGATTTTGTCCTTGAATGTTATAGTGAAAGAGGGTTTGATCTAGTTTACACAAAACTAGCTTGCATTCATTCAACCCCTTTTTCCCTATTTAACTATATATATGCACATATATGTATATATATGTACACACTTATATATGCATAGATATACTAATTAATATCATACTATAGTATAATATGTATAGATATATATGTATATATATATGTGTGTATAAATAATATATATGTAATTTGTACATATAATACATACATATACACATTTATGTATATGTATTATATGTGCATATATAGTATAACACTAATTATATATATGCTCACATTTGCACATATATTTCTTTATTGCTTATTCATAGATACTTATTTGTGAGTGATTTTTAGTTATATGTTTCTCACATTTTTTATATATTTGTTTTTACATATTTGGTCTTATATGCTCACACTCATATATAGACATATGTTGTGTGCTCATACTTTATGTTTACATATTTGTTGATATGGTTTATATTTTGTAATGTAGGTCAGGGTTTAGTGACTTTGTCAAGTTACCAAACTAAGTAGTAATTCGATACACAAACAACAAAACAAAAATTTCTCTATTCATTTGTAGCTAGAAATTACAACAGGAGTTCAATGATATTATAATCTTGCATTCATACATGCCTTGGAATTGCCTTACAATCATTCATGCAATCGGATCAGACCATTCTAGCATTCCTATTTGATGCAGAGGCATCCACACTAAACCCTTGACATACAGCATGGATGTCCACAACCCTTCATCATCATCATATTTCTTAACACAGACAGCATCATCATATTTCGAAGAGACACGAAATATCCTCCTGCTGACTACTGTTCACTTCCTTATCGCCTTTCGCCTTTCACCTGTTAGCAGCATCATCACATTCGGCAAGCGCAAACATCCTCCTGATGTTCACTGTTCATCAGACCACCAAACTCTATCTTCATCATCATGATGTTCAGCATCATCTTCATTAGCAGGATATAAAATATCCGGTTCCCTCCAAATATCCTGATGACGACAACTTCAAGCACCCTTCCTTTGATGCTTACGTCACCCCGATATCCGACTACTCAAACAACAGCATCAGGATATGACTTATCCGGTCATATTGAAACATCCTGATGATGTTAACTAAACTTTATGCCGATAACTTACGCCGATGCCAAAACACTTAGCGACAGCAGGATAAACTTGCACAGGGTGATATTCACAATATCCTGATGATGATTATCCTGATGACGATGACGTCACATGCAGCTCCTTCAATATCCTGCTGCTCCGATATCCTGATGACGATGACGTCACATGCAGTTCCTTCAATATCTTGCTGTTGGCCAAACTTAACATTATCGACCCGCGATGGTTTTACCAACCCGATCTTCTACCTTATGCGATACGCTCCTCCTCGGCAACACCTGATGATGATCACCCCAATGCACATTCACCTTATGCAACCGATTGCAACATGCTAATCTCCCTCTATTCGGATGACGCCCGAAGTAACTACAGGATATACACAGAAATATCCTGATGATGCCGTCTTGACGAATTTCCAACCTTAGCGAATTTCGATTCGCCGAACCTCCTGGGATAACCCGATCTACTTTCAGGGTGATCTTCCAAACTCTAACTATCAGCTCGACCTAGCACATACCCATGCTAGGGTTCTCAACATCTCACGACTGCGATCCTGCACACCTGCATGCAAATAAACACAAGATACAAACTACCTCCTAAACTACTGTACACAGCCATTCCACCGATTCGACGAATCAACCGGTGGAATGGATCAGTGAATCCATGTAACCACCAAAACAGCAAATCGATTAAACAAAGGAATCCAAACAGAGAATTGACACAACAGGATCTCTTTATTGATTTCAAAAGATGCTATTACAATACTCTGTCTGTCACACAGTACAACCTAACTCCTCTGCTCAATCTCTTCTGCAATACTGTATCTCAATCTCAATCTGTCCTAAGACCAACCGATCATCATACATAAATAGGAATCCTCTCGAGTACTACCACTCGACTCCAAGCGGCTGGGAAATCTCTCCAGGCGGCTGGGAGATCCAACCGAACATACATCATGACAACTGTCCTAACAAACTATCTAAAAATAGCAAAGTATGGTCAACATGACCTTATTACATGCATTAGTCTTATACGACCTTCTTTGAAACATTAACAAGACTCAAAACAAACTAACTACCTCATGGAGGCCAGCTGTCAGGTAGGTGCTCCTACACCATACTCCCCAACAGAAAAGAACTCATGTCCCATGAGTTAGGATGTGGAAGTCCTCCACCTTTACACTTTGCCTTTGCAGTGTTCTGCCCTGTTCCAGCTTTGTCCTCTGTGGGCTCTTGGCTACTCCAAGACTTCTGAACTGTAACTTGTTTGCTTGCAAGTAAATCCTCATGTCTGTCAATGTAGGCCCTTCTCTCACATACCTTGTGTTTGTCAGGTTGTCTGACCAGAACCTCTGTCTGAACTGCCTCTTGAACTTCTGCAATGTTCAACTCTGTCTTTCTGTCAACCTTTAGAGGACAAACAATAGTCCCAACTATGACAACATCCTTGTCATTCCTCTCAACTGGTTGCTATTTGCAAACCTGTTTGCTCTGATACCACTATGATGCAGAGGCATCCACACTAAACCCTTGACATACAGCATGGATGTCCGCAACCCTTCATCATCATCATATTTCTTAACACAGACAGCATCATCATATTTCGAAGAGACACGAAATATCCTCCTGCTGACTACTGTTCACTTCCTTATCGGCTTTCGCCTTTCGCCTGTCAGCAGCATCATCACATTCGGCAAGCGCAAACATCCTCCTGATGTTCACTGTTCATCAGACCGCCAAACTCTATCTTCATCATCATGATGTTCAGCATCATCTTCATCAGCAGGATATAAAATATCCGGTTCCCTCCAAATATCCTGATGACGATAACTTCAAGCACCCTTCCTTTGATGCTTACGTCACCCCGATATCCAACTACTCAAACAACAGCATCAGGATATGACTTATCCGGTCATATTGAAACATCCTGATGATGTTAACTAAACTTTATGCCGATAACTTACGCCGATGCCAAAACACTTAGCGACAGCAGGATAAACTTGCATAGGGTGATATTCGCAATATCCTGATGATGATTATCCTGATGACGATGACGTCACATGCAGCTCCTTCAATATCCTGTTGCTCCGATATCTTGATGACGATTATCCTGATGACGATGATGTCACATGCAGTTCCTTCAATATCCTGCTGTTGGCCAAACTTAACATTATCGACCCGCGATGGTTTTACCAACCCGATCTTCTACCTTATGCCGATACGCTCCTCCTCGGCAACACCTGATGATGATCACCCCAATGCACATTCACCTTATGCAACCGATTGCAACATGCTCATCTCCCTCTATTCGGATGACGCCCGAAGTAACTGCAGGATATACACAGAAATATCCTGATGATGCCGTCTTGATGAATTTCCAACCTTAGCGAATTTCGATTCGCCGAACCTCCTAGGATAACCCGATCTACTTTCAGGGTGATCTTCCAAACTCTAACTATCAGCTCGACCTAGCACATACCCATGCTAGGGTTCTCAACATCTCACGACTGCGATCCTACACACCTGCATGCAAACAAACACAAGATGCAAACTACCTCCTAAACTACTGTACACAGCCATTCTACCGATTCGACGAATCAACCGGTGGAATGGATCAGCGAATCCATGTAACCACCAAAACAGCAAATCGATTAAACTAAGGAATCCAAATAGAGAATTGACACAACAGGATCTCTTTATTGATTTCAAAAGATGCTATTACAATACTCTGTCTCTCACACAGCACAACCTAACTCCTCTGCTCAATCTCTTCTGCAATACTGTATCTCAATCTCAATCTGTCCTAAGACCAACCGATCATCATACATAAATAGGAATCCTCTCGAGTACTACCACTCAACTCCAAGCGGCTGGGAAATCTCTCCAGGCGGCTGGGAGATCCAACCAAACATACATCATGACAACTGTCCTAACAAACTATCTAAAAATAGCAAAGTATGGTCAACATGACCTTATTACATGCATTGGTCTTATACAACCTTCTTTGAAACATTAACAAGACTCAAAACAAACTAACTGCCTCATGGAGGCTAGCTGTCAGGTAGGTGCTCCTGCACCACTATTCAAACCATCCTCAAATTGCTCCAACTCTGCCATTTTCATTCTAGCAGAAAAGGTTGTCACCAAAGGCATGAAATCCTCAATTTAAGAAAAAAATAGAAGGTGATGGTCACCCCACGTCTTGACATGATGGGACATGAGTCATCCTCTTTTTGGATGCCTTGATTTGCATCTCAACCCATTATAGTCATCATTTTGGCATTTTTTGGTCCCTTAGGATGTTTTCCAAAAAATGAGGCCCATCGAGATGATGCAAGATTCCAAGGGTCTTCAGGATATGTCCCCTTGGTAGGGAAAGCTCCACTTTGAAGTTCATGTGCATGAATTGATTGGACTTGGAGGAGAATTGTATAATCCTAAGGGGTATGAAGATGTTGTGGAGGTCTGATGGTCATTAGGATACATGCACTTGGACGAGGATATTTTGCCTCCATTGTTCATGTGGGGAAATTTGGTCTTTGTAGAGGTATCAAAGGCAACAAGATATTTCAGTGATACAAGGATCAAATGGATGTGTTCGGATGAAGTGTGAAGTTCCGCAAGTTCTTAGCAACTTATCTCTTGGTGGGAGGTTTAGGTCCAAAGGGACTTAGTGAGGATACAAAGGGTAAAAGGATATATTTGGTAGGGGTTAGAAGTCTTGCAGATTTTGATAGATGCTAAAGATCCACATAAGGCATCCAATAGAAAAATGAAGTTCATAGAGACTTAGCAAAGATTCAAGTGCATCTAGAAGGGTTCAAAGGTACTATAAGAACTAAAACAATGCATGAGCTTCCACGAGGACCCCATGATGATATGTAATCCCAATCACATACACAAAAGAGTGAAATAATGAAGTCCCCTCAACATGACTCCTTTTGGCAACACATGTCAGTGGGCTTTTCCCTTGTTAATTTTTTATTTTCTTAACCATTCTACTTTTCTTCCTTGTCAATTCTTCTATTTTTCATTCTTTTCCCCTTTCCTACATGTTTAGTTTTCACCTTTTCTTACTAATTCACCTTTTGACACCCCCTTCTTGAGGTCTACGACCCTAGGAAGCTTTAGATGACCTCACAGACCAAACCCATGTTTTAGTTTCTACCTAACTTTATTTCTCTATGGATCTCCATTGTTAATGAGCAAAACTCCCTAGGAGATCCTGCTTGAAAATATCCTAAACCTCATTTCAACTCTTAGACCCTCATTTCAGATGCCAGACCCACGTTCTAGACCATGACTAACCATACACAACTTTCAGTTTGTGCCCAGGTGTCACCCTCTGTGGGTCACCCCAAGGTTGCCTAGGGCAACCTACCTTGGTGAAAGGGGTGACCCTGGGGTGACTCTTGCAGATTTTGAATGTGAGTTTCTCCTTCAATTTGATCCCCAAGTATGTGTGTATATTTCTCAAGTAGGTGTGTGTACACTTGTAAGCCCACCTTGCTGCCTTTATTTAGTCATAGTGTGCAAGTCCCATGGTGAGAAAACTAACCACTTTTGATCACTCGAGATCACTTAGAAGATATGAGGGGAGAGCATACATGGCATACACATCTGGTTCTAGAGGTCATAAATAATTACGTGTGGTAACTTTCTCTAGGGTTAACTACTTATCAATGCATTACAAGTGTAAATGACTAATTGCTCTTAAGCTAGGATGAACATGACTTCTAAGGGTGTCCTCAATATATACAAGGTATGTGAGGCCAATGCTTGTGAAATTAGGGGTATGTCTAATGGTGTAGTTTGAGAGGATAACCCACTCTCCTTCACTTTGCAAGGTATAAAGTTATTGCAAGCTAAGCTAAAAATGACAAGTGTCCCCTAATGGGAGAGTCTTTTGATTCTCTCCCAAATTTATATACCTCATCAAAGCACGGGGGTTTAGGTCATCCCCTAAGGTGATGAAATCCTTAGGAAAACTTTCTAAGGGAAAAGAAGCACAAATTCTTTTGATTCCAAAGATTGTCATGCAATGCAAGGGAAGAGCATACACAACTTGGGTCCTTGGGATTAGAATGAAAAAGTGAACAATGAGGTATTTTTGATCTCCAAGATCACCTTTTGGTATGATGAAATAGCATACACACTGATCACACCAGCAAACCATACAACTGTTCACTTACCATTAAGCTTGCAAAGTGTGTGACTAAACTAGTGGGAAAACTAAAGTCTTTGACAAGAAAACCTACTCACAAATAAGTTAGTATTTTGATCAAAATGTCTTCATCGTATAGAAAGCATTGCAATTAGGATGTTAAGAGGACAAGTTATGAGAAAATTATGAAAATTTGTGATTCAAAATGAGATAACAAGTATGTATGGAGGAATGGAGGAAAATGGTTTAGCCCATAGTGAAGGTAGTAGAGTCAATTTTCTATTGCCTATAAAATACAAAAAATGACTCCTTAGGTAAAAGATATGTGTGTTTGTGAAAAAGGGCCTATTTGAGGAAAATGAGGACTAGAAATGGGATAGACTATCCACTAGTTGGATAGACTAGTTGTGGGGTGAACAAGATATGGGATGGGTAGCATGTAGACATGCTATCTAGGAAGATAGGAAAAAGTGTAGGGAGGCTAAATGGATAGGAAACCAAGGTAGGTAGATAGGTTTTGGGATAGGGTAGTCAGGTGTTTAGGCTTCCTAAGACTAGGTTGAGTGGGTTGGATTAGGCCAAGTGCGTCAGATAGAGAGAAAAAAAATAGGTTGAGTGAAGGTGGCTAGGAGTTAGGTGAAGCTGTGTGGAAGGTAAAAATGAAGAAGGTAAAAATATAGCTACTTGTGCAAATGCAAACAAGATAGATAACCTTCTACTTCTGATTAGAGAATGTAAATGCAAGTTAACTTAACAATGCAAAACTCAATACAAAGTTATACTTTCCACTTGATGTTGAGATGTGCTTCAAATAACTTGTTAATGATGAAGCTGTGATGTTGGTTTCTCTTAATCCTTGCAGCATGCCTTTGCACTTTAGGATTTCTTGAAAATGGCTTGAGGGATGTTTGATTTATAGATTCGTGGATGGGTTGATGAAGGGCTTATATTGATTTAAATGATCAACAATTAAAATTGGTTGAGAGGATTAAGTTGATGAGGAGCCTCCAAGTGGCATCAATTGGTTGATGTACAAGTAGTCCTTGGATTGAGGAGAGTTCAATGGTGTAGGAGGATCTCCTTGGAAGAAGTGGATGGAAAGGATCAAAATGTACCTTTAAGGACCTTGTGCAAGCTTTCACATATATGTGAGAAGAGACATGGAGATGTGTGATAGTGATAAGTGGGACTTCTCACACATGTTGGAGAAACCTAGGAATGTGTGATTATGACATGTGATTGATCTCACACGTGTGAGAATCACATGTGTGAAATTGAGGGTACGGATTAAAAGGTTAAATGAATGGCTAAGATTGAAAGTTGATTTGGGTTAGGATTGTGATATAGGTTTAGGAATGAAATTTTTTAATTAGAGGAAATAGATTATGTGGATTTAGCTTACATAATTAAATAAAATGATTTATTTAATTAAATAATATTAGGACATTAGCTTAGTTAGTTAAATTTAATTAACTAACATTAGGATAGGATAATTGAATGAAATTTATTTAATTAGCTAATGAGGGAGAGATAACCTAATTAATAAAATAATTTATTTATTTAATTAATGTAGGAATGGATAGCCTGGGATTAATAGTTTTAATTTATTTATGATGAGGTGGTAAATTTTAGGTGTTTATAATGATGTTTGGAAAAGAGGGTTGTCCCAATGAGATAGTCTTGTTGCAAGTATGAGGTTAACCAGTGTTGTCATTGATGTCAACATACTCATATTGCATTGACAAGAAGGATTGGATGAGTTGTGTGTTGAGGATATTGAGAAAATTAGTCTCAATCAGGAACAGTGAAGAATAGTGATGAGAAGAAGGTAAAAGTACTCAATAGGTTCAGATTCAGAGGATGCAGATTAAAGGGTTTGTAGATATGAGTCTTGAGATGATCTAGTTAAGATTTCAGAGGTCTGCATGAAGATGTGAAGAATTTGTGATCGATCAAGTAGAACCGGTTCTGGGAGATGCTCTGGAGTGACAGAGTGTTACAAAAAGGTCTGGTGAGATCTAGAAGTGCATTGTCCTATTCTACGGATTGGACAGAGTGTTTGGGAGGTCCTTTTAATGTGTCATCTCGATTGGTATGTGGTTTGGAGGTTCGGAAGCACCTCTGGCAGTATGACAATGGCGATAGACTGTGTTCTTGAAGTTCTGGATGAGGAAGAGAAGAGATTCCAGTGAGTAGAGGAAGTGCGGATGTACCTGGTCATTCAGGTAGGCTTGTGAAGGTTCTTGGATCGTGTTGAGGTTGTGTTGTTGATTCGCATTGGTGGTAGAGCCTGGAATTGAAGATATTCTTTCGGATGAAGTTCTTGTTCAGACTAGCCGACCGGATGAGTTGTTCATCTTGCAAATGTTCTTGTGGTGGCCGACCGGATGTGTTATTCATCCTGCGAATGTTCTTATGGTTGATTGCCGACTTAGATGATTGTTCCTAAGCTGATGTCTTGTATAAATAAAGGTTTGTGAGTTCATTTCAAAGTGGGTGTTGTGGAGTAGATGAGTGTGGTATAGTGAAAGAGCGAAAGGCAGAGCAGAAGTGTTTCAGGCTTAAATGGAACTGATCCAGACATGGTGAAGATGTCATTCTCCAGTTCAAGGTTGTGATCCTTATGATCTTGTAGATAGTGTGTCTCTTTGTAGGTAGTGTGCCTCCTTGTGAGCAGTGTGCTCGGGTAGTGAGCCCTAATTGGCATGTGCCATTCATTTTATCTTATTCTTCTAACAGAGAATAATCCTTGGGTTAATCACCCCGTGATTTTTCCCTTAACCAAGTTTTCCACGTCAAAAATCTTGGTGTCTAATGTGTTGATGTTTATCTACTCCGGTGTTTATGCTTTCTGCTTTCATGAATGGTTAATTGATATGTTGTTAACTAATAAAGAAGAATCAAGTGTTTCAAGTAGAAGCAAGTTTTTGTACAACTGATTCACCCCCCCTCTCAGTTGTGTGCCCTAGATCTAACAATTGGTATCAGAGCCAAGTTCCTCTAAAAGGAGCTTAACCGCTTGAGGAGATCCAGGATGATGTCATACAAAAAGGATAGTCCAAAATTCGATGGAACCACCTTCACTCTCTGGAAAGGTCACATGAAATGTCACTTGGAGTGTATGGGAAAAGCATACTTGGCCATGGTCTCAAAACCATATGTACCTCCACAGGGTGGTCTGACAACTCTGAATGAGATCACAGATGCTGAAAACAATTTGAGGACCAAAGAAGCTCTTCTAAGCGCATTGAATGATTCAGAGCTCTCAAATGTCATTGACCTACCAACTGCATATGAGATCTGGGTTAAACTGGAACTTCTGCATGAAGGAGATGAGTTTGTTAAGAGTGCAAGGTTGCAAAGTCTGAAAGGGAAATGTGAAAGATTGAAGATGAGAGATGATGAAAATATCACTACTTTTATGCCAAGAGTGAATGAGCTGGTGTGTGGAATCAGGAATGCTGGTGAAGTTCTGGATGAAAATGAAATTGTTTGCAAGATTCTCAAATCCCTTCCTGCTACCTACAAAATCAAGGTTGCTGCCATTGATGAATTCAGAGCCCATACAACTGTCACAAGAGAGCAATTGGCTGGCAAACTGGCTGCATTTGAAATGACCAAGTTTGGAGATGATCCCCCCAAGACTGAATCTGCATTCAAAGCTAGTGCCTATGTGAAAGGCAAACAAAGATTTGATCCAGGAGAGAATTCTTCAAGGAAGCTATTATGGTATGATCAAGCAAGGAAAGACATGGAAGAGGAAGAAGCAGATACAGCTAAACTTGAAGCCCTCATTGCAAAGAGACTGCCAAGAGGATCTGGTAAGTATGAAGGAAAACTATCCTTCAAGTGCTTCAACTGCAATAAGATTGGTCATTTTGCTTCAAGATGTCCGAAAAGATCTGCAAGGTGAAATACTAACAGACAAAGGTTTCAAAAGAAATGCTATTATGTTCATGAAGAAGATGATAATGAAGGAGTAACAGATGATGAATCAGAAATAGGAAGCAAATCTGGAAATGAATGGGTGTTTATTGCCATCAAGGAAGAAGATTCAATATCCTCTGAATCTGTCAATCATAAGGTTGTAGAAAGAGCTTTGGCTGCCCAAATTGAAGAAAAGGATGATTGGGTTATTGACAGTGGATGCTCTCACCATATGACTAGTAACAAGAACAAGTTCTTAGATTTGGAAAAGTATGAAGGAGGAATGGTAAAGTTTGGTGACAATTCTACTAGTAGAATCAGAGGTAGGGGAACTATTTCTTTTGATGGAAAAAGCAAAACCGGTAATGTACTATATGTTGAAGGATTGAAGCAAAATCTTCTCAGTGTTGGTCAGTTAGTGGACAAAGGCTATGATCTCCAGTTCAAGAATGGAAGATGCAGAATCTTTACAAGCTCTAGAACTGAAATTGCATCCGGTACTCAAACAAAAGGTAATATCTTCCATCTAGTTGGTTCTAATAAAAGTTGTCTGTTTGTTCAAGTTGATCAAAGTTGGTTATGGCATAGAAGAATGTGCCATGTGAATTTTGATAACATCATCAAGATAAGCAATACTCAGGCTGTAAGAGATCTTCCTAAAATGGTGAAACCTACAAATAGTTTATGCAAAGAATGTCAGCTAGGCAAACAAAGCAGAGTCTCTTTCAAAAGCAAGGATCAGTCCACTACCGGATTGTTGGAATTAGTACATACTGATCTTTGTGGTCTGACAAGAATCAAGAGTATGCAAGGTGATAGATATTTCATGTTGCTAATTGATGACCATTCCCGAATGATGTGGGTTACCTTCCTAAAAGAGAAATCAGAAGCCCTTGAGAAGTTCAAAATCTTCAAAGCTATGGTAGAGAATCAAACCGGATTGAAACTGAAGTGTCTAAGGTCTGATAGAGGTGGTGAATTCACATCTGGTGAATTCATAGACTTTTGTGAGAAGCATGGCATAAAGAGACAGCTGTCTGCTCCTAAGACTCCACAGCAGAATGGAGTAGTTGAGAGAAAGAACTGGACCATCTAGGAAGCTTCTAGGACAATGATGATGGAAGCAAATGTTCCTCAGATGTTTTGGAGAGAAGCTGTCAGCACTGCAGTCTACACTCTTAACCGAGTTCAAATCAGAAGCAACACCGGTAAGACTCCTTATGAACTTTAGTTTGGTGTAACTCCTACTATGAGATACTTCAGAGTATTTGGTAGCAAATGTTATATCAAAAGAGATGAAGATTTAGGAAAGTTTGATGCTAGAAGTGATGAAGGAATTTTCTTGGGTTACTCCACTCAAAGCAAAGCATACCGGTGTTACAATAAGAGATTGAGAAAGATGATAGAAAGTACAAATGTGAAGGTTGATGAAGGAATGGAGAAGCCCTCAAGATTCTATGAATGTGATGAATATGATCAGAATGATCCTCTGGTGCAAGGAGCTCCATCCTCCTCTAAAATTTAGATCCAGACTGATCCGGTAAATCAGGAAGAAGAAGTTTGTCTGAATGAGCCTGATCAAGAATTAGTAGTGCAAGAAACTCCCAAAGTTCCAAGGTATGTAACTCTAAATCACTCTGAAGATCAGATCATAGGTGACAAAAGTAAAGGGGTACAAACAAGGAGAAGAATTGCTCAAGATTCAAATGAATACTGTCTGATTTCGAAGATTGAACCTAAGATAGTTAATGAAGCTTGCAATGATAAAAATTGGACCAAAGCAATGAAGGAAGAATTGATGCAAATTGAGAAAAATCATACTTGGGATCTTGTTCCCAGACCTAGAGACAAGAATGTGATTGGAACCAAATGGGTCTTCCGAAACAAACTACATGAAATTGGTGAAGTAATCAGAAACAAAGCTAGATTGGTCTGCAAAGGCTACTCTCAAATAGAAGGAATTGATTTTGAAGAGACCTTTGCTCCGGTGGCAAGAATTGAAGCAGTTAGATTATTTCTTGCATTTGCTACCTTCAAAGACTTCAAGGTATATCAGATGGATGTCAAGTCTACCTTCCTAAATGGTGATCTGGAAGAAGAAGTTTACATTGAACAACCGGATGGTTTTCAATTGTCTGATAATGATGATATGGTCTGCAAGTTGAAGAAAGCATTGTATGGATTGAAGCAAGCCCCAAGAGAATGGTATGAAAGGTTGGATAAGCATCTTGTGTAGATTAGATTCAACAAAGGTACTGCTGATAGTAACTTATATTTCAAAACTGATCATGAAAATATTTTGATTGTTGAAGTGTTTGTGGATGATATCATTTTTGGAGGAAGAGATAGTATGTGCAAAACTTTTGCAAATCAGATGAAAAGTGAGTTTGAAATGTCTATGCTTGGTGAAATGAATTTCTTCTTGGGTCTGCAAATTACTCAAACAAAGAAAGGGATCTTCATTTCTCAGACCAAATATGTGAAAGAATTGTTGAGGAAATTCGGTATGGAAGATTCAAAGCCAATGAACACTCCTATGGCAACCGGATGTAAGTTGAGCAAAGATGATGACTCTCCAAAGGCAGATCAGACAAAGTATAGATCAATGATTGGTGGATTGTTGTATCTCACTCAGACTAGACTAGATATAATGCAGGCTGTTGGTCTTGTGGCAAGATTTTAGGCTGATCTTAGAGAATCTCATGTTATGGCAATCAAAAGAATTTTTAGATATCTAAAAGGGACAGTGGAGTATGGTTTGTGGTATCCTAGAGATCATGATTTCTCTCTTCATGCTTACACAGATGCAGATTGGGCAGGAGATGTGGATGACCAGAAGAGCACCAGTGGTGGAACATTCTTTTTGGGAAAGAGATTGGTTTCTTAGCTAAGCAAGAAACAAGATGCAATATCTTTGTCTACAACTGAAGCAGAATACATTGCAGCAGCAGATAGTTGCACTCAAATCTTATGGATGAAGCAGATGCTAAGAGACATTAAAGTTGAATATGAGGAGCCTATCACAATTTTCTATGATAATTCAAGTGCAATTAATATTTCTAAGAATCTGGTATTGCATTCTAAGACTAAGCACATATCTATCAAGTTTCACTTTTTGAGAGAACAAGTGAACAAGGAAGAAGTCAGATTGGAGTATGTACCCTCCAAGGATTAGATTGCAGATATCTTTACTAAACCTCTTCCCAAGGACTCTTTTGAGTATCTCCGGGAGAAGTTAGGGGTCATGGCCCCTCCGGTGATGAACTAGGATGCACTGATGTGCATCAGTCCGGTGGATATCATGGTCATATCTTGTGATCCGGATTGATGATGGGGAGCTGCTACTAAGGGGGAGCAACTGGTATGATTCTGATGTGTTAGAATTGCAAGTATGAGCCCTTTGCCATTGATGTCAAAGGGGGAGAGAAGACATGTGAAAAAAAAGTGGTTGATGATCAAAGGGGGAGCAATAAAGGAAGAGAAGACATGTGAAGAGTTGTTGCTAATAGGGGGAGTTGTGACAGAAAAGAGAAGTTCTTGTCTTGATGGTTTTTCACATCATATGTTGCCATCAATGACACAGGGGGAGATTGTTGCAAGTATGAGGTTAACCAGTGTTGTCATTGATGTCAACATACTCATATTGCATTGACAAGAAGGATTGGATGAGCTATGTACTGAGGATATTGAGAAAATTAGTCTCAATCAGGAATAGTGAAGAACAGTGATGAGAAGAAGGCAAAAGTACTCAATAGGTTGAGATTCAGAGGATGCGGATTAAAGGGTTTGTAGATATGAGTCTTGAGATGATCCAGTTAAGATTTTAGAGGTTCGCATGAAGATGTGAAGAATTTGTGATCGATCAAGTAGAACCGGTTCCTAGAGATGCTCCGGAGTGACAGAGTGTTACAAAAAGGTCCGGTGAGATCCAGAAGTGCATTGTCCTATTCTATGGATTGTACAGAGTGTTTGGGAGGTCCTTGTAATGTGTCACCTTGATTGGTATGTGGTTTGGAGGTCTGAAAGCACCTCTGGCAGTATGACAGTGGCGATAGACTGTGTTCTTGAAGTTCCAGATGAGGAAGAGAAGAGATTCCAGTGAGTAGAGGAAGTGCGGATCTACCTAGTCATTCAGGCAGGCTTGTGAAGGTTCTTGGATTGTGTTGAGGTTGTGTTGTTGATCCGCATTGGTGGTAGAGCCCAGAATTGAAGATATTCTTCCGGATGAAGTTCTTGTTCAGACTAGCCGACCGGATGAGTTGTTCATCTTGCAAATGTTCTTGTGGTGGCCGATCAGATGTGTTATTCATCCTACAAATGTTCTTATGGTTGATTGCTGACTTAGATGATTGTTCCTAAGCCGATGTCTTGTATAAATAAAGGTTTGTGAGTTCATTTCAAAGTGGGTGTTGTGGAGTAGATGAGTGTGGTATAGCGAAAGAGCAAAAGGTAGAGCATAAGTGTTTCAGGCTTAAATGGAACTGATCTAGACATGGTGAAGATGTCATTCTCCAGTTCAAGGTTGTGATCCTTATGATCTTGTAGACAGTGTGTCTCTTTGTAGGCAGTGTGCCTCCTTGTGAGCAGTGTGCTCAGGCAGTGAGCCCTAATTAGCATGTGCCATTCATTTTATCTTATTCTTCTAACAGAGAATAATCCTTGGGTTAATCACCCCGTGGTTTCTCCCTTAATTGGGTTTTCCACATCAAAAATCTTGGTGTCTAATGTGTTTATGTTTATCTACTCTGGTGTTTATACTTTCTACTTTCATGAATGGTTAATTGATATACCGTTAACTACTAAAGAAGAATCAAGTGTTTCAAGTAGAAGCAAGTTTTTGTACAACTGATTCACCCCCCCCCCTCTCAGTTGTGTGCCCTAGATCTAACAAGTCTCTAAGATGAGAAGGTTGTCTCCCTATATATATCATGGAAAAGCCTAAAGATGTTTATACTATGGGGGAAGGGATAGAAATGTTGAAAGTAATTGAAGTAAACAAAGGCTCACACTAGATAGAAAAATCATCTTATCTACGAGAGCAAAGGTTAGTAGTTCATGATGCAACAATGAACAAAGACAAATCAATTATAACCACTAGTGATTATTTGCTTTCTATTAAGTTAATGGATTATTACATGGCCGAGTACATATTGTAGACACCTAAAAATGTCTTTTACCATCAAACCGACTTCCAACATCCCTAAACAAACCAATTTCCCTTCTAACCAATTAATTAAATTTTTATTTAATTAATTATCCCTTCATCACCCATTTTTTCTATTATTTTGTCCCCAAAATTAAATTAATTTCATTAATTCAATAGTCCAAAACCTTAGCCAATTGATTTAATAAGTATGCAATATTTATTATTTCAATTTCCCTCTCCTCACTAAATCTAATTAATTAGCTAAACCATGTTTAACTAATTAATTCAACCTATTAATTAACATATCCCTACCCTAGACAATTAAATAGCTATTATTTAATTGCCTACCCTAGCCTACCTCATCCTAGCCCTAGGGTTAATTAAATAAAACCTATATTTAATTAATCTTAAACCTCTCATTTGGGTGGTTAAACCTAGTTTAACACCCTTCCCCACATCCTTCAAATAAAAAATTGAAATAAATCCAGCTAAGTCAATTTTTTATTTTAAAACATCCCACATCACAATTAATTTCCCTTACATCTCCATACCTCATTTATTTCCACTTATCCCCAAATAAATTTTTAATTCATTTCACATTCCCCATATGAATCTTTAATTCAAAAATAATCCCTGACACCCATACTCATTTAATAACCCCTTTTCCCAAAATAAATAAAAGATTTACTTTTATTCCTAGCCCTCCATTCCTCCAAGATTGAATCTAGGCCCTCCACATCATTTTTATCCTCTACCATTGATCTTTCAAATCAATCTCCACCATTGGATCAAAATCCCTTCCAAAAATCTATAAATACAACATCTCTCAACCCATTTTAGGATCCAAGTCTTAAGTAATGTTACCATGTCCAAATGTCCACTTGAGCTAGAATTGTGAGTTGCATAATTAGAGTAGCATTTCACATTTGAATTCTTAATCTAGGGAATATCATGTCTTAGGAGCTCTTGGGTGCAAGTTTTCTTCTCCCTTGATGAGATTGGGTCTACATTGTGAAGGTATAACTTTTGTGTTATTTGCATTTTGTTAGTATTTCCACTTCATTTTGTTTACCTAATCTATGTTGGCACGCCCGGTGGGACCCACAAGGACTGAATCTAATCCTTGTTTGTGAGTTTTGGTGTGAAGGATGTGTTTTTGTAGGTGCAGCACCATCTACCCTACACAGTAGCGCTATCTCTATCTGTTTTTAGCGCTATTTACTATTTTAGCGCTATCCTGCAGAGAAATTTCTATTTTATAAACTCACTCACATGTCTCTTGTCTTTGTTTAATGATCTTCCTGCTATTTTTGTGTCTAGCTACTCTCTATTTTTGCAGGAATATTGATTGCACAAGGGGAGATTATGCTAAAATTTCTCTAGAAATACAAACATAGATTTCAGTTGTCATTTTGTCTTGTCTTTCTCACTTGCTGTACTAACAAGGCTAATGGAACCTCACTTTTTGTAACCTAATGCTCTATATTAAGTAGGAAAAACCTTTGTTTGTAGGACACACACTTTCAGACCCGTATCGACGCTATCTGCGCCTAGAGTGACGCTATCTTCAAACTGGACCAGACCGCCTGACAAGTTGTGTAGTGGCGCCTTCCATGACCTATTTTAGTGCTATTATCTGTATTAGTGCTTTCTTGGTATTGTATTAGTGCTATGTATTTTATTAGCACCTTATGAATAATTCTGTAGTGCCATATTCTATTCTGGCACTTTCTGGGTCTATAATTAGCGCTATCTAATCAATTAGCACTATCTGTATAGAGTGTCAGATTTCCAATTTGTTTTATGTCAGTAGCGCCATTTGTATCCCGTAGTGGTGCCATTAGGTCTCTGTATTAGCGCTATTTTCTAAGACTAATGCTGCTCTCTATGCAGGGACTGACAGCTTGTGTGCAGGTCATTATTATCATTTTGCAGGTACTAACAAGTTTTTGTAGGGTTCTTGCATCTTTGTTTAAAACACTTCAATTGAGAATTTAAAATGAATCCTTGCATGTTAGCTTAGGAACACATTTTGATTTGGTGCAATAAAATTGAACAAACAAACAAACAAATCTTTGTGTGTGTGTGCCAAACATTTAATTTTGGTGTTCTAAAATTCACAAATTGTGTGCCAACAACTATCAAAACACTTCAATTTTGGGCTTTAAAAAGAACCACAAATTGCATCAATTGAAGTCATTGGATTAAAAAGAACAACAATCTGCATTCTTCACACATATAATCAAGAAAATCAATCTAATTTGTGTGAAGTATTTTCATGGTTTATGTTTGTGGAGTGAAAAGTGTATGCTCTTCCCTCGCACCATTTGGTGACCTTGGGAATCAAAAGCTTCTCACAAAACTTGCATTAATCACCCCCAACATAATCCAAAGAACTAAAATGAACCATATTTAGTGTGATCCAATCATAAAGAATACGTATGCTCTCCCCTTGCATCTTTGTATGAACTTGGGGATCAAAAGTATTTTTGTGATTGTGTTTCTTTTGTTAATCCTTAGAGAGCCTACCACCCCACTTTGAAAGTTGGGAATGACCCAAGTGGCAATAAGCTAAAGCCAAGCTCTTCCAAGCCGCTATATAAAATAAGGTGTTTGGGATGAAAGTCACAAGCAACAGGTGTTGTTGTGTTATACCAACAGCCAACCTCCCCCAAAACCCTCCAAGGTGTAACCCTTGGAGGCTGGGAGACTCCATAATAGAGAGTAGCGCTGCTGCACGTATAACCACCTGAATGGATGCCCTTACTATGAACCACTGTTTAGCAAGCCAAAATCCTTCTATTTGTTGACACAGAAGGGAAACCTTTGAAGCGGCCCCAATTCATGTAGTTCTTAGCCGAGGTACCAGGGATAATCTAAAGGTTTGGTGAGGGACAAGCCTTATAAGAAACCTAGATCTTGGTATGCATGAGAAGTGTGTGCAATTGTAAGGAGGAGCCAGTGCTACCAAGATCCTAGAGCTACCCGCTTTGAATAGGCACAGCTAGGGGATTCAACAAATACTATCATATCTTCACCTTAGGTTGTGCAAAGTGCTTGTTTAACAAAATCACATGTCATTTCACAAACAAAAATCTTGGTTATTGTGCATTCATGTGCGTAATTGTATGTTAATATGCTTTAATTGTTCTCAAACAACTTGCCAAGAGACATTGAAAACCATTTGATCAAATCTCAAATAAAAAACAAATCCAAATTTGCCATCAAAATCTATCTTTTTAGGACCTCGACCAACATTGCCCTGTATCAGTACCATCTCTATCTGATTTTAGCACTATTTAACCTATGGATTGGCACTATTTTTAGATTGACTTCCTTGAAGCAAAAACCTATTCAGTTGTGATCTCCACCGTCTGCTCTGCCTCCAAAAATCCGACAACAGTCCATCCATTTTCTCCTCAAAATTTTCCAAATCATACCTTCATTTTGACCTTAGAGAATCAATCACCATCATTGTTGGACCCCTTATCAAACCCACTCAAATTCATATCCACTCGTCCTCATTAATCTTTGTATACCTTTTGGACCAAACAAATCCTTGTCACAAAAATCATTCCAAAATCCCAAAAACACATCCAGAGTCTTCCAAAATGAAAACATCCATAAAAAAATCATCGTCAACCAAAAACTTGTCATCCTTTTGAGCTAAAGCTAGATCTAGATTTCATCCTACACATCATATCTTGCTTGGAGAGCCAATAGTCTACCTTCCAAGTGAAATAGTCATCCTTCTTTGCCTAAGGTCATTAGTCTACCCTAAACAAAGAAACATCCCTTTGTGCCAACACAAAATCTAGATCTTACCTAAAGCTCAACTTCTTGACCATAAAGACCTTCCCAAAAACATCATCCTAATCATCCTAATCAATCAAAATCAACATCAAAGACAAAACCTCTTCCATCAAAATCATCCTCAAAATGAGCATCATCCATCATCACCCATCTTTTGTCCAAATTTGTGCAAAAGTCAAATATCGTCCATTCTTATCACCCTTAGGTTAATACCTTTTTGCTTATCACCCTCTCCATCTTATTACCACATCCACCTTTAGGTCCAACATAATCAATCTGATTCTCTAAGGTCTTCATCCCACATCTCACTCTACTTCTAGAAATAAAATCCATACGCGTGCATGCCCATCACAAGATCACAACACAAAAAGAATAAAAAAATGGTAGAATCTTGGCAATATGGCATGCCTAACACCAATAGAAACAACATACCCATCAATCAAACATTCAACCCACCTACGTACTCTTACATCCCCCCATACAATCCCAATGAAAATCCTTTTCATTTCTTACAACAATCACAACCACCACCACCCCCACCAACACAAAACATCCCCACCATATCCCAAGATGATCTAGATGTTTTGAGATTTACACAAGATGCCAATAACATGGACCTACTTGATAAAATCCTAAGGTTGGACCCAAATAGATATCTTGATCATCTCCTTAAAATTGGTTCTCAACTACCCCCCATCACGACATCATCACAACCATCCACCTCTACAATCGTCCCTTCCAAATCAAATACCCAAGCATCTACATCAAATACCCAACATATCATCTCACAAATGTCAACACCTATCGTATCTACCACCTCCACAAACTCTACTACTGCCACATCTACAATCCCCACAAGTGTCGCCATCCCTACGACCTCCCAACCCGTCATCACATCTACTACCACAACTACCATAAACCCTTTCGTTCCACAAATCACCTTGGGCATACAAGGAAACATCACGCATGCAAGTACCTCCATGAGTGTGCCTCCACCCAACCCCCAAACCATCGCCTACCTAAGACAATTATTCTCACAACCACCTTACAATGTGTCCAACCCATCCAACGTCCACCTATCCAATGTTAATTCGTCCAATGTCACGTATCCACATAACCCCAATACTTCATCAACACAACATCAAACCAATCCCCAAATACCACCACATATTCTCCAACAACTCCACGCATATCAACAACATCAGGCACAAATCAACCAAAACACCAACCCGCAGTACCAAAACCTCAACCAAACAAATCCCTAAATCCCACCCCATCTCCAACATCTCGCCAATCAATAGGCCTACACACTCCAACCACAACCAACACAAGATCTCACAAACATGGTACATGCCTTGATTCAAAAGGTGGACGACAAGCAAATTGGGGGCAAGTGCAAACACTATTCCTTTGAGGACATTTGCCCCTATCCATTTGATTGCACATTGTACATGCCCCCTTTCCCCAAGAACTTTGAGACACCTAAATTTGACAAATACAAGGGAAAGGGAGACCCTAGGGACCATCTTAGGGAGTTCTACATTGCTTGCTTAGAAGTCTCAAATAACGACACCTACCTAATGAGACTATTTCCAAGAAGCCACGACGGTCAAGCCGCTGAATGGTTCACACATCTTCCCCTAGGCATTAAGACTTTCCCTGAGCTTGCATAAAAGTTTGTAAACCATTTCTCCTACAACTTCAAGCACGAAATGTCTATGACAGACCTTTGCAACACCAAACAAAAGAACAGAGAAGACTTCGCTTCTTTCTTGCAAAGGTGGAGAGGCTTAGTAAGCAAACTCCCATGACCAATTCCTGAAAAACAACTTGTCACCATGTTTGTGACCAACCTCCATCAGGAATTAAGGTTCCATTTACAAATTCTTTGTGTGTCTACCTTTAAAAAGGTCATCGACAAAGGTACCAGCATCGAACGGGCCCTCATTGCCAAGGGCTCCATCAAATTGTATGACTACAAGTCCAACAGCAACAACAACAACAAACCCCATATCAACACCCCCAATACAAACAACAACGCCAACACGCAATCAAATGACAAGTCACGCTATTGGGGGAAGAACAAGAAAACTTTGAACGATGGTGTCACGGATGTGAAAGCCATCCAACATGTACAGAATCAAATGCCTACACATACCTATGCCACTAATGTAAATAACCAAAGGGGGCAAAATAAACCATGCAAACCTCGAAGACAATTTACACCCTTAGGGGAACCCATCGAAGACATCCTCGACAGATGTCTCAAGAAAGATTTGATCACACTCCCACATGTTAGACCCCATCAAGAGAATGAGCTCAAAGCTGTGTGGTATAATGAAAACGACTATTGTGAATACCACCGCATTGCGGGTCATAAAACCGCTAACTGCATGCAACTAAAGTATTGCATCCAAGACCTTATAGATCAAAATCAAGTCATCCTCGATCAAAGCACCCAACCATCACCAAACGCCAACCTTGGAGCTTACAAGGATCCACTGCCCAACCATAATAAAGCCTCCTCATCCAATCAAGCATACAACATCTCCCCACCAACCGCATCCTATGACTCTATCGTAGGGCGGATGGAGCCATCATCTCACCATGTCAACACAATCACCATTCGAGCACAAGCACCCAATTGTGCTATCACAACCCGTCATGGCCGTGTATCCATCCACATAGCTCCTACCACTGAATAAATGCCTACACCCACATTCGATCCCCTACCCCCTCGTCTAACCACACGTCCATCACCTACCAATAAGTATAACCTCCTAGAGCATCTAGGAAAGACCCCTACACAAATATCCATACTTGAGTTGCTCTGTACATCCCCCCTTCACAACGACGTCCTTGACAAAGCACTTGTGCAAACTCAAGTACCCGCCAACTTGAATGTGACCCAATTCCAAGCTATGGTAGGACATATCGCCGCACCTCACCATCTCACATTTTCAGAAAAGGATCTTCCCGCTTCTAGACACCTACATAACGACACCTTACACATCGAAGTCCGTATCCA
The DNA here is from genome assembly GCA_027924645.1 of Cunninghamia lanceolata. NCBI lineage: Eukaryota > Viridiplantae > Streptophyta > Pinopsida > Cupressales > Cupressaceae > Cunninghamia > Cunninghamia lanceolata. The sequence goes on along the minus strand of BSBN01000501.1, from coordinate 153,479 downwards.
CAAACACATAATCAAAAGAGTCTTAATAGATGGTGGCTCAAGCCTAAACATATGCACTCTAAAACTACTAAAACACTTGGGGTACTCCGATGTGGTTGTAGACACTAGCGAGTGCATCACAATCAAAGGCTATGATGACATCGAACGGCTATCCGAAGGCACCATCAAGCTTCCTATTCAAGTAGGACAGAAAATACTGGAAACAAAATGTTAGGTTCTTGATCTTGACCTCCCCTACAACATTCTTCTGGGCCGACCATGGATCCATGCCATGCAAGCCATCCCATCCACATTCCATTAATGCCTCAAGTTCCCACACAATGGCACAGAAGTAACTATCTACGCTGACCCCCACCCCTTCCAATACTGCAGTTTCTTGGAAGGCCACAACCATACCTTCTGCCCATACAACAAAGATACCACCAAACTGAATCCAATAGCTTCCACCTCATACATCGACCCCGCCAACATCGTCACCACTTCATCCCAAGCACCTTCACCACCTGAGGTCAAAATCAAGCTTAGCGACATGGGATGTGGGGAATACGACCTGCATGGTACCTTTTGTGTGGGCACATTACCCAATCCTAAAATGTTTGGCATCCCAAAGACAGAAGCAGCTAACACAGTCATCATCAAGTGCAAACCCTCGCCCATCTTTGAGAAGCAACATCTCTTGGATCAGGATGTCCTCGAAGATATCTCATCCTGGCTATATAAGGATGAAGAAATAGAACAAGAAGCTCCCACCATACCAACAAAAATCTATGGAAAAGGTTCAGAAATTATCAAAAACATGGGTTACAAAGGACAAGGTGTTATTAGCCTTCATGAGCAGGGATCATGGAACCCATCCAAGCAACAAGAAATCCCTATACCCAAGGGTTAGGATATGGTCAAAGACAACATATCCTCACTACCGGTGAATGTATCTTAGCCAAGGTTGCCACAGTCTCCCTTGAAGTCGACAACGTCAATGAAACAAACCATCAAGACTCCTTTAGTGACTTTGCTGACTTCTTTGATTCATCCATATGCACCATCCACACAATCACCACCCTAGCCTCATCCTCCAATGACTTACCACTAGTATACCTAGAACTTATAGATTGGGACCAACAGGGACCTCCTTTCTTCGACATCGCACCTAATGATGAAGCCATCGTTGAAATGATGGGGGTAAGATATCACTTCCCCTTGGGAGATCACAGAGCAGGATACATCATGGAACTTGATACACATGCCTATTTCAGGGAGACAACCCCTGCTTCTAGTCCTAAAAATTTAAAAAAAAAAAATGGATCTGATAGTGAAAACCATTCTGTGACAGTATTAGATCCCAAAAAAGTAAAAACAAAAGACGTATCTCCTGGTGAAAACCTCCATGAGGCGCTAGGAGATGGAAGCATGGGCCTTCCCGAGATAGACAAAGTTTATCTAGACAGATCACCTGTCCTAGTTGAGCCAACCCAAGAGATGAATCATGGGACAGAAGAAGAACTGATAATGACTTTCAGGGTAGAATCTCTCAGCACACAAGAACAGGAAAACTTCCTAGCATTCTTCACACACCAAAATCACAATTTTGCATGGACCTATGCAGACATGCTAGGGCTAGATCCCGCCTTAGTCGTTCATCATCTTGTAGTACACCCTAATGCGAAGCTAGTAAAGCAGAAACTTAGAAAAATGAATCCTCAAGTGGCCCTCCTTGTCAAAGCAGAGCTAAAGAAACTACTAGATGTTGGGTTCATTTGCCTAATTGATTATCCTGAATGGGTTTCAAACCTTGTACCAGTAGCCAAACTAGATGGCCGAATCCGCTGCTGTACCGACTTCAGAGACCTCAACAAAGCTTGCCCAAAGGATGACTTCCCACTACCAAACATCGACATGATAGTGGATCTTACGATAGGACATGAGATGCTATCCCTCATGGACGGCTTTTCAGGATATAACCAATTCAAAATCGCCGAAGAGGATTAACATAAGACAACCTTCATATGCCCATGGGTGACGTATTGTTGGGTTCTAATGTCATTTGGCCTAAAGAATGTCAGAGCTACATATCAAAGAGCTATGACCATCATCTTCCATGAACTCTTCCACCACATCATGGAAGACTATGTGGACGACTTACTAGGGAAATCAAAGACAAGAGAAGAACACCTAGATGTCTTGGGTAAGATCTTCGACCAATTAGAACAATATAATGTGTGCCTAAATCCAAATAAGTGTGTCTTCAGGGTCACCTCAGGCAAACTGTTGGGATACATAGTCTCCAGAAGAGGAATTGAGGTAGATCTCGCAAAGGTCAAGGCCATCACTGAAATGCCTCCAAAAACATTGAAACAGCTGAGAAGTCTGCAAGGAAAACTCCAGTCTATTTGTCGGTTCATTACTCAGCTGGTTGATAAATGCCAACCATTCCAGCATCTACTCCAAAAAGATATAGCTTTTTCCTGGAACATTTAGTTTCAGGATGCCTTTGATCAACTAAAAGAATACCTGGCTAATCCTCCTGTGCTAACTCCACCTAGGCAAGGAGAACCCCTCTTGTTATACATCTCCGCAATAGAGAGAGCTATCGGAGCCTTACTAGCACAACACGATGAGCATGGAAAGGAAAGAGCCATCTACTAGATCAGTCGCACCTTGATTTCATATGAGCTCAACTATATGCAAATTGAATGAGTATGTCTAGCCCTTGTCTTTATGTCACAAAAATTAAGACACTACATGCTCAATCACAAGACCAAGCTCATCACCAAGATCGACCCACTAAAGTATCTGCTAAATAGAGTTGTTCTTATTGGGAGAATGGAAAAATGGGTCATGATTCTCACTGAATTTGACATTAAATACAATGAGAGAAAAGCCATCAAAGGATAGGTTATCGTTAATCAGTTGGCTGAGGCACCTATTCCTGCAGAGCATCCTATACTAGCAGAGTTTCCTGATGAAGCTATCTTGACAATCACACCAGCCACAGACACATGGAAGATGTAGTTTGATGGATCGTACACATACAGAGGCTTGGGGGCAGGTGTCCTGTTTAGTACTCCTCAGGGCGACACCATCCCTAAGTCCTTCAAAATCACGTTCCCATGTACCAACAATGTGGTAGAATATGAGGCCCTCATCACATGTCTCTGCATGGTAATAAAATAGAAAATTGAGAACCTAACTGTGTATAGAGATTCTCAACTAGTCATCCGACAGGTAAATAATTAGTACAAAACCAAAGATGATAAGCTCCTGCCCTACAAAAAGATGGTCGATGATTTCAAAGACTACTTCAATGACATCCACTTTGAGCAAATCCCAAGGCTCAACAATAAAGCTATAGACACCATGGCTACCATCGGATCTCTGGTCGACATGAAGAAAGACAACAAGAAATGTGAGTTCCTGATAGAAGAACTCCTTATCCCAGCATACGATGTTCCTCAATCAGAACTGGTGTGCGAAGTCATTGGTCCCCTGTCCCTGTGGTATCAGGAAACCTACCTATACCTCCATGATAATATCCTCCCCCCTAACCTATCCACCTCATAGTGAAAATCGTTCATCCGTCGAGCCTCCCGATTCATCCTTGTAGGTGACACCCTATACAAAAGGAGTCTTGATGGCATGCTTCTACGATGTTTAGGCTCTAGGGAAGATAAGGTAGCCTTGGAAGAGGTACACATAGGCATCTATGGGGTGCATTCAAGTGGACCTTCTCTTTCTAAAAAGATCCTTAGAACCGTATATTATTGACCAACCATGGATCAAGATGCCTATCGATTTATCAAAAAATGCCTCCCATGTCAACAGCATGGCAATCTCATTCATGCACTAGCACAGGAGTTGCAACCCATCATAATGCTTTGGGCTTTCTCATAGTGGGGACTCGACCTTGTAGGGAAAATACATCCCCCATCCTCCAATGGCCATAAGTTCATAATCACCACTGAGTACTTCACAAAGTGGGTGGAAGCAATACCTCTCACCTTCACCACTGGCACCCAAATCTCCAAATTCATCCTCCATTACATCATTTGCCACTATGGTATCCCTCATTCCATCATCACTGATAATGGAAAGCCATTCAAGAACCAAGAAGTTCGCACCTTGTGAGAAAAATTTGATATCAAACACCATTTCTCCACGCCGTATTACCCTCAAGGAAATGGCCAAGCAGAGGCTTCTAATAAAACCATCCTCCACATCCTAAAGAAGACAGTCAATGAAGCTAGCTGTGACTGACACCTCCAACTCAACCCTGCCCTATGGGCCTACTGCACAAGCATCCGTACTCCCATAGGAGTGACCCCATTTTCCCTAGTATTCGGATCTGAAGCCATTTTACCTATTGAGGTCGAGCTCCCATCTCTATGAGTATCCTTGCAAAACATAATCTTTGATGAGGAATACAGAGTCGCAAGGTTGTATCAACTAGAACTACTGGATGAAAAATGCCTGAATATGTTGAACCACCTGCAGGCATTTCAAAATCACCTCCGAAAAAGCTACAACAAGAGGATCAGAACCCAAAAATTTGAAGTAGGTGACCTTGTCCTTATGGAAAATTAGAAGAACCTGCAAGAGTGTCCTAAGCAAGGAAAATTTGAACCCAATTGGCTAGGACCTTATGTCATCACAACCGACTATGGATCAGGAGCATATCAACTTGCAACACCTGAGGGGCAGCCTTTGGATGAGCCGATGAACATCCTACATCTAAAGAAATTTTATGCATAACCCATCTGATACCCCAAGTCAAAAAATAAAAAAAATAGAAAAATCAAAAACACCAAAAAATAAAAAAATCATGAAAAACCCGAGTGCAATAAAAAAACTTCCAATGGTAAAAATCACTTCAGTGATGCCTTGGATAAGTACCATGGTGAAAACCTATTTTAGGTGCCATGCGTAGTGGCCGGTTCTACCATCTAATAAGACCCCTTTCTGTCACAACACTCCATATCCCACACATCCCATGGCTTGGAATTCTAAAGCATCAAGTCCTATCACCCAACCCACACTGTCCCATCCCAAGGATAACTCATGGAACAAGGATCCTTGTAAGCTCCCCTTTGTACATACAAAATTAGAAAATCCAAAAAAATAAACAAAATCAGAAAATCCAAAAACAATAGAAAAACATAGAAAATCCAAAAAAAAAAAATCACCCCATACATCGATCTCGCTACAAATCACAATCATCAAAACATACATAAAATCCCGCCATCACACCCATCCCAAATGATTCCCACATCATCAAGTCATGTCAGAACTACATATTCATTTCGCTCGCATCTTGAAAGTACGTTGATCCCGTGGATACAGGGTATGTAGGTAGTCTGGAATATGAAGAACGTTTCCAGTACTCAGGTACATAAGATGCACCCATCCAACCCGTTTGGATGGTCCCCATTCACTGAGCTTTCTGGATCTAATAAATGATACACATGCTACGTATACACTTGAAACATGGTCCCTAGCACAAAAATCATAAATCAACATACCAACTATAATCCTACATCTAGACAGACTGTTCTTTTGCCCACCTTTCAAAAATTCCCCCATCAAATCCAACTGATCTACGTCCTAGGATATATCTTTCCCACAATCGACAAAAATCTGTCATCCTATCAACACGTCTCTTGGAAAGAGTACACAAAGGCTATTTGTATCTTTTTGTTGGTCTTTTTGATTATTGATTTTTATCTTTTGTCTCTCTCTAAGTCATCTCCAAAACTACCTTGGTCTCATTATATCATGGTAAGTAGTGGATGACACCTGGAGTAGACATAGTCATTGTTTCCGTATGCTGTGCTTGTGGGTTGGTTTCATTACTCCAGGAATAGTATTCATATCTTGAAAGTCTGGCTCAGTTCTAGCATGATGTGTCCCATTTGCATATATAGGCATCAAAACCTTATATGTATTATTCGCACTCATCGCTATGAGTCCCCTTCCTAGGCTAGGCAAGATTATACTACCTTGGGCATGCATGAAATCAACCTATTGTTTGTGGGTCTAGTCCATGCAATCGTGGGATATACATCATCACCTAGGTCATTTCATACCGTTGTGAACTGTATCCTACATTGCTATAATAAACTAAGAAATGCTCTCAATTAATCTTATGCAACTACTGTTACTAGCTCAAAATCATCATCCTAATCAACTGTACCATCTCGACCTAGATTTAATAATCACTTCCCCCCAACCTATCCAATTCCCTCGCTAATCCCATTCCCCCACCGTATCTCCACTCAACACATCCTGAACCAAAATAAATGTCCCCTCAATGACGTGGTGTCTTATGACCTAAGCAATCCTCTCGTCTCCCCACCCCCATCCTCTAGACGCTCCCAAACCTATCCATACACCGCTATCCTCTCCCCTCGCTAATCCCTTTTCCCATAGCCTCACCACTCAGGGTCAAACAAAGAACATCATGTGTATCAGGGCTTGATCATCTCACCTATCACCTAGTTTACATCTCACATATCGCTTAGCTACATATCATAATCATTTTAAAATTGCATTTCATTTAGGTTCATTTTAAATCATTTAACCTACATTTCATTTAGGTTCCTTTTAGAATCATATAATCTCATATCATTTAGGTAAATTTTAATCATTTAAAGTTGCATATCATTTAGGTTCATTTAAATCATTTAACTTGCATGTCATTTAGGTTCATTTTAGAAATCTTTTAATTTGCACAATCATTAGGTTCATTTAATAAATCATCACATTACATTTCATATATCATTGCATCAACACTAGTGACATTTAGTTACATTACATCATCACAATCCTAATCATTTAAACTGCATTTAACAATAATCTAGTTGCATATACATATTTTCATACATAACATGTGTTTATTTCGATAAACATGCATTTCCTTACATCACATTTTTCCATCCATAATAAATGTTTATTAATCTGAACATTTAGTTGCATCATATAGTCCATAGATCACAAACCATGCATATATCAACATAAGTAAACCATCACTGCATCCATCATAAGTACATCCATAACATCAAAAACATAATTGCAGAAACACAACACATCCATAGCATATAAATCCATAAAACACATTGCATCCATAAACATAGGCATCATCATAAGCATACTAGAGCATCATAAACAAACACATAGGCCATCACAAATCTCCGTCACATCATATATCATCGCAAAAAAATATACATCGCTCATATAGACATCAAAAAATATAAAGTCCTGACACAATGCCTCTAAGGGCTACAATGATACAATATCACATGGAGGACCCTCTGTCTGATCGGGTGGGGGATCCTGATCCTACTGGTGGCTGTGTCCCTGTCTGTGGCTGTGGTCTTGCCTGTGGCAGTGGATGTGGCTACGTCTGTACCTATACCTATGGTACCTGCTGGGGCACATAGGAGGGAGGAGGCATCATCTGCTGGATGCTCTGAACAGATCTAGACCTATGAGACCTGGAGGCCGCTGATCTATTGACCTGACTATAGCTTGGGGCATGCTGTGCCACTGGCATTGCCACATAATAAAGGCCCCGATAATACTCCACCCATGCTCTGGCCTCTATCAAATCCCCCTGAACCTAAGTCAGCTGCCCCTGTAACTGATATGACTATGTCTGCGCCTGGGATAGCTGTGTCTGCATCAATGTCAACACTGGCACCATACTAGCACCAGAAGTCTGCAAAGTAGTCTTTTCCTGTTGTGCTCTCAAAAGTGTTGCATCCCACTCTCTTGTCAAAACCTCTATATCACCCTGAGCCTGGGCTAACTGTGCTTGCAACGCAGGCACCTGTCCATTTGCCCCATCCAACAATGCCAATGCACCCCGCAACTGAACCAACTCTGCATCGCGACTCTCTAGTGCCTCCTCTCAGCTAGCCACCTATGCTTGTAGGGTCTCCATCTCCTCCTCCTCACCCCAAGGCCATCGACAAGGGGTGAGCCTCTCAACCTCTGCCACTCTAGTTGTCCCAGAGGGACCTGCCTCCCCCTGCTGTTGCTGCCCTGCCTGTGGTGGGGGTAGATCTCCCCTATCCACCCTCGGCTATCCCCCAAGCTGTTAAGGTCCTCTATCCTATTGCCCAACTCTCATCTACACTTGCTCAATAGGCACCTATTGTACAGGTCCCTACTGCCCCACCTGCCCCTGTCCTACTGCCACTGCCGCTAGCACATCTATCGGCTGGCCATCCCTGCCAACCACCCTCTCCTCCCCATCACCTCCAACCTCCATGAGGTCATCTCCAATGATCTCCTCCCCCTCCTCCAAGAACTCATCCCCATATGAGTCATCATCCCCACTATCATCTGAATCATCATCCCCTGAGCCTTATGCCTCCTCTGCGGGTACTGCCTCGGTAGGATCTGTAAACTGGGTCAGCCACCACATCTGCCACCATATATCGTATGTAGGGGTAGTACCTGCATCCCTGACAGTGCTCCTACAATCCCATTGTACTGGCCGTAGAGCTACAAAATCATTCCGAGCAACCTGTGGCTATATGGCTACAAGCCAGAAGGGCGCATCTCGAGGGGTCTGAGCAAATATGGCCATCTGCTATGGGGTATCCTACCGATACCCAAACTGCCGCATGGCCTGTGAGGGTAGATATATCTCTATGGTGTGGTCTCCTCGATCCATCAGATATCACTATTGAAATGTAAAAGGCATGTGGATATCATCATCCGGCCATGGCTCCACCCTAATGTAAGGTCGCCAGGTCACCTGAATAACATCATCTAACATCCGCCTCCAGTAACGGACCTGCCCAGTGTAAGTATACTCTGCATCTTGATATAAAAACACAAATGCCTCGAACAGACGGTGATAGTACCCGCATGTCGGCCATGTAGCTATGATGTGCTCCTAGATCCACACATGTAGTAGTCACCCCATCTGACAACCCTGAATCATGAAGATAAGCAATTGTGTGCATCTTGTGATATAGCTACCCCAGCATTGCAGGCCCCTAGGTATACACAGTCTCATGCCTCACCATACCCTCGATCATCTCACCCCAGCCAACTGGGAAACCCCTGCCTCGCCTATCTAGCATAACCACCCCACCAATCAAAGTACATAGGAATAAGGCAAAGGGATCTGCACCCGTAGCTAGTGTCCCCTCATAGCTCATCTCTCTCCCGTCCGCTGAGAGAATAATGTGGTCCTCTCCAAACACTTTGATTAGGGCACTCCGCCCCCTCCTCGTGTCATATCTAACACACCAGCCTTGAATAGGTAGCTTGAGGATGTGATAAACATCCTCAAGGGTGATTGTGATCTCTCCAATCGGCAACAGAAAGCTACAGGTCTCTGAGTGGTACCGCTCCACAACAGCTATCATTAGAGCTCAATGAACTCGTAGCACGGGCATCAACGCCACTGTCAGAAGCCCCAACCTAGCCAGTCGAGCCTGCGTAGCATCATCAAAATGGTCGAATAGGGCCATCACGGATGGAACTCATCGCTCACGTGAATACACTATAAACGATGTCGTATCCTGCATCCACAACTTTTTGGTCAGATATTGACCTATCTTTTTCTGAACCAACCCCTTTCTTCTAATGTCTAAAAAGCCAGAATCATTTGGCGCCAAAACAGACAACGCTTTGCATCATTTTCAAAATGGTGCTACTACTTCCTCTAAATAGCGCTATTTCAAAAAATAACGCTATTGCGCAAACCACTTTGCGCTAATTCCAAACATGGCGCTACTGCGCACTGCACATAGCGCCATTTTACCAAATGGTGTCGTCCTAAAATTTTCATGCTAATCTAGTGAATAGCGCTAATTCCACCAAGAGCACTAATATCCTATATTATGCTAAACCCCTATATGGTGCTAGAATTCACAATAGCGCTACTACCCTAAATGGTGCTATTCTAGAAAATAGTGCTACCCTAGCACCAATTTGGTGCTAAACTACTAGAAACCCGTTTCTTCTAAAATGGCGCTACTTCAAAAAATGGTGCTAAAATACCAGGTAAATGATGACAAACTGCCCTAACTCTACCCTGGAGGATAGCGCCAATCCAGAGGATGGCGCTAATCTGCTTAACTTTTGGCGCTATGCGCACTAACCCTATTTCCTGAACCCCAAAAAAGTGACATAAACACAAAAATGAAAAATTCAAGGTTAGACCCTACCTAAGGTCCAGCCTCTGGTGCCCGGCTAAATGATCAGAACTGCTCTGAGATGTGTCGAAGTTGAGGGAACTGGGGGTTGCGCTCTGCCATCTCTCCTTTGCTCCTTCTCTAAAGTCAAAGTGTGCAAATGTGGCACTCTAAGGGCCCACTTTTCCTAATATAGTGGGCCATGACATCCTTCCACCCCCTCTTTTTCCTCCAGGGTGCAGATCTCAGCCTTTTTCCTCCATTTTTCTTCCTACCATCTTCTTTTTCTGTCCCCATTCCAACTTTCACTCCCATCGCATCCTTTTGAGAACTCGCCTGAAAATTTTTTATTTTCCCGCCGACCTCTCGAGGGGGCATCCCTTACCCATCTCATTCCTTCCCGACAACTGGGGCATATTTTTTCTTTGACCTGACGCCACTTCCCTCCTAGGTCCTGACGCCACATCAAAGAGGGCAAATGTAGACACCTAAAAATATCTTTTACCATCAAATTGACTCCTGACATCCCTAAACACACCAATTTCCCTTCTAACCAATTAATTAATTATTTAATTAATTATCCCTTCATCACCAATTTTTTCTATCATTTTGTCCCCAAAATTGAATTAATTTCATTAATTCAATAGTCCAAAACTTTAGCCAATTTATTTAATAAATATGCAATATTTATTATTTCAATTTCCCTCTCCTCACTAAATCCAATTAATTAGCTAAACCATGTTTAACTAATTAATTCAACCTATTAATTAACATATCCCTACCCTAGACAATTAAATAGTTATTATTTAATTACCTACCCTAGCCTACCTCATCCTAGCCCTAGGGTTAATTAAATAAAACCTATATTTAATTAATCCTAAACCTCTCATTTGGGTGGTCAAACCTAGTTTAACACCCTTCCCCACATTCTCCAAATAAAAAATTGAAATAAATCCACCTAAGTCAATTTTTTATTTTAAACATCCCACATCACAATTAATTTCCCTTACATCCCCATACCTCATTTATTTCCATTTATCCCCAAATGAATTTTTATTTCATTTCACATTCCCCATATGAATCTTTAATTCAAAAATAATCCCTCACACCCATACTTATTTAATAACCCCTTTTCCCAAAATGAATAAAAGATTTACTTTTATTCCTAGCCCTCCATTCCTCCAAGATTGAATCTAGGCCCTCCACATCATTTTTATCGTCCACCATTGATCTTTCAAATCAATCTCCACCATTGGATCAAAATCCCTTCCAAAAATCTATAAATACAACATCTCTCAACCCATTTTGGGATCCAAGTCTTAAGTAATGTTACCATGTCCAAATGTCCACTTGAGCTAGAATTGTGAGTTGCATAATTAGACTAGCATTTCATATTTGAATTCATAATCTAGGGAATATCATGTCTTAGGAGCTCTTGGGTGCAAGCTTTCTCCGCCCTTGATGAGATTGGGTCTACATTGTGAAGGTATAACTTTTGTGTTATTTGCATTTTGTTAGTATTTCCACTTCATTTTGTTTACCTAATCTACACATATATATTTCAAAAACATACATAGAGACTCCCCTATGTAGCAAAAAAGATGAAGCATATTTCACTTAAGCTTTAGGTTCCAAAGATCAGTTGAAAAAGTGTCAATTGATGTTTTGGCATGTAGGTTAGTAATTATAATCTAATCTAGCCAACTCATAATGATTTTCCTCCAATTCACATTTGGAATTTAAATTTTGGTTGAGAGAAGACATCTCTGTAGGTTCAACACATTGATTAATCTTGTTGATGGTTGGGATAGGTTGCATGACCTCTGGATAGCCTTTTTCATGAATCTTGCTACTTATTATTGCACTTTAGTGGTGTTTCTAGGTGAAACTATTTATCTAGGCATTGTTCAGTTAGTGGTCATGAATGCTTAGCCTTGTCGCCTTGCAAAATTTGAATTCTTGTACTAGACTGATATTCCCATGGCTACTATAGCATTATAGAGTCCTTAAGATGACATGGGGAAGCTACATGTGTCAAAATTATGAAGCTAACATGCTAGGTGAAGTATTCTTGTGTCATAATGACATATTGCATGCAGGTCATTAGATCAGTTGATTGCTGGAAAATTAGATAGTTCAATGTTTGAGGAACTTTTCCTTTTATTTTTGAGAGAATCCTTGAGAGCATGCCATGTGTCCTTAGTTAAGTCATGACTTAACTTAAATCAATAATATAAGTGAGGTCCACCAATACCTATAGAATGTACCTTTTAATTTATGAAACTTCCCACACAACCATGTGTCATAAGGTTGGGGCCTCTTGATGAAACTTGTTATGCTTCTTTCTACAAGTCCCATGAGTTGTTAGAGTTGATCTATCCTAGAGAATTAGACAACACACATTCGTCAGGACTTGTCCTCTGTCAAAACTACATCAAAACTCCAAAATATAAAAGTAGGATTGAAGTGAGAGAGCGAGCAGATGTCGCAAGACGTTCTTATTTTTTAGATATTAATGTGGGATGAATCCGCCACCTGTAATTGTACGGATTAAGAAATATTATAATAATATTAAAAAAATAGTTGGTCATAAATTATTTTCCTTTTAACTTTAAGATAAATGTTTTAGGGCTAATTCATATTTAAAAAATTAGTTTAAATTTTTTAAAGTTCATTCTTTCCAATTATAAGTAAAAAATGAAGAACTTAATGCCAAAAACTCTTACCCAATTTAGTTTTATATGTTATATTGCACTTTATAAATATTTCTTCTCATATTGTGAATAACATGGTATAAAAGGAAGCCATCTAATATCTTCTCACTTTAACTTTTTTAATTTTAAAACAAAATTATTACTCCTTGCCTTATAGGCGGGAGACTAATGTTTTTGTTGTGCTCGTCTCTATTAATGGAAACATTGAAAATTGTGCCGCTAATGTTAATGATATTGTCTATGGAGTTGATTTATTAAAAGGAAATTTTCAATTTTTTTTTGCAATTTTGTCATTGGCTGTCGGTAATTTCCTTGGGGTTTTTTGGTTTTTGTAATTGCCAAAAAAATTGGAAAATAATTTCAGGGCAAGTAAGGCAAAAATGTAATTGTTTCCTAATGTTTTGTCAGTATTGGAAATAGTTCATGAATTTCTAATGTTCTTTGATATAGTCTTGTCTTGGCGTCTAGTGTTTCTACTGGCGTGTGGCATTTTAAGAGGACATTGTGCATTTAGCAGTCCCTTATTTTCATTTATTGTGAATAGACTGAATTGCAGGTGACATTAATGGATTTTGGTGTGAAGGTTTTAGTCTGCCGAGTAAAGGATTATTTGTGTTGTTTATTCATTTGTTCAGATAGCTTGATGAGGGCGAAGTCTGTGTCTATTGAGAGGGTTTCCATCCATCATATTGGTAGCAAAAAAGGAGGCATTTGTAAGTTCCTACATCTTTTGCACAATCATTTTTGTGTTGTTTATTCATTTGTTTAGATTGTTTGATGAGGGTGAAATTTGTGTTTGTGGAGAGGGTTTATTTGTATCGTATTAGAAGCAAGAAATGAGGCATTTGTAAGCTCCTATATCTTTTACAATGTCATTTTATAGTTTTTTGCATTTCTACATTTTATGGGTTAATGTCTATTATTTGTTGTTGTCTGCATTTTATGGGTTAATGTCTATTCTTCCCTATCTTTAAGTGGTTTTATGGGTTAGTCTCTGTTGTTGAGTTAACTTTTCTATTGGCAATGATTAAGAATGGAACTAATGTTTTCTCTGCATGCATGCATGTCGACCACACTCCAATCTATAAAATGAAAATGAAAAGTAGGTCTAAATAAGTTCAAAATGTCATGGTATAAAATCATTTCATGGATTGGTAATGTTTTCTTGCTATTGGAAATATTTTATGGCTTTGTAATGTTCTTTCATATAGTATGTTTGGTGAGGGTGAAATCTGTGTCTGTTCAGGGGGTTTATATCTATCATATTAGAAGTGAAAAGGGAGGCATTTGTAAGTTCATATATCTTTTACACTATTTGCGTTGTTTATTCATTTCTTCAGAGTTTCTATTGGGAGAGTTTGTGTCTATGGTGTTGGAAGCAAAAAATGAAGCCTTTAAAAGTTCCTATGTTTTTTACAATGTCGTTTATAGTTTTTTTCATCTGTGCATTTTATGGGTTAATGTCTATTGTTTGATGTTGTCTTCATTTTATGTGTTGATGTGTGGCATTCCCTATCTTTGAGTGCTTCTATGGGTTAGTCTCTGTTGTTGAGTTAAAGACTTAACACCATAATACATTAATGCTAACTTCTATGCTGGCCACGATTAAGAATGGAACTAATCTTTTTTCTGCATGCATGAATGTGAAGTGCACTTGGATGTATTAAATGAAAATGAAAATTAGGTCTAAATAAATAAGTGACCAATGTTTTCGGTGTGGTCATGTTTGTTAATGCATTGACCAGAAATCATGCTGCTAATGTTTATGCTATACTTTGTGGGATTATTTTATTGTATTTTATTAAAAGGGAATTTTTTCTTTTTTTGGGCAATTTTGTCGTTGGTTGTTGGTATTTTCCTCGAGCTTTTTTGTTTTCCTAATTACAAGGTAGTGGGAAAATAATTTCAGGGCAAGAAAGGGAAAAATTTAATCAATTCCTTATGTTTTGTCACTATTAGAAATATTTAATGGCTTTCTAATGTTCTTTCATATAGTCGTGTCTTTGCGCCCAGTGTTTCTATCCATGCATGGCATTTTATGAGGGCATTGTACATTTATTAGTCTCTTATTTTGATTTATTGTGAATAGATTGAAGTGCAAGTGAGATTAATGGCTTATGGTGTCAAGTTTTTAGTCTATCGAGAAAAGGATTACTTGTGTTGTTTATTCATTTGCTCAGATTGTTTAATGGGGGTGAAATTTGTGTTTGTTGAGAGGGTTTACAAGTATCATATTGGAAGTGAAAAAGGAGGCGTATGTAAGTTCATATATCTTTTACACAATCATTTTTGGGTTGTTTATTCATTTGCTTAGATTGTTTGATGAGGATGAGATCTGTGTCTATTGAGAGGGTTTATGTCTATCGTATTGGAAGTGAAAAATGAGGTGTCTATAAGATCCTATATCTTTTATAGTGTTGTTTTATAGTTTCTTGCATCTCTGAATTTCATGGGTTTATGTCTATTGTTTGTTGTTCTTTGCATCTTATGGGTTAATGTCTACTCTTCCCTATGTTTGAGAGGTTTTATGGGTCTGTCTCTATTATTGACTTATAGACTTAACACCATAATTCATCAGTGTCGACTTCTCTGGTGGGCAGGATTAAGAATGGAAGTAATCTTTTCTCTACATGCATGGATGCTAGCTGCTCTTCAATCTATTAAATGAAAATGAAGATTAGGTCTAGATAAGTGCAAAATGTCTTGGTGAAAAAACATTTCATCAATTGGTGATGCTTTCTTGCTATTGGAAATATTTAATGCCTTTGTAATGTTATTTCATATGGTCAGGTCTTTGTAATGAGTATTTTTTGTTAGCATGTAGCGTTATAACGAGGGCATTTAGCATTTGTTAGTCCCTAGTTTTCATTTATTGTCAATAGACTAAAGTGCACAAGGCATTTGTTTCTTACCGTGAAGCTATTTTGCAATTAGAACTTCTTTTTGCGATTGTCTCATCAGCATTTGATATTTTTCTTGTGGTCTTGAATTCACCCATATGCAAATGATACCTTGTTGTGGCATGTTTGTTATTAGGGTGGAATTTGAGCTATACTCTTGCAATTTCATGATCGGGTTTTGATATTTTGATCATGATTTTGATTTTTTCAATACAAATTAATTGTGTGTTCATGAAGCAGTGACATGCATTGAGAGATGTCTATCTGTTCGAGATATATCTAATGTGGCATGGATGTTTTGATGCATGTACATCACGTATATCCTGAACAGATAAGACTTCTCTTCAAGATGTGTGTATCAAGCTATTGCAATGGAGTTTGTGCTGTCTTTTTTGCAATTTCTTGGTGGGTTGTTGATACTTTATTCTTGGTTTTGTATTTCCCTAATTGCAAGTCTTTGTTTGGAGAAAAGAAGCAAAAAAATTATTGATCCTTGGTTCTTCGATGTTATGCATGTGTAGTTGGTGTGATTTATTTTGAGAGCACATGGCATTTTTGATAGTGGTGCGTGTACTTTCTGTGTATGGCTACATTGTGCCTTTATTTGGATCTAATTTTCACTTGTTGTAAATAGATTCAAGTGCAATCGCCATTAATGGATTATGGCGTTAAGTTTTATGGGTATAAAATTGTCATGCCCACATTTCCCATGCGGTCACGACACACAACACATGTGTCATGTCCACATTTTCCATGTGATCATGACACGAACTACAAAAAACTTTTCTACCTATCCCTAGGAACCCCCTCGCATGCGTCTACGTGCTTGGTTGCAATACGCATAAGGCGTAAGCATGTCAAACATAACTGCGTGATGATAGCCATCTAGGGGGTATGCGACACGAAGTGTGTCGCGTTTAGGGTTAGACTGATTTTAAATATGAACCCTAAGTGTCCTAGGTGAAGATGATTCCGCTAGCTTGCAACCTAACTCTAGTTCAGATCTAGAATAGAAATGAAATAATGATTACGTAAACGATGGTATGATGGTCGCATGATTGAAGTGGAAAGATGGATGAACTTAATAAAATATCATAAAATTAAAACCCTAGAAATCTAGGAAAACTTCGACAGCATAACGTGTTTTCAATAAATGCAAAATAAAATTTTAAAATAAATCACCCATAAGGAGTTAAATAAAATTTAAGAAAAAATTAAATTAAAACTTATGAACAAAATTTAAAATGATTTAAAATAAAATAATAAAATAAATAGCCTGCCAAGGTCGAATAAATTGACCTTGCATAAAAAGGTAAAACAAATTTGAAGGTAAATTAATAATTAATGACAAGACACCAAATTGGATTTCAAATTTGAGTCCATTAATAAACATAAATTTGGTAATTATGTTTATAATCAAACTCGGAAAAATAGAGTAGGGAAGAGGCTAAGACACTCATTCCCATAAAATAATAATAAAATAGATAATTAATTAAAGCGTTATAATTTCACCAAGGAAGAATAAAATAAATAACCCCACCAAGAGGAGTTTAAAACAAGGGGAAAAATTCTTCCCAGATTGAATAAAATTTATTCCCAAGATAAAATATATATAAAAAAGTATAACTTGAAATGTAATGAAATAAAGAAGTAAATTCCCCATTTAAAATGAAACCCAAATTGAAAGAGCACAAGAATTAAAATAAGCACAAAATAAAATAGAGGATTTAAAAAGTAAATAAAATCAAATCTCCTCACACACTACTCACAGTAAAATATTTCTTCAAAAATAAGAAAAAGCCCTAATCCAATCTAAAATTATTTTTTTCTAATGGAAACCCTAATTGCATTTTAATATTCCTCTTTGTTTTGCTGCCCTGATTTCATCATCTCATTTCTCTCTTGTTTTATTTTGTTGTTTTGTCTCTCTCTCTTGCAGGTTAGGGTTTAGTACAACCAATGGAGGCCATGGGTGAGTTTGTTTCTACCTTCCACGAAGGTTTATACAACAGTTTCAAACCATAGTATTATTGTTTTTACAGGACTGGTGGAGGCCGGGCGGCGGTGTTGAAAGTGGCGGAAGGGGGGGACGGAGTCACGGTGGAGATGCCAGGGCTGTTTGGTGGAGAGGGATCTCGGGGGACTGAGTGTGGCACCGAAGGAAAGGGGACGGTGTGGGGAGGGGGCTGTACCTCCCCCCACACCCACGGGTGTGGGGGGAGGCACGGCCCCCTCCCCACACCATTAGTATTAACAGAGGTAGGGGGTAGCGGCTGGGCCGTCGACCCCCTATTCATTTCTTTTTTTTTCTTTGTTTAAAAAAAAAACAATCTAAACCCTACTACCTCTAGCCGTTGGTTTACACTTTCTGATCTCTGTTATGTTTGTTTAGAATAAATTTCATTTTCAATATATATAATATATATATATATTATATATATATATGTATATGTATATGTATATACATATATATATCTATATATATATATACATATATATATCTATATATATATATCTATCTATATATCTTCTTAGCATGATACTTACAGTCTATTAAAAATATCATAGTACTTATTTTTCTTCTCCCTATTGCAGTATATAGATATATGTATATACACTTATTATATATATATATATATATATATATACAAGTGTATATACATAATATAATATAAATAGTAAAACATGCAATATGTAATTTTTATTTTTATTTTCTATATATAAACACAGTATTTATTAAACAGGAAGGAAAAGACAACTAGATAAAAAAAAGATGAAATGTCTATATATAGATATATATTTCCATATATACGTATGTATATTTAAATATATACTCAATAATTTATCTTCACATAGCAAGGGCTTAAATAATCAGAATATTAATTTTCAGCTTTATAACATAACTAGATCAGCAAACTTTCTCTCTCTTTTTTTTTTAGGAAACATGAATTTACATAGATTACTCTATATTTTTTTTTTGAAAGAATTTATATGAGGTAGAGAATGCATCTTAATCTAAATTCTATTTTCTTTACAACAGCAACTAATTTAAGGGAACATTCAATACAACAACAAGATAACAAATCTCAGTTTTTTTTTTGCAAATAATAAGATAGTCATATTTCTACTTTTCTCTTTCTTTGTTTTGTAAGCAACAAACTTCATTTCACAACCACTTCAAGGCAAAGAAAACTTAACAAATTTTACAATAAGGCCACAATGGCCATGGCTCAAACAGCCAATAAAATACTACTAAGGCACACAAAAATGAGCTTCACAACAACTCCATTTATTCATATATGTGCCTGCAAATAAAACACAATAAGGAGAACAACCCAGCCACTACGAAATGCCCTCCTCCCTACCGTAGACCCGCAAGAGGGTCACCCCTGAGCTAGGGAGGTAGGGATTCACACAGGTGTAAAAATTCTACAACAAGAATCAACAACATCAACACAAAAATAGCCCCAAGGTTTAACACATAACTCAACTCATGAAAATGAGTTTGATGAGGGTAGGGAATGGACTACTCTACTTCAAAGGCCACCAAAAATACTATAACATGAATCTCATGGCCTCAAGGGCAAAAATCTCCAAAATCAAAACTCTCCACAAATCACAAAATAACCTCCATGGCACTCTTGCCATTCAAATGATCTGCTCAACAAGTAAAAGCCCTCAAGGCATAAATAACAAAATGTGGGAGTGACCTCAAGGAGGTTCCTTTCCCCTAGCCAAACAAGTTGAGCCTTACCTCCAAATGGAGGTGCTCTCACCATACTCCCATCCCACACAAAAAAAATGAAACAACAAACAACCAATAACACAACACAACACAATAAATAAGCAAGGGAGAAGAAACTTCGTTCAAGAGGCTTACCTTCAAAGCCCTATAATGGAAGCACGTTTGTGATGAGCTCCAAGATTTCCCAAACCTTCCAATCTTCAAGAATTTCTCTAACTTTCCCAAAGTTGCTCAAAAATAGAAAGAACTCCAAAATGCAAGAACCCCACACTCCTCAACAAGAGGAGATAATATAGGCCATCAATTTTGGCCTTGAGGAATGAGAAGGTGACACTTGTCACCTTCTCCTTCCTCCTCCAATGCCACTTACAAGGGAGAGGAAGTGTGAGGGTGACAAGTGTCACCCTCCAATTCCATCTCAATCCTCACCTTATCCACTTGTGCTCTCACACATGTGTGAGAGGACAAGTGGTGAGGTGGCATTCCCACTCAAACCTCCAAGAGGATAAGGGATGCCATATGCCATCCTCTTATTCTCTCAAAGAGCCATCTCCCTCCAAGATGCTCTCACACGCGTGTTAGAGTCTTGGAGGAAGATCCCACACACTTGGGAGTCTTGGAGACCTCCCAAGTCCTCCTTGGGAAAGGATTCCCAAACTTTGGGAAGGGAGATGAGTCTTTCCCAAAGCATGACTCATCTCCCACCTTCCCTAATTTCAAATTTCGTCACTTTGACTAAACCATAGTTTAGAGTGACCAAAAGTGAGTTAATCCAAGGGTTAGTTAGTCAAAATTGACCCTAGACCCATGGGTAACCACTTAGGTTAAATTTTGGGACACTAGGGTTCACCTAGGGGGTCATAAATCCACTTTAAATGGCCTCAAAAATAAAAGAAATACCAAGTGGTGTAAGTCAAATAAAAGATTATACAACACTTAATATTAACAAATTAAAGAAAGGGGTACTAGGCCAAAATGATAAAATTTAAATCAAGCACTTAAATCAACATTCAATTTCAAACGTGATCCTTATCCCTATTGGGAATGGATCGGTTTCACAGGGAATAACATTGGTGTGAATTTTACCTCTAATTTCCCGTGGCTTGGGAATGTAAACCCTGCACATCTTGATGAAGTGTCAATCATATCATGAATAATCATAGCTGAAGCAACTAGAATAAAATTCACGGAATCGAGTACAACAATAATCATCTATAATATAATTCTGAAGTAAACTGTATTTTTCTATCACATGTCAAATAATCATCATCACAAAACATCATCTAATATATCTCATATGTCAGATCACAAAATAGCATCAAAGTATGATCAAATCAAATCACCATATGTCTAATCAATGTCATATCAAAATCAGGAGATATAATCAAGTCTGCATAATGAAACATAGTCTCTAAAAAGTCTTATAATGTCATCAACTGAAATACATAATGATCAAAATAAGGAAGGAAAAATAATCGGCCTCACATCCTCCCCCCCTAAGACTAAACCTCCTCTTGGAAGTCATAAAAAAGATGAGGATAGAGTGCCCTCAAACTAGCTGCATCCTCCCAAGTTGCTGTGACCTTATCATAACGATCCCATTGGACCCTAACCTGGTCTAGCTCTTGACCTCGAAGGCCCAATGTTCGACGAGCCAATATATGAATTGGCTCCAAAGACAATTACCTGTCTACCTCTACCTATAGAGCACTCCAATCCAGTACGTGAGATAATATAGATATATATCACCTCAATACAGAAATATAAAAGACATCGTGGATACGTGACAGGCTAGGTTGCAACGCTAGACAATAGGCAACTGGTCCTATCTGCTCCAATATCTCAAAGGGTCCTACAAATCATGGTGTGAGATTAGATCCCTTTCCATAACGGCTAGGACTCTTGTGTGGCCGCACTCTAAGGAATACCCTGTCACTCACTGAGAAGCTCTGATCAGTCCTCTTCGCATCGGCATACTTCTTCTATCTATCCTGTGCCTCCTGTAGTCTCTGCCTAATCAGTGTGACCTATTGCTCCATATCCTAAACTAGCTCTGGACCAATGGCAACTATGTTCTCTATCTGATCCCAACTCAATGGTGTCTTGCATGGTCTATCGTATAAAGCCTGAAAGGGAGGCATACCCAACGAGCTGTGATGCCCATTATTGTAGGCAAACTCAACCAGATACAGATACTCCTCCCATCTAGACTGATGGTCCATAAAATACATCTGAAGCAAGTCCTCCAACACCTGATTCACCCACTCTATCTATCCATTTGTCTCAGGATGATAAGCAGAGCTAAAGTTGAGTTGTGTACCCAACGCCTGCTGCAAGGCTCTCCAGAATGCTGAAGTGAATACAGAAAATCTGTCTGAAATAATGTGGCAAGGTACTCCATGTAATCTCATAATATCGTCTAAGAATACTCTCGCCACAGCTGGCGCATTGTATGTTGTGTGTACAGGTGAGAAATGCACTACTTTGGTCAACTTGTCAACTATCACCATAATGACATCTTGGCGACGCGAAGACATAGGAAGACCAACAATAAAATCCATGGAAATGGTGTCCCATTTCCACTCAGGTATCTCATGTGGGTATAGAAGACCCACTGGATGCTGGTGCTTGGTCTTGACCCTCTGGTACTCAAGGCATCAAGCAACAAACTTTGCTATGTCACGTCTCATACCTACCCAACAGTATAGTTGTCGTAGGTCGGCATGCATCTTCTTCATCCCCAGATGTGCCACATCTGGTACTCTGTGAGCCTCTGATTACACTATAGCACATAGGTCACCTGTATGGGGTACATAGATGCATTGTCAATGACAAAGTAACCCATCTACCTCAAGTGAATACCCTGCAAACTTGCCCACAAAGGCCCTCTATGAACTGATCTCCTACTGCACCTCAAGAAACCACTCATCCTCTGGCAGATGCTGAATAATGCATCCTCTCAGGTCCACACTCAGAGTCAAGGTCAAGAGCTCGTGGCACCTCTGACTTAATGCATCAGCAACCACGTTCTCCTTCCCTTTGATGTAGTAGACATCAAAGTCATACTCATAAAGGAACTCCATCCAACACCATTGATGGGTGTTCAGATTCAGCTGTGTAAAGATATATTGAAGACTGTGGTGATCTGAATGGAGCTTAAAGCGACGACCCAATAAGAAATGTCTCTAATGAACTAGAGCATGAACCACTGCCGCTAACTCCAAGTCATGCATGGGGTAGTTCAGCTCATGGGTCTTGAGCTTTCGTGACTCATACGCGATTTCTCTACCACCCTGCATAAGTATGGATCCCAATCCCTCAAGTGATGCATCTGTGTAAACCATAAAATCTGCTGTAGGATCAGGAACTGCTAAAATGGGAATGCTAGTACGATGCTCCTTGAGGACCCCAAAGGCCCTCTCACACTGCTCAATCCAAAGAAAACTCTTCCCTTTCCGCTGAAGGGAAGTGATGGGGTGCACTATCTAAGAAAATCCCTCAACAAAATGACGGTAATAACCAGTTAACCCCATAAAAATCTTGACCTCTATCATGCTAGTGGGTGCTGGTCAATCCCTGATAGCCCTGATCTTCGATGGATCTACTGAGATTCTATCGCCAGATAGGCTATGCTATAGATATCAAACCTCTGTCCTGAAAAATACACACTTTGCCAAGTTCCCATAAATATTTTGCTCCCTCAAACACTGTAGAACCTAACGAAGGTGCTCCTCATGCTCCTCCTCAGTCCGTGAATAGATGAAAATGTCATCAAGAAAAATGATCACAAATCGATCCAAATAGGTATGGAACACCCTGTTCATGAGACTCATGAACATTGCAGGGGCATTCATCAAGCCGAAGGTAACCACAGTGAACTCATAGTGGCTATAACGAGTTCGAAAGGCAGTCTTATGGATATCCGCCTCTGTGATACGTAGCTGATGATAACTAGACTTTAGGTCTATATTAGAGAACACCCTGGCTCCCTGCATCTGATCAAAAAGATTGTCAATCCTGGGCAGAGGATAACGATTCTTCACCGTCACCTTATTCAACTGCCTATAGTCCATGCAAAATTGAAGAGATCCATCCTTCTTCTTCACAAAGATGACAGGAGCGCCCCAAGGTGAAATACTCGGTCGGATGTGCCCCTTCTCGAGCAAGTCCTCCAACTATAACTTGAGCTCTGTGAACTCATGTGTGGTCATCCTGTAGGGTGCATGAGACACTGGCTCGTTACCCATCACTAAGTCTATGTGAAAGTCTACCTCATGATAGGGTGGCATCCCCGATAACTCTACTTGAAACACATCAGCAAACTCTCTAAGGATGGGATGATCATCCAAAGATGTCTCAGGCTTGTCATCTGATCCATCACTCACTATGATGGCGAACATCTGGCAACCCTTCCGCATGTAGTGCTTAAGCTACTGAGCGGATATCATACGCACTATTGTGGGCTTCTGAATACCCACTATCTCAACTGATGTACCATGATCGTCTAAGCAGCTTATTGCCTTTTAGTGACAATCTAGCTTTTCTCGATGAGCCGCAAGCCAATCCATACCCAACACCACATTATAGGATCCTAATGTCATGACTCTAAGGTCACATACTATGGCAAAGGGTCTCAAAGAAATCTTACAGTCGTGGACTAAGGCATGTACTGTCATCTTGGCCCCTGAGGCCAACTTAACCACCAACCTATCACCCTGCCTAGAGTCCACCAGCCTATAACACTCCACTAACGATGGAGATATGAAAGAGTCAGTAGAACTAGAATCAAAGAGAATAGAAATGGAGTTACCCTCAATCATACCTAACGTCTCAATCACTGATGCCTAAAAATTAGCCTAGCGGTTATCAACTGCTGCGAACATACGGTGGGACCAACCAACGTCTCCAATAGTCTGCTCGGATCCTCCTGTATGAGGCTTTCCCCCTGCTATAAAACCCTATGGACACTCTCTAGCTAGGTGTCCAGCTCCACCACAAACATAACAAGGGCCCCTAGCCTGTACCTGTCTAGTGTGAGTCCTACTCGACTGCTGCTATCTTGATCTACCTATAGACCCCTGTGAGCCCCTATAAGACTGTTGCGACCTCACGAGTCCCGCAGGTGGTCCCTGCTGTCTTTGATCTCTATGCTAGCCCTGCTACTGCCAACCTCTATTATGTCCCCCATGTGCCCTTTGTTGTGTCCTAACTCTTTGCTGTTGCTGTGGGGGCCTAGGCGGTAAGGCTGCGAAACTAAATCCTTTGCTATGAGGTGGCTGTGATGGTCTGCGAAAACTTTGCTGATGTTGCTGCTATCCACGATCCTGAAACTGAGGGCATGCACCCTGCCCTCATCCCTGAACCTCCTCAGTGATATATGCCTTCTCGGCAGCATCACTCAAAGTCTGGGGGTCTTCCTTACGAACAGGCCCTGCTATAATGTGTTTCAGTCCTCTGATAAACTTATGCACCAAGAGTTTCTCATCATGGAGATACTTCGTATATCAGGATAACTTGGTGAATGTACCCTCATACTATGCCACTGTAAGTCTCCTTTGCTGGAGGTCATGAAACTCATCTATACAATGCTGCCTGTAATGATCTGATAAGTATCGCGCATTGAAGCGCTCTATGAAGGTCTCCCACGTGAGAGTGTCTAATGAAAGGTGACGCTTGCACTCCTCAATGCGCCACCAGGTAGCTACTGCATCTCACAATAGGTGTACTACCACATGGGCCTTCGTGTTGCCTTGGGAAGGATGCAACGCGAAGCATCTGTCTAAGATGATGAGCTAGGCCTCTGCCTCAGCTCCCTCTGTGATCCTGACGAATGTATGAGGGTTCAACCTCAACAAATCCCTAATGGGGTCTCCTCTATCTCTGTGCCTCCTAATAGGCGCATCTGTATAATACTCATAAGGTCTATGAACAATGTGCTCTACTTGTACTGCCTCATCATGCCTAGCATGACGTGAAGGGCTCCTGCTACAGGCCATGTCGGCTGAACCAACCTCCTTTGCCATCGTCTCTGGTACCTCAACATAAAGCTCCACACGTGGTGCCCCTCGAGGCTTAACACGGGGCTCCACACGTGCCTCGACACGGGACTCATCTCATGGCTCCATGCGTGGCTCCACTCGCAGATCCTTGTGGGGTTCAACACATGGCTCTAAGCATGGCTCAACTACAACTGGTGGAAGCCTATCTAAAACTACCTGTAAAGCCTATAATATCTGTGGCCCAAAATCTGGTAGGGCCGGTGGTGCCTGCAGTGCCTGTAGGACTGGCTGATCCTGTCCCTCAGCTGAAGAGTCAGTGTGAATCTCGGGGGATGGAGTGTGGTTGGGATGTGCTCGCCGAACTTATCAAGGAGGCATCCTACAAAAATGAGGTAACCACAAATTAATCAAAGTTGTAGAAATAATAATGTGGCCAAAACAAGCCCAGTGTGTAAACTTAGGCTATGATACCAAATGTCATGCCCACATTTCCCATACAGTCATGACCCACAACACACATGTCATGCCCACATTTGCCATGTGGTCATGACACGAACTACGAAAAAATTTTCTACCTATCCCTAGGAACCCCTCGCACGCGTCTGCGTGCTTGGTGGAAATACGCATAAGGTGTAAACATGTCAAACATAATTGCATGATGATAGTCATCTAGGGGGTATGTGACACGAAGTGTGTTGTGTTTAGGGTTAGACTGATTTTAAATCTGAACCCTAAGTGTCCTAGGTGAAGATAATTCTGCTAGCATCGCAACCTAACTCTAGTTCAGATCTAGAATGGAAACGAAATAATGATTAAGTAAATGATGGTATGATGGTCACATGATTGAAGTGGAAAGATGGATGAACTTAATAAAATATCGTAAAATTAAAACCCTAGAAATCTAGGAAAAATTTGACAGCATAATGCATTTCCAATAAATGCAAAATAAAATTTTAAAATAAATCACCCATAAGGAGTTAAATAAAATTTAAGAACAAATTAAATTAAAACTTATGAACAAAATTCAAAACGATTTAAAATAAATATCTTGCCAAGGTCGAATAAATCAACCTTGCATAAAAAGGTAAAAAAATTTGAAGGTAAATTAATAATTAATGACAAGACACCAAATTGAATTTCAAATTCAAGTCCGTTAATAAACATAAATTCGGCAATTACATTTATTATCAAACTTAGAAAAATAGAGAAGGGAAGAGGCTAAGACACTCATTCCCGTAAAATAATAGTAAAATAGATAATTAATTAAAACATTATAATTTCGCCAAGGAAGAATAAAATAAATAACCCCACCAAGAGGAGTTTAAAACAAGGGGGAAAATTCTTCCCAGATTGAATAAAATTTATTCCCAAGATAAAATATATATAAAAAAATATAACTCAAAATGTAATGAAATAAAGAAGTAAATTCCCCATTTAAAATGAAACCCAAATTGAAAGAGCACAAGAATTAAAATAAGCACAAAATAAAATAGAGGATTTAAAAAGTAAATAAAAATCAAATCTCCTCACACACTACTCACAGTAAAATATTGGTTCAAAAATAAGAAAAAACCCTAATCCAATCTAAAATTGTTTTTTTCTAATGGAAACCCTAATTGCATTTTAATATTCCTCTTTGTTTTGTTGCCCTAATTTCATCATCTCATTTCTCTCTTGTTTTCTTTTGTTGTTTTGTCTCTCTCTCTTGCAGGTTAGGGTTTAGTACAGCCAATGGAGGCCATGGGTGAGTTTGCTTCTACCTTCCACGGAGGTTTATACCGCAGTTTAAAACCATAGTATTATTTCTTCTTTTTTTTTCTTGTCACAGAGAAAGATTGTTATATATATATATATACACACTAAAGTGTTAAGAGGTGAATCGCTTGCTATAGGGGTTATAGGACTGGTGGAGGTTAGGTGGCGGCGCTGAAAGTGGCGGAAGGGGGGACGGAGTCACGATGGAGATGCAGGGGCTGTTCGGTAGAGAGGGATCTCGGGGGACTGAGTGTGGCGCCAAAGGAAAGGGGATGGTGTGGGGAGGGGGCCATGCCTCCCCCCACACCCACGGGTGTGGGGGGAGGCATGACCCCCTCCCCACACCATTAGTATTAACAGAGGCAGGGGGCGGCGGCTGGGCCGTCAACCCCCTGTTCATTTCTTTCTTTTTTTCTTTGTTTTAAAAAAAAAAAAATCTAAACCCTACTAGCACCAGCCGCTGGTTTACACTTTCTGATCTCTGTTATGTTTGTTCAAAATAAATTTTGTTTTCAATATATATAATATATATATATTATATTTTATATATATATATATATATGTATATATGTATATATATGTATATATATGTAAATATATGTATATATATGTATATATAGATGTGTGTATATATATATACATATATGTATATATGTGTGTGTATATATATAACATGATACTTACAGTCTATTAAAAATATAACAGTACTTATTTTTCTTCTCCCTATTGCACTATATAAATATATGTATATACACTTATTATATATATATTTATATATATATACAAGTGTATATACATAATATAATATACACATCAAAACATGCAATATGTAATTTTTTTTTTATATTTTCTGTATATAAACACAGTATTTATTAAATAGGAAGGAAAAGGCAACTAGATAAAAAAGATGAAATGTCTCTCTCTCTCTCTCTCTCTCTCTCTCTCTCTATATATATATATATATATATATATATATATACGTATGTATATTTAAATATATACTCAATAATTTATCTTCACATAGAAAGGGCTTAAATAATCAGAATATTAATTTTCAACTTTATAACATAACTAGATCAACAATCTTTCTCTTTTTTTTTTTTTAGGAAACATGAATTTACATAGATTACTCTATATATATTTTTTTAAATAATTTATATGAGGTAGAGAATGCATCTTAATCTAAATTTTGTTTTCTTTACAACAGTAGCTAATTTAAGGGAACTTTCAATACAACAAACAGATAACAAATCTCAGTTTTTTTTTGTTTTTTCAAATAATAATAGTCATATTTCTACTTTTCTCTTTCTTTGTTTTGTAAGCAACAAACTTCATTCCACAACAAATGAGTAATCTATTCCTTGAAAAGAATAATGATAGAAATAAATATGCTTGAATTCAATGCATTTTTCTAACATACCAACACCACAAAAATAGGGAATAAACAACTTTTAAATAAACTAGAAGGAATGTTTTCATTACAATATTTACCACAGCCACTTCAAGGCAAAGAAAACTTAACAAATTTTACAATAAGGCCACAATGGCCAGGGCTTAAACAGCCAATAAAATACTACTAAGCCACACAAAAATGAGCTTCACAACGACTCCATTTCTTCATATATGCACCTGCAAATAAAACACAATAAGGAGAACAACCCAGCCACTATTAAATGCCCTCCTCCGTACTGTAGACCCGTAAGAGGGTCACCCCTAAGCTAGGGAGGTAGGGATTCACACGGGTGTAAACATTCCACAACAAGAATCAACAACATCAACACAAAAATAGCCCCAAGGTTTAACACATAACTCAACTCATGAAATTGAGTTTGATGAGGGTAGGGAATGGACCCCTCTACTTCAAAGGCCACCCAAAATACTATAACACCAATCTAATGGCCTCAAGCCAAAAATCTCCAAAATCACAACTCTCCACAAATCACAAAATAACCTACATGGCACTCTTTCCATTCAAATGATCTCCTCAACAAGTAAAAGCCCTCAAGGCATAAATAACAAAATGTGGGAGTGACCTCAAGGAGGTTCCTTTCCCCTAGCCAAACAAGATGAGCCTTACCTCCAAATGGAGGTGCTCTCACCATACTCCCATCCCACACAAAAATAATGAAACAACAAACAACCAAGAGCACAACACAACACAATAAATAAGCAAGGGAGAAGAAATTTAGTTCAAGAGGCTTGCCTTCAAAGCCCTATAATGGAAGCATGTTTCGTGATGAGCTCCAACTTTCCCAAACCTTCCAATCTTCAAGAATTTCTCTAACTTTCCCAAAGTTACTAAAAAATAGAGAAAGAACTCCAAAATGCAAGAACCCCACACTCCTCAACAAGAGGAGATAATATAGGCCATCAATTTTTGCCTTGAGGAATGAGAAGGTGACACGTGTCTCCTTCCTCCTCCAATGCCACTTGCAAGGGAGAGGAAGTGTGAGGGTGACAAGTGTCACTCTCCAATTCCATCTCAATCCTCACCTTATCCACTTGTGCTCTCACATATTTGTGAGAGGACAAGTGGTGAGGTGGCATTCCCACTCAAACCTCCAAGAGGATAAGGGATGCCATATGGCATCCTCTTATTCTCTCAACGAGCCATCTCGCTCCAAGATGCTCTCACATGTGTGTGAGAGTCTTGGAGGAAGATCCCACACACTTGGGAGTCTTGGAGACCTCCCAAGGCCTCCTTGAGAAAGGATTCCCAAACATTGGGAAGGGAGATGAGTCTTTCCCAAAGCATGACTCATCTCCCACCTTTCCTAATTTCAAATTTCGTCACTTTGACTAAACCATAGTTTAGAGTGACCAAAAGTGAGTTAATGCAAGGGTTAGTTAGTCAAAATTGACCCTAGACCCATGGGTAACCACATAGGGTAAATTTTTGGACACTAGGGTTCACCTAGGGGGTCATAAATCCACTTTAAATGGCCTCAAAAATAAAAGAAATACCAAGTGGTGTAAGTCAAATAAAAGATTATACAACACTTAATATTAATAAATTAAACAAAGGGGTACTAGGCTAAAATGATAAATTTTAAATCAAGCACTTAAATCAACATTCAATTTCAAATGTGATCCTTATCCCTATTGGGAATGGATCGGTTTCATAGGGAATAACATTGGTGTGAATTCTACCTCCAATTTACCATGGCTTAGAAATGTAAAACCTGCACATCTCGATCAAGTGTTAATCATATCATGAATAATCATAGCCGAAGCAACTAGAATTAAATTCATGCAATCGAATACAACAATAATCATCTATAACATAATTCTGAATTAAACTGTATTTTTCTATCACATGTCAAATAATCATCATCACGTAAATAATTAGGAACCACATCACAAAATATCATCTAATATATCTCGTATGTCAGATCACAAAATAGCATCAAAGTATGATCAAATCAAATCACCATATGTCTAATCAATGTCATATCAAAATTAGGAGATATAATCAAGTCTGCATAATGAAACATAGTCTCTAAAAAGTCTCATAATGTCATCAATTGAAATACATAATGATCAAAATAAGGAAGGAAAAATAATCGGCCTCACATCCTCCCCCCTAAGACTAAACTTCCTCCTAGAAGTCGTCAAAAAGGTGAGGATAGAGTGCCCTCAAACTAGCTGCATCCTCCCAAGTTGCTGTGACCTCATCATAACGATCCCACTAGACCCTAACCTTGTCCAACTCTCGACCTCGAAGGCCCAGTGTCCAATGATCTAATATGTGAATTGGCTCCAAATCCAATTGCCTGTCTGCCTCTAACTGTAGAGCACTCCAGTCTAGTACGTGAGATAAATCAGATATATATCACCTCAATACAGAAATATGAAAGACATTGTGGATACGTGACAGGCAAGGTTGCAATGCTAGATGATAGGTAACTGGTCCTATCCGCTCCAATATCTCAAAGGGTCCTACAAATCGTGGTGCGAGCTTAGAGCCTTTTACATAACGGATAGGACTCTTGTGTGGATGTACTCTAAGGAATACCCTGTCACCCACTGAGAAGCTCTGATCAGTCCTCTTCGCATCGGCATACTTCTTCTGTCTATCCTGTGCCTCCTGTAGTCTCTACCTAATCAGTGTGACCTGCTGCTCCATATCCTGAACTAGCTCTGGACCAATGGTTACTCTATCCTCTATCCAATCCCAACTCAATGGTGTCCTGCATGGTCTGCCGTATAAAGCCTGAAAGGGAGACATACCCAATGAGCTGTGATGCCCATTATTGTAGGCAAACTCAACCAGATACAGATACTCCTCCCATCTAGACTGATGGTCTATAACATACATCTGAAGCATGTCCTCCAACACCTAATTCACCCGCTTTATCTGTCCATATGTCTCGGGATGATAAGCGGAGCTAAAGTTAAGCTATGTGCCCAATGCCTACTGCAAGGCTCTCTAGAATGCTGAAGTGAATATAGAATCTCTGTCTAAAATAATGCAGAGAGGTACTACATGTAATCTCACAATATCATCTAAGAATACTCTCACCACTGCTGGCTCATTGTACGTCGTGCGTACAGGTGAGAAATGCACTACTTTGGACAACTTGTCGACTATCACCATGATGGCATCATGGTGATGCGAAGACATAGGAAGACCAACAATAAAATCCATGGAAATGGTGTCCCATTTCCACTCAGGTATCTCATGTGGGTATAGAAGACCCGTTGGATGCTGATGCTCAGCCTTGACCCTCTAACACTCAAGGCATCGAGCAACAAACTCTGCTATGTCATGTCTCATACCCGCCCAATGGTACAGCTGTCATAGGTCGGCATACATCTTCTTCACCCCTGGATGTGCCACATCTGGTGCTCTGTGAGCCTTTGATAACACTATAGTATGTAGGTCACCTGCGTGGGGTACATAGATGCACTGTCGATGATGAAGTAACCCATCTGCCTCAAGTGAATACCCTGCAAACTTGCCCACAAGGGCCCTCTATGAACAGATCTCCTGTTGCACCTTAAGAAACCACTCATCCTCTAGCAAATGCTGACTAATGCGTCCTCTCAGGTCCATACTCAGAGTCAAGGTTAAGAGCTCGTGGTGCCTCTGACTCAATGCGTCAGCAACCACGTTCTCCTTCCCTTTGATGTAGTGGACATCAAAGTCATACTTGCAAAGGAACTCCATCCAACACCGCTGACAGGTGTTCAGATTCGGCTGTGTAAAGATATACTGAAGACTATGGTGATCGGAATTGAGCTCAAAGCGATGACCCAATAAGAAATGTCTCCAACGAACTAGAGCATGAACCATTGCCACTAACTCCAAGTCATGCATGGGGTAGTTCAGCTCATGGGTCTTAAGCTTTCGTGACTCATACGCGATCGCTCTACCACCCTGCATAAGTATGGCTCCCAATCCCTCAAGTGATGCATCCATGCAAACCATAAAATTTATTGCAGGATCAGGAACCGCAAAAATGGGAGCACTGGTAAGACGCTCCCTAAGGACTCCGAAGGCCCTCTCACACTGCTCAGTCCAAAGAAAACTCTTCCCTTTCTGCTGACGGGAAGTGATGGGGTGCGCTATCTGAGAAAATCAATCAACAAAATGATAGTAATAACTAGATAACCCCATAAAACTCCTGACCTCTATCACACTAGTGGGTGCTGGCCAATCCCTAGCCTTGATCTTTGATGGATCTATTGAGATTCCATCGCCAGATAGGATATGCCCCAGATACTGAACCTCTATCCTGAAAAATACACACTTCGCGAAGTTCCCATAAATATTTTGCTCCCTCAAACACTGTAGAACCTGACGAAGGTGCTCCTCATGCTCCTCCTCAGTCCGTGAATAGATGAAAATGTCATCAAGAAAAATGATCATGAACCGATCCAAATAGGTATGGAGCACCCCGTTCATGAGACTCATGAACACTGAAGGGGCATTTGTCAAGCCAAAAGGAACCACAATGAACTCATAGTGGCCATAACGAGTCTGGAAGGCGGTCTTATGGATATCCGCCTCTGTGATACGTAGTTGATGATAACCGGACTTCAGGTCTATCTTAGAGAACACCCTGGCTCCCTGCATCTAATCAAAAAGATCATCAATCCTGGGAAGAGGATAATGGTTCTTCACTGTCACCTTATTCAACTACCTGTAGTCCATGCACAATCGGAGAGACCCATCCTTCTTCTTCATGAAGATGACAGGAGCGCCCCAAGGTGAAACACTCGGTCGGATGTGCCCCTTCTTGAGCAAGTCCTCCAACTGTAACTTGAGCTCTGTGAGCTCATGTGTGGTCATCCTGTAGGGTGCACTATAGGAGTCAAGGACAACACTGAGAGGGGGGGTGAATCAGTGTTGTGTGAATTTTCAAATCTTTTTCAAACTTTAACTTACAGAGCACAAAGGAGAGAAAGCTATCATTGATTTGTCAAACACATATGCACAAAACTAAGAATGAAGAAGGAGAACAAAACCTTATAAGCAACGTATTAACATACACATATACAGATGAAAACAATATGACACATAACACAAATTTGCACGAGTGGAAAACCCTCCTGGGGTATAAAAACCACTCCAAAACTACCTCACTGGCTTAACCTTGAAAATATCTTTACAAGCCTCACTGGCTAATGTAAGTGTCTCACTGACAAATGGTCTTACTGACCTACAAGCCTCACTGGCATACTGTTGTGCCTCACTAGCATTTCTCAATCAATCAGAACTATAAAAATCTCATGTGCAAGAAGTGATTGCTGCTCAATCTGATTTGCACCATTCAAATCAACTCATCTGCAACATATATTCCATCATTCCAATCCTCTAATACTTTATCCCTTAATCATCTAATTCACCTGATCAGCAAATATATGAAAATCATTACAAATTGGTTTTTCACATTTTTTTACAGAATTTTCATAAAATTGTCTTTTTTTTTCATTGATCTGCAACCCTACACACACTTATCAATCCATCTACAATACCATTAAATATGAAATGACCTTTCATATTCTCTAAAAGAAAATCAATCTCCTATAAGAAAATTAATTTGGCTTTGCATCTGAAATAAAATCCTATTATTTCATCTTCCTCAGTCTTGTTGAAGCACCTGGAAATTCTTTTCAAAAACTTCACATTACAATATTTCATTTTTGTCTGCAAATGACTCTTCATATACAAAATCCAACTTCCCTGTATAAAAAATAAGTTGCTCTTGAAAGAGAAAATAAAATCTCTTTCAAATCTGATCTCCATGTGCAAGAAGACAAACTCCTTCATTTAATCCATTGAATCCTGCATAAAAATATATTCTCTGTATAAACAAAATCTCTTTATATTCCTTCAAAGATTTATCTTCTCTCTGCATGATGCTTCATATTGTATGATCTGCAAAAAACAATTCTTCTTAAAAAAAACTACCATACTTTTTCATTCAAATCCGTTGAACTTCTTCTTCTTCTCAAAAAATCTTTCTGGAAATATTTTCTTCAAATTCTTTGTCCTCATCCTTTAACAAACTTTCCTCTTAGCAATTTTTATGAGGATAAAAACTTGTTTTAGAAATCTTCTAAAAAGAATTCCAAAAAAAATTGCTTTTTTTAAAGAAAAAATCACTCAACTCCTATAAAGGCTCCTTGAAAAAAAAAACTCATATACCTTCTATAAAGAATTAATGCCTTTTAAATAAAATAGAAATTTAACAAATTTCTTAAAAAAAAACTTTTTAAAAAAACAAGGCATAAATTCGTGCCTTTGACTAAAAGCATTCCATGCTTTATAAATTTCGTGCCTTTTCCTTTCAAAAGAAGTTTTAAGACTTAAGATAAGCTTCTATTAAAAAACACTTCAACCTATATTGTTTGAAGGTCTTGCTCGAGCTTTTTAAGGGATGAACGATTTGTCACCCACTTTACATTATTTGAAAGTCTTTAAAAAAACATGCTCACGTATATCTTTTTATATAAAACATAAATTTCTTGAAATCGGGCACCCTCCTTATATAAGAATCAAAGCACAAGAGGACATAAGTAATGGTTGGTTTTTCTATGTCATATGCCCACCTTTTAATATCATTCATCGGCCTTTTCTAATTCATAAAAACTCATGCTCCCCACAAATAGCAACCTTCGAATATAGAATGTTCATTTGAATAAACTTTCCCTTGTTTGAAATTGATACCCACACATACCTGTTTCACCGGTGGAGAGGCGAATAGGGAGATATAAATTGAACTTGAATATCCTTTTATCATGAAGCATGTAAACTTATCTGAAGTCTCTTCAACTATGAATGATGACCATTATCCTTGTTTGAGTAAGCATATTATGAAGATCTTGAACAAAATATGCTTGCATCAACTTCAACATGTCAACACTCTTCAACTCAAATATGAAACTCTTGAACAAGAATGATATTTTGAACTCTTGAAAAGAACATCTGACATGAAGACCATACCAACATCCATGACAACCTGAAATACACCTCAACATAACTAAGATCAAATGAAGACCATTCCGTGCTATTTGTATCAACCACTGTCACTTGTAATCAACATGATGTTACTATATACAAGCAAGATCCCACTGTCAAAAATGATTGTGAAGACAATCTTTATAAACCAAGTAAACCATGAATCAAGATCACATCTCATATCTTGTCTTGAGCACAACCTGACAACCTTGACTTGAGCATGATAACAAGATAAACACAAACACTTTACCATACTGAACAAACTGTGATATAACAATAGAAAGAACACACAAGATGATGTCTCTTGCTCCTGTCAACAACAATGGCAACTGAACATACTTTTGACATCAATGACAACTTATCACCATCAGTCTCCCCCTTTGTCATTGATGGCAAAACCACCTGATGTAATTTTTGTTTATCCCCCTTTTTGACATCTGATGACAAAGACTATTATCTCCCCCTTTTCAAATCTCCCATGATAGTGACAACACAATCCTCTGATTAACTCCCCTGAGAACAACTCCAACTTCACAAAAAAAATTGTTATAGCATGATCATAACAATTATAATCACATTGAATTATGAACACTTTGAAGGCATAAACTCCTTAACCTTTCAACAAGAAATGATTTATGATGATAACAATCCTGAAGCCAACATATGACAAACCTTTTTGAACATTACCATCTGCTATTGCTGATTTTAACTTCCTCTGATGAAATGCAGGATATCACCATCAATGTCATAGCTTGAAGAACTCTGTCTGAAACATATTAGTGAGGAAGATCATCAATGAAACAAGTGAAACACTATCTCCAAATCACCTAAAAGTTTCAATACCTATGCAAAACATATGCCATAAAAACATTACACACAAGGTAGTTGATATGACCATCAAATTGACTTCTTTGATATGAACTATCATCCTGCAACCAAACTATTCTGACACCTTTTCTAACATGACAAAGACTGAAGACCATCTTACTGTTCCTGCACATCTTTTTACAACACACTGTCAAATCTGATATATACATCTTTTTACAACACACTATCAAATCTGATATATACATAACTACATCCAAGAACTCCTGCCTCTTGACTTTGTCATTCAAACAACAACAAACAAACAAACTGCATCAACAAATTCTTCCTGTAACAACACTTTGTACAAATCAAAAGCAGAGATAATTGCTATGAATTGAATTTTCATTTTCAGCCACCTTAGCCAACACATGCTAATTTCTGATAAAAGCTTCTTGAGAGCATCTTAAGCTCTTTGCCCTAACAAGCAAGATCACACAGAACTGCAACACAATTTTTAAGTACCAACATGATATCAAGTCACAACAACATCAACCTCTTTGTGCAGAGAGCTTCTGAAACACCTTTTCAGCATAATGAGCCAAAGAACACCTAAAACACTATCACATACTAAACATCAACATTGTTAGCAACATCATAATCAACTATTTCAAAGCATGGCAAGAGTGATAGACAAACAAGATCATCATATCAAATGATCTCCTTCCTGAAACTTCTTGGGGAAAAATGATAAGACAAGAAAAACTCCCCCTCACATCATGCTATCTGTTATGCAACAGATGAAATGACTTGTGCAAGATGCACAAGATTAGGATCTTTCTTGTCCTGACTTTGTTTTTGCTTCCACACTTTCATAGGTACTTTCTTCCTCCAAACCTTTTCTTTCTCTTTCCATTTCCAACCTATCATATTAGATGATCCTTTTCTGCAACTATGAGCTTTATGACCAAAAGAATTGCAATTATAACAAACTATGTTATAATCATAACCAAATGACTGATAATACCTTTAAGCACTCATGTTAAACTTCCATGTAGAATCATATCTTTTACAATTTCTTTGTATATGTCCAACATTATTGTACTTGTAACAAATAATATCAGTGTTCCTTCTGCAATTAACTGATTTGTGCCCAAATTGATTACAAGTATAACAATAACCATTAAAAGAATAGTTATACCTGTACATGTATGCTTGTCTAACAGGAGCATTTCTTCTGAAATTTCTTCTTCTTTGATTATGCATTTTGTTTTCAGTGGCAACATTCAAATCAATCTTCTTTCTGGGAGTCTCTCTAGCTTTTGAACATTCTCCTTCTTCAAAACCAAGTCCAGTAGTGTCTCCATATAGTTTTTGTTTACCAAGCATCTTATTTAACCTTCTTGTGCTCTCTTCAAATTTAGATTCTTTTCTAATTGCTTCTTAACATCCTCAAGATTTTTTCTCAAAGAAACTATTTCTCCTTCAAGTTTTTGGTAATCAACTGATTTAGCTTCTAATTGAACCTTTGTTATATCAACAATCCTCTTAGCTTCATGAATCTCCATCTTCAGACTAATAATTAATTCATCTGATTCACTAACTTGATTCCTCAAATCCATAATCAGACTTCTAGTATCTTCAAGGTCAGATAGTGCTTTGTCTTTTAAATCTCTTTCTTGCTGCAATTGCAACATTAATTTCTTGTTCTCCTTCTTATAATTCTTGAGTTCAGTTAAAGCATATATGAGCTCTCCTTCCAGATCAATCTCACAGTCTTGTTCATCATCTTCTTGATCATCATCACTTGTGATGTTAACTTTTTCTGAATCTGATTGTGATTGTCTTCTTTCATGGTCACTTTCATTAGACACCAAATTGTTCTCTTCTTTATCATTACCTTGATAAATTCTTATGAGTTCTTTCCAGATATCCTGAGCTGTTTCACACTGCACAACCTTACAAGAAATATCATTATATAAACCAGATAAAATAACCTTCTTGGCTATATGATTGCATTTAAGAGCCTCTTTGTTATTTGCAAAATTACCATCCTCAACTGACATTAAAATATCATATCCTAAGGAGGATAAATACACTTGCATTCTAACATACCAAATTGAAAAATTTGAACCATCAAACTGAGGAACATCTAAATTTTTTTCTTCTAATACAATATCAGAATCAACTTGGAGAACATCTTTATCAACTAACTTTATATCAACATCTGGATTTGATATGAATGATGTCTTCAGTGTCTTTTGATCAGAATGAAGCTTGACAATTTTCTTGCTCTTATTTCTTCTACACTTACCTATTGAACTCCACACACAGAACCTACCCAAGCTGATTAAGCTACAAAAGGGAAACTGGCTCTGATACCAATTGTAGGAGTCAAGGACAACACTGAGAGGGGGGGTGAATCAGTGTTGTGTGAATTTTCAAATCTTTTTCAAACTTTAACTTGCAGAGCACAAAGGAGAGAAAGCTATCATTGATTTGTCAAACACATATGCACAAAACTAAGAATGAAGAAGGAGAACAAAACCTTATAAGTAACGTATTAACATACACATATACAGATGAAAACAATATGACACATAACACAAATTTGCACGAGTGGAAAACCCTCCTAGGGTATAAAAACCACTCCCAAACTGCCTCACTGGCTTAGCCTTGAAAATATCTTTACAAGCCTCACTGGCTGATGTAAGTGTCTCACTGACAAATGGTCTTACCAACCTACAAGCCTCACTGGCATACTGTTGTGCCTCACTGGCATTTCTCAATCAATCAGAACTATAAAAATCTCATGTACAAGAAGTGATTGCTGCTCAATCTGATTTGCACCATTCAAATCAACTCATCTGCAACATATATTCCATCATTCCAATCCTCTAATACTTTATCCCTTAATCATCTAATTCACCTGATCAGGAAATATATGAAAACCATTACAAATTGGTTTTTCACATTATTTTTATAGAATTTTCATAAAATTGTCTTTTTTTTCATTGATCTGCAACCCTACACACACTTATCAATCCATCTGCAATACCATTAAATATGAAATGACCTTTCATATTCTCCAAAAGAAAATCAATCTCCTGTAAGAAAATTAATTTGACTTTGCATCTGAAATAAAATCCTATTATTTCATCTTCCTCAGTCTTGTTGAAGCACCTGGAAATTCTTTTCAAAAACTTCACATTACAATATTTCATTTTTGTCTGCAAATGACTCTTCATATACAAAATCCAACTTCCCTTTATAAAAAATAAGTTGCTCTTGAAAGAGAAAATAAAATCTCTTTCAAATCTGATCTCCATGTGCAAGAAGACAAACTCCTTCATTTAATCCATTGAATCCTGCATAAAAATATATTCTCTGTATAAACAAAATCTCTTTATATTCCTTCAAAGATTCATCTTCTCTTTGCATGATGCTTCATATTCTATGATCTTCAAAAAACAATTCTTCTTAAAAAAAACTTCCATACTTTTTCATTCAAATCTGTTGAACTTCTTCTTCTCAAAAAATCTTTCTAGAAATATTTTCTTCAAATTATTTGTCCTTATCCTTTAACAAACTTTCCTCTTAGCAATTTTTATGAGGATAAAAACTTGTTTTAGAAATCTTCTAAAAAGAATTCCAAAAAAAAATGCTTTCATCTTCTCTTTGCATGATGCTTCATATTCTATGATCTTCAAAAAACAATTCTTCTTAAAAAAAACTTCCATACTTTTTCATTCAAATCTGTTGAACTTCTTCTTCTTCTCAAAAAATCTTTCTAGAAATATTTTCTTCAAATT
This sequence comes from Cunninghamia lanceolata, assembly GCA_027924645.1. Taxonomy (NCBI): domain Eukaryota; kingdom Viridiplantae; phylum Streptophyta; class Pinopsida; order Cupressales; family Cupressaceae; genus Cunninghamia; species Cunninghamia lanceolata. The sequence continues at coordinate 113,138 of BSBN01000501.1, read as the reverse complement.
ATTTGTCCTCATCCTTTAACAAACTTTCCTCTTAGCAATTTTTATGAGGATAAAAACTTGTTTTAGAAATCTTCTAAAAAGAATTCCAAAAAAAAATGCTTTTTTTTATAGAAAAAATCACTCAACTCCTATAAAGGCTCCTTGAAAAAAAAACTCATATACCTTCTATAAAGAATTAATGCCTTTTAAATAAAATAGAAATTTAAAAAATTTCTTAAAAAAAAACTTTTTAAAAAAACAAGGCATATATTCGTGCCTTTGACTAAAAGCATTCCATGCTTTATAAATTTCGTGCCTTTTCCTTTCAAAAGAAGTTTTAAGACTTAAGATAAGCTTCTATTAAAAAACACTTCAACCTATATTGTTTGAAGGTCTTGCTCGAGCTTTTTAAGGGATGACCGATTTGTCACCCACTTTACATTATTTGAAAGTCTTTAAAAAAACATGCTCACGTATATCTTTTTATATAAAACATAAATTTCTTGAAATCGGGCACCCTCCTTATATAAGAATCAAAGCACAAGAGGACATAAGTAATGGTCGGTTTTTCTGTCATATGCCCACCTTTTAATATCATTCATTGGCCTTTTCTAATTCATAAAAACTCATGCTCCCCACAAATAGCAACCTTCGAATATAGAATGTTCATTTGAATAAACTTTCCCTTGTTTGAAATTGATACCCACACATACCTGTTTCACCGGTGGAGAGGTAAATAGGGAAATATAAATTGAACTTGAATATCCTTTTATTAAGATAGCAAGTCATCAACAAAACATAAAGCCATATCACTTAGCACATTTAAATTAATTGCATGTGTCTCAATAATGTGATCACCATAAACTTGACAAACTTATGAGATATAAATTGAACTTGAATATCCTTTTATCATGAAGCATGTAAACTTATCTGAAATCTCCTCAACTATGAATGATGACCATTATCCTTGTTTGAGTAAGCATATTATGAAGATCTTGAACAAAATATGCTTGCATCAACTTCAACATGTCAACACTCTTCAACTCAAATATGAAACTCTTGAACAAGAATGATATTTTGAACTCCTAAAAAGAACATCTAACATGAAGACCATACCAACATCCATGACAACCTGAAATATACCTCAACATAACTGAGATCAAATGAAGACCATTCCATGCTATTTGTATCAACCACTGTCACTTGTAATCAACATGATGTTACTGTATACAAGCAAGATCCCACTATCAAAAATGATTGTGAAGACAATCTTTGTAAACCAATTAAACCATGAATCAAGATCACATCTCATATCTTGTCTTGAGCACAACCTGACAACCTTGACTTGAGCATGATAACAAGATAAACACAAACACTTTACCATACTGAACAAACTATGATATAACAATAGAAAGAACACACAAGATGATGTCTCTTGCTCCTGTCAACAACAATGGCAACTGAACATACTTTTGACATCAATGACAACTTATCACCATCATGCACGAGACACTGGCTTGGCACCCAACACTAAGTCTATGTGAAAGTCCACCTCACGACAGGGTGGCATCCCTGGTAACTCTGTTGGAAACACATCGACAAACTCCCTAAGGATGGGATGATCATCCAAAGATGTCTCAGGCTCATTATCTAATTTGTCACTCACTATGATGGCGAACATCTGGCAACCCTTCCGCATGCAGTGCTTAAGCTACTAAGCAGATATCATAAGCACTGCTGTGGGCTTCTAAATACCCACTATCTCAACTGATGTACCATGATCGTCTAAGCATCTGATTGCCTTTCGACGATAATCTAGCTTGGTTCGATGAGCCGCAAGCTAGTCCATACCCAACACCACATCATAGGATCCTAATGTCATGACTCTAAGGTCACATACTGTGGCAAAGGGTCCCAAAGAAATCTCACAGTCATGGACTAAGGCATCTACTATCATCTTGGCCCCTGAGGCTAACTCAACCACCCACCTATCACCTTGCCTAGAGGCCACTAGCCTGCAACGCTCCACTAATGATGGAGATATGAAAGAGTCAGTAGCACTAGAATCAAAGAGAATAGAAATGGGGTTACCCCCAATCATACCTGACGTCTCAATCAGTGATGCTAAAAATTAGCCTAGCAGTTATCAACCACCGCAAACCTACGGTGGGACTAACCCACGTCTCCAAAAGTCTGCTCAGATCCTCTTACACGAGGCTGTCCCCCTACTATAAAACACTGTGGACACTCTCTGGTTAGGTGTTCAGCTCCACCACAAACATAATAAGGGCCCCTAGCCTGTACCTGTCCAGTCTGAGTCCTACTCGACTGTTGCTGTCCTGATCTACCAGTAGACCCCTGTGAGCCCCTATAAGACTACTATGACCTCATAGGTCCCGTAGGTGATCCCTGTTTCCTCTGATCTCTACGTAGACCCTGCTGCTGCCAACCTCTATCATGTCCCCCATGTGCCCTCTGTTGTGTCCTAGCTCTCTACTGCTGATGTGGCTGCCGCTGTTGTGGGGGCCTAGGCGGTAAGGGTGCAGAACTAAATCCTTCCCTACGAGGTGGCTGTGATGGTCTGTGGAAACTCTACTGATGCTTTTGCTATCCACAATCCTAAAACTAAGGACGTTAACCCTACCCTTGTCCCTGAACCTCCTCAGCGATATATGCCTTCTTGGCAACATCACTCAAAGTCTGGGGGTCTGCCATATGAACAAGCCCTGCTATATTGTGGTTCAGTCCTCTGATAAACTTATGCACCAAGAGTTTCTCATCATGGAGATACTCCGCATATCAGGATAACTCAGTGAATCTACCCTCATACTGTGCCACTGTAAGTCCCCTCTGCTGGAGGTCATGAAACTCATCTATGCGACGCTACCTATAATGATCTGATAAGTATCATGCAAGTTCTCTATGAAGGTCTCCCACGTGAGAGTGTCTAATGAAAGGTGACGCTTGCACTCCTTAGTGCGCCACCAGGTAGCTGCTGCATCTCGCAACAGGTGTACTACCACACGGGCCTTCGTGTTGCCCTAGTAAGGATGCAACACGAAGTATCTGTCTAAGCTGATGAGCCAAGCCTCTACCTCAGCTCCCTCTGTGGTCCTGACATATGTAGGAGGGTTCAGCCTCAACAAATCCCTAATGGGGTCTCCTCTATCTCTGTGACTCCTGATAGGCTCATCTGTATAATACTCATAAGGTCTATGAACAATGTGCTCTACTTGTACTGCCTCATCATGCCTAGCATGACGTGAAGGGTTCTTGCTATAGGCCCTGTCAGCCGAACCAACCTCCTCTGTCATTGTCTCTGGAACCTCAACATAAGGCTCCACACGTGGTGCCCCTTGCGGCTTAATGCCGGACTCAACACGTGGCTCAACATGGGACTCAGCTCGTGGTTCCAGTCACAGATCCTTGTGAGGCTCAACACGTGGCTCTAAGTGTGGCTCAACTATAGCCAGTGGAAGCCTATCTAAAACTCCCTGTAATATCTATGGCCCAAAATCTGGGAGGGCCGGTGGTGCCTGCGGTGCCTATACAACTGACTGATCCTGTCCCTCAACTAAAGAGTCAGTGTGAATCTTAGGGAATGGAGTGCGGCGGGGCTACGCTCACTGAACTCGTCGGGGAGGCATCGTACAAAAATGAGGTAACCACAAATTAATCAAAGTTGCAGAAATAATAATGTGCCCAAAACAAGCCCAGTGTGTAAACTTAGGCTATGATACCAAATGTCATGCCCACATTTCCCATGCAGTCACGACACACAACACATGTGTCATGTCCACAGTTGCCATGTGGTCATGACACGAACTATGAAAAACTTTTCTACCTATCCCTAGGAACCCCCTCGCACGCATCTGCATGCTCGGTGGCAATATGCATAAGGCATAAACATGTCAAACATAACTGCATGATGATAGCTGTCTAGGGGGTATGCGACATGAAGTGTGTCACGTTTAGGGTTAGACTGATTTTAAATTTGAACCCTAAGTGTCCTAGGTGAAGATGATTCCGCTAGCATCGCAACCTAACTCTAGTTTAGATCTAGAATGGAGACGAAATAATAATTAAGTAAATGATGGTATGATGGTCGCATGACTAAAGTGGAAAGATGGATGAACTTAATAAAATATCGTAAAATTAAAACCCTAGAAATCTAGGAAAAATTTGACAGTATAACGCGTTTTCAATAAACGCAAAATAAAATTTTAAAATAAATCACCCATAAGGAGTTAAATAAAATTTAAGAACAAATTAAATTAAAACTTATGAACAAAATTCAAAATGATTTAAAATAAAATAATAAAATAAATATCCTGCCAAGGTCGAATAAATCAACCTTGCATAAAAAGGTAAAAAAATTCAAAGGTAAATTAATAATTAATGACAAGATGCCAAATTGGATTTCAAATTTGAGTCCGTTAATAAACATAAATTCAGCAATTACTTTTATTATCAAACTCGGAAAAATAGAGAAGGGAAGAGGCTAAGCCACTCATTCCTATAAAATAATAATAAAATAGATAATTAATTAAAGCGTTATAATTCTGCCAAGGAAGAATAAAATAAATAACCCCACCAAGAGGAGTTTAAAATAAGGGGAAAAATTCTTCCTAGATTGAATAAAATTTATTCCCAAGATAAAATATATATAAAAAAATATAACTCGAAATGTAATGAAATAAAGAAGTAAATTCCCCATTTAAAATGAAACCCAAATTGAAAGAGCACAAGAATTAAAATAAGCACAAAATAAAATAGAGTATTTTAAAAATAAATTAAAAAAAAATCTCCTCACACACTACTCACAGTAAAATATTGCTTCAAAAATAAGAAAAAGCCCTAATCCAATCTAAAATTGTTTTTTTCTAATGGAAACCCTAATTGCATTTTAATATTCCTCTTTGTTTTGCTGCCCTAATTTCATCATCTCATTTCTCTCTTGTTTTCTTTTGTTGTTTTGTCTCTCTCTCTCTCTTGCAGGTTAGGGTTTAGTACAGCCAATGGAGGCCATGGGTGAGTTTGTTTCTACCTTCCACAGAGGTTTATACAGCAGTTTAAAACCATAGTATTATTTCTTCTTTTTTTTTCTTGTCACAAAGGACGATTGTTATATATATATATATTGAAGTGTTAAGAGGTGAATCACTTGCTGCAGGGTTACAAAACTGGTGGAGGCCAGGCGGCGACACTGAAAGTGGCAGAAGGGGGGGATAGAGTCACAATGGAGATGCAAGGGCTGTTCGGTGGAGAGGGATCTCGGGGGACTGAGTGTGGTGCCGAAGGAAAGGGGATAGTGTGGGGAGGGGGCCATGCCTCCCCCCACACCCACGGGTGTGGGGGGAGGCACGGCCCCCTCCCCACACCATTAGTATTAACAGAGGCAGGGGGCGGCTGGGCCATCGACCCCCTGTTCATTTCTTTTCTTTCTTTGTTTAAAAAAAAAAACAATCTAAACCCTACTACCTCCAGCCGCTGGTTTACACTTTCTGATCTCTGTTATGTTTGTTCAGAATAAATTTCATTTTCAATATATACAATATATATATATATATATATATATATGTATATATGTATATGTATATACATATATATATGTATATGTATATACATATATATATATGTATATGTATATACATATATATATATGTATATGTATATACATATATATATATGTATACGTATATACATATCTATATGTATATGTATATATATATATCTTCTTAGCATGATACTTACATTCTATTAAAAATATCACACTTATTATATATATTTCTATATATATATACAAGTGTATATACATAATATAATATACACAGCAAAACATGCAATATATAATTTTTTTTTAATATTTTCTGTATATAAACACATTATTTATTAAACAGGAAGGAAAAGGCAACTAGATAAAAAAAGATGAAATGTCTATATATATACTTATATATACATATGTATATATAAATATACATATGTATATATATATATAAATATATATATATATATATATAAATATATATATATATATAAATATATATATATATATATATATAAATATATATATATATATATATACACATATGTATATTTAAATATATACTCAATAATTTATCTTCACATAGCAAGGGCTTAAATAATCAGAATATTAATTTTCAGCTTTATAACATAACTAGATCAGCAAACTTTCTCTCTCTTTTTTTTTTTTAGGAAACATGAATTTACATAGATTACTCTATTTTTTTTTGAAAGAATTTATATGAGGTAGAGAATGCATCTTAATCTAAATTCTATTTTCTTTACAACAGTAGCTAATTTAAGGGTACTTCCAATACAACAAACAGATAACAAATCTTAGTTATTTTTTTTTTTTTGCAAATAATAAGACAATCATATTTCTACTTTTCTCTTTCTTTGTTTTGTAAGAAACAAACTTCATTCTAGAACAAATGAGTAATCTATTCCTTGAAAAGAATAATGACAGAAATAAATATGCTTGAATTTAATGTATTTTTCCAACATACCAACACCACAAAAATAGGGAATAAACAACTTTTAAAAAAACTAGAAGGAATGTTTTCATTACAATATTTACCACAGCCACTTCAAGGCAAAAGAAACTTAACAAATTTTACAATAAAGCCACAATGGCCATGGCTCAAATAGCCAATACAATACTACTAAGCCACTAAAAAATGAGCTTCACAACAACTCCATTTCTTCATATATGCACCTGTAAATAAAACACAATAAAGAGAACAACCTAGCCACTACAAAATTCCCTCCTCCCTATCGTAGACCCGCAAGAGGGTCACCCCCGAGCTAGGGAGGTAGGGATTCACATAGGTGTAAACATTCCACAACAAGAATCAACAACATCAACACACAAAATAGCCCCAAGGTTTAACACATAACTCAACTCATGAAAATGAGTTTGATGGGGGTAGGGAATGGACCCCTCTACTTCAAAGGCCACCCAAAATACTATAACACCAATCTCATGGCCTCAAGCCAAAAATCTCCAAAATCACAACTCTCCACAAATCACAAAATAACCTCCATGGCACTCTTGCCATTCAAATGATCTCCTCAACAAGTAAAAGCCCCCAAGGCATAAATAATAAAAGGTGGGAGTGACCTCAAGGAGGTTTCTTCCCCCTACCCAAACAAGTTGAGCCTTACCTCCAAATGGAGGTGCTCTCACCATACTTCCATCCCACACAAAAATAATGAAACAACAAACAACCAAGAACACAACACAACACAATAAATAAGCAAGGGAGAAGAAACTTAGTTCAAGAGGCTTACCTTCAAAGCCCTATAATGGAAGCACATTTGGTGATGAGCTCCAAGATTTCCTAAACCTTCCAATCTTCAAGAATTTCTCTAACTTTCCCAAAGTTGCTCAAGAATAGAAAAGAACTCCAAAATGCAAGAACCCCACACTCCTCAACAAGAGGAGATAATATAGGCCATCAATTTTTGCCTTGAGGAATGAGAAGGTGACACTTGTCACCTTCTCCTTCCTCCTCCAATGCCACTTGCAAGGGAGAGGAAGTGTGAGGGTGACAAGTGTCACCCTCCAATTCCATCTCAATCCTCACCTTATCCACTTGTGCTCTCACACATGTGTGAGAAGACAAGTGGTGAGGTGGCATTCCCACTCAAACCTCCAAGAGGATAAGGGATGCCATACGGCATCCTCTTATTCTCTCAAAGAGCCATCTCCCTCCAAGATGCTCTCACACGTGTGTGAGAGTCTTGGAGGAAGATCCCACACAATTAGGAGTCTTGGAGACCTCCCAAGTTCTCCTTGGGAAAGGATTCCCAAACTTTGGGAAGGGAGGTGAGTCTTTCCCAAAGCATGACTCATCTCCCACCTTCCCTTATTTCAAATTTTCGTCACTTTTACTAAACCATAGTTTAGAGTGACCAAAAGTGAGTTAATCCAAGGGTTAGTTAGTCAAAATTGACCCTAGACCCATGGGTAACCACCTAGGGTAAATTTTGGGACACTAGAGTTCACCTAGGGGGTCATAAATCCACTTTAAATGGCCTAAAAAATAAAACAAATACCAAATGGTGTAAGTCAAATAAAAGATTATACAACACTCAATATTAATAAATTAAACAAAGGGGTACTAGGCCAAAATGATAAAATTTAAATCAAGCACTTAAATCAACATTCAATTTCAAACGTGATCCTTATCCCTATTGGGAATGGATCAGTTTCACAAGGAATAACATTGGTGTGAATTCTACCTCCAATTTCTCGTGGCTTGGGAATGTAAAACCTGCACATCTCGATCAAGTGTCAATCATATCATGAATAATCATAGCCAAAGCAACTAGAATTAAATTCATGCAATCGAATACAACAATAATCATCTATAACATAATTCTGAATTAAACTACATTTTTTATCACATGTCAAATAGTCATTATCACATAAATAATTAGGAATCACATCACAAAACATCATCTAATATTTCTCGTATGTCGGATCACAAAATAGCATCAAAGTATGATCAAATCAAATCACCATATGTCTAATCAATGTCATATCAAAATCAGGAGATATAATCAAGTCTGTATAATGAAACATAGTCTCTAAAAAGTCTGATAATGTCATCAACTGAAATGCATAATGATCAAAATAAGGAAGGAAAAATAATCGGCATCACAAAAACAAAAGGTTCTTGTGTGAATGATCACATTTTGCATTTAATTACATTTGATTTTCATTTATTGTCAATAGATTCGAGTGCAACTGCCATTGATGGATTATGTTGTTGAGTTTTGAGTCTGTCAAGCACATCATTATTTGCATTGCTTTGTTATTTGCTTAAGGCATTGAATCATTGTGTGGAATTTTTTTTTTTTGCAATTTTGTCATTGGTTGATGGTATTTTCCTTAGAGTTTTTCTCCCCTCATTGCAAAAAAAAAAAAAAATTCTTGGTAAGAAAGGAAAAATATAATTATTTCCTAGTGTTTTGGCCATATTGGGAATATTTCATGGCTTTCTAATGTTATTTGACATGGTCGTCTCTTCCTGCCCAGTGTTTGTGTCAGTGCATGGCATTTTAAGAGGACCTTGTGCATTTATCAGTTCTTTATTTTCATTTATTTTGAATAGATTGAAGCATAGGCAACGTTAATGGCTGGTGGTGTGAGGTTTGTATTCTGTGGAGCTAAGGATTGTTTGTGTTGTTTGTTCATTTGCTTAGATTGTTGCTAAAGACTTAACACCATAATTCATTAATGTTGAGCTCTTCGCTAGCTGACATTAACAATGTAATTAGTGTTTTGTATACCATGCATGGGTGTCAACTATAGTTGAATGTATTGAAACATCACATGTTCATGTCTACACTGGCCCTGATATACTATGTACATATGTATTTATATATGTATGCATATGTGTATGTATCTATGTATATATATAGGTGCATAAATATATATATATATATATTGTAACGTTAGAAAATGTCCCCTCGAGGGCTTTTCCCTCCTAAGGTTTAGCTCTCGGGTCTTTTATCTACATTTAGGACATCTAGTATTTTGACATCTCGATGAAATGATCCCTAAGTTTCATGACAAATGCGACCTAGGTGGATCCCTTGAACTTAACCCTAACCAAAATAGGGAGGGAGGACTTGGGTGCCCGCGTCCTAGTCCTACCCTATTTTGGGTCAGTCCCAAATTTTGAGTGTCAGCTTGTGACCGTTATTTAGGTCCTATGTCGACACGGTAAGTTTGAATTATGAAATTCTTGGCGGGAGTGTTTGTAGTTGCATATATAAGAATGTTTAGGCATTCATTTGTAAGCTAGATGATGATGGTGATCTTTATGCATTCTAAAGGTGATTCAAGGCTTTCATTGTGTAGTAAGAGTTGATTTGTGTTGTTTATGTGTTTTTATTTGTATATTTGAGCAATCATCTCCTCGTGGTATGAAGATATTCTTCCTTCTATGAGATCTTCACTACTAGGTGACATCATTTGTGTTTTTAAGCATTTATCATTTGGTTTTTACCTCTCCCTCACAAGGGCACACACTCTCTATCTGACAACGATGTTCTATCATGCCCACATTTCCCATGCGGTCATGACATGCAACACATGTGTCATGTCCATATTTTTCATGTGGTCATAACATGAAGTATCAAAAAAATTTCTATGTATCCCTAGAAACCCCCTTGCACGCGTCAGCGTGCTCGGTGGCAATACACATAAGGCGTAAACATGTCAATCAAAGATCAGGGTAGTGCGATTACATACACAATCCCCTACATGATGATAGCTGACTAGCAGGTTATGTGACATGATGAGCATCACCACTAGGGTTAGGATCGATTTGAGTCAAACCCTAAGTTTCCTAAATGAGTGGAGTGATTTCAACATGTGTCGAAATCAAAACCCTAATGCTAGAGCATAAAAGATTAAATAACAGCTCATCAATACATAACTATTTTGTGAAAAACATTAAAGTATTAACAAAGCAAAGATTAAATCATATAATTAATTAATCCCTGATTTCCAGAAAAATTTGGCAGCGTAATGCCTCTTGGGCGTACATGGGAAAATTTCTTAAAATAAAATAAAATAATTACCTACTTCAACACTTCCATAAATTAAATAAAATCAACGATTAAATGAATTCACCCACTTACTCCTTTCCCAAACATTAGATTAAATTAATTAAATAGATCATACTAAATAAATATTGTATAATTACAATACTAAAATTATATCCCCTAATAACATTATTAAAGTTCACTATAGTCCCCTATAAATATTAAAAGGTTCTCTACATCCACAATAAAATGATTTCTATTTCCCCAAAGTCAATTAAATTAATAATCCCTTCTAACCCCTAAATAAATAAAATTACAACACTATCTACTATCTCATATAATTAAAATCTAATAAACCTAGGGTATGAATTACCCACTCTCCAAAAGGCCAAAGGCATAAAAAAAATCAATTAACAATTTCCAAGTCAAAAAGAGAGAGGGAAAATAAATCCCACGTTCACATGGGAAAGGTAAATTAAATTTCAATTTTAAAAATCCTCCTACAAGCCCTAAAAGCTCTCACAATTAAAAATGAATTTCCTTATGAGAGAAACCCTTAACATTTTTATCTTTTCTATTCTCTCATACCCTTCATTTCTCTCTTCTCATTTTCTCCTTTCCACATTTTGTTTTTGCAGGTCTGCAAGTATGGCAGCCATTATAGGAGGGGGATCTGTCCCCCACCAAACTTACAAAAAGAAAACATAGCAGGGAGGGGTCGATAGCTAGGTCGTCACCCCTCTCTACACCCTTGTATTTTTTCTAAAACAAAACATAGACCATTACAAAGGTTTGCGGCTCCTTCAACTCTGCCGCTAGGGTTTGGGACCTATAATCTTTTTTTTTAATATATTATCATTGTCTATTAAAATATTAATATGCATTGAATATATATATATATATATATAAAGATGTATATACACAGTTAAAATTTTATTTCTTCTATTCTAAAAAGAAAACATTCCTTCCAGCATAAAATAAAATGAATATATATATATATATATATATATATATATATAAAATTCTCTCAGCCACACATAAATTTTGTACAATAAAATACAATTAAAATAATATATTTGCATAAGATATAGATGCATGTAAATTTGAATATAAGCACATATTTAAATATTCACCTATATATGTTTTTCTTCTAACAATATAACGAAGCTATCTCTAATCTTTTCTTTTTACTTGCTGTCATAATAGAAATAAAATGACAGAATCAAATCAACCTATCATTTGCAAGGTAAAGAGTAATTTTTAACTATTTTCTTTTTGAAATAAGAATAACAGCTTCTATCTATTTTTTTGATATAACCAGCAACTATTTTTTTTTAACCATTAATTTTAAAGTAGCAACATATCAATTTTTTTTTAAGAAATCAACAACTTCTTTACTATTTTCTAAAGGCTTCTACACACATTCAACACAAAATTTCTCATAGCAACATAGAAAACGAGCAACCTATTACACTTTTGCAACCACAACAAGATGGAATATAACATTAGATCTCATTTAAACAACTACATAATAAGAGAACATTTTCTCTCTTTTCTTTTGTCCAACTACAAATAGGCCATTATTTGGACATGGCTCTCAAGTAGCCAAAATAACAATACAATACCAACAAGATAAGACATCCACCCAAGCTCCAAAGATCACCAAACAACCTACAAGAATAAAACAATGAAGGGACATCCAAACCACCAAAAATGCTCTCCTCCCTACCATAGGCCCACAAGTGGGTCACCCTCGAGCTTGGAGGTCGATCTTCACACGGGTTTCAAACCACAACACAACAATATGCAAACCACACATACCAAGAAGAACATCCATACGATTTACATAACACAAAACCAATAAGAAGGAATTTGAGGGGGTAGGAGAGTGGACTCTCTCTACTCAAGAGGTTCACCCCAAACCAAAATCTCATGAATCTATCACAAAGCCTCAAGCCTAAAATACTCAATGATAACAATAATACACCAAGGCACTCATGCCAATAATATGATCACCAAAATCTATTCCCAAATGCCCTCAAGGCCACAAATATACCAATGCAAAAGAGGAGACCTCAAGGAGGTTCACTCCTCTCCCACCCCACACATGAATGGGCACACCAAGAATGGTAGTCTCATTGAAACACCCATAAAACCCAACACAACAATAATTGCAAAACACACAAAACCATTCATACAAGAAATGAAAAATACATGAGGAAGGCTCAATGCCTTGAGGCTTACCTTAAAAAGCCCAATTATGGAAGAGGGTTGTAGAAGAGCTATCCACTTTCTTCTTCAAGCCACCTTCCAAGAAACTCCAACTCTCTCCAAAAACCCTCCAAAGATAGCCAAAAATTTCAAAATGAAAGAACCCCTTTCCTCTCACAAAGAGGAAATAATATAGGCTTCATTCCAAAGCATTGAGGAATGAGAAGGTGACACATGTCACCTTCTCCTTCCTTTTCCCAAGCCACTTGCAAGGAATATGGAGTGTGAGGGTGACATGTGTCACTCTCCTATCCATTCCAACCTCACCCTCTCCACATGTGTGAGAGCAAAGGTGGAGAGATGGCATCTCTCAAAATGGGCTCCAAGAGGATAAGGGATGCCACATGTCATCACCTTATTCTCCAAAGGAAGCCCATTCACTCCAAGATGCTCTCACACATGTGTGAGAGGATTGGAGGATGGTTCCACACACTTGGGGGTCTTGAAGACTCCCCAAGTCTTCAAGGTGAGGGGAATCCATGCCTTGGAAAGGGGAATGGGTCATGTTTTAAGGCATGACTCATTTCCCACTCCAATTCAATTTTGAATTTTCGTCACTTTACTTTAAGCTAAGGTTAAGGTGACTAGATAGAGGTAACCTTAGGGTTTGGCATGCTCAAATGGGCCCTAGACCCTAGGGGTACCACCTAGGATTAATTTTATCCCATAATAAACACTTTAGGAGGTAAAATATCACATAAAATGACCAAAAAAAATAAAAAGTCACCAAGTGATGTAAATTAAATCACATAATTTCAGAACACTTCAACTAAATAAAACCAAAGGGTGAAATCTAAGAGAAATAATAAATGTAGACATTTACAAAAGCATCATACAAATTCAGACATGATCTTGGTCTCCCAGGGACTAGATCAGTCTAACACGAGAAACACATTAGGTGTGAGATCGATCTTCAATTTTCCGTGGCCTTGAAAATCACCTACACACTTGAACAAATAGATTAATCTAACATATATATATCATAGCCAAAGAAAGGAAATGTATACACTCATGCCATCGCATATTCATTTAAAACATTATAAAAAAATCTCATCATAAATAAGATTCATAATTGCATTTCTATATACTATCTCAAGATCAAAATCACATAGCAAATCCATATGATGATCTCACAACTAACATCTCTAATATCATCAAAATGCATATCACATGTATAATCATCATCAGTGAATCAAAATTAGGATGTAGTCACCTCACAACATACTAAGCATAGCTAACCAAAATAAAGGAATATAGTCTAGAGAATCTGCGTATCGGGATAAATAGTCCCCAAATGTCTAAATGTCATCAACTATAAATATGAAATAAGCAAAATAAGGGAGTGAAATAAATAGGCCTCACATCCTCCCCCCCTAAGACTAAACTTCCTCCTGGAAGTCGTCAAAGAGGTGAGGATAAAGTGTCCTCAATCTAGCTACATCCTCTCATGTCGTCGTGACCTCATCATATCTATCTGTGAGGCTGATTATTTTACCTTCCTTATTTTGATCATTATGCATTTCAGTTGATGACATTATCAGACTTTTAGTAACTATGGTTTCATTATGCAGACTTGATTTTATCTCCTGATTATGATAGGACATTGATTGGACACATGTGATTCGATTTGATCATATTGATGTTATTTTGTGATTCGATATACGAGATACATATTTGATGATGCTTGTGATGAGATTATAGTTATTTATGTGATGTGGACTATTTGACAATTGATTGAAAAATGTAGTTTAATCTGGTATTGTGTATTGATGATTATTGTTGTATTCGATTTCATGAATTTAATTCCAGTTGCTTCGGCTATGATTTTTCATGACATGATTGACACTTGATCGAGATGTGCAGGTTTTACATTCCCTAGCCACGGAAAGTTGGAGGTAGATTTCACACTATGTTATTCCCTGTAAAATCGATCCATTCCCAAGAGAGATAAGGATCACGATTGAATTTGAATGTTGATTTAAGTTCTTGATTTAATTTTATTATTTTGGCCTTAGTAACCTTTGTTTAAGATTAATTAATAATTAGTGTTGTATAAATTTTACTTGATTTACACCACTTGGTATTTATTTTATTTTGTTGAGGCCATTTAAAAGTGGATTTTTAACCCCCTTTATGAACCCTAGTGTCCTAAAAATTACCCTAGGTGGTTACCCATGAGTCTAGGGTCAACTTGGACTATCTAACCCTAGAATTAACTCACTTTTGGTCACTCTAAACTATGGTTTAGTCAAAGTGACGAAAATTTGAAATAAGGGAAGGTGGGAGATGAGTCATGCCTTGGGAAAGACTCATCTCCCTTCCCAAGGTTTGGGAACCCTTTCCCAAGGAAGACTTGGGAGGTCTCCAAGACTCCCAAGTGTGTGGGACCTTCCTCCAAGACTCTCACACACGTGTGAGAGCATCTTGGAGGGAGATGACTCTTTGAGAGAATAAGAGGATGCCATATGGCATCCCTTATCCTCTTGAAGGTGTGTGTGGGAATGCCACCTCACCACTTGTCCTCTCACACATGTGTGAGAGCACAAGTGGATAAGGTGAGGATTGAGATGGAATGAGAGGATGACACTTGTCATCCTCACACTTCCTCTCCCTTGCAAGTGGCATTGGAGGAGGAAGGAGAAGGTGACAAGTGTCACCTTCGCATTCCTCAAGGCTAAATTGAGGGCCTATATTATCTCCTCTTGTTGAGGAGTGTTGGGTTCTGGCAATTTTATGTTTCTTTCTATTTTGCAAGAGTTTGGGAAAAAGTTAGAGGAATTTCTTGAAGATTGGAAGGCTTGGGAAGACTTGGAGCTCTTCACCAAACGTGCTTCCAATATAGGGCTTTGAAGGTAAGCCTCCTAAACTTGTTTTCTCACCCTTGCTTATTTAATGTATTGTGTTATAGTTTTTTGGTTGTTTTGTTGTTTGCATTGTCTTTGTTGGGATGGGAGTATGGTGAGAGCACCTCCAATGGAGGTAATGCTCAACTTGTTTGGGTAGGGGAAAGGAACCTCCTTGAGGTCACTCCCACATTTTGCATTTATGCTTTGAGGGATTTTATTTGTTGAGGAGATTATTGAATGGCAAGAGTGCCATGGAGATTCTTGTGATTTTTGTGGAGAGTGGTGTTTTGGAGATTTTGGCTTGAGGCCATGAGCTTGATATTTTATCATTTGGGAGCCCTTTGAAGTTGAGGGGTCCATTCCCTACCCTCATCAAACTCATATTCATGAGTTGAGTTTTGTGTTAAACCTATGGGTTGTTTGTTTATGTTGTTGTGTTGATTTTGTTGTGGAATGTTCTTCACCTGTGTGAATCCCTACCTCCCTAGCTCGGGAGTGACCCACTTGCAGGTCTATAGTAGGGAGGAGAGCTTTTCAAAGTGGCTAGTTTTGTTGTTCTTGTTGTTGTGTTTATTACAGGTTTTGAGTGAAGAAATGAAGTGGATGAGAGCTCCTCTTTGTGTGACTTTGTAGTGTTTTAATGGCTGTTGGAGCCATGGCCATTATGGCCTTATTATAATTATTTCAGCAAGTTTTATGCCCTTAGAGTTGGTTGAGAAAGGTAGTGAAATGTAAATACTCTGGTTATTCTATTTAGAATTATTTATTTCCGTTATTGTGAGGTTGGTATGGTGTGGAGAAAGGCATGAGTTGATTTAGTTTCTATATTTATTCTTTTCAAGGAATAGAGTATTCATTTGTAGTGGAATGAAATTTATTGTATACAAAAAAAAGAAAGAGAAGATGTAATTATTTTCTGTTATTACCTTGACAGTTAAAATATTAGTTGTTGTTATGGATTTGAAAAGAGTTGTTTGAAAATTGTTTGAAAAGGCAGATTTCTACCTTATTGTTGCAAAAAAAAAAAAAAGAGATGCATTTCTGTGTATGTTGTCTAGTTTATATATATATATATATGGTATGCTTAAAAAAATATATAATAAGTTTAATACTAAGTTATCTTCTTACTATGCGGAAAAGAAATATCAGCATTTAAAAAGAAAATATAGGGATTAATCTGAAAGTCAATCTTCTTCTATTTGAGTTCTAGTTTGAGAAGATAAGTATTGAGTGTATATATATTCTAATATATATGCATATATAAATATATATATATATACATACATTGTGTTTTTATTCCCTTATATCATGTTACTGTCTATATGTTTATTTCCTGTGTATATGCCAGGAATAAAAGAAAATACAGAAGTAGATTCATACTGAATACCTTATATTATATACACTTATATATACATATACATATATAAGGATATATATATATATATATATATGTAAGTGCAAATAATTTCTTTATATATAAAAATACTGTAATAAGAAATGTTATTATTTTTCTGTCATAAGTTTTGGGCAAACTTTTGAGCATTGGCCTGAGTATATATATATATATATATAAATTTTTAAGGTTTTTAAATACATATATATGTATATGTATGTATGTATATGTATATATATATGTATGTATGTATGTATGTATGTATATATATACATACATACATACATGTATATATACATACATACATATACATATATACATATACATACATACATATACATACATACATATACATATATATGTATTTAAAAACATTAAAAATTTATAGACTGTTGTGATGATGTAAACCCGGCGGACTGAATTTTATAGGGTTTCTGAGTTAAACAAAAAAGAGATAAAAAAAATATATAGTTGACTGTGGGCGGCGGTCGAACCGCCGCCCATAGAGTCTCTTTTGAAGTTATGAAGGTGTGGGGAGGGGGCGTTGCCCCTACCCACACCCCCTAAACCCCATAACCATCATGCTACGCCTAGAGCCTCCCCCTCCACGAACCGCCGTCCACGCTACCCCCTTGCGGACTCGACTCCTGACCTCCCAAGCACAACCATCACTTTGCCCTCCCCTCATCGTGTCCACCTCACACTCAGCGCTCCAAACTCCGGCCGCTGCCCTTCTCCGCTAATGCTCCTCCTCCCTGCAACAGCCTGTGCATTAACCCTCACTCTGTTATTTTCTGTGTTGCTGCATATAAAGATTTATACATTTATACCATTTTACTCTTTTCACACACAAAAAAAGAAAGATACAGTGTAAATAAATGGAGAGAGGAAACATTGAAGGATTGAAGGTATACCTCTGGGAAGTATTCCATGGTTTCCATGGGAGTTTTGAAAACCCTAACCTACATGAGAGGCAAACACAAAAAGGGAGAGAAGAGAAAATAAGATAAAGAAATTAGGGCAATGGAGAAAACAAATGCAAAGTGAGATTAGGGCTTTTAGAATTAGAACTTTATATTTTTTTTATTTGAGAGAAATATGTGAGGATGAGGGGTTCAAATTTTAATTTTGTTTTTAAGCCTCTTTTCCTCTTTGATTTTATTTATTTCTTGAAGACTTTCAACTTGCCTTCTAGGATTGGGATGGGTTGATTTTTGCAATATTGATTTTTGTCTTGTGTTCTGAAATTAACTTCTGAGTAAGGGTAATTTTCTTTCCCCTTGTTTATAGAATCATTTATATGGGGGTAATGAATTTTATTTTTGACAAAATTTTTATCTTTTCAATTTCATCTATTTTACCATTATTTTGTGGGGAGAGTTATTTAAACTCACCTCCCTTATCAATTAAATTTTTGAGTAAGATATTAAATATAATGTCAAAATTATATTTAATAACGGACTCGTTTCTTTTTCTTAGTATTTATCTAACGTCTTGTCAGTTAAAATAATTTAAATTTTATTTTATTTACTTTATATCATTTTGAATTCGTTCTTAATTTTAAATCTAATTTAATTTTTATTCTTAAATTTTATTAAATCCCTTCTGGATGTTTTATTTTTAAATTTTATTTTGCGTTTAGTAAAAATGCATTATGCTGCCAGAATTTTGCTAGATTCCTAGGTTTATTTTATGCGATGTTTTATTTATTTTAATTCCATCATTCCACTTGAATCACTCGCCATCTTGCCATTGTTCTACTTATCACATTTCAATATGAGTGAAGTTAGGGTTCGATGTTGGCAGAATCTTCTTCACCTAGGAAACTTAGGGTTCAGATTAAATTCAGTCTAACACTAGAAGTGACACACTACATGTCGTATACCCCCTAGACAACCTTCACCATCACGGTTATGTTGACATGTTACGCCTTACGCGTATTACCACCGAGCACGCAGACGCGTGTGAGGGAGTTCCTAGGGATAGGTAGAAAAGTTTTTCATAGTTCGTGTCATGGTCACATGGCAAATGTAGACATGACACGTGTGTTGTGTGTCGTGACCACATGGGAAATGCGGGCATGACATTTGGTATCAGAGCCAAGTTTAAACATCGGGCTTGCTTTGGGCACATTATTATTTGTGCAACTTTGATTAATTTGTGGTTACCTTGTTTTTGTAGGATGCCTCCCCGATGAATTCAGCGAGCACAGTCTCGCCACACTCCATCCCTCGAGGTGCACACTGAATCTTTAGCTGAGGCATAGGCATAGATAGTTCCACAGGTACCGCAAGCACCATCGGCCATACCAGATATTGGGCCATAGATATTACAGGCTTTACAGGTAGTTTTAGATAGGCTTCCACCGACTGTAGTTGAGCCGCACATAGAGCCACGTGTCGAGCCCCACGAGGATCCGTGAGAGGAGCCACGTGTGGAGCCATGAGTCAAGTCCTGTGTCGAGCCACATGTGGAGTCCCACGTTGATCTGTGAGGGGCACCACGTGTGGAGCCTTATATTAAGGTGCCAGAGATGATGACAGAGGAGGTTGGTTTGGCCGACAGGGCCCGTAGCAAGAGCCCTTCACGTCATGCTAGGTATGATGAGGTAGTATGAGTAGAGCACATGGTTCATAGACCTTATGACTATTATACAGATGAGCCTATCAGGAGGCCTAGAGATAGAGGAGACCCCATTAGGGATTTATTAAGGTTGAACCCTCCTACATTCGTTGGGACCATAGAGGGAGCTGAGGTAGATGCCTGGCATATTAGCAAGGACAGATGCTTCGCGTTGCATCCTTACGAGGGCAACACGAAGGTCCATGTGGTAGTACACTTGTTGCGAGATGCAGCAGCTACTTGGTGGCGCACTAAGGAGTGCAAGCGTCACCTTTCTTTGGACACCCTCACATGGGAGACCTTCATTGAGCACTTCAATGCGCGCTACTTATCAGACCATTACAGGCAGCGTCGTATAGACGAGTTCCATGATCTTTAGCAGAGGGGACTTATAGTGGCACAGTATGAGGGTAGATTTACTAAGTTATCTAGATATGTGGAGTATCTCTATGATGAGAAAATCCTGGTGCATAAGTTTATTAGAGGACTAAACCACAGTATAGCAGGGCCTGTTCGGATGGCAGACCCCCAGACTTTGAGTGATACTGCCGAGAAGGCATATATCACTAAGGAGATTCAAGGACGAGGGCAGAGTTCATGCCCTTAGTTTTAGGATCGGGGACAGCAACAACATCAATAGAGTTTCCGTAGACCATCACAGCCACCTCATAGAGGAGGATTCAGTTCCGCACCCTTACCTCCTAGACCTCCACAGCAGCAGCAGCCACAATAGCAGTAGAGAGCTAGGACACAACAGAGGTCACATGGGGGACATAATAGAGGTTAGCAGCAGCAAGGCCCACGTAGAGATTAGAGGTAGTAGGGACCACCTGCGGGACCCGCGAGGTCGCTGCAGTCTTATAGGGGCTCGCAGGGGTCTACTGGTAGATCATGATAGCAACAGTCGAGTAGGACTCAGACTAGATAGGTACAGGCTAGGGGCCCTTGTTATGTTTGTGGTGGAGCTAGACACCTAGCTAGAGAGTGTCCACAGGGTTTTACAGCAGGGGGACAGCCTCGTGCAGGAGGATCCGAGCAGACTGTTGATGATGTGGGTAGATCCCACCGTATGTTCACGGAGGTTGATAACTGCCAGGCTAATTTTCAAGCGTTAGTGATTGAGACATCAGGTATGATTAGGGGTAACTCCATTTCTATTCTCTTTGATTCTGGTGCTACTGACTCATTCATATCTCCATCATTAGTGGAGCGTTGCACGCTGGTGGCCTCTAGGCAGGGCGATGGGTGGGTGGTTGAGTTGGCCTTAGGTGCTAAACTGACAGTAGATGCCTTAGTCCACGACTGTGAGATTGCTTTGGGACCCTTTACCATAGTTTATGACCTTAGAGTCATGACATTAGGATCCTATGATGTGGTGTTGGGTATGGATTGGCTTGCGGCTCATTGAGGCAAGCTAGTTTGTTGCCGAAAGGCGATCAGTTGTTTAGATGATCGCGGTACATCAGTTGAGATTGTGGGCATGCAGAAGCCCACAGCAGTGCATATGATATCCGCTCAGTAGCTTAAGTGCTATATGCAGAAGGGATGTCAGATGTTCACCATCACAGTGAGCGACAGATTAGATAACGAGCCTGAGGCATCTTTGGATGATCATCCCATGCTTAGAGAGTTTGCCGATGTGTTTCCAGCTGAGTTACCAGGGATGCCACCCTAACGTGAGGTAGACTTTCACATAGACTTAGTGCCGGGTGCCGAGCCAGTGTCTCGTGCACCCTACAGGATGACCACACATGAGCTCATTGAGCTCAAGTTACAGTTAGAGGACTTGCTCGAGAAGGGGCACATCTGACCGAGTGTTTCACCTTGACGCACTCCTATCATCTTCGTGAAGAAGAAGGATGGGTCTCTTCATTTGTACATGAACTACAGGCGGTTGAATAAGGTGACAGTGAAGAAACGTTATCCTTTGCCTAGGATTGACGACTTTTTCGATTAGATGCAGGGAGCGAGGGTGTTCTCTAAGATAGACCTAAAGTCCAGGTATCATCAGCTACGTATCACAGAGGTAGATATCCATAAGACTACCTTCTAGACTCATTATGGCCACTATGAGTTCACAGTGGTTCCCTTCGGCTTGACGAATGCCCCTACAGTGTTCATGAGTCTCATGAATGGGGTGTTCCGTACCTATTTAGATCGGTTAGTGATCATATTCCTCAATGACATTTTGATCTATTCACAGACCAAGGAGGAGCATGAGGAGCACCTTCGTCAGGTTCTACAGTGTTTGTGAGAGTAGAATCTTTATGGGAACTTGGCAAAGTGTGTATTTTTCAAGACAGAGGTTCAATATCTGGGGCATATCCTATCTGGCAATGGAATCTCAGTAGATCCATCAAAGATCAGGGCTATCAGGGATTGGCCAGCACCCACTAGTGTGATAGAGGTCAAGAGTTTTATTGGGTTAGCTAGTTATTACCATTGCTTTGTTGAGGGATTTTCTCAGATTGCGTACCCCATCACTTCCCTTCAGAGGAAAGGGAAGAGCTTTCTATGGACTGAACAGTGTGAGAGGGCCTTCGGGGTCCCCAAGGAGCATCTTACTAGTGCTCCTATTTTAGCGGTTCCTGATCCTGCAGTAGATTTTATGGTTTGCATGGATGCATCACTTGAGGGATTGGGAGCCGTACTTATGCAGGGTGGTAGAGCGATCGCGCATGAGTCACGAAAGGTCAAGACCCATGAGCTGAACTACCCCACACATAACTTGGAGTTAGCGGCAGTGGTTCATCCTCTAGTTTGTTAGAGGCATTTCTTATTGGGTCATCGCTTTGAGCTCCATTCAGATCATTACAGCCTTCAGTATACCTTTACACAGCCGAATCTGAACGCTCATCAGTGGCATTGGATGGAGTTCCTCTGTGAGTATGACTTTGATGTCCACTACATCAAAGGGAAGGAGAATATGGTTGCCGACGCATTGAGTCAGAGGTGCCACGAACTCTTGACCTTGACTCTGAGTGTGGACTTGAGAGGTCGCATTATTTAGCATTTGCCAGAGGATGAGTGGTTTCTCAAGGTGCAGTAGGAGATCAGTTCATAGAGGGCCCTTGTGGGCAAGTATATAGGGTATTCATTTGAGGTAGATGGGTTACTTCGTCATCGACAGCGCATCTATGTACCCCGTGCAGGTGACCTAAATACTGTAGTGTTATCAGAGGCTCACAGAGCACCATATGCGGCATATCTGGGGGTGAAGAAGATGCATGCCGATCTATGACAACAGTACCATTAGGCGGGTATGAGACGAGATATAGCAAAGTTTGTTGCTCGATGCCTTAAGTGCTAGAGGGTCAAGGCCAAGCATCAGCATCC
Organism: Cunninghamia lanceolata; assembly: GCA_027924645.1. NCBI lineage: Eukaryota > Viridiplantae > Streptophyta > Pinopsida > Cupressales > Cupressaceae > Cunninghamia > Cunninghamia lanceolata. The sequence continues at coordinate 90,107 of BSBN01000501.1, read as the reverse complement.
AATGGGTCTTCTTTACCTACATGATATACTTGAGTGGAAATGGGACACCATTTCCATGGATTTTATTGTTGGTCTTCCTATGTCTTCGCGTCGCCATGATGCCATCATGGTGACAGTCGACAAGTTGACCAAGGTGACGCACTTCTCACCTGTATGCACGACGTATAATGTGCCAGTAGTGGCAAGAGTATTCTTAGACAATATTGTGAGATTACATGGAGTACCTCGCCGCATAATCTCAGATAGATTCTATATTCACTTCAGCATTCTAGAGAGCCTTGTAGCAGGCGTTGGGCACATAGCTCAACTTTAGCTCCGCTTATCATCCCAAGACAGATGGACAGACAGATCAGGTGAATTAGGTGTTGGAGGACATGCTTCGGATGTATGTTATGGACCATCAGTCTAGATGGGAGGAGTATCTGTATCTGGTTGAGTTTGCCTACAATAATGGGCATCACAGCTCGTTGGGTATGCCTCCCTTTCAAGCTTTATATGGTAGACCATGCAAGACACGATTGAGTTGGGATCAGATAGAGGACAGAGTTGCCATTGGTCCAGAGCTATCTTAGGATATGGAACAGTAGGTCACACTAATTAGGCAGAGGTTATAGGAGGCACATGATAGACATAACAAGTATACTGATGCTAAGAGGACTAATCGGAGCTTCTCGGTGGGTGACAGGGTATTCCTTAGAGTGCGGCCACACAAGAGTCCAATCCATTATGGAAAGGGCTCTAAGCTCGCACCACAGTTCGTAGGACCCTTTGCGATTCTGGAGCAGATAGGACTAGTCGCTTATCGTCTAGCGTTGCCACCTAGCATGTCATGTATCCATGATGTCTTTCATATTTCTATTTTGAGATGATATATATCTGATTTATCTCACGTGCTGGACTGGAGTACTTTACAGGTAGAGGCGGACAGGCAATTGGCTTTGGAGACAATTCGCATATTGGCTCGTCAGACGCTGGGCCTTCGAGGTCTAGAGTTGGACTAGGTTAGAGTCCAGTGGGATCGTTATGATGAGGTCACAGCAACTTGGGAGGATGCAGCTAGTTTGAAGGTACTCTACCCTCACCTTTTTGACGACTTCCAGGAGGAAGTTTAGTCTTAGGGGGGAGGATGTGAGGCCGATTATTTTACCTTCCTTATTTTGATCATTATGCATTTCAGTTGATGACGTTATCAGACTTTTAGTGACTATGGTTTCATTATGCAAAGTTGATTTTATCTCTTGATTATGATAGGACATTGATTGGACACATGTGATTCGATTTGATCATATTAATCTTATTTTGTGATTCGATATACGAGATACATATTTGATGATGCTTGTGATGAGATTCTAGTAATTTATATCATGTGGACTATTTGACAATTGATTGAAAAATGTAGTTTAATCTGGTATTGTGTATTGATGATTATTATTGTATTCGATTTCGTGAATTTAATTCTAGTTGCTTCAGCTATGATTTTTCATGACATGATTGACACTTGATCGAGATGTGCAGGTTTTACATTCCCACAAGAAATTGGAGGTAGATTTCACACTATGTTATTCCCTGTAAAACCGATCCATTCCCAAGAGGGATAAGGATCACGTTTGAATTTGAATGTTGATTTAAGTGCTTGATTTAATTTTATTATTTTGGCCTTAGTACCCTTTGTTTAAGATTATTAATAATTAGTGTTGTATAAATTTTACTTGATTTACACCACTTGGTATTTATTTTATTTTGTTGAGGCCATTTAAAAGTGGATTTTTAACCCCCTTTATGAACCCTAGTGTCCCAAAAGTTACCCTAGGTGGTTACCCATGAGTCTAGGGTCAACTTGGACTATCTAACCCTAGAATTAACTCACTTTTGGTCACTCTAATCTATGGTTTAGTCAAAGTGACGAAAATTTGAAATAAGGGAAGGTGGGAGATGAGTCATGCCTTGGGAAAGACTCATCTCCCTTCCCAAGGTTTGGGAACCCTTTCCCAAGGAAGACTTGGGAGGTCTCAAAGACTCCCAAGTGTGTGGGACCTTCCTCCAAGACTCTCACACATGTGTGAGAGCATCTTGGAGGGAGATGACTCTTTGAGAGAATAAGAGGATGCCATATGGCATCCCTTATCCTCTTGAAGATGTGTGTAGGAATGCCACCTCACCACTTGTCCTCTCACACATGTGTGAGAGCACAAGTGGATAAGGTGAGGATTGAGATGGAATGAGAGGATGACACTTATCATCCTCACACTTCCTCTCCCTTGTAAGTGGCATTGGAGGAGGAAGGAGAAGGTGACAAGTGTCACCTTTTTATTCCTCAAGGCCAAATTGAGGGCCTATATTATCTCCTCTTGTTGAGGAGTGTGGGGTTCTGGCAATTTTATGTTTCTTTCTATTTTGGAGGAGTTTGGGGAAAAGTTAGAGGAATTTCTTGAAGATTGGAAGGCTTGGGAAGGCTTGGAGCTCTTCACCAAATGTGCTTCCATTATAGGGCTTTGAAGGTAAGCCTCTTAAACTTGTTTTCTCACCCTTGCTTATTTAATGTATTGTGTTATAGTTTTTTGGTTGTTTTGTTGTTTGCATTGTTTTTGTTGGGATGGGAGTATGGTGAGAGCACCTCCAATGGAGGTAATGCTCAACTTGTTTGGGTAGGGGAAAGGAACCTCCTTGAGGTCACTCCCACATTTTGCATTTATGCTTTGAGGGATTTTATTTGTTCAGGAGATTATTGAATGGCAAGAGTGCCATGGAGATTCTTTGTGATTTTTGTGGAGAGTGGTGTTTTGGAGATTTTGGCTTGAGACCATGAGTTTGATATTTTATCATTTGGGAGCCCTTTGAAGTTGAGGGGTCCATTCCCTACCCTCATCAAACTCATATTCATGAGTTGAGTTTTGTGTTAAACCTATGGGCTATTTTTTTATGTTGTTGTGTTGATTTTGTTGTGGAATGTTCTTCACCTGTGTGAATCCCTACCTCCCTAGCTCGGGGGTGACCCACTTGTGGGTCTACGGTAGGGAGGAGAGCTTTTCGAAGTGGATAGTTTTGTTGTTCTTGTTGTTGTATTTATTACAGGTTTTGAGTGAAGAAATGAAGTGGATGAGAGCTCTTCTTTGTGTGGCTTTGTAGTGTTTTAATGGTTGTTGGAGCCATGGCCATTATGGCCTTATTGTAATTATTTCAATAAGTTTTATGCCCTTGGAGTTGGTTGAGAAAGGTAGTGAAATTTAAATACTCTGGTTATTCTATTTAGAATTATTTATTTCTGTTATTGTGAGGTTGGTATGGTGTGGAGAAAGGCATGAGTTGATTTAGTTTCTGTATTTATTCTTTTCAAGGAATAGAGTATTCATTTGTAGTGGAATGAAATTTATTGTATACAAAAAAAAGAAAGAGAAGATGTAATTATTTTCTATTATTACCTTGACAGTTAAAATATTAGTTGTTGTTATGGATTTGAAAAGAGTTGTTTGAAAATTGTTTGAAAAGGCAGATTTCTACCTTTTTGTTGAAAAAAAAAAAAAAAGAGATGCATTTCTGTGTATGTTGTCTGGTTTAAAATATATATATATAAATACATATATATTTTCTGTATGGTATGCAAAGAAAAAAATATAATAAGTTTACTACTAAGTTATCTTCTTACTATTCAGAAAAGAAATATCAGCGTTTAAAAAGAAAATATAGGGATTAATCTGAAAGTCAATCTTCTTCTATTTGAGTTCTAGTTTGAGAAGATAAGTATTGAGTGTATATATATTCTAATATATAGATTTATATGTATGGGAATACATATATATGCATATATAAATATATATATACATACATCGTGTTTTTATTCCCTTATATCATGTTGTTGTCTATATGTTTATTTCTTGTGTATATGCCAGGAATAAAAGAAAATACAGAAGTAGATTCATATTGAATACCTTATATTATATACACTTATATATATATATATATATATATATATATATATATATATATATATATATATATATATATATATATATATATATATGTATGTATATAGGTATATGTATATGTATATATATATGTATGTATATAGGTATATGTATATGTATATATATATGTAAGTGCAAACAATTTCTATATATATAAAAATAATGTAATAAGAAATGTCATTGTTTTTTTGTCATAAGTTTTGGGCAAACTTTTCAGCATTGGCCTAAGTATATATATAGACTTTTGTGATGATGTAAACCCGGCGGACTGAATTTTGTAGGGTTTCTGATTTAAACAAAAAAGAGAAAAAAAATATAGTTGACTGTGGGCAGCGGGTGAACCGCCGCCCACAGAGTCTCTTTTGAAGTTATCAAGGTGTGGGGAGTGGGCGTTGCCCCCACCCACACCCCCTAAACCCCATAACCACTATGCTACACCTAGAGCCTACCCCTCTATGAACCGCCGTCCACGCTGCCCCCTTGCGGACTCCACTCTCGACCTCCCAAGCGCAACCGTCACTCCGCCCTCCCCTCGCCATGTCCACCTCACACTCGGTGCTCCAAAATCTAGCTGCTACCCTTCGCCACCAATGCTCCTCCTCCCTACAATAGCCTCTGTGCACTAACCCTCACACTGTTATTTTCTGTGTTGCTGCATATAAAGATTTATACATTTGTACCATTATACTCTTTTCACACACAAAAAAAGAAAGATACAGTGTAAATAAATGGAGAGAGGAAACATTAGAGGATTGAAGGTATACCTCCGGGAAGTATTCCATGGTTTCCATGGGAGTTTTGAAAACCCTAACCTGCATGAGAGGCAAACACAAAAAGGGAGAGAAGAGAAAATAAGATAAAGAAATTAGGGCAATGGAGAAAACAAATGCAAAGTGAGATTAGGGCTTTTAGAATTAGAACTTTATTTTTTTTTTTATTTGAGAGAAATATGTGAGGATGAGGGGTTCAAATTTTAATTTTGTTTTTAAGCCTCTTTTCCTCTTTGATTTTATTTATTTCTTGAAGACTTTCAACTTGCCTTCTAGGATTGGGATGGGTTGATTTTTGCAATATTGATTTTTGTCTTGTGTTTTGAAATTAACTTTTGAGTAAGGGTAATTTTCTTTCCCCTTGTTTATAGAATCATTTATATGGGGGTAATGAATTTTATTTTTGACGAAATTTTTATCTTTTCAATTTCATCTATTTTACCATTATTTTGCGGGGAGAGTTATTTAAACTCGCCTCCCTCATCAATTAAATTTGAGTTAGATATTAAATATAATGTCAAAATTATATTTAATAATGGACTCGTTTCTTTTTCTTAGTATTTATCTAACGTCTTGTCAGTTAAAATAATTTAAATTTTATTTTATTTACTTTATATCATTTTGAATTCGTTCTTAAGTTTAAATCTAATTTAATTTTTATTCTTAAATTTTATTAAATCCCTTCTAGATGTTTTATTTTTAATTTTATTTTGCGTTTAGCAAAAATGCATTATGCTGCTAGAATTTTGCTAGATTCCTAGGTTTATTTTATGTGATTTTTTATTTATTTTAATTCCATCATTCCACTTGAATCACGCGCCATCTTGCCATTGTTCTACTTATCACATTTCAATCTAAGTTAAGTTAGGATTCGATGTTGGCAGAATCTTCTTCACCTAGGAAACTTAGGGTTTGGATTAAATTTAGTCTAACCCTAGAAGCGACACACTATGTGTCACATACCCCCTAGACGACCTTCACCATCGCGGTTATGTTGACATTTTATGCCTTACGCGTATTGCCACTGAGCATGCAAACATGTGCGAGGGGGTTCCTAGGGATAGGTAGAAAATTTTTTCGTAGTTCGTGTCATGACCACATGGAAAATCTGGACATGACACGTGTGTTGTGTGTCGTGACTGCATGGGAAATGCAAGCATGACACTATCCCACTGAACCCTAACCTAGTCTATCTCTTGACCTTGAAGGCACAGTGTTCGACGAGCCAATATGCGAATTGGCTCCAAAGCTAGCTACCCATCCGCCTCTACTTGTAGAGAACTCCAGTCCAATACATGAGATAAATCAGATATATATTGTCACAAAATAGACACATGGAACACATCATGGATGTGTGATAGGCTAGGTGGCAAGGCTAGACGGTAGGCTACGGGTCCTATTCGAGCCAATATCTTAAAAGGGCCAATGAACCATGGTGTGAGCTTAGATCCCTTTCCATAATGGATTGGACTCTTGTGTGGCTACACTTTCAAGAAAACTCTGTCACCGACTAAGAAGCTCTAATCTAGTCTCTTAGCATCGGCATACTTCTTTTGTCGATCCTGCACCTCCTAAAGTCTCTGTCTAATCAAGGTCACCTGCTACTCCATATCATGTACTAGCTCTAGCCCAATGTAAACCCTATCCTCTATACGGTCCCAACTCAATGGTGTCCTGCAAGGTCTACCGTACAAGGCCTGATAAGGAGGCATATCCAATGAGCTGTGATGCCCATTATTGTAGGCAAACTCAACCAGATATAGATACTCCTCCCATCTAAACTAGTGGTCCATAACGTACATGTAGACCATATCCTTTAACACTTGATTCACCCTCTCCATCTGACCATCTATCTTGGGGTGATAAGCAGAACTAAAGTTGAGCTGTGTGCCCAACACTTGTTGTAATGCCTTCCAAAAGGTTGATGTGAACACTGAGTCCCTGTCAGAAATAATGCAGCGAGGTACCCCATGTAATCTCATAATGTCATCTAAGAATACTCTCGCCATTGTCGGTGTATTGTACATTGTACGTATAGGTGAGAAATGCGCCACCTTGGTCAACTTGTCAACTGTCACCATGATGGCATCATGGCGACGAGATGACATAGGAAGACCAACTATAAAATCCATGGAAATGGTGTCCCATTTCCACTCAGGTATCCCGTGAGAGTACAAAAGACCTGCTGGATGCTGATGCTTGGCCTTGACCCTCTAGAACTCAAGGAATCAAGTAAAAAACTCTACAATATCCCATCTCATACCCGCCCAATGGTACAATTGTCGTAAGTTGGCATACATCTTCTTCACCCTTGGGTGTGTTGCATAAGGGCTCTATGAGCCTCTGACAACACTACTACATGTAGGTCACCTACATGGGGTATATAGATGCGCTTTCGATGTCTAAGGAGCCCATCTGCCTCTAGTGAGTAACCTATAAACTTGCTCACAAGGGCCCTTTGTGACTAGATCTCCTACTACACCTCAAGAAACCACTCATCCTCAGGCAGATGCTATAAAATGCATCCTCTCAAGTCTACACTCAATGCCAAGGTCAGGATCTCATGGTGCCTCTGACTCAATGCATCAGTAACCACATTCTCCTTCCCTTTGATGTAGTGGACATCAAATTCGTACTCGCTGTAACATCAAAAAATGTCCCCTTGGCGGCTTTTCCCTCATAAGGTTTAGGACATCTTAGTTCATAATTTGGCATCTCGATGGAGTGACGCCTAGATTTCATGGCAAAGTGGACCTAGGAAGACACCTTGACCTTAACCCTACCCAAAATAGGGGGGAGGACTTGGGCACCCGCACCCTAGTCCTGCCTTATTTTAGGTCAGGCCCAAAATTTAAGTGCAGTTTATGACCATTATTTGGTCCTTTTTCCGACACGGTAAGTTCTGATTTTTGAAATCTTGGTGGGAGTGCTTGTAGTTGCATATAAAAGCATGTTTAGGCATTCATTTGTAAACTAGATTTCAACTAGATGATTACTAGCAAGCTATTGTGTTCTCAAGGTGATTCGAGGCTTTCATTGCGTTGCAAGAGCAGACTTGTGTGTTTTGTGTGTTGATATTTATAGATTTGAGCATCAATTTCCTCATGGAATGAAGAGCATCTTCCTCCCATGAGAGCTTCACTACAAGGTGACATTATATTGTGTTTTCATCATTGATTCCTTTGGTTTTTGCCTCTGCCTCACAAGTTCATGCACTCTTTATCTGACAAAGGTGTTCAGAGACTTAAGTGTCCTCTAGGGCTTGACTGAGGCAAGCCTCTAAATACCACAACCCCCAAACCAAATCTTGTGATTGCAAGTTACAGGTGTCGCATGTGGAAAAAGTGAAGTTGTAAGAAGGATTGGCAGCATCAAGGATTCAGGATCTAAAGAAAATCAAGACACAGGAGCATTTCCAGGACTTGGGCGCTTGCTCTAGTGTCCTTCGCAGACAAATTTCTAGAAACAAAAGTTATAGGGCTGATCAGTGTCGAAAGGAGGTCTGGATCCCATGAAGAAACTAGTACCTTGGACTAGGGCACCCACTCTAGTGTCCCCGACTGTTCCACTTTGGGACCCCAAAAATAGGTACTCTGTGATTTGGTATTTTACTCCTGTCTGCAAGAGCTTTTCCTGTTATTTGTCAATTTGTTGCCATATTTGCATAATTAGGGTTTTAATGGTTAATTGAGAAGAGCAGAAGGAAAATTGATAATTAAATTCCCTAATCCAAGTTTTCCTACATCTCACAGTGACCTAGGCTATGATTGTTCTCACCACTCAACCCTAGATTCTTGAATGTATAGTGGAGAGGAGGGTTTGAACATCAAAACACTAAAACATTAGCAAATCCAATTTTCCTCTAAACATTTTGGTGAACCCATGCTTTTGGACTTAAATTGTAACTTGTTGAGTGTGTGTCTTCAGATTTGGATTAATATCATTCATTCATATAGTCATTCATTTTATTGCATTGAGAAAAATTCAAAAAAATTGCATTGTTTGGCTAGCTAAATTTCATCAATTCTTTCTAAATTTTCCTAATTCATGATTTTTGCATCAGATCTGATATAAACTATAGAAAAATATAAAAATTCATAAATTTGCATTGCATTTTCATTATTAATTTGCTAGTTTTTTGTAGAAATTTTGACAATTTTCATATAACCAGTAATTCCAAAATCTAGGGTTAGTAGGCAAAATATTTTTTTTCAGATTTTTATACTGATTTTAGAGGCTCATTAAAATTAACATTTGGCTGTAGTCTTGCTTTTTAGTGTAAATTTGAATTTAGATTTGAAATATTTGCATTTTTGCATAGAAAATTTCAACAAAAACTAGCAATTTTGAAGCATTTTCATTAAATTTGCATGGGTATTTTGCATTTTCAAGATTGAAAATCATTTTTAGATCTAAGAGTATTTATTTCCCATTATAAATCAGACTTCAAAACATTCTCATAGTATTTTGTCCCAAGATCTCAAACCTAGGGCTTCAAAAACAATGATTTTCACTAAATTTGGCCTTATCGACTCTATAAACTTGCACCATAGGCATGTTGTGAAGGATATTTTCACACTAATTTTATATTATCAGGGTAATAATTTACTACCCCTCATAAAAATCTTCACAATACCCTTTTACCGGGCTCTTGTAGTGAAGTAAAAAACTACACATTTTTACTATTTTTGCCCTAGGGTTTGACCTAGTTTGCACTCCAAGTGTGTTGTGATCAATTTTATGGATTGAGGTAACTAATATTATTGATATTATTTTCTATACCTCATAAAATTCCTTACAACACCTCTTTTACTAGGTCTTGGAATTAAAAAACTGTGAAAAATTGCATATTTTGCTATATTTTCACTAGGGTTTTACCTTAAGTGGCACTAAAAGTGTGTTGTGTTGGGTATTTTGGCACCAAGTGGCTGTTATTTCTGATATTATTTGTTTTCCATCATCATTTTCCTCACAACACCCTTTGTTATGCTCTCTTGCATTGAGTTTTGGTGAAAAAAGTGTCTATTTTGACATATTTTCACTATATTTCAACTTGGCCTTCATTGAAAATCAAGTCAAGAGTGTGTTGAGAAGGATGTACCATGATTAAGGAATCCAAATCAAGGTAAAAACATAAACCAAATGCATGCAAAACAAATATTTATATCTTAATAGGAAGACCCAATCCAAGAAGGGTGAAGGAGCTTGCACCCAAATGCTCCAAGATATACCCTAGATGCTCAAATAAGATGTAAAATTCTCTCAAACTATGCAACTCACACTAGCTCAAGATTTTAGCATGATAACACTACTCAAATTGTGGATTAAAAATGGCTTGAGAGATGGTGTATTTTATAGGATTTTTGGAGAGAATTTGATCCAAGGGTGGAGATTGATTTAAGAGATCAATGGTGGAGGATAAAGATGATGTGGAGGGCCAAGATTCAATATTAAAAAATGGAGGGATGAGAATAAAGATAAATTTTTAATTCATCTTGGGAAGAGGGGTCCATAAATGAGGTTGGGTGAGATGGATTATATGTGAATTAAAAATCCACATGGGGAAGAGAAAATAAATTTAAAATTCATTTGGGGAAGAGTGGATATTAATGAGTTATGACATGTGTAAGGGGTGTAAGACGTATTTAATGGAGATTATGACAAATGTGTATTAAAAATTGATTTATTTGGCATGGAACTCAATTTTTTAATTCAGGGGTTATAGGGAGAAGTGTTAATGAGGGTTTGACCAAATTAATTAGGGTGACTAGCCTAATTAATATGTCTGGAATAAATTAGCAAGTGGATTAATGAGGTGTTTAGATTAATTAAATAAGGTTTCATTTAATTAATCCTAAGGCTAGGATGATGTAGGTTAGGGTAGGTAATTAAATAATGACTATTTAATCACCTAGGGTAGGGATAGGTTAATTGATAGGTTGAATTAATTAGATAAACATGATTTAACTAATTAATTGGGTTTAGTGAGAAGGGGGAAATTTAACCAAATAAATATTGTATATTTATTTAATTAATTGTGTAAGGTTAAACTATTGAATTAATTAAATTAATCCAATTGTAGGGGCTAAAATGATGACAAATTAGGTGATGAAGAGATAATTAATTAAATAAAATTTAATTAATTAATTAGAAGGGAAATAGGTGTGTTTAGGGATGTTGGGAGTCAGTTTGATGGTGAAGACATTTTTAAGTGTCTACATTTACCCCTCTTTGACATGGTGTCAGGACCTAGCAAGGGAGTGGCATCAGGTCAAAGAAAAAATTTGCCCTAGCTGCATGGAGGAATAAAATGGGTGAGGGATTCGCCCTCGAGAGATCAGGCAAAAAATATTTTTTTTTGGGTGGACTCTTGAAAGGGACAAAACAAAGGTGAAAAATGAGAAGAGTACGGAAAAACAAGTCAGTAGGAAGAAGAAGGGGCGAAAAAGGAGTTAATATGCTTCTTAGGGAAGGAAAAGATGGAAGGGGGTTGACATGGTTAGTTATAAATAGTAAAAAGTGGGCCCAAAGGTGATTCATTTGCACACTAGCCAATAGAGAAAGAGAGAGCAAGAGAAATGGTAGGAGGCAACAACACACCATTCTACCCTTGATACTCACACCTGGCAAAGTGGGTACGGACCTACATGTGATCAGAGGATGCTAGTGAGTGGGTGAGTTGTCGATCCCATCTTCGTATTTTAATTTTTGTGCTTTTTTAGGTTGATTTTTGTCAGGAAAAATGGGTAGGTTAGGGCGATTACTGCTATTTTAGATGCGGCTAGCATGAATTTTAGGTGGTCTAGCGCCATTTTATATAGTGGAGCTATTTATATAGGGGTAAGCGCTATTTTTAGAACTAGCGTGATTAGGTTGTGTAGCACCAATTTGGGAATTGGCACATTTTTTGGGGCTAGCGCTATGTGTGCTAGTTAGTAGCACTAATTTTTATATTAGCGCTAGTTTAGGGTATGTGAGCGCCAATTTGAAAGTTGGCGCAAAGTTTAGGTAAGGGCAACATGATTTTGCAAATCTGTGCAATTTTTGGGCATATTAGCACCTATTCGTGGAATGGTGCTAAATGGGGGGAAGTATAGTACTTTTTGAAATAATAGCACTATTTTGAGGGAATTGTGCCACCAATTTTTCTGTTGGCGCCATTTGGCAAGGGGGGAGCACTAAATGTGATTTTAGTGTGATTTGTTGGTTTGTTAGCACCTTTTTTTGAGATTAAGGCTTGGGTGAATTTTGTGATGAAATACAGATTGATGGGGCATTGTGGCATCGCGGGAGCAGAGGATTCCTAAGGATATGGCACTATGGGCAGAGTTTGATGCACCTACAAAGGCGTGATTCGGTGCATTAGGGTTGCGGACACCTGCAGAGATGCTTGTGGTGTAGAAGCACCAAGCCTTGATGACAACATTGATTGAGAGATCTAGGCTAGAGACATGCTCATTTTTGTTGCCGACGGGTGAGATTACTATCACCCTAGAGGATGTGTATCAGATCTTGAAGGTTCCAATACATGGGAGATGAGTGATTTATGATGTGGGAAGAGGAGGACCGGCATTAGAAAGGGCTTTCGTACCAGGGGTGATTGTGCTAGTGGAGGATGATCGAGCCATGAGTTATCATCAGACTCTTGCAGCTGGGGAGCAGAGCTAGGTTCTCTTTCTATGTGCTTTGATCAGTGGGGTGGTGATGCCTGATAGGAGAGGGCATGGATTTTCAGTTGGCTAGGGGGAGGTTATAGAGGAGATGGTGGTGCACGGGATGGTATTTGCATGGGGTCCCTGTATACTCGCATAGCTATATCATGAGATGTACACCATTGTGTACCATTTGGACAGTGCATTATCGACGGGGGTGACACTTCTACACATTTAGGCCTATGAGCATATTCCGATCACTCGTCCTATAGGAGCATTGCATTGACAGCCTTTTGAGGCTTATGTGTTCAGATACCGAGGATAGCTACATTACTCATATAAAGGTATGCTCAGATCTTGGAGGAGACTGTTAGATGATGTGACACCAGTGGTATGGAGGCCATACATAAATTGTGAGAGGTGGCTAGATGAGGATGATCAGTTACCCTATGCCATTCAGACACGATATATTATGGGGTGAGGAGATCAAACTATAGACAGATATATTCCATCTCAGGTGATGAGACAGTTTGGCCTGTGACAGGACATTCCACAGGTGATGGACATATTTGGATGGACACATAGGGACAAGAGATGGCCTCCATGGATAGCACCGCAAGTAGCTATTACAGATTTTGACGCATTACAGCCACAGTAGTGGGACTGGTGGAGTGATATTGTGGACATAGGGACCACACCTGATTATGATAGATGGTGGGCTGTATGGCAGCCTATTCGACTTATAGATCTAAAGGAAGAGTCAGACATGGCTATGGAGGAGGGCGAGGATGATGATGATGATGACTCTGATGGAGGGGGAGGTAGCTTGGTGAGGAGAGCTCCTGGGAGAGACAAGGTTGGCAGCGAACAAAGTAGCAGGGATCAGAGGGGGAGGGTCAGATAGGAACCACTGCAGAGAGGGCCATCACAGAGAGGACTTATGCCACTACCTAGGGGACCACCACCGCATCATGCACAGAGAGGATCGGGGCCATCTGGTAGATTGCCAGTGCAGTCAGGGTAAAGAGCAGCAGGACCACCTCCTAGGCCCACAAGTCAGCAGGTGAGGGCTAGCAGTTAGCAAGTTAGACCCACAGGGCATCAAGTTAGGCCAATAGGGCAGCACGTGGTGATAGTAGCAATGACTAGGGTTAGTGTCTTTGGGAGCCCAGGTGTAGGGGGTTTAAGAGGAGGTGGAGATGAGACTGTTGCAGAGAGACATATATCATGGTGGAGAGGCTGAGAGGGGGATGATGAGACAAAGCTAGATACCCTGCGGGTCTGGATAGCTAGTTATGAGGACACCTTACAGAGGTAGGGTCAGGAGTTGGCACAGCTCCGAGGACTTTTTGCAGCTATACATGGAGGTGGTGAGGACAGGGATGGACAAATTAGTGCACTACAGGCATAGGTCCTAGCCTTGACAGCAGAGCGAGACAAAGAGATAGGGCTTCGGCAGGCAATAGAGGTTGAGATCACTAGATTGCAGGGATTGGTGGTAGGTGGTAGCTCTGCACAGGTAGTACAGCTACAGAGCCAGCTGATATAGCTATAGGGGTAGTTGATGGAGGAACAGAGGCAGTCATCCCAATAGGATTTTGTGCAGATTATTATTATGGAGCTTACTGCATAGCTGTTCCTCAGGAGCAACTGATTCCTATCTATAGTCAGAGGAGTAGATCTGGGATGTCAGGTTCACATAGATCGAGGTCCATTTAGTCTGTAGCTCAGCCATCACCACAACAGGTTGCGACATAGGTAGGATAGCCACCTTAGCCACTATAGCCACCGCAGCCACCATAGGTTCCAGAGTGGTCTCCTACTCAGTTCGAGAGGGGTTCATCAGCCCAGGGTTGACATTTGTATTATTTTGGCCCTTGGAGGCATTATGTTTTGACAAATTTTTGATGTAGATATATGAGCGATGTACATTTTTTATGATGATTTATGAGATGATGATTTTGAGGGCCTACATGTTGTGTATGTGATGTTTTTATATGATTATGATGATGCTTATGTTGATGGATGCAGTATGTTTTATAGATTATACATATTATGATGATGTGATGATTTTGTGAGATGCTATGGATGTGTTGTGTTTATGAGATGTATTATGGTGATGTTATGGATGTACTTATAATGTGATAGATGTAATGATGGTTTACTTGTGTTGATATATGCATGTTTGTGATTATGAATTATGATGTGGATTAAAATGCAAATAAATGCTCAGATTAATAAACATTTATTATGGATGCAAAATGTACTGAAATGGAAGTACATGCTTATCTTAATAAACATATATTATGTATGCAAATGTAAAATTGAGAAATGAAATGGACTAAATGATTATGTTAATCAACTAATTGGTTTTGTGTGATGTTTTATGTAGTGACTGAGTCATGATTATGTTTTTGTACAACCCTGGACGATGGGGCTTGGTGGTAGGGGGATAGGTAGGGAGGGGGGGATGATTTATGGGTTGGGTAAGGGTATGGGATGGGGGGGGGAGGTAGTTGTTAGGTCTAGATTTACCATGTCATTGAGGGGGGGAAATTTGATTCAGGATGTGTTAGGTGGAAATGAGCGGGATAGGTGGGGTTAGTGAGAAGATTGGGAGGGGAACTAGATGGGGGGAGGTAAAAAATTTGGGCCCAAATAGTATGGATGGATGGATGATTAGAAGGATGATTTTAAGCTAGCAATAGTAGTTACATAAGATTATTTTGAGAGCATTTCTTAGTTTATTATAGCAATGTAGGATAGTTTTCACAAAAGGTATGAAGTGACCTAAGTGATGATGTATATATCCCACAATTGCATGGACTAGACCCACAAACAATAGGTTGATGTCATACATGCCCAAGGTAGTATAACCTTGCCTAGCTGAGGAAGGAGACTCATAGCCATGAGTGCCCATAGTACATATAAGGTATTAATGCTTGTATATGCAAATGAGGCACATCATGCTAGAACCGACCCAGGCTTCAAGATATGAATACTATTCTTGGATTGATGAAACCAACCGACAAGCATGACCTACAGAAACAATGACCATGTCCACTCTAGGTATTGTCCTCCACTGACCATGATATGATGAGATCAAGGTAGCTTTGGAATTGACCTAAAGCGAGACAAGAAGATAAAAATCAATAATAAAAAAGACCAACAAAAAGATACAAATAGCCATTGTTTGCTCTTGCCAAGATTAGTGTTGATAGGATGACAGATTCTTGCCCATTATAGGAATGATATATCCTAGGATGCGAATCAGTTGGATGTTGTTAGATAATTTTTGAAAGATGGGCAAAAGTACAGTTAGGGCATGTGTAGGATCATAGTTGGCATGTTGATTGATGATTTCTTTATGAGGTGTGAGGTTTTCATCTGTATGTTTAGCATGTGTATCATCTGTTGGGTCTAGAAAGCTCAGTTAATAGGGACCATCCAAATGGGTTGGATGGGTGAATCTTATATACCTAAGTACTGAATACTTCCTTCATATTCTAGACTACCTACATACCCTGTATCCACAGGATCAAGGTACTTTCAAGATGCAGACAAGATGAATATGTAATTCTAGCTAGACTTGATGATGTGGGAATGGTTTAAGATGGATATTGATGAGGAGATGATGATTGTGGGTGATCATGAGTAAGTTTGAAATCGTGCTGATGTCGCGAGAGCAGTGTAGACACCCAAATTTGTCCCAACTTTGTCAATGTCTTGCAACACCTTGTCAAAAACATCACTTAGACATCATGTAGCATTTTGTCCTAAATCCCACTCTTAATCCCATTTATCCATTAGCCAATTAATTAAATAAATTTTATTTATTTAATTAAAATCCCATTCAATCCCATCCTTATCCTACTTAGCCAATTAATTAAATAAATTTTATTTATTTAATTAATTTCACATACCTAATCCCACTATCCAATTAATTAAATAAATTTTATTTATTTAATTAATATCCAACTCATATCCCAACTAATTCAAATATTTTATTTGAATTAAGTTCTCACATTTCATTATAAGCCGACCTTCCAATTAATTAAATAAATCTTATTTATTTAATTAATTTATCTTATCATTTAGCCGACATGTGTGTCTCTTTCATTTAAAAAAAGATAAGTGGTACTACATCCTTTTATTTAATATCTTTTATATGTAGTACTTTTTATGTACACAAGCACACATGAGCCCTATTCTCCTTGACACTTGTCAAATGACTACAACTCCCTTGAAGAGTGGGATAACCTAATCAATCCTAGCCATCCACATCAATCAATTAGCTTTTTAATCTCAGCCGTCCATTGGAACCAAGCCTTTCCTATAAACCAAACCCCTCACAAGCCATTAGCATGCATTGAGCCTCAAGTACCCTTATCCTGCCAAATCTTCTAGAAGGCATTGAGCTTCAAGTAACATTATTCTGCCAAATTATCATTAAAATGCATTGAGCTTCAAGTAACATTATTCTGCCAAATTATCATTAAAATGCATTGAGCTTCAAGTACCATTATTCTATCAAAATATCATTAGAGCCTTTGCATCATTCATCTATCATCTTCATCTTAATGTTATGCTGCAGAAATGAGCACCCAACATTCTTCCAACAATAATCCTTCAAAATCTTGCATGCTCATGCGAGGTGGAGAAGAGCAATGGAGATAAATCAAGCATAGCGTGGAGATCGGTTTGCATTTGCATTTCTTATTTTGATTTTCATGTTGTCTTGTGCTTCATTGTGCATTGCTAGGGTTTTTATCATTGGTGTTTATTCATTTGCCCTGATTTGCAATTTTACCCTAACATACATTTGGCACGCCCGGTGGGACTCACTTTGCTTGATCTTTTTTTGCAGGTTTTTGTAGTAAAAATTTGCATTTGTCTAACCCCCATTGTTGAGTTTTGCAGGTTTAATTAACTTTTTGTTGCAGATCCGCTGTTTTTTCGACAAAACCCTAGGTTTTAAAGATTTCATCATATCTTCCAAACGGCTGTGAATTTTTCTACAAGATTTTAGCAGAAGTTTGTCCATGATATAAGGAAGCTACAGCAGAAACATTTCGTGTTTATCGCGATTTTTGCGGGATTTATCACGTTTTTATGTTTTTTCATAAAATCACAATTCTAGGCGTAAATCAGCGAATTTTTCAGAAATTTTTACATTTCTGGAAAGCTCTTAAAATTATAATGGGGGTCTATGTTTTGCAGATTTAATTTGGAAGTCGTTTATATTGCGAAAACATCAGATCTTTGCCGACTGTACCATTTTCATAAATCCGCATTTCTGGGCGCAAATCAGGGAATTTTTCTGATTTCTTTACATTTTCGGAAAGCTCTCTGAAAATTAATGGGGGTCTCTTCTTTGATTTTTTAATTTTTGAATCAAAAAGCTATCGAAATAATCAAATCTAATTCGGCTATGCATCTAAAATTACAATTTTCCTTGCCTGATGAGCCTATTTTTTATGCCTGCATTATAATATCATTTTTTTTTTATGTTGTAGGTGATCATAAGGAGCTCGAACAACATTGACATCAACATCTACATCAATTTGGAAAGCAAAAATAATCAGGTGCATTCATTCTAATCTTTCATCTTAATCATTGTTTGCAAACACATTTGAAATTTGGGCATAAAACGAACAATTGTTTGCAAATTCACATCAAAAAATTGGGCTAAAACAAACCATTATCTTTCATCACATTTAGATTTGGGTTTTAAAACAAACAAGTGCTTGCATTGTCTTCCACACATTGAATTTCTAAGGTTAATGAACCCCATGCGAGTGTGACCAAGTAAATGTGTATGCTCTCTCCTCGCATCCCAACACAAACTTGGAGATCAAAAATATTTACTTGTGTTGCTTTTGTTTAGCCTTAGAGAGGCCTGCCTTGGTATCCACCCCAAGGGAACGACCTCAAGCGGTACTTTCATCCGGTCCGCTATAAAAATCAGAGGATAAGGTGAAAGCCAAGTCTAACCGGTATTAGCGCTCACCATACAGTGCTAACTCGAAAGGAGGTGTACCTTTGTGTATATTAAAACTCCTAGTAGGGTTAGTTAAAGTCTTAAGTGGCTTGCTGGATGCTCGTGGGGTGCCGGTCCCCCGGATTTTTATTAGAACCTCCTTGTGATAGTGGCCTTGCCTTAACTAGGACTTGTTGAATTGTCTTCACGTGCTTGCTTAACCAACATCACATTATTCCAAACTAATAACTTGCTTATGTGTCTTGCGTGAGTGATTCATGTGTGTATATGCATAATCATTTGTTTGAATATTGCCACATCAAGCTCTAAACACCCAAACACATAAAGACAAGTCATCCTACACATTCTTCCAATAACATTCAAACCCAATCACTTTCATCCCAAACATAGCCAAGTCATCCAAACAAGCCACATCATCATCCAAATCCCTAAACAAGCACTTGCTAAAAGGACTTAAGGCAAACACTTGGTGACAACATGTCTACACTAGAGGACCCAACAATCAAATTCCAAAGATTCCTCCAAAATATTTATCAAGGATTACAACCCCTAAACCAAGACGCCATTGAAATATTACAATTCTTCATCCAAAAAGCTCAACCCCATGCAAGCCAATCACCTCAATTGCAACACTTCATAGCCCAAGCTCAACACCTTTTCGCCACTAGTCAAGCTCGACAAGTACAACAATCCTTAGCCACTTCACACCAACCTAATCCACTTCATAGCCACATGTCATATCCATCCACTTCCTATCAACTTAATCCACCTATCCACCAAGTCAATGCCACATCAACCTATCAACCTCCACCTCAAGCTTATCCAATCCCTCATACCACCATTCCAATGCACTATCAAGCCCATCCACAAGGCAATCAAGTGATATTACAAGAACAACATCCAAGTCCAAATGGCCTTTTGTACATAAATCAAGCAAATCCAAGTACACCTTTCCAACAAGACCACCAAGCACCATTAATAGACCTAAGTCCACCTTTACAACAAGAAGCACATCCAAGTCCAAGTGGTCCCTTGTACATAAATCAAAGCCCAAGTTATCCTATGCAAGATCTAATAACCTTTGACAAGGGAGATACCAATCTAGAATGGCCTCCACCATCCAATCCCATACCAACACATGAGCCAACTAATCCTATCCCAACACCACCATGTGATCCTGCTCCTAATCCATTGGTCCATCTACCTTCCAAACCACCAAGCCCTCCATTACCTTCATCACCATGTCATTCTAATCCTTCACCAAAGGATATGGCTGAGAGAGTTTTACAAAGGATGCTTGAAACAAAACTCATTGCACTTCCCAAAGTCAAACCATGTGAAGCAAGTCCATATGATGAACATGATTATTGTGCATACCATAGGACCAAAGGCCATAATACAAATCAATGCCCAATATTTGTCTCAATTGTTTACAAGGTGTACCTACCTATAATGGGAAAACATGCCACATCATCCCAATCCCATGTGTCACCCTCATCTAGTCCAAATCCTAATCCATCCAACCCAATTAGCCCTCAACCTAATCCTAATCATAAGCCTACAACACCATCTACTATTATCATCCATCCATTATATTGTCCATCCACTCATACCCTTGCGAAGGATGTGATCCATTGGCTACTAGCTAGGAATAAAATACCTCCATGTCAAACACCCATTCATGAGCCTACCAATGAACTTCCAAAGGTTATGTCCAATCCTATAATCTCATCATGTGGTTCACATATCCTTGAGCCTCTTCAAGAGCCTTCCATTAACATGCCTAGCCCTTTAAGCCCATCATGTGACCTACAAGCCAACAAGTCTATTCAAGAGTCTCCAACCACAAGCCTAAGTCAAGAGCCTATCCAAGAATTATCCACTTCCATTCAAGCAACCCAAGAGGTATGTCAAAGGTTTAATCCTAAGCATGTGGAAACATTAAGCCCTAGTTCAACTCAAGATCAAAACACTTTCATGCACCCCATCCATAACATCTACCTTCTTTATGATCAAGATGATACCTATGAAGAAGCTATCCATGAGCACCTTGATCCTATCCATAATCTTATATCTATCCATGAGCAAGATATCCACATTGCTCATAGTCATCCACCATCTAGCCCTATCCATAATGAACAAACATCCACTTGTCATGATAAGACACTTGTCCCCCAAGTAAGCATAAAAGATCAAACAAATAACTTGGATCTTAGTCAATACAATGCTAATCAAGATCCTAATGATCCTCCTTCCACATCCACCATCAATTCCACTTCAAGTCCACCATCATGTCCTATTGGTCTTACCACCTTCCTCCATGAGTGTTGTTCTTTAGGACAACGACGACCTTTATCCACTTCAATTTCTCTATCCAATAATGAGCTCAAGTCTAGTGTTCAAACTACACCAAGTCCTATAGTCAAGCGCATACTCCAAAACATGAACTACCAAGGCAAAGGTCTAGGCCTTTATGAAAAAGGTATTTTGGAGCCAAACCATGTCAAGATCCCTCCATGCTCATATGGCCTTGGATACACACCCCAAGGTAAACAAGGCCAAGATGTTGGTAATCCCTTCATGCATCCTAAATCTACCACTTTCCATCACACCCCCCATCATCTACCCAAAACATATGTTGTCATTCCAACTCCATCATCTTATAAATGTCAAAAGCATGTGACCATACACCTTCCGCCATCCACTTTGCCTCCACTTTTACCAACTCCAAATATCCCTCCATCCACCTTGCCACCATTGCTTCCAACACCTAACATACATATCATTCATAAGTATCCTTACATTCCTAATCATGGCCAACAAAAGCACACATCGTTTAAGCATAAAGCTTCCAATCATTCCATCCACTCCACCCACCCCATGGAATTCCAAAATAAACATTTGGATGCCTTTATCTATAAAGCCAAAAATCTAACTAAAACTCCTAAGGACCCTCATGCCTTAGGGTATCAATGTGAAAAGTCTCTAAATCATCCATATTCTAAGCAAAGTACATTCACAAAGCTATCCAAGCCCATACATCCAAAAGCAAAGCCCAAAAGTAAAATGGTTTTGGTTCCTAAGCAAATAGCTAGCAAAGCGAATGAGGCATCCTCATCCATATCTAAGCAACCATCCAAACCCTTACCTCCAAAAGCAAAGCCCAAAAGCAAAATGGTTTGGGTTCCTAAGCAAATAGCTAGCAAGTCAAATGAGGTATCCTCATCCACATCTCAAGAATCCCAACCAAATATATCCATCCAAGAGCCTACTTCCATCCAAAACTTCCATTCCCTTCCAAAATCCCACAAGCAAAAGCACTAAAAATACTAAATCTATGTGGGTTCCTAAATCACTTCATCAACGATATCCTAAGCAAACATCTCCATTGCTTCCTACACCACCATCTCATCAAAAGCTTCAATGTTTATCACGGTGTGTGCAACCATTGGTCATGGTTCCCTTCCACTCCGCAGCACCTCCACACAACTACATCTCTCCATCTCCCATCCATGCAATCCCTTATCAACATCTATGAGCATAATGACATGGTCCATGCGAGGACATCCATCTCTAAAGGGACTACCAACATCCATTGAACTAGCCACTTGAGTCCCTCCTATCCATTACCATGATGAAAACCTGGCAAACAGGCGCCATGTGTAATTGTCATGTCATCTCATCTAAAAGCAAAAAAGCAAAAAAAAGAAAAAAAAAAAAGTCAAAATAGTAAAGAGAAATCCTTTCGTCCAACGGTGAAAACCTGGTAAACAGGCGTCTTGGATAAGTACCATGATGAAAACCTGGCAAACAGGCATCATGTGTAGGTTGATCTTCTATGTCACTTACACTTGGGGGCACATTGTCTCATCCAACCTATCCATTTCCCAACTATCTATCCCATTATATCATTTTCCATCCTATCCTATCCTACCATTACCATACCATCCTGCCATCCTTAGCCATTACATAAACATGCCTATCCTACTGAACCCATTTACCCATCCTTCCACCTTTTGATCTTGATGAAGACATAGGGGCAAAATGTTGAAACATGCTTGGATATTTCTTGGCATACCTTCTTTCTAAACCAAGTCCTATCCATTGACAATTTATCCATCCCATCCAAACCAACCCATCATGTCATCCCTTTGTCATGAGCCTTGCAATATAAAATCCATCATGTGTCATGCAAAAAATCCTAAGCATTACCACCTAGAATGGGGCAATTTCTTCCTATGCAACATAGCCTTTGGAGATCACATCCTAGCTCCCTTATGATCCATCCACTATGGTGTATCCTTATCATGAGCTTTCCATCTTATAGCTTATCCCCATCCATTTATCATGAAGCTTTCCACTATAAGCTAACTATCCATTTATTATGAGGCACACATCCATCCCTTATATGGCCAATCCTCTTATCTATCCATCCAATTCTCATGAGCCTTTCATCCCATTTACTATGAGCCCATCCTTTTATCCATCCAATCCCATTCATCAATCCTTGCACCTAGACTTGGTTTTCTCCCTTGTCATTGGTATCAAGCACAAAGGCTACCCAAATTGTAAATCCATTGATGTTCCAAAACATTTAAAAATCCAAAAAAAATCAAAATATATCCAAAATCCAAAAAAATCACAATATCCCAAAAAAAAATCTAAAAAAAAAAATCAAATATTCAAAAAATCCAAAAAAATTAAATATCCAACGAAAAAATCCAAGCAATAAAACCAATCACATCATCCAAAACAATCCACTCTAGCATTCAATCAAAATCAAATCCTCATCATCATCAATTCTTCCTATCAATAACATTCATTCATCCATTTCAATCAATCACTTCTTCCAATCATATCAATCAAATCAATCTAAGCAATGATCTTAAATCCAAGTCACAATAATCCATATTAAGCAAGCCAATCACTCAAGGAACATTATCCAATCAAATCAACAGGTTTTGAAGCTCATCTTGTCATGAGCCCAATCAATCATTATCAATCATCAACAATGGGATATAGCGTTCCCACATCCTTGTGTTGATCTAGGGATATAGCTTTCCCCACAATGACAACACTATCTATCAAAACAAACAAACAATTAATCATTGGTTTATGACTTGACAAGGGCACTACCTTGTTTGTTTTACATCCTTTGAGCATACTAAGAACACTTGCTTAAGCTTAGATTGAGTGGACACTCCAATCATCACACCATCTCTATCATCATTCAATCTAATCTAATCATCAAAACAATCAGCCCAGCAATTACAAACATCACAACTCAAAGCACATCAATCCAATCATCAAAACAAATCCTATCAGTCATCAGCATCAACACCAAAGAAAACCCAAGCACATCAAGCTAGCCATCAAAACAAATCCAATAACTTCAGCAAATCAAAAGTAGCACAATCCACCACATATCATCCCATCATCAACATTTCATCAATCTCAATCCATTTTTATCATCTCATCAATAAAACACAACATCAGAACTACATCTCATTTCCATCGTTAAGTGCCTTGATCCCGTGGATATAGAGTATGTAGGCAGTCTAGAGTACGAAGGAAGTGCCCAGATTCAGGCACAAGCGATTTTCCTCTTTCTTCTCTCATCATTTCTTCTATCATCTATCTCATACATTATTAATAAACAACTTCTTCCAATCAATCTATCATAGCACATCAATCCAATCATCACTTCATCTAATCATCCTTCAATCATCTTCCAATCATTCCAAGCAAAGATCCAAATGCAAGCCACTCCTTAATTCATACCAATCAAGTTAATCAATCAAGCCAAGTTATCCAAGCTCAATCAATGGTCTTGATCCTAGCCTTGTTGTAAGCCAAATCAATCAGCCAATTAGCCAACCAACTCAACAAACAACCTTGTGTTGATCTAGGGATATAGATTTCCCCGCAATGACAACACTCTCAACTATTATCAATCCAACAATTAATCATTGGTTTACAGCTTGACAGGGGCAATACCTTGTTTGTTTTTGTATCATTTGTGCATGCTTGCTTGCTTGCTTGTGTGTGTTATCATTTTATCTTGCATTTGCATCATATCGATATCATTCCAGCTAATATTCATATCTTGTATCCAGACAAGGTTGTATTACGCTGGGGCATAAGACACATCGTCACCTTGGTCCTCATACCTTGGTGCATAACGTCTAGTGCTATATCAAACATCATGGTTGCTCACTTTCATTGCAGCATAACGCATCATCATTTCTTCTATCCATTCCCTTATCTTTCTTCCTTGACCAAGCCATTTCTTTTCGAGAGCCTACCCGTGTTTGTCCAACCCGCCTAACCTCTCGAGGGGGCATCATCATCATCATCATCATCATCATCATCAGCATCCCTATCAATTATCCATACCTTAACTTCTTTGAAATGATGTTACTCGATACAAAGCTCATCATTTCGAACATCATCTCAAAGAGGGGCAAAATGTAGACACCCAAATTTGTCCCAACTTTGTCAATGTCTTGCAACACCTTGTCAAAAACATCACTTAGACATCATGTAGCATTTTGTCCTAAATCCCACTCTTAATCCCATTTATCCATTAGCCAATTAATTAAATAAATTTTATTTATTTAATTAAAATCCCATTCAATCCCATCCTTATCCTACTTAGCCAATTAATTAAATAAATTTTATTTATTTAATTAATTTCACATACCTAATCCCACTATCCAATTAATTAAATAAATTTTATTTATTTAATTAATATCCAACTCATATCCCAACTAATTCAAATATTTTATTTGAATTAAGTTCTCACATTTCATTATAAGCCGACCTTCCAATTAATTAAATAAATCTTATTTATTTAATTAATTTATCTTATCATTTAGCCGACATGTGTGTCTCTTTCATTTAAAAAAAGATAAGTGGTACTACATCCTTTTATTTAATATCTTTTATATGTAGTACTTTTTATGTACACAAGCACACATGAGCCCTATTCTCCTTGACACTTGTCAAATGACTACAACTCCCTTGAAGAGTGGGATAACCTAATCAATCCTAGCCATCCACATCAATCAATTAGCTTTTTAATCTCAGCCGTCCATTGGAACCAAGCCTTTCCTATAAACCAAACCCCTCACAAGCCATTAGCATGCATTGAGCCTCAAGTACCCTTATCCTGCCAAATCTTCTAGAAGGCATTGAGCTTCAAGTAACATTATTCTGCCAAATTATCATTAAAATGCATTGAGCTTCAAGTAACATTATTCTGCCAAATTATCATTAAAATGCATTGAGCTTCAAGTACCATTATTCTATCAAAATATCATTAGAGCCTTTGCATCATTCATCTATCATCTTCATCTTAATGTTATGCTGCAGAAATGAGCACCCAACATTCTTCCAACAATAATCCTTCAAAATCTTGCATGCTCATGCGAGGTGGAGAAGAGCAATGGAGATAAATCAAGCATAGCGTGGAGATCGGTTTGCATTTGCATTTCTTATTTTGATTTTCATGTTGTCTTGTGCTTCATTGTGCATTGCTAGGGTTTTTATCATTGGTGTTTATTCATTTGCCCTGATTTGCAATTTTACCCTAACATACAAGCAGATTTTTGAAATTTTTTCTGCTTTTCAAATGCTTTTTGGATTTTTTTATTTTCTAATGTTTTTTGATTTTTTGATTTCCTCTATACAGAAGGAAGCTTACAAGGATCTTTATAGCATGATGGTAGCCTTGGGTGGGGAGATGTGGGGTGGGTGACTGATGTTTCCAAATTCCAATTCATGGAAGGTGATTTTGGCATAGAGTGTTGTGGTGGAAAGAGGACTTATTAGATGGTAGAACCGGCCACTATGCATGGTGCCTGAAATAGGTTTTCACCATGGTACCAATCCAAGGCATCACCGAAGTGATTTTCACCATTGGAAGTCTTTATTACACTCAGTTTTTTTTTATTTTTTATTTTATTTTTTATATTTTTTGCTTAGGATACTCAATGGGTTATGCATAGAATTTCTTTAGATGCAAGATGTTCATAGGCTCATCCAGAAGCTTCCCCTTAGGTGTTGTAAGCTGGTATACTCCTAATCCACAGCTGGCTATGATGATATAAGGCCCTAACCAATTGGGTTCAAACTTTCCTTTCTTAGGGTGCTGTAAATTTTTCTAGTTTTCCATAAGGACAAGGTCGCCTACTTCAAATTTTTGGTTCTTGATTTCCTTGTGATAGCTTCTTCTAAGGTAATTTTGGTAGGCCTGCAGATGGTTCAATGCATCTAGACATTTCTCATCTAGTAATTCTAACTCATGTAGCCTTACGACTCGGTATTCCTCATCAGTGATTATGTTTTACAGAGATACTCTTAAGGATGGGAGCTTGACCTCAACATGTAAGATGGCTTTGGATCCAAATACAAGGGAATACGGAGTGGCTCTTGTGGGTGTACAGATGCTTGTTTGATAGGCCCATAGGGCGGGATTGAGATGAAAGTGCCAGTCATGGCTAGCTTCATTAATCATCTTCTTTAGAATGCAGAGGATGGTTTTATTTGAAGCTTCTGCTTGACCATTACCTTCAGCGTAATATGAGGTGGAGAAGTGGTGTTGAATTTGGAATTTCTCGCACAAGGTATGGACTTCCTGGTTCTTGAATGGTTTTCCATTATCTGTGATAATGGAATGGGGGATGCCGTAACAAGATATGATATAATGGAGGATGAACTTGGATATTTGAGTTCCAGTAGTGAAAGTGAGTGGTATTTCTTCCACCCACTTAGTGAAGTATTCAGTAGCAGTGATGATGAATTTATGGCCATTGGATGATGGTGGATGGAATTTCCCTACAAGGTTGAGCCCCCACTATGACAAGGGCCACGAAGTCATAATTGGTTGTAGTTCTTGCGATGGGGCATGAATGAGATCTCTGTACTGTTGACATGGCAAACACTTCTTTACAAACTGGTAGGCGTCTCGTTCCATGGTTGGCCAGTAGTACCCAGTTCTCAGGATCTTCTTAGCTAGAGTAGGCCCACTTGAATGCGCCCCACAAATGCCTTCATGTACCTCTTGGAAGGTTACTTCAGCTTATCTAGAGTCTAAACATCGTAAAAGCATGCCATCAAGACTCCTTTTTTATAGGGTGTCACCTATGAGGAGGAAGCAGGAGGCTCAGCGGATAAATCTTTTTTGTTGCAAGGTAGATAAGTTGTGGGGAATGATGTTATCCTGGAGGTACAGATAAGTCTCTTGATACCACAGGGATAAGGGACCAATGATTTCGTACACTAGCTCTGATTGGGGAGAATCATATGCTAGAATGGGGAGCTCTTCAATCAGGAATTCATACTTCTTGTTATCTTTCTTCATATCAACCAGGGATCTGATTGTTGCCATGGCATCTACAGTTTTGTTGTTGAGCCTTGGGATTTGTTCAAAGTGAATATCATCAAAATAGTCTTTGAAGTCATCGGCCATCTTCTTGTAAGGTAGGAGTTTGTCATCGTTAGTTTTGTACTATTGTTTACTTATGGGATGACCAGTTGGGAGTTGCATATACTATCAATTTTTTGATTTTCCATTTGATTGCCATTCATAGACTTGTGATGAGGGCCTCATATTCTGCCATGTTGTTGGTACATAGAAATGTAATTTTGAATGATTTAGGGATGGTGTCACCTTGAGGAGTAACAAACAACATGCCTTCCCTCGAGCCTCACTGTGTATATGACCCATCAAAATACATTTTCCATGTTTTTGCTACTGGTGCTATTGTCAGTATGGCTTCATCAAGGAACTCTACGAGTGTAGGATGTTCTACAGGAATAGGTGCTTTAGCCAATTGATAGGCAATGACCTATCCTTTGATAGCCTTTCTCTCTATGTATTCAATGTCAAATTCATTGAGAATCATGACCCATTTTGCCATTCTTCCAGTAAGAGCATCTTTGTTTAGCAGATATTTTAGTGAATAGATCTTGGCAATGAGCTTAGTTTTATGATTGAGCATGTAGTGTCTTAATTTTTGTGAAGTAAAGACCATGGCTAGGCATGCTTGTTCAATGGGTGTGTAATTTAGCTCATAGGTTACCAAGGTGCGGCTAATATAATATATAGCTCTTTCCTTCCCTTGTTCATCATGTTGTGCCAACAAGGCCCCTATTGTGGTTTCAGTTGCTAAGATGTATTAAAGGAGAGGCTCTCCTTGCCTTGGTGGAGTGAGAACAAGGGGATTAGTCAAATACTCTTTTAACTGGTCGAAGGCAGTCTGACACTGATTTCCCCAGATAAAAGCTGTATCCTTTCTAAGCAGGTGCTGAAAAGGTTGACACTTATTAGCAAGCTGAGCAATAAATTAATGGATGGACTGGAGTTTCCCTTGTAGACTTCGTAGTTGTTTCAGTGTCTTAGGAGGAGGCATTTCTGTGATAGCTTTGACTTTAGTAGGATCCACCTCAATTCCTCTTCTAGAGACTATGTATCCCAAAAGCTTTCCTGAGGTAACCTTGAAAACACATTTCTTTGGATTCATGCTTACATTATATTTCTCCAGCCGGTCGAAGATCTTTGCTAACACATCTAGGTGTTCCTCTGTTATCTTTGATTTCCCTAACAGGTCATCTACATAATCTTTCATGATGTGGTGGAAAATATCGTGGAAGATGATGGTCATAGATCATTGATAAGTAGCCCCTGCATTCTTTCAGCCGAATGGCATCACTACCCAACAATATATCCCCCATGGGTAGATGAAGGACATCTTATGTTGGTCTTCTTCTGCAATTCTGATCTGATTGTACCCTAGAAATCCATCCATTAGTGATAGCATCTCATGTCCTGCGGTGAGGTCCACTATCATGTCAATGTTTGGTAGAGGGAAGTCATCCTTAGGGCATTCCTTGTTGAGATCTCAGAGGTCAGTGTAACATCAGATGCGACCATGAGGTTTTGCCACTGGCACTAGATTAGAGACCCATTCTGGATAGTCTATTGGTCAGATGAACCCCACATCCAGTAGTTTCTTCAATTCTTCTTTGACTAGGAGTGCAACCTAAGGCTTCATCTTTCTTAGCTTATGTTTCACTGGTTTTGCATCAGGCCATACCGCAAGATGATGAACAACCAAGGCCGGATCCAACCCTAGAATGTTGGCATATGTCCATGGAAAGTTATGGTTTATCCGTTTGAAGAATGCTAAGAAATTTTCCTGCTCTATTATGGTGAGGGATTCTACTATGAAAGTGATTTTAGGTGCTTCTTCGGTCCCAAGATTCATCTCCTGTGATGACTCCACGAGGATCAGTGACCTGTTAGGATATACTTTGTCTAATTTAGGAAGGCCCATGCTCCTATCTCTTGGCACCTCATAGAGGTTTTCACCAGTAGATACGTCCTTTATTTTTACTTTTTTATCATCTAAAAGTGCCACTAAGTGATTTTCACTAGGGGATGTTTTTTTTTCTTATATTTTTGTGACTAGAAGCATGGGTGGTCTCACCGAAATAGGCAGATGTGTCCAGTTCCATTATCTAGCTGGCTTTGTGATCTCCTAGGGGGAAATGATCTTTGACCCCCATCATTTCTACTATTGCTTCATTATTTTGTGCCACATCAAAGACAGGAGGTCCTCGTTGGTCCCAGTCTATGAGGTTTGGGTATACAAGGGGTAGGTCATTAGATGAAGATGCTAGGGTGGTCATGGTGTAGATGGTGTATATGGATGATTCAAAGAATTTGGTGAAGTCACTAAAGGAGTCTTGATGGCCTACTTAGTTGATGTTATCGACCTCAGGAGAAACCATGGCGACCTCGGCTAAGATACATTCACCACTAGTGAGGATATGTTGTCATTGACCATACCCTAACCCTTGAGTGTAGGGGTTCCTCATTGCTTGAATTGGTTCTATGATCCATGTTCATGAAGGCCGATACTACCTTGTCCTTTGTAGCCCATGTTTTTGATGATTTCTTACTCTTTGCCATAGATTTTAGATGGTATGGTAGGGGTTTCTTGCTCTATTTCTTCATCTTTATACAACCATGATGATATGTCTTCAAGCACATCTTGGTTAAGAAGGTGCTTCTTCTCAAAGGTTGGGGATGGCTTACATTTGATAACCACTGTGGAGACTTCTCCCTCCTTTGGGGCACCAAATATCTTAGGATTGGGTAATGTCCCTACACAAAAGGTACCATGTAGGTCATATTCTTCACATCCCATGTTGCTTATCTTGATCTTGACCTCAAGTGGCGGAGGTGCTTGAGATGATGTCGTAGCAATGTTGGCAGGGTCAATGTATGAGGTGGATGTTGTAAGATTAGTTCGAGAAGTGGTTTTTGTGATAGCCTTGTTGTATGGGTAGAAAGTGTGGTCGTGTCCTTCCAAGAAACTGCAGTATTGGAAGGGGCGGGGGTCGGCATAGATGTTTATTTCTGTGTCGTTGTGAGGGAACTTTAGACATTGGTGGAATGTAGAGGGGATGACTTGCATGGCATGGATCCATGGTCGGTTGAGAAGAATGTTATAGGGGAGGTCAAGATCAAGAACTTGACATTTAGTTTCCATTATCTTTTGCCCTACTTGGATGGGGAGTTTGATAGATGGTTATGCATTCATTAGTGTCTACAACCACATCCGAGTATCCAAGTGTTTTAATAGTTTTAGAGTGCACAGGTTTAGGCTATAGACACCATCTATTAAGACTCTTTTGATGATATGTTTATGGATGCGGACTTTGATATGCAAGGCATCATTATGTAGATTGTCAGAGGCGGGACGGTCCTTTTCGGAGAAAGTGAGATGATGGGGTGAAGCGATATGGCCCACCATAGCTTGGAATTGATCCACATTCAAGTTGGTGGGAATTTGGGTTTCCATTAGGGCCTTGTCAAGGACTTCTTTATGGAGAGGTGACGTGCAAAGCAGCTTGAGGATGGAAATTTGTGCAGGGGTCTTTCCTAGATGATCTAGGAGGTTGTAATTATTGGTAGGTGATGGACGAACGGATAGATGATTTGGTTGAGGGTTTGATGTGGATGGAGGCATTTGATCGGTGGTAGGGGCTATGTGGATGGATACATGGCCACGACAGGTTGTGACGGCACAATCAGGTGCTTGAGCCTGAATGGTGATTGTGTTGACATAGTTGGATGATGGTTCTATATGGCCTACGATGGAATCATAGGAAGCAGAAGGTGGAGTGATGTTGTAGGCTTGATTAGAAGATGAGGCTTTTTTGTGATTAGG
The DNA here is from genome assembly GCA_027924645.1 of Cunninghamia lanceolata. NCBI lineage: Eukaryota > Viridiplantae > Streptophyta > Pinopsida > Cupressales > Cupressaceae > Cunninghamia > Cunninghamia lanceolata. The sequence goes on along the minus strand of BSBN01000501.1, from coordinate 58,481 downwards.
TAGCGAATCCTTGTAAGCTCCTAAAGTGGCGTTGGGTGATGGTTGGGTGGTTTTCTCGAGATTGACTTTCTTTTGATCTATGAGGTCTTGTATACAATGTTTTAATTTCATGCAATTGGATGTTTTATGGCCCACAATGTGGTGGTAGTCACAATAGTCATTTTCATTGTACCACGTGGCTTTGAGTTCACTTTCTTGGTGGGGCTTAATGGGTGGGAGAGTTACTAAACCATTCTTTAGACATCTATCGAGGATATCTTCAATTGGTTCCCCTAGGGGTGTAAATTATCTTCGAGGTTTGCTTTGCTTAGGTTGACCTTTTGGAATATTTACATTGGTGGTGTATGTACTTGGGGGTGCTTGGTTTTGTATATGTTGGATGGCTTTCACATTGGTGACGCCATCATTGAGAGTGTTTTTGTTCTTTCCCCAAAAGCATGATTTCTTGTTTGATTGCATGTTGTTGTTGTTGTTGTTTGTATTGGGGACCTTTATGTTGACCTTGTTGTTGTTGTTGTTGTTGTTGTTGTAGGGTTTGTTGTCGTATAGTTTGATTGAACCCTTGGCAATAAGGGTTCTTTCAATTGTAGTACCCTTGTCAATGACTTCTTTGAAGGTAGACGTGCAAAGGATTTGTAGATGGAACCCCATTTATTGGTTTAGATTAGTCACAAACATGGTGACTAATTGCTTCTCAGGAATCAGCCAAGGGATTTTCCTTGCTAAGCCTCTTCACCTTTGCAAGAATGAAGCGAAGGATTCTCCTCTCTTTTGTTTGGTATTGCAAAGGTCCATCAAGGATATTTCGTGTTTGAAATTGTAGGAGAAGTGGTTGATAAATTTCTCTGCTAGCTCAAGGAAAGACCTAATGCTCGGGGGAAGGTGTGCAAACCATTCAGCAGCTTGACTGCTAAGGTTCCTAGGAAAACATCTCATTAGATATGTGTCGTTGTTTGTGACTTCGAGGCAAGCAAGGTAGAACTCCCTAAGGTGATCCCTAGGGTCTCCCTTTCCCTTATACTTATCAAATTTGGGTGTTTCAAAACTTTTGGGAAAAGGAGCCATGTATAGTGTTTGGTCAAATGGGTAGGGACAAATATCCTTGAAAGAATAATGTTTGTGCTTGCCCCCAGTTTGCAAATCGTCTACCTTTTGGATCAATGTTTGTACCACACTTGTTAGGTCCAGGGTTGGTGGAGTTTGTAGGGTGTAGCTTTGTTGGTTGATGAGATGTTGTAGGTTAGGTGGAGTTTGATATTGGTTTGTCTACTTTTGGTGAGTGAGGCTTTGGTTTTGGGGTATGATGTTTTGATTTTGGGAGATGGTGCTTTGGTTAAGTTGTGCAAGGTATTGTTGGTAAGCGTGGATTTGTTGGAGGATGTGAGGTGACAATTGGGGATTGGGACTATATTGTGTTGATGATACCGTGGGATTTGGTACATACGTGAGATGGGATGGGTTGACATTGGATGAGTTGACGTTGTTGTGAGGTGGTTGTGAAAAGAATTGTCTCATGTAGGCTATGGTTTGAGGGTTGAGTTGAGGTATGCTTGTGGAAACACTCACGTGTGTGGGGTTTCTTTGGATGCCCAAGGTAATTTGGGGAATGGAAGAGTTTACATTTGTTATGGTAGTGGATGTGATGACGGGTTTGGAGATGGTAGGATTGGAGACATTAGACGCGATGGATATGTTAGTGGGAATTGTAGATGTGGTAATGTTAGAAATTGTGGGAGAGGTGGATGCGGCCACATTAGAGCTTGTGGGAGTGGTAGATACGGTGGGGGTAGAAGTTTGAGAGGCGGTAGGTTGGGTGTTTGATGTAGATGGTTTAGAGGATGTCATAGGATTGTTGTTAGATGTGGATGGTTGGGATGATGTCGTGTTGTGGGGTGGTTGGGCACCAATTTTGAGGAGGTAATCAAGATATCTATTCAGATCTGACCTTAAGACTTTGTCAATCATATCCATGCTATCGGAGTCTTGTGTGAAGCTTAGGACATCTTGATCTATTTGGTTGATGGTGGGGGTATTTTAGATGGGAGGTTGCAGAGGTTGTGGTGGTTGTGTTTGCAAGAAGTGGAAGGGGTTTTCATGAGGACCACATGTCAAGATTTGGAAAACCAAGGGTATGTTGTATGCTTGTTGTCTAATTGGTATATTTTTCTCATTGGTTTGAGGCATCCCTGTGCCCCCATTGTATCCAAAGTTTGTCATCTCTTGATTCTTCTTGTGTTGGGATCTAGTTATGGGCATGCAAGTGTATGGATTTTGATTTTGAGGTGGATGAAAGGTGGAAGACTTAGAGAATTTGGATTGATTTGTTGGACCCAAAGAGGATGTGGTGATGAAATGTGATAAGATTTAGAGACAAGAGGGTGTGCTTCTTACAATCTAAAGGTGGAAGAAAATTAGGATGTGGTTTAGATAGATTTTCACTTTTAAGAGATGAGTCTCAAAATAAGTGTCAACCTAAGAGTGGATGATATTGATTTTCACAAAAAATTGGACAAAAATGATGGAAGATAAATGAGTTTTGTTTGAGAATGATTTGATGGGAGAGATTTTCATGTTGATTTGGGGGATGAAACCTTAGATGAACTAGGTATGAGAGATTTGGATGATGTTTTTGAAAAGGGATTTGAAAGTTTTGAGGTGTTGTAACAAATGAATGTTTCTGTTTGTTTGGGGTAGACTTATGACCTTACACAAAGAGGGATGATATTTCTACTTGAAGGTAGACTAATGACCTGTCGAGCAAGCTATGATGTGAAGGATGAAATCTAGATCTAGCTTTAGCTCAAGGATTGATGAAGTTGGGATGTTGGATTGATGTTTGGGATTTTGGATGGTGTTTTGAATAAGCATATGGATTTGGGGAATGGATTTGTAGAAGGATGTTTGTTTGGTCCAAAAAGTATGTAAAAATCGAGGAGGATGAGAAGCTATGGAAATGAGTGGATTATGGTATGTCAAGGGGTCCAATAATGATAATGATTAATTCTCTAAGGTCAAAATGGAGGTATGATTAGGAGACTTTAGATCAAAATGGATGGGGTACAGATGCTTGAAATGGATGGTTTAAAATGGATGGATTGGAATAGATTATTGAAATGGAGGTGTGCTTGGGAAATGTTGGATTTAAATGAGGTCTCAAATGTTGTTGTTTCTTGGCAAGTTTTTGAAAACACTTCAAGCACAATAGAACACAATAGCCAAAGATTTGTTTGTGACAAGATGTAAAGATTTTAACAAGCACTTTGCACAACCTAAGGTGATGATAGGACAATACTTGTTAGATCCCCTAGTCATGCCCATTCAAAGTGGATAGCTTTAGGATCTTGGTAGCACTAGCTCCCCTCCACGGCACTCACTTCTCACGCATACCAAGATCCAGGTTTCCCAAGGCTTGTACCCCCACCAAAGCTTAAGATTGTCCCTACTATCTCTACTAAGAACCACAAGAATCAGGGCGGCTTCAAAGGTCCCACCTTTTACACCAACAAGTAGAAGGATTTGGGCCACTAAAATAAAGGTTCGTAGTGAGGGAACATCCAGGGGATTGGCACGATATGAGCATCCGATAAACCACTTAAGCTTTTTACTAGCTCTACTAGGGGTTTCATATACACAAGGTACTACTCCCTTTCAAGCTAGCATCGAATGGTATACGCTGATACCAATTTGGACTTGGCTTTCGCCTTATCCCAATTTACATATTGCGGACCAGATGAAAGTACCACTCGGGGTCACTAGTGAGTTCTCCTTTCAGATGTGTCTTAAAAGCAGGCCCACAGCCTAGAAAAAGAAAGAGTGTTAGAACTGTTTCTCTTACACCCAAGATCCTTTTGCAAGGCGAGGGGAGAGGATACTTCGATTCTAAACCCTTTGGGAAACATGATATTCAAGCGCACGAAGCATGACAAACACTTACTAATGTTCCTTTTTTAAGCCCAAATCGAAATGTTCCTAAGTTTGTTTGCAAGCACTTGTTAATTTTAGAGCACCAAAATCAAATGTTCTTCTACACTAAGGCACACAAAGATTCTTTTTATGAGCACCAATTGAAGTGTTTGTTTGTTGTTTGTTTGATAAACTAATTGATCAATTTTAGTGCACCAATTGAAGTGTGTGTTTTAATCTAAAAACCCTACAAATATGTTAGTAGTTTGTAATTGCTAGTCTTGGATAGACATAAAAAAGCCTGCATATCAAAGAAAATTCCCTGCACAAATCCTAATGTCAGTATAGAAAAATAGTGCTAGAACAGAGAAAAATAGCGCTGATAAAACTTGAAATGGCGCTAATATCCTAAACCCAGAACAAAACCTAAATATAGCGCTACAATGATCTCAGATTGTGCCAGATTTACAAATCGCACTACAATGACTACAAATAGCGCTCGTATAGAAAATAGCTCTCATATAGATTGAAATGGTGCTATTACAAAAAATAGCACTGATACAGATTAAAATAGTGTTCATACAGAAAATAGTCACAAATGATGAAATTCGCGCTCGTACGAGACAGAGATTGAAAAATTCTTTAAAAAGCACAGTTGTTAAAAATGAGTTTGTTTAGTGAGTTTTTTAAGTTGTTTATGGGTTCTTTTACCAAAGTAAAAAAACTAATCCTTAGTTCCTACCATTTTTTGATTATATTTAAAACAAAGAAAAGGAGGTTGTTTGAATACAAGACTTTCTCAAAAATCCACCATAACCTCCTCTTATCCCTACAATTTTCCTGCAAAAACAGAGAGCAAATTGATCCTAAAAGCCCATAAAACACCAAAAAAATCAAGGCAATCAAATGTTAGTGCAAAATATGTTAGATTTCTTGTCATAAGAAAATAGCACTAGCACAGACGAAAATAGCGCTACAAATCGATAAAATGGCATTCGAATACTGGAAAATGGTGCTACTGTATGAAGAAATAGCACTATACAGAGGGCTTTTTTCTCTAGAACCTACAAAACATGGCTTCAAGAACAAAAACTCACAAAAAAAGGTTAGATTGAGACCTTGTGGGTCCCACCAGGTGTGCCAATGTGATTAAGGAATCCAAATCAAGGTAAAAACATAAACCAAATGAATGCAAAACAAAAATTTATACCTTGATATGAAGACCCAATCCAAGAAGGGTGGAGGAGCTTGCACCCAAATGCTCCAAGATATACCCTAGATACTTAAATAAGATGTAAAATGCTCTCAAACTATGCAACTCACACTAGCTCAAGATTTTAGCATGATAACACTACTCAAATTATGGATGAAAAATGGCTTGAGAGATGGTGTATTTATAGAATTTTTGGAGAGATTTTGATCCAAGGGTGGAGATTGATTTGAGAGATCAATGGTGGAGGATGAAGATGATGTGGAGGGCCTAGATTCAATCTTAAAAAATGGAGGGATGAGAATAAAGATGAATTTTTAATTCATCTTGGGAAGAGGGGTCTATAAATGAGGTTGGGTGAGATGGATTAGATGTGAATTAAAAATCCACATGGGCAAGAGAAAATGAATTTATAATTCATTTGGGGAAGAGTGGATATTAATGAGTTATGACATGTATAAGGGGTGTAAGAGGTATTTAATGGAGATTATGACAAATGTGTATTAAAAATTGATTTATTTGGCATGGAAATCAATTTTTTTATTCATGGGTTGTGGGGAGAAGTGTTAGTGAGGGTTTGACCAAATTAATTAGGGTGATTAGCCTAATTAATATGGTTGGAATAAATTATCAAGTTGATTAGTGAGGTGTTTAGATTAATTTAACAAGGTTTCATTTAATTAATCCTAAGGCTAGGATGATGTAGGTTAGGGAAGGTAATTAAATAATGACTATTTAGTCACCTAGGGTAGGGATAGGTTAATTAATAGGTTGAATTAATTAGATAAATATGATTTAACTAATTAATTGGGTTTAGTGAGAAGGGGGAAATTTAACCAAATAAATATTGTATATTTATTTAATTAATTAGGTAAGTTTGAACTATTGAATTAATTTAATTATTCCAATTGTAGGGGTAAAATGATGACAAATTAGGTGATGAAGAGATAATTAATTAAATAAAATTTAATTAATTAATTAGAAGGGAAATAGGTATGTTTAGGGATGTTAGGAGTCAGCTTGATGGTGAAGACATTTTTAGGTGTCTATAGATACTTTTGCTATTTTGGACTGATATGAGACATATAACTTGCTGCCCTTTGACTGAAATCCTTACAACACCCTTTGGTTCATTCATTTGGATTGAAAAAGTATAAAAAAATCAAGCATTCTGGGCTATTTTTGCTCTTGTCTTTTGCACCATTTTTGAAAAAGCTTTCAAAAATCTGATTTGGCATTGGTTTGAGCATATAAACATGGACTCTAATAAAAAAAGCAACAATAGGTTCCCTCCTAGACCCTACATGAAAATAAAAGCACCTGAACCTGAAATTGTTTTTACACCTCATGATAGAACAATTGGAGACAAGGAAGGACCTCTTTACATCACTATGAAAATAATGGGAAACCCTATGGATGGAACTCTCATTGATCCTAATTGTATGACTAATGTTTCCACTAAGGAGTTCCTCTTTTCACATCAATTAATGCAAGGTTCTTATGACCTCTCGAGCATGATGATTAAGACACATAAGGGAACCTTTATCAAGCCTTTGGGTAATATTTCATTGTTAGTAACACTATCCAGAAAACATGTCAAACAATGGTTTGAGGTTGTCCCTGTTTCTGACCTCTTTCGCATTAAATTGGGATATCCTTGGCTAAAAGAAATGAAATCTATCCCTTCAACAATACACCATTGTTTGAAATTCCCTCTGGATGGCCGTATAATCACTATCCATTGCAACAAGTATAAACCTTTGGTTCAGAAAACACATTACAAGTTGAATTACTTTTGGGATAAAACTGAAGTACCTAGTCCTCCTACACAAGAAATGACAAAAGATAAACAATCCGCATGTGAAGAGAACTTTAGACCGAAAGGACAATGTCCCTATGCTGAGGTTCCTCCCCTGAAATCCTTACAAGGATCAGGAGGTTATTGTCAACAACAAAATGTTCCACTGTGACAAATGAGGTTTGATCCCAGTGCTTCATCTTCTAATTTGGAAAAACCTATGAAAGAGCAAGGCCCTATCTTACAAGAGATAAGTGGTCAAAGAAAGAGAAATAGAAAAGCAAGAGAAAGAAGAAAAAGAAGACAAGAATATGCTATAAACCTTGCCTCTCAACAAGAAAACATTGATCCCAATATTCAACAAAACAACAATGATCCTAACGATGAACAAGATGATGAACAAGATATGAATTTTGCTATGGTACCATATGTCCCACTATCCTCCAACATTAGGGAGTGGCAAGATGATGACGCTGATTTGCTTATAGACAACCTCTAGCCCGGTAGGCACCCTACAGGTAAGTATCTCTAACCCTTTATTTCTCTCGTGATGTACTTCCCCCGTGATGTGTTATATGTTGTTTAGGCCTCCTGGGATGACCTTAGATTCTCCCGTAAGGTTCGGGATACTAGGAGACTAGGCCTCTATTGTGACCTTCTTCTATTTGTATCATCATTCTTCTATATTGCTTCTCTCTCTGATTTCATTGTTGTGTGTTGTGTCTTACAGACATAGCATTGCAGTTGGTGAACTGGGGGTACCCTCCTACATGACTATCCCTAAGACACTTGTTTCTCATCTCTTATTTATTGTTTCCCTTCCTCTAGTGTTTCCACCTAGCGGGCAGATGATGATAAACATTTATACTGATGCGGACCTAGTGTCCCTTTCGAGAGAAATAAAAAAATGGACTTAGTTCCTAATATGATGATGGGGTTGTATATCTTATCCAATGCTTGGCTAGTGGAAGCACTCATGCTTTCCGCGTAGTGAATTTTATGATGTTTCTATTGCATTTACAAACCTTAACAATACTTCTTCTCTATGCACCTTTGTTTACCTTTGAATCTAGCCTTGGTGGTACTTGATTCGAAGAGCTTTGTGATATAGCCCCACGATTATCCTTGAACTCTGAATTCATTGTATAACTTTGGCTCTTTGTGTGGTTAATCATATGCATTGATGTTGCTGTTTATCATGATCTTGTAGACACTAACATGTTTCTTATAGGGATGTGTTTGTGGGAACATTTGGTGATCGTAAAGTACATGTCACCTTCGGGGGCATGGGCTTTACGAAAGTCGGTGTTCCCTTGTGTATTTTCTTCCTACCTTAACATGCTTGATATCAATCACTAATATCAACCACCTTCAGGTGGGGACATATATAAGGTAAGCTATCTGTTGTAGATGTTAGCAATGTGCTTGTCCTTAGGTGTAGGCTAGTACGATGAGTACTCCATGCATCTTGAGTTTGTTTGCAATAAATCAATCAATCTATTGTGTATACCTCCTTTTCACCATAAAGCAACTCCGTGATGCGGGTGGGGTTGTATACATTTTATCTCATACCTTCTTTTCACTGTAAGGCATCTCTATGATGTGGGTGGGGTGGTATGCCATGCTTCCTTTTCACTGTAAGGCATCTCTGTGATGCGGGTGGGGTTGCATTTTCAAAAGTCCTCTACGGAGGCGGGGAGCGGTTATGTGACTAACTCAACCCTTAAGCATGTCTTCAACGATTGTTGTGGCAAAGCCCAATTGCCGGTGTGTGTCTGTAATGTGCTTGAGATGGTGTTGGACCTAGAAATAGGTACACTCCATCACTTGTCTGCTGTGTTTTCTCCGTGTCTTTAAAGTGTGTGTGTTTGGTGTGCTTGCTTTGTTTGGCGTGTTTGTTGCCTCATATACAGTATGTGTTTTGGGAGGTTTTGCGTGTCTTGCGTGTGTGTTGCCCCATATATACAAAGACCTACGCGATGAGTGCGTCATGTATTATGGGAGCTTTGCTTACTTTCTAGTACTTGTATTTGCATTTCATATATATGAGAAAAAGAAAAAAAAAGATATCATTTCTATCTTCCATGCATTAACTGTCTTCTCCATGTTCTGTGTGACTGTAACTGTCTTCTCTACGTTTTGCGTGCCTGTTACTATTTGCTATGTGATTGGCGTGTCTTCTTCGTGCTTGATGTGTTTGCTGTGTTTGTGACCTTACTTTAATGCATGTATTGGCCTCATGTTTATACATACATTAAAGTGGGGGCTAAATGTAACGTCAGAAAATGTCCCCTTGGGGGCTTTTCCCTCATAAGGTTTAGCTCCCGGGTCTTTTGCATGCATTTAGGACATCTTAGTTCATAATTTGGCATCCCGATGGAATGAGGCCTAGGTTTCATGGCAAAGTGGACCTAGGAGGACCCCTTGACCTTAACCCTACCCAAAATAGGGGGGAGGACTTGGGCACCTGCGCTGTAGTCCTGCCCTATTTTAGATCAGGCCCAAAATTTAGGTGTTGGTTTATGACCATTATTTGGTCCTTTTGCCGACATGGTAAGTTTTGATTTTTGAAATCTTGGCGGGAGTGCTTGTAGTTGCATATAAAAGCATGTTTAGGCATCTATTTGTAAACAAGATTTCAACTAGATGATTACTAGCAAGCTATTATGTTCTCAAGGTGATTCAAGGCTTTCATTTTGTTGCAAGAGCAGACTTGTGTGTTTTGCATGTTGATATTTGCAGATTTGAGCATTAATTTCCTCATGGAATGAAGAGCATCTTCCTCCCATGAGAGCTTCACTACAAGGTGACATTATATTGTGTTTTCATCATTGATTCCTTTAGTTTTTGCCTCTACCTCACAAGGGCATGCACTCTCTATCTGACAACAGTGTTCAGAGACTTAAGTGTCCTCCAGAGCTTGACTGAGGCAAGCCTCTAAACACCACAACCCCCAAACCAAATCTTGTGATTGTAGGTTACAGGTGTCGCATGTGGAAAAAGTGAAGTTGCAGGAAGGATTAGCAAGCATCAAGGATTTGGGATCTGAAGAAAATCAGGACATAGGAGCATTTCTAGGACTTGGGCACTCGCTCCAGTGTCCTCCGTAGACAAATTTCTAGAAATAAAAGTTATAGGGCTGATCAATGTCGGAAGGAGGTCTGGATCCAGCGAAGAAACTGGTACCTTGGACTAGGGCGCCTGCTCCAATGTCCCTAACTATTCCACTTTGGGACCCTGGAAACAGGTACTCTGTGATTTGGTATTTTACTCCTGTCTGCAAGAGCTTTTTTTGTTATTCGTCAATTTGTTGTCGTATTTGCATAATTAGGGTTTTAATGGTCAATTGAGCATAGGAGAAGGAAAATTGATAGTTAAATTCCCTAATCCAAGTTTCCCTACATCTCACAGTGACCTAAGGTATGATAGTGCTCGCCACTTGACCCTAGATCCTTTAATGTATAGTGGAGAGGAGGATTTGAACATCAAAACACTAAAACATTAACAAATCCAATTTTCCCCTAAACACTCTCAAAGGAACTCCATCCAATGCCATTGGCGGGCATTTAGATTCAGCTACGTGAATATATATTGTAGACTGTGATGATTTGAATGTAGCTCAAAACAATGACCCAATAGAAAGTGCCTCCAACGAACAAGAGCATGAACCATCGTTGTAAGCTCTAAGTCATGTGTGGGGTAGTTCAGCTCATGGGTCTTGAGCTTTCGTGACTCATACACGATCGCTTGACCCCCTGCATAAGTACAACTCCTAATCCCTCTAATGAAGCATTTGTGCAAACCATGAAATTAGCTGCTGGATTAGGAACTTCTAAGGTAGGAGCACTCGTGAGACACTCCTTGAGGACCCCAAAGGCCCTCTCGTATTGCTCAGTCCAAGTGAAACTCTTCCCTTTCTGCTGAAGGGAAGTGATGGGGTGTGCTATCCTAGAGAAGCCCTCAACGAATCTACGTTAATATCCAACTAACCCCAAGAAAACTCTTGACCTCTGTCAAGCTAGTGGGTGCTGGCCAATCCCTGATAGCCCTAATCTTCGATGGATCTACAGAGATACCATAGCTAGATAGGATGTGCCCCAAATACTGCACCTCTAATCTGAAAAAGGCACACTTCACCAAGTTACCATATAGATGCTGGTCTCTTAAGCACTGCAAAACCTGACGTAAGTGCTCCTCATGCTCCTCCTCGGTCTGTGAGTAGATCAAAATATCATGAAGGAATATAGTCATGAACCAATCCAAGTAAGTACAGAACACCCCATTCATGATACTCATGAACACTGCAGGGCCGTTCGTCAAGCTGAAGGGTACCACGGTGAACTCAGTGTCCGTATAGAGTTTGAAAGGTAGTCTTATGGATATCCGCCTCTATGATGTGCAATTGGTGATAACTGGACTTTAGGTCTATCTTAGAGAACACTCTGGCTCCCTACATCTGATCAAAAAGGTCATCAATCCTAGGCAAACGATAACGGTTCTTCACCATCACCTTATTAAGCTGCCTATAATCCATGCACAAACAAAGAGACCCATCTTTCTTCTTCACGAAGATGACCAATGCGCCCCAAGGTGAAACACTAAGTCAGATGTGCCCCTTCTCGAGCAACTCCTCTAACTGTAACTTGAGCTCTGTGAGCTCATGGGTAGTCATCCTATAGGGTACAGGAGACACTGGCTTAGCACCCGATACAAGGTCAATGTGAAAGTCTACCTCTCTATGAGGTAGCATCCCTAGTAACTCTGGTGGGAAAACATCAGCGATGATCATCTAATGATGCCTCTAGCTCATCCTCTGACCTATCACTAATAGTAATGGTGAACATCTAACATCCCTTCCACATGCAGTGCTTAAACTGCTGAGTGGATATCATGTGAACTACCGTGGGCTTCTGAATGCCCACTATCTCTACTATCGTGCCATGGTCGTCTAAGCAACCAATCACCTTTCGGTGACAATCTAGCTTGGCTCTATGAGCCACAAGCCAATCCATGCCTAAAACCACACCATAAGATCCTAAGGGCATAACCCTAAGGTCCCATAATGTAATTAAGGCTCCCAAATATATCTCATAGTCGTAAACCAAAGCATCCACTGCCATCTTGGCCCCTGTGGCTAACTCAACCTCCCACCTATCACCCTACCTAGAGGCCACCAACCTGTAATGCTCCACTAACGATGGAGAGATAAAGGAATCAATAGCACTAGAGTCAAATAACATAGCAATGGGAACATCCCCAATCATACATGCAGTCTCGATCACAGAGGCCTAAAAGTTAGCCTGGCGGTTATCAACTGCCGCAAACATACGGTGGGACCTACCCACATCTCCAACTATCTACTCAGATCCTCCTGCATGAGGCTGTCCCCCTACCGTATAGTCCTGTAGGCACTCTCTAGCTAAATGCCCTGCTCTACCACAAACATAACATGGTCCCCAAGCTTGCACCTATCTAGACTGTGTCCTACTTGACTGCTACTACCCAGATCGACCCATGGACCCTTGTGAACCTCTGTATGACTGCTATGATCTAGTGGACCCCGCAGATGGTCCCTGCTATTACTGATCCCTACGTGGACCCTGCTACTACCAACCACGATTATGACCCCCAATGTGCCCTCTGCCGTGGCTTGGACCTCTACTGATGCTGCTGCTACTACTGTTGTGGTGGTCTAGGAGGTAACGGTGTAGAACTGAATACTCCCTTTTGAGGTGGTGTTGGTGGTCGGTGGAAGCCCTGATGCTGCTGCTGGCTATGGTCCTGATACTGGGGACATGAACTCTGACTCCACCCCTGAATCTCATCTGTGATGTACGCCTTCTCGGTAGCCTCACTCATGGTCTGAGGGTCTGCCATATGCACTAGTCTTGATATCCCATGATTCAAACCTCTGATAAATTTGTGAACCAAAAGTTTTTCATCATGGAGGTACTCTGCATACCATGACAGCTTAATGAACCTACTCTCATACTGCGCCACAATGGAACCTCACTGCTACAGGTCATGGAACTCGTCAATCTGATGCTATCTGTAGTGATCTGAGAGATAACGCACATTAAAGTGCTTAGTGAAGGTGTCCCATGTAAGAGTATCCAATGATAGGTGGTGATTGCACTCCTTAGTGCGCCACCATGTCACTGCTGTGTCTCTCAAAAGGTGAAATACCATGTGTGCCTTCGTGTTGCTCCAATAGGGATGTAACAGAAAGCACCTATCTAAGTTGATGAGCCAACCCTCAGCCTCGGCTCCCTCTGTGGTCCCAGCAAAGGTGGGTGGATTCAGCCTAAGTAAATCCCTAATGGGGTCTCCATGGTCTCTGTGTCCTCTGAAAGGCTCATCCACCTGCTCTCGCCATTCATAATCATATGGCCCGTGGTATACCTGCTCTATCGTCATAGCCTCCTCTCGCCATGCATGACGTAGAGGACTCCTATTACGAGCTCTATATGCTGAACCAACCTCCTCTATTGTGGTGTCAAGTACCTCTACATACGACTCTATGCATGGTTCAACATGTGGCTCCACTCGCGGCTCTGCACGGGGCTCGATACATTGCTCTACATGCAACTCAGCATGCGACTCATCAAGTGGCTCCTCACGTAGCTCAATGCGGGTGGGTCTCGACACGTGGCTCTACACACGACTTGACATGTAGCTCTACTATGGGTGGTGGTAACCTCTCTAAGACTGCCTGTAAAGCCTGAAGAATCTGTTTCCCTCAATCAGGTGCAGGTGGTGCCTGCGGCTCCTATGGTACTGGTGGTCCCTGACCCTCCACTGAAGACTTGTTCCATATCTCCACAGACGCTATGGTGCGTGATTAGACTCGCCTCACTCTGGGAGGCATCCTACAAGAACAAGGTATTCACAAATCAATCAAAAATATGGAATATATAATGTGCCCAAACAAGCCCAGTGTTTAAACCTGGGCTCTGATACCCAATGTCATGCCCACATTTCCCATGCAGTCACAACATGCAACACACGGGTCATGTCCACATTTGTCATGTGGTCATGACACGAAGTATCAAAAAATTTTCAATGTATCCCTAGAAAACCCCTCACACACATCAGCGTGCTCGGTGGCAATACGCATAATACATAAACATGTTAATCAAAGCTTGGGGTAGTGTGATTACATATGCAATCCCATGCATGATGATAGTCGACTAGGGGGTTATGCGATGCGATGAGTGTCGCCACTAGGGTTAGGATCGATTGGACCTGAACCCTAAGTTTCCTAAATGAGTGAAAACCCTAATGCTAGAGCATAAAAAGATTAAATAACATCTCATCAACACAACTATTTTGTGAAAAACATTAAAGTATTAACAAAGCAATGATTAAATCATATAATTAATTAATCCCTGATTCCTAGAAAAATCTGGTAGCGTAACACCTCTTGGGCATACATGGGAAAAATTCTTAAAATAAAATAAAATAATTAAAATAATTACCTACTTCAACACTTCCAGAAATTAAATAAAATCGACACTTAAATGAATTCACCCACTTACTCCTTTCCCAAACATTAGATTAAATTAATTAAATCGATCATACTAAATAAATATTACGTTATTACAATACTAAAATTATATCCCCTAATAACATTATTAAAGTTCACTATAGTCCCCTATAAATATTAAAAGGATCTCTACATCCACAATAAAATGATTTATATTTCCCCAAAGCCAATTAAATTAATAATCCCTTCTAACCCCTAAATAAATAAAATTACAAGACTATCTACTATATCATATAATTAAAATCTAATAAACATGGGGTATGAATTACCCAATCTCCAAAAGGCCAAAGACATAAAAAAAATCAATTAACAATTTCCAAGTCAGAAAGGGAGAGGGAAAATAAATCCTACGTTCACATGGGAAAGGCAAATTAAATTCCAATTTTAAAAATCTCTCTACAAGCCCTAAAAGCTCTCACAATTAAAAACTAATTTCCTTATGAGAGAAACCCTAAACATCTTTATCTTTTCTATTCTCTCATACCCTTCATTTGTCTCTTCTCATTTTCTCCTTTCCACATTTTGTTTTTGTAGATCTGCAAGTATGGCAGCCATGGGAGTATGCCACGGTGAGGTATACTCACTGTTTATACTTAAAATTTAATAAGCCCCTTTCTTTTGTGTGCATATATATATCATTTCCAAATGAATGCAGGTTCGAATGATGACAGGCACAGAGCACATAGCGGCTGATGGTTGAATCATGTTATACGAGGGTCAAACTCCACATATGGTCCCACCGTTGACAACACACATCGCAGGTTTTAGTTTTATGGAAGGAAAATGGTGGGGGAGGGGGTGCAGATTTTCTACCCACCCCCCACCATATGGTGGGGAGTGGGTGAGGGATTAGTTCACCACCACACTTACAAAAAGAAAACACAATAGGGAGGGGTCGGCAGCCAGGTTGTCGCCCCTCTTTGTACCCTTGTATTTAAAAAAAAAAAAACATAGACCATTACAAAGGTCCATGGCTCCTTCAACTTTGCCGCTAGGGTTTGGGACCTACAGTCTTTTTCTTTATATTATTATTGTCTATTAAATTATTAATATGCATTGAATATATATATATATATATATATATATATATATATTATTCTCTCTGCCACACATAAATTTTGTAAAATAAAATACAGTTAAAATAATATATTTGCACAAGATATAGATGCATGTAAATTTGAATATAAGCACATATTTAAATATTCACCTATATATGTTTTTCTTCTAACAATATAACGAAGCTATCTCTAATCTTTTTTTTTATACTTGCTGTCATAATAGAAATAAAATGACAGAATGAAATCAACTTTTCATTTGCAAGGTAAAGAGTAATTTTTAACTATTTTCTTTTTGAAATAAAAATAACAACTTCTATCTATTTTTTTGATATAACCAACAACTTTTTTTTTTCAAACATTAATTTAAAAGAAGCAACATATCAATTTTTTCTAAAGAAATCAGCAACTTCTTTACTATTTTCTAAAGGCTTCTACACACATTCAACACAAAATTTCTCACAGCAACATAGAAAACCAGCAACCTATTACATTTTTGCAACCACAACAAGATGGAATATAACATTAGATCTCATTTAAACAACTACATAATAAGAGAGCATTTTCTCTCTTTTCTTTTGTCCAACTACAAATAGGCCATTCTTTGGCCATGGCTCTCAACTAGCCAAAATAACAATACAACACCAACAAGATAAGACATCCACCCAAGCTCCAAAGATCACCAAACAACCTACAAGAATAAAACAATGGAGGGACATCCAAGCCACCAAAAATGCTCTCCTCCCTACCATAGACCTATAAGTGGGTCACCCTCAAGCTTGGAGGTCAATCTTCACATGGGTTTCAAACCACAACACAACAATAAGAAAACAACACACACCAAGAAGAACACCCATAAGATTTACACAACACAAAACTCATAAGAATGAATTTGAGGGGGTAGGAGAGTGGACTCTCTCTACTCAAAAGGTTCACCCCAAACTAAAATCTCATGATTCCATCACAAGGCTTCAAGCCTAAAATACTCAATGATAACAATAATACACCAAGGTACTCATGCCAATAATTTGATCACCAAAATATCTTCCCAAATGCCTTCAAGGCCACAAATATACCAATGCAAAAGAGGAGACCTTGAGGAGGTTCACTCCTCTCCCACCCCACACATGAATGGACACACCAAGAATGGTAGTCTCATTCAAACACTCACAAAACCCAACACAACAATAATTGCAAAACACACAAAACCATTCATACAAGAAATGAAAAATACATGAGGATGGCTCAATGCTTTGAGGCTTACCTTAAAAAGCCCAATGATAGAAGATGGTTGTAGAAGAGCTATCCACTTTCTCCTTCAAACCACCTTCCAAGAAACTCCAATTCTCTCCAAAAACTTGTTGGAAACAAGGTGAATAACTGAGAGGGGGGGTGAATCAGTTATCTTAAATATTTAACTTTCTTTCCTTGTTAACAATTAGTGCAGCATCAAAACATGTAAGAATACATAACCATAAGAACATAAATAAGATCAACACACATAACACATTAATTTTGACATGGAAAACCCTGTTAAGGGAAAAAACCATGGGGTGACTAACCCAAGAAAGTATTCTCTGTTAGAAGAATAAGAGGTACAAAATGGTACTTGCCAATTAGGGCTCACTGCCCGAGTACACTGCTCACATGAGGCACACTGCCTACAAGAGACTCATTGTCTTAAAGGATATAGAAGGTAACTAGATGTTTGAACTGAGAAGAAGCATCCACATATGCTGAGGTTCAGTTCCGGTTAGGCTCAATATACTGATCTACTGCACTTCATTCTTCCTCTTCTTTGGTGTTGATGTTCTGTCACATACCGGGCTTGTATTCCTACTTCCACTCTGCTCTCTGTCTTTTATTTGCACACTATATCAACACACACACACTTCATACCAAAATCCATTTGGTATATATATCTGCACCAAGGATTTCAACATCTTTCTAGTCGGCAACTGGAATACTAAAGATATTTACTAAACACTGATCTGTCGGCTAGATCCATGCTCAATATGTGATGCATATCAAAACATAGATATAGTAGTCATCAATCATGTCGGCCAACCATGTATGATTCCTTAAATAGCTTAACCATCATTAATTTCTCATCCGGATTAAGGTCTGATGCTCTACCGGTCAGGAACCCAACACTTAGATGCTCATATCTTTTCACTCTTTCATCACCGGAGGCTCGTTCTCCGGAATGTAGTAGTTATGGTACTCCTCTTGACTTCCCCAAGTATGCACTTTACTGAGATACATCTTCTAAGAGATCCGGACCTGATTCTCAGACCTTGATGCATGCTCTGTTCTTGTTCACCGGACCAAAACATTCTTCAATCTGACTTCTGGTAAAGACATACTATGTGCTACGGATGTGTGGGATGAACTTTGTTGCCATCAATGACAACAATCAAGAAGCCACACAGTGTCTCTTGCCAACAATCTCCCCCTTTGGCATTGATGGAAACACTTAGTGAAAAATGACTAAGTGTCATAGCACACTCCCCCTTGGCTGATGCTTTGTCTTATGTACACTTTTAGCGGAGCTCCCCCTTAGCTAGATTCCACATTTTTCACTACTCCTCACTCCCCCTTTGACATCAATGGCAAAGGGTGAAACCTGCACACCAAAATTTGCAAAGAAAAACAACCTATACATTGTCAGATAAGTTTATATACATGTTGTACTTACATATGCTTAAGGATATTTGCAAAAGTGGTTTTCAACTAGACAAATTTTGTTGCCCAACTTTGCTTCATCCTGTCCAAAATTGAGATATGACCACTTATCAAAAATACAAAAGCTTCTGCCCTTTTTAAGTCTACCGGATCACTGGTCTGGGCTGTGGTCTGGGCATTAGTTAGGGCCTCATGCATTGCCTCTAACTTAGGGATAATTATCCCTCTTAGTTCACTTAGCCTACTTATTATATTCTTCTTCTCTTTTTCAAGCCTCTTTATTTCATTAATAGTGGCAATAGTCTGACACTCTTGATTTATTATGGATGAGGTGAGAGGATCAAAATTTTGAGACAAACTTGATAGTTTACTCTCTTGTTCTTCCACCTTTTTGGCAATGTCTGCTGTCACTGTGGACCAAGATAGACAAAATTTGTATAAGTCTCCGCCATCTTTAAGAGCATTTTCTATGCTCTTTATCCCAATATCCAGATTTCTCCTATCATTTACTATAAGTCATTGTAGTTTAGAGAATCTTTTTCTCAAAAACTCTTTCTAGACTTTCTCTTCTACTGATTTCTCCAAAGAATCAAAATGTGTGCTAATAGAATTAACAAGAGATTTCAAGTTACCGGATGTAGAGACCGAAGGATCCTTCTGGAAAGATGGCATGATCTTCTCCAACACACCAGATGCAATCTCTATCAGCTCATAGTCTTCCATGTGAGACTTCAGAAGCTTTTCTTTTTCTTTGGCTTGAGCAAAAGATGCTACCTTCATTGTCTGGACCAAAGAGAGAGAGTCAAAATTGACTGGTCCTTGAAATAGCTCCGGTTCATCTAATTCCATCATTTCTTTGGTCAGGAAGTCTTTAACTACTTTTGTAGTGTCTCTTGCCAGAGACAGAGTCTTCTTTCCTTCTGCAACCTCATAACTGTCACCTAGGGTCTTCTTTGTTTGATCTTCTTCTCTTTCCTTTACCTCTTCTTCTTGACTGATTTCCTCTTCTTTTCTTTCTTCTCCTTCAATTTTGGAGTTAGCAGGGGGATCTAGAAGAGAGATGTTTACTTCTTCATGGACTTCCTCTTCCAGAATAGAGGAATCCAAGTTCTTAGTCCTCTCCTCACCTATCTCCTTTGACTCTTCTGCAATTTTCTCAGTAGAATCTTCCTTTGATGTACTTAATCCTTCGACATCCATGGCAGAAGGTTCATCACTTATGTCCTCTATATCAGGAAGATTGAATCTTTTAAATGCATTCTAGAGTATGTCTTCAGTCTCCTTTGCCACCTGATCTATCTCTCCAAGCATAAGTTTGTTCATTCTGGCTTTGCTCTGGAACTCATCCTTGCAGTCCTTGAAGATCATGTTCATTTGTTTTGGAGTAATGGAAGGATAGAGCTAAATAGCTATCTGTTCCCGGATCTCCAAATCCTTTTCCTTGGCATTGTATTTTCTAAGTTCAAGTACCTTCTCTAAACTTTTGGGGATTAGAGAGATGATTTCAATGAATGCTTTATTATATATGTTTAAGTACTTAACTGTAGCTTCTTCCAAGATTCTTTTGTCTTTGTCACTATACTCATCATAGAATTCTGTCATTGGTTATAGATTCCCATCCACAGTGATTGCCTTGATGACATCATCAACAAAAAGAGTAGGCCATTCAACAAATTCTTCTGCTTCTTCCTTTTTGCTGGCAGAGGATTCCACAGATGTTTTCTTTTTCTTCTTCATTTTCTTAACCTCCTCATCTGTCTCTATCTCTTCATCATCCTTTTGACTTATGTAGGATCTTGTAGCCTTGGTTTTTGTTCTCTTTTCTCATTTCTTGGATGTCTTTGCTTCCAGTTTGGAGGATTTTGAGCTCTTAGAGGTGGTAGGTGCAGAACTCTTTGAGGATCTAGTCCGGGTGGGGGCTTTCACCGGATCACTTTCTTTTTCTGCATCTTGTCTCTCTTTCTCTGCTCTTTCTAGTTTCTCTCTATTTGCATCAACCGCCTCTTTTGAAATGCCATATCTTTTGGCAACTTCCTCTATTTCTCTTCTCACTTTTCTTTTCATCTCCGGTTGTCTTAGCTCAACATGAATTTTCACACTCAATTCTTGAAAGGTGCCAAACCTTTCTAGCTCAGGGTCCTTAGGCTGAGTTAATAGGTGTTGGACATGTAGTTCCAGGATTTTCTCATCCACCTCATAGCCCATTGGCATAATCTAGACTATTCTGGGCTCTACTGCCTCCATTAGGCATTGATCAATGTCTACCATAAAACATACTATATCTTTATATTTTTCAACTATTGTCTGAGGAATTCTTTCTCTGGCCTGTATCATACCTTGAAAATTCTTGAAATATCCCCAGAGAGTTGTGCTTTGAGCCTTGGCATCACCAAGCCCATACATATAATCTCTAATTTGTATGGCAACCGGTCTGTCATTTTGCCATATCCAGCCACTTGTTCTAGGTAGCTCATTCATATAGTAAAAGAAGAGACATAGTATTAGGCCACCATACTTGAATGAGTTCTTCTTATCCTTCTTTATTTTCTACAAATTTTCTAACAGTTGGCTCAGAAGAAGATCGTATAGATCATAGTCTGCATTTTTCCTTAGCATTTCATATGCAGTATATATAGTAGTTCCAGATACTGAATTCTCCCTGCTGGAGTGATAGATTTTGTAACCAATTATCATAGAGGCAAATTTGATATCTGGATCTATGATGTCTTCTATTTTCATTGCTCTCTTGTCAAATTTTGATCCAGTAGCCTCACTTACTATTTGGTTCTTTACTGATTTGAGAGAAGGCAACCCACTGGATGAGTGCAAGCTAGTTACTGCCCTAATTGCATCCTTTGTTATTTTGAAGGGCTTCAACAACCACATGAAGTTATCATGTATTCTACTAAGAACATACCGGACCCATTCATCTTCTACAAAATAGGGGAAGTGGATGCAATGTCCAAAATACTTATCCTGGATGGCCTTGTATTGAGGTTTAAGTTCAAATGCTTCATCTATTAATTGCTTGTGATAGATATCCATTAGCTTGGATTCCCCAAATTCCTCAATGTTGGCGTGAATGTATACCCTTACATCTTCTACGTGGAGAACCCCATGCGGAATGCTTGAGAATGCGCCTAAAGGATCGACTTCTAGGGATTTGTAATGATGTTTCTTGAACTTAGGGCACGGCCTATCAATGATCTTAACAACATTTGGAGTAGCCATCATCCAAAAGATTCACAGAGAGATGTTTAAGAGTGGAAATACCTTTTTACGCTTCTAGGGTTCACGATATGAGCTGAAAAGATCGTTGGTTGTATCGAATTATGTGGTTGATCTTTGAGAGGGTTGAAGCAATCTTGTTGCAGAGCTCTTTCTTCCTTCTTCTCGAATACAAATGTGCAAATGATGAACAAAAAGAACCCTTATATTTATGCGTAAACCCTAAATTCATATTGCAATAAATGCACAACTTAAGTCATTCCGGTTGCCTTGTTCTGAGAGAGATCTTTCTGGATCACTGAGATGCACTTAGAGTTTTTCTTAGTGATAATTGACAATGTACCTCCTTTCCTTGAATCATTCCACTTATCCGCAGATCAAGATATTTCAATTTTGAATCATACCAGATCTAACTGTGAGAATCCTATTTTTACCGGATGACTATCAAATTGAATCAATCTTGGATGATTAAACTCTTCAAATCTTCTTACAGATCTTTCATATTTTACCGAGGGTTATTTTAGATATATCTCTCAAAACCCTTTAATCTATAGCATTCCATGTGCCAAATTTAGGCACCAATTGACTGGCTGGGGGAATTTATTTTCCTTTGTGACTCCTCCTGAGCCAGAGCTCATCTAATTTAGTTTCCGAAAGGAATATCAGCACCAGATTCTAGTGTGGATCCATCCCCAACATTTTCTATATTTCTCTTTACCCAAATCTTGTTCATCTCCCTTTGAACTTCATCTGTATTCACTTTTTCTTTTCCTTTGTCTTGATTTTGATTATGATGCACTGGACCCTTGTTACCCTGATTCTTACTTCTGTAGAATTTGGCAATATGACTGGATCTATTGCAATTGTAGCAAACAACATTTCTTTGCATATTTGACTGATATCCTCTTGATCTACACTGATTATCCATATGTCCCATTCTATTGTATGCAAAGCATGTACCATTGAATGAATTGTTTATTTACATATTTCTACATTCATGAGATTTGTGACCATACCTTTTGCAGTTAAAACACTGTCCAGAGAAGGATGAATTAGTCTGATTCATTCTTCTTCTGCACTGATTTGCTTTATAACCGAAGTTATTGCAGTTGTGGCAATATCCATTGAAGGATGGGTATCTTTGAGCATTTAGTTGCCTTACCGGAGATCTTCTAGGCCTGTTCCTTAGATTTCATGATCCAGAGTTCTTCTGACCAGATCCAAAGCTTTCACCTTTCTCATACCCCAAGCCATGCTTGTCATCTACCCTCTTTTGTCTTTCAAGAAGAACTTCAAGTTAAGCAGAGCTTATCTTGAATTTTTCTTTGTATTCATTTGATGTTTGAAGATCCCTTTTTAGAGTGTCTATCTGATTCTCAAGTTGTTCTTCATTATCTCTAGCTTCTTCAAGATCAGATTCTAGATGCCTAATTATTCTATCCATTTTGTGGTAGTCTTCTGACTTCTCCTTGAGAGATTGTTTTAGATTATCTTCAATTTTTCTTTTCTCTTCAATTTCTTGGGTGAATTTCATAACCCCTGATTCCATTTCATGTCTTACCATAATGACCTCTTTTGATAGCTTTTCACATAACTTGTTTGTCTCATTCAGATCTTCATTAGTATCATTGGCTTCACTTTGACTTGTTAATTGTTGAAGTAGTTCCTTTCTCTTTTTCACAGAGATACTCAATTTTTCTTTGAGTTCATTTATGAAATCATCAGCTTGTTTGAGTCTTTCCCTCAGGTTATTGACTTCAGAGTGAGATTGCTCAAGATCATCTAGGGCAGACTGAAGTTGTTCCCTCATACCATACATATCCATTAAGATTCCCAGATCTTCCTCAAGCTGTTAGGCTCTCTTTGGAGGAACTTAGCTCTGATACCAATTGTTGGAAATAAGGTGAATAATTGAGAGGGGGGTGAATCAATTATCTTAAATATTTAACTTTCTTTCCTTGTTAACAATTAGTTCAGCATCAAAACATGTAAGCATACATAACCCTAAGAACATAAATAAGATCAACACACATAACACAGTAATTTTGACATGGAAAACCCTGTTAAGGGAAAAAAAACCATGGGGTGACTAACCCAAGAAAGTATTCTCTATTAAAAGAATAAGAGGTACAAAATGGCACTTGCCAATTAGGGCTCACTGCCCGAGCACACTACTCACAAGAGGCACACTACCTACAAGAGACTCATTGTCTTAAAGGATATAGAAGGTAACTCGATGTTTGAACTGAGAAGAAGCATCCACATATGCTAAGGTTTAGTTCCGGTTAGGCTCAATATACTAATCTACTGCACTTCATTCTTCCTCTTCTTTGGTGTTGATGTTTTGTCACATACCGGGCTTGTATTCCTACTTCCACTCTACTCTCTACCTTTTATTTGCACACTATATCAACACACACACACACTTCATACCAAAATCCATCTGGTATATATATATGCACCAAGGATTTCAACATCTTTCTAGTCGGCAACCGGAATACTAAAGATATTTACTAAACACTGATCTGTCAGCTGGATCCATGCTCAATATGTGATGCGTATCAAAACATAGATATAGTAGTCATCAATCATGTCATCCAACCATGTATGATTCCTTAAATAGCTTGACCATCATCAATTTATCATCCAGATTAAGGTCTGATGCTCTGTCAATCAGTTCTTCCTTAGTCTGCTCTACCAATCAGGAACCCAACACTTAGATGCTCATATCTTTTCACTCTTTCATCACCGGAGGCTCAATCTCTGGAATGTAGTAGTTATGGTACTCCTCTTAACTTTCTCAAGTCCAAACTTTATTAAGATACATCCTCTGAGAGATCCAGACCTGATTGTTAGACCTTGTTGCATGCTCTATTCTTGTTCACCGGACTAAAACATTCTTCAATCTGACTTCCGATAAAGACATACTATGTGCTAAAGATGTGTGGGATGAACTTTGTTGCCATAAATGACAACAATCAAGAAGCCACACAGTGTCTCTTGCCAACAAAACCCTCCAAAGATAACCAAAAATTTTAAAATGAAAAAACCCCTTTCCTCTCACAAAGAGGAAATAATATAGGCTTCATTCCAAAGCCTTGAGGAATGAGAATTTTCCCAAGCCACTTGCAAGGAATATGGAGTGTGGAGATGACATGTGTCACTCTCCCATCCATTCTAACCTCACCCTCTCCACATGTGCTCTCACATATGTGTGAGAGCAAAGGTGGAGAGATGGAATCTCTCAAAATGGGCTCCAAAAGGATAAGGGATGCCACATGTCCTCACCTTATTCTCCAAAGGAAGCCCATTCACTCCAAGATGCTCTCACACATGTGTGAGAGCATTAAAGGATGGTTCCACACACTTGGGGGTCTTGAAGACTCCCCAAGTCTTCAAGGTGATGGGAATCCATGCCTTGGAAAGGGGAATGGGTCATGTTTCAAGGCATGACTCATCTCCCACTCCAATTCAATTTTGAATTTTCGTCACTTTACGTTAAGCTAAGGTTAAGGTGACTAGATAGTGGTAACCCTAGGGTTTAGTATGCTCAAATGGGCCCTAGACCCTAGGGGTACCACCTAGGATTAATTTTAGCCCATAGTAAATACTTTAGGAGGTAGAAAATCACATAAAATGGCCACAAAAAAAAAAAAGTCACCAAGTGATGTAAATTAAATCACATAATTTCACAACACTTCAACTAAATAATACCAAAGGGTGAAATCTAAGCCAAATAATAAATGCAAACATTTACGAAAGCCTCATACAAATTCACACATGATCTTGGTCCCCTAGGGACTAGATCGGTCTAACACGGTAACCACATTAGGTGTGAGATCAATCTCTAATTTTCTGTGGCCTAGAAAATCACCTGTGCACTTGAACAAATAGATTAATCCAACAAATATATATCATAGCTAAAGCAAGGAAATGCATACACTCACACCATCGTATATTCATTTAAAACATTATAAAAAAATCTCATCATAAATAAGATTAATAATTTCATTTCTATATACTATCTCAAGATCAAAATCGTATAGCAAATCCATATGATGATCTCACAACTAACATCTCTAATATCATCAAAATGCATATCACATGTCTAATCATCATCAGTGAATCAAAATCGGGATATAGTCACCTCACAACATACTAAGCATAGCTAACCAAAATAAAGAAATATAGTCTAGAGAATCTGCATATCGGGATCAATAGTCCCCAAATGTCTAAATGTCATCAAATGTAAATATGAAATAAGAAAAATAAGGGAGTGAAATAAATAGGCCTCACATGTTCGGAAGACTTGAATGTCTCTCCAGGGCTTGGCTGAGGCAAGCCTCCAAACACCACAACCCCCTCCCAAAGTTTTTGTGATTGCAGGTTACAGTTGAAGATACAGAAAAAGTGGAGTTGCAGGAGGATATTTACAGTGTCAGATTTGTAGATCAGAGTTAAAAATAGCACCCTAGACATGGGCACCCGCTCCTTAGTCCTCTAGATTTTGTGACGGGAAAATCTCTGAAACAGTAGGAACATGTTACAGATCAAGCTTCCAGATCCTGACAAAAACTTGGGCATTGGACTAAGGCGCTCACTCATTAGTCCCTGACTATTTTGCTTTCCAAACTTCAAAAATAGGTGCACATTTATCTATCATTTTACATCTTTATGTAGCAACATTTTCAGTAATTTATCCGTTTGCTTCCGTATTTGCATAATTAGGGTTTTTTATGTATAATTGAGAATAATTGAACATAATTGACAATAAAATCACCCTAATCCAATCTTCCCTACATCTCACAGTGACCAAGGGCTTGATAGTGCATTTCCACTTGACCCAAGGTCCTTGAATGTAATTGGTGAAAGGAGGATAGACATCAAACTAATCAAAAACACCAACACTATCCAAATTTTACTACATTACATTTTGGTGAACCTATGTTTTTCATGAATTTTGCACCTTTTTGAGTGTTTTGGTTCAGATTTACATTGATTTAATTCATTCATATCATCATTCATCTTATTGCATTGGAAAAATTACAAAAAAAATTGAAAAATTTGAAAAAAATTGCATTCTACGGTTTGAATTTTGACATAGTTTAATTGCATCTAATTAAATTTCTGATTTTTACATTAGATCTGAAATTTATTTTCATTTAATTCATAATTTTCATATTGTATTTGAAAATTTAAAATATTGAAAAAAAAAAATTGGCACTTTTGGCTCAATTTTCAAATAATTTGAATTAATTTGCATTTAATTTAATTTAATTTAATTTCTTATTTTTCAATTAGATCTGATATAAATTCATCATACTTTAATCCTTGCACTATATTTTTCATATTAAAATTACTAGGGTTTGCTTGAAATTTTGAATTTTTCCTATAACCTAGTAATTTCAAAAACTAGGGTTTGTAGTGAAAATCTTATTTTAGATTTTACTACTCATGTTAGGAACTCATTCAAATTTAAATTTGGCTTTAGTGTTATATTTTAGTTTAGATTTGCATTTAGATCTAAAAAATTTGCACTTTGACATAGAAAATTTCAACAAAAAACTAGCATTTTCATTAATTTTTCATTAGATTTGCACTTGCATTTTGCATTATAGGGTTTGAAAATCATTTTTAGATTTGAGTGGAACTAATTTTCACCATATATCAGATTGAAATACATTCATATAGAATTTTGCACCAAGATCTCAAACCTACGGCTTGAAAAACCTTGATTTTCACTAGATTTGACCTTATCGACTCTCTAGATTTGCACTATAGGCATGTTGTAAGGAATATTTTTGCACTAATTGGATGATATTAGGGTTATTATCTCCTTTCCCTCCTAAAATTATTTACAACACCTTTTTATCGAGCCCTTGTATTGAAAATTTGGTGAAAAATTACAGTTTTTTGCTATATTTGCCCTAGGGTTTGACCTAGATTGCATTACAAGCATGTTGTAAAAGATTTTATGATTGTAAGTGACTGATATCATTTCTATTATTTTCTATACCTCCTAAAATTCCTTACAACACCTATTTCATTAGGTCTTGGAATTGAAAAATGGTGAAAATTTGCATATTCACTAGGTTTTAACTAGTCGTCATCTTAGATTTGCATCAAACATGTGTTGTAAAGGGTTTTATTGCTGTATTGGACTGAAAATAGAAATATTATTTTCTTCCCCTGATCAAAATATTTTTCAACACCTTTTATTTCATATATTTGCATTGAAAAAGTATAAAAAATCAAAAAATTTAGGTCATTTCTACATATAGTTTTGCACTTGTCTTTTGGATACTTTTGGAAAACTTTTAAAATCTGATTTTACATTGATTTGAAAATATATATCATGGATACTCCTTGTTATTCATCTTTGGAAATCTTGTGTGCATCATTTAATAGTGGTGACTTCAATATATTAGATGAAGCACTAGACGACTTTATGTCTATTGGACATTCCACTATGACACCTATTGCTAAAACATGTGATGATGACATAGAAAATGATTCCTCCTATGAAGATATACTAACACAAGAGGATGAAATAATTGACACATTCTTAAACATTAACCTACTCTCTTTGGAAAATGAAACACCAGTGGATAAAGGGCTCCCTCTCAAGAATGATTCTTCATGGGTGGAAAAAGACTATTCACCTAACGATCATTTGGTGCATGAGACCTCTACAGATAATCCATTAGACATTCCACCTTTGATTGAAAACTCAAGAACCATCGATGAGAAGACTATGGATATCTCTATTCTGCCTAATAACACCGTACCTTCCTCTCATCCCATCGCTCTCCCTGGCCAAGATGTAGCATTAGTCGATGAGAAAAGGTCTCTCACATTAAATCCCCTAGGGACAGACATTGGGTGCAATTAAGAGGAAAACAACGTTAATTCAATATTCATTAATAGATTTTGTAACAATATTCCTAAGATGGTTGTGCGGGGGGCACCTAGTGCACCTTCTTGCTTAAATCTAGTGATTACGATTCAAGGTGTTCAAAATATGTTACAAAAACCACACCATAATGTAATTTCTCACACATAAAACACCTGTAATAACAAGAAAAGTAAGCAAGCACCTCATGTGCCTGTCTCTCTTCCATGTTCTCAACATATGCTCCCTCCACCACCTCGTCTTACTCATAAAAGTGGTCGAGAGTATTATCTAGTTGAATAACTCTGTGCTACTCAGGATAAGATCTCTCTTTGGGATTTAATACAAACATCGCCTACATACCATGGAATGTTTCAAGAAGCTTTACAAAAGGTGATTGTTCCACCTACTATTAAGCCTAATGATGTAGCATCTCTATTAGATTGTATGCATGCAACCAAAATGGATATTGTCTTTCAACCACATGAATTACTGTCAATTGAAGTTCAAAACCAATATGATCCTCTTATAATCTTTGTCAGAATAAATAAAACATTGGTAAAATGAGTTATGATTGACAATGGATCAGCTCTTAATGTTTGTAGCATTGACCTACTACACAGAATCAAGGCTGGCACATCACAAATCAAAATAGATGGCATTAACATTCATGGCTTTGATAATGTTGAATGACAATCCGTAGGCACTATAACTCTACCTATACAAGTAGGACTTGTGATTGTGCCTACCCTGATTCATGTCATGCCTTGTTCACTATCTTACAACATGATTCTTAGTAAACCTTGGATTCATGCATTGGGGGCGGTTCCTTCCACCCTACAACACTCAATCAAATTTATATTCAAAGGTAAACTTCATACTATTCATGCTGATCCTGAATCAGATAACTGTTTACATATTGAAATGCAAAAACTAGTTTACAATCATATGAGCTTAAACAATTTATGAGCTGATTCATCAATGCCTCTAGCCATGAATGATGTTGTGAAAGATTCTATACCATTGAATGCACTCTTTGGTGATGATTGGGGCTCATTATATTTTAATCCTTGTAGTATAGGGGAATATAAAATTAATAGCCTCAACACGTCCAAAGTAGCATTGATTTCACCTAAGCAATCTTTTGAAGCACCTAAGAAACCTAAAGTCCCCTTGGTAGAAAATAAAAAAAATACTCACTTATACCACAAACTACGAGACCTATGAGGCTTCACTATCCCCTAAAGAAATGTCATCCCTCTATGGTCGAGGATTTAAAATCCTTTATAAAAATTGTGATTATCTAGGTAATGGATGTGGTGTAAATGTACAAGGGATACGAGTACCTATAGAATCCATTTCAACACATTACTCAAGTAGCATTGGATATAATCCTTTTAAAGAAAAGAAAGCCTCTCGTTGTTGTAAACTCAATGTTAATACAATATCAACAAGACCAAAACAACGTGATAGATATCCTAGATATGTATACTCTTAACATTGGGATGAAACAGGTAAGTATCTCTAACCCTTTATCTCTCTCGTGATGTGCTTCACTTGTGATGTGTTATGTGTTGTTTAGGCCTCTTGGGAGGACCCCTGATTCTCTTGTAAGGTTCAAGATACCAGGAGACTGCCTCTGTTGTGACCTTCTTCTATTTGTATCACCATTCTTCTATATTTCCTCTCTTTAATTTCATTGTTGTGTGTTGTGTCTTACGGACATAGCATTGCAGTTGGTGAATTAGGGGCACCCTCCTACATGACTGTCCCTAAGGCACTTGTTTTTCCTCTCTTATTTATTATTTCCCTTCCTCTAGTGTTTCTATCTAGCAGGTGGATGATGAAAAACATTTATATTGATGCGGAGCTAGCGTCCCTTTAGCGAGAAATCAAAAATTGGACTTAGTTCCTAATATGACGATGGGGTTGTAATATATTATCCGATGCTTGGCTAGTAGAAGAACTCCATGCTTTATGTGTAGTGATTTTAATGGTGTTCTATCTCACTTACAAACCATAACAATATTGCTTCTCCGTGCACTTTGTTTGTCTTTGAATCTCGCCTTGGTGACACTCAGTTCTAAGATTTTCATGATATAGCCCCACGGTTATCCTGGATCTCCAAATTTGTAGTATAAACTTGGCTCTTTGTGTGGTAAATCATATGCATTGATGTTGTTGTTTATCATAATTATGTAGACACTAACATGTTTCTTGCAGGGATATGTTTGTGGGAACATTTGGCAATCGTAAAGTACATGTCACCTCCAAGGGGCATGGGATTTGCCAAAGTCTGTGTTCCCTTGTGTGTTTTCTTCCTCCCTTAATGTGCTTGATATCGATGCATGATATCAACCACCTTAAGGTGGGGGAATATATAAAGTAACCTATCTATTGTAGATGTTAGCAATGTGTTTGTCCTCAGATGTAGTTAAAAGACTAGTTGCAATGAGTCCCTCCTGCACTCTGAGTTTGTTCGCAATCAATCAATCAATCAATCATCTTAAGCCCTTTGCAGAGGCAAGGAAGGTGTACTTCTCAGAGCAGATTGCATCATCCTATTATTTTCAAAAAGTCATCATTAGGAGGCAGGGAGTGGTTCTTTGACTAACTCAACCCTTAAGTATGTCTTCAATGATTGTTGTGGCAAAGACCAATTATCGGTGTGTCTCTATAATGTGCCTGAGATGATTATGAGCCTAGAAATAGGAACACTCCATCGCTTGTCTGTCGTGTTTTCTCCCTGTCTTCAAAGTGTGTGTGTTTAGCATGCTTTCTTTGTTTGGCGTGTCTATTGCCCCACATGTAGTCTAAAGACCAGGGCGATGAGTGCTTCTTGTATTTTCGGAGGTTTTGTGTGTCTTGCGTGTGTGTTTCCCCATATATGTAGTTTAAAGACCAGCGCGATGAGTGTTTCCTGCATTATGGGAGGTGTGCTTACTTTTGTGTACTTGCATCTGTATTTCATATATATGAGAAAAAGAAAAGAAAAGAAATCATTCATTGTCTTCTATGCACTAACTATCTTTTATGCATCTATTGTCTTCTCTGTGCTTTGCGTGATTGTAAATGTCTTCTTCATGTTTTACGTCCCTGTCATTGTCTTCAATGTGTCTCGCATGTCTTCTCCGTGCTTGGCATGTTTTTTGTGTTTGTTGACCATACTTTAATGCATGTATTGGCCTTGCATTTATACATACATTAAAGTGGGGGCTAAATGTAACATCAAAAAATGTCCCCCTGGGGGCTTTTCCCTCCTAAGATTTAGTTCTTGGGTCTTTTATATGCATTTAGGACATCTAGCATCATATTTTGACATCCCGATGAAATGATCCCTAAGTTTCATGACAAATGGGACCTAGGGGGATCTCTTAAACTTAACCCTAACCAAAATAGGGAGGGAGGACTTGGCCGCCCACGCCCTAGTCCTGTCCTATTTTGGGTCAGTCCCAAATTTTGAGTGTCAGCTTGTGACCATTATTTAGGTCCTATGCCGACACAGTAAGTTTGAATTACAAAATTCTTGGTAGGAGTGTTTGTAGTTGCATATATAAGCATGTTTAGGCATTCATTTGTAAACTAGATAATGATGGTGATCTTTATGCATTCTAAAGGTGATTCAAGGCTTTCATTGTGTAGCAAGAGCAGATTTGTGTTGTTTATGTGTTTGTATTTGTAGATTTGAGGAATCATCTCCTCATGGCATTAAGAGCTTCTTCCTTCCATGATATCTTCACTACAAGGTGACATCATTTATGTTTTTAAGCATTTATTATTTGGTTTTTGTCTCTTCTTCACAAGGGCATGCACTCTCTATCTGACAACGTTGTTTAGAAGACTTGAATGTCTCTCCGGGGCTTCACTAAGGCAAGCCTCTAAACACCACAACCCCCTCCCAAAGTTTCTGTGATTGTAGGTTACAGGTTGAAGATACAGAAAAAGTGGAGTTACAGGATGATATTGCAGAGTGTTAGATTTGCAAATCAAAGTTAAAAATAGCACCCTAGACTTGGGTGCCCACTCCTTAGTCCTCCAGATTCTGTGATAGGAAAATCTCTGAAACAATAGGAACAAGTTACAGATCAAGCTTCCAGATCCTGACAAAAACTTGGGCATTGGACTAGGGTGCTTTCTCATTAGTCCCCGATTGTTCCGCTTCCTGAACTTCAGAAATAAGTGCACATTTATCTATCATTTTACATCTTTCTGTAGCAGCATTTTCAGTAATTTATCCATTTGCTTCCGTATTTGCATAATTAGGGTTTTTGATGTATAATTAAACATATCTGATAATCAAATAACCCTAATCCAATCTTCCCTACATCTCATAGTGATCAAGGGCCTGATAGTGCATTACCACTCTACCCAAGGTCCTTGAATGTAATTGGTGAAAGGAGGATAGACAGCAAACTAATCAAACACCAACACTATCCAAATTTTACTACATTACATATATATATGTATGTATGTATATGAATTTATATGTATGCATATATACATATATAATTATGTACACACATACATATATGTGTGTGTATATATATGTATGCATGTACATTTATATATATATATATGTACGTACATGTATATATATATATACATGTACGTACATTTATATGTACGTATATATATATATGTGTGTGTGTGTGTGTGTGTGTACATATGTATGCATATATATGTATGTGTATATATGCATGTGTTTATATGTGTGTGTGTGTGTGTGGGAGAAGGCATGAGCCTGTTATTAATGCATAGGTATGTGAAACACATACTGAATAGTATTGGTTGTTGAAACAAAGAAACTATATGGAAAGTTGTTTCAGAAGATGTTACATAAAACCAGTCCACAATGTATATTGTCTATAGCCACATGTCACATACACACGCAATGTTGAAGGCACATTTGTTTAGAGGCATGGCACAAAGTGTTTTGCATCAGCCCTTGATTTCACAGGTGGTTATGCAACTGCTGCTAGAACAATGTAAAATAGGTATATTCAAAACTGGTTTATTAAATTGTGGGTCCTTTGACATGGTATTTGAAAGAGAGAGAACATAATATTTTCTGCACAATGATTGTTCAAATAGCTTTAACAATTACATCGACAATAAGTATACATGATACTTATTATTTGTTATGGATTTATGCTTGTTAGCTATTATGTAATGAAATTAATGCTATTTGTGTGGTGTGTAGTAGACATTGTTTCAATTTTTGTTCTACTGTTGGCTGGCTATTGGCAAGTAATTATGGATGCAAGACACAATGTGTTACCTCATTCACCAGTTGTTGCTGCTCTTAGACTCATAGTTATGATAGTGCCACATACTATGAGTTGTATTTTCACTGTTGGCATGAATCTAGTTGTTAGTGTTGCTTCCTCAAACAATGGCAAAATCCATCTAAAACAAGTAACAAAAATGCTTCTATTATCAAGGCACCTATCAATCTTAATAGTAAATAGAGTCTATATCAAGATGCATTCCAATTTCTGATCAAACATATCAAGTAGTATCGACAATATGACCAGCCCTCCAGAGAATTGCAGAGAACAAAAAACAATAGACATTAACCCAAAATAAAGGCCAAATTTCATTTCAATAGATTGGAATAAACATCTTGAACAAAAGTTTAATTTGTTCAAGATATGGATCATGTCCATGGATCAAAAGATACATGGAACATCAGATATATCTTGAATAGATAGACATGTTTGAATGACTATCACTATTTGATGTACACATAATTAATATGGTTTGTGAAAATACAAAACCAGGAGACAAATACCAAGAGTCAATAAGAGAATCACAAAAATAAGCCTGAACTCCTTTTTAATAAAATAATGC
Source organism: Cunninghamia lanceolata (assembly GCA_027924645.1). Lineage (NCBI taxonomy): Eukaryota > Viridiplantae > Streptophyta > Pinopsida > Cupressales > Cupressaceae > Cunninghamia > Cunninghamia lanceolata. The sequence continues at coordinate 24,314 of BSBN01000501.1, read as the reverse complement.
CAGAAACCATAGGATAATCATTAGGAGCATAGTTTTGGGCAAATACATGAATATACAATAATGCAGAGAAAACATTAGTCTTGGTACTAGTAATTATTACAAATGCCATGAGCAAATTATCAAAATCATTCCAAGACCGAAAACATGTTTAAAACAAAATAAGTACTATAAAATGATGCAGATAGGTTTGTTCTAGTATACATACCAATAGCAGATATTGTTAGTTGACATTAATGGATTGTGAGCTTAAGCCTTTAACTGACCAACAGAGCTTAAGCCATAAAAGAAGAATGTATGAAACACAAACGATAAATGATGACCATAATATTTACAATGTAAACCATAAGGAAACCGATATGGTACACTATAACTTTAATATTTGCAATATGGAGGCTGCTACATAGGTTGACATTTGTTTTTCCCTAGGGTTTATATTTGCAATATAAACCATGCAGAGAGACAAATGCCAGCCTCTGAATGTAATAGCTGTAATGAAGAACAATATAAACTGTGCAAATGGAAAATAGTAAGAGGTATACCTGGTATTTTTATATTTCTATTCTTCACTATCATTGAGTGTTTTTATTGTTTAATGTCTGTGAAAAAATCTCTGAACTCATACAAACACTCCACAATGGGAAGAAAGAGAAATTAGGCCATTGTAGAGATAAAAAAAACTGGCGATAGAATTATGATGTAAAACAAACAACATAAATTAAACCATCAGAGGGACTCCAAAAAAAATGACAATGTAAAAGATATAGGAACTTTCAAACGTGTCATTCTTCACTTCCAACATGATAGATATAGGAACATTAGATCTAATTTTCATCTATTGTGAATACACTCAAGTGCAGCCATCATTATTGCATTATCTATTGTTCCCTATTATTGAGTACTTTTATGGATTAATCCCTATTGTTGAGTTAAAGAACTAAAACCTTCTCAATAGACACAAATTTCACCCTCATCAAATAATCTAACCAAATGAATAAACAATGCAAAAAATGACTATGTAAAAGATATAGGAAGTTACAAGTGCTTTGTTTTTTGACAGATTTCACTACCATCAAAGAATCTAAGAAAATGAATAAATGATGCAAATAATCTTTTTCTCAACAATCTTAAAACTTGACACCACAATCCATCAATAGCAACTGTACTTTAGTCTATTCACAATAAATGACATTGATGAATTGTGGGCTAAAGTCTTTGACTCAGCAGTAGACACCAACGCATGGAACAACTCAAAGATAAGGAAGAGTACATGACAATTCCTTAAATACAGAATAGAACAAAAAATAGACATTAACCCATTAAATCACAGTGCAAATGATGTAGTAAGTTATAGATGCCTCCTTTTCCCCTTTCAATATGATGGATATAAACCTTATTAAGAGACAGTGATTTCACCTTCATGAAACAATCTCTGTAAAATAATAAATAATGCAAATAATCTTTTGCTTGACAGAGTTAAACCTTCATAGCATAAGCCATTAATGATGCATGTACTTCAGTCTATTCACAATAAATGAAAATTAGGGACTAATGAATGCCAAATGTTTGTGTTCAGATGTTACGTTGATAGAAACACTATGTGCGAAGACATGACCAAAACAAAGAACATGACAAAGTTATGAAATATTTGCAATAGCAACAAAACATTAGGAATTGATAGAATTTTTGCCTTCTTTGCTCAGAAGAGTAACTTGCAACTAGGAAAATACAGAAGCATGAGCAAGAACACACCATAAACCATTAATGCCACCTGCACTTCAATCTATTCACAATAAATGAAAATAAGGGGCTATTAAATGCACAATGTCATCTTAAGATGCCACATGTCAGCACAAAGACTGGGCACGAAGACACGACTATATCAAAGAACATTAGAAAGTCCTAAAATACTTCCAATAGCAACAAAACATTAGGAAACGATTACATTTTTTCCTTGGTTGCCCTGAAAATATTCAGATTTTATGATTGTGAGTGTCTCATTGCTCTATGCCAAATTGCAATAGACCTATTTTTTGCTAATGTTTTGTTGCTCTAAACGTGTCTTTGCTGCAAATGTTTTTGTACATAGGTGGTGTTGTTAATAGTATTTCACATATCTTGTCTTAAATTGATGCTAATGCCAGGTGTTATATATTGAAATGCATGGTTATACATATTTTCTATTTATTATTAAGATTGATAGGTGCTTTGTTCTCCTCAGGTGGTGGTTGTTACTCGAGGTTCTTGTTGCATACATGGGTTCATAGGAGCTGAAGTTTTATGAGGTGTTGTAGTCTAAGTTTACAAGTTGGCTCTACCTCTAATTCCTATTTTATACAATCGCAGCCTGATTTTTATGCAAGAAAATTATCTTGCTTGAATATAATAAATATATTAAACTACAGTTGTGCTCATGTTTCAATACTATTTTCTTGTGCTATTCCTTGCAAGTCTAGCTTTTTGCTACTTTTTCTTTTTCCTAGTTGTGTGCAGCTTCTTTCAAAGATAATTGACAATAGTGGGTCTCTATGTAATCGTGACGGTGTTGTCATTGATAACAAAAGCCCAGTTACTTGTTCAGTTGCACTGGAACAAGGTAAGATCTAGTTCCTATTAGTAAATATGAGCCTTAAACTAGATCTTCCATAGATCTAAATCATAGGACAATGAGCATTCCAGTTTTAGAACCATGATCAGTGTATTGCTTGCACTTAAATTTATAGTTATACATAAAGAGACTTGACCATTTGGTTTCTATTACTTCTAATGGACCTTGTTTTGCTGTAGGCATCAAGCATGATGGAGGAAAAGCATAGATGGTACGGTTTTCATAGTCACAAAGTACATCATACTGACATTGGCCCGACTGACAAGATTTGGAAGCCCTACAATTATCTAGCCATTGATGTTGGTCATAGCTACTCTGTTCTAGTTACTACTAACCTGTCACCAAAATTTGTATTACAAAGCTTTGTATGTGTTTTTAATCACAACAAGGAAAATTTCAATTTCACAAATACAATTTCCTTGCAAGAATTTGACAAAACATAGTCTCCATGGTCCTAAGAACATTGTTCCTAGTTACATGTTGAGAGAGTGCAATTGCGCTGGACATTACAAAATTGGTGTTCCGTAGCAATTGAGAAAATAAAATTTCCTTGCATATTGTGCTTCGTGTTTTGATTTGCCACATCATATAGATATAGCATAATACTGATCTATCTGTGGATGTTGTGTATTGTACTTTTGTTCAGCAAAGCTTTGGCCATGTAGAGATTTAAAAATGTAGAATTTGCTTGCAAGCGCTAGGGTTGCCATGGCATTTATACATATATGTGTCTATATACACATGTATACACATATGTATATACATGCATACATATGTATGTATGTATATATAGAGAGAGAGATATGTATATATATATACATATCTCTCTCTCTCTCTCTATATATATATATATATATATATATATATCTATATATATATCTATATACACATATATATATATCTATACATATATATATATATCTCTATATATATGTATATGTGTATATATATATATATATGTATAAACATGTATATATATATGTGTGTGTGTATGTGTGTATATATATATAGACATATATACATAGATATATATATGTATATATATGTATATATATATCATGTATATATATACATATATATATATCTATGTATATATGTCTATACATATATACATGAATATACATATATATATATATATCTATGTATATACATATACATATATACATGTATATACATATATATACATGTATATACATATATATATCTATATGTATATACATATATATAGATATGTATGTATATACATATGTATATATATATGTATGTATACACACACACATATATATGTATATAGACATATATATATATATGTATATAGACATATATAGATATATATACATATCTAGACATATATACATATATATACATATGTAAAGATATGTATATATGTCTATATATGTATAGATATGTATATGTATAGATATGTGTGTGTATATATATATATGTATATGTGTATGTATACATATACATATCTGTGTGTGTGTGTGTGAGTACACATATATGTGTCAAAGGTCAAGCCATACATGGACTTAAAGAGTGTAATGAAATTAATGCCAAAATTGATCAGGTTATTTGCTTTTCTTTTGTCTAATTACTTCTAATTGATTCATTTACTACTGCTCAATTAATTTCCTTTTTTGTAGGGTCTAGACAAGATAGGATTGCTGGTTGTGTGACATTGTAACACGGTTTACATTGTGGTTGATCAATGTGAGTAATAGATTATGATGCTTGTTTCTCTTTTCCCTATTTTCAAATATGCACTATCTTGGTCAATAGTCTTGGAACAAGTTTCATTTTAGTCAAATGAATTGATATTAACAATTTGCTCTTGCTTTGTAAGGTTTCAAGTCCACAATAGTGAACTAAAGGCCGTAGCCAGAAATTCTACATTATTAATGATCACGATGAGTAATTACTTGTTCAATTCTTCTTTGTGTGTATTCAATGTTTGGAGTTTGACACATTGTTTTATAGTCATTACTATACTAAGTAGCATCAATACAATTTCTATTTTTCATTGTTTGACATGAAACCTATCAAAATGCTTGCAAAGAATCATCTTAAACGAGAAAAACTATTACAACATGCAATTGTAGTAGAAAGCTACAAACCAAGTGCCAACACACCTTCCATGTCAATTGATGAATCTCTCCACTGTGCACATTGTTTTTGTATTCACTCATTCAATTACAAAGTTGGTGATTACCTATTTAACACAGTCCATGTTTTGCTTCATTGCCACTATACATCGAAAGAATTACGCATTGGTCTTGTGGATCATTTCTTAAATTGTCTTCACAGTTGGTGTGCTATAGCTTTAGCCTTCTATGAAAATGACTTGCACCCAACAATTGTAAGGTATTTTCATAATATACATGACAGAGACACATATCTAATAAGAATGAGGCTTTTAGCGACAGAGATCAACGATAATGGTGAAACTAGGCTTTGGGATGACATATTCTGTCTCAAATGGCTAGCATATTGGCTAAACATACTAATATGCATTTGGTCTTTAACATACAAAATAATATACTTAGATTTCAACAAAGATGCATGTAATCATGTAATATCAATTCTTTTCCATGATACAAATCCTACTGCTGGGCATTATGAGCCTGTGTTTTCATGGCTGAACACATGCAATCACATCCAAAACATCCAATCGCATTTGCAAAGAACTTATTGTAGTTTGAACAATACTTGGAACATGATAGAAAATGTGTTTGATGCACTTGGCCTTCATAGACCACCTGCATTTGACACTACATGCGGTGAAAGCATGTTTTTTGCTAGATAGCTTTTCTGCTCCCTGAACAATTTGATCCAGTTGCTTTACAATTGTTTATAGTGTAGTCATTGGCAAATGCATTGAAAACAAATATGCATTGGCTTGTTTTGGAACTTCTGATCAATGTCGCATATGAAGCAACAATTGTTTGTCGTAGTTACAATCGTTGGTTTCGAGGATTGGAATGCCATATGTGCAAAGTGGCATCAAAGGATGTGAATTTTGTGTGCTATGGCTATCCCACATGTTTAATGCAACAATACACATATGGCAAGCATCTCCATACCCAAGCACTAAAACATATTGTAATTGCATAAATCCTGAAAAGAATCTAAACTTGGTTTGCTTTTCAAGTAGCCCAAGCCATTGCCACTATGAACCACTTCAACAAAAAGAACAATTGCCTCAGAAGATGCACATGAAGGATCCACTTTCTAGTAAACATATGACAAGCACCTCTAAAGAAAAAACAACAAACAATATAATAAGTTCTCATAAACAAAAAACAACTACAATAATGTATACACCAATTGCAATAAAGTTAAAATCACATGAGACATTGTGTTCTCTAAAAGTAAAAATTTGTAATATGTAAGTGCCAAATGCAAATGTCCCATAGACCACAGCATCAACTTCTGCCATTGCTATTTCTAATCTCTCAACAAGTATTCAGTCGCAGAAGGCTATGCCAAACCAATTGCATCAACAGGCATTATATTTTTTTGAAAATCAATTGTGTGATGCACAAATGAACTGCAATTTGTATATGTCCAAAAAAATTCAATGTTGTTATGAAGATGAAAATGCAACACATCAACAATCTTTATTTTGAAAAAACAAATGCGAAGTGCGCAAAAGGCTTTTACTTTGCACTTGCCAAAATTAAAACATATGTCATATACATATCCCATGGTCCAACAGACAAACAATAGTTATAAACAACCAAAAGCAACACCCATTTGTAGGGAAAATTGTATAGTGCAACAATCTATTACCTCGTACTTGCGAGCAATAGATGACACACCCACTCAACCATGCTCTATTTGTGACATGCTTCATTTCCATCACAAAATCCATCAAGTTGATGCTACACTTTTATAGGCTTTGTCCCTGCTTTGTATTCAAATGGAAGAAAAGAACATAACAATAGGCCAACCCATTTGCAAAGAATGTGTAAAAGTCACATTACATAGTAAGATCCCATGTTTTGCCATGCCTTAAAAAATAATACGAAATCCACGAATAGACATTGTTCACTCTTTGACTACTCTAGAGGAAAGGATTGTGTCTTTGCACATAGCTTTTGCACAAATCAAACAATTAGGATATAAATGAGCACAATACGGCTTGCTTGGGACAATCATCAATGTTCTTGTGGATTTTGATAAAGTGCAACAAGCATTGCCTAGGCACCTAGATGAAATGACAACAATCGCAGTTAGATTGAAGTGAAAACTTGAATATGATAATGCATATGTGCAAGGGAATGTCAGACCTGCTATAGTTATGAATACTTTAATTGCCCTATCGGAAACCGCTATACACAAAGAGAACATCTCTATAAATGAAGAGTGGCATAGGTTGTTGTCAAAGAAAGCATCACAAATGCAGACAAATCTTGAAGCAAAACCAAGTATGCAAGATGAGATATCTGAAGATGATGAGGAACCGATAACTAAATCAGTTATACATTGGTTTAATGAAACATAGTCAATCAAAGACCTTGACACAACAATAATTGAAATTGCACCATCAGAAGGGTTTAAACCTCTTGGTATCTTCTAGGACATGTATGTAGAAGAAATGAACTTCTTGACTTTTTTTTATGGTTTAGCTCGACCAGTTGACATAGCAAAAAATTTGACATACAAAAAATAGCCAAATGGGAGCTTACACATAAGGACAATACCTTTGTAACAAACATAACAAATATATATTTTTAAAGCTATTAAGATTATTATTCACCAAGTTTCCTCACTGGCATGGATTTGCATACAGAAAGTTGAATTGAAAGGTAAGAAAATGTGTGCAAAAGATGTGCGCAATCTAGGAAAGCTTGAAAAAATATTGAAATCTCCATTGGGGTATAGAACACTAAAAAGCATTTAGACCTCGCCAGATTATCTAGAAAATACTAAAAAAAATTTTTTTACAATGATAAGATAGTTGGGACCTCCAACTTTTTTTGTAACATTAACAAGTGATGAGCATTTCTGGGAGCCACTATGTAAAGCTTTGCACCAAATGCCTATTTTGCAACAATCCAAGCCTAATGAAACTATACAAGATCGGGACCTAGACTTAAAAATCAGAAACAATCTAGTACTTTGTAGTCATTATTTCAACCATAGGGTCAATGTATTTCGGAATATGATGCTAAAAACCCATGAGCTCTTTGGCCAAGTCATGGACTATTCTTTTGTTACAGAATTCTAAAACTAAGGCAATGAGCATGTTTACTTTTTGCTATGGATAAAAGATGCATCTATATATGGCAATTGCTCGAATATTGAAATAGAAAGCTTTGTGGAAAAATATATTTCATGTGACTCATTACTACTTGATACAAACCTTGTCAAAATGCAAACACATCACCATACAAAGACTTGCAAGAAATACAAAAACTCAAATTGCAGGTTTAGTTTCCCCTTGCCTCCAATGAGCAAAACAATAATTTTAGAACTGCTACTGGTGCTTGATGCTACAATGAAGGAGAGAGAAAAAAGTTTTTTCAAGTAACTGGAAAGAAAACATTATACAAAGGAATTTTTATTTCAAAGTTTCTTGCACAAATTGCAAATGAAAGAAATCCACTACATTACAATGCTCCGATCAACATTGACACACAAAATTGGCATGTTGAAAAGAAACCCATCTGACATTTGGATAAATACCTTTATAAAGAAAGTGCCCAAATTATGGTATGCATATATAGATACACAATTTATTTTAGATGCATATGTTGTTGCATCCTACTATAGCTCATATATGACGAAACAAGATAGAACATTGTTTCTTGTGTTTTGGAAATTGCAGCGATAATGCACTACTATTTATGATGGAAAGGTACAATTTATATGAAAGCTTGGCAACACATTGATGAACTATCAGTAAATGTCCAGTCGCCAAGTTGTTCATATTATTCTCGCATTGCCATTGTGTATTTATGCTCAAGGAAAACTATCTTCATCAACACCGCACCATTAGAGAATAGAGTTTACATGCTAAAAAGTCCTAATCTATTGGCAAAAGAACAAGACAATTCTGGAAAAACATCATGTGTGCATCTATAATAGAAAAATACACACAACAGCTAGAAGCTCTTAACAAATTTTCTTTAGCTGAATATGCAGCTTTTTACTCCAGTCCTTTCAAAAAGATACATAAAAGGGCAACTCCACAAATCATACACTATGTAAGATACAATTCACACATTGACCCTGAGAACTATTGCAGAGAAAAACTTATGTTGTATGTGCCTTTCAGGTCTAGTGAGCAAACCTTATTAACTGGATATGAAACATGGAATGTAGCATACAATGCAAACAAAACACAGATTGCAAGTATCAAAAACCTGTTTACTGCTCAAACAATTTCCAAATGGGGCGACATTGACGAGGCCTCCACAAAAGCTGACAACAATGACTACCCAACAATAGACATTGCAGATGAGATTGATAGAAACAAACAAGAAAATGACATCAAAAAATATGACATCATGAGCAACTTGAGCCATATGAAGAATAAAAATGTCAAGGATTCTATTTGCAAAAAATTATTCTCTAAGATTGCACATCCATTTCTGCTAAGCAATGAAGAATATTACAATCTACGAAGACAATTAAACAAAGAACAAAAATCAATAGTAAAGGATGTATTAAAGACAAAAAGACTTGCTCCAATGAAGTCGTTGTACTTGTTCTTGATAGGTGGAGCTAGCACATGCAAAACCTTCATAGCTAAAGCAATTTTTGAAGCGATGATTTGATTCTATGATAGACAACGAGATAGTGATCCACTGAAGCCTAAAGGCATCATTATTGCCTCAACAGGAAAATTTTCATTCAACGTAGGTGGCATTACTGCACATTCAATCTTCCAATTACCAATGAATTCTTCAAAAATGTTACCACTGGATTCAAACACAGTCGATGCCTTAGGCAAAAAACATGACCAATTGCAAATTCTTACTTGTTGATGAAGTGTCATTGATTTGTTCGAAAATGCTTTAGATGGACAAAAGGCTTCATCAAATTAAGGACATGCCAACAACACCTTTTGGCAATATAGATATCATATTTTGTGGTGACTTCTACCAAGCACAGCCTGTATGCAATACTTGGATAATTGAAGAACCGATGATAGATAAGGAGAAAATGCCATATACATTTTGGATCAACAATGTGAAGTGCTTCAAATTGCATGGTGTCATTATGTAAACAAATCAATAGTTTATTTTTGTACTTAATTGTGCAAGGATTGGTCAACAAAGCAACAAAGATAATTGCTATTTGAGTGCAATGTGCTATAAGACACCTCCAAATGATCAACAGTTTCCCTACTTGCTTCACAGAAATATAGCAGTTGACATGTACAACAAAAAAATGCTAGATTGCTTACCATCAAATCTTTGTGTTTTGGAAGAAATTGATAAACAAGACACAACAATTGATAGCATCCAATCCCAACCTAAAAAATCATCATTTCCTAGCATGATTATGCTCAAACAAGACATTTTGGTTGAATTGATTATTGGCAACATTGATACACAAGATGGACTGGTGAATGGTGTAGATGGCATCTTTAAATTGCATACAACTGAAGAAGATGACATCATTTAGATACAATTCAAAGATCCCACAGTTGGAAAATTGCACTGGCAGAGAATGCAAAATTTATGCATAAATTCTATTTCGTGTTCTTGGACACCTATAACAAGAATCATTAGAAAAGTCAAAATAGCTACAAAAATAGTTACTCGGGCATAATTTCCTTTACAAATTGCATGCACACGAGCTATTCATAGAGCACAAGGTCTCACTATGAACACATTTGCTTTTGACCTATTTAAGGTCTACCAACATGGTCTTGTCTACACTACCCTGTCACGTGGAAGAAACATTGAGTCACTGTATCTCATGCATAAGTTACAAGAACAAAACTTCAAATTCTTAGAAAAAGTAAACAGTGAAATGAAACGCCTTATAGACTTAGCAAAGTGGAAAGTGCAACATAGCCTTTTGTCTATTTCTCAAAATCATTTCACCATATGCTCTTTGAATACATGCAGCTTTAGATTGCATGCATAAGAAATAGCCCATGACCATGATATGATCGAAGCAACAATCCTTTTCTTCCAAGAAACCAAACATAATGTGCTCAACCACATTGGCTTCTTTGACAAAGCATCGAATTGCTATACTGCAACATGTATTCATGGCCTGCTAACAAGCTGCAAGAAATCAGTTCTTTTGCACAATGTTCACAATTTCTCGACAAGGTATCTAGAAACAATAACCATTGACCTCTTACATGTGGACATTACTCTATGCATCATAAATTTGTACCTGACACCAAATGCACCCATTCATGATCTCTTTAATTTTATACAAACTACTGTTACGTCATTGCCACCTAGTTTGAAATTGATCATTGTTGGAGACTTTAACATCGACATGCTTTAATCCACAAGTACAAAAGTGTCACTTCTTGAATTTATGGATGAACAGAAATGGTTGCTTATTGTTGAGAAACCAACAACACATGCATGCAGTTTATTGGACCACTTCTAGATACATAACATCAAAATTGCTATTGTCAAGTTCACAATACTAGATACATATTGGTCTGACCACTTTGCAATATGCCTTCAGCTCTAGTTGTAGCAAATGCATTGCTGATCTATTCACACATGTCACCATGTTTTTACATCATGTTAAGTGCTATTACAAAGTCTTTTGCACAAAAAACTATACAATCCTCCAAGTACATTTGTTTACTTTCAATATTCTTTTTACAACATGCTGCTACCATTGCTCCTCGCATTTGCATGAAAGCAATGTGCAATTTCTGTAAGTATAAAGGAATTGTTGGATTAATTGTTCTTCATGGTAATCATGCCTCTAACCATAATACTTTCTTTTCCACTCTTCTACCTATGTAGCTCTCAGCTTTGCTTTTGTTCCTGATGACAACTACTAATCATGGTCTTCTAAAATAGTCACATGATTGTGCTATTGCAAATAACTATACATCTATTCTAAAATAGGTATGTTTTCATGAATGATATTACTAAACCTTTGCAAAATTTCTTGATGTTATATCTATGTCTGTTGAGAGGATTTATAACTATCATATTGGTGTGCTTACTATAACAAATATCTCTACATTTTACTGTACTTGTGGTGATCTAACCATGTTTTCAGTCTCCTAACGCATTTTCCACAATTTCCTCATGGTGTTTCTAACAATTACTGATGCGAAGACTAATGTTTCCTCTGCGCTATTGCATTTCAATACATCCTTCACAAATCATTCTACTAATGTTTATCCTCTATTTTGTGGCATTATTGTAGTAAAATGAAGTTCACAACATTTTCTTGCAATTTGTTCTTTGGATCTTGGTATTTTCTTTTTTCTTTTGTATTTTCCCAAGTGCATCTATTTACTTTCAATATTCTTTCTGTAACGTGCTATTACTATTGCCCCATGCATTTGCATGAAAGCAATGTGCAATTTATGTAAGTATAAATGAATTGTTGGATTAATTGTTCTTCATGGTCATCATGCCTCTAACCACAATACTTGCTTTTCCACTCTTCTACCTATGCAAATCTCAGCTTTGCTATTATTCCTGACGATGGCTATGAATCATGGTCTTCTAAACTAGTCACATGATTGTGCTATTGCAAATAACTATACATCTATTCTAAAACAGGTATGTTTTCATGCATGATATTACTAGACCTTTGCAAAATTTCTTGATGTTATATCTATGTCTGTTGAGAGGATTTATAACTATCATATTGGTGTGCTTACTGTAATAAATATCTCTACATTTTACAACACTTGTGGTGATCTAACCATGTTTTCAGTCTCCTAATGCATTTTCCATAATTTCCTCATGGTGTTTCTAACAATTAGTGATGCAAAGATTAATGTTTCCTCTGCTCTATTGCATTTCAATACATCCCTCACAAATCATTCTACTAATGTTTATCCTCTATTTTGTGGCAATATTTTATTAAAAAGGAGTTCACACGATTTCCTTGCAATTTGTTCTTTGGCTCTTGGTATTTTCTTTTTTCTTTTGTATTTTCCCAATGCAAATTAATTTTGTGTCCATCAAATAGTGATAGTCATTGAAACATGTCTATCTGTTTAGGATATTCTCGATCTTCCATGTATCTCTTCATCTATCATCATCATTCATATCCTGAACAAATAATATTTATGTTCAAGATCTATATTTGTTCAAAACTACTAAAATGAAATTTGACCTATTTTTTGGGTTGATTCTTATTGTTTATTGTCTTCTATATTTTATGAGATAGTGTCTACTATTCACTATTTTTGAGTGCTTTTATGAGTTGAACTCTATTGCTAGGTTAAACACTTAACACCATAGCTCATTAATCTTGACTTCTCTGTTGGCTGCAATTACGAATGCAACTAATATTTTCTCTGCACTCATGCATTCCAACTACGGCCCGGTCTATTAAATGAAAATAAAAATTAGGGCTACAAAAGTGCTAAATGTCCCAGTATAAAATCATTTCATCGACTGGTGATGTTATGTTGGTGCTGAATATATTTCATGTCTTTGTCATGTTTTTTGATATAGTCATATCTTGAAACCAACTGTTTCTATTCACACATGCCACTCCAATAACAATAGTTAGCATTTACCAGTCACTGGTTTTCGTTTATCATCAATAGACTCAACTGCTCATCTTTGGTTCAAAGAACATGTTTGATGTTATCACTTTTTCAAATTTCTGGGCAATTATGTCCAGTTTTGTTGTAATTGTTTACGACACAGTAATCGACCAACCCATTGACAATTAAAGTGACATGTGCATTGACTTGCTTTGTGCCATTGAACATTCAAACATGCGAAGCAACAGTTACCTTTTTCAATTATAATGTTTTCTTTGCATGGTTGGAATGTCGTATGTGCAAAGCAACATTCGATGCCTTGGATTTTATGCACTTGGGCTATGCAGTATGTTTTCTACATCAATCCACATATGGCAAGCAACTCCATATCATAGAGAGAAAACATTCTCTAATTGTATTGAGAAAAAAACTAAACATAGTTTGCTTCATTGTTTCTGTTTGATGCATTGTGGCATTCTCCATGTTGCATTATTTGTGACATTGTCATCAACATACCATATTGGCTTTGATAGTTTAATTTTCTCTTCCTAACTTGTCCAATGCATGCTACTACATATTGACTTCTCAACAAGATGGGCATTAGCTATTGTTGTTGCATTTGAGGGCGGCTAACAATATAGGTGAGTGGGTCTAGGCTTTGGCGCATGTCTCTATGCTCATGTTTTCCATGTAGCTGGATATGTGGCATGTAGATGCTTTACAGGTTCCAATTATGTTCATGCAAATTGTTCTTGTGCTTTCATTATGCTTTATCTTTTGGACATTTCATGGAAATTATTTTAGAATATGGAGATTTAACTTGTTGTGTCTACTTCCTTCTATAGTACATATTTTGTTTCCCTTTGCCTATGGGTAGACATTCCTTCAATTCTAGACTTATGTTTCATTCTGCTACTGTTGTGAGCTTGATCTTTGTGGGTGTTTGCCAAATAGCTATCTTTGTCACCTTTCAATGGTGGCATGGAGTTAGGCCTGCAATGTGGCAGTGTCCTTCAATTTGTCTGTTGAAATTAAGGAATACTGAGAGGGGGAGTGAATCAATGTTCTACAAAACTTATTATTATGTTCCTTTATAAATTTACCACATACATTCAAAAGAAATAAATAAGAACGTAAGAACAACAACAACAACAAGATCATCACACATGACCACCAGGCTTTTTACGTGGAAACCCGGTTAAGGGAAAAACCACGGTGGGGGTTAACCCACAAGATTTTATACTCTATTAAAAGTATTACAAATGGGATGCCTTCGGGCACAGTGCCCAGAGCTCACTGTTCAAGGGAGACTCACTACCTACAAGATCAATTACAAGAGTTCATTGAAATATTTGAACTGAAGAATAGCATCTAGAACAATGCAAGATTACAGTTCTGGTTAAGCTCAATATACTGACTTCACACACTTCATCTCTCACTGCCCTGTTTCATTGTTCTGCCATGATCCGAACCTTGGATCTCTTTTCTTCACACTTGTTTCTGCCACACTTCACACCTCTCACATCATATTCGCACATTCATTTATCAAAATGCTCGAACCCATCAAATTATATATATCTGCAACATGAAATTTCATCAACTGTAGTCAACCTCAAGAAAACTTAGAAACTTTTTCAAGATCATTGTTTTGTAGGCTGAATCCATGCACAAACATCAATGCGGACCAAAAGCTATGTATGCAAGTCATCACACATGTTGGCCAATACCATTAGATCTCATAAATTACTCAACCAACCACTTCTCTTAATCTGCACTAGGATCAAACACCAAGTCGGCATGTTCTTCACCAAACTAAACTGTCTAACCAAAACTTGATACTCAGATGCTTGTAACTTTCAATCCCTTCATCACCAGAGGCTAAAAATTTGGATTTAGGTAACCCTAACATCCCTTAACATTCCCTAAAATCCACAACACAATATGATTAACTATGCAGAAATGTGGACCAAAATGTTGAACCCTGTCATATGCTCTGTTCCTATCTATCCAAACTTAGACAAATCTACACTCTGACTTCCGGTATGATCAAATGATGTAATGTGGATGTGTAAGATAGATTTAGTTTCCATCAATGACAACACCTGACATGCCTAGCAGTGTCTCTTGCCAACAATCTCCCCCTTTGGCATTGATGGTAACATTTAGTGAAAAATGACTAAGTGTTAGAACAGCTCCCCCTTACCATGTACACTTGTGATTTTCAATGCTCCCCTTGGATGAATTCCTCATTTTTCAATGCTTTCCACTCCCCCTTTGACATCAATGGCAAAGGCTGAGATCTGCATACCAAAATTCATGCCAAAATTCTATGTACATGGGCGTATATATACAAACAATCCTTATGTCTTGTCTACATGAACTTAAGCACATCACCAAAAATGTTTTTCAACAGTGCCAATTCACTATCCCAACTTTTCTTCATGTTATCCAAAACTAAAATATGACCACTGAATAGAAATGCTTGTGACTCTTCCTTCTATAGATTAGTGGGATCACTTGTCAAAGCAACATCTTGAGCTTCTGTCAATGCATTGAACATTGTTTCTAACTTAGAAGAAATTAGTCCCTGGATTTCATCCAATTTACCCAAAACTTTAGCCTTTTCCTTCTCCAAATTGCTCAATTCATCAAGAAAACTCACTACTTGACATTTTTTAGTTATTATGGACTTAGTTAAGGGACTATAGGATTGAGAGATGCTAGACAATTTAAGCTCTAGGTCCTTAATCTTCTTCTCAATATCTTCAACAACTCTAGACCGACCTAGGTAAAACTTATAAATTTCTGCACCTTCAGAGACGACATTTTGAATGCTCTTTACACTAGTATCAAGAACTGATTTATCATAACTAATTATTCTCTTTATTTTAGTAAATCTCTTCTCATTAAATTTATTTCAGACTTTAACTTCTGCTGACTTCTCAAAAGTTTCAAAATGAGTACTTACAGAGTTTATCAGACTCTTCGACTGACTGAAGGGGGATGCTGATGAGTCCTTCTAAAATGTAGGCATGATTTTCTCCAAAATCCTGGATGCAAGACCAAGCAACTCATTATCTTCTATATGGGACTTCAATATTTCCTCTCTGGCCTTAGCTTGTGCAAAAGAGACCAACTTTATCTTCTGTACCGATGAGAGAGTGTCCAAATTGATTGGACCTTGTATTATATCTAGATCTTCTGCAACTTGTTTATCTTTCTACAAAATTTGTTTCATTGCTTCTGCAGTGTCTCTTGCCCAATATGGTGTTTTAGTTTTATGCTCATTAGGGCCTGCATCTTCTCCCTTTCCAGAGTCAGCCACATTGTCTTGCTTATCATTTTCATTCTTTTTCTCTAGTCTTTCTCTCTCTGCATCATCAGCAGAGGCATCCTTCTTTTTATCTTTATCAAAAATGTCTTCTGCATTCTTTTCTAGAGGATTTTGTGTATCCTCAGTAGTAGCATTATCAAATCCCTCAACATCCAAAATGGAGGAATCAATTCCATCATCAATTTCTTTTTCTTGATCTTCCTTGTCCTTAACTTCTTCTACTTTCTACTTTTTATTCTTCTCAGAATCACCTTCAATAGGAGCATTTATTTCCATATTCATCTCTATATTTTCTTTACCAGATTGGTTTGAAGAAATTTGAGTATCCTCTGCACAATCAACATTATCTTCCTTCATCATCTCTTCATCTTCTTTATTCAATATTTCTTCTTCTGCAATAGAGAAATCATCTACCTCATCTTGTCGCTCATTTTTCTGCAACTCTTCATCATTCGGAGTGGATGTATCATCATCAACAGGTTCTTCAGTGACCACATAAAACTTATTCTTGTCCAGGCTTTCTTTAGAATTTGTTCTGTTTCTTTGACAACTTCATCAATGTCTCCAATCATCATCTTATTCATCCTAAGTTTGCTTCTGAATTCATTTTTAACTTCTTTAAAAATTTTATCTGCTTCCTTTCTAGAGATTACCAGACACAGACTGGACAACACATGTTCCCTTAGCTCCAAATCCTTTGCTTTAGCAGCTTCTTTTCTCATCTCCAAAATGTCACTTCGACTCTTAGGGATTTCTGACAAAATTTCCACAAGTTCTCATTTGAATGTATTCAAGTACTTAACAGTAGCATCCTCCAAGATTTTCTTGTTAGCATAATCAAAGCTATCATAATATTATGCTATGGGCTTCAAATTCCCATGAACAGTTACTGCATTCATAATATTTTCAATTGACAAGGTAGATTTTTCAACATGAGTCTTAGTCTTTTGTCTTTTACTCACCTTTACACTTCCAAAGGGCTTGTCTTGGGCCACCTTTGATGCTTCTACTTTCTTTGACTTTATACTTCTAGAGGGCTTCTCCTTAGATACTATTTTGTGTGAAATTGGATACCTTGTTTACTCTAGGTTAAGTACCACAATCTCATAGCTAAGCATTGGGAGGACAAAGAACAAACTTGTAAACAAGCTTCTAATCACTTTGTTTGTCCCTTATTCTCGCATGGTTTTGAAACCTAAGGCCCTAATTAAGATTTTATCAAGTCTTTTCCTTTCAACCAAGTAAAACCCTTATTATGCCTTAAATCAAAAATATATAGAAACTGATGAAGCAACTGACAAAACTAATCATAGAAGTGCAGAGATAGGGTTCCAGAGATAGTGTACCTAGATTTTGAGGGCTGCATGGACTAGGGCATCTACTCCAGTGTCTTGAAAGTTCCCAAACAGGAAAATCCTCTGCATAGGGTGTCTGAGACTGCTAAAAGGCTTCTAGATCCTGGAATAAACCCCTGGTTGGACTAGGGCACCCACTCCAATGTCCTGCAAGTCTCAGAATCTAAAAATTTGAAAGTCTATCACGACTGTACTCGTAATATCCTTCTTCCTATAGCTTCTTTTCGCTGGAACCTGTGAAACATGATCTGCACCTACAAAAGAAGGAAATTGTTGCATCTATATAGGAGCTTGCCTCAGTCAAGCCCCGTCTTCGATATTCTATCTCAACAAGAGCCAGAGATAAAGATTTGTAGAAGTGTGTGCAAACCTAACAATGTGTGTATGCATAAAATCAAACCCTAGATGTCTCAATCAGGGGAAGATCAACAACTTGCTTTGCATCAATAAACACATACAACTTCACCTCAAGGAGATGAGATAAATGAAGACTTACATGAACAAGAAGGCAAATCAACAATGTCTGTGGAGGATCTCCAATCTTGTTGTTGGAGGCTTCAACCCTTCTCCCAATCATGCAAAGGGTGTACAAACCCTAGGAAGAGCAAGATAGACTCAAGATCTTGATTTCTAATCTTCATCCATTGTCTCCAATATAGCAAATAAAGAATACTTCAAAGAGCTTCAACAAGTCACTGATCTTCAATAGTAATTGCACTCAAGATTTTGGCATCAAGCTTGCATAAGAATTGTGTGTGATAAAATGATTTACAAATGTATTTTTATATCTAGCTTTAGGGAATTCAAATTTTGAAATAACGTCTCGATATCGCGCGAAAATTGAGAATTTGAAATGGAATCCCGAGGCACTCGGTGGGAGCTGACACCCCACCAAAATTCAAAATTCTGTGAAACAAGGGAGGACTAGGGTGTGGGAGCCCAAGTCCTAGCCCCCAATTTTAGCTCAGATCTACATTTTTGGGGCTCCTAGGGACCCAAATCTCAAATCTCTTTCTGGGTTCTATCAACAAGTTACCTCAAAAAGTGAATAAACTGCTCCTAGACTTAGTCAATCAGGGTTTTAGGAAGGTTAGAAAAGAAAAGGTTGAGAGGTCACCAAGAGTGAGGAGCTAAACCAAGGAAAATTGTACCATTCCATACAGGAGGAAAATTTTTGACATTACATTTAGGTCCCACTTTAGTGGCCATCTGACACTACGTGCATATGCAACTAAAGGAAAGTAAATACATCAATCATGAAAAGGATACCCAAAAGGATACTATAGAGGAAGCTAAAGTGTTGTCACTAAGAAGGAAGGAGCCCCCAAGTCTGTAATCCTGCAAGACCACAAGGTTAGGAACCTCAACCTACAAAGGAACACTTATTAGAGAAATCAAAATCAAATCAACATGCAACCACCATCAATGAGTTAGTACAAAAAATTCTAAGGGGGTTGAGTGATGAGGTGAGGAGGAAATCGAGGGAGATATATGCCCCCCCTTATTTCTGCTTGCTTAGTTCGAGAGTAGAAACAAGGAGATATCCATGCGTGTTGATTTTAAGGGAAATGTATTGTGAGGGTTATTTGAGAAAATAATGCTCAAACATAACACATTGGGGAAGAAAGAGAGCAGAACCGGGATTCCAACGCAACAAACGACACTGAAATTGGAGTTTGACAGCTCAAGAAAAGGGCTCAAGAGTGAAAGAGTACACTTTTGTACCTAGTTAGGGATAGGAATTCTCACTCACTTTATGTAAAAGGGAGTTGTCACTTATCACTAACTCACTTTTGTTTCTTATCATTGCAGAAAAGGTGGAAGAGAGAGAGAAGTAGAATAGGAGAATGACCATGTCGAGTTGACGTCCATATCATCCACCACGACTAGAGATGCTCTGAGCCTGAGTGATGGAGAGACGCTTCAAGGATGAGGTAAGGTCCTGATTGAACTCTTTTGTCGTCTTTCATTGTACTATTGCTTTCACATTTATCAATGTCTATGCCAAGAGGGGAAGGTGGACAGGGTTCCCAGACAGGGGTGCTCGGGTCCACCTAGGGCGCCAGAGTCCCTCTAGGGTGCCAGAGTCCCTCTAGGGCACCCTAGTCCCACAGGGGTACTAGTGTCCCTCTAGGGTGCCCTAGTCTTTCTGGGGCACCTTGGTCCACAGAGGACACAGGCCCTAGGCATAAGCACTCTATTTAGTTCTTGATAGCTTATTTTGATTTCTAGAGGGGATTCTGATACTCTTGCTTGCTTTCTGATCTGCAGGATGTCCCTGAGATGCCTAAGCACACAAGTGGTCATCTGATGGCACTTCTACAAGAGCACGCGAGCACCTTGACTGTCGTAGAGAGAGAGCATTTATAGACGGTGGGCCTATGGTGGGTGTTTGAGATGCCCACAATCAGATTCCACTACGCAATGCTCATGACACTGATGGAGAGATGGGATGCAAATACTTCCACATTCCATTTACCGACTAGCCAGATTACCATCACACTAGAAGATGTATTCAGGATCCTTCGACTACTAATCCAAGGAGAGACAGTGAGAGTTATTGGACACTGCTCAGAGGAGTATACTCATGAGAGTCAGCTATATTGCTTAGGTCACAATGTTTCACAGGCAGAGCGAGGACACATTCAGCTCAGTTTACTAGAGTAGGGATGCAGAGACATTCCCTTACTATGGAGGATCATGATTGTCATAGTCGCACTAGCCATCGTACCAGATGGACGAGGCACACACCTTTATGGGGGTCTTGTTCATACTATCAAATTGATGGAGGAGCATCAAACTATCTATGCATGGGGGCGTAGTATGCTTGCACACCTATATCATGACTTAGGGCGATATGTCCACTACGAGATGCAGAGTCTGATGGTATGTACATTATTATAGGTTTGGGCCTAATTTAAACGACCTAATTTAATTAATTATATATTACATGCTAGATTTAATAAATTAAATCTACTAAATTGCAAGAAATAAAAATAATA
The DNA here is from genome assembly GCA_027924645.1 of Cunninghamia lanceolata. Taxonomy (NCBI): domain Eukaryota; kingdom Viridiplantae; phylum Streptophyta; class Pinopsida; order Cupressales; family Cupressaceae; genus Cunninghamia; species Cunninghamia lanceolata. The sequence goes on along the minus strand of BSBN01000501.1, from coordinate 3,346 downwards.
ACCTCTTTAATTAATTGACCACATGCGATTAATTAAAATAGTTGATTTAAAAATTAAATACGTTTTCAATAGTTAAACCAGGAGAGTTATTAATAAGAATAATCTAACCCCATATCAATAATTAAATTAAATCAATATATTATTCCCTATTTCAATATAATTAAAATCTAAGAGCTAAGGCAATCAATTAAGAGAATTAAATTTCCATCCAAAGGTAAACAAATAGCAACAAGGGAAAAATATCACCACGAAATAAAACAACCCACTTATAAATTAAACTTACCCATACACCCACTTTAAATTAAATGATAAAAAGAAATGCATAAGTCAAAAGGGAGAGGAAAAAAAATAAAATCTAATTTTAAATTCCCACTAGCCCTAAAAGTCTCCCAAATATAAAATTAGTTTTCTTATGCACAAGAAAACAAAAGCCCTAACCCTACTCTCTTCTCTATCATTTTCTTTCTCTTTGCTTTTGTTTTCTCATTCTTCCTCTCTTCTTCTTTGTTTTTGTGTTACAGGTTGGAGGATAAGGAAGCCATGAAAGAAGCTTTGGAGGTATATACATTATGTATACAAGATTCTCTTTTTTTTTAATTATAAACACACACACACACATGTGTGTGTGTGACTGCAAAAACTATTCTCATTGAAAAACTGGTAGAACTATATATATATATATAACGTACTGAAATAACAATGTAAACTGAATCATATATTATACACAGAAGGAAAAGGGCCAAATTGTGGGTTTGATTACAGGGGCGTCGGGTGTAGGAGATGCCACAGTGTTAAGAAGAGAAAGGTAATGTGGGAAGGGGGCCAAACCCCCACCCACACCTCACTACAATGGAGTGTGGGTGGGGGTTCGACCCCCTCCCCACACTCCAACCTAAACACAAGCTACAGTGGGGGTTTGAAACCCCCACCCCACTATCCGCCACTACCACAGATAGAAGCAGCCACCACGGCCATCTCTGCCCAGCACACTCAAACCCTACACAGTTATCACATTCAGCCAAAGCAAAAAACAATGCCTTCTATTTTATTATTATTATTATCACTTTTAACATATTTCCATTTTAATATATATATATATATATATATAACAAAATAAAATCTCACAATAACATTATAAACATTTTTTTTGATAGACTAAATGATTACAAGAAATATATATATATATATATATATATATATATATATATATATATATATATATATATATATATATATAATTCTTTTGTCTCTTTTTAAAAAATAAAAAAATAAACATATACCAATTCTTTTTCCTTAGAAGGAGGCATCAAGAAAATATATTTTCTCCAATTATTCATCTTTCTAAATCAGCAAAACTAACTTATCCTTTTTTTTTAACAAACAACAAATGCATTTTTATATTTTTTCTTCTATTTGCCAATAAATCTAGGGGTAACTACATGCATATATTTTTCTTTCTCATAAAAAACATATAAAAAGGAGAACCAATTAAACATATTTTAACGACAAATATATATAGATTCACATGCAATATCTCTTCCATTTACAACACTTCCATGTTCTCTTAAAATAAGACAGCCACTAACTTTTCATTTCCAAATACAAAATAAGTTAAATACAACTCAAAAATTTATAACATGTGGCTTTACATATCAAGAGAGAAAAGTTCTTCTGTCTATTAACTTGAAACAATACACAAGGCCAACTTGGCCATAACTCTCTCAAGAGCCAAAATGACAAACTTAAAGAATAAAAGTCTTTTTCTTCCAAGCTCCATAGCTTCAATAAACCTACAATATAACACACATTGAAAGGGGGGAAAAGCCACGAAGTACTACTCTCATCCCTACCATAGACTCACTCATGAGTCACCCCCGAACTTAGAGGTCATCCACACACAAGGAACACTCACTCCACTTCACAACAAAACACTCAAACAAAAAGCAAGTAGAACACCCATGGCTTGCACAAAACAAAACTTATAAGAATCAGTTTAAAGGGGTAGGGGAGTTGACATCACTCAACTCAAGAGTGTCACTCCAAATATCTCCCAAAAATCAATTTTCACAAGGCCTCAAGCCATCACATAAATATCAATTTTAATTTTCCATGGCTCTCAAGCCATTAAAAAATGCTCATTTCCACAACTTGCCCTCAAGGCTAAAATACCACAAGAACTAGGATGTGACCTCGAGGAGGTTCACGCCTCCCCCACCCCACACATGTTGAGCATTTTCTCCAATTGGAGAGGCTCTCACAACACCCATAAAAATCCCCACAACAACAAAATATAAAAATACACACACACAAACATCACACAAGAAAAGTAAAATTACATAAGGAAAGGCATTAGCCTTGAATCCTACCTTAAATAGCCCACAAGGAAGATAGTTGAAGAAGAGCCCTTCCACTCCACCTTCAAGTCCTCCAAATGAGCCTCCAAAAATCCTCTAACTCTCTCCCCAAAATCAAATAAAAAATAAAAAATTCCTAATAATTCAACAACCCCCTCTCTCTCTTCAAGAGGGATTAAAATAGGCTCTTCTCATGAGCCTTGAGGAATGCAGAGTTGACACATGTCACCCCCTCCTTCCTCCACACAACCACTTGTAAGATTCATAGAATGTGGTGGTGACACATGTCACACACCCATTACACCAAGTCTTGCCTCCTCCACTTTTGCTCTTCACACATGTGGGAGAGAAAAGTGGAGCCAAAGAAGGAAGTGGGTACTACAAGTGCCCCAATCATATCCTCCTATGAAAGCCCACAAAACCCCAAGGTACTCTCACCAATTGTGGGAGAGCCTTGGAGTTGAGTCCTCCACAATTTAGGGGTCTTGAAGACTCCCCCAATCTTTGGAAAGAGGAGTGGATGATGTTGAGTGTTTGACCAACCCTCCACTCCTTCCCAAACTTCTATTTCGTCACTTTACTTTAAGGTGAAGTTAAGTGACCAAATGGGAGTTTACCTAAGGTTAGACAAGTTCAAAAGGTCCCTAGACCCTAGGGGTACAACCCAGGGTAACTTTTAACCTATTTTGAGCACCATAGGGTGAGTAAAATCACATAAAAATGGGTTACAAAAATAAAAACTCAAAAATAAAAAATAAAATCAAATGAACATTACACCTTTACAACACCAATTACAATCAAATATAAAAGGGTAGACCTATCCCAAACAACACCACACAATAACATTACAAAATTTCATCATGCATAACATAGTTGATCTTGGTTCCTCTTGGAACTAGATTGGCTTACACGGGCATTCACAAAAAGCGTAGGATGATCTCTGATTATCCATGGCTTGGTTAGAACACCTGCGCACTTAAACAAAAGATTAA